>JAMXBC010000011.1:30587611-32082611 GCA_024138005.1 Lumnitzera racemosa
TATATATATATACAAAAATAATTATATAGGTATACACATATATATATGGTTTACGGTACATACATATATATATGTACTATAGTTTATTTAATGAAAATATTTAATACTAATTATATGTATTCTAAAAAAAATACATAATACATACTCTTTCCATATAATATACTTATGTACATATATGTATACATACATAGCCTAATACATGCATGTATTATTCAATTGATGTATTTATGCAAATGTACATGTATTAGTAATGTTATATGTAGAAAAATAAATACTATATTTATATATGTACATACTATATATTATATATCTATACTACTAAAATAATTACTTACTTATTTATTTAATTTCTCTTCTTCTTTTCCTTCTTCCTTTCTTCTTCTTTTTCTTCCTTCTTTCTCTCTTTTTTTTCTCACGGTTTTGTTTCCAGCTTTTCTAGTTTGTGCAGATTTTTTTTTTTCCAGATTTTCTTCCTTTTTGTTCACATAAAGTTAGCTTAGAACATAAGCTAAGATTTATCCAAATCTTTATTTTCATTTTTCTTTTATTTTCTACTCAACATGTGGCATTTCTGTTCTCTCACGTGGGCAGCTAAATTTGGTTTTCATTTTGCTGATTTTTGTTTTGGTTTTGTGCAAGACGTGAGATGGAATTGAGGAAAGGAAGAAAGAAAAGAGATAAATTGGAAATATAAGAGAAGGAAAATGAAAATTATTAACAAATATATGTAATTTTTCGAATTATATAAATTATAACGATTCTCCTCGTAAATTAATTTTCAAATTTTTGTGAAATTTTATCAATTTAATTGGTACCCGTTACAATTATAATTTTTACAAGTTATTATGGTGATTTCGTTAAAATTTCGTGCGAATAGGCGTTTTAGTCGAAAATTGTAATCGACTATAATTTTATCATTATTGAGTTATATTTAATTATTTTATAGGTTTATTTTTATGATTTTAGGATTTCGATCAAATTTGAGTTAAATTTTGGTTAATGATGTGTAAATCAGTTTTTAGGGTTTTAGTATGCGATTTAGGATTTTGATCAATTTCTAAGGTTTTTACTACTTATAATATATTTAAATTTATGATTTGTTAAATTTTTATTTTGCTCGGCGTTGATGACTCTTTAAGTCATCTATAGTATTAGGATCTACTTCTACTCTTAAATAGCTAAATTTACGGGGTTTACAGAATCAAGGGTAAGTTATGAAGATTCTACCGAAAACACTTCAATCAATAGCATGAAGTCTGTCGAACAAGAGAAAACCTTCAAGCCCTTAAGGACCATGTTGGCTAAGCCCAGCACATGGAGTTCGAGAACAATTTAGTGTAAATGGAAAAGATACAATTGTCTCTAACCACTTCTACAAAATTCGGAAGACATCATAGGATTGTGAAGCACTTACCAAAAATTAGCTTAACCTCAACTTCTATAGAGGATGGGCCTCTATGTAACATATTTACGCTCTTATACACATTGAGCCTACTTGTACTATTTTCTCCTTTCACCAACAAATTACTAATTAGGGTATAGGGGTGACAATGTAGAGCAACCTTTAATATGCCCTTTAGCTTAATGTGTAATCTTTTGCAGGTCTTCAATCACTTGTTCAAACCTTTAGACACCCTTCTAATATCATAAAACAACATTTTGCTCCCTCTTCGTGATACAAATTCACAACCACTTTGGTAAGAATGTCCAAGAACAAATCCAACAATGTCAAAAACACTACTATTGCAAGAACAGATAAGGCAAATTGCTGGATGAGTCAAAGCTTATTAACAGCTCGAAAAAAGGTCAACGTAAGCCCCACAATTAGCCATTCGAGGTTTTGATTGGTTAAAAGACCCGATCGAGCTTAAATTATAAAGTAAAGTTAGAAATATTAGTAAAATGACCTCGTAAGTTTGAAATTAAGAAAATAAGCAATAAAATAAAAGACTATAAAAGTTCCATATTTTAAATATATAACTCATTATTTATCGAAAATGCGTAAAATGCATTCCAATAATTAACGAATCGCTAGAGATAAATTATATGTATATTAAAAATCATAAAATGACCTAAATAATATTTAGGAATATTTATTTGTATTATATATGAATTTACATGTATGGAGAAATATGCATAATTACTTAAAATACGCAAAATGTACTAAAATAATAAGAAATACTTAAATAAAATTCATAATTAATTAAGGAAAAATAAAAAAAAAATAAAAAAAAGGAATGATCCAGAATTGGGTCGTGGCAGTTGGGAAAAATAAGAAAAAAATCAGCCAATTAAATTAGGGCAACTCAAAAGCCAAAAATTAAGGGATTTGGACAATGTCTTATACAATTTAATGCACAATAATTTCCCTAAAGCTCTATAAAAATCAAGAAAAATTCAAAAGCTCATTTGGACAATTAGAAATCAAAGAAAATTAAGGAGAGGCAAAAATTGAGAGAAAAATTAAGGTTAGAAAAAAAAAAGGAAAAACTGTGCAATTAAAGCCTTTAAAGGGAACCCACACCAGACGAGCGGCTAGGAGTGGACGGCCACCACCACCATACGACGGTGGCAGCACCCAGACTGACCGACAAGGCCACGGTGGTCGGAGACACCCAGATCGGTGAGTCCAATTTCCAGTCCGATTTTATGTAATTTTTTTAAAAATAGTAAATATTATTAGAAAATTATGAATTTTGTTATTTTGGAATATTTTTGTATGTATTTTTTATGAAAAATATTATTTTGATGAAAATATGTCTCGTCATATAGGGTCCTTAAGAAATCATGTAAAACCGAGCATGTTTTAGTTTATAAATAAATGACCTTAGGAGTGTAGTTTTGAACCCAAAATTTTTATGTAGACCACTTAGATGATATAAAACAGTTCTATGAAGCCCGTTTTCAAAAATTAATTTTCAAAATTTATAGATAATTTTTAGGCCTTAAAATGAGACATAAAATAGATAATTTAGGGTTAATAAAGTAATTAAATGGTTAATTACCGATTTAGTGAATAAGTATATGTTTTAGGATGTTGAAATATAATGGAGTATGATAGTTGTAGCATTTAAGGTGTTAGATGTAATTATTAGGTTAATTATGTAGTAAATGAGTAATAGGAAAAAATAGTAAATTTTAAATTAATTTTGTAAGTTAGGATAATAGATGTAAAACCTTATTTAGGATGAATTTAAACATTTTGAAATGATAATTGATGTTTAGAGATGGTAATTAGAGTGATAGAAATATTAGAAGTGTATTATATACATAATAGGTGATAATGCATAATATGTTATTATTGGAAATATAATAAATAGAAAATATTAGGATAAAAATTGATATTTTATAAATAATAGGGATATATAATAAAACCGATGGAAGACTTGAATTTATGTAATTATATGAAAAATGTAAAAAATTTTCACATTAAGAGCGAATTTGGTACACTAATACGGATTTAAGTGTACCAGGTGAAATAATATACTGATTAGGAATAATGATGATATTTAGGAGATCGGAAAGTAATGTGATTAATTTGACATTATGGGTTGAAACGAATTTCTAGGATTCGAGTATAAAACAATACTTAGAAATCGAACTAGAACCTAATTTAGAAATCGATGCGAAAACCGAACCCGAACCTAACCCCAAACCTAGAATAATTGTAAAAGACTTAAGAACTAGATAATTAGGCATATTAAGCCCTAAACAAAACATAACAATAACCGTTATAAGATAAAATGAACCTATAATAGTTATATGAAAAACTGAAACTACGTTTGTGTTATAAGGATGATTGGCGATGGCCTGAGCAAGTCGAACCTCGAGTGAGTGAGCAAGGAGTTGAGGTAAGTTGGGATTAATACGTTGCTGTATTTTAGAGGCTTAAGATTATGTTTGGTTGTGCTTGTTAGATAGTTGGATGTGTACATGTGCTTGATTATGAGTGATGCTATGATTCTGTCTATTGTCCTAGCTTATATTGTATGGTTTGTATGAAATGATTGATCACCCTAAACTGGACCTAATCAAATATACGACTTATAATCATAATCAAACCTATATGGCAACCCATTAGGGGAACTTAGAACTCTCCAGCCAAATTCCGACCCCTTCAAAAGGAATAGCGCAGGATTGCATATCCCTTCTTTATCCTTTGTCGAACTGAGTGACAGGTGAAGAGGTCACATTGAGGGTAAAGTCAATGGTTCGAAGGTAGTCACAGGAGGAGCAAAGTTTTCAATGGGTTTGGTCGTGAGCTATTGCATTAATGGCAACTCCTCAACCCGGATTAAAGCCGGCGCAATTTCTCTAATCTCACGACCGGCCGGACAAAGTCGTGCGATGGCATTTGCTTGAACATGCATTGCACCTAATAAGTTGATTGAAAACCTTGTTGTGTTTATGGTATAGTTTTAAGTCCTCCATCCTAACTTACTAAGCTGTGGTTGCTCATATCCCTATAGGCGTCATGCAGGTGCTGGCTAAGAAGCGGCAAACAACTATTCTGAAGCAGCAAACAACTACTCTGAAGCTAGCAACTGCTGGATCATAGGGAATGAGGAAAAACATTTGAAGAATCAACACATATTTTTAAGGTTTAAGCTTTTACTTTATAATTTTTCATTTTTGAATAATATAATAACTAGGAAATATATTATGAAGAAATATTATAAACGATATTTGTACTAACTAAATTATTGTGTATATATGTATTTCCTCACTTTCTTATGTAAATAATTTATTTAAATTATAAACTGTTTACTTTAAAATGGGTTAGTCGTGGACGGCTTATGTAGATCAGGTCTAAGATAGCGGTTGTAAAGTCAACTTCTATCTTAGGATAGTTTACACGGCGGAGCTATTGCGACTCTACCGGTTCAGAGCGTGATAGTTAATAGGAAAGGTACAAAAGGGTGATAAAGACGAATGAAACAGTAAGCAAAACCTATGAACAGTTCCATAGGATATGATGCACCAATGAAACTTTTAAGGACTTACGACACAATTCGATATGACACACAAATTGGTCCAGTGAGGGTACTCGCCACCTAACCTTGCTTAAGGGAAAGGATAAGAGTGATGTCGAAACTAAAAAAACAGTTTTACATAAGGAAGAAAGTACTCAAGTGTATTGAAGGTAATCTGATCTATTACAGCTACAAGTAAAAGAGTATTTATACTCGTGAGTTAGGGCAACTTGCTAAAAAAAAAAAAGATAATAAGGACATTTCCTAAAAAAGCAATGTACATGATATAAGAGAGTAAAAATAAATATATAAGAAAATAAATCATTGGTGCTATAGATTCTCCATACGATACTGTACATGTGGTGATGCTGCATTGGCAAGGTTATTAAGGGATGCGAATAAAAAGTACGGATAGGTAGGCTTGTCCGAGTAGGAATGACTTAGTCAATCTGAATTCTCTATCTCTCGGCCTCTCAGCAAGGATGATGTCGAGTGATTGGTCGACTCGGCATTAGAGTAGTCATCAACTAGGCATAACATAGAATAAAGGGCGATCATTTGGTACGGCGCTAAAAGTGACTCAGTAAGTAAGTACTTGGCTTTGGCAGGGGTTAGTTGGAACATAAAGATTCATCATGCTAACTCCTCTAGTCCTCAAGCTTGATTGCGGGTCAGAGGTCCCATAGCTTGATTCCCATCAACCACTACCATTAATTAATCGACGAATGTACGAGCAACTACTTAAAAAAATCAAAATAGCCAAACCATATATCCATAATGATTCACAAAATTAGAAAACTTGTTCAAAAACTTGGTGGCAAAAAATGACGACATCAATGCTAATAACAAAAGTTCTAGGCTTAAGTAGTTGAATTTGAGTAAATCAAGGACATGTCGCATTAGGAGGATATTTCCTACCACTCTCTCAAATGTAAGCGAAGCAACTTTGAAAGAAACCATCTTCCAACTTAACAAGCACAAACTATAAGTGATCAAAACTGTATTGTTTCTAATAAGATTCTACTAGCTACTTCCTACAACCACGTTACAACTCAATCAACTCTGTTAATACCTTACACTATTAAGCTTATGTTGCAACTCACAAAAGTTAACTCGAGCCATTTGAAGCTTAGTGTGAACACCCTGCTGTAGACATGGACCTCAAACAACTTGAAGATTGCATTAAGAAGCTATCTAAGCTGATGGAAAGCAAAAAGAGTAACCCTTCTACCAAATTCTTAAATAACATGTCTCCATTAACCTAAGTTATTCAAGAAGAAGTGCTCTCAAGCAATGTTTGACTTCTACAGTAGGACTCATATGATGGATTTGCTAATCCAGATCATTACTTATGTTACTTTTACAATATGATGAGCTTACATGGCTTAAGTGAAATCATCACATTGAAGGAATTTTCAAGCACATTAAAAAAGGCAACCCAGACTTGGTTTTATTACTCACCTTCAAAATTCAATCTCTTGTTTTGATGAGCTACCTACCAATTCCAGTAGCATTTTTTATCAAGCAATTTGCCAATCAAAGATTCATCGACCCTTAATCTAATCAAGTAGAAGCCCTACAAGTCCATTCGAGTCTACTTATCTTGTTTCAATACTGCAATGTTAAAATCCCTAACATTGATAAGGGTACCGACTTAAACACCATTATTCAAGGTGTGAAACCATTTGAAGATTTCTTTAAGTCCTTACCCAAAAAGAATCTAAAGAACTTTGACGAATTCATATAGAAGGCTAAGTTTATAATAATTAAGTATAAAATTAAGGTAAGGTAGACAATCGACCAAGACAGGCCTAGAAAAGAAGAAGAATAAGGAGCGTAGCTCAGCAAAGGATTACTTTAACCTTAAGAATTAGAAGGGGTCTTCTTCTTGAGATGATGGTAGTGGTTTGTAGGATTGAAAATGCCTCATTCGAACCTATTGCGATATATCCCCTTGAATTAATGGATGGGGAATATCTTTACAGAACTTCTCAATAAGGGAATTCTATAATGGCTTGAGCAAATGAGAGGTAATCTTAATCGTAAGAATTCCATGAAGATCAGAGCTACAACATTGATGAGATTTAACAGTTGAAGAATGTTCTTAAGTATGGCATCCGGTATGGGTACTTCCATGAGTTAGTTGCCTGAAGGGAAGACTTCATCGGATGACCTAATTAGAAGTGTCAGACTAACCCAGGTCAAGTAGAAGACAATGATAACAACAATAACTACTATTACAACAACAACTATAACAACTAAGCCCCAATAATATTGTCAACACTATCATTAGGGAACCTTAAGGAAGGAACTGCTCAAGCTCATCCAACTTAGTTAACGCCTATTATGACAATAGGTTTTAAGCTTGTATAAGAAGAAATTGAGAATAGATAACTCTATCTCATTTTGGGATAAAGACTTTGAGGGGATTCATACCCTTCATCAAGATGCCCTCTTCATTAGCACAAGAACAATGAAGTTTGATGTTTGTAAAGTCATGATTGACACAAACAACTCAACTGACATCATCTTAATCATGCATACGAGCAAATGAAGGCTAAGCTCCAAAATAAGTTGAAGCCGTACAACCACAACCTATTTGGTTTTAACAATTAAGCGGTATGGGTAAAGGGAATCATTATGCATTTCATAGAGCTTAGTGAAGATGACAATGTTGCCACATAGCTCATAGAGTTCTTGGTGGTAGACTGCTAGTTACTCTTCAATGTCTTATTAGGTAGATTCCGCTAGAATTCCTTCAAGGTGATGTCATCAATGTTGCATCTTAAGGGTAAATTCCCTATGGCAATATGGTTCAACATCTGATGAGGTTATCAAGAGTCATCAAGGTCTTTGTACTTAAAGGCCTTGGCTAAGGAAGAAGTCTTCATTGCAAAGGCTAGACCAAAGTAAAAGATGGGAAGTAAGGTAGAATCAGCTAAGGATACTAAAGAAATCTAGCTTAGTAGCAATACCAAGTAGATTGCATAAGCAAGGTCATCTATGTTACCAAGCTCAAACAACAACCCATTAACTTCCTATAATTTAATAGCGATGTGTCCACTAGTCACCTTCAACATGCTAAATAACTCCCTACAAGGAATGAGACACCGCCTCTAATTGATAAGAATGTTAAGCCCATGAGGCAAGAGACGAAGCATTCTGCTCCGAAGAGGCAAGCAGGTATAAAAAAAAAAGGTGTAAAAGCTACTTAACATTGGTTTTGAGAGGGAGAAGAGATGTCTAACCTAGTTAGCCAACTATATGCTAGTTAAGAAGTCTAATAGGAAGTGCTACATATGTACAAACTTCTCCAACCTAAATAGGGCTTACCTAAATAATTGTTTTCCCCTCCGGAGAATCAACCAACTTGTCGATTTAACCTTTAGCCATGTATCGTTCAGTTTCATAGATGCCTTTTCTAGCTATAATTGGATTAGAATATAGTTGAAAGATGAGGTACATACCTCTAGTGTTACTGACTTCATGACCTATTTATATAAAGTGATGCCCTTCAATCTTAAAAGCGTTGGAGTGACCTATTAGAGGTTAGTGGCACAAATGTTTGAACTACAACTTGAATGCATCATCAAAGTTTACATTGAGGATATGATTGTGAAGAACAAGAAGCTCAAAGACCATATCTAGGACTTTCGTAACTTTTAATACCATAAGGTAGTATAACATGAAACTCGACTAAAAAAAGTGCATCATTGGGGCAACTTCAAGCAAGTTTCTTGGTTATATGGCCACATAATACCTCATTGAAGCAAAACCTAATAAGATCTAAGCCATCCTGGACATATAGCCCCCAAAATAATAATGAACATTTGATAGCTTATAGGATAGATTGCCATACTAAACTGGTTTGTGTCTAAGAGTGTAGACATTTGTCTTGAATTCTTTAAGATTCTAAAGAACCCCTCCAATTTTCAATGGATTGACGAGTGTCAGGTAACATTCAATGACTTAAAGTTGCTCTTAATGACTCAACCTATACTCCCAAAGCCCATCCTTAGAGAAGAACTATATTTATATTAATTGGTAAGTGGTTGGGTGATAGTACTTATTTATAACTATTTTTATAGGTGTTTTTTATAACATTCTTATGAATTTCTTGGGTGTCTTGAGTGATTTTGAGGTTTAATTGAGTTTTATTTTGATTTTTAGGAGTTGGGGAAGAGTTTGACTAAGTTTTATGTGATAAGAGTTGACTTATTAGGTAATACTAGCTACCTTAGGGGAGTATTACCCCATAGAAGTACTTGAAGAGCTGAGGTATCACCCTTAGGACAAACCACTTACACAAAGCCTCAAATTATACCAAGAGGTGACATGTATTAGGTGTGAACTGACTTAAGCCTACCAACGTTAGTTGAAGAACCATTTCTAAAAGTTGAAGAACGGAACTTAAAGCCTAAATTCAATCTATTTGTAATACAAATAGAAATGTATTATGTGAATTAAAGAAATCTAATCATCTCTTTAGGTTTTCATCAATGACTAACCCTAAGCATAAGGGGTGAAGTAAAATGTTAGCACATTCCTAATTTCCTCATAAGTGATAATGCTTTATACTCCTTTTAGTGTGTTGCCACTAGCCACTTGATCGTATAAGAGCACTGCCAGTTAGTTGCGCTCGCTGTGGTTAGGATAAACATCCAATGTAAGTCTTTCTATCACTATAAGTTTATCAATCATCTTTTCAGTTCCCTAAAACTTTAACTTGACAATGCTACTATGCTAGGGGAGTGGGGTTAAAGGGAGAAGTAATCTTATCCATGTTCTTGCATAATCATCGCTCACCATCCTTGAAGAAGTTGAAGAGAGGTTCTTTGTATGTAGAGTCTCCATGCTTGTTGATGATTTGAGAAGTCAAAAAAAGTTCAAAAATTCTAGAGTTTTGAATGAATTTTGAGAAGTTTAAGAGAATAAGAAGAAGAAGAAAAAGAGAAAGCAAACATGGGTTTTGATTATTTATAAGGGGCATCCATCAAAAATCTAAAAGGTAGTTATAAGAAAGGGAAAGACACAATACTCCCTCGCTCCAATCTCGTCACATGCCCTATGTGAGATTTAATGGCTCAAATCACCCTAACACAACTAACACTTGTAGGCATGTTTAATAGTGAGCTAATAGCTATCCTTGACAATAATTGTATTGAGATTTATGTACCAAAGACAAATTAAATTACAACTTGCTCGAGAAGCCTCTATGGTCGTAGATTGCATGCATTTATTAAGATTAAAGTGATACATCTAACCAACTTTAAGAACTAACCTTGTTGCAACTAGAACTTAGGGAAGGGGGAAATGGGACTTAGTGTAGCTTAGTAAGTCACTTACCTAGCTTCACCCTTAGTCTGGTAACTTAATATAACTCCACAATGTCTCTTACAACCCATCATCTACCAAGCATAAATTAAGTCTAGCTTAGACAACCTACTTGCTTAATTATACTACTTAAGTTAAAGCTTTAGTTCACATAGTTGAAGGTAATAAAGAAAGGCTCACCTTTGAGTCCTAGCTTATCTCTAATACATAGTGGCTTGGCTTTAAGCCTTTAGAGTTCATCTTTTACTTACTCTCATTACAAACTAATCACCAATGTGAGTATGACAAAGTAAAAGGGTAGGGAAGGGGTGGAATAAGTATTGATAAGCCATTTTGGATGTAAGCCCTTAAGTTTAGGCCTACCTCTAAGCTTAGCCAAGTCCATCTTCTTGCCTTAAGCCTAGCTTGATGCAGTTTAGATATCTTCTGTAGAATTAAGGCTAACATACAAAGACAACTTTGCACGGAGTCCGAGTTGAATAAGAGATCAGCCCCTTAGCCCTTAAGAACTTGGGCCTCTTAGCCTAGGTTGGCTATGCCAAACCTATGAAGTTCGGACTACATAGTTTAGCATAAATGGAAAGTGGATAACTGTTTCCAACCATTTCCACAAATTTTGGAGCACATTATGGTATTATAAAACACTTTTCAATAATAACTCAGCTTCATCCTTTATAAATAGTGGATGAACTTTTGGGTGACACACTTACACTTCCATATTTTTTGGCCTACATTACACTCTTTTCTCCTCTCTCCAACATATTACTAACTTAGGTATCAAAAAGGAAATGCTAAAACACCCTCCAACATCCCCTTTAGCCTAACACGTACTCTTTTATAGGTGTTAAATCACTAGTTCAAAACCCTCAAACACCCTTCTAATATCTTAAAACAACAATACCTATAAGAACACAGTTTTTATGTTAATTATCCTCATTAACTTTCTAAATTACATTAACATCATGCTTTTTCAGGACATTACACTTATACCCTTTCCTTTACCTACATAGATGCCAATGTTTGCAAAAGGCTAACATGGATTGCCACATTAGCATTATTAATAAATATATTTAAATATTATAAATATGTCTAAATTAATGTTAGTAATAAGATAATAAAAATAAATTTTAAAAATAATGAAAAAGAAAAAATGCTCAAATTTTTTTAGAAAATAGGAATTTATTATATTATATATATTAATTAAGTTAATAGAAACTAAAAACTATAACAATTTTAGAAAAATGGCTTTTGCTCCCCTAAGGTTAGGGGTTGCCTAACAACCACATTGATGGATTGAGTGGTATTCGTACGAATCCTCTCAAGTGGTCATTAATCATCCCCTAAACTTACCCTAAGAGGGTCATGTAACCCCTCAAATGTAACGAGTAGCCTTATAACCATAAGCCCATTTGGGTAAATAATAATAATAAAAAAAAAAAATTAGTAGAATCCTATTTAAAAAAATAAAAATTTTTCATTTGTTATATTTATTATTAAAGTTAATTAATATATGTTTATATTTTTTAAAACTAATTATTAATAATATTGACATGGCAATGATGTGGTGAAAACACATAAGCCTTTTGGACACATAAGCATTTATGTAGGCAAAAGTAAGATGTAAGCAAAAGGTTTTAAAAAAGTAAGGTATTGACATAATTTAAAATGTTCATAGGGTGACTAACATAACTTACCCTTTCATTTACCATAAATTACAAGCTATTCCTACTTCATTTTATTCCACAAACTAAATGCGTCATAAGTAAGCTAAAGGCAATCCTTGAGCATTATTTGTTAATAAGAACCTTTTATATATTTAATTATGTTATTTGATATACATATATATATGTGTATATATATATATATTGTATTAATTTGTGGTAAATAAAGCTATGTGAATTATTGGGGAAAAAAAAAGAGTTTTACAAGCAACTGTTATCAAACTTTCTATGTTTTCATAGAAATTATGTAGGGACATGCGACATTTTAATCTTTCTACGTTGAAATTAGCAATTTTGCTTATAGTAAGACCATAGACTTAAGTAGTTTTCATTTTTTAAGAGGGCAGTTTTGCCCATATAAAGCGTTTTCTTATACCAATCAAAGGATGTTTATTTAGATGCCTGGTATTAGTAGTCTCGTCAATACATCTTCTTTTTATGTATTCACAATTCGGTACTCTCTTTCTTTATGGCTATCTTAGTTGTGATACCCTTTAATTTTATAAATAATGGTTTTGTTAAATTTTCAGTTCCCCATTACCAATTGAATATGTAACACACATACATATATTGAAAAAATGCAACTTTCTTTATCACTAGAACTTAATATATGAAAAAGCTAGAGGAATGTACATACGTTCCTTGAAAAATAATAATAAAAAAAAGGTTAGGGAAAAACTTATTCTGTATAGAAGGCAGTGAAGGCAACTTGGGAAAGGTGCCTTCTATTTTGTTGATTATAATAAGGAAAATATCTTCTATAAAGGAGCCTTCTTCTTTACATAAAATAGAAAAAGGCACCTTCCTCGAAGGCACCTTTTTTAATAAAAATAGAAGAAGGCGCTTTTGTAGAAAGCACTTTCCTTAGAAACTCCTGCAATAAAAAAAAATTAGTAAGGAAAACAGTCATTCGAATTACAAAAGCAAGCATAACCACAATCATAACTTCAAATTAACAATAATCTTGTTGAAAAACCTAAACTCTACATCTAACTCCCATTGCTAGACCCAACTCCAAACTCAATTGTAATTTCTTGATTCAGAAATATAAGCAAAACATGAATAACTTATTTCCCAAACTCTAAACTTGTTCATCACTACTTCAAAGTAAAACATGAAATATGTGACATCTAAGACATAGAAAGAAGCACAAAGAAGTTAAAGTGCTACTAAATTCTACATAAATAGAAATGTTTAGTGCATTTGTTCATACATGTCTAGCAAATTATACATACAATCTCATCTTCTCCTAGACTTAGTGAAGAACCTAGTTACTTTAGATGCTAAACTCTCACTAGGCCTCCTTTCCTCTAGAACCACTAGAGCCTGTGGCCCCTATGTCTCTATCAACTGTTGGGGTAACTTAAAGAACTACAATGGATCAACCATAACTATCTAGGAAGAACTCCTTCCCTGAGAGTTGATAGACCTCTTCCCTTTCTTATGTGGAGTTGGTGGTATGAAGGGAAGACCGCGTTGCATCTCTAATGCTGAGGTCTCTAATATGTTACCTATAGCTGGACCTTCAGGTGAACCCGCTTATAAGATGTACTTGCATTGTCATTGCCATACCCAGCCCAACCCTAATGTCATCTACCTCCCTTTATCCTAGTCTATTTACCCCGTCAAAGGTATTTGAAGGGTTATACTACACCTGGATGTCCTCATCTGGTCCTTAAACTTGAACCTAAGCCAGATATGGAGGGTATTGAGTGATCGGAAGATGGTCATGCAATAACTATATCCCCTATTTAGCGGAGGCTACAATGACTTGGTAATTGGCTCCATCAAGAGAGATTCTAATTTATCGGAGCTCTTCAACCTACAAGAAGAAGAGGATTAAGACAAAGCAGAGTAAGGTAAGTTGAAAAAATAATCATAGTCGGAGGTAGCTTCACCAGCTAGCCAAGCAATGCTCCAGTTTAGCCAATATACTGCTAAGTGATTCTCATATACCATTGTTGGTGTCCACGTTCCATTCCTTTAGGTCTGTCGATTTGGGTCACTTGAGAGTGCCTATCATTCCAGGCAGCGATATGCAATAGATGTTGTATGATCCAATCGACATCCGTTCCTTCTCATAAGTCAATAAGGTGCCAAATCCTCCTTCGTGTGGCATGATGGTGGTATCTTCTATAATCCACCAAACTGTAGAACCACACACTTAGGTAAGTGCTACTCAACTATGTAGAAGCATATGAGTGGTACCCGCGCTGTCTAAATGTGAAGGTCATGGTGGTAGAAATCGGGTAAGATCTCCAGTATCTTATCTGGATATGGCTACCATACGACCTACTATACCATGTTATTATAATTAATGTCATTGTAAAGTATTGAAACAGATGGTCATAAAGTTGTATAAAATATGTACCTAATCTGGAGTCATTTGTCAAATGCATCCCGATAGGCTATCACTACATGAGTTGAGTGCATCTTTGTATCTTGTCCAATTAATCAATTAATAGCTAACGGCCTCTCATTATCAACGACCATCCCATGTTTAGGTAAGGGGGCTATATGTAGGAAACTACCCAAGCCTATACCTTAAGTAAAATCACAACACCTCCAATCTCACGGGTAATCTCTAACAACAAGCCACATAACTATCTATACAACCATGCGAGACATGCAAACCTCTAATTATACAGTTCGACTCAACTGAAGTCCTTTAACAAAGGGAGAAACATGACATGTACCAAGTTACCGGATTTATTGACAAACATGAACCCTTCTAACATCTATAAGATATATGCTCTCGTATGACATTGAACTTACTCCTCATCTACCTAAGTAGGTAAGGAACTAAAATGGTTGGCCAATCAATCCATACATATGTGCCCTCCTCTACCATCGAGTCCTGTAGAACAACTCTAGGATATCTAGATCATATCCCGGGCTACTCTCTATAAATGCTCCTAGTCATTGGCATGCCATTAACTCAGAGGCTAAATTGTACCTCTACATCTAGAAGTATGATGGTAAGCTCTCCATGGGTCATATGGAAAGTATGAGTCTCCTACCTTCATCTCTCTACCAGTGTAATGATTAAGCAGCGATTCAGTTGAATGTAAGGGAGATAGCTCAGACCTGTGAAGCCAGCCTTCTCTAAGTAAGACAGCATGTGGGCATCTAAAAGGACCTCGTGAACCTGCTAGTCCCATCTAAGTTTCCGTTCACAATGCCATACATGTAAAGCCTCCATGTCTTGCATAGGATACAAGTCAGTAGGTAACAAGAATGATATGAAACACTAATAGAAATGATATTTTTAAAGGTACTTTATAAATGAGAATTTTCAAAATTGTGTCTATCTCTTCACCGACCAGTATGCGGGATCATTTGCTGTAATAATACTAGTGAGTATTCACCAGGTCGATTTCCATAAGGAAAAGGGTTTGGTTATGTACCAAATCCTCACCTACTACTCCAATCTAAGCAAATAAAAAAGAGAGTTTAGAATTGAAATTAAATTTAAAATACAAGCAAAAAGCAATAATTAACATGAATACTAAAGACTTGGGCTTGTGATATATTTCCAAAGTAGAGGTAAGGGTATGCTATTAAGATATGGGGAATGGGGTTTTTAGCTAAGTTTTGATGGAATTCACTTGAGTTAGATCCCAGGTAAGACATCTTACTCAATTATGTAGTGGAAAATCTCCTCTCAATCTCATTTCCTTTCACGATTAATTAAATACTCAAATTCTATCACGAATTAAGTATTCTAGTCCTAGAGATTAAGGGGTCAATCTCCTCTTAGTCTCATGACCTATTATAATCTACTAAAGCTACATGTAAATTCAATGGTGAACACCTAATCTCCTTTCAATCTCATAAGTGTAAGAACCCATTACTGACAAATCACCACCTCAATGACTCAATTAGGGAATTACATAACTAATCTCCAACCAATTTCATAATTATTTAAACCCAATAATTCTCAAGGAACACTCCTTAGGACTAATCTCCTCTCGATCTCATAATTACAAGGAAACTCAATGAAAATTTCATTAAAAGCACCCAAAAGAGTTCAAATGAAATACTAATCATCAAAATCCCAATTAAATACACATAACGATATCATAACTACAAAGTTACTCCATCTACAACATCTATATTATCACAAAACTACTAAAAACGACTTAGCTACTCATCATATCAACGATAATAATAGTAAATGATAAGAATATAGCAGCAAACTTCATTAATGAATAAGTAAACAAGATGGGTACAAGTGAACAAGAGATTAAACAAAGAGAATGTAGTAGACACTCAATAAACAAACTTAATAGTGCATAAAAATCACAAAAAAAATAAATAAATAAAAATCACGAAATATCATAAATTAGTCACTAAAACATGAAAACAAGCAGTGAGCTTGCAAAACTAAACCTAATAATGCTAAAATCCTAATTGTCACTCACATTTCTAGCTACAAATGCAACTATATATTGTTTTAAGCTATCAAATGATTGACGTGAAGCTCTATTGATCGTTCTCTACTAATCAATCGATAGACATGTGTCAACTCTAGGTCACATCCGCGTTTTAAGAAATGTAGCATCTAAGGAGGATTAGGTTTAGTCGAAAAAGCCTAACCCTAATTTCTTCTACCGATCGATCAGTAGACATGTGTTAACTTTAGGTTGCCTCCATGTTTTAAGAAATGTGGCGTTTAAGGAGGATTAGGTTAAGTAAAAAAACCCTAACCTTAATTTCTTTTATTGATCAATCGGTACTTCTAAGGGATTATTCGTCTATTGTGCCCCTTTAGCTCACACAAAGTGTAAGTTATCCTATTTGGATGCTCCTTAACATCTATCTCCATGTAGAATCACTTCGTGCTAGGCTTACGCTTTTTGTGCTCCAACTACAGATTAGGACGTACTCTCTAAAGGTGTAGAATCATAGGCCAAGTTGACTTATCCTTAATCAAGAAGAAGTAGGCCTTATAACATTGCGCTTGATGGACAGACCTATACCAATCCTTGATCGATGGCATGATTTCCAGCAACTCAAAACTAGCTATAGCAATAGCATGTGAACAAGGAATCCTATATATCTATCATTTGTTATAGGTACAAATGTGATTGTTGAAGTTGACCGTTTGCACATACTACCTCCCTTTAATCCGTTCCTTATGCACTTACTTCCTATCTCATCCTCATATAGTTTTTTGTGTTCGTTGAAATGCACCACCTGATGTGAAGTCCCTTGCTTGACACATTTCTCTAACATGTTTACGGCATATTTAGTATATGGTTGATCCCCAGTTACCCACTTAAGTGACTCTTCATATCTCTTATCCAAAATTAATACATAGTTATAGAGGATCTTCCTCACAAGTGATGTCACTAGTATAGGCGTGTTTCAATATTGAATTATAAGATTCAATAAGGTTTAACATCATATACTCAAATCGATAACCCCTATCATGTGCAAGTGTCCACTACTGCATTGGTAAAGGGCAAAAGCAATTTAAGGCATCAGGCTTGATACTCAAAACCTTCTCTATGCATTTCTTAAACTTTTGGGACTAAGCTTACATTGCATTGATCATTATGCACTTCTTGCACTATTGGCTCTTATAGACCCTATTGAAGTTGCTTGCAATATGGTGTATGCACCACCACCACACCGCAAAAGGGAGGTTTTGTAACCATTTTTTGGCTCTATCTAATGCAGATTGAATATTCGTTCCTCTATCAAATATCAAGCATATAGTTTCCCGGCTTATTCACTCACTACATACATGTTATCTCAGATTCTTAAGAAACCAACCTCATGCCTTGGCCATCTCATCATCCACTAATGCAGAAGCTAGTGGTACTATATGGTTTGTGCCATCTATACTTGTGGCAATCAGCAACTTGTAGTAGTACTTTCTATATAAGAATGTCCTGTCAATACCACCATAAGCTTATAGAACTTCTATGCCTCTATGCATGGGCTAAAGGGCTACCACACCTACCTTAACTCTGTTACCCCTGGCAATCTTGAAGGGTTCCACATCCACTTAACCTTTGTATTAGGGTTAGTCATCTAGATTGCATTAGTCTTGGCAAATCATTGTATGATCTCTCCTAGTTACCATACACAACTTCAACGACCTTTATCTTACTAGCCTACATCCTTCTATTGCTGATCATATATTAGAATTATTTATTGATAACACTACGTAATGAAGAAATTTTTGTATTAAGATTTTCTCTAATAACATTCAAGAACCCCCTAGCCATCATATTGCTATCCAATTGAGGGTGGTCTTGGATTATGATGGGATTTACACAAGTGTAGGGTCCTATTAATCTAATTATCACAAATACACCCTCCAAGTTCTTCTTAAATGCCCTGAGTCTCCACTTACAGTTGTACTTATGCCTAGAACAAATGATGGAATACTTGCTCTTTTTCGATTCCATCAACCTGAAATCTACATAGTATTTGATGTAGTAGTACTTCACAAATCTTACAGGTTCCTACTTAATGTTGAATCTCATACCAATACAGTGATCTTCATTAATATGCATGTTGTTATACTCCTCCTTAACATCCCTCTTATAGCCCGTATAACCATTGTCTCCACCCCTATGGAAAAAGGGAATCGCATCCTTTACCGGTACTTCGATCGTATGAAACTCTGGAGGCTATATGGGGGTTGATATTTGCTCCATTGAATTTGAGCCCAAATCATACGAATGCACACCAAAATTTCATTAGGTAAAGAATGAGTGGTAGCCACCTCAGGCACAATAGGATGTGCAGGAGGCATATGATGATCGGTATCATCATCACCATCAGCATTGTCTTCTTCTTTATCTCCCTTAGGTTAATAGTCATCATCATCGTTGTCATCCTCATCGTCATCTAAGCCTCCCATTCACTCAACCACATGATCATGTGAAACTTCCTTTTGCAAGACTGATCCAATAGCCTCATCAACTATATTAC
Organism: Lumnitzera racemosa; assembly: GCA_024138005.1. Classification (NCBI taxonomy): domain Eukaryota; kingdom Viridiplantae; phylum Streptophyta; class Magnoliopsida; order Myrtales; family Combretaceae; genus Lumnitzera; species Lumnitzera racemosa. The sequence goes on from JAMXBC010000011.1 coordinate 30,606,591, forward strand.
CATCATCTTACATTAGCACTGACATGGATAATAGCTCATACTCGTATGTTGCTAGCTCGATTTCTCCCACTGATGGCACTTGCGTCGCCTGGACAGGAAGAGCTCCTTTTGCTTCTCCACCTCACATACAAGTGGAAGATGTGAATATACTCAAATGCTTCTATTATCTCAAATAAGTTCTTGACATCATCATCATCCTTGATAGCAATCAAAAAATAAGAAACAACACTCAAATAGGCGTTTAAATGTTTATACGAAATCTCAACGCCACTAACACTAAGATCAATCCCAACACTTTGGCAACCTCTTTGCGGTAGCTCTAAGTAGTTTGAATTTATCCTCACTTTCAACATTTTCATTGGATTTTGATCATACTTAGGACCTGAATTTCCTCTCACAATATTTTCATGGTAAACACTATGAATTTCACCATGCATGCTATTTTCAACCTATTTAGATTATAAGTAATGTGTCGGTTAGCACATTATTCATTATGCAGATGCAAATCAACCATATGCCACTTCCCATAACCTTGACCAAAGAATTCCTTTACAAGCATTTTATTGAACACTTGGAGTGTGAAGTGTAACATACTAAAATTTCAATTCCATAATGTCTATAATTTGTGCAAATATACAAGTTATCCACATATTGTGTGACTACGTGTCACATACTCAACATTTACACACTAAAACAATATTTAGACGGGCAAAATACAAAAACAAACAAACACCACATGCATGTCTAGAGTTTGAAATGTACAATTACATGCATTAGGAAAAATGAAAAATTTCTAAAAAAAAAAAAAAGGGCATGTAATTGAAGTGTAAAGATGTTTACCTTAGATTTTTTATTGAGATTTTGTTAAAACGAAAAAAAAAAAAAACTGTTGAAATTGTTGGATTGAGGGACCTTTTCGCACTTGGCTCAGAGGAACAAAAGAGGAGAGTTGTTTTTAGATTGCACAAAATGATTTTGTTGCGTGCTATTTTTATTTTAGTGATGGTGAATCAACTGGTAAGACATCTTCCTTATATTTTATAAAACTAAGGAGGGTGCATTTCCAAAAGTTATACCTTCCTTTTGCATAAATTATAAAGACAACGTGTCTAGGAAAAGTGCTTTCTTCAATATCATAAAAACAAAGAGTGTACTTCCAAAAAAGCACCTTCAATACCCCTCAATTATAATAAGTTTAGCCCCCAAAGCCTTTTATTTTATTATTACTTTTAAAAAGCTGGTTATAAAAATTATCTATTAAGTTTTGCACCCCAATATAGTCTATGTTTTAGCATCAAAATGAATAGATAATAAGTGTACATATTCTGGTATTGAGTCCAACGAAATGTTATGATTTAATAATAAATTATATCATATATTATATACATAACATATATAAATAATACCAATATTGTTAATGGGCGACCAAACGGTATTTTTATTGTTTTTACCAACTTAATGTTACTTGTTAAGAAATAAAATTAAAAGATTTTTATTTTCATTTACCTATTTCCAAAAAAAAAAAATGTAATGGGCAACGAAAAATATGATATGAGTAGTAAAACACCACCATAAAACACTTATGCTTCCTATGAATTAAATTGTTTTCGAATGGGCACGAGGTACCACGTGCCAGGCAGAGGTTGTTTTGTGCTCTAATTTATGGTCGTGTCATGATACCACATGCCAGCTACCGCTGACCCTGAAACTGAAGTTACCTCTGATTATTGATTATTTTTATTTCTTCTTTCCCATGCTTGGAGCTACATATAGAAGATAATTCCTTCAACACTCAGTTTGATTTATGTTGCTTTGTTTTCTGTTTTGTAATGCCTTTCTTTCGTTTGCCGGTACTTCCAACAACCGATTTTTGTAAATATATTTCTCTAAGGTTCAAAAGTAAATCTTTTATTTTTTTTTTAAATATTAATTGTCGTGCTGCTTATAGTAAATATGTGTATAGATCCTTTATTTATCCACTTTACAGAAGTCCAACCCCACCTGCTTTTGAGTCTTTGACCGGTGTATTTGTTTTTTCCCTTACCATAAAATTCATGGAAATTGTGATGTGAATTCAATTTATTATCATTATCTGATAAACGGTAATGGAGTTGATGTAAAAAGTTAAAAGGAGATTTTTATTACTAAAATCAAAATATGTTAAGACAATTAGAAAAATTATATTTTTCTCTTGAATATTTACCTATTTTTCTATTTAAAATCTCAACATTTTGTATGTTTTCTTATTATCTATATACTAGACCCTTTCAAAACCTTACAAGAGCCTTCTATTAAATCCATAGAATTATTCATTAATCCATGACACACATCGGCTTCAATAATTATTAGTTAATTTAATACAATGATATTATAATATACTCAATTATATAAATAATAAAAATAATATCAATTAATTTTTATTATTAATATGATTAAAACAATTTAAAATAAGAAAAATGGGTTGGAATTGTGCAATTCTAAGTCCAATGAGAAGCTAACACATACCTAAAATGCGTAAAATATTTAACCGATTAAATGGAAATCCTAGTTTAAAAGATTTTGGAAATATTTAGAACTTAAATAGAAATAAAAGAGGTTAGGAACTTAAATAGAAAAATTGGTAAACATTGAGAAAACATACTTCTTTTTCTAAACAATTTAAACATATTTCATGTGTTAATTTTTCTTTGCATTACATGCTTTGATATTTCATGTTGCAGCTTTTGACTTCCAAGATCTAATAACAACCCATATGTTGTATTGGTTTGGAATAGGTCTAAAGCGCATTCAACTCTTTTATTATAAGGTATTGTTTGGTTACATAAAATTTGTGAAATCGAACTAAACAAAATTCTTTCTTCTATTATTTGGTTTATAATTTGAGTTTAGTTATTAGAAAAAAAAATGGCACAAAGATCAAACAAAATACTCAAAATTTATTATAACTAAAATATGATACAAAAATTAACTTCACTAGGTAAAATACAAATATTGAGGATAATAATGTAATTAAATAAATATTTAATAATATTGAGAATATATATATTATAAAATATTTTAAATTTATACTTTTAAATAATTTAAAAATATAATTAAATAAATATTTGATAATATTGAGAGCATAAATATCAAAATATAATATTAAATCCAATACTTATGTATACCAAAACAAAGGATATCATAAAATCCAATACTATATAAACCATATATTTCTTATACTTGTATTATCTAATCTTTTTTACCATATTCAGTCTTAATAATCAAACGCCATCTATATTATTTTTAATATATATATATTCTTAGAATGCTCTCCTGCTCATTGTATTAGGGTTGAAATCCATTTTTACTCTCTTAGTTATCCATTCCAACCCAAAGAAAAAAAAAAAAAAAAAGAAAGAAAGAAACCGACCATCGGCCTATCAAATCGACCTATTGGTCTGGACCCCTCGCCATGGCCTGATTTAAGACCGGGATCACGCGTTAATGTCTAAATACGGCAAAAACTTCAGAAAGAACTCAAAAAATTAATCATCCGTGAACGTCGAGGCGCCATGGCACAAAGGCCAAAAGCATGGTCAAAACTCAAAATCTTTTCCCTTACTTTGTGATATTTCCTTTTCCCGGGTTGAATAGCAGATTTCCCATGAAATGTAGAAGCGCATGCTCGTGAGTCGTAATCGTCTTATTCAGAATTTGTGCATTTTGATTCTCCGAATTCATTCCGTTCTCCAAAACTCTGAAGTAAATTGAGGATGAATTGTAAATCTATCTATTATCTCTATCTATATTATTAAAATGGATAAAATCTTAAATAATAATTAAAATAATATCTTAATTATTTTTTTTATTTAACATTTTAAATAAATTTTTTATTAATGATAAATTATTTTCTTTAATATATTTGATGATGAATATATAAGAATTTAGGAATTTTAACAAATATAGTCCTCCCTTCTCTTTTCCTTTCCTCCAACGGTCATACTACCCCCCCCACCCACCCCCCCCACCCAGCCCCCCTTCTCCAATATTTCAACTATTCCCTATTTCTCTTCTCACGGCCAAATCTTTCTCCTCATCTATTAATATTATAATATATTTAATTATACTATACAATTTTATTTATTTTGTACACATACGATATAAGTGTGACATTCACTAATTTAAATTTTAGGTGTTTACTTTGTTATATTTGAAAACATGTCTTTAAGCCACTATATGTTCACTTTTTTTTTTTTTTTGTGAATTAATATGCCTCTACATGTTCACTTTATATTGATAAAAATAACAAAAATTTTACTAAAGTTAATAAAAGTTACATGAAATCATAAAAGAGATAGAATCCAGACTTTTTTTAGTTTTAATAACTTATTTTATCATAAAGTTGATAAAAGTTAGTGAAATCATAATGTCAATAAAAATTTACTATTTTACTAAGGGTAAAATGATGTTAGAGTTTAAAAGCACAAGTTTTTTTTGAGACAAAAATGTTCTTATGCTAAATCTAATAATTAAAGGATTTCAAACTGCGGATAGAGTCACGTATCAGAGTTAGCATATTTTTCCTTCACTGTTTATTTTAAAGCATAAATTATAAAGCAAACTATATTGGCCAAAAGAACCCAATAAAATAAAAATAAAAAAAACCATAAAATTTAAACTAAAGAATTCAATACTATTCATTCCACATATCATCTGATAAAAAAACAAAACTAACTAGCAGGATCAAAGAGATTTCCATGGTTTATTCACGAGTACATCTTATATTTTAAAAAAATGATTAATCTAGACCATTTCACAAATATGGCCACGCCGGTATGCACTTTTTTATATTGCCGTGTACATGATTAGTTTTTATCATAGTTTTCGTACAAAGAAACGTGCAATTATTATTATTTTTTTATTTGAAAGGATAATAAAACCTCCAAAAGATTCATTGATCGGTACATTTATAATTGAGCAGCATCTTCCTCACTTATTATTTATAAATATATTTCTTTCAGATAATAATTGGCCAACTGCTTACCTACTGAATAAAAAACTATATATTGTATTTTTGCCATTTAAAATATAAATTCAAACAACCGTTGACTCGATAAGTAAACGAGGTTAAAGGTTTATTCTGAGTTTAATTCTTAAATATGATTTACATTTTACATATTTTAGATAATATTAAAAACTCGACAAAGCGAGTAGGTATTTCTTGATGGACAATATACACATGAATATATCATTGTATTATATCTTCGTCAAAGATTTATTCTAAGTTTATCTCTCAATCTGAAGGTGAGACTGGCGATGCATAGGATGAGCAGGAAAATCGCAGATTTGTTTTATGTTATTAAACTAAATGGCAACATTAACTTACATTATCTCAAATTACTAAAATATTATATGTGGAATTGACAACATTATAGTTAGATTTGTGTAAAAACCAGTTCCAAACCATAAATTGGTCTGACTCAAAAATATGAATAGGTATAAATAGAGCTACAAACCACCGGCGAAACCTGCCGAATCGACGAGTCAATGAACCGGTCGAGCTAATCTAACCCAAATGTTACATATTTTTTTCTACAATTTTTCCTTTTCTCAACACATGTCAAGTATCATTATAAATTATAGTTAATAGTTATGCTATAATTGTATTCTTTCCGTATTAAAATTTATTCTGATATTCAAATGAGATATTAGCATTCTTTATAAATTGTAACTTTTCTCGTTTTTTGACCTTATTTAATATTTTAATATTAAAGAAACAATACATTCATATGGTCTAAATGAATTATTTCGAAATGAAATGAAATTTGTAACTTCTTTCGCTAACACTTTATTTGATATAAAATACTATAATTATTTTGGAAAAAAAATAGAAAATGATATCGAAAAAAAAATTATTTACAGTAAATTCACAAGAATACAAAAATAACATTAAATAAAATTTATAAAAAATAATAATAAATAAAAAATAAAAAGACAATTGATTTAGCAGAATTGAGTCGAGCCCATGCCCTCAAACGTTAGGCCTTTTTTAACCTTGTGTAAGATTGGTTTGATCCGATGCTCCGGTCTAATTATGGTGATCGGTGGCTAAATGAGGAGCCGTTGGTCCTTTCTAAGTTAATTAAATCAATCCATGTGGAGTTTCAAGGTCAATAGTTTATATAGTGTAAATCCAGTTGCAACCGCAATCCAAAAGGAGCAAGTACATAGCATGGGGAATGAAAAATAATGGACCAAAACAATAACTTTAATAAGGATTTTGATCTTGAATTGTTTATTGAAATACTAATTGTTACATCCATATGAGATTAAGAAAATTGAGTTCGTAGGATTACATGGAAAAATAAAGTAGGAACCAATAAGAGGAATTTTTTTTTTAATTTTTATGTAAGCTGGTCTGACTATTCGAGAAATAGTTGCCTTCCGTAAATTCGCATCTAAGGGGGGGATAAATCTTGCATGAATTTACCTCAAAGCAATGAATAATCCAAGAAATTGTCTGGGGAAAAAGTGAGATTACAGGTTCCTCGAATTTATAGTATAATTATATTGTTATAACAGCGCACTGCCTAACCGCCTTTTCGGGAAAAAAAAATAACATATTGTTTTGTACGAAGTTTTATTTTATAAGATTGTGTTATTATATGATTTCAAGGTATTCTTATAACAGTAATGGTAATAGTCTTTAGGAATATTATATATATTTAATTCTCAATATTAATTTTTTCACCATGTTTGAATCTCGAATGCTTTCTAACTTTGCAAAATAGGAATTTCGTCCCGTCCAATTAAATTTTCTGTCCAGCTTTTACCATATGTCAACTTTTTATTGGTTTTTAGGTAATTGATCAAGGTGGATGGGGTTTCTACAATTTTTTTTAACCCCATTTTCCTTTTCTTTTTTATTATTTTGTAACTTTTATTGTATTATGTAATTGAATAAATTTAATATAATTTTTAATAACTTACATAGTCGAACCTATATGATAATATTATTTTATTAAATTAGTTATTAAGGGAAATTAGAAGCTAAGAGAATGTTAAGGATGGATGAAAAATGTAATGAAGTTAATTGAAGTCTTTTTTTTCTCTCTCTCTTTAAAGTTGGAAAACATTAAGAAATCAAATAGGAGGGGGAAAAGAAGATTGAGAATTCAAATATAAAAGTAGGCAAATTGTACAAACTAAATTTGTATTTTTCCTTATTTTACTATTAGAAGCCAATAATTATAATATTTTAGAGGGTTCAATATGCTTCATGTTAATTTGGGCCAAGCTAGTAATAACTTGGATATGATTCCTTAAGCTATTGACATCACCTAAGGAATTAGTTGATATACTGAGATGACTTCAAAATCTTTATCTTAGTAAGCAAGAAGGATCATTGAGATTGATCTATCTACTATCTACTTTTAACCTTTCTTTCCTAGCTCATGCACTTAGCAACAATATTCATACTTAGATTTATGGCAAGCTTGTGAGAGAATCTATGAATTGGTATATTCAACTCATTCCTTGAACATCAAGATAATTAGAAGAACTTCATTAAGCCTAAAGAATATCAATACTTAGTTATACTTCACAGTTTAGCGAAAATGTAGAGATCAAGTAAATATAATTTTTCTACTAAATATCTACTCTTGAAGAGCAAACAAGCATTTGGATGACAAATGAACTATTTTTTTTAATAGCAAAGATGATGCTCTAAGTCATTCATGCCTCATGTATGTGGCAACATCAACCTAGTCCTCACATCTATGCTTTAGAAACTCTAATGCAAATAAAGAGAGTAGAATTCAAAGTAATGAACCAACAAGAAAGAAGATAAGTAGCCTAACTGATACCGCCACCTAAGAGCAAGGAATTAATATTAAGATTATTTTGTAATGTCATCTCAAGATTTTTGTTAGTAAAGTTTGATGATGGGCCTAAGATATTTAGACCTAAAATCGTAAGGGCTTCCGATAGGTGTCTAATATAACCATTTCGATACTTAAGTCAGCATGTTCATGAGACGAAAGTAAGAACAAGGAGATAAGGGCTTGAGAGTAAGTGAATATATCCTTACCCATGGGGTAAACCCCTATTTATAGTAGTAGGAATGGAGATATATTCACAAATGGATATATTTGAATCTTGCTTAAATAAAAAGGTATATCTTCCTAGTTTGGGTAACATGTGAGAGTTCTAAGGATGATGTAGTATACAATAGTTTGCCAATTCTACGTAGGTTGGTGAATTCGATTTATGCCCTTTTAGTCCTTCACCCAAGCTTTGTAGGTAAGCCTCCGGTCTTTATGGGTCTCGAGCATAAATGCCACGAGTAAGGAATGGCACCTTAAATACTACTCTTAAGCTAATAGTAGCTTGGGTAGCAAGACGTAGGTTGTATTTAAGGTAGGGATCTTGGCAAGCAAGTTAGGTTTATATACCATCGGATTGGCCTTAGGACAATATAGGCTAGCGCATGATTCGTATCGGTTAGAATGGGCCTTGAGAGCTTAATTTCTAAAATAACCTATCAACAAGTAAAACATGCCGATACTAAAGAGCACCAATTAAGACAACTCAACATAGGATAGTCCTTCTAAAGTGGTGTAGATTATGCAAATGATGCAAGAAAACACCATGGCCTTAAATTAGTTTCTAACATTTGTCATTCAACTTATCATAAGGCTAGTTACAAATGTAATTGATGGTTGTTAAAATCACAATTCTACTATTCATTCAAATGTATAGAATCGTACAAAACTAGTAAAATCGTAAACTTATAAAATTGTATATGAGTATTCACAATTTTACTAAGATACTATATATAAATGATCTAATATCCATTTTAACTAAAAATAATATTATAAAATCATAAATTTATAGAATTGTATTTTTAACTCATGATTTTGGCAATCACGACTATTGTACAATGGGATGCCATTCTACTAATCTTATCATTGCTACACGGTAATTCATTAACTACTTTATTTCAACCAACTGATCCTTCTATTACTGATAAGGACATTCCTCAAGGAGAAGATGAATAACCCCTCGTAGTAAAGACACTGATTGATCAATATGTAGCATTTGACATGAAGAATGAAAGAGATCACCGTGGTAACTCTTTAATCTTGTAAGTAGCTATGATATCCCACAAATTAGTAATCAAGACATAAAGATATAAGTATTATGATAAAGCCTTGTCTTTGTACAATTACCGTCAATAGTTGATTTAAGGTATTTGGGAAAAGTAAAATCGATTAGGTTAGAAATTTATGAGAAATATGATAACCCTAATATAGGAATTCTCGTATGCTTAGAAGTCAATAATATAATTAGATCTCAAGAATACAATCAAAATAGTGAGGATTTACTTTATATGAATCACTAAAATCACATTTAGGGAAACTGTACCCTGATATAGGATGTTCCAAAAAAAACTTATCCGATCAAGCCTAAATTTTATAATTAAGATGGAAAAGTTAGTTAAAGTGACTCAGTAAAGCTAGATTTTAAAAATAATGACCCAAAATCCAACTTTAATCTTAAAAGAAAGATTACTCAATATAGTGCAAAAATGATCGAAATCCCAAAAACTGAGCTTAGCATACGACGAGAACTTAAATATAAATTAATTAGGCTATAAAAAAAATAATATATCATAATATACTATATTAGTATACACATATTTTTATGAGTATACTCAGTATATATAATAAGAATACTCATAAATTAATATGAAATTATATAATTATGTATAATAAGCATTAAATTTCGCAAAATTATATAAGAAAAATTTATTAAAAATACAAGACATTTTAGAAACATGATTATATGCATATAATTACCCATTACATGTATTATATATATATAGTGTATATATAAATGTATATTAAAACAATAATCAATTATACTTAATTATTCAAATTTCATTAAAATTACACTAAAATTTAAATCGAAACTTATCCAAATGACTTAAGAATTGCTGGAATCCATGTGGCACTTCAACAACAGCTGGAATGGATGACTCAAAAGCGAATCATCAACAATTTGCCACTCCTACTTTTTGTTTTTTAAGAAAAATATTAAAATAAATTACTTAATAATTAAGAAAAAAATTTGGCCGACCCTAATCACTATAAATAGGACACTACGACATCAACTACACATTTTAGAACCCTAGAACACTTACATAGAAATGTAATGAAATTATTAGAAATTTACAAAATTTAATAGAAAAATAAAGCAAAGATTAGCCTAACATGGTTCCCAGCCCAAATGTAGTCTGTTTTTGCAACCAACTAACTCCTAGCAAGGCACCCACCGTCCTTACAGGTTGTCAAGCCCTCACCAACCAGCTGTGGGTAAAGCTCCGATGAACAAATGTCCTAAGTTTATACCATTTTTTTTATTTAAAAAAATATTAAATTAATTAAGAAAAATATAAAAAATACTTCCTAGATTATTTTAGATATGCTTTCATTTTGTAAATTTATTTTTGCAAAATTAGGACTATTTAATATACTTACTTAACAAATGTATTATTCACCCCAAATTTGAAATTCAAAATAAATACACTAAATGATGTAGTTTCTAACTCAAATTTTTTTTGCAGAATATATATGTTATGTATTTAACTTCTATGTAGCCATATTTTTAATTTAGGTATTTTTAATATTTAATGTAATTTTTATCCCTAAAAATACCTAGAAATAGAGTGAAATGATGAAATAAATAAGTTTTATGAAATTAATTGATGAAAATGATATATACTGACTATTGGTGATTTATAGTGATGATAGGATATCTTGAAAATAATTTTGTGTAAAAAGGATAATATTTAGTTAATTAAATGCAATTTATGGGTAAAATTGTAATTACAAGCATATAGGTGATAAACTTGATAATATGTAAGCATGTACTAGTTGAGTTCTCTATATTTTTAGGATTTTATAGAAAATTTTAAGGAATTATTTGGTGATTCGAGGTATTTATTATGAATTTATTTAGTAAAATAGCTTAAATTACGAATCAGGGGGTCATTTTTGGTAATAATAGATTAAAACAAGATAAATATTAAAATAAAAACTATATATATACATGTTGGTGAGATTTGGTAAGAATAAATTTTTAATATATTTAGTGATAGTTTTACAATTGGGTTAAGATATATACATATTAGGGTTAGATAATACTTATATTATTAAAATTATATTAGCAAATTATATAAAATATAGTCCAATTACATAAATAAGTATAATATAATAATATTTATTATAGGCAGGTCTAAGTATATTAGAAACTCAAAATACTATTTAAAAGTCATTTCTCAAAATAGAATCGATAATATATATCATTAGTTATGTACGAATCTAATGAAACTACTTTTACTAGAATCAGATAATCCTAGATAATATATTCTATACCTCTATAATATTGTGAGAATTTATGACCTACGATAACTTGATTGTAATTGAAACATAAATTAATTGATTAATAGTAGTTTCAATACGATCAAAATGATATATTATGCATAATAATATAACTATGTATATTATCGATACTTAATAATTAACTTATATAATAAAACTATAACTTATTATATAAAGAAAAATAATAATATACTTTATATATATATATACTTATATATATAACTATTTAGCGAAATACAAATAGATAAAACCCTAACGTTTTCATAACGAAACCTAAACTTTGAATATAAGGTCTTCTAATGAACAAGGTATTAATGGCATGAGTCTTCCACAGTGAGCATTAAGACAAGTAACTGAGACCAATATTTCACAGTATTTTAGGATATTATTATAAAATATCTAGAAATTTTGGTATATATTTGCTTATGCTTATAGTTAACTGTTTATGCATGTGTGACGCTTGTGTCTAAAATTCAAATTACTTTGAAAGGAGCTGAGCTCCATGTTATAATTGTTTTGTGAATATTATTATTCTTGAATTTTCTAAGCTTGGTTGATCACCATAAAAGTAACCTAACTCAAACTCGACTTAACATTTAACCTAACCTACATCATAACCCATTAGGCGTAACGATTAGGATTTTCGAGTCAAACACAAACTTCCTTCAATAAAGATAGTTAAAATGGTTCTTTCTCCACCCTTAGCTAAACTAAATGATAGGGGAGGAGATTATGGCAAGGTTAGGGGCTGTAATTCAAAAGTAGTCATAGGAGGAGGATATTCTTTATTGGACAAGCCTCGATTTAGTTTCGATTTGCAAGTATATGAAGTCAATTTCCTTAACCTAGATTATAACAGGTGTAATTTCTCTAATCTTACGACCAATCGAATAATGTTGTAAGATGATATTTATTTGTATATATACTGTATCTAACTGACTTAATTGAAAACCCTGCTTGTGATATATTGAATGCATACTTCTATCTCTACCTCACTTACTAAGTAAGTTGCCGCTTATTTCCCTATAGTTTGTTTTATAGGTTTCGAGTGAATTACAAGCACCTACCTAAAACTAAAGCTCTAGTAAACCAGGATGGAAGTGAGGTGTAACAAGAAATGGTTAGTTATTGTCCTTAATATAGGCTTTTTTAACTTTTAAAGAAAACTATACAAGATTTCTTCTAGAGCTTGGTAGTTTTTAGTATTCTAATCTATATATAAAATGACAAGTACCTATGAGATTTATTACTACTCTTTTATAAAGTCAAATTATAAGTTTATTTTTAACAAATTATTTTAAAAAATTACTTAATAGGTTTATATCAAACAGGTATCGAATTGAATGCTTCAAAAGGGTAAAGTCAAGTATACCTATGTGAATTAGGTTTAGGATAGCAATTATAAAGATATTTACTATCTTATAATAACTTACACGACAGAATTGTTACGACTTCACTTTTCCAAGACATGATAATAACTATGAAACCAATCCAAACCGTAAAAACTACAATTATGTTTTTTATAACTTAGAACCAAACCATATGTTTTGTATTATAAATTTTTCTAAACCATAAAATTTCGATGTGGTTCAATTTGAACCATATTTTTTAATATATAAAAGCATATTCGCATAACATGTTTTCTTATTTAAAAGTGTTGAATTTCTTTAATAATAATAAGCATCGGTATCATATTAAAGGTTAATGAAGCCAATATTCTTGCAATTAAGTAATCAAATATTTATTAATAGCTAATTTTATTTATAAAAAAAGTATATATTATAACTTTGAGTTAAAAAATATATATAATTTATAAATTTATGGTAATCTTAATTTAATGAATATACATTTCAATGAATGTAAACTAAAAATTCTTTTAAGTATCATATTATAACAAAAGAACTTTTTTAGTTGCAAGTAAAATATTATTATATATTTTATAAAAAGAGTTTGGTTCGGTTTGATCTTATGGATTGGTTTATTTTACCCTTCTAATTCAATCTATTAAAAAAAAAACACACATTTTTTTTGTTTAGGTTGGTCCAGTTTGTAGATTGGTTTAGTTTGTAGATTGGTTTAGTTTGATCTAATCGGTTTTTTTACCCACGCTAACCTTATGGTATCATTCAGTGTCAAAGTTATGTAATTAAATATCTGGTATATAAGTAGTTTGTAACTAACTATTTAATGGTTGTAATCAATGCAGCAAAACAGATGTAAAAGTATAAAAGAAAAGAGACAATAGAAAAGGGGTCATCTTCTGCCCTCGAGATAATAAATCTTATTAAGAGTTCTTTCATGCTTGAAGCCCATAATCATCTTGATATGTACCTCGCAAAACAAAGAAGCCTTAGCTTTAGTAAAAGATAATACTTTTCAAAAATCTAACACAAAAGTTAATACTAGTAGATAGATTGAAGAGAGCTTACTCATATATATCAATTTAAAAGAAAGTTAGTGAGCAAAAGTAAGTTCCAATGTGACCCCTAATTTGAGAATACAGAGCATACGCGAGAGTTCAAAAAAAAGGAAAAAAAAAAAAAAAGAGAGAGAGAGAGAAGAGAGAGATTACCTTCTTAAATATCAGAGTAAAGAAATACATGTCGTGTCTTTTATTAAATATCATCATACGGCATTTTCTATTGAGGATTAACTTTTGGTAGTGGGCTGAGCCAATGACTAACGTGTACAACATTAATTGAAACAAAAATTGATGGAAAATTTTAGTTTTATTTGGTTTGGTTTATTAGATATCTTGTTTGATTGTTTTTCTTTCTTTTTAAACCAAAAATTTGGGTTTGAGTTAAAGAATCCTTAAAATCGAGTTAAATTTTATAATGCTCACATTATTTGAATTTCTTGATGCTACTATTTACGAATGATGTGAATCGATAATCTTTTAATTGGGCATATTCATCATATTATAATCATTCCTTCTCCGTTGTAATTATTAAAAAAACAAATAATTAAATGCATGTGGCATTATATTTATACAAAACAATTAAACATTTTCATTCACCGACCACGCCAATACGTTCATCGCCGCATGAACATGAATTTCACGTTTTATCATCAATGTTTGACAACTTACAATATCGAAGAGCACGATATGTTCTTCCTTTGGCACCACAAATAGTGCTTTCATATAAGGAACTTAAATTAATTATATATAACAAGATATAAATCTTCAGACAAAGGTAGAAAACGAGAAAATAGAATGACATCAATAAAAGAAATGTGTCGTCATTCTATGACTTTGTTGGTTATGTTGCTTAGCTTATTTGTAGTTTTAAAATTGCAATTAAAAGGCGTGTTCCAATCATAACCACTTTTTTTTTCTTTTTTTCTTTTTCTTTTTTTTTTTAAATTAACGGTTGCTTCCTCGTTTCATAAATCGGACTTTTCTCGTATTGCAAGAGGCACGTGGTAGTCCCGTGTCGTTCAGCGTCATGATGCTACATTGCTTCTGCCAGACCCAGCTGACCGCGAAAGGCATCTGACTACTGGTTAACTTATTTCTTCTTTCGCATGCTCCAAGCTGAACGGCTCAAGACAACACATGTTCGATTTATATTGCTTTCTTTTTCTGTTTTGCAATTCCATTCTTTCGTCTTGCCGATATTCTCGCTAATCGACCGAACGCTTGGGAAGAACTTAAAAAATACACATTTATACCTTCTCATATCCATTTGAAAAATAAAAGCACATAAAAGAATGAAAAACTTATTTATTTATCCTCTTAATAAGAATGTGATTCATCTATTAGAATTTTTTCAGTTATATTATGATTATCATCGTTCTCTGATTGAATTATTGAGTTTTTATAGCTAAAATTGATATGAAAATTGTGATATGAAGTTAATTTATTATCATTATATGACAAAAAGAAATGTATTAGATGTAAAAGTTAAAAGGGGATCTTTTTTTACTAATAGGAATATATATTTAACATTTTAATTATATTTTATGGTTTTGATTAGTTTCAATGTGTATATTTATGTATTTCATGTTTGATTTACATTTTGTATCCAATCCGGCAATAACTCCTAGGCAACTCAAAACAGCGCAAAATCCAAAATCATAGTCAAACTTTTAGTTCTTTTTTCGTGATTTCTTTTTCAGGTTGACAAGCACCGATGAAATGTAGAAGGGCATGGTGCGATCCTTATTTCCAATGGTTTTATGCAAAATTGTCCACTTTTCTTCTCCGAATCCATGCCATAATCTATAAGAATTTAAAAAAAAAAAATTGTGAAATAAAAGATCTACATATACATTATTTAATTTTTGAATAGTCCATTCCAACATTTTATTATTTTTAAACGATCATGTATGGAGATAAAAACATGTTTTACGACACAGGAGATCCAGACATTTTTTTTTATTATTATTAAATATTTCTTTTTTGACCAAATATAATTACAACAACTATGTAAAGAGAGAAATAGAATATAATTAATCTCGTTGAAAAATTAGTATTCTGCAAAAATCTTATTTTTTTAATTAAATATTAAGTACACATAACATAAACATTGAGAGGATGAATCTAAAATTTATCCCTACATTTAACCATTCTGGTTGGAGTGAAGCAACTTGAAACGCATAAATAGCCAAGTAACTTCCGATTGTTTTCTTTTGAGACAAAGAATTCATTAATGCTAAATTAGTTTTTATTGCCAACTGTGGATGGAATCATGTAGCAATTATAGAGTTAGTACTTTTTGCTCATCATTATTTTTAAGAATATTTGTCAACTAAAGAAATGATATAATATTTATTCATCCATTAAAATATCCATTCTTACTTAGCAATCCAGGCATCAACTCAAAATTAAAGGTAGTTTATTCTCAATTAAATCTTGTATTTATAAAAAGAAAATAGATGAACAACAAAATTTGGAGTAGACCATTGAACAAATATGCCATGCTGATATGTAGTTTTCATAGTGCATTGTACATGACTAATTTTCTGTTTTAGTTTTCATAGAATGACATGTGTGACTAATTTTTGGTTAATTGAAAAGGTAGTAAGAATTTGAAACCATTCATCCTGTTGTACGTAGATAATAAAATAGAATTTTTCTATTTTATAATCACTTATAGATGTAATATGTTAGATAATCGATTATCCACTAAATAAAAAATAACAAGTGATATGTTTGACTACTTAAAATATAAGTTCTTGATAATCGCTCACACAATAAGTAAATAAGAATAAAAGTTTTATTCAGGGTTTATTCCAAAATAATGATTTATATTTAAGAAGAGAGATGAGAACGAGTTACACTATATAATTTTAAAATCTTGACGATACGTATAGGTGCTTCTTAATGAATAACATATACATGAATTTATCATTATTTAACATGTGAATAGTGTAGAATCCATATGTTTATCAAGGGTTTAATCTGAGTTCATTCCTAGATCTAGTAGCTCACGAAACTCGACATCGCATGGAATGAACTTGCAGATCGTGGATTTGTTTATTATTAAACTAAAGGGCAGCATTAACTAATATTATCTCATATGACAACAAACTGTTGATACTTTATGAGTACATTAAATTAATTCATATCTGAGTTTCAAGGACAACAGTTTAATAATATAAATCCAGTTGCAATCCAGAGCAAGTCCATAGAATAGACATGGGGAATGAAAAACAATGGACCAAAACAATATCTTTAATGAAGATTATTTGTTCTTGAATTATTTATTGAAGCATTAATAAGTAGATATTACATCAATTTGAGATGAGGAAAATGGAGTCCGTAGGATTACGTGGAAAAGCAAAGTAGGGCGCAATAGATAGGAATCAGTTTTCTCCGCCGATATTTTCACTTGATAGGATAGTTATCAAGAATAACTTAAATGGACTTCCCCATCGCCGTACTCACATTTGCTTTTTTCCTATGTCACTTTCATTTCTTTGTTTATTTTAATTATTGAGTATTTTAGTTTTGAGGCAACAGCATGCCTTTAAATTTGAATATCATAAAGGAATTATAACTCGATTTTCAGCACAGCCAGCGCGAGGGAAAACAGACGAATCCAAAGCATGGTTAGCCGGCCTAAAGAGAAAGAAAATAACTATTTAAAGCATGGCATTTTAGTACCTTCCAAGAACGCTTCTCTATTATACTTTGGATAAAATAGAAAAATTTTAATAACACTTACACGTAATATTAATAAGTTAATAACTTATAAGTATTAATAAAATTTTAATATTTAAAAATATTAAAAATAATTTTTTTAAAATTAGATACTATTTTTGGTATTTACATGCCATTAATTCAAACACATAATAAATTAATACCAATGATTTTCTTTTCCTTGTAAAAAGTGTCCACATCACCAAAGGGTGGAAAAAGAAAAGCCTATCTTCTACACCGGCCTTCATAAGAAGAAAAAGAAAAAGAAAAGAGGTAAATGATGTTGAATAGAAAGAATTCATATTTTATCGTAAAACTTGTAGTAAATATTAAAAAAAGGTGAATTCTATTTTTATAACACGTTTGATTAACTTTATAAGGATAAAAATTTTTGAACGGATAGATTCATGTTTGATTTTCATGATAACAAAGCTAAATATTAAAACAATTGAGTTGAATTAATTGAAAATTATCAAACTTGCAAAATCTTAAATCAATTTACTCTTCATCGTTCTATAATCATTGTGATATGTATGTGATACTTAAAAAATGTGCAACATTGTATTCATGGACTTGTGTTTGTGAAAAGAATAGGTTCTGGCGATTTCTGAAGCACCGGCTTGCGGTTTTTGGTTAAACCGGCCTCCCGGTAGAGTAAAAGTGATGTGCGTTGAAAATTGCCCTACCGGCCTACCGATGACCAAACCTCAAATCCAACTTTGTTTTTGCTTCTGTTCGCAAATCCGTCTTGACAATTGTTGAAGCTGGTATTGCTGCTAGTGATGAAATTGGCCTACCAACCTGCTAGTAGTAGGATGGGCCAACCTGATGGTACCTATATTCAAACTAGCTGCTTAAGCATCTCAAACGAGAAGAAATTAAATAAAAAGTATAAATACTAACTACTTGTGAAAGTAAACAACTTTTTGACATTATTACTGCAATATTCCAATTATTCTCTCAGAAAAACATTCTTTTTGTACTCTTATACTAGAGTTTTTGTTGGGTAGGGTGTTATTGTAATTGTGATTTGTGTCTAGGTAAACTATGGAACTCATGTAAGCTCATTTATGAGGATTGTACATTAACATTAATAAGATAGTGTAAAGTCCTTGGTTGAAAGCGTATTGTGTGATCGTGGAGTGGAAGAAAATTGTTTGAACTTCATGTTAAATTTATACTTCATCTTCTATACCTCTATCCTTTTAATTTTCACATTTATTATGATTGTTATACTATCTTGACAATTCATTTAGATATTCAATAATTAAAAAAATAATAGTTATTCCTCTTTTACAAAGTTGTATTTAGTTTATGTAATAATTATTTTGTGAAATTGCTATTATAGCCAAACAGCGAATTGCTATAGCTTTTTAAAACTAAAACAATAGCCCTTTCTTTATTTTTTTTATAAATATTCATATTTTATCAATAAAACTATTATCAATAGTTAAACCATGACATAGGTTATAAATACACAATATGTTTGAAGACATCATAATATCTTATTGATATTATTTTAAATATAGTTAAATAAAACAATAACTATTATTTCTTTAATTTATTCCATAATTATATCCGTATCATGTATTGTTCCACCAGTCAAATATGCTCATATGACATTAATTTACGGGGTCGAAGTTAAAAATTATTTCTTTGTACGATCAGCGGAAGAAGCGAATTCCTACTGGGCTCTACTTCACCTTTCCACGTAATTGTACGAATTCGATTTTCCTCATCGCATATGGAAGTGATAACCACTACTTAGTATTTCGATAAATAATTTAGGACAAATCTTTTTATTAAAGATATTACTTTGGTCCATTGTTTTCATTCCCAATGTCTGTGGAGTTGCTACTTGAGTTACGACTTTTACATTATTAAACAATTCAACTTTGAAATTCAACTAGAATTACTTTAATGAATTCGGGAAAGGTAGTTAGTCACATAACATTAGTTAATGTTGCAATTTAGTTTTGACAACAAACAAATGCACAATTTTAATGTTCATCCTACGCATCATTAAAATAAACTTAGATAAACCTTTAAAGGGACACGTGGATTTTACACTTTTATATATTAAAATATAATATAATGGTATAAGTTGCTTATCAAAAAGCATCTTTGATTTGTCTTGAGTTTTTTAAAATTGTTGATCATATTAATATATATATCTTATCTTTCTTTTTCAAATGTACTTCTCGTTAGGAATAAACTCTGAATATCCCTTTAATCGCATTTACTTATTACATGTGAAAGGTTATAAAAAATTTATACATTTTTTTTTCCAAACATAAAATTTATACTTCAAGTAGTGAATATATTACATATTCTTTTATTTAGTAGGAAATAGTCATCGAAAAGGTTACGTTTAGAAATAAAAAAACAGAACGATGCTCCTCTATTATTAGGGTATAATAGTAATTTCATTATCTTTTCAACAACCAGAAACCAACCCCACATGTCCTCTTACGAAAGTTAAGATGGAAGTCTAATCGCGTAAAATGGACAACAAGAACTATCCGCTCGCTTGCCCATGAACGGTCTAAATCAAATTTTGTTCTTCATGTATTTTTTTTTTTCCCTAATAAATAAAAATAAACTTGCCAAGAAACTGTAGGTAAAGCTTTGATCCTGTATAGTTGGTGTGGGGATTTTTAAGCAAGAACTTACATTTTAAAGGATGACTGAATTATAATCTAACTCTTAGTTAATAATTTATGATTAAAACTAACAGTAAACTAAAAATAGGAAAAATTACAATGAAGAGTATCAATGTTTAGAAGTAAATTTAAATAAAGAATTAACATTTAAGAAGTTCAAATAAGGAGCCAATATTTTAATAAGTGATTAAAATAAATGATAATCGAAATAACACCGTTTACCTTAACTGATGTGGTAGTTATCTACCACATGGCAGTTGTTGTGTATAAAATTTTCTCAATAGATTTTAAATGTGTATAGGCTTTTGAACGTGTGTGAAAGGCCTAGCAAAATAGAGTTTGGTTAGTAGAACAGCTAGAAAGTTATCACTCCAATACTTAAGTTAATAGGGAAAGTGTAAAAGGTAGTAAGGTAATAAGAGTACGTATGTGTAAATGAATCAAGATTTTTCTATAGTAATATTAACAATATAGTGTTATCATAAAGCTGACCTAGGTAGCCTACTATAGATGGTTGGTAACTTACCTTTTTTCTCCTCCTTTCCTATTTAATTAATTAGTTGACTTGTTGTCCAAGTAATAAGTTAGGTTATTTTAACAAGATAGACAATATATATTAAGTTTTTATAAATTAATAGTTTAGATTGGATAGCGTTACAATAATGCTATTTTACTAGCGTAACAGTAACACTACCGTTGAAACCCCAATGAACCTTAGCAATAAAACAGCACCCATATTTAGAAAGGAGGTACCGGAGATATTTTAACATAGGGAAAAAGGATGAATCTTATTGGATTAGGAAGGTGATCTTCCAACAAAGATGAATGCCATTAAATTTGGGTATGCTATTAGGACAATTAGCTTTTTTCTCTGGAAATTATCATCATGTGAGAGCAAGCTTTAGTCACTAACTAAGCTCTTTGGTAAGTCATCTAACTTCCAAGCGATAGAGCACAATCCAAAGATGAGTGGTTTGTGACTACAACAAATTGGTCCGAGCTAAGAAGAGTTTGGTTGTCACAACCTAAAACTGCAGAGTCGTAACAGTCCTACTATGCAAACCATTTTAAGATAGAAGCAGATCTTACAGTCACTATCTTATATCTGATTTACATAAAGCGTCCACAATTAGCTCGCTTTAAAGTAAATAGTTCATAAATTAAATAAATTATTTACCTAAGAAAGTATGAAAAAATATAATAGTAAGATTCAAATATTATAAATCATGCTTGCAAAGTTTCATCGTACTATATTTCCTAAGTAATACATTATTCGAAAATGAAAGATTATAAAATAAGAGTTAAGACCTTAAAAATATATCTATTCTTCAAATGTATTTCCTCACTCCCCAAGATCAAGTAATTACTAGCTTCAAGGTAAATATAGGTTGTTACCTAGGTAGCACCTGGAAAAACGTTTATAGAGATATGAGCAACCAACAGCTCAGTAAGTTAGAAAGAAGACTCAAAACTATACGTCAAACACAAACAAAGTTATTAGCTAAATTAGTTAGATATAATGCATGTACAAGCAAATGCTATTATATGACGTTGTTCGACCCGTCGTACGAGTAGAGAAATTACACTCGTTCTAATTCAAGTTAAGGAGTTTCCATTTAATGTAACAGCTCACAACCAAACATATACTTATGCAATGGAGACACTACTCCTACCACAACTACTTTTAACTATTGATTTCACTCTTATCACAACTTCTTTACCTGTCACTTAGTTCAATTATAAAGAAAGGGATCCATTATGTTGTCCATCACTATTCTTTTCGAAGAGATCGATATTTGGTCGGAAAATCTTAATGTTCCCCTAATGGGTTACTATGCAAGTCTAGCTTAGAATTATAAGTCATATGTTTAATTAAATCCAGTTTAAAGTGTTCAATAATTTCAAACAATTAACACAAATATAAGCTAGAGCAGTAAATCAGAATCATATCATCAAACTCAGAAATAAGCATATATAGACATGTACATAGTCAACTATCTAATAAATACAATCAAGTACAATTTCAAGCATTCGAATACTACAAATTAGTAATCCGAAATACAGTAATCCCAACTTACCTAGACTTCTTACTTGCTCGCTCAAGATGCGACTCGCATAGGCCATCGTCGATGATTCCTATAATACAAACATTACTTCAATTTTCACATAACTGCCATAGATTAGTTTTATCCTATAACACTTATTGTTGTCTTTAGTTTAAGGTTTTAGTGTATTTAATTATTCAGGTTTTTAAGTCTCTTACAATTATTCCTAATTTAAGTTGGGTTTTGATTCAGTTTTGGAGTTAGCTTCGAAATTAGGTTCTAAGTCAATTTCTAATTATGAGTTATATAGGAACCTTATAAACTTGTTTCAAACCATAATATGAAATTATTTATATTATAATAAAGTATCATAAACACCGTATTTGGTATCTAATTAGTATTATAATCTGCATAGTACACCTTAGTCCTCATTTGACTACCGAATTTACTCCTAATATGAGAAAAATTTATATTTTTCGTATAATTATATAAGTTTATATTTAATATTAGATTTATTTTATATTAATATTATTATAATATTATCACTTTTGGCATGATATTTTCTACTCATAAATGTTCTATATTTACATATTATGTATTATTGCATAATTCACTCCTAAATCACCTATTTAACGCTTCTAACACTATATATATCATCCTTCATCCTCCAATAATATATCAAATGTCTAATCACATCCTAAAGAAAAAATTATATCTAATTAAGCTTGAATTACAAAATTAACTTAAAATGTACCATTTACCTACATATTTAATACATATTATGTATAATATATACAATTAATGCCTCAAACTATAATAAAGCTATGAAAAATATATTATACTCAGTAAATTATGATAATTATATTATGATTATAAAAAGTACTAAGATAGTTATATATAATATATATATATTATTCTTTGGTATACTGCTTTTAGTTTCGATTTTGCTAAAAATTAGCTTAAATTAGGTAAATGATCAAATAAAATTATAAGACCTAAATTAAATATTTCCAAAATCATAACTAAGCTTTAGAATTCATTACAAACCAGATTCATTAAGGAATTTAATTAAAAATCTATTGTTTCTTTCATATGAAAAACATAACAAATTCAACAAAATAATTTTAATAAATACTAAACGTATAGTTTATCAAAAATTATTTTTATGTAAATTAAATATATCATATAAGGAATATTTATACCAAAAATTAGCTCAAAATAACATTTTTTAATATTTTTGAAAATTCATACAAAATTCATTAGAATTAGGTTTGTTTTTAAGGAACTTATATAAGCATTTCTAATTGTAAAAAAAAAAATGGTTGTATATTCTGATTCCACATGCAAAAATACCTAAGGAAATCAAATTTCATAATTTTCTATGTATATTTGATTTTTTACTAAATTAAACAAATTCGGAAAGGAAATTAGAAATCACCAATCGATAAGCTTCTAACCACCAACGGTAGCTCCAACATTTTCTACAGCTCTAGACGTGGGGTCCACTATCTCTTGGTGGTGGTAGTTCCTCTCCAAGTGATCGTTGGATGTTGGATTCCTTTATAAGCCCTAAATACACACCATTTTGTCTAATTTTGCTAAAGTTGGTTTTTCCTCTCTTCTCTCCTCTCCCTAATTTTTCTCTGATGCTAAATTGACCAAATGAGATTTTGGAAGTGGTTTTCTAAATTTATAGTTGGATATGGGATTTTTCTTCAAATTTTTCCTTACTAAGTATCCCTTATCTCTTACTTTTTCACTTTCTATTTGATTTAATTTTATTGGTTTACTTTTTCTTCTTCAATTCCAACTCGCCATGCCTCATTCTGGAATTATCTTCATTTTTCCATATTTTTCTTTAATTATTTAGTATTATTTTAGCATATTTTAGGTATTTTAGGTAATTTCATGTATTTTAACATAAACGTAAATACATATATGGTACAAATAAATATTCCTAAATATCATTCATGTTATTTTATGATTTTCAATGTGTATATAATTTATCTCTGTTAATTTATTAGTTATCAAAACTTGTTTTACACATTTCCAATAAATAAAGGGAAATTTACATATAGTTCGATATTATAATAATTAGTTATTTTATTATTTATTTTCCTAAATCCAAACCTACAAAATTACTTTTACTAATATTCTTAACTTCACCATAAAATTTGGGTTCGATCAAATAATTTACCCGATCACCCTAAATTTCATGGATTGAATCTCAAAAACTTGATTGTAAGGCATACATTAATCAATGAGAAGAGCTCAATATGAGGCTCTGATGATTTCAAGCAAGTTGACTCATGACTTGAACAAGTTAGTCTAAGCTTAAGGACTAAAATATCCTGTCAATACTTACAAATTCCTCCTCTTTGTTCCCCTCATTGCCAAAACCCACCCCTTCCCCCCTCAAAAAAAAAAAAGACAAAAACAAAATTTTTTTTTAGTGAGGTAACACTAAGCTATTATAGGGTAGAGACAATCGTTCTTTTAGAAGGTTGACTTTCCTAAGGGATGTTATGGTAGGTGGAGCTTCATCTTGTATAGAATGGCCAAGTAGGTAGGCTATTTAATCTAAACTCTCCCACTTTTAGTGTTACCTGAGTTGATTAGCTAGAGTAATGGTAGGTGATAGGACAATTGAGCAAGTTGTGGCATCCTACGACATTGGTCGAGCGTCTTGATGGCAAACTCCGAAGTGTAAGTACATAGACAACTCTCGATCTGAGGCAAGTGTAGCTTCTTGAGGAAGCTTTGTTTCAATTGCATTTTAGCATGTGAAAGCAAATGTGTTAAATGCAAATTGATAGCTATCAAATGACAATTATGTATCTCTAATCATAGATGTCATGTCTGAATAATCTTGGTTATCACATTCAAATAAGGGCTACGTAGCAAGATTTGGTCGCAAATGTCGAGTCTCTTCCATTTCTCAATAATCATTGTTTCACTTTCCAAGGCTTTATGCTTATAGATACTCGAGCACATTTGGAAAAAACATCCCTTCTTCTTTTTTCAGCTATTTTGAATTCTTTTTTAAGCTTTCTCTAGTTCTTTTTCCAATTCTCGAGAATTTCTTCAACAAGTTCCTAAACTCTTTGATTATTTGGTATCGTCACTATGTCGGATTTAGGTAATTATGAGATCATGACCTTAGAAACTCAAACTTTAAGCAATAAACAAAGAGAGAGGGTTACTTTTGTGTCACCACCTCCCCTCCTCTTTTCCCTTTAAGATAATTGTGGTGAGCCCTTTAGGCATAGGGGAGTCAATAACGAAGTCTTACTTAGATTGCTTGCATTTGGCTATTGATAGGAAGACCATTATGGCAACTTTTCCTTTAGATGCTTATCTAGATGATGGCAAAGAACAAAAGCTAGCCGTTAATTTACATTAACTTATGGTAGTAGTTTTTATGTTTACCTAAAGCAAATGGCATTTAGCTTGTGAATTCCCTTCAATGAGTTCAAGACGGAGTTCCTGACCTATCATTGGGTGTGCCCAATGGGTATATATCCTAATGGGTAGCGATTTCTTAGGGCATTCTAAGTACTTTATGACTACCTAATGCTAAAGGCAACCCTTCAACTATGGCACCAATTTCTTCCTTATGAAGAAATATCAGGATGGATAGTACTGCATAACTAATCAACCTGAGAGAGAACTATACATTTTGTTGGACTCCTTCGTGAAGGATTGAAGGATGAATTCATGGTGATCAACTTGCCTTCTAAGCTAGACTTTTAGACTAGATGGGTAGCATCATTCCAGACTTCATCAATTTGTAATCTTAGTTGTTATGTTGAAGAGTTAGCTAACAAAATATTTGAGTTTATAGAGCTTAGGAAGGGCAATCATAAACTCAAAGTTGGTTGTCAACCGTTATTTCAATAAGGACCCATTTACTAAAATGATCTCAAAGATGGTTGCTAAGTTGAATGCCAAGGTGCAATGCTAAAAGAGTAAGGGAGGTATTTTGTCACTAGTCTACACCCTATTAAGCTGGGCTTGTCATAAGGAAGCTATTCAACTTAAGTTTCTTAGGGGGTAACGTTCTGTCTTAGCCCATGCTCTACATGGCATCCTCTAAGTGCTTATCTTATCGATCTGAATTGACTCTCCTTTGTTGTTTTATGTAGTTAGGAAGTTGGCTCTCTCTTATAGTAGTAACATCTTATAGAGGAAAGCTATCAAAAAGGAGATTGCTAGGCAAGTGATATTGGAGAAAGTATGGTAAGCTAGAAAAAGGTTAATGTCCAAGCTTGAAAAGAAGCAAGGCATGGTTGTAAGTGTCATAGCGCTCTAGGACCTATCTTCTTAGGTGTCACCTCTAAGGAAATCTACCACAGACCTATCTTGTAGGAAGTCAAGGTTAAAATCATTGGTCAAGGATAAAGCAACCATTAAGGCAAATAAGAAGAAAGCGTAAGACATTCCTCCTCAAGGGGAAGTTGTCGTGCAAGTTGACAAGGGGATGGAAGAGTTTGAAGGGGCTGTTGCCTTTGAAGTGTAAGAAAAAGGACCACTAGTACTTTAGGACCTATCTTCTTAACTTTAGCCTGCAAAGAAATTTGCTACTAACCTAGCCTCTAAGAAGTTGAGGTTGAAATCGGTGGTTGGGATAAAATGGCCATTAAGGCAATGAAGAAGAAGGTAAAAGACATCCTTCCTTAAGGGGAGGATATCGTATAAGTTGATAAGAGGATTGAGGAGACCAAAGGGTTGTGGCCTCTAAATCATAAGAAAAAGGATTGCCTTCTCCCTTCTGTTTTGGTTGATGACCAAGATGCTTAAGGTCGACTTTGTAGGAGGTCAATCTAGCTACTATTCCTGAGGAAGTATGGCTCTAAGCCATTCTTCTATGGTGTGAACCTCGCTCAAGTGGTCATGGTGGCAATCTGCTATAATTGACCATTGAAGAATAGGGAAAGTTGTCCTCAAGGTCTGTATGCGTAAGAGATTTGACTATCATCAACAAGGAGCTTAGCTAAAAAAATGCTCCTAAGGCCTTTTACACCTAAGATTTGGCTCTCCTCAAGGATGACTTTCGAAGGATAAAAACGTAAGGAGAAATTAGAAACCATATGTGTACTAATGCATGAGGTTAGCCTCGTTTTTCATTCGTATTTTACTTGTTTAATTGAACTTTACTTGACATATGTTTCCTTAATCCTTTTCGCAATTCAACGGCTAAGTGCTCAAATTGTTTATCTGTTAGGAAGTAAATTGAGTGAAGGTAGGTTCACTTTGTACTAAGCTAGGACAGTTAGCTATCAAGCATCACTTAATAGCTAATAAGAACACCAAAATTTCTTTTGACATTAAGTTTGTGCTGTAGAAGGCTTAGGAGTCTAAGAATATGCTTAACAAACTGCAAAGGAAGACAAATGAGGCATAGAGGAAAGTAAGCGAGAAATAAAGACCTTTAGGAAGTAAATTAAGGCTAGGGGGAAGGCTTGAATAGACCTCTAAGCTTAGGTTGATGACCTCAACAAATCTAATAAGGACCTTCGAGGTCATGAAGTTAATGACTCAGCTAGCATTGAAAGAGGGCAAGCATAATATTGTACGTAACTCATCTCTCAATCTCACTAAGTAGAAGGGAGACGTAGAGATGCGAAGCAAGGAGTTAAAGGAGTATGTTGAAGAGTAGAAGGAATTAATTACCCATTTGGAGATCAAGGTCGCACTGTGGATGCCACTAAAGACAAAATTTTCAATAAAATTATGAGGAGTGAGTAGTGAAATGATGCCCAAGACAAGGTAGCGACAAAGGTAGCCAAGGCCCTGTAAGACAAGGTCTATAAATAGTATCCCCACTAGGACATAGTTTACCTCAATTATCTAGATGACTTTGAGGATGAGGTTGTAAACTTTACTTTTAGTGGGCCTAAGATTTGAGTACGAGTACTTTTCGAACATTCCCAAAGATCAACTGGACCAAAAAATTAAGTTTATATTTAGAAACAAATTAAATTTTTCTAATCCAGAAACCAATTATTGATAAAACCCGAACTTGAAGAACTGCAAGCTCTAAAGTCACTTAAAACCCTAAACTCTAAAATAATCAAGGAATTTTAACCCTAAGTAATTAATCAATAATTTAATTTAAATAATTTCATTCAACTTTAGAAAATTTCACAATTTTATAGGAATCGAATCATAAATTACAAAACAATGCAAAATGAAAACCCTAAAATAATTTCCTATAAGGCCATGCCCTTATCTTCATGTATAAGCTTTATACATAAATAAGTAGACCAATCAATCACCTTAGATAACTTATCAATTGATAATTAGAATCATTTATCAATTGATAACTTATAAAAATCTAGTGATAAGATAATTTCCTTATCACCCCTTCACTTATACTACATATGAACAATTTTTCCCGAGATTTCATAAGTTTAAATTTAATAAATGAGACAAGACCACTCCATGGCCCAAAAAGACTTTAAATGGAAGATTTGGACAAGGGAGAAAGGGGGAGCCATACTCTTGTCTTTCAACCATCAATCACTTTCTCTTACACATCACTATTTACCCCTTAATGCTTACATCATTAATAGTTGCAATTGTTGACTTTTATGTAAGCTACAAGACAACACTTTCAAGATATTTAAACCCTCACTCTCTCTCCATTCAAACCGGCCACTCTTTCCATTATTTCTCTCACTTTCAATTTCATTTTCACTTCATCTTTCTCTCATTTGAAACAAACATAAAAGGGAGAAACCACCTTACCTCACAAAATCAACTTTTCTTCTATTTTTCCAACTTCACTCACTGCAACTTCTCTTCTTGTTCTTGTATTATTTTCTTTCACCATCTAAGATCTTTTAGAACAATTAGAACCTTCCAAAAACCCCATTCAAAAAGACTAAAGGATTCGGGTTCCAAAAGGTTGCAAAAGAGGAAGCAAAGTTAAGAGCTTAAGTGGAATCTTTGTGCACAACCACCATATTTTGCTTTAAGGACGAGTAAGTATTTCTTGTGAGTAGTGGGTTAGTATTTATGTTAAAAGACTTTGATTTCTTGAAGATATAAGTATGATTTAAGTTATGATAATGACAAAGACCATTTTAAGGAACAAACTCATGAAACCTTTACATGAAGTTGAAGCATGAGGATGTAAAGTTAGTATTTTATAAATACACTTATTCAATACTTTGAATGGAAAATTTTAACCTGAAAAAGTCTTAAAATAAAAACTTGAATGGAGGATGAGCATGCTGGACGTGAGGGTTCCATAGTCATTTGGATGTTGATTTTGTTTTCATTAAGTTAAACATACTCAAATCTAGACTTAAGTTAAGAAAAAATCCATCACATGAAGTTTTATGAAGAAACCAGCTTTGTGTGACATGAGCTATGATATAGAGGTTGTATTAAGTATATGAACTTTTATTTCTTTGTGTGGAGCATGAGTTAAAGGATCATTTTATGGAAGAAAACTTAAGTTAAGATTTGGATACAAGTAGTTTAAGTGCATAATCTACCACCTAAACTTAAGGAAATGATGAAACAAGTTGAAAAACCAAGTAAGAACCCCTTGGAATCATCATGAAAAATCTGGAACATGAGAAAAAGAAGCTTAAAAATATGATAAAAGTGAATGAACAAAGTGAAAAGATCAATAAAAAATAGTATGGTAAGCATACAAAGCCTAAAACTTAAAACCGAGCTTAAAACTCTCAAAACAAGCCTAGAACTCTAAGATGGGCTTTCAATGAAATTCTAACCAACACCTTAAAGTATCAAGAGAGGTTGTTTTCAAGTCCATAAGAAATCCACCTAAGGCCCCATAAGCCCACAAAAGTCACTAACTTTAGTTTGAACAAAAAACAAGCTCATTTAACAGCTTAAGCCCACTAAAGGGCCCATGAAGTGGTTGTTAGCCTTAGGAATATAAATCAAAGTTATAAATCTGATCTCAAGGAGTTTTTTAAGCTTAGGATAAAATCTTAAGACTAAACCCAAAGGATTTCTTAAGTTATCAAAAAACACATTTACCATATAAGGCCCAAAAACACTCCAACACATGAGGAATGCAACTGTTCTGCCCCATAGATAGAATTGTATGCCTCATTTAAAAAATCTAACCTCACCACATTAAAGTACACTAAAAAACGATGAAGATTGACTATAAGATCATAAAAATCAGATTTAAAACGAAAAAGTTATACTCAATTGAACTTTAGGAAAAAACCAGGAGAAATTTTGAAAATTAGTCAAGAGTATAACTTAAGGAAAATTTACTTAGTTTCCTAAGTTTATTTCAATCCCTTATAAATATTATTTCAATGACCAGGGGACACCGTGTACTGAGATAACTTGCCTCCGGAATACTTGATTGACCCACATGGCAAAATAAGTAAATTCCCGATGACTCTTTACTTAATTGTGCTTGTAGAATAGATGAACCTAAACTTATATATATAAATTTGGATGCTTGTGGGATATGGGAGATGCATATGTATGGATTTATGGATGAATGTGATGACTTGTTAATTATATATATAATAATGGAAATTGTTTGTATTAATATATATATATGTGAATTGTATGGAATGAAATTGTTTGATCACCCTAAAAATTGAGTTAATCACTTATACGATTAAGAAATCAAAATGAATCATGCATTCCCCATATTACATACGAATAACACTGACTGTCACTTCATGTAGAAGATGAGAAGGGACTCACAGGAATACGAGTTTCCTGCAGGATTGAGTACTAGCTATGTCATCATATATATTGAGTCTCTATCCTAAGCTAATGGGCTTACTAGGCGCTGGGAGATGCCAACCATCGGCGAAGGGCCGAGTCTTGTGGCTTCTACTTAGGGCATGTGTTTATGGACTGCGAGGGCCACCACATCGCTAGACTTGGGATTTTAAAAAATATGATTTGATTTTGGTAAAGGAAATATACATAAATATATATAGAGAGAGTTTTGTTTTGACATGAGTACGATAGTGCAAATGAAATAAAACCTAAGGTCTACAACTTGGATTTTGGTTTGGGTTCGTTAATTATCTCCAAACCCCGACTTCAAGGGGCGTAATTCTGAGTCATATGCAGTTCCTAGGTCACTGCATGAGTTGTTTGGCATACTGATTGTTCATGCATTCATATAATTGTGCATCTAATAAAATTCTGTCATATAGTACTGACGAACGTGTTTATCTCACTAAGCTTAAGCTTACACCCCTATAGATTTTTGTTGATGTAGGAAAACCTCTTCACTAATCCGGGCCGAGGTATGCTCGTAGTAAGTCTCCTGTAGGGATGGGTTGAAGCGATCAGAGAGCGAAGAGGACATTTTGTAATAGATTTATAAACGTTTAGATATTTTTATGTTTTTGCTCATAACACAGATTTAATGCAGTTCCGTTACGAACTGCGTTTGTTTATAATATTTATTTTTTATGGGTCTCATAAGCCCACACAATTAGCTAAATTATAATATAGAAGTAATTTTAGTTAAATTGCTCTATATTACTTGTTTATGGGCCTAGTGGTAACATAGAGTGGAATGAGCCTTGTATGTCGTATGAAAGGCCTATGATCAGCAAAGGGGTTGATAATAGACCTTTATATGGTACACGGCGACCTACTACGACAACAATACTATTAGGTCGTGATAGAGGTCAATAAGCAAAGGCCTTAGGTTGATGACTTAGAAGGGGATGAAGCCAACTGTTCTTGATAGGGTGTATACAACACTAATAAGCAAATGCACCTAGTCAAGCTATAATATAAATAAAACAGATTATGAGTCCAAGTGTCAATCCTATGAGGAACCATGCAATTTTATAGAAAATGTACAATTTCACAGAAAAAATGCTAAAGACGTAAATACATGGAAAACGTTTGCCTTTTTAGAAAAGATCCAATTTTATGGAGAACATGCAGTTTTATGGAAATGATGCAATTTTATGGAAAAGGTACAGCTTTATTGAAAATATGTAATTATGGAAAGATGCAATTGTCATTGAAAATTCTAAAAGAACTTATATTGCAAGTCATGACTTCTTTTTGTTTTTTTTTTAAATCCTAATAAACCTAAATTTAAAAGAAAACCAAATTAAGAATTTTATTTTTAGAAAAACCCAATTGCACGACAAAACTTTTTTATGAGAAAATGGAAAACCTATGATGATTTTCCTTAAAATGCAATGAAAATTTTCAAAATAAAATGCAATGTCTCTCTAAGAGAAATGAGATTTAAAAAAATGTAATTTTTATCAAAAAGTATGCAAAAAACACGATTTGATGACTTTTCCTTGAAGAACATGATGCAAGCATGATTTAAATGAATATCCAAATACTAATCATCAATCATGTTAGTACACTAACCAATCATACTAGATCTACATCAAATCAACATATTAATTAGTATACTAACAGAAGGTGTAGTAGTGATCAATTGTACAAACAGCTCAAACATGCAATGTATGAAACTTAATCTAATAACTGCATAACATGCAAAAAAAAAAATGATAATTAATGATTAAAAAATCAGACCTGTAAAAGGAAACAACTAAAATTAGTAATGATAATTAATGATTTTTCCTTCATTATTATTTTTTTTATTATAAGAAATTAAGCAAAAGAGAAAAAGAAAAAATAAACAAAAGAAGAAAAATGGTTTTCACTTAGGTATGACAGCAATTGGTGGTTCAAGAAGCTTTAAGGCAACCTATTTTTTAATCTTTAATCTAATCGATTAAAGTCATTTCAATTGAAAAGAATGCTTTTTGTTTTTTATTTTAAGTAGAAGCTCTTAGGAGTCTAATGGTTAAAATTTTCATTTCAATTTGGAAAAAAAAAAGAAAGAAAGAAAACCTAAAGAGAAGTTTCCACTGGCACGGGTTGAAGCTAGAGAAAGAAAGCTTCTTGATTCGATTTTTGGGTTTTTGATCAACTTCAGTTGTTTCTTCTTATATGTTGCACTTAGCTATATATAAAAACAAAACCAGACTAAGATTAATTACCTTAGATGAAGCCAAATCATGTTCAACAATCTAAAGAGAGAAACTTTCATCTTCCTCAATTTTGATTTAATCCAATATTTTTTTAATTTGTAAATCCTTGTAATAGATTCTATCTTTTGGTATTTTAAGATAGATTTACATTAAAATTGGATAAAGATTTGTTAAAATCATATCAATTTTGACAAAAGAAAATCTAGGCAACTTTTCTCTCTCTTTCTTGCTCTTTCTCTCACGCTAAAAAGTTTCATCTTCCTCACGTTTGATTTAATCCAATATTTTGTAATTTTTAATGTAATTCCTTTTAAAAGATTGTATCTTTTGATATTTTAAGATAGATTTACATTAAAATTAGATAAAGATTCATTAAAATTGGATTAATTTTGATAAAAGAAAATCTAAGCAACTTTTCTCTCTCTTTCTTGCCGTTTCTCTCGCGCTGGTCTATCTTGATGGGGAAGAAGATTAGGTATCACGAGTTTAGTACATTAATAGGGTATTTGGGAAAAAATAATACAAAAGCAAGTCTTAAGCAAAAGTAAGTACGAAATTATAATACTCGAATTTTTTTACATTGAAGTCATATGCCCCCCTTGTGAGTTTAGTGTAAAAAAATTTAGCTTTAGTATAATTTTTTTTTTTAATTTTCACTTCATTACAGTTTTTTATCATACTCATACGAATACGCAATAGAAATTGCATGGCCCAATGTGACTTCAATGTAATTTTGTTATACATATACATTGGTTGTGGCGTGTGATTGTAGTGCAAAGTTAGTTAAACACAAATGTTCAAAATACAATAATTGTGTTTTTTCATTCTAATAGGAATGTGAAACACTTATATTTTAGATAAAAAAATATATTTATATGTCGATACCATAGGTACGTACGATAAAAATGTAATAAAAAATAAAATTTAATCACTATTTAGATTTTGTGAAAAAGGATGGTGCGAGACAATGTGACTTCAATGTAATTTTGTTAAATGTATGCATTGGTTGTAAGCATATGATTGTAATGCAAAGTTAGTTAAACACAAATTTTCAAAATACAATGATTGTACCAGTGTTTTTCCATTCTAATAGAAATGTGAAACACTTATATTTCAAATAAAAAATGCATTCATATGTCAATACCGTAGGTACGTATGATAAGAATGTAATAAAAAATAAAATTAAATCACTAAAGACCTTTTAGACTTACCGGCTGATGGAAGGGTGGCGTAACATGCGAAGCTCCTAAGTTAGAACTAATCTTACCTAAGTTGCAACTAATCTCACCTAAGTCAATGGAATAGTGCCTTATAGATGGAACATCTGGATCCCCTTGACCCCTTCCTCGTTTGACTCTAATCCGACCTCCCTTAGTACGAACTCTGTCAAGTGGTGGTTTAGGTGTAATTGGCTTTGGCTACACAAGCTGGGCGCCTTTATTAGGTGGTAGATTTTATGAAAAGGGGTGGTGCAAGACAATACCACCGTAGTCCTCTAAGAACTGTAAGTTACCTTCAACTATCTAGTAGGCTAACTGTATGTCATTAGTTAACCAAAGTAATTATAGGGTATGGAGTTCCATGGAAGAAAAATTATTCGCAATCATACTATATGATAAATGGGGTTATACACAAGTTGTTATGTTGATTG
This sequence comes from Lumnitzera racemosa, assembly GCA_024138005.1. Lineage (NCBI taxonomy): Eukaryota > Viridiplantae > Streptophyta > Magnoliopsida > Myrtales > Combretaceae > Lumnitzera > Lumnitzera racemosa. Next base: position 30,641,518 of record JAMXBC010000011.1, read on the forward strand.
TACTTACTAGATGACCTATCACCGTACCCGAATGCATTATATATCGACAAGTATACTGCTTATACTACTGTAAATACTCGGGGCCCATACCGAAAACCAGGTGTGGATGAATGATCCAAGCATGCTAATCTTCCCATTGTCAGATGTAACCATCATGCACTACTCTTTAATTGACATCCATACGACCTCTGAGATCTTACCGATGCAATTGCTCACTAGTCTTCACTGGTTGAGGATCTATCTAAAAGCCCCTAAATTGTCAAATGACGTGATTTGAAAAGTAAGACTTTACAATGTGCAAGCAAATGAAGGGTACCCTAATCGTCTAAAGACCCCGATCGATCGTGCATATAGGTGGCAAAAGTTGAAGTCTTCTAAGTAGGGTTGCCATGCAACCTGAAATGAAATGTATGTAAGTTAGAAGAGCAAAAAAAATTAGCATGTTTGTTATGAACTTTTAAAGCAAGATCAAACAGTATATGTAGTGTACCTGATAACTCGTCTGCAAGTCGAACGCCTTGCAATACAACTAAATTACATGATTCAATCCCTATATAGTATTCCTCTCAACCCACCATCTACCGGCCAAAGGAACACCTTTTGTAATTATGAAGCCAGACCTACTAAGGGGTATAATGTGTAGGAAATGGTCCCATACCCAAACCTACAGTAGAATCATCAGCCTCCCAATCTCAAATACACCGGTCCATGCAGTGTTACATAGCTGTCGGTATAGCTATGCGAGATAGGCCAATCCCCAACTGTACGTCCCTACCATCTATAAGTCATCCAATAAGAGAAGGTACATGAGATGAATGTAGCTAAAAGATTTATCCACGAATAAGAATCCCCATATCAACTGGAGGATATATGCACGGGTGTGATGCTTCACCATCTCCTCATCGGCATTGCTCAGTATAATCCTAAATCTACTAGCTAGCCACGACATTCGTATACGGCCACCCTTCACATCATCAGATGGTGGAACATCACCTAATAGGTTTCTCGCCACATTTGCCCAATTCTTGTTAGTGCTACCAATGACAGCAACACCATCAATCGTAAGGCCTAGGTAGACCTCAATATCTTAGAATGTAATGATTATCTCACCGTGTGCCATATAGAACGTATGTGTCTCTAGACTCTACCTCTCCAAAAGGGTGATAATCAGGTGCCAATCCATCTAAATGAATAGAAGTCGGCTAACAACCATGAATCCTACCTCTACTAAGTACGTCTCCATGCATAGATCCAACGGTATAAGTTCCTCACTCTTCTTTATTCCCATCTCAAGCCGTCTAACTGTAAGTATGCCTAGTGCCTATATTAAGTTACATGGACATAAATATTAGCATATCAGCACCTAACCTACGTATTAGATGAATGGAACAAATCATTAAATAATGTACCTGTCCCCTCCTATACATCCTAAGAGTGATAGGATGCCTATTCACCCAAAACCAAAGGGTTGAAGGGTCCTAGGTCCATCTAACCCGCAATAGTGTTTAATATTCATCAGTGACAATGCAAGTAATATCAAATGGATAGATATTGCAAACTAACAATAAATTTATATGTATGCATATGCAAAAAATAATAATACGAATTACCAACCCTATTCAGATCAGGAAATCTATGCCTGTTATATCCTTCTATTCGACAGTAAGTACATCTATTCCTATTAGGCGCTTCACGTATATCTATCTCCATATGGTAACGTTTTGTTCTAAGCTTCCTTTTGTCTCTCTTTAGCTTAGACCATGGCCTAAGCTTTGGAAACTTCACTGTTGGCTAGTTAATCTTATTACCTAGTAGGAAAAAATGTCTTTAGTATACGTCAAGTTGATTTGTCCACTTATACCATTGACCAATACAGTTTAAGGCATTTGTCCTTAGCTCCGCTGCAACTACGAAAGCATGGGAGCAAGGAATTGTATATATTTTCCATTTTTGGCATGTGCAATATTGGTTATCCATGTTAACAGTGTGAACTCTACCACCATCTTTTATCAATCTACGTCTTACGCTGTAGTATGAAGGTGACTATCATTGACCATGGGAAAATCAGTTCCAAATGAGTGTACTTGCTATGATGTAATGTTTGTGGGAGTATTATTGGGGCCCACACTACTCTACCTGCCCAACCGAATATAAATGTGCTAAATACCTTTTCACCCAATGATTAACTATCTCAATAAAGTTTTCAACATCTTTGGCATCCTTAATGGGCATCAACTCGTAGTAGACACCGCCTTCGTAACATGTTGGATGCTTATGAACAATTTATACCCCAGCAGTGCTAATCCCAATGCTACTACATATTTTGTTCAAAAAATGGGCATAATTTGACCTCTTATTCATTTTCAACTTTTTCACTGGCTTTCTATCATACTCTACTCTCATGTTACCCCTTACAATATCTCCATGTGCGTAGACAATGATTTTCACATAATCTACCATTTTGCTCCAAATTATTGCATGGGTGATCACCAAGTTAGAGAAAACTCTATACAGTAATCACATTCTACTCACTAAAATTGACATTTCTAACCAACATAACATCATTACACGACTTCCAACTTCAAAAAGTCCTTAACCGACTACATTACTCACATAAAGTAACTAATATTTATACTACTATCGTAAAAAACTAAATACAACCTTTCTAAACTACTAGAATAACACTAATGCAATTTATACAAAATACGTCTAAATTTTTCTACGAAACATAAATCACTATAAATACTAAAATTTCATAACAAAAACTAATTATACAATAACAAAAAAAAATTAATTAAAAAGATGGGTTAAATGAAACTAATCAATTCTTGCAAAAACGTCAATATCTAAACATTAACACGATAGTGAGATAAAAAATTCTACCCCTGAGAAAATTTTTGAGAGAAATTATATAAGTGAGAAAATGAAAGAGAGGGAGGGGGGGGGGGGGGGGAGGTGGGTTGGTTGTTTGAGGGGGTAGTATATATATGTGCATTGATGTCGCATGCCTCACATATGGCTTCAATATAAAAAAAATACACTGAAGTCGCATGGGGGGCATGCTACTTTAGTGTAAAAAAATTTACAATGAATTCGCATGCCTTCCATGCAACTTCGGTGTAAAAGAATTCCATAATTTCATACTTACTTTTGCTCAAAACTTATTTTCGTATTATTTTCTCCTAAATACCTTATCGATGTACTAAACTCTAGGTATCACATGCCATGCATTTATGTGGGCGGGAGTAAAAAAATAGAAGCACGATTTGCACTTGATAAGGTTAAAACCCAAGACTTGACTGGAATCTTTTAATCTTTATTCTCCCTCCTTAGGCTAGATTTAATTAGATTCCTTCCAACGTAGGACTATTTTGGTTTACCTGATCCATAGATTAACTAAAATAACCCCAAGGCAATTGACTAATAAAAAATATGTATGTAAAAGGAAATTTTCATCTTGAATTTATTTTGATAAATTTCAAGTTCTATTTTATTAATTGTCCAGTTTATTCAAAAAATTCAATTTAAATTTAACAAAAGCCCCATTGAAGCTTTAACTAATTTAATCATGACTCTAAAATATTTTGCTGGACTATGCTAAAAAATATTTATTTCAAATTAAACCTGATACTTTTTAAGAACTCAGAATTTATCAAATCACATGCATATGTTTTGATTATGAAATTGCCTTCTCTAACCTTCAATAGCCTACTAAACTGACTCGAACATTTTTTACATTTCTTTTCCTTTCTTCCTTTTTTCATCTTTTTTTATTTTTTCTTAATTTTTCAATTTTTTAAAATTTTTGAATTTTTTTTTATAAGCCTAACCAAAAACAAAAATAAAGATAAAGGGTGATAAAAATGAGGTGTCCACATTGTCAAATAAGCTTGAATATCGCATGAACCCTAAGCAAGCAACCTAGCTCTAGAGATAAGTGATGAACTGATTGAGAAGGGTTATGTTTGAGAATTGTTAAGTACCAACCTTATTGGCGCCGCAAAAGGACGACAAATGAAGAATATATGTGGATAGCCGAGCTAGCAATTGCATCACCACCAAGTACAAGTATTTTATTTCGAAGCTTGACAATATGTTATTTCGAGCCAGAATCTTTTCTAGGATTGAATCGAGGCCTGGATACCATCAAATCATAATGCAAGTAAGAGATAAATAAAAGACCGCATTTAAGATAAGGCATGGGTTGTATGAATGGCTTATGATGCCATATGACTTCTCCAATACTCTAAGCACTTTCATGAGATTAATGAATCACGTGCACTACGATTTGGTTGGTAAATTTGTTGTGATCTACTTTGATAACATACTTATTTATAACCTTACTTGGAGTAGCATTATGAACATCTTCAAGCCACGTTTTCTACCCTTCGACCTGAGAACTTTGTTGGAACTTGAAGAAGTGTGACTTTTCCCGAATTGAAGTGGTGTTCTTAGTTTTTGTAGTAAGTGAAGAGGTAATCTTAGTTGATGGGGATAAGGTATGAGCAATCATCTAATGGCCTATACAAACCTAATCTGCCGATGTTTGAAGCTTCCGCAAACTGCCTTCATTTTACCAATGTTTCATCAAGAATTCAGTATCATAGCGGCTCTTTTGGTTGAGTTGTCAAAGAAGAATGGTGAGTTTAAGTAGGGAGCAAAAGAGTAAAAGAGCTTTGACGAGGTGAAGGAGAAGTTAACTACCACCCTTGTCCTTACTCTCCTCAACTTCGACAAGTGTTGAATCATAGTGTGATGCATCTAGAGTGACAATAGGCATCGTACTAATGTAAGAAGGCCAACAATTGCCTATATTAGTGAGAAACTCTACAAAGCTATACTTAATTATTCAGTGTATAAGCTAGCCAATACAAGTTAGGACGTTTGGAACAATTTAGGGCCTTCGAACAATTTGGTCCAAATTGAGTTAAATTTTAATATAAAGTCATAAAAGTTAAACAAAGAATGCTAGTAGGATTAGTTTCTCAAAATAGTGTATATATAATATTTAATTTCAATAAAGTGTATTTTTATCAGATACAATTGTTAATTATCAGGAACTTAACGTTTGTGTCCCAAAATGTAACAAGTCATTAGAAATGATATATATGTAATAAAGTAACATATGGAATATGTACATGTGTCATGAGCAATTTTTATATATACTGATAACCAAAACTAATTAATATACCCAAAAATGCTTAAAAATACCATAAACTAATTACAATTAACTAAATAATTTGAAAAAAAAAATAATAAAAAGTATCAAACAAGTGCTAAACTATCATAATTACCTTAGCTAGGGTATGGACAAGTATGGAAAGCTGTTGGTGAATTAACAAACTTTAATTGACACTTATCATGCATGATTTAGGGGTATATAAGCTTAAGTAGAGAGAGAAAAATGCCATTTATCATCTTATAATCTAGGATATATCACCATTACTCTCTAAAATGTTGCTTAGCTTCTTACGAATTTAGGAAAATTTTAGAATCAAGAAGAACAAAGTAAGAAAAAAATTTGCAAAAACTAAAATAGGCATTGTGTAAACTGAGCTAGATTTGGGAACACCAGTTTGACTAGTACCTGGGCATGAACCACCACCACCACTTAACAGTGGTGACTACCCCTAGCTTGGCTGACAACCAGGGAGTAGTTGTTGGTGGTCGAATAGCCATCATTCTGATAAGTTAATTTTGTACCAGATTTTATTTGAAATTGTAAAAATACTAAATTAACTTGGAAAATTATGAAAAAAATATTTTTATATATACTTTTAGGGAAAGATATCATATTGAAAAATTTTTAAGTGAGTATAGTACTTCCTTTCGAAACCGATTTGAATAACCCTATTGATGTAGTTTCTAAGCTAAACTTTTTCTAGAGAATACTTATGTTGCATGTGAATGTTATATGAAGAGTTTTCAGACAAAGAGCATTTCCATCATTTTTATGGATTTTTGAGTCTTTAAATTGGATTAAAAAAATGCCATTTTCTTGAGGATTTGGTGTATGGAGCTTAATGAAACCCTTGGTATCAAGTTCTAAGGTTTATTAAGATCACATTTCACTGTGAAGGATAATATGAAGTTGTGTGGTATGTGTAGAAGATGAGATATGGGCAACTTGGCAAACTTGGGTTTAAGACATTAATAAGTATGTAAATTTGAAGACTTTAGTACTATAGTGTTGCTTAGTATGATAAACCTAAAAGATGAACATGATTTAACATGTCTATGATCTACAATATGATGTTGGATGAGTTATTTCAAGTAAATTGGTAAAATTAACCTGTTTAAACGATTCTTTAAAAGGTTAGTCTATTAGAAAAATGAGTTAATTCCAAGTTCAGGAACTTGACCAAAAAGCTACCAACTTTGAAATACTAGGCCGATATAACATCTGTAGGTTAATAAGAGAAATTCTAGTTAGTAAGGCTATTTTTTAATACTTTTTCAGACAATTTCTAGTTAACCAAACTATTTTCAAATACTTGCTCAGAAAGTTCCAGAACCAAATTCAGAAGCTATGATACCTTAGTATTTTAGGTAAATTAAATCTAGATGACTGAACTATATGTAATATTGAGAGATTTAACTATAGATATAAGTTAACCAATATTTAACTAAGAAATTTTAAGTAGGATGAATTGGAGAGTAACCTAGAAGCTGCTTCAGAAACTGTTTCTAAAGCTAGCTTAGAATCAAACTTAATAACTAAATTAGAACCAACTCACAGTAAACTAACCACCAACAAGCAAGTATTTAATTAGTATATGTGTATATACACTCATGACCTGTAATTGATTGTTAAAGTACTTCCTCTTGCTAAGTGAAGTCATAGAGGAAGAAGTTCCTACTAACGGGTGAATTAAGATCGTATTGATAGTTAGGTAAGTAGATTTGTGTGTAAGGATATGGATTTAGATTTCTTAAGTGGAGGATAAATGTCCTTTCTCCCGATTGAAATTGTTATACGAATGATGCTTGAAATTGTTATGTAAAGCACTTGACTTGTTTTTTAATTGTAGTAAGAAAATGTTTTTGTCCATAATTGGGGTGATTGTGTGAATGATACTTGGTTCGTTGTATAAGCCTTGGAGATGCTATACTTTGTGAGTATAATGTTGGCAATGACTTATGTGATGTGTGTTAGAATTGGTTATGAGCAAAGCTTGTGAAAACTTATGCTATAATAGGTTAGAAGCTATTTCAAAAGAAAATTCAAAGATAGAAAGAATATGATAAGCCTTGCTAATATGCTTGATGATGATTAAGAATTAATTGATGTATTCGTGACATGGCACGAGAAGGACCTATAGGTAAGTTTTCTTAAAACTTATGGTTTTGTTAGGATAAGTTTATAAAGTTGAATTCCATGCATACAATTTTACATTGACTAAAACTTTAATCGTGCTCCATGGATTTTTTCTAAACTAAGATGTTTTGCTAGTTTCCTAGATATATTCTCCGAATTTGTAGTTAACCAAACCGAATGAGTTGCTAGGCTAGTTAGGATATCAGTACTGATGCATGTCATATGCATTAGCATGGCATATAAATTGCATTATCTTATTTGTTGCATGGACATTAACTAAATGTAAGACTTGAGTACCTATGTCATGTGTTTTAGTGTATTGTTGCTTATTTTCCACTCTTACTAGGCTCAATAATAGCTAAGGGGGATAAGTTTTCTCTTATCCTTAGATTAGGATAAAAATTATAGGGCATCATCAACATCGGGGGTAGACTTTTGGAGAGTGCTAGATATAGTCAACTATTTTGAAAGTGAAGGTATCACTGAACAAGTACGATGAAGACCCGAAGTTTAACTATAGTTCAATGTTCAAGTTTTTTAAATTTGTAAATGATGTATATATATGTAACTAAAAACTTACAGTTGAACTCTTTTAAGCGCTAAGTATATAATCAACTATTAATTTGTTAGAGTTGAACTTATATTAACAGGTTTACCTATATGATAGGGCATCTTGAGCTATGCTGGGATGTGACATAAGCTGTCTAAATTGCAAGCCAAATGGATCAAGTTCGTAGAAAGTTTCTCTTATATGGTGAAGTATAAGAATGGCAAGGCCAACGTAGTGGTTGATGCTTTATCCAAGTGACATATCTTCATGACTGAGTTATGGACAAGGCTATTTAGATTCTTAGTTGTTAAAGGCTTATATGCCAAGGATTCCCACTTCGTGTTGATCTATTGCAAGTGTAGCAACAACCAAATCATTAATGACTATCATAAGGTAATGGAATACTGACCTTAGAACCTCTTACCTGAGCCCATCTCAAAGCCTTACAAGGTCTTATAAGAAGAATCTAGTCTTCACAACTTTCTTAGAACGAGCTATAGTATCAAGAAGGCCTACTACTGAACTCTTTATGCACCTAGCTCGAATGTACCATACTTTACTCTGTTGTAAGCACAAATGTTGAGTGCACAACCCCTCTTAACATGGCCAACTTACTTAATGCTAAGGTCCATGACTCCGACCTCAAAACTCTTCTCTACCAACCAGTTACCACACCAGAATAGCTCAACCCCAGCACCTTACTACTTAGAGTATGGATGCAATAACAACACACCACTTATCTTAACCTTTTTCTAACATTGTTTTATATTCCTTTTGTTTGTTTGTTGTGTTTACCCTTTTTAGCTTGTACAAGGTGTCTTTATTTTTCTTTACCCATTTGCGATTTCATTCTTTCCTTTTGTTGCGTAAGGACTTAGTATAAATAGTCCCTTAACCTTTGTAGCTAAAATGATCAACTTCTAGTTAATGAATATTAATTTATCCTATTCTTACGAGAAACCCTCTCTAAGTTATAACCCCTCATCACTCTTATCTAATATTGCTAGTAGCTAAAAGTTGGTAGCGAATGGACCTTAGTCCTTTCTCATGCGTCAAATCAAGTTAAGGTTAAATCTTGTTATGCTCGTTAATGTGTCATATCTAACAAATAGCTTTACAAAACTACCACGTTTGTCCATCATTCTCGTTTTCTTTGATATCTTATAATACCCATCTTCAATACTACCAAAAACCTTAGTGATAACTCGACTCTTAGGCATATCATATTATCTTAATATCATAGCTTAAGGTTATGATTGAAAGCTACATAGTTGTACTACAGTGTAGAATTATTGCTAGAAATGTTGTAGTGTTTGTGAGAGTATAACTTGTTCTACTCTATTTTGATTAACTAAAAATATAGCTTGCTATTAGAGTGTGAACTACATAATGTTTAGTAACATTACAAAGAACTACCTTGTTGAATTTGTGATTATTGCTTGTAGGAATGCCAAATCCAAGTGTACAAGGGGAGATAGGTGATGTTGAGAGTAATGCACCTAAGCATGGTCCCATTGAGCAAAGGATCCCTCAAACGACGGATGAATAGATTCAAAACCTCACTACCATAGTAGCCATTCGAGCCATGACCATTCAAAGGTTTGTAGAAGCTTGACCTCATGAGATGTATGTTAAGTACGGTTGAGGTGCACAAAATAGACCAAGAGCACCTGAAGCTAGAATCCGCACTAATGTTGCTATTAAAACTCCACTAGCTCACCCCATCCGAGCTGAAGGACACATATGATAAAGACTTGAGTTAGGAGAAGTTGTTAAGGAAGCAGAAGATGGCAAAGATGAGGATGAGCAGCTCCAAGACTTTGATGAGCAAGAAATCTAAGCACTTAAAAGAATTGAGAATATTAAGGTTCAAGTTCCAAGCTTCTTTGGAACAAGCAATGTCGAAACATATTTGGACTAAGAAGAAAAGATTGAGAAAATATTTAGTTTCTATGATTATGAAGATGCAGTGCTAAATGGATGCTTGAGCTATTGAAGTCAAGGTTCTTCTTACTAGGGATGTATACTCGATCCTAAGGAGGTGTTCTACCTATAGAATAACCAAAAGCTGAGCTAAACAAGGGCCTCACTTATTACTACCCTTCTTAACTAAGCTATGGTCCGAGCTCAACATGGACTTTGTGCTCAACCTGCCGAGAATGTCTTGAGGGAAGGACTCTATCATAGTGGTAATTAACAAATTTAGTAAAGCGGCACACTTTGTGCGATATAACCATACTAACAATGCTTCATCCATCTTTTTTTTTTTCTTTTTGTATAAAGCCATCAAGTTATATGGAGTATCGTAAATCGTAGTGTTTAATAGAGCTCCCAAGTTCTTAAGCCATTTCTAAAAGACTTTATGGAGGTTCCTTAGAACTAACCTCCTATTCAGTACATCATGCCACTTACAAACAAAAAGATTGACTAAGGTCATCAATTGAACTTTGGGTACCTTACTCCGAGTTCTAGTTGGAAGAAACCACGTAGAATGGGATCTATGCTTGCCTATAGTTGAGTTTACTAACAATGGATTAACGCACAGTGTTATGGGCAAGTTACCCTTTGAAATTGTCTATGGGTTCAATCTCAATCTTCCACTTGACAAAGCACCCTTACTAAGCTTCCCAAAAGTTTCAACTATTGTTGACTTATCTAAAGCCATCAAAACCATGCACTAGAAGGTAGTAAGACACTTGACCCAAGTTGTTACCAAGCTCAAAAAGAGAGGCAAAGGATGTAAGGCTAAAGAGTTCAAGTCATCAACCAAAATGCCTATAGAGTAGACTTACTAGACAAATATGGAGTCTTTGACTCCTTCTACATCGCTAACCTCAACCGATACATCCTTAAGGATGGGTAGATAGAAGTAAAGCCATTTGATCTCAAATCTCAAATAACCCGAAGGTGGCGATAGGAATCGTGGTCTAATCGCCCAATCCTTAGTAATGGACTAGTCATCATGGTCCATCAAGTTCTCCAAAATCAACTCATCATAGAAGAAGCTAAGATCCTTCATGTCGACTTATCAAAGTGGGTCACTCCAAACCAAGACCAAGGGTTACCGACTTATTTAGATCCCCAATAGAAACATGGCCAACTAAACCAACAGCTCAACCAATTTAGCGCCAAGCTTTTCATATAATGCTAGCTTGACCAACTCAGCTTAGCAAAAAATATTGAGACTTCGGCTTCCAACTAGGATTTTCAACTATCAAACTCTCCTTTGTTCCCCGACCAGAAGATCACCCATAACATTTGGGACCATGGGATAAACAATCAACATATGTCCTTCACCTTTTTTGATATTGTACTATTTTGCAAAAAATTCCTTTGTTTCTTTCCCAAAATTACGCTTTGTATATTCTTTGTAATCCATTTTAGTAAATTGATGTAACCTAATGATGTACCTAAGGACATCAAGTAATAATTGATTCAAGAATCGATTAAGACTAATTCTTGAAAATTAGGGTTTTTGGATATTTACGAATGGTTTGAGTGTGAACTCTTATGGTTATGATACACAACAAGAATTAACACTCGTTAGATTAAATGAATGATATGACGTACAGTTAAATAATCTAGTTTACTCGCCACAATCTAAAAGATTGATAAGAGTAAAGGGAGAGTTTACACTCAACAAAAATATTTCATAAATTGATTATGTCTATTACAATGGAACAAGGACTTTAAATAGACTCTCTAACCATAATGGCATTTCCATAACAAAATAAAAGACCTATAATTAATATTAAAAGAACTTAATTCCTATTGGCTAATAGAATAATTTTTAATTCACCTATAATAAACCACTAAGGAATATTCAAATAACAATAAAACACATAAAGAAAATAATTAAATAAAACAAGGAAAATAATTCAAGATGATGTAATTTGTCACATTCTGGGGATTAATCCCTATCACCTAATAGTTGCCCTAAATGGGTGATATATATATATATATATATATCCATTGATGTAATAGCCACACAATCATTATCTGTAATAAGATATTCATCTTTTCCCCCATTCTTTGGTTACGTGAGCTTCCATAGTTTCCAAGTATCAAGCCACTCATATCTATTCTTTTTTAGCTAAGGAATAGAGGTAAGTAACCTTAGGACTAAACTTGTGCATCATATTAGGTCAAACCTTAAGCTTGTATAGGATACCGTAGTGCATCATATCCAGGTGTTGGTGCATGAAACTAGCTCAACCTTTGACTTCTATTTACCCTTCAAGCTATCTCGAGGCTTAGATCTAGCCCTTAATAGGCTTGTGTATGTACATCCATAACCAAATCCCTTATCAGAGTTTAGGGCATTTTGTTGAGCTCAGAATAGTAATTAAATGGATAAGAATTTAAATAAATGATCATTAATATACAACGTGTGATAACTCTGATTTTAAACATATTTCATATGGTGATTTTATAGTATTTCCCTTACATTTTTGGTTTTCTTTAAATAAATTGATACTTAAATGAGTAAAATTTTGATTTCAAGGTTTGAACGCATTCTTGGATCGAAAACGAAGAAAAGGAAGCAAGTTTCACTCAATTCGGAGTTCAAACGAAGAAGTTATGAAGTTTTGAAGTTACACAGTCTGGGACATGACCATGTCCCCAAGCTATGTCCATGCAGGGAAATTGGCCAGGGGCAGAAAGTTACACGACCTGGGGATACGGTCATGTCCCAAGTCATGTATGGTAAAGAAAACGAAAACCTTATAACACAATATAAAAAAACATATTAGGTTTTCATAAGACATATGAGACATTAAAGAAGAAAAGAGACTTGAGGAGAAGGAGAAGAAAAAGGCGAGAACAACACCGACTTCAAGATCGGAGAGATTTTTTATCAATCAAAGGGGTTTTTCATGTTTTATTTTATGTTTTTGATGGAACTAATTTTTAGTTTCATTATGATATCTTAGAATTCATGTATTTAGGATTATGAAACCTAGGGTTTCATGTGACTCTTGGGTTGATTTAGAATTCTCAATAAAGTTTCTATCTTTACTTGATTCAATTATATTGTTTAATTGTTTATTGATATTTCTAGAATATCAATATATGATATTATGCATGTTGATTGAGAAATTACATGTATAATTAGATCTTTACATAATTGGAGAGAATTACATGTATACTTAGAGATAAGATACATGTTTCTTTCGGAAAGTTAATTATTTGTGCGAGAATTCATTATACATTAATATAATTCTAAATTATATTACTAAGTGAAGAGATTCCAGTAAATAATTTAGGATTAGGGTTAATATGCTTGAGAAAGGTATTAACTTTAATTGTAAATCCCTCCGATCAAGAATAATAGAAATTGAATTGAATTGAATATATTTTATACGGTCACATGTTAAATACTAGAGGAAATAATTCCTAAATACGTTATTGCATACTTGAAGTCTTTCTTAGTTTTATTGATTTCTAAATTGCTTAATCAAGTCTTATAATTAGGTTAGTTTGTTAATTTTAATATTTTTAATTAATTCAAACTTTCATAATTTTCCGGTTAGATAATAAAGCTAAGGTTAATATTAGTACTCGAAGTCTCTGAGAGATCGACTCGGACTCACATCCGCTATATTAAAACTGATAGGTGCACTTGCCTGATATCAACGTGTTACATATTCAATACATTAAATAAGCTCAATTGATGTATAATCTAAGAATGGCAGCATTTCAAGTCTCTGGTGTAAGTTAACTAACATGTCTTTCTCATTCATATACCTCTTTTGTTAGGTTTCCTCTAACTCTAACCGGGTCCTACCAATTAAGTGCAAATTTTCCTTGTCCTTCACATAATCTCGTAGCTTCTAACTTTCTATGAACTAGGTTGCCTACTTATAATTATTTGTACTTGACCCTTTGTCATGATATTAAGCTACCCTATGCTAGAAGGCAACAACACGGGCTTCAACTAGGTCGCTACTCTTTAATTGCATTTATATTAGTTTGGAGAAAGGTATAGTTTCCAACTGCATCAAAGGAATAAGTTCGGATGTTGGGGAGCTCCAACGCGGTAGGTAGTACGATTTACAATTTAAGGTAAGTTAGAAATGTGTCTTGCCAATTGAAGTATTAAGGGTAGTTCAGTACTCCCAAAGTATGTTTAGGAGCTCATTTGCCTACTTCCCTTATGCTTGGTCCACCCTCTTCTTAATATTACAGAGGATGATCTTCTTTACTAATTTGACGTGGCCATTGGATCTAAGATATGCAACTAAAGTATAATGAATGTTGACGTAATAATGCTCACAAAATGCTTAGAACTTTTGACTATAGAAATAAGGACAATTGTCCATAGTAAGTATATATGGGACCTTGAACCTAGTCAGGAAGTGTTTGAGGATGAAAGACTCAATACTCTTCTCCATGATCTTAGTCGTTACTTCGATCTTAACCCACTTAACAAAGTAATCAACAACTACTATGATGAAATACCACTAACCCACCGCCTTAGTAAAAGGATCAATGATGTCTAGACCTCCTAAGCAAAGGGCTAAGGACTTCTAAGGGGCTAGAGATTAGTACTTAGTACATAAGAGGTTAGTGCATGCTTTTGGTATCGTACACACCTTTGAGCCATTCTCTTGTGTCTTCCTTCATTATGTATTAGTAGTAGCTAAGTTGGAGAGCTTGATGTAAAGGGTTTGGCTCTTGATTTGATTACTATGCACTTCGCTGTATCACGCCCCCAAAACACGTTAACCCTCTTCAAGTTGGAGACATCGAAGGAGAAGAAGATTAAGTCCTGTTCCGTACAATACGTTATCTATCAAGGTGTAGATGGCATGTTTTTCATCAACTTGCTTTCCTCCTTCTGATCTGCTAAGATTGTTTTTTTTTTTTCTTTAAGTAGTCAAAGTATAGGGTTCATCCAACTTAGCTCTATTGGTATGGTATTTATCTTAAGAATTTCCATGTGGTAATTAGTGATGCTTCTTTTCAGTTGGTGTTCTATAAGTACTGCTTGTCCATCTTTGGCTTGGGAGTGCCAATGGAGGAAAACTTAGATAATTTATTTATTATCGAATTCTCAACTTAATGAATTTTGTTGATACTCTACGTAAAGAGTTTGAAGTCAATGGTTTAGAACTCTTATAAGTATTTGGTCATAGCCTTGCCCATTGCTTCATATTCACTTCAAACTTACTGCAGCATAAGCATGGAATTTGAGAAATTTCCTATCTTCTTAGCATCAACTTTCTTGCTAGTTTGAAACTGGCTATCAAGGCTTTGTACATGGGCCTATTGTTGCAGGCATCAAACCCAAGCTTCAATTGATGGTACACCATTACCTCATAGGGTTCTTTGAGCACAAGTCTTGCTCCATCCCCTCTTTCCTAAGTAATTGATCCATAGACATAGAGAGTATATACCAGCTTATTTCCGTCTTAGGGTATTTCCTCTTCTCTTGTATATTCCACAATAAAATCTACTAAGACTTACACCTTGATAGCCTCATGAGGTTGATATTGGATTCCATATGTTTTGAGCTTTAATGCATACTTTACCATCCATCCAATGCATATAGCTTTTCTAGAATGTAGTGGCTGGTAAGTAAAAACTATCACTTGGTATTATTCAAAATACTGTCAAAGATGTCTGGTCAAGATAACCATTGCTAAGGCGAACTTCTCTACCCTAGATAATCTGACTTTAGCTCCCTAAAGAATATGACTCACATAGTACATAAGCATGTACTCCTTCCCCTTAGCACAGGTTAATATCGAGGAGAGGGCTTTGCCTCTCACTAATAGGTAGAGAATAAATCTTCTCCAAAGACAAGCTTGGAAAGCAAGGGTTGGATAATCAAGAACTGCTTAAGCTCTTTGAAAGTAGTCTAACATTGAGGTGCCCATTTAAAAACATTAGGGTTCTTTAAGATCTTAAATAACTTTATGCACCTGTATACACTCTTTGGCACAAATCGGCTTAGCGTAATAATCATCCCCATAAGCTTTTAGATTTCCTTAACATTATTAGAGCAATGTATGACTTATATCTTCTTGGTTCACCTCAATGCCTTGCTTAGTGACCATGTAGCCAAGAAACTTGTCTAAAGTCACCCTAAAGATGTGCTTTGGGGCTTAAGCTTCATATTGTATTTTCTCATTCAATCAAAGGCTTCTTATATGTCTCGGATATGGTCTTTGGTTTGACGACATTTGATAAGTATACTTCCTTGTTATGTTCAAGCTAACGTTTAAACAGCTTTGTTTCCATTTATTAGTAAGTTACCCCTATATTCTTAAAGCTAAAATTATTACTCCAATTAAATAATTGTTATTTATTATGAAAGCACCACCTTATAACAATAAATCCTCAAGCCAGTGACAAAGGATGTGTAAACCTCATCTTCTAGCTCCATCTTGATGTGGTTGTGGCCTAAGAAGGCATCTATAAACTTAGGAGCACGTTACCCAACATTGAATCCTTTAATTAGTCAATCCTTAAGAGTGGAAAGCAATCTTTTGGGTAAGCTTTATTGAGGTTGATGTAATGGACACACATTTGCCACTTCCCATTGGACTTCTTAACTAATACTACGTTAACTAGCTAATTGGCTACTTTTCCTTCCTCACGAAGCCAACCTTTAGCAACTTCTATACCTCTACTTTAATGGTTGCTTGCTATTTTGGGATGAAAAGCCTCTTCTTCTACTTGAGCAACTTGACATTCTCATCAATGCTGAGACAATGCATGTTAAAGGAAGTCGATAAGTTGTTGTTTGAGCTCAACAGGTATCAACATCCTTACCTACATTGTCTACTCGATGCAGCTATGGAGCTGGATCTCACTTGTCTCCTCAGCAAACCTCCCCTCATAGGCAGCTTCTCCTTTAGTCTATTCTCTTGAGCGAAGACCTCTTCCCTCTTTATTGCCTTTACATATAAGGCTTGGGATAATTCTTGGTTAACTATGCAAGCATTCACCCCCAATGGCATAAGAAATTTAGCCTTTAAAGGAGGAAGGAAGTGATCATTTGGAAGGCTATCATGTTAGGCTACCCTAAGATGACATTAAAGGAAGACCAATAGTTGACACATGAACCCTACGAGCTGCCTAGTAATATTGTCCTCATTACCAAGTTCCATGTCGAGTGTAATAATGCCTTTAAGCTGGATGGCTTGGTTATTGAATCCTATTAGCTCATGATGGTAAGGCTTCAACTTTCACCATAACTTTAACCTCATCTGATCATACGCTTGCTTAAACAAGATATCTGCCTAAATTCTGGTATCTACCATCACCTTTCGAATGTCAAACTCTACAATCTAAGCATTAATGACCAAAGCATCTTGATGAGGCTTCTCAATCCCCTTAAGGTCTTCTTCAAAAAAAGAGATAAAGATGTCTACTTGAGGCTTATTCTCCCTTAGGCTCAAAACCTATCGATCTATTAGGGCATTAGCCTAGCTTCAAGAGCTTAGCTAGCTCCTAGGGTAAGGGCTCCCAATAATTATGTTGATAATGCTATTGGGGGCTTGATTAACATGGTAATTATTATTGTTCTTATCTTGTTCTTAGTCCTCTTTTTCTCATTGTCTCTAAAGAGGTCGATCAACATAATTGTTGGGTGAGCTATGCACTTCTTAAAGTAGCCATGTTAAATAGTATCCTCGAGTCCATTCTTTAACTAGTAACATTCGTTGGTATTATGCCTTCGTCCTCCATGGTAGTCGTATTATTTCCTAGAATCTTAGTGACTAGGATTGCCCCCCATCTTCTTGGGTAGGGTAAGATCTGAATACCATGTACTTCCATGAAAATATCCCCTACAGTTTGTTAAGAGGAATACGCTAGACTCAAGTCGATAAGGGAGTAAATCACCTCTTCTCCTTTTATTCAACCTTTCCTTATTATCTTTGCACCTCATACGAATGTTGTCCTCTTAGTTTATGCAATTCTTAGCCTTATGCTTTAAAGGATTATTTTTTTTATAGAGACCAAAAAAATCTCTTGAGGGCCTTATACCCTATATGGTAGCATTGACTGCTACCCCCGGTCAAGCTAAGGTATCTCTACCATAGCATTATTAAATCGCGATACATAATCGTAAAGAGTTTTTCCATTCGCTTAGTGGATAAGGTACAAAGATAAAGTATCCTTGAATGGAGGCTTACTTGCTCGGAAGTGCTAAGTAAATCGATAGGCAAGCTCATTGAAATAGAAAGAGTTTTGGGAAGGTAGTTGAACCACATTCAAGCTACTTTTCACAATATGCCAAGGAAACCTTACATATGACTACATCGCCGAGGACATACCAATTCATCATGGTCCATATATGAGGTAAGTGGTCGTTCAGATCACTAATGTCATCGTATTGGTCTAACAACGGTAGCTTAGTGTAGACATCCCATTTTTGCCACCTTGTAGTTCTAATTTTTATTTTTAGGGTTATAATTTAGAAAATAACAAAAAAATTTTGAAAAATGATAAAAAGATAAAAAAATAGAAAATTTTTAGAAAAATAAAATAAAAACTAAAAAAGAAAAAAAATCAAAAAGATTAATCGAATTGAGTTGGTATTGTTGTTATGAATGGATTTAATAGAATCGCAACTAAATAATTGTTGAAAAACAAAAATCTAAAAACGATAATATTAAATTCGTTAAGATAAAGATTTGGACAAATTCAAATCTAGATTGGTCTTTATTAGTTTAGATTTGAAGTGATTCAAGAGATTCGTTTTCAAGTTCTATAAATAGGGATCAAGTAGTGAAAGGGAGAGGATCATAAAAAAAATAATAATAATAAAACATAGCACACACACAATCATTCTCGTATAGTTCCTAATCCCCTCACACATCCCAAACTCCACACCCCCATACTTCTATACTCATGTACATCCACAGCATAGTAGCACAACAACGCGAACAACAACACCCAATTCCAATTGCTCCATCCATGTGCAGTGTGGCGACATACACCTAACCCCAATGTCCACACGCGGTCCTCTCTCAATAGTGAACAACAACATAAAACGACAAGCGAAGTATAGTGATCTACTTTATCTCACACACGATCAAGTAAGTTGAGTTGTTTATTTATTCTTTTTATCTATTTATCTTTTCTTTCTCTTGGTTTATTTACTTGTCATAGGTTTAGTTAATAATTACTACTCTTCTTTAAAATATATAAAAGGAAAAAATATTTTAGCTTAGGAAATTATGCATTTTCCAAACTTTTTTTTAAAGCATTAGATCATTAGCATTTCCCAATTAAAAAATAAAAATAACAATAACAACAAACCCTTTTTCGAACTAGGACATTTTTAGAGAATTTTCCATAAACTAAAATGAAAAATCTTTAATAGACATCTTTTCCATAGTTAAATATATTTTCTATGGTTTAAGTTTTTTTTTCTATAGTTTAGATATATTTTCCATAATTAGACATTGTTCAAATATCTTTTTCATAGTTAGACATCTTTTTCATGGTTTAGATATCTTTTTTATAGTTGGGCTTCTTTTGCATGATTTAGGTATCTTTTCTATATAAAAGTTTTATCATCTTAAAAAATTTTATCAATTAGTTGTTTCATTAAAAAAAATAAAAACTTAATTTAGAACTTTTCAAAAATTAGGTTTTTAGGTTTTTTTTTTTAGTTGGGAATAAAAATTAGGTTTTTAGAGATTTTTTTTAATAAAAATAAAATGGTTAATACAAACGTAAATCTAGCCTAATTGTTTCTTTATAAAAAGGATCGACCCGCAAAAGTGCTAAGAATGAACTATGAACGTTTAATCTCGACTAGTGGGTACATGGGTACTTTTAAGGCGATGTAAAATTTGTAACTTTATTTGTTCATTTTTTTGTAAATTATAGCTCAAATTAATTATTTTTGTAAGATAAATGCAATTTAATTTATTTACTAGTGAGTGAATTTTTTAAAATATTAAAAAAGGTTGTTTTGAAAAATAAGGCTTAATTTTGAAAAATTAATAGTGGTACCCATAATAGTTTAATAGGGTAGCCTCAAACTCAAGAAATCTAAGTTGTTGAATTCTTTTCAAAAGGTTTTCAAAATGCAGAGTAGTGGCTAAATTGGAATCGGTCCACTCAATCGATTCTAGTTTAATTACCTTTCCCAGTTTTACCAGGTGATAACTCCAAAATTTTTCAAAATAAAAAAATTGATTTTTCTTTAACTTTAGTCGAAGGTATAAATTAAATAGGTATAGGGTTTAGTTTAAATCAAATTAAAGAAAATGAAATTAACATGAAGAAACCAAAAAATCAAGCTAAATAGATTGACAACTCCATTAGGGGCCTCAAGAGAGCTAGCCACTTAAGCTTTCCAAAATTAGGATTATTTTTTCAAAAAAAAAAAGAAATACTTGAGTCAATTATTTGTTTTATTTTATTTTATTTTATTTTTTATACTAACATGTTTGTTGCAGCTCATCTATGGGGTTGTTTTGGGGTTTTATTTTATTTTATTTTTCCAATCATAAATGTGTAGTAAATACGGTCAAAACTAGGTCGTCTTAAAACCTTAGGAGGGGGACCATTGTATAAGCTTCAGATGTTGTGGGGTAACTACCTTTTGGGATAAATCAAGCTATGCCACTCAAGTTTAGATGTGACAACGGAACTATTACGTTGAAAAACACGGTGATCACAGAACTTCAGGACCTTTAGAACCTACCCTAATTGTATATAAAAACCTTGACCGATGAATAAATAATAATGAGGCATGTTAACCAATGGTCGATATTATGTTGGAATTCCCACATTATTCATGTAATTTTCCATGTATATTAGTTCTATGTATATGACTCGTTCATTGTTTCCCTATATTTTATTTTGTAAATTACATCTTTGTAAATGTAAAAAAATTCCTTGTAAATTATATTTCTATGTAACATCTTATAATAATGGAATTTTGATATAATTACAACCTTAAACACTTAATATTGCTACATTACTATTTGATCATTAATTCCTTGCATCTATGTGCCTTCATTTTTCCTTTTTTGTCCTTTTCTTTATTCACCTATAAATATTCATGCTTGATAATTATGTCCTAATTTCTAAAAGTTAAGTTTATAAATAGTCACGTTTTGCTACCTTATAAAATACCACACTTCTTTTGAAAGCTTGTTTTTAAGTAATCAAAAGTGAAAAGAAAAAAACAAAAAGAATCACTCCTGTAAAATAATTTTAGGTTGTTGCCATTTTGCCAAGCACTCTGCAGGTTAAGAATATCCATTCTTTCAAATAAATTAGCACCTTGTAAATAAGCTTTCTCATTCAGAACAAATAGGATTTAGAAATGATTTTTGGTTCCATTAAATAATAATCGAGCATAATGTCCGACTCCTTTCCTTTATTTATATGTTGTATCCTTCATAATAAAAAAAAAAAACTTTTTCTTTTTTAGAATATCATTCTTCCATTTCTTGTTTATAAATAAGTTCTTGAATAGCATTCATTAAACCGTTGTTCCCTTTCAATAAAAAAAAATGTAAATATATAGGCTTATATAAAGAATCCTAAGAAAGCAATCCCCCATTTATAATTTGATCACTCAATCTCTATAACATAAAACCCTAACTTGTTCTCTCTCTCTTTCAAGAAAAAAAAAAAAAGAAAAGAAGGAAAAAAAAAGTTGCTAACAATTACAAATCCTTATGGGACTCAAGATAAACACTAACCTATGGCTTGTTAGGGTAGCCGAACCAACTCAAAACCTCTGGTCCATCGAGTTTAATCATGAACTAAGTCAAAACACGAAGCCATGAAGCACCATCCTAAGCTTGATCCCTAGTGCCAAAAAAGAGAGAGAGAGAGAGAAAGAGAGAGAGAGAGAGAGCAATTCACAGTCACTTCCAGTTCAAAGATGTTGATGTTAGCCCATTCAACTCTAAAGAACAAAGCCTAAAATCACACATGGGAGCTATAGGGCATTAAGACATATAAGTCTAGAGCAATTTAAGCAAGAACGCGAAAGGTATAGGGCATTTGGTCTTTGAAATTTCATTTTGAATTCAAATCGAATGAAAGGGATCGTTTCACATTTAAGACATGTTTTGAAGAACTAAGGGCAAGGTCAATCTCTACCATGTAGCAAATCAATCTCTAAGTAAGGAATTGGCAACTCATTTTAAAAAGGTTTAAAATGAAAAGAGACAAGTTATGTCCTATACACTAACCCTTAAACACTTAGAGGGATGAAAGACATTATAGTGAGGATATTTTAGACTCATTCCTTAAAGCAAGTCCATTTTGAATTTGATACGCAAACCGAAATAAAGTTAGGCATTTATTTTTAAATCCCAAACACAATCGCCCTTTATTAACCCCATTAAACTAATTTAGAGTATTTTTAAATGTAAACACTGTCAAGGACCATCCCACAATAAGGAAATTCAAAGGTTAAGGTCATTGATTAGGAAAGAAGAATAAAACTGGTTTGTACTTACCTTAGTAATAATAAATCAAGGATAACTTTTGTTTTCAATAAATTGTTCCCTTTGAAGAAGATCTAATACTTTTTCAAATATCTCAAGACCACATATACTTTACCCAAGCCCATACACTCGGGATCCATGGATTTAAGGCCTTGATTTCTCTAAAGACAAAAACTTGACAAAATAGATTATTACTTTTGGGGAGAGAAAAGGAAAAAATAATGGGGCAAAGAAAAAAAAAGCAAAAAAGAGAGAGAGAGAGAGAGAGAGAGAGAGAGAGAGAGAGAGAGAGAGAGAGAAAGGAAGAAAAAAAAAGAGAAAAGAGGAAAAAAAATAGAACAAAGAAAAAGGAAGAAAGACTCAAACATTAGGCTTGAAAAAAGCCCTAACCAAAGAAGGCTTAGAAGCCCAAAATGCCCCAAAAACATAAGGTCCCGAATCACATTCTCAACCACAAACACAAAACCTTATATTTATTTCAAAGTCACATTCCCAACCACAAACCAAAAACCCTATATTCACTTCAAAATCACACTCCAAATCACGAATACAAAACCTTCCTATCCATCTTAAATCACACACGACCTCCCCACCCATAATACTTCCAAACTCAAAGCTCTTCAGATCTTAAAGAAAAATTTGTCTAAATTAAAAATTATTTTTGCAACTGGGGCAAGCATACATCTAGTTTCTTCCTAAGGGTTCTTAACTTGTATACCCTGGTTGGATAAAAGTATTTCTTTCAAAATAAGCCCTCTCATTAATCCATTTTAAAACCATTTGGCCAAAAGCTTGATTTTTGGAAACTAGACTATAATTTTTGGAATAGTAGTCAAGAGTGAAATCTAGACCGAAAGTGTACAAGGAAGCCCTCTTCAACTAAACTAATCATGAGTTACCTTTTCCTAAGGAAATAAATATTTAATAAGGCCTAACCAAGAAGCTTAGTATTGAAGGCCAAAAACTAGGATAGATATGAGATGCCCACTTGTTTCTTAAATAAGAATTTGTATCCGTTAGTAGACCTTCAAAAAAAAAAAAGACAAAAGAAGAAAGAAAAAAGAGAGAGAAATTAAAGGCTTGTCACAAGTTTTTCCATCCATTTTCAAGTTCATGTCAACTCGAGTGGCCAAATTTTGGGATTCATGTCATTTACTTTTAACTCATTCTCTCTAATGTAGTTTTTTATTCCCATTAATTCTTTTTCAAAATAAGGAACCTTATCCCTAATGCCTTTTTTTTGTTATAAATGATTTTCACCAAAATTCCTTGTTTATAAATTTCTCAAGTCCAGAAGTTTTTCAAAAGGTTACATCCCCAAATTTTGCTTCTTAAGGTTCTTAGCTAGCCCATAAGGCACTTACCCTTCATCCATTCTCTTTAGGGTTTTAGCTAGCTCAAAGAGCGCTTTACCTATTCACTTAAGTTAGTTAGCTCAAAAAAGTACGAACAGGTTTTCATTTAGGATCTTAGCTAGCTTAAGGAACACTTTGCCTATTCACCTAAGTTAGTTAACTTAGAGAAGCATGGCTAACTTTTCATTTAAGGTCTTAGCCAACTTAAAGAGCTCTTTGCCCATTCACCTAGGTTAGTCAGCTCAGAGAAGCACAACCAGGTTTTCATTTAGGGCCTTAGCCAGCTCAAGGAACGCTTTACTCATTCACCTAGGTTAGTAAGCTTAGATGAGCATGACTAAGTTTTCATTCAGGGTTTTTGCCAGCTCAAAGAGCGCTTTGGCCATTCACTTAGGTTAGTCAGCTCAGAGAAGTATGGCCATGTTTTCATATAAGGTCTTATTTAGCTCAAGGAACGCTTTACTCACTCACCTAGGTTAGTCGGCTCTAAAAAGCATAACTAGGTTTTCATTTAAAGTCTTAATCAGCTCAAGGAGTGCTTTGCCCATCCACTTAGGTTAATCAGCTTAGAGGAACACGGCCAAGTTCTCATTTAGGGTCTTAGTTAGCTCAATAAGCACTTTGTTCATTCATTTAAGTTAGCCAACTCATAAGGCGCTACCTTCCATTTAGTATCTTATAGGTTAGCCAGCTCATAGGGCGCTATCCTCCTTTTTAATATCTTTTAGGGACTTATTTAGCTTAAGAAGTACTTTGCCAATTCACTTAGGTTAGCCAGCTCATAGGGTACTACTCTTCTTTCAGTACTTTAAGGTTCTTACCAACCTATTGGAGTACTACCCTAACCATTTTTCTTTTTGAGTTTTTTTATCACCAAATCCTCAACAAACTAAGCCTAAGATGGATAGATAGCTAGTTATAGTGCTTCTTAGGACTGAGACATCTCCAAGGCAAAAATTGTGTCTTTTTTGTTTTTGCAGTAAAGTTTTACTTAAACTTCATCACAAAGAGGGGTAACTGTAGATACCCTATTTTTTCTCCCTCATAATTCTAATCTTTGTTTTTAGGGTTCTAATTAGAAAATAACAAAAACTTGAAAGAGGATAAAAGGATTAAAAAAATAGAAAATTTTCAAAAATAGAAAATAAAAACTAAAAAAGAAAAAAATTCAAAAAGATTAATCGAACTGAGTTGTCATTATTGTTCTGAATGGATTCAATAGAATCGCAACTAAATAATTGTTGAAAAACACAAATTTAAAACGATAATATTAAATCAATTAAGATAAAGATTTAGACAGATTCAAATCTAGATTAGTCTTTATCAATTTAGATTTAAAGTGGTTTAAGAGATTCATTTTCGAGTTCTATAAGTAGGGATCGAGTAGCAAAAGGGAGAGTATCATAAAAAAAAAAAGAACAACCATTCTCATATACATGTCCCAAACTTTATACCCCTGTACTTCCATACTCACGTACATCCATAGTACAATAGCATAATAGCACCCGATTTTAACCACTCCATCCTTGCGCAACATGGCAACACACACCTGGCTCTAACATCCACACGCGATCCTCTCTCAATAGTGAACAACAACATAAAACAGTACGCGAAGTACAGTGATATGCTCCATCTCACGCACGATTAGGTATGTTGAGTTGTTTATTTATTCTTTTTATTTGTTTATCTTTTTTGTCTATTGGTTTATTTACTTGTCATAGGTTTAATTAATAATTAATAGTCATCTTTAAGATATATAAAAGGAAAAATATTTTAGCTTAGGAAATTGTCTTTTCCAAACTTTTTTTTAAAGCATTAGGTCATTAGTATTTCCCAATTTAAAAAATACTTTTTTGAAAAGAAATAATAATAATAATAATAAACCCTTTTCTAAACTAGGACATTTTTAGAGAATTTTTCATAAAAAAAAAATTATAATAGACATCTTTTTTATAGTTTAAGCTTCTTTTTTATAGTTTAAGCTTCTTTTTTTATGGTTTAAGCTTCTTTTTTATGATTTAGACATTTTTTTCATAGTTAGATATCTTTTCTATGGTTTAAATATTTTTTCCATAGTTAAACATCTTTTTTATGGTTTAGATATCTTATGCATAGTTGGGCTTCTCTTTCATGATTTAGGTATTTTTGTATAGTTAGGCATCTTTTCCATATAAAAGTTTTATCATCTTAAAAAATTTTATCACTTAGTTGTTTTTTTTTAAATAAAAATATTAATTTAAGACTTTTCAAAAATTAGGTTTTTAGGTTTTTTTAGTTGGAATAAAAATTATGTTTTAAGGATTTTTTGAATAAAAACAAAATAGTTAATAAAAATGTAAATCTAGCTCGATTGTTTTCTATAAAAAGGACTAACTTGCTAAAGTTCTAAGAATAAACTATGAACGTCTGACTCCAATTAGTGGGTACGTAAGTACTTTAGGGTGACATAAAATTTGCAAAAACCTTAGTTTTTCATTTTTTTGTAAATTATAGCTTGAATTAATTATTTTTGTAAGAAAAATGCAATTTAATTTATTTACTAGTAAGTGAATTTTTTAAAATATTTAAAAAGATTGTTTTGAAAAATAAGGCTTAATTTTGGAAAATTAATAGTGGTACCCATAAAGGTTTAATAGGGTAGCCCCAAACTCAAGAAATCTAGTTTCTTAAATTCTTTTCAAAAGATTTTCAAAACGCAAACTCATGGTTAAAATAGAATTAATCCACCTAATCAGTTCTAGTTTATTTACCTTTCCTAATTTTACCGGGTGGCAACTCCAAAATTTTTCAAAATAAAAAAAATCGATTTTTCTTTAACTTTAGTCAAGGGTTTAAGCTAAATAAGCATAGGTTTTGGTTTAAATCAAGTTAAAGAAAATAAAATTAACATAAATAAACCAAAAATCAAGCTTGACACTTAGTATTAGGTAAAAGAACTTCTTGTGCTGCCCTAGTGAAGGGAATCTTGTTATTAGAGTCCTAGGCAACATCCTTGGCTCCTTTGCTTTCCTACTTCTTAGAAAGCCTTTTCACCATTTCTCGTAGTTCATTGATGTTTACGTTATCAATAGGATGATAAGACCAAGCTACAAACTGTTCAAGCTTTTCATTTCCCATAGCTAGCCTGGCTAGCTATGTAAAACAACTCTATCAACAGATTTGACAACATACTCTTTTCTAGTAAGAGTGTGATTACAGTTCGTTATAGGTCACACCTATCGATCTCAAGCTTATGGAATCAGTGGCGATGTACGACTTTTCCCTTATCATGGTAGTAATGCATTTCACCTTATGTAATTAGTGGCGATGTACGGCTTTTCCCTTGTCATGGTAGTAATGCATTTCACCTTTTCTCGCCATAGGGCTAATAAACAAAAGCTTTCCATCAAGGATAGCATGTTGTTTGCCTTGCTTAACTTGTTAAGGTCAAGTACTTTAGCTTGTAAGACCTCATTTTAAGCCTTAACTAGCTTGTTCTCTCTCTCAATTCCAACATTCTCAACCTCTATCTTAGCATTCTTAGCCAATAGGTCATGGTACAATTTGTCTATATTCGTTGGTCATTGTAGGTTGATAGTAGGTTAGTTTTAGCTACCATTATCATCACTTATGGCCTGGTTACAAGCAACATTGGAAGTTTCATTAGGGTTTCTTGCTTTTATTGCTGTCATGAAAATTTAGATTAGTAAGGTGTAATTTCTTATAATCAGTGCTAAATGCCGCTTATAGAATTTTGTTGGTAAGGTTAGAACGTGGGCCTTCAAACATGTTCAATAGGACCTATAAAATAAAGTTCAATTAATGGAACAACTAGAGTTGTATAATGGGTCCACTTCAATGCTTAAATTTGTAAGGGAAGTATGAAAGGTAGTAAGGCAATAAGAGTATGTATGTAGATGAGCCTTACCAATGGAGGAGTACCCTTATTTATGGTGGAGGCTCTTGAGATATTTTAGGAAGGGGGGGTAAGGATATATCTTGTCGCATTAGGAAATTAGATCTTCCAGCAAATGTAGATCTTGACAATTTTGAGGCACAATTAAGACAACTGGCTTTCCTTTCTAGAGATCATCTTCATGTGTAAGTGAGCTTCGGTCACTTGCCAAGCTCTTTAGCAAGTTATCCAACTTCTAAGACGTTAGGCACAATCTTGAGACAAGTGTTTCAAAACTTTAAGGAATTGGTCCAATCTACAAGGAGCTCCGATCAATGAGAGCTCGGTCTGAAGTTTTGAGGATTCCAAATAGGCCGGTCATGGCACTTACATGTATAACTAAGTTTAAATAAATGTAAAAAAATAGAAAAAGGCAAAATTACTAAAAAAATTAAGAAAATTTCAAAAATAATAAAGAAATAATCTTATATTGTTAAATTAATTAATACGAATGAATAGGAAGGTCACACATGTCCTTAGTTAAAATTGACAAATAATTATAAAACATAGGCTATATATTTGTAAAAAAAATTAAAATACAAACCATTTGGTTACAGAAATCTTAAAGTACTGCCTATGTTCCTAAAATTTTTCCATTACAAGTAATGTGATGAACGTTTGGAAATGCACTCATTAAAGAATTAAATAAAAAAAAACCTTTATTTCTATAGCTGCTTTTATTGAAATATGTGATAAATAATGTCAACTCTACAAGGTCATTATTTAATTATTTAACTCTTTAGTCAACAATTACCAAAATGAGAAACTTTAAATAATATTAATAAATTATGTAGTCAACAACTACCAAAATGGAAAACTTTAAATAATATTAATAAATTATATGAATCGATCATTATTATGGTTAATAACGGTAAAATATTAATACACATAAATATCAGCGATATTTTTGTAACAAACGGTAACTTAGTCGTATCATAAATTGGGCTATGTTTTCTTTGTTTCCACCCCCCAGATGGGCAAGAGGCACGTGGTGCCCCTTGCTAGACAGGTAGTTCTGTGATGTTCAGCGTCATGATGCTACAATGCCTCTACTGGAAACCGCTGACCATGAAAGTGAAGCTGCATCTGACTGTTGGTTGTTTTATCTTTTCCTTTCGATTTTGAATGTGCCAAGCTCAAAGAAAGAAGATACTTCAACACTGGTTTGATTTATATTGCTTTCTTCTTCCGTTTTGAAGTTCTATTCTTTCATCTTGTCACTAATAGATTGGACGCTTATTAAGAACTTAGAAAATATATATTTATAATTTTTTAATATCAAGCACACCATTTGAAAAAATAATCAAATAAAAGAATAAAACAACCTATTTATTTCTCCTCTTAACAAGTGTTAGATTTCATCATCCATTAGAACTTCCCCAATAATATTATTAAATACTACCGGCTTTCGATTTAACTTAACCAATATAGTTTTTATGGCTATGAAATTGATACGTGTCTCCGTTGAAATTAATGTAGAAGCACATGGCTCGATCTTTGTTGCGAGGGTTTCATCCAAATTTGTCCATTTTTCATCCCAGAATTCATGCCATAATCTGAGAAAAAAAAGTGTAAAAAAATAGGATAAATTATAAATATGGCTATTTATATTTATTTTATGCATATTTAGTTTCTTTATTTTTAGAAGTTGGATATTTAGATTTTTACGTACTAAAAAATATGCCTTTCCAAACCTCTATAAGGGCTCCTTAAGCTTGATGAAAATAAGAAAAAAAAATTATCAAAATTTGAAAAGTTGCATAAAATAAAATATGGATCTGCATATGTATTATTTAATTTTTGAATATTTCCTTCTATCTTTTTTTGTTATTTTTTATATGATAATATAGAAGACTAAAAGTATGTTACTAAGGTAACATTTGATTGTTAGGATTGAATATAACAAAGAGAACTAAACATAATGAGTACAAGAAGTCCAGTACAGTACTATGTTTAGTTTGTATAGTTCTAAGCCCAGACGTCTCTTATTTGGTATATATAAATATTAAACTTAATATGGTATTTTAACATTTATATCTCAATATTATCCAATATTTATTTAATTATATTTTTATATAATTTTAAAAAGTACAAATTTTAAATATTATCTAATATTTATACCCTTAATAATATTTAATATTTATATGATTATATTTATATTCCCAATACTTATATTTTTGTCTAGTGAAGTAAATTTTTATATTATATTTCAAGTGAGATAAATTTTAAGTATTTGTTCTTGTCTTTTAGAGCCTTTTTTGTCTAATAACTAAGCTCAAATTGCAAATCAACTATTAACTAAAAAGTTTTGTTCCATCTAATCGTACAAATTTTATATAATCGATACCTAATACTTTAGATGTAAATATTTGATTTTGAAATTGGGTGGAAAGCATACATGAGACAAATACTGAGAGAACGTATTAACAATTTATCCATAAACATAATCACTCGATTGAAGGTTAAGCTAAACTTAAGCAAGGATTGGGTCCAACCCATGTAACAAATTAAAATTAGTCCGACGGTTCACTAAATCGGCCCGGGCCCGTGAGTTACGGGCTTGAACCATACCTTGACCCGTCGGGTTTAGTGGGTCAACGTGGTTCAACATGTTGGACCCTTTGAATCGAC
Source organism: Lumnitzera racemosa (assembly GCA_024138005.1). Classification (NCBI taxonomy): domain Eukaryota; kingdom Viridiplantae; phylum Streptophyta; class Magnoliopsida; order Myrtales; family Combretaceae; genus Lumnitzera; species Lumnitzera racemosa. The sequence continues at coordinate 30,671,747 of JAMXBC010000011.1, forward strand.
GAGTCAAACCTCGGGTCGAAAGAACCGGCAATTCAACTCGTCAAGTACGATCAGAAAATTAAAAAGAAATGAAAAAAGAAATTTTTTTATAAATTAAATTTAAATATTTTCTCTAATTAAAATATAAAATAAAATTGAATATATATTATTACTTATATTTAAAAATTGATATCGAAATCGAATAATATATATGAGTTCATAAAAAAATTTATCAAAACTCATATATTTTAAAGTTAGTAAAAGTAAATAGTTATAATACAAAATATATTATTTTAACCATCAAAAGAGTTTTAAAAAAAAAACACAAAAAAAGAAGTGTATTTATAATTTAATACCATTAAAAGTCATAAGGAATATATTTATGCCATACATAAAATAGTAATTATATTATAAATATTAGATAGACATTATTTTTTTTATAATATCAGTTAAACTCTTATATGGATTATATTATTTTCTAAAATTTCCTTTGAAGTAATAAAAAAGTACAATAGGCATTGGCTGTCACAAACCAAGTCCCGCATAGATTATATTATTAAGCTTTCCTTAATATGTTGCCTATGAAAAGAGGTTTACTTACCCAATTTACTAATTGTAGGCATAAAATAATAATTATACATTACTGAAAATGCAAATTATTAATATTATACCCAACAATTAATATGGTATTAATAATTAATCTTAGTGCCCAATAATTAATAAAGTGAAATAGTTAAAATTTTGTATTATTGTGATTTATTAGTAGTTTTTTTAAAATAAAAAATAAAGATATAAGAATATTTTTTCCAATTATAATAAAAAAAATAGGTGATTAACGGACTGAAAACTGACCTATTGAACTGTCGGACTAAGTGAACTAGCCCGAAATCGGCCTAAGCCAGACCAATCCCGATTCAAGGGACTAGGCCCTTGACCCAATTGGTTTGGACCGATTCTAAGGCAAGTTTGACCCAACTCAGATCTACTTAAGCAATCTGAAAAACATATGCAGCAAAAGTAACTTCCACTTATTTTCGTTAAAGACAAAGAATTTCTTATGCTAAATCAGGTTTTATTTCGAACTGCGGATGGAATCATGTAGCAATTAGAGAGTTAGCACTTTTGCTAATCACTATTTTTGAGAATATTTATCAACTAAAGAAATAATATAATGTTTATTCATCCTTTAAAATATCAATTCTCCCTTGAGAATCCCCCCCATCTACTGAACGTGATTAAAGGTTTACCCATGGTTTGTTCTCATATACATCTTATATTTATCTTCTTCTTTTTTCTGAAATAAAAAAGAAAAGAAATAAAGACGAAGAACAAAATTTGAAGTGGACCAACACGAATATGGCATGCTAATATGTCTTTATTTCAGTGCATTGTAAATCACTAGTCTTCTATTTTAGTTTTCGAACAAAGACACCACATGTGTTATTAGGTTTTGGTTATTTGAATAGGTATTTAAAATCAGTCCAAAAAAAAAAAAGGTATTTGAAATTCCAAACCATTCATCCAACGATACATCCATAATAGGATAGCATCTCTCCAATTTTTACATATAAATATAATCTATCAAATGATCGGTTATCACTACTAAATGAAAAATAATATATGTTATATCCGACTTTTTAAAATATAAGTTTTTTTTATAACCTACACAATAAGTAAACGAGATTAAAAGGTTTATTCGGAGTTTATTCCTAAACATTACTTACATTTAAGAAGAGAGATAAGAAGACTCACACTACATAATTTCAAAAACTTAATGGTACCAATAGGTGTGCTTTTTGATGGATAATGTACGCATGAATAGATTATTATTTAATATATCAATGCTATAGAACCAAAGGTTTATTCTAAGTTTATTCCTCGATTGAACGGCTTAAGAAACTCGACAAGACATAGGATGAACATGATAGTCATGGATTTGGTTTATTATTAAACTAAATGGCAACATTAGCTTATATGATCTCATATGACAACATTATGTTAACTATCTAAGGAAAACGTTTTGGTCCTTTTCTAAGTTCATTAAATTAACTCATGTCGTGTTTCAAGGTCAATAGTTTAATAATGTCGATCCAGTTGCAATCCAAATAGAGCAAGTCCATAGACATGGGGGAATGAAAAACAATGGACCAAAACAATATGTGTAATTTCATCTTGAATTAATTATTGAGATATTAATGAGTAGCTTTTATATCCATATGAAATGAGGAAAAACGAGTTCGTAGGATTACGCGGAAAAATAAAATAAGGTCCAACTGGAATTAGTTTCTTCCGCTGATCCCATTAGGATATTTATTTTTATGCAAGCTGGTCCGGAAAATAGTTTTTTTTTTTTTTTTTTTTCCCAATGACTGGAAAATTGTCGACTTGCATGAACCGGCAATTTGGCATCCGAGGGAAAGTAAAGCTTGCTTGAATTCACATCGAAGGCAAGGAATAAATCTACAACTAACACTTGATTAGATTTTTAGTTATGCTATTTTTGATAAACTATTTTAAATATGAGTTTTTTATATTTATTTTCACTTATTTAGAATATGAGTCGAGCTATTAGGGCTTTAGTCTAACCTGTCAGGAGTCCAATCTAGGTCACTTAGACCTTTAACCACGATCTCCTCATGCAACAGCTTGGTAACCATACAATCAAAGCTCAGACCTTCTCGGACTCACCTTAATGGCAAATACACTACCGTGACTAGTGAAGACATAGCTTAAGATATAAAAACATAGTATTTTTAGGTATATTTATAATATATTATCAAAATTATTTTGGATATAATTAAATATAATAATAACTATTACTTAATTATTTTATTCCATAAGGATTAAAATTATAATATATTCCTATCTTATATCGTTCCGCCTACGAAACATGCAATTAAACTCCTGACAGGTGCTCAAATGACGAAAATCAACGGAGTCGAAGGCAAAAATATTACCTGGTACGATCAGCGGAAGAAACAAATCCCTATTGGGCCGTACTTTATTTTTCCACGTAATTACAGGAATTCGATTTTCCTCGTCCCATATGGAAGTAACAACCGCCACCCTCTAGTATTTCAATAAATATAATTGAATATCAAATCTTGACTAAAGATATTATTTTGGTCCATTGTCTCCATTCCCCATGTGTATGGACTTGCTAATTGGATTGCTACTTTTACTTTATTAAACTGTTCAACTCTCAAACTCCACATTAATTACTCTAATGAATTTGGAATAAGCTTAGAATAAACCTTTAATAGGACATGTGTATTCTATCTTGTTTACAAATTAAAAATATGTTATAATTGTATACAGTATCAATCAAAAAGCACCTATTGACGTTGTCAAGTCTTTAAAAACTGTCTATCATACTCATGCACTTACCTCATCTCTCTTTTTAATTATACCCTTCTTCCACCGTATTTACTTACTATATGAATAATTATAAAAGGTTAGAAGTATCTACAGCTCCATTTATAATTTTAATAAAATTAGTCTAACTCTCCATTTTATCATTTATTTTATATTTATTATATTTAGAATATTAAAATAATAAATTTTTTTATGATTTAGATCTAATAAATATAAAATAGTAAGTTAGATCAAATATTTAAAAAATAAGAATGAAATGATAAAAGTTTCTAAATTGGATTTCTCTAGGTAGTGACTAATAGGTAAGTAGTCGTTTGATGGGATGTATTCATAAGTACTGAATTCGAAGGATGCTACTCAATTATTAGAGTAAAAAAGAAATTTTTATTATCTGTTCAAACAACCAGAAATCAATCCCACATGTCCTTGTACGAAAGTTAAGATGGAAGATTACTCACTTACAATGTAAAATAGAAAGTATCCCAACTGCATGACCATGATTGTTCCGAATCAAATTTTGCTATTCATCCATTCATTTTTCTTTTTTAAATAAATAAAGTAGAGTGGTATTGTTGGCATTCGAAAGCATATTCTCGATTTCTATGGACTTGCCATTTGGTCGCAACTTTTACATCATTAAATTATTGACCATGAGACCCGACATAAATTATTGCCAAGTACTTTCCATAGTCACATAAGTTAGTATTCCATTTAGTTCAAAATAACAAACGAACTCATGATTTTCATGTTCATCCTACGCGTTATCGAGTAGCGCAAACCACTAGATTTGAAGAATATACTCAGAATAAACCTTTAATAAAACTTATGAATCCTGCACTATTTGACTAATTAAAATATGATTATATTTTCGTGTATGTGCTGTCCATCAAAAAAGCACCTACTGGGATTATCAAATTCTCGAAGTTGTATTTAGCGTTACAATTATCTAATCTCCATTTGCAGATCATGTTTAAGAATAAAATTAAAATAGATCTTTAATCGCATTTATTTATTGCGTGAACGGTATCGATAATTTATATTTTAAACAATGAATACATAATATATTATTTTTTATTTAGTAGGTAGACAGCTATCTATCATGTTACGTTTATATTAATAAATCAAGAATATGCTATTCTATTATGAGGATATCCTTTCTTTTCTTTTTAATGAATGGCTGAAAATTTTCATATTTTTTTTCAAACAGAAAACAAATCCACATGTCTTTGTAGCAAAAGCTAAGATGGAAGACTAGTCACATACAATGTACAATATAGACTACCCCACTGCATGCCCATGGATGGTCTAGTTCAAATTTTCTTCTTCGCCCATTCTTCTTCTCCTTCATATTTCTCTCTCTCTTCTCTTTTCTTTTTTATTTTTATTTTTATTGTTTAATGAATGAAAGATGTACTTGAGAATAAACCGTGGATAAAGCTTTGATCCCCCTTAATCGATGTGTCGATTGTTAAGCAAGAATTGATATTTTAAAGGATCAATGAATAACATATTAACTCTTTAGTTAAAAGCTTGTGCTTAAAAATATAACGATCAATGGAAAAGTATGCTTAACTCTATAATTAATATGTGATTCCCCTCGCATGTTGATTGATTTTTTTTTTTTTTTTGTTAGACCTAATCTTGCATAAAAAGTTGTTTATCTAAAATGAGAATAAGTGGGAGTTACTTGACACCAACCTATTTCTTCGTAACCTTTCCTTGAATGACCAAATTCATGAATAAATTATAAATATATTTTCTTTGTGTTTGTTTTATTTACACTTAGATATTTTTCTTTTTTCTTCTTTTCTGCAAAATCTTTTATCTCCCCTGTATAAACATGGTCATTTTATCCTTAATGAAAATAGAAAAGAAACAAAACAATGAATGTGTCTGATTCTATCTTTTTTTTTCCCTTTTATATATATATATAAATTTAATAATTTTTTTCATTATTATGAAATGTAGATAGTCTTGTAGGGATTCGAAAGCATAACCCTAAATAATCAATGTTTGATTTTAGGAGATGAGACATACGCAAAAAATTGATAATGAAGAATCTTTACAATTTATCTAAAATTTATTTCATAGTGTTGAGATTATGTTATGGACTATATGTTTAACAAAACTTGATAGTATAAAGAGAAATAAATAATATAGTATAAAAAAAATATGACAGTATAATCTTTTTATATTATATTTATTATGCATAGTATTAAATATAAAATTTTATAGTTGAAAAATTTATAAAAAATAATTATTCATACTATAAATCATAATAAAGTTCAATATTGTGCTTTTGAAACTTAATATAGGATTAATTTTTAAATTTTAAATGTATATTTATTCCCACCGTGAAATAATTTTTTATACCTGCTATAAATTTTTTGATGTTAATTCAATCCCTTAACCCCTTTTGATCCAATAACTTTATCCATTAGATAATTAAACAACACTTTAAAGTACGTAAATCGATAAAAATTGCGATGGACAGCCAGATGCCTTTATGACTTTGATAGCGGGCAAAAGCGCATGGGGAGCTGAGCCTGACAGCGAAGCGGCGAGTAGCAGCGCCGTTAGGAGTAAACTAATCGAAGAAATGCGACGCGACTTGTCGACTTTGACTCTGCGCCACGTTGGTATGTCTCCTTTTCCATCTTGGAAAGCCTTATCCAAACAGCACAACCGCATTTTGCTCCTTCCGACTAAGTTTAAAATATTATTCAGATTCCGCATTGCAAAAGAAGTCTGTCATTTATAGGGTCTAGAAGAAGACTAGGTTATCTTTGTTTTTTCTGCCTTCTTCGTACTAGACTGAGCAATGGCCTAGGTATTTTATGGGTGGAGATGTTAGAGCGGTAATGGATTGTTTCCTAGGTTCTACGTAGCCGTCTACCTACTACTTTTAGAGTTCAACATAATTTGATTAGGATTACGTAAATAATACCTAAATCAAAACAATAAAAAATGGTCTAATTCGATCCATACTTTAACTTGATTTTTATTAATTTTCAAAAAAAATTTAGTTATTTACACTAAGTCATACTTCATATAATCACTTGATACACGATATAAACTATGAATATAATCTCAAAAGATATAGTCAATTGAATTAAAACAAATAAAAAATAAATTTGAAGTTCAGCTTGGCTTAATGTTTAGTAGAATTTATGCTTACTTTTAACTAAGGTAAATACCTTATTTTCTTTTATGAGACGCAAAAATCCCCCATCCCTGTCCTTTAAAATTTGATGTTTAGATGCATCAATCATCATTTCATATGTTGACTAAATTACATGAAAAAAGCAAGTAAATAGCAATTATGGTAGAGTTACGAATTGGAGAAGGAGAAGATTGAAAAGTAAGGATTCCCTTATTCTTATCTATATGGAAATATCTTATAATTTCTACTTTTTCATCTTTTGATTTTTATTTTTATTAGGTCTTTTACCATTGCACAAGGGTTGGGTGTGGGAATAAAAGCTCATGATATTTATCAGGGTAATGTTTAGTTGTAAAGACTTAACATAATAAGTATAAAAAGGATTAAACTATACAAATTTATTATATTATATTTGATTTATATATTATCGAAGATAAAATTTATATTAAAAAATTAATTATCTATATTATAAAATAAATAATTTTTGTAATATTTAATAAAAATAATATTTTAATTTAATATTATAAAATGGAGAAGTATTTTTAAGAATAAAAAATATTTTTTATTTTTATCTAATAAATTTCATTTTTATATCGCAGTGTAGATAAGACAAAATTTAAGTATTTTGTTTAGTCTATCAGCTCAATTTTTATCCAATTATCCAGTAAAGTTACAAATCAAATATAAAACAAAATCTTTTGTCCAGTTCAATAAAAAAAAAAAATTGTGTAACCAAATATTACTTAAGAAATAGAAAGAAAAACTTTACATTACCATGTATTTACTTGTTCTTTGGAGTACAATGCTAAATAAATTCTTCCTATTAAACGTGATTATATTATCCTTTTATATCACCATCAAATTTATAAGAACTTCAATGGCTATATGCAAAAAATAATAATAGTAATAAATAGAGAGAGAAAAAAAGAATAATTTAATTGAGCTAATACTTAAAAGTAAAACCTTCAACCATAACCCACCCTGAATCCTGAATGGCTGAATATGAAATAAAAGCTGAATTTATTGTCACATTAATTATTGGTAATTGAAGGTGTAATTAATGCTTAACTAGAATGCTTACTCCATCCAAATTGTTAGATTCGTTGCATTTTTTTATAGGAGCATTTTTATTTTATATGTTTGTGTGTGGGATTGGAACTTAATAGCATGCACTATTATATATGTTGCTTGATATTTGGTTATATGTGTTGTTGGACGCTTATTCCAAATGTCGAATAAGGCACACGAGTTGTGGATCAACACAAGATGAACATTTAAGGTGATAGAAATTTAAGGGAACTTGTAGTGAAGTGACTGGATGAGTTCAGATACGAGAAACCTACTCTTAATGTAAGATAGTGTATGTGCCATGGAGTCGGAATAAAGTATCGAAGTAAAATGTCCGATGTCTGCTCCTAATGTCGGGTGACCACTAGCGATCACCTAAGTAGGCTAGAGAAATCATGAGGATAAGGGGCCAAAGTCCAAAGTCCATATAGGATAGGCGGGTAGAGGAACGCCAAAGGCCGGACTGAGTCAAGAGACAGAACTGAAACGGCTTATAGTGTGAATGGACAAAAGCACATGGCAATAATGCGAAAGAATTTGCTATTAATTTTTACTGTGCTTTTGTAATCATTCGAGTTTAATGGTGGTTTAAGTTACGTGCTTGGATTCTCCTTTCAGCATCTTTCAGGTTTCGGTTGACTGTGACTTGTTGTGTTAGATTGTGCTTTTGCAATTGTCCATCTTAACAGCGAACAATATGAGCATAGCATGTGATTATTTAGAGTTTCCTCGTGGACTTCGAGTTTCACCTTGTATACATTTTTATTAATTAAATAATCCATTATATTAAAAAGTGAGGCCCTACTCAAAATTTTAGGATTTTGTAATCTTTTATATTGAATTTATAAAGCCCTCCTTTAGTGGTCTTATTAAATAAACATCTCAAATTCTATTCTAAACTAAAATAAGGATTATAGTAAAATAATCCCACAACCGCAATCCCAGCTTCCATTACAATAATGGATTTTTAGTTAAAAATCTCTAAAAACGCATAACAATTGTTCTGTACTCTTATTAAAGTCATCCTTACATTTTTATTAGAAATAATTGACTACTACTTTCATATGTTCAAATATTATTAGTAATTTTTTGTCAAAAAAATATTTTTGTAGGTGGCAAAGATAGTGTTAATTATTTGAAGTAATTTAAAGTTTTTCCTCTTCATCTTTATTTATCCTGCTACGCCACGAATCAGTCACCCATCAGAAATCCGGGTTTGCCGCGCCCACACCCTACCCCCACCCCCCCCCCCCAAAAAAAAATGGGAAAAAGAAAAAAGGAATCCGGGTCTGCTTGCATGGTGCATAATTTCATATTTGATTACGTGTAAAGTATCGTTTTTTTCTCTTCTGCCTTGACATTGCCCTTTCTGCCAGCCAATGAATTACGAATTACTGTGATGTGAATTGTAATCTGCGTGATTCACGTACACCTCGGCATGACGTCTAATGGTCAGAAAATCACATAAATCATAAACAATCCTTCCAACTAAGAAGAGAACTGCATTTACTGTTATTATCTTCGTGTACAAGTCCTTTACATTCTGCGATGTTTCTCTCCATTTTACAACAAAATACTCGCATGGATCAGATTTATATAAAATTTCGGTGAAGTAAAAACTGGCCAATACGTATATGTTATTAACATGTGATAAAAATATTAATCGTTATATTAAATAGAATGCCATGTATACTGTTTGTGTCCTTTTTTTTATTTTTATTTTTTTAACAGGATCCGAAGCACATTAGATTATTTCCATATTATTTTTTTTTTAGAAGGCCAAATCTTTCATCATTTTAAAACTCTCTTTTATATTATTAGAAGTATTAATAAGTCTCGTATCTCTTCTATCTACATCAAAATAATTATGTTTAAACGATAGAATAATACAATATAATCAAGAGTAAATGTGACTAATTTTCTCAAATGCACGTAATGAGCATCCCATATTTGGTTACTTAAATAAGAATTCCAAAGGGATTTCCCTTCTTTATGATTTAGAATTCAAGGAAATGTAACAGCATAATATAAGTTATTATTGTAGAGCTCATTAAAAGGAATTTCTGCGTCTTTTTCTTCCCTGGTAATCACCTTGACTGTGAGAAGTTTCCACACTATTATTATATTTATTCTTTAATCCTTATGCACTCGTTATGCAGACTGGTTTTCCAGTGGCACTTGTGTGGATATTTGAATAGCAACTAAATAAACAAGGCATGCATAGAGAGACTAGACGTACGACTGTAAGCCCTGGCCGACCCACGTGGAATTAACAGTTCATAGGGCCCTTGAGTATGGAACCAGGACCAGTGTGTCCCTACTCCCTCGCCGGTTTCGGGGCGGTTTTAATGACCCGCTGATTTTACAGTGTCGATTAATGGGTCTTTCATCCAATGAACCGACATTAAATGAATTTTTCTTTCATTTCATTTAGTATTTTTCCTATTCTTTTTTTTCTTTTTAATTTTATACTAGCAAACAGTGTATTTGTGTTCCATATGCTTTGAAAAATAATACATTAAGAATCATCCAATCACTTAAACTATATATGATACGTAAGTATATATGCATATATATATATACACGTACAGAACTGGTTGAGAAAAAAAAAAGAGAGGTTTATGAATTAGTGGAAAGCAATTTAGTTTTTAAAAATAAATGATTTGTTATGTAAAATAAAAAATAAAACTAAAATACTGAGTTAATTCATCCGCTTTAATAATATAAATATAAAATTTTATCCAAGCTATACTATGATAAAAGCAATATTAGGGGAAAAAAAATTGAAAAAGATATTAAAAATCAATCTTATATTGTTAAGGAGGAAAAAAACAAAAAGAAAACTCTCTTTTCATGGAAGCTTATGTCTGCACTAGTACTAAAAGATTATTTCATTCTTATATTATTAATAACAGCACATTACACGTTGTGAATATGAAAGGTTTTTTCTGTATTCGCCGTAAAAATAAATTAAATTTTCACCATAACTCAACTTTATGGTTTATTTTCTTTTTTTATTATTATTATTATTTTTGTGTGAGTAAGACCTGTGGTAGATTTGATGGGTATACAGGTCTTGAGTCGAAACCCCACCTTGGCCTATGGACTCGTCGAGTCCACCTTCAGGTAAGGACCTACTCCCACGAAGAGGTCCAAGTGAAAGACCGATGGGGCAGGTCGTGGTAGCCACACTGACAGATCCACCCAACTATACACCATAACTTCGTTCATCTAAACCGTGATAATTTAACATAATTAATGACTATGGGAAGAGAAACGCAATATGAAAAGCCACCATACTAACCTTGAATTTTCTTGTTTTTTTTTTTTTTTTTTTTTCAAACTAAAATTGCTAACACAAAGTTTGCTAAGTTAGTAAGGATGAGTTAAAATCTATTAAAAGAGCGTGATTCGATTCTCTCCACTAATAGAGGACATGTGTTTGTCGATGATCTATAATAAATATCCCGTAAATGGCAATGGCCTGTAGTTTTGGGACATGATTTGGTCCATGGTATTGGCCGGAGTAAGGCCACCCAACTTTTTTTTTTTTTTTTTTTTTACTCTTTCCATCCAACATGTAGAGGATAAATCCAAATTTGATTTCACTAATTATGTAGTTTGTCATAAACCTCCACGTATTACATCACTATTTGCTTAATCGTACTCTTGGACAAAAGATCAGGAGATGGACACATGGAATATGTTAAGTGTTTATTGAACGTGAAAGACAAGAGTCATGTGGATGGTCCCATTGCCCATTTCAATAGGACAGAGAGGAACCTTCTTTCCTTGTTCATTTCTTATCCACTTCTTTGGTTATCCAGATAAAAAGTATAAAGTGTTATAGTATGCCCATTTCGAGGATGGAATCTTCATAGTGCATCAGAAGAATATCGAACTTGTTCCAAATTGTCTTGTCCAATGATATAACAAGAAGTATGGCGAATATAAAGAAGCATATACTGGGTTGGAAGAAAATATACATATAAGCATATAATTTAGGGGTGACGAGGGATGAGTCCTGAGAATTATGGAATCTTAAAACCTCTCAAAATCTATATGGTTAGGTAAGTGCTAAGATGAGTATTAGATGGTAAGATTTAGGGTATGAGATTATACCTATCTTGAAATTTGTTTGGATTGTTAATTTTTGACGTCATATAATAATACAAACATAAACCTACCATAATTAGAAGTATGAATGTAATACGAATAAATATGAATATAATATAAATTATATTATTTTTAAATCAATATGAATTTTGCACGAAATGGAGCATCAAATCAATCCGTCAAAACATATTTGTTCCTGCTATGTATATTACGAGCTGAAGTATTGGATACCTTATAATTTCTCAATACATGCAAGTTACCATGAATCTGACCACATAATATCTCTAAAACATACAATTTAATTTGATAAGTATATAATATCCATTTATGGCCAATGCTAGTCAAATTTAAAATCTATCTTAAGTTTTTCGATTTACATCTATAATGTTGAGAAATCGGTACCGAAGATTAGGAGTGAAAGTGAAGAAATTAAAATTGCAAAGAAGAAAGAAGAATTGGGTGGAGTTTCTATTGATACCGTCATGAAAGTTGTAGATCGAATGGTAGAAATTATTGAAGAAAAGCCCAATGACATAGTGATTTAGCCTTCTTCGAATATTTGCAATGGTGCAAATGTTAATCTAGCAGTTAGGCATGATGAATAAAAGGTTAAAGTTGAGTGGAAGAGCAATTTGACTAAAGGTCAAGATACTCCTATTGTGAATAAGGATAAGCAAAGCGATGTTGTACAAAGAGCACATGCAATGATGGCAAACTCTATGTGTGAGGTGGATTCTAGACATATAGACAATCTATTTCGTATTAGGCGTTTGGTGAATGGGAGGATTTATTCTTTGGTCATTAATGGTGGTAGCAGTGTCAATTTGGTATTATAGGTGGGGATTCAAGTCTTTCGCTCATGCTCAACCATATGATTTACATTGGTTTGGTAGGAAAGGTGTTCTTCATGTCACCAAACAAGCCAATATATCTTTTGCCATTGGTAAATATGTAGATGGAGTGGTTTATGGTATTGTGCCTAAGGAAGTGACTCGTATTCTATTGAGTAGGCCTTGGCAGTATGATAAAGATGGCATATTCAATGGGAGAGCCAATACCTATGCCTTTATTAAGAAGGGAAAATTAATAACATCATTTTCCATGACCATGGAAGACATTTAGAAGAAGCAAAAAGAGATGGTGTAGGACAGGAGACATAAGTTCAATTTGTTTGCACATCATTCCTAGGACAAAAGTGATAATGCAAAGTTCCATAAAGCCAAAGAAGAAACCAAATTTATCTATGAAACAAAATGAGAATAAAACTTCTGACAATTCTTTTACAAGTGATAGGAAAAAATATTATGTAAGTACGAGGAATAACCTAAAGGAAGATTTGAGGACGAATCTTCACCATCTCAATGGCAATGATGTGACCTGGGGTTTAGCTTGACCTTACAAAATCTAATCTTAGGAGGTTCTTGAATTATGAATGGTAGCCGAGACAATAGGGACAATCAAGGTGGAGAGAGGTAGAATGGAGGAACTAAGCAAGACAAAGCCTTATATGCCCGTGTCCATAAGCAATATAGATGTATGCAGCTACAATAAGGAGATACATGCCATGTACCTTAACAATAAACAATTGCACGATCGACAATTAGAGCTATACGCCATGTAACTTAAGGGAATCAACTACATGCCATCCTTATTGCACTACACACCATGTATTAGTATAGTTAAATTTTTTACAATTTTTTTTTTTTGTTTGTTGCTTATTTAGGCTTATTTGCAACTATGCCATTAGTTAAAGTTTATGGAAAATATGAACTGTACACTTCTTGCAACCTCAGCTAGTTTTATTATATCTTTATCATGAGACTCTCATAAAGAAGTATAATTTCAAATATGTATTTCTCTTGTTTACCTAATCTTATCAATCTATCCTTGGAAAGTAGATTGTGGCAACACATATTTTATCGAATTATTGAATTGTGAGTAATATCAGTGTTTTATAATCTCGTTTATGAATTATGTGTCATATCAATTCATATTTTCCAAATTATTCATACCATTGAGTGATAAACGCAATAATTCTTGAGTGAATCCATTGGTATTGAGAGATTACGACGTTGTAAGAGACAATTGGCTTAGGAATTAACTGCGTAATTATCATACAACCTGTGGTGATATCACATATATTAAACCCTTTAACTCCAGTAGTTTGTAAAATATGTTAAAGGGCTTAGAACTTAATTAATAATGGATGGTTAATACAAACATTAAATGACAGTAACTTTGAAAATCAAATGTGCAGTTAACCTTCGCTGATAGTTTTAATTTCTCTTAACTTTCAACATTACATTTTATGAGAGAAGTAGAGGCAAACGTGACTCCACACAAGTTTGCCTGATCATTAAGGTTTCAGGTGGATCAAATATCCAAAAAAGATAATTTTGGAACTATGTACTTTCTTTCTAACCTTAGTTGACTCAATTAGTTAGTCTTTTGTAGGATCCACATCCTACATAACGAAAGATAGCAGGTGAAACTATAGCTTCATCGGTTTAAATAGTATACTTATAATTGCATCTTGTGATATTAGAAAAAAGTAATAATAATTGCAAATATACCTCTATAAACATGGTCGGTACATATAGATGTCATGCTAAATTTTTAAAATATGTTTTAATCTCATAAATTTTTAAAACAATTATATATTTTCAAACCATCATTAAAAGAATTATGATAGATTTAATCTAGCAACTGTTTGAAGCGTATGTACATGTTTTTAAACAAATAGGGAGAAATGAAAACATAATTTAAAAGTTTAGAGATTTATTTATATCCTATTGATAATTTATACGATATATATATATATATATTATATATAATACAAGATTAAAGAAAAAAAGAAACCACCTTCGCTGAGTTACATGAATTCCTATATCTATCAGTGAAAAACCGACAGGGAATTTCAGAATAGAATCTTACTCATTATAGCACCGAGACAATTGATTTTTCTTGATAGTGGAATATCCAAGGACGATTACATAGACCTGTAAAAGGCAGACAGAAATTTTCTATTCCTTTCCACTTACAAATATGTGAACGAAATGTTAGCCAAACTCAGTTGGGTTGAGGTCATCAATTCACAGCAGTTAGGAATAGGTGAAGTGCACCATATGCTGAGGATTGAGATCACCACAAAATAAATCAATATTAAATGGCAATATGCAAAATAGGCATATGCCCATTTTATACCTACGACACAAATTCAATATAGAACCTTTTGAAAAAAAAAAGAAATTATAAATAACTTAGCCGTATTTTGGGTGACGGTACTTTGTCGCTAAGTGTTAGATGTTGTTATTGGCTCATAATAATTAATTTAATAAAATAATATTATTGAATAATTTTAATTAAATAATATATTAAAAATGATTTAAAAATCAAAAAATTAAAATAGAAAAAGAAAAATATGTAACAAACACCTTGCTATTTTTCAACCATCCAAGGCCGAGGCGTGACCCAGCGAAGTTGGGTCGTGTCGCCGGTTGATAACCTATTAGGTTTTTCAACTTTGCTCATTTCTGTTTTCTTGATTTTTCTTTTTCAAAATTTAAGAGTTATGGTCTTGGAGGTCACGTGGGCGGATCGTAAAACCCACCTACCATAGCGGGTCGCAACCAAAATCTTACGCGGCCATTTGCCGGGCACACCTAAGTTAGAGGACAGCATGGTTTGTCACGTATTTTTTTTCCATAGATTTTCTCTTTTCTTTTATATTTTCAATTTTTTGAATCATTTTAATCTATTGTTTAGTTAAAATTATTTAATAATGTTATTTTATTAAATTAGTTTTTGTAGACTAATAGATATTGACATGTGTCTTTAGTAACATTAACACTAAATAATTAAAATAGATCACTTCACTTTTTTTCTTTTTAAATAATTTCCCCCCTTTTATCATTTGCTACCTTTTCAGTACCGTTTTAATGGGCTGATCAATGATATAAGATAACACGAGGTAAAAATATAATTATCGACCTTTTCAGTTTTCAACAAAAATCGATATGAGATCTTATTTTCTTAATTTCCTCGACTGTTTGGCTCAAAAGTACATAGGGCTTTTTCTTTTCTATTTCTATTCCCCAATTAATATCTTCGCCATAATTATTAAGAGATAATAATTAAAATAATTTATTTAAATGCTAGGTTTACAACTAAAACAGATCGTATAGACCATATAATTCTAAAACATTAGATTTCAAATGAAAATTACCTTTCCACTTGTGAAGTATATTGTTGTATAAATGATGAAATAATTTTTCCCATATAGATTTTGCTACTTTCTCATTTGGCTATTAAATTTTAATTAAATCATAAATATATCCTCTTATATTTATTTCATGCCATTCATCTTTAAAATTGATTGTTTAGAGCCATCAAATCTTCTTAAATTGTGCATTTAGACTCTTACTCACCTATTCTTCCATTAATTTTATGCATATTTTTTCAATTTTTTTTTTTATCATTTTATCTAAGGGTTAAATAGTTACATTGGGTTCAAAAATACATTTTCTATACATTTGGAGTCTAGACTCAAATTCAAAGATGAGGGCCTAAAAGCTCATAAGACGAAAATAAAAGAATTACGTTTATAATTTATCCAAAAGGTTTTACCATTTTCTATATGGACATTGACTACTACATCTATTATGAATTACCACCACTATGTCCAGCTCATTCTGTATGCATAAGTCACACAAATGTTGAATAGATTGTTAATTGAGAGTTTAACTAAGTGGTACCATGATCACATGGGTTTTCAGTTCTTTCTAGATTTTTTTTTTTTTTTTTCTCCTACCCACCTAAAGAAATGATTGCGATTTTACGTTTTTCATCCCTTTCACCAAGAAAATTTTTGATTGGACAATTCCAAGTCACTAAAAATCTAGACCATCCCAATTTTTTTGATAGACAAATTAATCTGCACATCCAATATATTTTCCTTATTAAAGAATCCTTGGTTTTCTGTGTGGAAAGCCCAAAATCGAAAAGAAAATAAAGGAGGCCCACACAAATCACCTTCACAATCGTATTAAATGACTCTTTAACAGGAATTCTAAAATTTATCAATCCAGTTAGATAAACCTTATTAAAATTACATCTAAACCTTAATGATAGCTACTATGAGCTAGGAATAAAAACAAAGAGATGAAGTAGAAAGCAACTGCAGTACCTCAAAACACTAATTAAAAATATAAGAAAAGAATTTTTATACTTCTCCATATATTTGGTTTTTCATTAATTATGTAGCTGGTCTTGAAATCGATGCACTTAAGAAAAACCATGTAAAATTACTGGTACAGGAGCTAGAGGTTTCCTATAACATACACAAAGCTACAACTTACACAAATGCGACCATGATAATAACATGAAATAATCAAGGACATTACAACACAACACAATACAACACAGGGAGTTACACTACCGCCTCTTCGTCATTTTCAGCATCTTCTATCTCTTCATCATCCTCTTCATCACTGCCCTCTAACTCATCAAGCCACCGTTCAAGTTGAACTCCTCTGTATTCATACATACAGATATCATCCATGATACATGGATCCAGACAAAGTTCCTCCCCGTGGCATGCCACATGCAAAAGTGGTCTACTCCTAACTAAGGCATCCACCATATTCCAATTACCTACTCCAGTCAAACCTAACTTCCTCAATCTTGGGAAATAAGGTCTCCTTAACCATCTGAATGACAAAGGTGTTATGCCCCCACAGTTGTTAATATCCAATAGCCGTAGCTGGCTTCCTTGCCACCCGTCCTCACCAACATGCATTGAAGCTAATGCCATGACCGAGATGTCACTAATGAGGGGACACTGCCGAATACGGAGCTCAACAATTGGGATGTGATTTCTTGCTAAGGCCAGCACTCCATTATCAGTAAGGTTCGGTAGGTTTGAAAGGTCCAGTACTTGCAACTCTAACTTACATGAACCCTCCACTAAGGCTGAGATACCTTTGTCAGTGAGTCTCCTGCAACCTCTGAGAGACAACGAAGTTAGAGAACCAATAACCCTCCACCGCAGATATGATAGCCCTGTGTCAGAGATATCAGAGCAATCTAGCAGTAAAACTTTCAACTTCGAAAGAGTTCCTATGGCACGAAGTGCTTCATCACCAAGATGCTTACAACCCCTCAAATCAAGAATCCTCAAATCCACGTTTGATACCAAATTTTTCACGCCTACACTCCTTAACAGATTACAAAATCTTAAGCTAACATGTGTCAGAGAAAGAGAAGTTGCAAGGATATCATGAAAAACCAGATCTGTCAATAAGGGTCCGTGAGCAACACTAAGCTTGCGTAAGCTTGGGCATGAATGCAATAGAGTCTTGAATCCTGCACCAGTAACACGACAAAAGCCACAAAGATATATACTTTCAATGCTAGCACATTTGTCAGCCATTAGAAGGATGCCTAGATCATTAACTCGTTTAAAATAAGTAGTAGTACTTCGAACAAGTGAAAGATACTTCAATTTCCCATGCTGATTTATCTGTTGAAGGCCAGAGTTTGTTAGGTCGGAAGTCATTTGTGGTTCTAGGAGTGGTGCATCCCGCAATTCCAAATGGGTCAAAGAAACAAGACCTCTAGAAATCATTCCAACCATAGCATCTGTGATGCAGTCCACAGAAAGACATAACTTCTGGATATTTGGGAAACTTGATTGAATGTATTGTTGCTGATGAAGTTCTATATGGGGGCTTAATAATTCAGAGACCATCTCTGACGTTATGAAACCAATCTCAAGAGAAGAAATCTTTCTGGATGCGGTCTCCCAGACTCGAGAGAAACTTTGATGCTTAAATGAGGAGACATCAAATGAGAGGACCAATGCCTACACAATAGAATATTCCTTTAGCGTGAGATAAGCATAAACCAGCATAGTTGAACTGCATTGAACAAAAACAAGAAACTGACATCAATACCATACAAGACATGTGCACAATGTTAAAATGTAGTTACTACCGTGAGCTAGAATACAATGATATAATCCCCAAACTAATCCATGAGAATTAAATTGAGCATGTTATACAAACTCAGAACACAGTTAAGAAGCTTAAATTGTATTCCACTCCAATCCTATATAATGTTAACCTAGATATACAAGGACACGCAACTATAGGTGTAAATATACTAAAGTCGTCTTTCAAGCTACTTGAGCTGCTCGGATTCAGCTATAGTAGAGCTTGATTTCAAGCCACTTGAGTAGCTTATGGACCAGAGCTCAAATTTCTAAGGAGACCCATTTATCCTTTCTCATCCACTTAAATGCTGCATCTACCTAAATATAGTAAGTGTGCGGATAATATCCAACAATCTTAATTGAACCTGCCATCAAAACTTAATGGGATTAATTACATAGGTCAACTGCAATATTGAGCCCATGCATATTGTCAATGTTGAAGAGTTTTATGAGTGTGAGATACATCTGATCAGTTATTGGTTATTGCATGAGCAATGTTAGTGAGATTGGTAAGAAGACTTGTTTGGGGAAATTCTGAAGATAAACTGAGCTGGAAAAATGTCTATCCTGAGTATTAAATTTATTAGAATCATCCTTTCTCAATTAACACCCACCCACATCATCTACTTACATTTAATTTTTCTCAATTCTTAAGTGATTCCCTTATTCATTGTTTTACAGGGTCAGAAGATCAACTGTGCTGATGAATTCTGCTTCAATTATCTCTTAAAAGAGGAATTAGAAAATATGTTTCTATTAAACATGTGAGATACACCTAGTAGCTTTGTATATATTTAATTTTTACACAAGATAAGGAAACTGTTAACAAGACTCCCCCCAAAATACATGGCACAAGCACCAGACACTTTTCATACATATCACTTTTCATCAAGCAATTAGCATTATTGTAACTATACAGTGAAACAGAAAACAAATCATGCTCAGAGACCCAAAATGAATAAGAAAAATCACCAACAGGAAAAACTGAGATTAAGCACAAACGCATTAGCAACTAGATCCACAGTTTTCAAAAGGATAAAAAAACCAACTTCAGATTGACATGCTAAAACCCCAGTTTCATCATAAAATAGCTCTTGAACAATTATTTAAATTTGCACATTGACATTGTCAACATAAAAGTATAAAGCCAAATAGATAGCCCAGCAAGACACGTACATAGCCATAGAACAGCTTTCAAATGCTTTAGCTACAGAGTTAAACACACATAGTCCTTTGTTTTAACCAAAAGCAAATAGAAGTAATAGAGCCTATGTGCTTTGTCTTGAATCCTCATCTTTTTCTTTTACTCCAGGCTCCAGGCTTTCGAAAAAACATGGTTTTTGACTAACTAAAAGAGGGGTTTGAAATGTAGATGGTCCACTAATATGCACTTAATTATTGAGATTAAAAACGTTTTTGGTAGGTGCTCATGAGTTATTATACTGAATCTAATTCCCCTAAAGCAAAAGCAGAAGCAGCAAAGAAAAAGTCAAAAATAGTAAGAAACCAAAGACAAAGCGTTGATTTTTTTTTAATTTCTATTTTCTTTGGTTAGCCACTTTTGAACCAAAATTCTTGTCTACTATTTTTCAATGAAACTAGCTTCAAAGGAAAGTCATAAGCATAACGCAGAGATATTCAATACCAAAATGTGCTCCAACTGCTTTATTGGAATCTACGGCACAGCAAATAATAAAGATATGTCTACTCTACCAATAGTACATAACCCACTCATTAATTAATTATCAAGGAGGTGAGTCTCACTTCTAACTGAGTGCAACCACTCAGTAATTTTTCAAGATCACATAAACGCAATCCTGTGCATTGATAATCGGTCATAGAACCCAAGTGGAGAGACCTGCATGAACATCAACATGCATAATATTACGACAAAGTGCTTCATAACTCATAACTTGAACATGACAAGTTAACACAATGATGAGCCCAATGTGGTAACATGACCCAAATGCAAATATGGCTTATAGAGAAGTAAATGAATGCCACAGCTTTAGTAAGTGTGACAGAACCACTGTGGATAGAGGCAGCATTATACAACAAAGCATCCCAATGTTAAAACTACTTTTTCCTCCAGCTTCTTATAGAATCAATGTTCTCTATATAGTGATGCAAATTTGGTCCATTAAGCAATCTAATTCATTTAAATCTTTTATATGATCTATCAAAACCAGTATAATTGTGTTTTCTTCTATTTTCCTTTTTTTTTTTTTGTATAAACGGTACAATGCAGTGTCATATTACCATAGATGGTCCAACCATATTCTTGCCATTTATATGTAACAGTACACAGAGATATTTGATTCCTGGAGCATCATATGTAGGTGCTCCATCAGTAAAGAACATGACAAAATGTGGATAAGCAGAAAATGATACAAATCTTTCATGAGAAAATTATTACTATTATTCTTTTATGTTTCAATTTATGCAATTTTGATACCAACAAAAAATTCAACATGAAATGAAAATGCAGATACATCCACAAACATGTTTTGCCACCACTTGAGCACACATTCCAGTACAGACAGTCCCATTAATCCAGCAGTTGCAGAGTGCCTTGGTTTGAGACCAGACCACTGCAACTACTTGTCTTATAACACAACAGCATTAACATCGACTCAAATTATCAATCCAACAATTAGGACCATTCACAGAATGCAAAATTAAAAATATACTACAAGCCATTTTGAACAACTA
This sequence comes from Lumnitzera racemosa, assembly GCA_024138005.1. NCBI lineage: Eukaryota > Viridiplantae > Streptophyta > Magnoliopsida > Myrtales > Combretaceae > Lumnitzera > Lumnitzera racemosa. The sequence continues at coordinate 30,693,151 of JAMXBC010000011.1, forward strand.
ATCATATAAAAAAGACACAAACTTGAGGTTTTTGCACTGTGATCCAATCTCGGAAAGCAATTTGCTACTGAAGCCCTCACAATTGACTAGATAGAGCTCTTGTAAAGACGGATGGAGCAGTAGATTGATCGCAGAGTCACCCAGACGATAACAATCCAACTTCAAGCTCCTCATTGAAGGATTCGGAGGCAACAAAGGCCGTAACAAATCAAGTGTTGGTGCAATATCCTGCAAATAAACAGATTCCCCCAGAAAGAAAACCCTAAATCACTACCAACTTCCTTCTTTAAACACTAAAACATTACTAAAGTAACAATCTTTTACTATTTTTCTTGCACCATTTCCCCAAAAAAGGAAAGTTTCCAACATTCCTTCGAATTACAGGAAATTACAAATTTGGGTCTCTTCGTTTTCTTTTTTGTTTCCGAATTGTAATTCTAAGTAAGCAAGCACGTACGAGGAGATGGAAATTAGGGCAGCAAGAGAGGACATGAGAAACAGTGTCTTTGAAGGACTTGCAAGTGGACCCCACTGAGCATATCGACGATGCATCCAGCTTCATCAAGATGGTTGCAAGCAGTGCCGAGGGTAGCTGATCGAGACTCCCCATCCTCTCTCTGGTTTTCAAGATTTTTCTTCCTTTTGTTCGTTGTGCAGAGAAGCTAAGGATGATAAGACAGTGTTTTGGGCATCAATTGTTGTTGAAATGTTGAAACGTGAAAGACGAGGATTTCGTACGGGGCAAAGAGCTCTTTGGCTTGGCTCTGTTGACCAAAGATTGGGCAAGGTGTTGTATTTCATGTGAATTCTCTTTTGAGTTTGGACCGGTTCATCACAAACCAGCTTATGACTGAACCGCAGATCCAGCAGAATCAACCTTGTGGCTGATTTCGAGTCAAAATTGTTGAACCCCTCAATTTAAACAATAATTAGAAAGAAATGTTAACTGTAGCTTGGATTTGGGGAAGAAAATGACAAAAAACTTGAGTTGAGTTTAACTGACGGAGAAAAAGTGGAAATGAATGAAGGGAAACGGGCAATGGAAATATAAAGAAATATTATTTTGATTATGTGTTTCAGAATATAAGAAGGAAAAGGACGCAGATTGAGAGGAAAATAAAATTACTATTTAACTAAATTATCTTTATTTTATTTCAATAAAAATTATTATAAGGGATAATCTTATAATTGTCTTCTCATTTCTACCAAATTTCTCTCTAAAATTGGAAAGAAAAAAAAAGAAAAAAATACAAAAAAATCCTTAATATTTACCTCTTTTCTATTTCAATTCTTAACCTTTTAAAATTTTCATTTGAGTACTTAACATTTAACTTTTACTAAAGTTTGCAAACTAATCCTTTAACTAAGACATAAATTATCTTTGAGAATAATACAAAAAACCTTCAATGTTTATGATATTTTCTGTTTTAATCCTTAATGTTTTCAATTTTTAACAAATGAGTCTTATTACATTTATTCGTAAAAACACATAGGAACTTATGATTTGTCTGAGATAATTTACCTATATCCCACTCGATTAAGTAGATTTTAGATAAATATCAAGTCACAAGATAAGTTTCAAGTAACAAATTTCCAAACCTATTTTCACATGTTACAAGTATAACATCATGACATCCTCATAGTATGTACCACTCTAAACATATATTTTAAGGTATATAGGTATAGGTTCAAAGGTATAAGTACCAAGTATCACCCATGCAAATTATAAACCTAAAACTTTTTATATGATATTTTAATTTTTATAAATAATAATTTTCATTCTAATTTATTAAGTTTCCATGAGTTTTATTTATAACTACCTAATGAAATAACAAAGATAAAAAATACTATATAAAAAGTTTTTTTTACAAGTTGATGTGGAAAAATTTGTAATATCACATTAAGATTACTTTTTTTAACAACCCATAAACTTAATTTTTTGTGAAGGTAAGAAAATATACCTATTTCATTGCGCAACATACCAGGCCATACAATACATAGATTTTTGGTAGATTTTTGTTTCAAAATTTAAGAATATGTATGTGATAACGTTTCGTACAAAGAAACCCTTCTATTCTACTCACTTAGTTTTCGCTAACCCTTATTAAGCATATTGTTTATCCATAAGAATGACAAGTTACTTAGAGTAGAAACAATGAAGTAAGTTGAAAAGGAATAGTAATTCCCATAGTGTCATTTTTGTTTTATAATTGGAAGTGTTTTTTAAATAAAAGTTATATTTTGTGATAAATAATGATAAACTTTTAGTTGTTTATATTTTATATAATGATTTTTCCTTAAAATTTTGGTTTCTTTTAAGAAAATAATACTTAATTAAGTAAAATTTTGATTTTAGTTTAGCAACGATTTTTGAAAGAAAACTAAAAAATAAAAACAAGTTTCACTCAAATCAAAATTAAAATAAATAAGTTTTGAAATGACATGAGCAAACTTCATGACTATCGATTCTAGTAACGAATTTTGAGTAAAAAAAAGTCATTCACAATGAGTAACATGACCATATCCTAAGTCATGTCAATAGCAAATTTAGCAAAGATTTAAGAAGATTCTTTGAGATCTGATATATTAGTGAGTAACACGGCCAAAGGACATAACCTTATTACTAAATCATTTTTCGAGTGACTTAATGAAATCCACATCTCCTATTTAAAAGCTTTTTAAGGATTTTTGTCACATTCTTTTATATGACTTTTTGACAGACTGAAAAGAGTAGAACACTCAAGAAAGTGACGCACTTCAAGATTCAAGAATTTTTATAGATTTCATAGCTTTTTCTTATATGATTTATTTAAATTTTGTTCAAGATTATTTCTTTAGAATGAATGATGAGTAGATCTAGTGTATTTGGGTTTTATGGAACTTAAAATTTCTATTCGATGCTGGTTTTATTAGATCTAATAAAAAATTTTAATTTTTTTGTTCAATTATGCGTTCTTGATTGTTTTAGATTAATATTTCCTAAGGTATTAGTCTAAAATCTGATATTGTACAAGAGAATCAAAAGATTTCTTATACGATTAGATTTAAACACGATTGATAAAGATTATTGCAAGTTCTTCCGGATCTTCATTTATATTATTAAAGAATTTATTATTTTTTAATATGATTTGATTATACTATTGAGAAGATATTCTAATAGGTGATCTAAAGATTAAGGTTAATAAACTTGAGAAAATTATTCACTTTAATAGAAAATTCTCCTAATCAAAAAAATTAAGGATTGAATTAGATAATCTTATATTAATTCTAAGGGAAATAAAATGTAAGTATCATATTGAATCTTGAATTAATTTTCAATATAATTACTTTTTGTTAATTTATTTAATTGAGTTTTTATTAAACTTTAAATTAGTTGTTAGTAGTAACTTAGATTCAAACTTAAATTCAAGTTTATCGATTAAATAATAAAGAGATAATTAGTATTAGTACTAATAGTCCTTGTAGAAACAACATCCATTCTTTGAACTATACTACCAAATAATATGTGTGTGTTACGGACCTCTCGAAGTGGGCTATTCTTAGGAGGTTCCTAAAGCCCAAAGACAAAAGTCTAAGCCCAAGCCCACCAAAAGCTTCTAGATGATGAAAAGTTCTAGAAGGTTCTAGAGAAGTCCAGAAGATTGTATAGTAGTTGGTGAAGATAGGTAAATGTAGTAGTTGGGAATCAATTGTAACCATTAGATCGAATCGATCTGGACCATTAGATTGTAAAGGCTTTCTGTATATATAGGGGTATTTCCCTCAGATGTAACACACAAGTTATTTGAGTGAATACAGTATACTATCACAGTTTCTCTCTCTACTTTCTCTCTCTAACATTGTGAGTGTATTACAGGCTGACTTAGCCTTCCTCAGTGAGGTCAGGAACGCTAAGTGTCGCACGGGGTCGAGCGACGGAATCCGCCCGTGACAAGTGGTATCAGAGCCTGAAAAAGGAATTGCTTGTGGAGAAGATGTCATCTGGAGGAGACAACAACGCTTCAATGGTCGATGAGTTGGCTGACCATGACGATCGCCATGTTACCAAGCAAAGGGCTAGGTCTCGGGACCTACTGAACTCTCTCCTTAATAGGATGGATAAGGCAGAGTTGAGCATTGCTGAGGCTAAGGAACAATTGGATGAGTCTCAAGGCAGTCTTGTGGAAATGGAGGAAGAACTCCGAGGCGAATTGCAGGGAGCACTGAATCGAGCTGTAGAAGAGCTTGGGCAGCATGGAAATGTTATTGGAGAGAAGGGTGATGCTCTCCAAGCTCGAGTTACGGCCTTAGAAACTAAGGAAGAAGCTTATGAAGCTAAGATTGATGCAGTGGTAGTGGCCATGCATCAAGAGATTGAAGATCTCAAGACGCAATTGGCGGCCTGCCGAATCGCTATTGCAAATGGAATGACTCTCCAGACCGGCCATAGGGTCGATATTCCAAGACCAGAGCACTTTGGCGGGATGCGGTCTGCTCGAGAAGTAGATAACTTCTTATGGGGAGTGGAACAATACTTTAATGCTGTGGGAATCTTAGATGATGCTGGAAAGGTACGTACTGCTGCCATGTATCTGAAAGACTCAGCCATGGTATGGTGGTGCAGGAGGGCGGCTGATATCAACACCTGGGATAGCTTTGTACAAGAGTTGAAGGGTCAATTCTCCCCCCAAAATGCTGCTAAGGAAGCAAAGGTGAAATTGCGTCACCTAACCCATAAGGGTGACATAAAGCAATATGTAAAGGAATTTTCGGAGTTGATGTTGGAGATCCCAGACCTCAACCAAGAAGATGCTTTGGTGATGTTTGTGGATGGCTTAAAGCCCTGGGCTAAATTAGAACTGGAGCGAAGGGGAGTGGAAGACATTTCCAAGGCTATAGCAGTTGCTGAAGGCCTAATGGAATTTCGGAAGACTGATCCTAAGACCACAGGAGGAAGATGGAAAGGGGGAGTTGAAAGGGAAAAGAGTGGGAGTTCTTCCAAAGGAAAAACCAAAGCTGAAGAAAGAGATAACGATCGAGGAAGAACTCGTAAAGGGAGAGATGAGGAAAGATGGAAACCCCATGAGTTGAAATGTTATTTCTATAATGGACCCCATTATGCCAGGGAGTGTCCAAAGAAAGAGAGATTGGCGGCATCGGTAGCAGGTGAAAGCTCAGATGATGGGGATGAGGCCCAGTTAGGGTCAGTTCGTCTACTCAGTGCGATGAAGTCTCAAGTCAATGAAAGAAAATGATTGATGTATACCGAAGTATCGGTAGCAGGTAAGAAACTCAATGCCCTCATAGATACAGGAGCATCTCATCTCTTTATTTCTGATATGGCAGCCAAGGAGTTGGGGCTAAAAGTGGAGGAGACGAAAACATGGCTCAAAACAGTTAACTCAAAAGAAGTTCCCACTATTGGAGTAACCAGGGGGATAGAGCTCCGTATTGGGGGTTGGTAGGGAAAGGAGACAGTTGAAGTAGTACCAATGGATGATTTTGAGTTCGTGATTGGGATGGATTTCTTAGATCGCATTGATGCGCTTATCGTACCACGAGCTAACTGCATTTGTGTACTTGATCACAATTCGCAATGCGTGGTTCCTGTAGTAAGAAAGGTAGGCCAAGCCACCAAATTCTTATCAGCGATGCAATTGAAAAAGGGACTCAAGAAGAATGAAGTCACTTACTTGGCTGCCTTAAAAGTTAGGGAAGAGACTAGTGGTCAAGGAAGTGTTCCACCTCAAGTGGGGGAAATATTGGGAGAATTTAAGGATATAATGCCACCAATGCTGCCTAAGAAGTTACCACCAAGAAGGGAGGTAGACCATGTGATAGAATTGGAACCCGGATCCAGGCCGCCCGCCGCCGTCCCATATAGGATGTCACCTCCAGAATTAGAAGAATTGAGGCGACAATTGAAGGAATTACTAGAAGCAGGTTTCATTAGGCCTTCAAAGGCACCTTTTGGAGCTCCCGTACTTTTTCAGAAGAAACAAGATGGATCACTCCGAATGTGTATTGATTATCGAGCCTTAAATAAGGTCACGATAAAGAATAAGTATCCTATTCCATTGGTATCGGATCTATTCGACAGGTTGGGAGAAGCTAGATACTTCTCCAAATTAGATTTACGCTCGGGATATCACCAAGTGAGGATTGCAGAAGGAGATGAACCCAAGACTACGTGTTACAAGGTATGGTTCTTTTGAATTCCTAGTCATGCCGTTTGGCCTTACTAATGCCCCGGCTACTTTTTGCACACTTATGAATCGTGTTCTAGCGCCTTTTCTTGATCAATTTGTAGTAGTATACTTAGATGATATCATGATTTATAGTAAGACGTTGGAGGAACATATAGATCACCTTCGCTCAGTATTCTTAGCTTTGAGGAGGAATGATCTGTATGTGAAAATAGAGAAATGTGCCTTTGCGCAAGAAGAGGTGACATTCCTTGGTCACATAGTGGGGAGAGGAAAGATTAGAATGGATAAAGGAAAGGTACGGGCCATCTGGGACTGGAAGGAACCCACCAAGCCTACTGAGCTGAGATCCTTCCTTGGCTTAGTAAATTACTACAAAAGATTCATTAAGAGCTATTCGAAGATAGCTAGTCCTTTGACGGACTTACTAGAAAAGGATACCCCTTGGGTTTGGAGTATAAAGAGAAGGCGGGCCCTAGAGACCTTGAAAATGGCAGTCATGAAGGAGCCGGTCCTTCTCCTTCCCAACTTTAGCAAACCCTTTGAGGTATGTATTGATGCTAGTGATTTTGCTATTGGAGGGGTTTTAATGCAGGAAGGACACCCCGTAGCATTTGAGAGCCGAAAGTTGAATGATACAGAGAAACGATATCCAGTGCATGAAAAGGAGATGACGGCGATAGTACACTGTCTTCGGGTATGGAGGCACTACTTATTAGGGAGAAAGTTTGTGGTCAAGACTGATAATATGGCCACCAGCTATTTTCAGACTCAAAAGAAGCTCTCGCCCAAGCAAGCCCGATGGCAGGTTTTTCTGGCAGAATTTGATTTCGACCTTGAACATAAGTCAGGTAAGACTAATGTTGTGGCAAATGCTTTGAGCCGGAGGGTCGAGTTAGCAGCCATCAGCAAACCTGAAAGCAACCTCATTGATAGAATTCAAGAGGGGATGGAGAGTGATAAGCAAGCTAAAGCTCTATGGATTCAATGTCAAGAAGGGAAGACAAGGAGATTTTGGCAAGAGAATGGACTAATATATACAAAAGGGCAACGAATTTATGTGCCCCATTCCTTGAATCTGAGAAGGGAGATACTTAAGGAGTGTCATGATTCTAAATGGGCAGGTCATCCAGGAATGCACCGTACCCAAGCATTAGTGGAAGAAAGGTATTTTTGGCCACACATGAGGGAAGATATTGAAAGCTATGTCCGAACTTGTCTCGTGTACCAACAAGACAAAGTTGAACACAAGGCAACTCCAGGACTACTAGAGCCTCTTTCCATTCCTGAACGGCCCTGGGAAAGTGTTTCCATGGACTTCATTGTAAGCTTACCCCGATCGGAAGGGTATGGTACAATTATGGTGGTGGTAGACAGGTTCTCAAAATACGCGACTTTTGTTCCAGCAACAAAGGAGTGCCCAGCGGATGAAGCGGCCCAGTTGTTCTTGAAACATATAGTAAAGTATTGGGGCTTACCCAGAAACATTGTGAGTGATCGAGATGGGCGATTTACAGGGAGATTTTGGACAGAGCTATTCAAACTTCTGGGATCTGAGTTGAACTTTTCAACTAGTCTGCATCCCCAGACGGATGGTCAGACGGAGCGAGTGAATGCCTTAGTGGAGTTATACTTAAGGCATTTTGTAGGGGCTAACCAACATAATTGGACCAAGTTGTTAGACGTGGCACAGTTTTCGTTTAATCTACAGAAGAATGAGTCCATCGGACAGAGTCCTTTCGAGATTGTCCTGGGAAGGCAACCCTTAACTCCTCATACAGTGGCAATAGGATATACAGGGTCCAGCCCTCCCGCATATAAATTCGCAAGGGAATGGCAGGAAAATCATGACTTAGCCCGGACCTACTTAAGCCGAGCTATCAAGAGAATGAAGAAGATTGCGGACAAGAAGCGGAGGCCGATGGAATACCAGGTAGGTGACCAAGTGCTTGTTAAGTTACATTTGATACAACGTACGAAGGGCCAACTACATAAAGGTCTAATGAGGCGATACGAGGGTTCATTCCCAATTGTGAAACGAGTAGGGCAAGTATCTTATAAATTGGAACTTCCTCCTAAACTGAAATTCCACCCGGTTTTCCATGTGAGCATGCTAAAACCATTCTACAAAGATGAGGAAGACCCTGTAAGAACTATATCACAAAGGGCCCCAATAGGAGTACGGGATTCATTTGATAAGGAAGTCGAAGGGATCATAGCTGATAGACATGTGAAGAGACGTGGACAAACTCCCAGACATGAGTATATGGTAATGTGGAAGGGAAGACCAGAGAGTGAGGCCAGTTGGGAACCAGTCGAAGCACTGTGGCAATTTAAAGACAAGATTCGACAGTTCCACGAGGAAGGAGCGACGAGGGCGTCGCCGGATTGAATGGGGGAGAATGTTACGGACCTCTCGAAGTGGGCCATTCTTAGGAGGTTCCTAAAGCCCAAAGACAAAAGCCCACCAAAAGCTTCTAGATGATGAAAAGTTCTAGAAGGTTCTAGAGAAGTCCAGAAGATTGTATAGTAGTTGGTGAAGGTAGGTAAATGTAGTAGTTGAGAATCAATTGTAACCATTAGATCGAATCGATCTAGACCATTAGATTGTAAAGGTTTTCTGTATATATAGGGGTATTCCACTCAGATGTAACACACAAGTTATTTGAGTGAATACAGTATACTATCACAGTTTCTCTCTCTACTTTCTCTCTCTAACATTGTGAGTGTATTACAGGCTGACTTAGCCTTCCTCAGTGAGGTTAGGAACGCTAAGTGCCGCACGGGGTCGAGCGACGGAATCCGCCCGTGACATGTACTTGTCTTATATCAAATAACAATTCCTTTTATGCAAGCAATTATCTATTCTGTATCATCTTAAATAGAAATTACTTATGGTATAATTTTTTTACCAACTAAATAAGGAAATAGCTATTTTATATTAATAAACGTAGAATGGTAATTATAGTGAACAAATGCAATATTAGTAATCAATAATTATACCTTAAATTAAAATAAAAAAGACAAAATTAATATATGAATGTGTACTTAAAACTAATATGTTAAAACTAATATGTTTTATCTAGTTATTCTTGCAATTTAGAATACTGTCTAGTATGTTCTATCTTTGAAAATCCTTGAACCTTAAACTTGCTTAAAAAAAAACAAAGAAAATGAAAGGGTAACTCTAAAAGAATCTTGAGTTTTACAAGACTCAACAAGAAAAGTTAGATTACAATGAGCGTACCAAAATAATACTATTTTGCAAAAATAATAATCTAGTAAAAGAAATTGCTTTTTCCTCAATTCAAGAAAAATAGATCTTCTAACTATTTTACTAATTCCTTAACTAGGTTCACTAAATGCATAACAAACATAGATCACTTCTCCCCACCACCCACCCACCCACCCCCAAAAATATAATTTTAGTCATGAAAATAAAAACACTCCTCCATTTTATTAAACTTAGGTCATTTCATCTTCTCTTGTAGTTGAAAACAAATCAATGCAAAGTACATGAATAATTTGTAATTAGATCTTTAACTATAATTAGAAGCTCCAATTGTTTAGATACAAGAAACATAACCTAAGATGTTGAATTGCAACATGGTTTTTATGAAACCCCACAAATTAGCAATTACCTTGAGTAAATTGCTATTAATGACATTCATAAATAAGCATGGTTTAACTCAAACACAAGTTCTTGTAACTTGAAGGTGACAAAGTGAAAAAAAGAAAATCAATAAATTGACCCATAAAATTGAAACTCTTGAAAAGAATACCTTAAATTGCTATTATAAGTAGAGGTTTAAGTCATAGCTAACATTTGTTATTTTTTGAACTTAAAAATCAAGCTTTGCAATATAATAAAATCTATTATGAAAAAATATTGTAAATGTGTATGTTTTGGTTATTTTTATATATAGAGGGCTCATGTTTAGATAAGAGATAATCTTGATATGTTTCCAAATTTAGGGAAGAGATAATACTGATATATTATAATGTAAAAGATTATATTGATATGGTTGAGATGTTAGTTACACCATGGCAAATGGTGATAGCAAAAACAATGGTAAATGAGACCGTGGAAATAAAGATAGAGTTCTCAACTTATCATCTCCTTATTATTATCATCGTTTAAATCGTCTAGGGATGAATATATCGCCCATGATGCTAAAAGGAGACAACTACAAAAAATTGGATCAAAGAATATGTAATTCATTCCAAGCAAAAAGAAAGATGGTTTTTCTTAATGGTATGATCAAGAAACCTGAAGATGATGTAGAAGAAATTGAAGATTGGTCGAGTGTTAATTCGATGCTCTTGACTTGGGTTTTTCAATTTGATGAACCTAACCTTCGTTTGACAATTACATATTGTGATGGTGTGAAAGAACAATGGGATGAATTAAAATAGTGATTTTCTATTGGTAATGGCCCATGCTTCTAGTAACTTTGTTTAGATCTTACTAAATGCAAATAGGATGGTCAAAGTATATGGGATGATTTGCTCAAACATCATTACTCAAGATCCGTTCCCTTTACTTAATCATGTGTACGCATTGATTATACAAGAAAAGAGGCATCAAAATATGACTCGTAAACATGATGTAAGAACTAAGGCTATAAGTTTTGTGATTCAAGTATCTAAACATCAAAAAGTAATTGTTGGATCTTCATCATCTAGTGAAAAGCCAACGTATAAACATTGTGGGAAGCTTAAGTATGAGACGTCTTCGTGTTTTAAAATTACCAACTACCTTAATTGGTAGTCAACAAGTTGAAGGAATGGAATTCCAATAGGCCATATGCAAGAAAGGAGTACAGTTTGACGTGGTGCAATGGCTAATGCAACACAACTGATGAGCAATGCAAACTTGAATTGAAATGGGTTGAGTCCCAGATTCATGAGGCAGAGAGAGGGGGTAGCGGGGGGGGGGGGGGGGGTGCACTTGCTGCTACTCTTTTTTATGAACAATGGGCTATGATTATGAGCATGATTAACTCTTAGACTAAAGAAGCTTCAAAAGAAAAGCTCTCTAGTAAGTAGATTCTTGATACAAGGGCTACACAGCATACAGCAAGGAACAAAGAATTATTGATTGAATTACATCCCATTTTTCACTACCTATTAGTCTTCTAAATGGGATACGTACGCATGCCAGCTTGAAGGGATAGTTGTTTTTGGAGGAAACTTAAAACTAAATCATGTTTTACTTGCGCCAAACTTGAATTGCAATTTGATTTCTTTGATTTACTTAATTAATGATTTATAGTACTTAGTCATATTAACTTACAAACTATGTATGATACAAGACCATACTAAAAGGATTTTGATTAGTGTAGGTGAGCAAGAAGATGGGTTTTATCTCTTTTGGAGTACGGCATTAGTGGAGGCTTGTCATCTTTATATAAAAGAAAACTATCTTTTGTGGCATATGCTTCTTTCTAATAAGATCATTTTTTTTACTTCCTAGTATAAATAAGATAGATTGTTATAAGTTTCATAATGAACCATGTGACATTTGTTTTAAGGCAAAGAAAACTCGAGAAATTCCTCCAATTAGTATGAATAAAGCTAATGATTTATTTGAATCAGTTCGCTATAATGTATAAGGCACCTATAATATTCCTTCTTGCAAAGCTCATTATTTCTTAACTATAGTTGATGATTTTTCAACAGGTGTTTAGGTTTATTTGATGGCTCAAAAATCTAAAGTAACCCAAATATTTAAAAACATGAGTGTTATGGCTAAAACTCAATATAATAGGCTACAGGTTAAAACAGTGCGTAATGATAATGGTATAGAATTTTGAGTTTTGAAACCACTTTTGCTAAAAATGGAATTGTTTTTCTATCATCATGCATGGATACCATCGTCTTAAGGTATTTGTTAGTAATGATTGAGTTTTGCACATAGTAAGCTTGCAAAACAAAATACTGTGAGGAGATACAGGAATATTATTCGGCATGACCACTCCAATACTTAAGTCAGCAATGAATTCTTAGAAGGCAAAGGGTACTTTGGAATAATAGATAAGCTTAGTATACGGAGTGTAAAAAACTTTACCGTTAAGTAATGGACTAGTATTTATAGTGAAATGATGCCTATAATTAGAGGACAGTAAGCGAAAGAGATCCTCTCTCACAAGTATAGGAGAGTAAAGTCGTGATGACAAATGTATCCCACATATACTAGAAATGGGTGTTGATTTGGTATCTCATTTTTATCTCATGACTTTTAGCCGTTGAAGGTCATCTTAGGCCTTATCAAACTGAGCCTAAGACTTAAGCCCATGATGGCAAGCCTTAAGAGACAAAGCGCATCAGATCTTGAAGGGCCTAAAAGATCTATATCTAAAGAACCCCATCAACACTTCTCCCTTATAATCTCATTACCAAGGTAAAGGAAAGAAAAGGAAATATATGGGCTACTTAAGCGTGTTGCCAATCTGATTGAAAGGAAGCTCCGGTTGACGCTATCGTACTAACGTAGCAAAGAGACGGTGACGTCCAAGGTGGTGAATTACCGAGCTGAAGATGCTTAATGTGGGAAGAGGAGAGGTATCAATAACTATCCCAAAACAAAGTGTTGACAACCCAAGCAGGATGGAGCCTTGGTTAAGGTGTTAGAGCAAGACACCTTTACATATCACTGGGTAGGCAATTCGAAGCTCCGTGTAGGTTTGGCCGAACAACACTCTTCATGGATCGAGCAGGCACGATCGCGCCATGCCTTTATCATGTCAACCAGATGAAAGTTAGAGGGACCCTAGTGTACAGCTGCATGCGTTTTACCTTTTAAAGGTGGTTGTTCAATCAAAACTGACTCCACATATCTACTCAGCAGCATTACAAGGGATTTGTGTTTACAGAAATCCCGATAACCGCCTGTATGGTTTCCCAAACGCTTAGCCTATAAATTATATAATCATGACAAGAGATTACTTTTCTACAATCTCTTTGTTCTATTACTACGGATTCCACTCTCTTACATCAAACTTTCTTCAAAAGCTTTCCAATCTTCATTCTTCTTCATGACCACATGCAACCATGTCGGTTAACACAGGTGAGGCAAGTTCTGACTCATCACAAGACAACATTTTTTACTCTTCAACAAGGAGTGATCCCCCTCAAGCAAGAGAAGACGAAGTTTCATTGCTAACACAACTTAACGGGCCTACTAGGATGGCTATGGAAGCGTTGGATAGGGCTAAGCTTATCAACGCTATCCTAAGAGACATATATGCATACACTCCTTAACCCCTTCTAGGGATTTGTTCAATGCACCTAAAACGAGCAAGAGGCCTTATGGCCAAGTGAGTATAAGCAAACCTTCTGCCTCCAATTGGATCATGGGTAACTTTATCATAGAGGCTATCCCTAGGTAGCAGATACGATTACTAAGTAGGGATGAGTGGATGGCCTTATTGTTAGGAAGGGACTTCGCAATGTTTGAAAAGTCCTTGGAGTTAGGGTAACATCTCCCTCTAAGTTACTTCAAAAAAGAATTCTTCAATTATCATTGATACAGTCCGGTGCAAGTCTTTCCCAATGGATGAAGGGTATTAAAGGTTTTCCAAGCACTCTACGAGTACCTAATAATAAGGGTTACTCTCAAGCTTTTCAATCATTTTTACATGTAGAAGAGCATTAAGGGGTGGTCGTACCTCCAACTTCATCCAAGAAATAAGTTGTTTTGTAGCCTTGTAGATTTGGTGAAGGGCTGGCAAGATGAGTATGTGGTAGTCCAATTGCCTAAAGAAGTAAACTTTTAGATGCAGTAGACCAAGATGGTCCAGACCGAAGCTTAAAAGGGTCTTGGTCCCAATGATGCAAAGGCTGTACAGGAGATTCAAGCCTTCATGGCCCTTAGATAAGGTCAGGAGATAAATTTTGTAGAGAATAGAGAGATACTTCCAATAGTCGATCTGAGAGCTATTCCGCAACATGAGCTACAGTGAAAAAGTAGGCCAAAGGTACAAGTTCGTTCTTTTTGGGAACAACTTCGTCTGTTGTGCTAGTGTAGGGATGCTTTGCCTGATATCTTTTTTAAATGGGGGATCTTCATTATCCGTGCCATTCACGACAAAGTTGGTGAATGGTGGTAGTTATTTCTTTTGTTTTTATCTCATTTTTCTTTTCCTCATTGCTTCAATCTATTTTTGTAAGTAAAAGTTTGGCTGAAAGGGTTCCTTATCCCTCTATGGACAAGCTGATGAGCCGCTGCCAAGCGAGAGCTAAGGCAGACAAACCAAGGGGCAAAGCAAGGGGCTAAGGAGACCAATAGAACGCTATCAATGGCTATTCCTCAATGGATTGCCTTCGGTATTCGAGACGAACTACTACATGTGGAGCCTTTGGGCATGGCTCTTCTCGCCCTTATCCTTATCCCCACCACTAAGCTTATTCTTGTAGGAGACAAAGGTACCGACGCGAAGAGCTGGAGGTTCAGATGTTTATCGCTGGAAGACCAATCTGTCAATTGCGCCCGCTATACAAGGTAAGAGGTGCTCTCCCACCATCCAAGCCTTGACTTAAGCTTCCTAGTCTTGGACTCCCTCACCTTTAGGGAGAAAAGGGAGGCCGAAGCACAAGAAAGGGAGACCGCTCAAGCAGCCTGCAAAGTCTTATGCACCCCTTCTATTGCTAAGGCCGAGCCAGGTGCTTCAACATCTACTTCTACCCCAACAGCTTGGTAAGAGGCCACCTAAAGGATACTTCTCAAGGTAATCAAGAGTCGGGTAGTCCTCCTACTGACTCATGTATGCAGAACACCACCCCTCCCCCTCTTCCGTCAAATCAAAGCCAACCTCCCCAAAGGTTAATTGAGGATCGGTGCTCTAAGCAGATTGAAGCTTTAAACTTTTCGGAGTTACCAGAGTTAGCTTATCATAAGCAATAGTTTTGTTTTTCCTTTGTTGTAATCCAAGTTGGAATACCGACCTTAACCTTATAATTAGAAAGCTATAAATGAAATCCAATTTCATGAATGTCCTATAATATGTACCTTTGAACTCTTTTTTTCCGTTACTTTTCATTATTATTTTGTGTGGGAGTTTCTATGTACAAGGGGCATTTCTCCTTATCGAGGTTATCCGAAAAGGTTAAGTCGATAACATTTTGGCCTGTTGTAAAAGTAGGTTTGCTTTCCCTTTTTATAGGTTAAAAGGGTTAGGACAATGAGACAAGAAGGAAAGAATGGTAGACAACAATTATAAGATATAACTTTCATTCATCATTTACAAAGGATTTACAAGCATGCTAATCAAAACAAAGTTTAAGATTATTGGCATTCCATGTACACAAAATGAGCTTGCCGTCCAATCTTTCTAATCTGTATGCACCGTTGCCTAAGCTTTCCCTTACTCTAATTAGGTCTTCCCAATTAAGGGTCAGCTTGCCTTACCCTTCTCGAGAGCCAATGACTTTGAAATTCCAACAAACTAGATTATAAACCTTGAATTCCTTGTATCTAACCCTCTGATCATAATACTGGGCGGCTCAATGTTGGGATGGAGCTACCCAAGCCGCTGCGAGGTCTCGAATCTCTTCGATAGTATTGATACTGGCTTGTAATAGGGACTCATTAAGGGTGGCGTTGAGGCTTCGAGTTTGGAGGTTAGGGAGTTCAAGTCCAATGGGGAAGATTACCTCGAATCCAAATGCCAAGCGAAAGGGCGTTTCACCAGTGGAATTTCGATGAGTGGTTCTGTATCCCCACAGCATGTTAAGTAGCTCATCCGCCTAAGCGCCATGGGCTTTGCCTACTCGCTTCCTCAAGCTGTCTAGGATGATCCAATTAGCTGCCTCAACCTATTCGTTTGACTAGGGTTAAACAATCGAGGTAAAGTACGGCGTGATATGGTGCTTAGTATAAGATTCTTTGAATTTTAGGTTGTTGAATTGATGCCCATTGTCTATGATAAGAGCATAAGGAACCCCAAATCAAGAGAGGATATTATTTCTAATGAAAGATTCAACACTTCTCTCCATTATCTTTGTGACCACTTCGGCCTCTACCCACTTGGTGAAGTAATCAATGGCAACAATTATGAACTGATGTCCTCCTAAAGCCCTAGAGAAAGCCTCGAAAATGTCGATACCCCATCATACGAATGTCCATGGGATAGTCAAAGGCTGAAGACTCGTGCTAGGTGCATAACTGATAAAGGGGTGCTTTTAGCATTGCGTGCACTTCTAGGCTATCTATTTGGCATCATACCTCATCATAAGCCAATAATACTCAAATTGAAGTACTCGGAGTTAGAGGGCTTAAGATTAAATGTATATGTTGCACACTCCGGCATGCCGCTCTTCCATGATGCGCAAGCTCTCACCTTCTTGTAAGCATTTGAGCAAAGGGAAGTTGATACCCTTACGGTGTAGGATGCCATTGACCAACATGTAGTTAGTGGCATGATATCTAAGCTTCTTCATCTCCCTCTTGTCTTTTGGGAACATGCCCTGCTCCAAATAACTTCGAATGAAGTCCATCCAGCTCGGCTAAGTGCAATAGTTGTCAATTCTATGACATCAATAGAGATCAAATTTATGCTCTTTATAAGTCCTAAAGCTAAGTCAAGTAACTGCAGGCTTGAACTTAGAACCCAAGGTTTAGGGCAATCGATTAATAGATCCGATCAAACCCAAATTATAAACTAATGAGAGAAATATTAGTAAAACTGACCCTGTAAACTTGAATTTAAGTAATAAAATAGGATATTATAAAATTTTCAAATTTTAAGCATAATAAGTACTAATTACCGAAAATGCGAAAAGTGTAATCAAATAACTAATAAATTACTAAAGATAGATTATATGTATATTAAAAATTTTAGAATAACCAAAATAATAATTAGGAATGTTCACATGTACCCCACATGTATTTACATGTAGATAAAAATACGCGAAATTACCTAAATGGCCAAAAACTAAGTAAATAATTAAGGAAAATTATAAATTAATTATAAAAAAATAAAAAAAAATCAAAGGAGCCTAGAATAATCCAAATCAGGTTGTAGAAAGTCAAACTCTGTAAAAGAAAAATCAACCAATAAAAATTAGACAATATAAAGTCAAAAATCAAGGAAATTGGATAAAGTCTTGTCTAATTAATGCATAATAATTACAAAAAATCATATATAAATAGGGGAAAAATTACCAGAAGTCATTTGGACAGTTGAGCATTTGGAAAAAATAGGAAAACTGAAAAATCGAGAGAAAATCCAGAAAAAAAGAAAAAAAAAAAAGGAAACTGTGCAAATTCGTGTAGGGAGAGCAACCCATACCTCACCACCACCTGGAACCGAGCCACCACCACTACACCACTCTAGCCCCACCGTCTAGGCCGGCCGACAGCCTTGGACCGGGTTTGGACGGCCAGAAAGCTTTGGACCGCTTAGTCTCTTAAATTTCCCGATTTTGAATAATTTTCTAAAATTAGTTATTTTGCCCAGAAAATTATGAAAGTTGCTATTCTGAGGTTTTATTGTATGTAGATTAAGCGAAAAGTATTGATTTAGTTTAATTGCGTCTGCAATTATAGGGTTTTTAACAAATTGCTCAAAACCGAGCATGATTAGAACGGAAAATAAATAGGCTTAGGAGTGTAGTTTGGAGCTTAACTTTTTTTTTCTATAGAATACTCATATGATATAGATCAGTGCTATGAAGCCATTTTTTTAAAATTAATTTTTGAAAATTTTAAGTTAATTTTTAGCCCTAAAATGATGGAAAAATTAGGTGATTTAGGGTTAATTAGGTGATTAAGATGTTAATTACTGATTTAGATATTAATTAGATGTTTAGGGATGTTAATCTCTGATGTGGAACCCTAATCCTAGCCTTTGGAGTATTAAGTATAGTTAATTTAGGAAATTAGGTAATTAATATAAGAAGTTAGTAATATGTGAAATTGCAAATTAATAAATCTAAAAAAATAGGGTTATTTAGATAATATTATAATAAAAATCAGAAAAATAATAAATTTGAAAATAACATTTAATTTTAAGTAAATGTCTCAAAATGTAAGATTTTCACACATCGGGAATAAATCCGATACTGCAATTAGGGTTAGCGTGTACCGAATAGTTTAGAATACCAAATTACGATCCAATAGGATATTTGGACACTCGAGCTGAATGTGATTAATTTCACATTAGGATTCGAGTATATTTAAAACTTAGAAATCAAAGTTTAAAATCTCATTTAGGATTCGAATACTAAAATAGAGTACAACAAATCATTAGGACGTAATGGGTATACACGGAAAAAAATGAATTAAAATATAACTTAGAATATGAAACCATAAATTATAAGTACTAAAAAGACCTATTTGTATTATAGGACACCTAGAGACAAATCAGATTGCGATTAAGGGATCGAGCGATCGAGCGATTCCAAGTAAGTTGAGTTATTGTTTATGGTAATAGAGTACTAGTTTTGTAGTACTCGGAGACTTAGGCTTGCATATGATTGTGATTGTAAGTAGTTTATGCATGTGTTTGATGTATCTGAATTCATGCTGAATTTGTATTGTGAGTGATTTTGTGACCGATTGAATTGGTATGAAATTGTTTGAATACCCTAAACGGAACTTAATCTTAGTTAACCCTAATAACCAAAAATGTCATGCATTGCAACCTGTTAGGCGATCATAAGATTCTCCAACCAAATATCAACCCTTTCAAAAGAGATAATGCAGGATTGCAAAATGGTCCCTTCTTCATCCTTAGTCGAACTAAGTGACGGGAGAGGAGGTCGCGGCGAGGGTGAAGTCAATGGTTCGAAGGTAGTCACGGGAGGAGCGAGGTCTCCATTGCACAAGCCTGGTTTGGTTGTGAGCTGCTGCATAACATGGAAACTCCTCAACTCGGATTGGAGCGGGTGGAATTTCTTTGATTTCACAACAGACCGGACTACGTTGTGCGATGACACTTGATTGTTGCATTGCATGAAAATAATTGTTTGATAACCCTGTTTGTGCTTGTATGCATTCATGAGTCTCCAATTCAACTTACTAAGCTGTAGTTGCTCATACCCTTATAGATCCTTTTGCAGGTTCTAATTTCTGAACACTTCAAGTACTATACCGCCCTACAATTACCCAGAGGTTAGTCTGTTTGAAGCTAGGGGTGTGAGGATCAAGTTACTTAGTATAATGTGTAACTAGAGTGACCATGTAATTAGGGATGAAAGACTGATAGTTATTATGTAATCTAGTGAACTGTTATGTTTATGTAAAACTTCCTAAGAAGCTATGTGGACTTATATATAATTATAAATGTTTATTAGAAATTTGTACTATTTATCATAATTGTAGATTAATTGTTAATCAGACTGTTTACTTCAAAGCGATGAGTCGTCGACGCCTTGTGTAGATCATGTTTATGGTAGGCACTGTGAGGCCAGTTACTATCATAGAATGGTTTACACGGCGGGACTGTTGCGACTTCGCGACTTCAGGGCATAACACTCTTCTCTAGCAAGTACTTTATAAAGATCCTCATATCCTTTACCTTTGGTTTTTGTATCCCAATAAGGGCTAGTTTAGATAGCCAATCTGCCACCGAATTCTCGAGTCAGGGAATCTTTACAATGCTCTACGAAGGGAATTCGACTAAGAGGTTCTTCACCCTCTCTAGGTACCTTATTATCGTATCATCCCTGGCCTCATAGTCGCCTCGGACTTATTGGACGACTAACATGGAGTCTAAGTAAACCGCTAAGTGTTCAATGTAGATCTTTTTGGCCAACTTGAGATCAGCAATGAGTGCCTCATACCTGGATTCATTATTGATGGCATTGAACTCGAATTCAAGGGTGTAGCATACCGTGACCTTATACGGACCTATCAACACAAGACCCCTACCTCCACCTGCTAAGATGGATGATCCGTCGACATGGAGAATCCACACTAGTTTGTCATCACCCAAGAGTGCTTACTTCTCTCCTATATATTCTACCACAAAGTCCATCAACACTTATGCCTTATAGGCCATTCATGGCTAGTACTAAAGTCCATACGCATTTAGCTCCATTATGCACTTCATCATCTATTTAGACACATCAGGCCTCTACAACATGGACTATAGCGATTAATTCGTGAATACGATAATTTGGTGCACCTAAAAGTAAGGCCTTAGCTGCCGCGTTGAGATAAAGACAACCAAGGTAAATTTTTCTACCCGAGTGTACCTGGCCTTGAGCCCGTAGAGTATGTGGTTGATTTAGTATACGGGCTTATACTCTCTTCCATCTGTTCTAACTAGCATAGAGGAAAGCATTCGGATGCTCACAACTAAGTACAAGAACAAGTCCTCCTCCTGAATAGGATTAAAGAGGATCAATGGGTATGCGAGAAAGTCTTAAAGCTGCTCGAAGGTGGCGATACACTTTGGGGTTCATTCAAAACCCTTTAGGTTTTTCAAGATCTTAAAGAACTTAGTACACCTATTTACACTTTTCGAGATGAATTTGCTTAACGCAACCACCATGCTGGTGAGCTTCTACACGTCTCGAACTAAAGTATGGGGTTTCATCCCCCTGATGGCACTTATCTTCTTGAGATTAGCCTCAATACCCCTTTGAGTAACCAAAAAGCTTAGAAATTTGTTAGAGTCGACCCCAAAGACACATTTTTAGGGGTTCAGCTTCATGTCATGCGCCCGCATCTGGTCAAAAGCTTCATAGACATCCCCAACATGATCACTTGGCTTTATGTTCATAAGAATCATCTCATCAATGTACACCTCTATATTACACCCAATTTAGGGCACAAACAATTTCGTCACCATCCATCGGTATGTCGCTCCAACATTTTTTAGTTCAAATGACATCATTGTATAATAGTAAATGCCGTAGTCGGTGATATAGAAAGTATAGACCTCATCCTATAGGTCCATTTTTATCTGGTTATATTTCGAAAAGGCATCCATAAAGGTTAATAAGACGTGTCCGAAGGTAAAGTCAATGAGTTGGTCGGTTCTTAAGAAAGGGAAGTAATCTTTTACGCAAGCTTCATTAAGGTTGGTATAATTGATGCACATACGCCACTTCCCGGTCTTGTTCTTGACTAGCACCACATTTGCTAACTAAGTCAAGTACTTTTCTTCCCTCACAAAGCTAGCCTTGAGCAATTTGTACACCTCTTTCTCAGTTATAGCCTGCCTTTTCGAAGTTAAGTGCCTCTTTTTCTGCTTGCCAAGTCAGTAATAGAGTCAATGTTGAGGCTATAGGTTGCTAGGTCGGGCAATATTCCAAGCATATATGACATTAACCAGGCGAACTTATCTGAATTGGCCTACAGTAGAGCATCGATTTCATCCTTCAATTTGGTATAAGTCTCGATCTCGACTTTTGTAGTCTGGTTGGGAGAAGGACCAATCTAGACATCTTCAATTTTCTCACCTGGCTCGCCCATATCCGCCAGCTTCTCCTATGGATAGGACTCTAGGGTAAAGACTTTATCTCATCTAGAAGCCTTGATATATAGCTCTCGTGAAAACTTCTTATCATACCTCCATACCCCTACCTCAATTGGGTTTAAGAATTTTTCCTTTAAGTAAAGGGAGGAGTCTCGACCCTGACCTTCGTGGTTTGATTAGAAGAGGGACAGATATATTTATCGAGCTTGAATTTTTAGTTTTTTATTTTCCTCAACTTAATTTAAACTAAAACCTATGCCAATTTAGTTTAGATCCTTGACTAAAGAAAAAACTCAGTTTATTTATTTTTAAAACATTTTAGAGTTATCACCCAATTAGGTTAAGAAATGTGATTAAATTAAAACCAATTATGCACTAACTTACATTTTATCAAACCTTCTTAAGAAAAATTTTCTAAAAACCAAATTTCTCAAATTCAAAAGCTATCTTATTAAACCCTAATAAGTATTATTTTAACCTTCCTAATTTAAATTTATTTTTCATGATACCCTTGTTATTCAAATTTATAAGTAAATAAATAAATAAAATCATATCTACTTATAAAAAATAGAAATGGAAAAATTATTTACAAAAGAATAAAATTGAAATTTTTCCTTACTTTAAGTCATTTGATAGTTTCCTACAAGTGCCTATATATTTGTTATTCAAATCAAATTTCTACAGTTCGCTTCGAAAACTTTAGCGGGTTAATTTATTTCTCAATTTTGAGTCATCATTTCTAAAATTCTAAAAGCCCTAATTTTTGGAAAAGGGTTCATTACTTTTTTTTTTCATTTTAGAAAATATATTTTTCTAAGAAAGGAAATTTTTTTTTTTAAAAGGATAAGAATTTTTTTTTTCTAAGTGAGAAAAGCTTTCATCATTTTAAATTTTATTTTAATAAAATTAAGGAAAAAAGAGAAAAATTGAAAGTCTCTGGATAAAAATAAGTTTTTTTTTTAATATACAGCCTTTTATTATTTTTTAAGTAATGAACATTTTTAATTTTTATATTTTTAAAGAAATCCCCTTAAGAGTAAACTTAAGGAAAAGAAGAAATAAAAGGAAAAAAAAAAAACTAAAAAGGTTTAAAAACTTTTAAAGGAAGGTTAAATAATTTTATCTTTCTTTTATTTTGTCATTTATATAGCAAAAGAAAGGAAAGGGAAAAAAAAAAAAAAACAAGTTGAACATCCTGGGTTCAGATCAATTGGACTCAAATTTAGGTCAATCTCGGTTCAATAGATAATTTGCCTAAATCTAAGTCACCAATGAAGAAGAAGACTAACAACAGATCTTACTTAATACTACAGATACTCAATTTTTGCTCCGAGTACTTATAGTTTTAGTTCTTTAAAATAAGATCTTAACTCAAAAATAAGAAAAATATAAAAAAATAAAAATAATAAAAATTGAAAATTGATGAAAATACAAAAAAAAAAGAGAAAATAAAAATTATTATAAAAAATTATTTTAGATTTTTAGATAGTAAATCATTTTAAGATTAATTAGTTTTAGTTTAGTTCAAATAATTATTTTAGGAAATCGCGTGGCTTAAATACAATTTAACTATAGTAAAAAATTAAGATACAAGCCAACAACTTAACGAATAAGCATTGGAGTATTAATATTGTGTTAGCTTGAAGTCATGGCTTTAAATCTTGCTCATTTTTATTTTTATAAAAAGTAGGTTGAGTGTACAGAATCATATATAATCAAATCTTCTAAGTCTAATTTATTAAGATTCAAATCATTATAAAATCTAGTTTAATTTTTATTAAATTAGATTTAAATTAATATAAATAATTCGGATCTAATTTAATTTTTATTAAAATCGGATA
The DNA here is from genome assembly GCA_024138005.1 of Lumnitzera racemosa. NCBI lineage: Eukaryota > Viridiplantae > Streptophyta > Magnoliopsida > Myrtales > Combretaceae > Lumnitzera > Lumnitzera racemosa. The sequence continues at coordinate 30,716,605 of JAMXBC010000011.1, forward strand.
GAAATCAATATAATAGATACAATTCGATATGATTTAGTTTAGACTTCATAAATAAGGATCATGCAACTTAAAAAGGAATGGACTCTCTCACGTGCATTAATCTAATTCCACACAAATAAATTCCTTAGCCCCTAACGTCCGCAACTCCCCTACCACATTCACTGATCCAACTCCATCGTCACACGTACAAGCACAACTACTATGACAACCCAAACTCCACGATCACTACAACAACAGTAGTAGCACAACAAAACTCTAAACATCTAAGTCATCCTACACAACCCCCACGTCAGACACCAATCCACTATCCTTCACTTGAAGATTCGCACGCCTGACCGTAAGACAGCATCCAATCTCCAACCATGCTCCACGTACGACAAATTGAAGCACGTCCAAGAGCTCCCATCTATGTACAGCCGATGGATGTCCAGCACATCGGTACGCCTGAAGTCTATGCAGTCCGCATAAGTCGAGCTCGATCCGATAAGCAACAACGAAGCAAACTCCGACGAAACTCCAGTAACAAGTCTATGACCAGTTCTCGTCACACAAGCATGAATAGCGAACCGACAGCAACTGCACCGATTACGCTGCAACACCCTAATCAGCACTGGCCACCACTCCACTACAAATCACACGAGGACCGATCCAATTTCACACATAAGCACGACGCTCCGAGCTTGATTCCTTAACCGAGCTATACACAAACCAGACACAACTGTACTACGTCCCCACTCAATCGACCAGCGAATAAGCACCCACACACCAAATCCGATCAACACTTCAATCCGCTGTCCTCTACCACACCACATTGCTTCATACACTGCTGCAATGAACCAAACACGGAACCAGCTATCGTCCACTATCGTCCAGCTATCCTCAGCAGTCCTACCAAGGCACGTACTAAGTACCAGTCACATGTCTAGTGAACCTAATGTCTTGATCACCAGTAAGTCAAATAGAGATACTGTGTGGAGAATGAACTGGCATTCGTTGATATTGATGAAGATTCCAATAATACAAATTGTAATGCGGACGTAGGCTTGAGTGAATATTGGTTACAGGAAGTGGAAGAAGCACAAGGGTGACGTGGATGGAACAATTGGAGGCATGGTTATCAACATCTAGGGATATGGTCGAGATGTCGGAACTTTTGTCTTTCTACACGTCAAGTGTAGGATATGGATTGGCAGTAGATGATAATATAAGTGGTAGTAAATGGAGCTTCAGCAATGAATTGAAGGTGGGCATGCGGTTTGAGAGTAAAAAACATTTACAAACAGTTGTGAGGTTGCATCATGTTATGAACCACCATGACCTCATCGTAAAAGAGTCTAAATCGACATTATGGTCTATCAAATGCGTTAATTGGAAAAAGGGCTGTAGGTAGAGACTCTGAGCTTGTAAGAAGCAACATGCAAGATGCTTTATGATAACCAAGTTTGTGGGTCCACACACATGCCTCAATCCTGCAATTAACCAAGACCACTCGAAATTGAACTCAAACACGCTATCCTACTTTCTGATTAAGGATGTTTAAGAGTCACCAAGCGTTAAGATAAGACACCTGCAAGGACTATTTGCAAATAATATGGTTATATTGTCCACATTAAGAGAATTGGGGAAGCGAAGAATAAAGCAATTAAACAGGTTTACGGTAAGTGGAAAGAATTATATGCGGTATTCCCATATCTACTAAATGTGATCCAGAAGGCTAATCCCAATACTATAGTAGAGTCGAAATGGTAAGACAGTGATACTATCGGCTATGCGTTCTTTGATAGAGTCTTCTGGACATTCGAACCATGTATTGAGGCATTTATACACTGTAGGCTTATAGTTACAATAGACAGAACATTCTTGTATGGAAAGTACAAGCATAAACTATTAATTGCGACAGGATTTAATGGTCAGAATCACATAATCCTATTTGGTTTCGCCCTAGTTGATGAAGAATGTTTCGATAGCTAGAGTTGGTTCATAACATGTGTGCTTATGCTTGTTATAAGAGATCGTACCGGTATATGTTTGATTTCAAATTGTCATGTTAGTATCCAGTCTGCAGTACAGGGCGAAAATGCACTATGGCTAAGAGGTTGGCCTTGGCGGTAGTGTATTCAACACATCGCTAGTAACTTTAACACTCGAGCTAAGAACAAAAACTACAAAAAGATGATAAAGAAGGCTGCTTACCAATTGTAACCTCGAAGAGCCCCCATACTAAAGCTTACTTTAGAGGCCTACTGGTATGTCTAGGAGCTTAGTTATTATTAGGATTTACCGTAGTAAATTTGAACTAAAATGAGTCTTTTGAAATATCGAAAAAATTAGAGAGAAATGGTTTACAAGCAAACAAGAGTAGCTGACGTGAAGCTACTCAAAGGACGTGACTCACCAACGAACATAACACAACTTGACACCTCACTTAATATGACGCATAAGTTGATGTCAAGGTCCACCCGCCGCTAATCCTAAGCTACTTGGCAAGATTAGATAAGAGAGTATAAAAGATAGATTTAGAGAAAGTTATCTCATAAGAATAGAATATTCAATTTTAATTGTAAGTTATTTGCGACTAACAAAAAAAAGGAACTATTTATAGTAAGTTTCTAGGACAATATTACAAATAAAGAAATTATAAGAAAGTATATACAAAAAGGTATTCTTAGTAAGTACAAAAAAAGGTAAAAATGACAAAAGATAAAAATGGAAAGGTAGTACAATGTTAGGTGAAGTGAACTAGTGGCAGTATAACATTAGTCCTGTAAGAAGATTCTCTTAACATAATAAGCAAAAGGGATCAAGATGTTGCAGTAATAAAGGGGCCAGGACGAGAGAAATGGTAGCATGCTGAGAGAAAAGGTAACATGCTGAGAGAAAACTACTCAGCCAATAAATAATTCTCTCGTTACTTAGCAAAAACCTCTCGACAGCAGTTGGTCGAATTACTTGGTACAGGGTTCTTGGTAAAGGAATGATCAACAACATCACTACCGAGGGTATAAATTAATGTATAACAATGCGGGGAGCTCAAGAAGTTCAGCCACATTTCTTCAGTGTAAAGTTTCTCGTCATTAGCAAGTTGTCGAGATAGGATTATTTGAGTGAGGGATTAGACTCTTCGGAGCCGTACACGAGTAATGGGACAGTTGGTTGGTAGTTCATCACTTACATGCTAAAATGTGGATGTTGGCATATGACAATGGAGCTCGGTTTGGTCATGGGACGATCAACATTGCAAAAAGTTATAACAGTGCTTTGCAAAATGCTAGAAACTTGCCAGTTGCAGCACTATTTAAGAAAACTTCCTACAACTGCAATGACTACTTCAATAAACATAGGATCGAGTTAGTAGAGCAAATGGGCATTAGCAAAGTGTTAACTAAATTCTCAAAGAGAAAGTTTAACAGGTGATGCAAAGTGGCTAATAGTCACTAAGTTGTGATTTTTTACTACGATAAGCAAATATTCAAAGTCATAATAACGACAAGACCAACAACGCATGAGCAAAAATAAGAGAACAGCCACATGGTTGCCCTTAGAAACGTATAATGTACTTACAACAAGTGGCAAATATATAAAATTCCATGCTCATACGCTATAGCTGTTATGGGAAAAATGAGCATAGACTATGCTGCACACATTACGTATTGGTACATGATGTAAAATCAGCTATGTGTATACACATATTCCTTTATACCTTATGCTGATACGTTTAGTTAGTCATATCTTGACATTCATAAGTAGTATCCCGTTACAACATCAGATAAGGTTAGGAATTTAGGCAGGCTATAAGAGAAACAATTCTAGAATGAGATGAACATCCGGAAGAGACCGTTAACTTACACCTGTAGACTATGTGATGGGAATGGACATAATATGAGAAGATATCTGCAGTGAGGAAGATAACTAATGTCAAGTGGATCTATCGATAGTTCACTTATTGAATGTAAAAAAACTCGTAATAATATTTATTGATTATATATATGGCAGCGTATTTAAGAAGTAGTTATTTTTTCTAACTTTTTTGTTTTTATCATATGAGTTTTTTAGTACGCTTACAGATTTTCTTTCCTCTTTCGTACTTGCAGGAGTAGATGGATCTAGGATCGACAATTAGGTCACTACTTCACTTGCAATCATCTTATAGATTGAGCTAGTCATCGTCGAGTTAGGAGCCAAGGTCGTAAACAACCTAACGTGGAGATGGAGATTCACGACGATACTTTTAGTCCATACTTCTCATCACCAGCATCTTCTAGACCACCTATATTTGAGTTCCATAGCCATTTCTCGAGGAGAGCTCCAGTGATCTTATGTGTCATATCCTTATCATTAGAGAAACTTCCACTAATCAGTTTCATACTCTTACCCCCCCCCCCCCCCCCCCCCCCCCCCCCTCTTTCTATACCATTGAGGAGGCTAAATAGAAATCTTCAGTACGACATGAGTAAGGGAATTACGCAGATGTACCCTTCTCTGATCCCCATACATGGATCATTCTTAGATGCTTACAACCAAGACGGTGGATAAATTACACAATTGGATGTGACTCAGATGGTTCAACCACAAGACAATGCAAAAGCTCAACCACTGCCTCAACAACAACGACGTTGACGTCATTACCTTCGTATATTTTACTTTTGATTTACTTTTTTTATTTTTAAACCACTATTTAGCTATTTCGATAGTTTACTTACATTTCGTTTAATGATTTCATTTCTTCATAATTTAAAATTATTAATAGTTTTTCGATATTGATTCAAAATACGTATCTATGTAGTACTGAAATTAGACAAAACCAAATATCTCACAAATAAATAAATGGATATAATTTGATTGATTGACTAAAAAAAATAACTGTCTACTAAAAATCATGTTTCGAATACATTTTCAACTAAAATCGTGCATGGGTTCTACTAAATTTAAGGTAATGCAGTTTTCAACTGCAATCGAATATAGACTCGATTAAATTTAAAGCGAAAGAATAGACGAAAATATAAAATGGGGGGTATATTGAAATAATTTATTGTCTCTTCAGTAGACATATACTGAAATAATCTCTTCAAGAAGGGATTTCAAGTACGATATTTCTAATATTATTTTCCCAGATGTTGCAATTTTATAATTTTTTTTTTTTTGTACTTTTTTTCCTTTTCCTAGAGAGTATGTGTTATCATCTGGTTTGATTGTAAAATGGTTATTAGTCTTTAGGGAGAAATAGATATATATAATAGAAGGTTGTTATTTAGAAATTAGGTGTTTTGTCAAGATTATTATTGTTCAGTGACATTATTACTGGTCTCCTATTGAAATAAATTAAAATTTAAACCTCCTCTCCCTCAAAATTATATTTCTTAGTTGGGCAAAAAAAAAAAAAAAAGAAGAAAGAAGAAAGAAAATGGGTCCTTTAGATAATGTATCATAATATGTAGCTATTTATAAAAATAGTTTTCATAATTTTATTATTAAACAACAAAAATTTAATTAAACTTCCTACCTTTATAATCATTCAATTATCCTTAAGTGACAAATACAATTAGGGTTCTAATTCATATTTTTAATTGTCAATATATATATGTATGTATGTATATATATATATATATATAATATTCTTGTACGTAGTTAGCAATATTCTATATATCACTTGTTATTATATGTATATATATACATTTATATATATTTTATGTTAGCTTGAAATTATACGTGTTAGTTATATTTATGGGATTAGCATTGACAATGGTATACTGTTTTTCAATCTTTAGTTTATAAATTCCCAACTTCAAATTAAACAAGGTAATAGGTATTCACTCTAACTTTACATTTCTTACCTTAACTATGACCATAATTGTTGATACAATAGCTTATTTTATCCTTAATATATATATATATATATATATATATATTATTTTAATCACAATCCTCAATATTGTTACCATTACGGGATATGTATTCAATTGTTAAGCTATATATATATATACATACACACACACACATATATATATATATATATAATACGTTACCATTAAATTGATGTATAGCTATTATAATTTACAAAATCCATGAACAACATCTTATGTAGTCGAGATATAATTAGTTTATGTGCTTCTTAAGTATACTTTTTATTATACCTTCCAACAAATCTCTTATTTAAATTTCTTAATGTTACATTATCATACAATAATAATCTTTTAATATGCATTCTTTTCCATAAAATCTCATATTTTTTTCATCGTTGTATCTTTATAAAGACATTACACAAATGGCTTGTTTTATTCTACAATAACTTTTAGTAACTTGTTTCGATCTTCCATTATGCTTTATATAATTTAGCCATACTTAATCATATTAATACTTTACTATTTATTGATCGATGCTTATCAATAAAATTTTTATTAATGACATAAAGAAGATAGTTTTAGAATGCTAATGTTCATCTTGATATAAGTATAGACATTCTTAAGAAAATGAGATATACATTAATCTATAGATCGATATAAATGTTTTTAAAGAATCGAAATTCTTGGGTTTAATATTAGGGTTTATGAATGTGTGTCATGGATACCAAATAAATATAATTACAAATGCTTTTGAAGGTAATTAGTATATTGGATTTAAAGAGAACTTATGGTTTGAATTGGCAATTGCATTTATATCTATGTATGTGTGTGTGCAAATATGCGTATATATATAGAAATATATATATATATATATATGCGGCTTATATTGATGCTAAACTCATGTTAAACAATGCTATTATATATAGGCCATCATATATTTCTTAAAAATAGATAGGTGATAATTACTAATATGTAAATCCTTCCAAAATACGAAATATACAAAGTATATTAAAATGTATCTTTATTTATATTGTAAAATAGAATTCTTAAAATAATATATTGGGAAAGTTTTTTCTTTGCAAAGTTAAACCGGTTGCCCAGTCTATGATAGGCAAATGTCTTAGTGACATCAGCAAGAACCTAAAGGGACATCATATATGGGCATTCAAACGACAAAAAAAGAAATTTGGGGACCATTTCTTGATCTGCACGTGTCATCCTTGTGCAGGGGCCATACTAATTTTTCATGGATATCTCTGAAGAGACAAACACAATGTTGCCACATCCTCAACTAGGACAAATTATTTAATTTATTCAATGTGGATCTAGAGAAGAATATTATTCTGTGCCCACTTTGTCTATCTATTAACAGAGACGGGCACTTCTTAGAAAGAAATCACCAATAGTTTGTTTATGTGCACCTAAAATAAAAAGGTTTGGTTCTTTACTTTGCTTTAGTATCGGGCTAAACTCTAATGTTCTGTAGCAAGACATGACAGTAACATTCAATCGATAACAAAGCCTCCAGGTCAAATGATTCCCTGAACCTCGACGTGCAAAAAGCATGAATAGATGTATAAACATAAGCCTGTAATACCAAATATTTAGGATCTTACTGCTTTGAGGCTGTTGGATTTTCCCAAGTTGGTCATAGAGCTAATAGCAATGCTGATTTGAGAACGTTGTGGCAAAAATAGCTTTTGCATTGACAAAACAGACACTCATAAATGAATGTTAGTTATGCTAAAAGAAAAATCCAGACAAATGAAATAGATAACGAACTTGCATTGCATCTTTACAAGAATCACATCCGTTCAGTACTATTCTTTACCTTTTTTTCGACTGGATTGACTTGTTAATATTTTTTTCCCTGGATTGGATTTTCTACCATCGTTTAGTCAAGAGATCAAATTGTCAAATACTAATCGAGCACAATTTACGTGAAGTCACGTGGATACATGTTCTGTCAAAACAATAAAATTCGTTATTGGAATAACATTATATTTCATCGGGGTATATGCTTTTGTTAAATCCAAATCATGCAAAATTGATGATAACTTGTGCTCCAACAATCTGTGGCCCTGTGATAAGCTAGCATTCCACAATCATGCTGTGAAGTTATATTATAGTTATCTATGGCCTTTCGATGAAACAAAGGATAATGGATCTTATGATTTCTTTTCTCTTCCAAATAAATAGGACAACTCTTCATTTGCAGTTGATGGATCACAATACTCAATCGAGCTTCATCTAGAAAAATTCTCTCCTGGATAAATACAATTTCCTGTAATAGGACTATTATATTCAGCCATGAGAACTGCCCAGCCACGGGATTAGAGGCTAATGTAATTCAGGAGACGACAACAGCATAAGCATTTGAAGCCCTAATTGAAGAGAACAGCTTACCCTTACCTCTCCATCTCTTCCTTTATGCTGCTCGTTTGTTAGGGCCTGTTTACAGAAGAGCAAAGCAAAACCGGCAGCTTATCAACGCTCCTTACTTTTTTGGCTGTAGAAACTGTCTTTTCAACGCTACTTACTTTCTGCTTTTCTCTTCTGTTTTCCATGTGGAACTTTAAAACATATCGGCAAAAATAGCAAATCTCTCATTTTGCTGCCCCACTCCCCTGTAAACTGTCCTATCTCACACCGCAATTATTTAGAAGCAAATCCAAAAATCTATTGAAGGAGAGTTTGTCTTTTGAATTTTTCTCTTCTCATCAATTTTGGTATCATTCCATGTCACTTGAAACTGAGTAAACGGACCAAGATTTTCACCACCTGTCACTTCTCTTCTTTGGGAAAGAAACTGGTATCTGTAAATGAATTGTGCATTCCGAGAGAGTGTAGTGTAAAGAAGAGTAAACACAAACTTAGAAGGGTTAATATCGTATTTGGAATCCGAACTTTATCAAATTATGTTATAGCCACGTGTTTAACAGTTGTTGATGTGGCGAGAGTAGACACGTGGCAATAACTCTAATCGCCATGAGAACGACTTTTTTTTTTAAAGAAAAATTATTATTTTTTATTTAAATTGATGAAAGAATCAAACGAAACACATGTCATATACATGAACACAAATCTTTAAACACTACATAAAATAACCCACATATATACAAGACTCTTTCGATAAAAATATTCTATGTAGGGTTTATGAAATAGGGATGTGAGTCTTAAAGTGTAACTTGCAATTTTTTGGAAGAGAAAATATTGATTATGATATAATTTTTCTCATATGATTTAACTTTCAATTTATAAAAACAAATTAGTCAATCTTAATCTACTCCATGATTTATTTTAAATCATACAAAATTTTTTATATAAAACCTTTTAAAACGTGATTTAAATCTATATCAAAATTGATGATTCAAGCATGTGTTATATTTGAATAGTTCACTTTAACATGGATTTCAAGCACGTTTTAAAAGTATTTTTCTAAATATTTTTTATGATTCAAAAGTAATCATAGAATATATTTAGAATTAAGTATTTTCTTTTAAATTAAAAGTTAAATCAAATATAAATATTTGAGTAAAAGTTTACTCTTTCTTTAGAGAAAACTTCAAGTTATACTTCATGCCCAATTTCTTTGCATTTAAATATGATTGTACTTGGAAACATGTCATTGACCCCTTTTTAACTTTTTGACTCTTAAAATAATATCATAAACAATGACGCGCATTGCAAACTTGTTCACGCTGTTCATTCGTGAGGATTTTCTCGAGATATTTCTTCCTGTTATGCTAACTAGTTAAATTTTATTCTTGTACGGAAGGAGAAGTGTTAGAGTGAATTACATGGTTTGTTTAAGTTGGAAAGGATGAGAGTTAAAAACTTCTTATTTCTATTATAATTTTAACAATTTATCGATGATTCACCATTTAATCTCACCAACTCATTTGCATACGGCAACAGAAAATCTTCCACTAGGATTGGGTAGGGGCTGCGCGAACGCAAGCCCCCGCAACCACAAATTATGACGTAGGCTCTGCCTCTGTGGGCACCCCTCCCAAGTGCAATGGAGGTCACCAACCTAGGCCATGGGCCTTCTTGATCACCCATTGACCTCGTCCAGGTAAGTATGTTGCTTGGTTCTATAAAGTTTTAAATTATACCTTGCCGTTGTTGTTCTTGATTTTTCTTCTCCTATATGGGACTCTTAAAAGCAGATTTATAGGTGTGTCCACTCTAGAGGTTCCTCAACTTGCCTTCTGCAACCTATTAATTCATCCTCTAATGAATAACAACATTCCTTCTTTCTACATCCTTATCGGTGAAAAATTACGTGATTCAATGCAATGCTACAGCCTGTTTACTCTAATTTATAGTACTCTATAGCAAGTGCAGGTCATGCTCGATTAGCTTATTTGATTAGCCTGTAATAGTTGATTTTCAAGACAAGATAAGCTGCTGTAGCCATCATAGCAGTCGAAGTTGTAAGACTAGAGAGGTTAATGAAAAAAAAAAAAAAAAAAAACCGACCGTTAAAAGGTGAATGTAGTCCCATCAGGAAGGTATCGATAATATCAGTCTACAGAAAAGTGTTGACCATTCTGAAGAACCAAAAAGATTCAGGTGAGGAAAGCCCCATGAGCCCCTGAAAACATGTGCTATTGCTTCTGCAGTTTGGGATCGTCATTTTGATCAATTAGTAGGAACTCTTCATTGTGGTATTCAATGACAAAAGGGAATAATAAAGTTAAGGCGAAACTCGATAGAGTCAATCTATACATCCTATGCTATTCTTCCAAGAGGGAAATAGGGTGCCTGTGGACTAGTTGACCAAAAGGTTTTTGTTTGGGCATATGTTCCATTCATTAGAAGTTATGGAAGAACCTATATTAGCCAAACACAGATTAGCCCAATGGATCACTAAAATTGCCCAGGATAGCCCAATGTAAATCAAATCCACAATGCACAGGCAAAAATTATGATGAACAAACCTCACAGGAGACCCTTAATTCGGCATGAAATCGTATCGATTGTTATGCTGTTAAATTTTCTCGAGCTGGTCATAGAGCTAATAGCTTTGCCGATTTGAAAGCAGTAAGGCAAAAACAGCTTTAGCGTTCACCGAAGGGAACCTTCATCCCTTTGCATAGATGAGTTATGGCTAAAATAAAATTCCAGACAGATAAGAAAGATAACGAACTTGAATCGAATCACATCTGTTCAGTACTATTCTTTACATTTTTTTCTGACTGGATTGACTCGTTAATTTTTGCACTAGATTGGATTTCCTATCGTCGTCTAGTCGAGAGACAAAAATGTCAACACCAATAGAGCACACACTTTATGTAAAGTCGCACGGATATAAGTTTCTATTAAAACATGATTTACTCATTATTGGAATAACATCGTATTTTAACATGCAGATGCTTTCGCCAAATCTACATCATGCAAATTCATGATAACTTGCACTCGAACAATCCACATCATGCAAAGGCCATAGTCTTGCCAGTTATGCAGTTATGTTGCATTTTCTATGGCATTTCAATGACCAAAGGATTGGCAGTGGATAATTGAATATGCAGTTATGTGATTTCTTTTCTCCGCCAAATAAATAGGACAAAATCTTCATTTGCAATTGACAGATCACAATACTCCATCAAACTTCATGCAGAAAATTTTCTGTGGGAAAAACATTTCTATCAATGGTAATAGAACTCAATTAATTTTCAGCCATGATAATAGATCAGGAATAGGTTGTAGCCTAGATTCACATGGGGTTGTATCTACATCGAGCACACAGTATTCTTTAGTAAAAGGCGGAAGAATAAGTTGGTGGTTAAGAAAGCAGCGTGTTTCCATTTTGGATCCTGACCAAGTTAACAAGAGGCGTTGTATCAAAACTATTTCTGACTTCAAAGATGATGAGCTGCAATATTCTGCTCCGGTGCTTCTGAATTTCCTCAAGTTTTAAATTTTTTATTATTTTTATTGAAGTAGAGAAAGTAAAAAAAACTGTAGTACAGCCTGTAGAGATCTGTAATACCCGGTTACAAACTCTGTAATGCTGCAGCAAGCAATGTTTTAGAAGCAAAAAGTCTTAAATCCTATCTTAATTGTAAGTAGACTCAATTTTCAAAAGGGTTTCTAAAATTCACATGATGATCACTCCATTTTGAGGATCCTATTTTGTTAGCACTTACTGAAATCATCACCGCTGCATACAGATATTCCTTTTCGATTGGTACTGCGATATAGTACAAGAGAACTATGTTGTTAGCACTTAGGAGACGAGTTTCTGCTGGCCCTTACATATGAGTCTCAGAGGAGCCGAGGATTATTCGAGATAGGATTAGATGTCGACCCTTATTTTTCCATAGAAAGGAGCGCCTTTTTTCTTTTTCTTTTTCTTTTTTTTCCCCCAGAGCTGTTTCTAATGCTTTTCAAGAAATCAGCTTTGTTTCTTTCAAGTGCACCTAAATTTAGCATATTCCCGTGATTTAAATTTGAAACACCGATGTAACCACTCTTAAGTAGGAGATGGTAATGGGAAAGTAATCTCTTTTCAATGAGTAAACTCTTTTTCTAATTTCATTCTCTGCCTTTTCCTTTACTGTCTTGCTTGATGATGGAGAAAGCTGTTATTTTCAGTGTGAAGGCATGACAGTGACATTCAGCTGATAAGTAGAGATGGATTTGATCTAAAGCAAGAAGGAAAGGGGCTCTTGAAGTGGCCAAATGTAAATTTCGAGCCAAAATAGGCCCTGGAAAGGAAGCATTTTCAATGCTTTCAAGGAATAATCAACTGTTCTTTTTGGGGGCACCCTAAGTTAAAACATTCGGTTCCCAAGAAATATATTTCAAAAAAAAAAAAAAAAAAAAATGTAAACCAATACCAAGTAGGAGGTAGCAATGCAGAAACTGATCTCTTTTCAATGGAGTAAACTTGTTCTAATTCCAATCTGTGCTTTTTCCTTCATTTACTTGTTTAATGATGAATAGCAATCATGTTGTATGTGAAGAGATGGCAGCGGCAATCAGCTGATTATTATGCCAAATAATTCTCATGAGGATCGTCTGGCTACATATCCAGTAATGAAGCAACTTGGATGGAACTTCTAACTAAAAGATGTAGATCCGAGCATTGATAAACAAGCCAGATTATTGTTGCGAAATAGTTGTGGGCCAATAGCTTATTCTTGATTTTACAAAACCAGTTTGAAAAGAATAACAACATGAACCAGTAGGAGCATTCACTTTCATATAAGTCATTAATCATTTTTGATCTACATAAACTCGGAAACATGTAGACTTCAGTAAAACTAAAAAAGGCCTTCTTCCCTGCCAGGCAGCTGCATTGCCCGGCACAACGTTGAATTAACCACCATTTGTCAATTGAAATTCCATCTAAGCTACTATTACCATTTGACACCATTTGTCTGCACCTTGCTTTCATGATGTAGAACACCTCAACTGACAGAACTTGCAAATGTTTGCCAAGAAAACTTGAAAGCCATGCTTGATGGGGGTTGTTCCGAGCGAGAACTGCCCCTACAAAAATTGAGGTATGCTGCTTAATGCAATGAGCACACGGTATTCTTCAGTAAAAGGCGAAAGGATATTTCACTCTGTGCTCACCACGCAGCTCCATGCTTTAACACAGCTACGTTCGTTCTCCGTTTATATACAGAGTTTCATTGTTCAGTTTTATATTGTTGAGTAGTCCCTATGCCTCGTCAAAGCAAAAGAGGCCCATGGCCATCAGACACATTAGCCCCGTTCCTTAGAGTTGAGCGTGGGAAAATAAATCATATTTAAATTTAATTTTTTGTTAAGTGTACTCCCAAATTGCTGATGCAGAACTGCATCTTTTATATTCCAGCACATTTTCTAGCTTCTATGAGACATTTTAAAAAATAATAGCCACATTATCCTTAATATATGAGTCAAAAGTAGCTATTAATTACTAAATTTGTAAAGCTAATATATAACTGTATTAAAATCAATTAAACCCCATAATAACTAACACTAATTATCTAAGTTCATATTAAGATCCAAATAATTGGACTCATATGTGAGATGATCTACAGAATTTTGACCTTACGAGCTTGGGAAGGAACCATCCAAAGACTATTAAGCTTGGATATAAAGCATCCACAAGCCCATGAAAGTTGTCATCTCAAACTACATGAATGTGTCACCTATGCTGCATGCATGCATGCATGCAGGCAACACACATCTGATGGATCCCAACCCGATGCAATCAAAATTATATATTTAAGTACTTATCTCATCTCAACAAAGCTTCTTAATAATTTTTCTCTCCGTTTATTATTGTGTCATAATCATATACTGACAAACATACCCTTGAAATCTATGAGCAATATTGTCATCGAATAGAATTTCTACTGCTAAATATTTATCATTTCTTATTTTTACGTCTTTTAAAGCTGTACTTATTTCCGTTTTTCTATTTTCTTTTTTTTTTAAGATTGTTATTTTGTTGTGATCTCCGCGAAGCACAGTTATGGTATTTCTCTTTCTAATATGAAAACCTGAAAATAAAGAAGACCTTTAGAGAATGAGTATTTAATTATTTTGCAAAGCATGTCTAAAGTGACCAGAGTTCCTACTAAACACTTTGCGAACATGTCTAGTACATCATGATAATTTTTTATACACGAGTATTCTCCCTTTATTTAGAGAAAGAGGAAGCAATAAACTGAAGTGGAGAAAACAAAGCTGAGTCCAAATAGTTTTGAGGAACATCGAAAGCACTTAATGGATGGTTGCCGTCTTTTACAATCTAATCTATATTTTCTTACTTTAGTATTATATCTATATTTTGTTACTTTAGTATTAGGGTTTTTGAAAAATCTCTATATCAAATTTTTCTTCTATTTTTTTTTTTTACCAATTATAAGGAGAGGAAATTTAGACTCTAATCTACTAATAGGAGACCAATGACAATACCACTATTCTACAATAACCTTGATGATTACTATCATTATTTACTTTTGTTTTATAGGTTAAGGTCCACCAGCACCAGTCAAACACTTACACTATAATTTAAATTAATCTTTCTGGGATTAAATTTTATCAAGTATGGAATGAAGACGTGGATTTCCAATTGAAATAAATGTTAGATATTTTACTACGCTTTGGTGGAGAAATAATAGACTTTAAATCAGCCCATCATTCCTCTAAGTAGCATGTCTACAATGAGGACCACTGCGAGTGTTCAAAGTGACGGCAAAAAGTAATTTATTCCAAGCATTTGAAGCTTCTGATTAACGCGGCAACCAATGAGATTTTTCTATTTGCAACGTGTTCAAGGAATTATTAAGAATGTTCGTTTAAGCAGACAGCATGGGAGTAGCTGAATTTGAGGAAATTATAAGAAGTTGTTCAAGATAATTTTAGAGAAAAATATGGGATTTATTTTCAAATTTAAATTGAAGGAAATAAGGATTTGGATTTTGGTGCAGATTATTTGGAGCTGACAAATAGAGATTTTTATGAGATTCTACGTTCAAATGAAGTGGGAATTATATATACAACTACGAGATAATCTGGGATTTGATATTTTGGAAGATTTGGTGAAGTGTAATATCATAAGAACAAATAGGATTTTGAATTTGTACAAATTTAAAAAGATGATTATGTGGATGACCCAAAGGATTAAGTTTTCAAATTTAAATTCAAATCAGTTCAGATTTTGTGGGAGAAATGTTTGGATCGGTCTGATTTAAAAAACAAGGGATATTTTTCTCAAACATTCACATCATAGGATGAAGAAGAAGTCAAGCTAGCCATTGGAGATTTCTGAGTTTAAAAACAAGCAAGCAACATCAAAAACTCAACTTAAGATCAAAAAGAAAATAAACGAAAAAAAATTGTACGAAATCTGCACTATTCTGGTGGAGCTACTGCAGAAAAAAATAAAATTATTATTGTATTTATTTGGAGCAAATTATCAAGAGGACTATTTTTGTATTCCTCATTATTTAGCTGATTTGTTTATATCGAGTTAGGCAACGTAGTATGTGAGAGTTAATGTTTAGCTTTTAAGGCAAAGCAATGTAATTTGTAATTTGAGGAAGTCACATCTTAAACTCTATATTTTGATTGAATTAGTAAAACGATCGGTGTGAATCACTAGATCTCCAGCGGTAGAACTTAAGGAATAAATATAAGTATAAAATCGAACCATTATAAGATTTACAAGAGATCTTTTTTAATAAACTCTTTTTACTTTTTGCACTTATTTATTTATATTTTATTATTTGCTCATTTAATTGTTAAACTTTTGCCATAATTTTCAAAAGTAATCAAAGGGAACATTTTTAAAAAATTCTAATTTTTAGCTAAGCAATCAATTTCCCTCCCCCGTTGACTGCCATAATGGGAAACATAAATATTAAAATGAAAGAAAAAGGAAAAAGGTTCGAACACCAAACTTCTTAAAATTGAAAGTATAGTAAGTTCTTTGGCCTTTGTCACCATATTTACAATAAGAAGCTTGGATCATCTTAACATCTCATAGCCTAGGCCATCTGCCCATTATAATCTAAGTGTAGTATAATGATGGCTCATCTTAACCAACATATGCTTAAGATGTGATAGTTTTGGACTATTTGCTTCAATAAAATAATAAATAAATTCGATAATTTCTCAATTCATGCATGTCATTATGCAGGTAATGCTAATCTTCAAGAATATTTATTATTTTTAGTATTATATTAAAATAGATAATAAATAGTAAAGAATGACCTTCAACTCTAACTTATGAAATATGGCAGTTTTTTTTTTAACAAGTCATGTTTGGTTGTAAAGACTATATTAAACAAATAGGACTAAATAGAATAAGTATAGGGAGGATTAAACAGTACAAGTTTATTGTACCGTATTTGATTTACATGGTATAAGACACCAAAATTATATTAAAAAATTAATTATTTATATTATAAGAAAAATAATTATTTTATAATATTTAATAAAAATAATATCAATTAACTTAATTTTATAACATGAAAGGTTATTTTTAAGAATATACTTTTTGTTCAGTCCATTAAATTAATTTTTTGTTTAGTTATCAAATAAAATTATAAAGCAAATATAAAAAAAAAATCTTTTATTTAATCAAATACAATAAAAATTATGCAACCAAATGCTATTATAGTATAATTTATTTCTACCAAGATAATAGAACTCCGTAACTTTTAGCCGTGAGAATAGCGCAACAATTCTATTGTGGGGTTAAACTAATTTGGAAATAATGCAGCTTCAATCTACCATATGATTTGAGAAAACTGGAGACAATCGAACTTTGTCTCTGAACTGAAACTATAACCTAATAATAAAAAAAAATAAAACAAAAACACTATTCATTGATGGTAGAAGTTCCGATCGTAAACCCACTAATTGGCCCTTACGCTTGTAACGGTGGATATGAATTAGCAGCTAAACTGAAACTAACCTATTACTAGGCAAAAACTATTCATTGACAAGTTGAAGTACCAATTATAAGCTCATGTTCACCTGTGGGCCAGTTGAATTAGCAGTTTGATGATATATATAGCAGGAGCTAATTGCCAAGACTAAAGAAGTTCTTTAAAAAAATAAAAATAAAAAGGATAAAAAGTAAAAAATGACAAAAAATACTTAATCCATGTTTTTGATTTGTGCGCATCATCCTTACATACGAAGCATGATATTCATAGTCTATGAATTTGCCATTTTGTTCAAAATTCATCTCATATTGTCGACAGTCTCCGACCTCTGATACATGAAGCTCGACATAATATTGAAATCAGACCATGTGGGACGAAATCTTTCTACCCACTGTGCTAATCTTTAAAAAGGAGTGCAGCACTTCTATGTTATCTTTAGCTGTTTGTAATGCTTTTCAAGAAATCACCAATGTTTCTTCTATGTGAACCTTCAATTAAAGCATTTGGTTCCCATGAAATATATTTTAAATACCGAAAAAGCAAACCATTGCTATAATGGGAACCTGTCCATTTCAATGAGTAACCAATCATCCTAAATCCAATCTCTTTTTTTCACCTTGATTTTATTGCATAATGATGGAGAAAGCTGTAATGTTCTATGTGAAGAGATGACAATGACATTCAGCTGATACGCATTAAACCTTCTCCTGGCTTAAGGATTTCTTCAATTCAAAATGCCACAATCACATAAACGAAATGGAGATCTCTATTTTTCTTTATTTTTCATACACTTACTTTTTTGTAATGGAACCTTGTTATCATCTCAGCTCAAGTTTCCCTTCAGGAAATGTTTGTATCAGGTGGTTCAAGCAACATATGCATACTTGACGTGTTATAGTTTTGTTCCTACAAGTAGTTCAACATTAATTTATGTTGACAAGTTTTCAAATAAGATTGTTTTGAGGTTTTCTGTTCTTTTTTGCCAATAAACAATAAATATGCCTGTTAATAAACCATGAGGGTCTCCTGTTCTTATGGTGTAGCATACTAAATTCTATAGATGATTTTTAGCTCAACATCATTGAGTAATGTGGCTAAATTTAGCTTCTATGTCGAGACATAACACTTACTTTCCTCTAAAAGCTTTTCCTAAATCTGCAATAGGTGAATTCTGGATGAGTTGTCCTCACACAATTAGCAGTCCTCTGACCTACTAGTCGCATTGAATCAAAACGAAAATATGCACAGAATTTTCCTATCCCCAAATGCTTCTTTATGCATGTTCCGTGTAATCACTTGCTGCCACTTTTGAAAAAAGAAGTGTAGTACTAGGTTTGGCAAATAGATCCATTTCAAGACCATTCCCAATATAATTGAAACATTAGCTGCCAAATGCAACAGAACTAGCTTTCTTTCCACCACAAATGCCGGTGCTTCGCATAAGAATGAATTGTTGGTTACATAATGAAAAACTTGAATTCATATTTCCTCTTTTACTTATTGTCATGCAATTCATTTTGGTGGACTTTGATGGACTCTAATCCATAATACAAAGATCAACAAGAACCAAATACATCAGGATCCATGTTAGAATATGCTGCTCACATTGTGAATAAACAAGATGAAAGAAGAAGGAAACATTTGTGAGTAAATTCGATGGATGGTAATTCAGTGAGAACCATCTCATAAAAAATTGGAGTATGCTGCTATTTGCATCAAGCACACGGTATTCTTTAGTAAAGGGAAAAAGAATAGTTTGCTCTGTGCTCACTGCACAGCTCCTTGCTTTTGGAGAGGAACCTTCTACCTTTTTATGTATAACTTTCTTTATTCAGGTTTACCTAATTTCCCCTATTGGCACTAAAGTTTTTCTGCAAAATCATGTGTAAGAACTTGGATGTATACTATCCTATCCAACCATGTTATGTCATTTGCCAATCTTCTCTACTTTCTCTTTTTCTCAGTTGTCCATATGATTCGATATTAATCTTCAAAAACTGTAGTTAGCTGCACACGGATCTTTCTAGCCCAACAATGTATGCTCCAGTAGTGGTAGACTATGTAATGCTACTGCCACTCTTCTTTATGACAAAGCCAATAGCTACCACCAACTAAGTTCCTTCGTGGATATCTTGATTTTTTGGAAAGGCACTAGAAGCTGGAAAGAGTATACATTCAATGGACAGACACTGAGCTTGTTGCTGCTTTGTGCATAGCCACTTGATAATGAGAAAGAAAGAACTCCTAATCCTGGAATGACTGAAGATTGACATTGTTGTGAGGCTCTTTGGGTTATTCCATAAAATTCTAATTCCTAATGCTTTTCGTGTGAGTTTGATTGAATGGATAAGATATGATGATAAAACAAAAGGACTCCCAAGGCCACTTGGATGAAGGATTGCGAGCTTATTGTTGATCCAATAACTTACTAAGCGTCTGGATATTAGTTTAGAAAAAAAATGAAGGGTCGCTCACCAGAAATCGGGTGCAAAAGCAGAGATTCAAATCTGTATCAGGTATTCAAAATGGCTGAAATTGACATATAAAGAAAACAACATTCAAATAAATTGATTTCAAATCACTGCTGCCCTTGACTCATGGATCTTTCGGATCCAGTTATCAGACATGTCCAAGATGAAACTGGGAAGAACTTTTCCTGACAATCCTGACGCTGGGAAAGTTTGTTGTTTGAAAAGTTTTACTGGTTGTCCCATCATTCCAAAAGTAGTGCTAAAGAATGCAATCATATGCTTAATGTCTGATCGATTAAATCAGTGCGATTGAAAAAAAGAATAAAAAGAGCAACGGACCAGTGTTTTCCGCTGAATCTACGATCGCCAAATGCTACGTGACATCAATAGGAACTTTCAATTTGTATCATTTCTCAATTTGTACGTGTTTCTGAAGAGACAACCATGTTCGTTCTTCCTCCAGCCTATGAAGTCTGAGAATATTATTCTTGACCTACTTTTTTTATTTGTAAATACAGAGGAGCACTTATTTATTTCCTTGAGTTATTCTTAATGCTTTTCAAATAGTTACAAATCGTCTTCTTGAATTGCACCATAAAATAAAGCGTTTGGTTCCCATGAAATATAAAAAACCGAAAAAGTAACCCCAAGTAGGAGATAGTAATGGGAAATTAATCTCTTTCAAGTTGCAAACATTCTTTCCGATGACAATTTAATGCAAACGCAGCTGGATTCTCTCTAGTGCTAACTTGTCGCTTATCCTAATTGAAAACAGATAATTTGATTAATGAAAAAACCTGTAACAGAACCACGACCTATCCTAAAAGCTTTTGGACTACGGTTTTGTGGGGTGCGCCAGGCCAAAGCTGTAGTGCAACGCTGAGGCGACACATGAGCACCCCAGTAGCAAGCTACTGTGATGGGCACTCCCCCTTCACAAATTAATTTAATATCATGTGAGCCGATGGCTCACGTATCAGATATTAAACTGATAAGAACAGATACTACACTTGATCTTAGCCAAAAGGCCGAGAAAGGTATGCTTTCCTCGGTGGTAGAACCTGTCTTTTCAACGTCACTTCCTTCCTCCTTTTTTCCTCCTTCTTTCATGTGGGACTCAATAACACAGAAAAATAAGTATAACACAGCTCCTCCACTTCTGCCCCTCTCCTCCTCCTCACCTCTCTTTCTAGCTTGCTCTTCCCCCGGCAATTTGTTGGTATAGAAGATGAAATCTAGTTGTCAAGGAATGCATGGTGATTATTACCACAGCATAAATAGTCTCTATTGTAAAAATGTATTCATCCATGCAAATACGTTCACAAAGATCTTAGAATTTCTAGCTTGTGATAACCAATGTCACAAGTAAGATATCCTCCATTCAATTACAACATTCTCAAAGAAAATAAACCGACATACAAAAATTTAGAATGTCGTGAAGAAGTATGGAGAAAACATTAAGAATGTGAAAGAAGTAGAAGGAACTCTGATAATATGTGAAAATCAATGATTTTACGATAATTTTTTGGGGCTCCAAGAAAGCAAGACCCAGTGCCACAAATTATGCCGTGGGCACTCCCACTTAGGGCAGACCTTAGCAGTGCTCCTCCAACGTGCATGCCATGGAGGTAGCCAACCTAGGCCATAGGCCTTCTTGATCGCCCATTGACCCTGTCCAAGTAATTATGTCGCCTGGTAGTATAAACTTTCACCTTAACGCTTGTCCTTGTTTTTGATCTACCTTTCTTAATGTTGGACTCTTCAAAACAACTTGATACCCCAAGAACATGTCCATTCTTGAGGTTCCTATCTAGTCTTTAAGATCCATTCAATCCCTCCTGTAATAAATAACAATCGCGGTTTTACCTGCGTCTTCTTTGGTATAAAACTAAGCAAATTCAGCATGTTGCTGCAGCCATCCTTTAGGACCTACATGCAAGTAGAAGCTCTTCAGTTATAGTCAGTGGCAACCAAAGGATTTAATCGGAGGAAGGGTGAGATGCATATAAAAGGAGAGAAACTGTCGACCAGAAAAACGTATTTATATTTTCATGTTCTTTTCTATATTTTAAGGGACAATTCATTATATATATTCAATTTCTTTTCTATATATCAAGGGACTGTTTTTCAAAGATGGGGAAAATGAAGAGAGCAAGAGGAAAATGAACCATCTGAAACAGCATGGGACGTTAGAACACATCAGCACAATTAGAAATCTCTCATTTTGCTCCCCCTCCCCCTTGGCTTTTCTCGCATAACAATTTCTTAGCAGGAAATACAAAAATCTATTGAAGGATTACTCAGGATTTGTCTTTTGAATGAGTTGATTTTCACTTTTCTTCAATTTTTAATTTCTCTATAACTTTTGCTGGCATTCCGTTGCCACTTGGAACTGAGTACCGAACCAAGATTTTCACTGCATTATCACTTCTCTTCTGTGGAATAGATAGCGTCGGCAGATAAATTCTGCATTCTATGAGAGAGCACAACATTAAGAAGAGTAAACGCAAATAGAGAATGTTCTTATCCAGCTACTGCTTAATTTCTTTGCATTTAAGTAAGTTTGTACTTCTAAACAGAAAATTCAGAAGAATTTGTCATGAATCCTTTTTTAACTTTTGACTCTTGAAATATTATAATGAGCAATTAAGCACATTGCAAACTCGATTCATGCTGTTCGTGAAAAGATTTATCAAACAGTCCTGAGGATATTCACAATATATTACCTCCCCACCATGCTAACTAGTCAATTTTAATTCCTAGTACGGAAGGAGAACCGTGAAGTTGAATTACGGGTATTACCCATAAAGCTTATACTTTCAATATTGAGAAAGTAAACGGCAGCAAGGAAACATAGATTCATGATATTAACCCTTCACACAAAAACCAGGAGCCATCTAATGGTGGGACTTAAATGGAATGCAGTTTTATGAGATCACAACTTGGAATTTCGATTGTAGTTTATTGAAGTTGCAAGAACGAGAACCAAAATTTAAGTTATCTTAAGAATATTTGCATTGAAAGAGTATCATATATATATATATATATATATATATATAAGTTATCTTAAAAAATATTTGAAGATTTATGTTCATGTGCATGGCATGTGTGTTTTTTACTCTTTATTTACTTTAAATAAAAAAAATAATTTTTCACTTAAAAAAATAAATTGTTTTCACACGTGATATTAATTAACATGTGGCGCGACATGGAGATTGAAATTGCTACCACATGTCTACTCTTGCAACGTCAATAAGTGCCAAATATTAAGTTTAGGTACCAAATATTAACCCAACAGAGAATGTTCTCCGCCCTCCTGATGCTCAATTTCTTTGCATTTAAATATGATTGTACTTCATTCGTGAGGATTTTCTCGAGATATTTCTTCCTGTTATGCTAACTAGTTAATTTTTATTCTTAGTATGGAAGGAGAAGTGTGAGAGTGAATTACATGGTTTGTTTAAGTTGGAAAGGATGAGAGTTAAAAACTTCTTATTTCTATTATAGTTTTACGGATTTATCGATGATTCACCATTTAATCTCACCAACTCAACTTCCTCATTTTGAATACGGCAATAGAAAACATTCCACTCGGATTGGGTAAGGGCAGCGCGAACGCAAGCCCCCGCAGCCACAAATTATGACGTAGGCTCTACCTCTGTGGGCAGACCTTAGGCGGGCACCCCTCCCAAGTGCAATGGAGGTCACCAACCTAGGCCATGGGCTGTCCCGATCATCAATTGACCCCGTCCAGGTAAGTATGTTGCCTTGGAGAACGAAGTTTCAAGTTATACCTTGTCGCTGTTATTCTCAAACTTCTTTTAACGATGTACGACTCTTGAAAGCAGATTTATAAGTGTGCCTGCTCTTGAGGTTTCATTAATTGCTTTTTGCAACCTATTAATTCATCCTCTAATGGATGACAGCATTCCGATCCTCTACATAATTCGACACAGCGCTAAACCCAGTTTGCACTATTCTATATTACACCATGGCAAGTGCAGGGCATACTTGATTAGCCTATAAAAGTCAATTTTCATAAACCAAGCCGCGGTAGCATTAGACCGGCCTAAGTGGTAAGACTAGTGAGATATAAAAAAGAAAAACAAGCCTTGAAAGATGGATGAAGTCCCATCAGGTAGGTTTAATCATTTCAGTGTCGAGAGAAGTGGCAACCATTCTTAAGAACCAAAAACAAATGAGGTGAGGAAAGCCCCATGAGTCCCTGAAACCTTGACCTAATGTTTCTGTAATTTGGAATGGTCGTTTTGATCAATTGGTAGGAAATTAAGGTGTCTGCCAACTAATTGATCAAGAAGTTTTTGTTTGCTTAGAATTTATGGAAGAACCAGTACTAACCAAACACAGATTTGCCAACAGATCACTGAAATTGCCTAGTATAGTCTCATGTGAATCTAATGCAGAGGCAAAAGTAAGGATGAACAAAACTTACGGGTGACCATTAACTAGGCCAAAAATCATATATGTTTTCATGCAGATTTAATAAAATTTCATAGAAGTCGACTGTGAGAATTTTACATGGTACCGAGCCTCCTTCTACCCCATGAACCAACTCCCCTTCAAGCGATTTTGAAAAGAATGATTTACTATAATTGCACTTCCTTCCTAAGTTTTAAAGAATAGTGATTTCGGAAAAGTTGACATGCAATAGCACCACTCGCGGTGGAAGATCCATGGTCTTCCTATCCGATAATGAAAGCACGAACATACTACTTTTCAGCTTCTGGTGTTATCTTCTCCGGAAATTTGGTACTCCATAGAGGCATATTATTTTTTTAAGTGTTGAAACTTACGCTAGGATTACACACCCAAATCATTTGTATATATAGCCCTCGTACAAGCCCACATTTATATATACTAATGGATGTTGCACTAGAATGCGTGTGTAAATTTAGTATCAATTGTATAAAATATCGATTATGAAACAATTACATGATCAGTTCATGTAAGAATAAAAATTAGAAATATAAATTAATTTATATATGATTAATATATCCTAACTTTGGTACCCATTTTAATGTCTACACCATTTTTATTAAAAAGAAAAAGTGTGCATATAATAATCTATAGGGTTAATGTCATGTTTGATACCTAAATTTTACCAAATGAATTGACTCCCTAAGTTTCCATTATAATAGACACGTTGCATAGTTAGGATTTGACATGTAGCATGAAATGCCACACGGCATTATTGCAAATTGTTACTTGTTTTTATACATGATATACGTCGATGTGGCAGGAGTAGACATGTAGCAGCAACTCTAATCGTCGTGTGGCACCACATGTTAACTAATGCCACTAAGAACGACTTTTTTATTTTTAAGTGAAATTTTTTTTTTAAACAGAGTAAATTCAAACAAATCTCATGCCATGTGTCAGGGTTCCTTTTTGTAAGATACTTATACTAATAAGGGGTCATTCTTACATATTATAACATAAGAACCTTTATTTTTGTGTAGTTAGGACCTTACTATTGTTAAAAAATTTCACTTTTAAAAAAGTAGTGCCATTTTACCAGTTTTAATAGCTACTCCTTTTTCCATTCGTGATTGTGTTGCACACACATTAATTGGAATTAATAAAAGTATGCTATTCTTTTTTCCATTCATCAGAGTAAAATTCAAACGAATCTCATGTCATGTGTCAGGGGGTTCCTTTTTGTAAGATACTTATACTAATAAGGGATCATTCTTACATATTATAACATAAGAACCTTTATTTTTGTGTAGTTAGGATCTTAAAGTAGTGCCATTTTACCAATTTTAATAGCTACTCCTTTTTCCATTCGTGATTGTGTTGCACACACATTAATTGGAATTAATAAAAGTATGCTATTCTTTTTTCCATTCATGATTTTGCATGCAGCACGGTCTATTTCTATGCTAAAAAAGCCCCAAACAGTAACCACAAATATTTTAACACTACTTAATATAACTCATATATATATATAAGACTCTTTCTAGGCAAATATTCTATATGGGACTTACAAAAAAAGAATGTGAGTATTGAGGTACAACTTGCAATTTTTTGGAAGAGAAAATATCGACTTTAACACGATTTTTCTCATATGATTTAATTTTTAATTTGAAAAAAAATTACTCAATCTTAATCTACTCCATGATTTCTTTTAAATCATATAAAAATTTTCACAAAAAAACTTTCTAAAACATAATTGAAATTTATATCAAAGTCGTTAGTTCAAACGTGTTTTATATTTAAACAGTCGACTTTGATATAGATTTCAAATACGTTTTAAAAGCATTTTTTTAAAGATTTTTATATGATTTAAAAAGTAATCATGAAGTAGGTTAAAAATTGAGCATTTTCTTCTAAATTAAAAGTTGAATCAAGTGAAAAAATTGGAGTAAAAGTTGACTCTTTCTTTAGTAAAAAGCATGTCCTTTTTGTTTATTTTGTGAACAGGAAAAATCAGCAGAGGATATCTTCTTCCATTGCAGCTTGGTTTGCGAGTGCACATTTTCATATCAAGGAGTTTGAAAGAACGAAAACGAATAAATGGCTGGAATGCATTTTGCTTGGGGAAGTTCATCTCCTTCTTTGCTTAGGGCATTTATGTTATAAATTGTACTTTTGAACAAATGAAACCAGATCCTCACACACAGTGATTAGTGACAGCTAGTGCAAATAGTCAAGTACAAGAGGTGATTTTCTCTTCTCTAAATAACAGCACAATTGTACAACAGCGGCAATGACTAGTGAATTTGATGCATTTTCGGAAGACCACATGAGGAGTTCCAGTTGGGCGGACAAATGGAAGCCACCTCTATATCCTTTTATAAAATTTAATTGCAATGGTGCTTTTAACGCCACAATGAAGGAAGGAGGAATTGGTGTTGTTGCGAGAAGTGCGAATGGAGAGCTGGTTCATGCATCTATTCATATTGTTGCTGGTATAGATGGTGATATGATATGATATGATTGAAGCATTAGTCGTTCCGCAAGGAGTTCGTGTTGGTGCGAGGCGGATGCGGGGAAATATTAATATGAAAATAGATTCTAAAATTATCTTCAATCAACCCATCAATGGCCAGAACTTTTTCATGGAGATACAAGAATGTTATTGATGATATTCTTTTCCTTAAAAACTCTTTAAAAATTGTTGCTTTTCATTGATAAATAGAGAGATAAATGCTTCTGCCGACTGGCTAGCTAAGCAGGATTAATTTGAGATGAGGTGTAGTTTTTGGTTGTTAAAACCCCGCCCCATTTGAATATAACTTTTATAGTATAGAGTTGTGTCCCATTTGAATAAAGTTTTTGTATTTGGATTAGAAGTATCGAGTTTTTGATACTTCTTGATTAATGAAATTTCAGTTGACCAAAATAGCCATACCAAACCAGTATGAACAAATACGTCTGGGCGCATTCCCTTTCACTCCTGTTCGGCGAATGTCCTCTCTCAACGTAGCCACCGAAACATAATCATAAGATTTAACAGTATGGGACAACCAAAGAAATTCAACTCAGTTTTTCTCTTCTGATTCGGTTTCCAATTTCCAGAAAATTAACCAAATAAGAATGTACTCCACGAGTAGGAATCAAAGTGGGACTACAAGCTGTTTTGGAAAAAAACAAAACAAAATGCAGCAAGAAAATTCATACCTATTTTCAACTTTAATCTTCATTTATTCATTTTCTTTTAGCATTGTTTGTTTATTAAACATGATATCATCTCCTATAATTCATAACAAGCAATTTAAAGTTATATTTAAAATAACAATTGAATCTTTATACGCATATGTACAATTTCAAAGTTGCATATTTTTAAAAAGAATGTTTCGATTCGGATTCTATTTTTCATGGTCGATTTCATTTTCAAATTAAGAAAACTCACCCAGTCATGCACGAATCTATTCCATGAAGAATATCTAATCATGCAAGAAGTTTCTCAAAAGCTAGTCTACTTAGCTATCAATTCTGCAGCATTATGCATATACACACTTTGATCTTAATTTGGGTTTTCATGCGTTTCCAAGGGTGTCCTTTTACAAAGTTGCTTGAGAAACATTCCATTATGGACTAAATTTTATTACATGCAATCTTGGCAAAGACTTCCTAGTAAAGATCAAAACTTTATTTGCATATTATGTACACATTTAGCTAATGCAAAATGAACGTAAAGGCGAAACTTTAATTTGTTTCTCCATACCACAAAATAAGAGCTAGGTACAATATCAATGGTTGATCTTTACAGTATCACACACCTGGTTTAGATTGGTAGTGATGATGGTTTGCTGAATGAGTTTTTTAAAAATTGAATCAACCTATTAAATCCCTAATCAGAGTTCGAGCTCGAATCCGAGCTTTAAAGTATACAATTTAACACATTCTTTTCCTTCGCCTTACTATCGATAGACTGATTTTTATTGTCAATAAATGAAAATTTTTGAATTGCTTCTTTCAAGAGTATTAACGCTTCTTTCGACTCTTTAATAGCAAATTCAATTCCATTTATGTGATGGTCTTCCCCTATGTCCTCATTTCCTTTTATTAGTTAGAAAGTTTTTTCATAAGCATCAGGATTGAAAGTCATAATAATATTTCGTGATATGTTTTCCTTACTTTTTGTGCTTGATTTTGGAGACTTTTCTCACTCTCGTTAACGGGAGAAGGTTAGGACTACTGACTACTTTGCAGCTTATAAAAAGCAGAGGTTAATCACATCCACCAAAATCGATTCCAAAACTTGATTATCTATAGAGTTGTCGAATAGATGATGGATTTCATTAAGCTCTAACCTTCGTTTTTTCTTATTTAGTATTGTTGGGGGAGCAGGAAAGCGAGCGAGTGAATCAAGTTGAGCTAGATATATAATGAGAGAGCGTTTTCTCTTCGATGGATTGTTATTTCAAGAGAGATTTTGGGCGATTGCGATATAGCTTTAAATATATAGCATTTAACCGGTTTTACGCTCCACAATGTGTCTCGCCTGCCACGTGGTATAGGTGACGTTGCCTTATTCCTCGTTACTTTTCCCCTCTTTTCACGAAACCTCGTGGCCGGTTGGACCGGGAAAGGAGTGCAGCGAACCACAAGTAAAATCATTTCCGTCAGGCCACGCCACGCCACGAAGAACTGATCATTAGCAAGCAAGATCCACACACCTCCTTCTACATATACCAGCCATTTTCCTCACCAATTTTCCGTCACTTTCTCGGAAAATCTCTCTCGCTCTTTCTCTCACAATGGATCTATGGTCCCAAATGCCCAAAGACCTATTACAGCAGATTGCTGGACACTTAGACACCCAATTCGATCTCCTCCGATTCCGATCGGTCTGCTTCTCATGGAGATCCTCAATCCCCCCAAACCCGAATAATTACTTGCAACATCGTTTCTCTGTCCTCCCTAACTCCGGAATTTCTGATGCCGCTTGGGGTTTCTATCTCTCCAAACGCACCATTTTCCTAATCGGACCACCTCAATCACCTAACCAGACACCCTGGTTAATCAAAATTAACCAAGGGAAATCCCAAAGATTGAACCCTTTAAACCCAATTGCAAGACATCCTGTCCTTACCTTACCCGCAAATTTTCCAAAGAAATTGGATCTTTTGAACGTTAGGGTTTTGGAATTAGGTCAGGAGCATGTCTTGCAGTGCATGAATTTCAGGCATCCCCGCACCGTGTTTGGTGATCCCAGCACTCTGTATATGGAAAAGGTTGTGTTTTTGAATCTTGGTTGTGGTGATTTCTATGGAAGTAATGATTTTGCATTGCTTACTATTCATGTTTCTGGTAAATTAGCTTTGTTTAGGTCTGGAGATAAACAATGGAGCATAATTCATGATATGCCTTCGCCATATGACGATGTGATTATGTTTGAAGGGAGTTTTTATGCTGTTGATTCTACTGGTAGGACTGTAATTGTTGGTTTGAATATGAGTACTACTTTGGTAGCGAATGCAGTTTTTGGTGGGGATAAGAAGTATCTAGTTGAATCTGTTGGTGAATTGTTGTTAGTTGATACATATCTAAGCATTGATATGGATGGAGGGGATCGGGATGAGGTGGAGTTCAGGCCGGAGGACGTGTTTAATTGCTGTATAAGTGAGAGGAAAGTTCGATTTAAGGTGTATAAGTTAGATAGACAAGGGCAGCAGTGGATTGAGGTGAGGGATTTAGGAGATAGTGTGTTGTTTCTTGGTGATGATAGTACATTTTCTGCTTCCTTTAGAGATCTAGGACTGTGCAAGGGGAATTTTATACTTTTTGCCGATAATATATTCCAGTTGAATCAGGTGGCAGATAGTATGTTACGGGGTCCTGATGTAGGTGTCTTTGATTTGGAGAGTGGTAGCATTGACCGTCACCCGGTGGTCTCCAAGTTGTTTTGGCCCCCACCAGATTGGCTTGTTAATTCAAGAATCTTGGAGGTAGTAATTTTCTTTCTTTATTGTTTGTGTAGCATGCACGCTGATATGTGATATTAGTTTTATTTAGTTGTTATTTTAATCCATATTAACTTTCTAGTAGTTTGGTTAAAAAATTATAGTAGTTACAACCATCTATGTGTTTGTGAGTTTTAGAATATGGTTTAACACCCGATTGTAGTTTAGCTTGAAAATCCAAGTGACTAGAAAATCCATGGTGGAGTTCTACAATTCTGCTGGCCTTAGGAAATGCATTAATTTATGGTTATTTTGCTGGGTTGAATGAGATATACCTGAAGTCGTCAGGAACTTTTTAATCTAAATGCAGCATAGCAATGATATAAATTCAAGAGAATAATCATTTAGTGCTTTTGAGCTGAGGAAGTTCGTGAACCTTTTGAATTCACATGATATATTGACGGTTTCATTGTAGGTAGGATGCATTATTGTATGTTTGCACATGTATGTGCATGTTCATGTTCGGGCAGCTGAAGCTGCCAGGATTGGGAGACAAAATTTTGGCATGGATAAATCTTGTTTGATGTGTATTTGCAAAATGATGGTATTTGCAGCCTTGTAATAGAGTCCTGCTTAGAGGTCATTATTGTGTCATAGTTTATGAAAGGGGCTGTGTTTCGATATCAGCTACTTAAAACACTGAGTGTGCACAAGAGCCCTATGTCAGAGCTACATTCTAACCTAACTATGCAATGGTCATCTATTGATAAGATTTTTGGTGTCGTATTTTGGTTCCAAGTACATATTTCTGGGGCAAGTCCCTTGCTGTTATTCTTCACAGCCTAAATCTTGGAAAAGCATTATGAACTAAAGCATTCATTTCAAATTTACAGTTACTCTTCTTTTGGGGTCTATCATGTGGTAACATTAGGTTCTCTTGGCTAATTAATTTGCTTTACAGCTATATTGTTAGTGTGCGAAGAAGTTAGCTTTTGTTACGCATAAGGAAACCCCTTTTGTTGCACCTGTTGTTGCTTTTTGGCTGAGGATATTTTTCTGGCTCCAATTCATCAAAATACTCACGGCACACATAATTTGTTCCTTACAGCTTCTTTAAACAAGTCTGTGATTCAATGCAGGTAAAAAATCAATTGGAATCACTAGAACTCTGAGTAGATCCTGCAACTGCTCACTCAGTTGAAGCAGCTTGAGAGTGTCCTCATCAACCAAAGTAGCCATCTGAACGTGCTCAATAACAGCTGATGTAATTCCCTGTACATATTTCCTTGCTTATGACTTCTAAAAGGCTGTAGAATGTCCAGATCTATTCTGGAGAGTCCTCACGGGCAAAGCTTTTCTTCTTCTTTTTCTCTTGAAGAAGCTTTCTAAAAATAAGCATTTGATAGTGTGATCAGGTGAAGCACTTTCTGTGCCTTTCATTAGATCCAGTGTTGATAAATGGTTTAGGAATTCTCCTCTGTTATGGTGTTCGGAACTATGATATTGATTCGTTTCCATCAAACCATGAGTTCTGCAATAAGTCAGTGGCATTCTTGGTGACAATAAGGGTTTTGCTTTCGCTCCGAAATCCCAGCAGAACTAGAAGAAGTGAAGGGAACGATCGTTGAAGCTTTTGAAATTGCTTGCCAGAAGGTTGGCTCCTGAATTGAGAAGGGGTTAAAGGGTGGAGTCGGATGATGATGGAATCAGGGTTGATGAAAATATTAAAAATCAAATCATATTTATTTATGAAATAAGAAAATTATTCACCTTCTTGAAAGTTGTAAGTTAAGAATTTTGTCTTCTTTCTATTGACGTTGATTTCTTTAATGAATTGGTGGTTTATTTATTTATATTTTTCTTCTTTGGAGGGAAAGAAAATAAATAAATAAATAAAAGCATGCATTCCGATTCCAAAAATCTTGCTAGGTCTTTTACCGATCGAGTCAATTGGGTTCACCCTGTTTGCAGGTTCAGATGAGAGGGGTCAATTGGCGATTACAGGTCCAGGAAAGGGGAGTGCTTCGGATCAGCTTTAGGGTTAATTTAAAACAAATCGGATTGAATCGGTCAGCTCAATCCAAATCCAACGTGGCTGATTTGATGTGCTGTTCTGGGTTGCCATGTAATTGGCTACTATGAGAATAACTATTGCCGTCTGTAGCCAACAACAATTTATCTATGTGGATCATCGGGTGTATCTTGATAACCTGGAAATTTAATTGGTTAATTATAGAAAATCACGCGGTTTTACGTTTCCTTCATTTTACATACCTTTATTTTGGTTTTTTATTTTTTTTTTGCATATACGTGGCTCTTGAGAAAACATTAGTTTAATGTTTAAAAGGGGAGCAAATGACAAAATAATGATGGCCAAAAAAATGGCGTAATAAGTATTCCTTTTTCTATTTCTCTAATCCACGTGTTGGATTTGTTTCCCCAACATGCTCTTATTGTTACTTATGCATTCCATATAAAACCTATAAGTTTTTATTTAGAATCTCATTAAAATTAGCGGTTGGGGAAAAATAAAAATGAAAAATAAAAATCAACCGAGTCAAATAAAATTTGATCTCATTAAAGTTAGCGGTTGGGGAAAAATAAAAATCAAGCGAGTCAAATAAAATCGGGAATCAAATCTGAAATTTATCGTTCTATACAATTTGGTTTGAAAAAATCCAATCGAAAATTTATAGTCAAATTGAAAGGATGAACCAAAAGAAACCATGAAATTGGACCAGAATGCTTTAACAATTTTACTTTAAAAATACATAGTAACACAAATATTTGAAGTTTCTTAATTGTATGAATGTTATCTGAGTATAAATATATATTATGATTGAACAAATTTAAAAATTATTGTATGAGATAATGTTATACAACTATACTTATTTACATAACAGAATTTGGTCTGTAAATCATAGCAAAGTTTTTTTATAGTTTGAAAGAATTCCTAAAACACTGTACAGTTCAATTTAAAGTAATATAAAATTGAATCGCATTGGTTTGGTTCAAAGAAAAAAACAAACTAAACCGAACCTTGACCTCGACCTCCCTAGTTAAAATAAATGCACGTGTCAGTGAAATAAAAGTAAAAACACAAAAATACCCTCAACAATTCGTAACATTGGATCTGCTTTTGTATAGCAAGTATTCACAAGAATTTGGGTTGATTTGCGTTTTTCTTTTCCTTACAGCTGTGTGATGAAGAGAGAGTATGACAGACTCAACCAATGGAGAAGTACTTATCTCATTTCTTCAAAAGTTAGTCCAGAAAACCCACGGTGGACATTAGAACAATAACATTAAGGAATTTACAAGATAGAACCTACCTACCAAACTAACTCAAACTGAATCCAGATTATCTAGTATACATAAAAATCTATTCTCAAATCACTTGAAATTTAATCTCTTTCGGGAGCATCACCAGAGACCCTTCTGGAGCTCAAATTTTCGGTATATGACCAGATTTTCTCATAGTCACCAGTGACGGCCTTTCCCTCCATAGCCTCTGTAGACTTTTTATTTGCTGAAGGGAATCTACCGGGGCTTCCACCAGCAGGAGTAGAAAAGAGAGATGGAGTCGCAAGAGGGGAGGCATAAGGTGTGTGTTTGATGGAGAAAGGACTTGGTGACATTCGCTTTTGGACTGGAAGACCGCCTGGCCCTCCTCGGTTGAAAAGAGACATTGACTCCAATGCTACGCTCCGCTTCGTGGCATCATCTACGTATATGACATCGTCAATTCTTGCTATTATGTTGAAGGCTAAGCTCTCCATTACGCGGGAGTAGCTCTCAAGGATTGACTGTCCAACATCCTGCAAGGAAGATATAGTCAACCAATTTCTTCAACGGCATCTAATCTGATCCTCATCCAACAAAAAGCAAAAAGAAAAGCAAGGACTAATGGTGCTTCCAACCATTAAATGATTAATAGCAAAGGGAAAAATGTCGCAAACTACGAATGAATATGATTTCTGCATGACTATATGTCATCCTGTCACATTACCCTGTTAAACTGGATCTTGTTCATATCTAATGCTGTTTGGGGAAGACCAGGATAACGAAGCCGTAAACTGTGTAAGAGAGTCTCAGCTCGTTGGGCTAGGAAATTGTTCTTTTCTCCATCTGTAACTAGTCCCTTAACCTTACCACCCCAGGAGGAACGCTTGGATTTCTCACGTTTCCCATGTTTCCTCTGGTCCTTCTGCTTCCACAAATGTACTGCTGCCT
The DNA here is from genome assembly GCA_024138005.1 of Lumnitzera racemosa. Taxonomy (NCBI): domain Eukaryota; kingdom Viridiplantae; phylum Streptophyta; class Magnoliopsida; order Myrtales; family Combretaceae; genus Lumnitzera; species Lumnitzera racemosa. The sequence goes on from JAMXBC010000011.1 coordinate 30,750,927, forward strand.
CTATTCTATTAGCTATCTCCAGAGTGTGGTGCTCGGATGACAAGTCTAGGCAATCAAGAAGACAGTCGGGAGAAAACTGCTCAGCAGTCATATAACGATAGATGATATCCCCCAGACACTCTTTTCCGCTCTGTATCAGAGAGATTGATAAAACTAGTTTAGATAAAAATATTTTCTTAAGAAACATCATAATATAGCCATAGTGCTTGCCTAACACTATAGATCAGCTTATAGATCAATCATCAATGATAGTTTGAGGTTATGTTGCCAGATTGATTGGATGTTGTCAAGTTAATTGTATCCTAAAATAACACCTAATATATCATATTTGAATAAAAATTTGTTAAAGTTCATTGCTAGGATCCACATTTACATGATTCAGCAACATCAAACATATTTTGTTGTTTTCATTGGAGAATTCGATTCTAATTTTTAGATGCATTTAATAATTGGCTACAAAAGCAACAATTCATCCTCAAGCCTCAAGATAGTTGTTAAATAGATGAAGAAAAATGAGAAACCCATTTTGGTTTGCTCATAGCCTCACACAATAGAAGAGAACCTATACCTTGGGCAAAGTCTCCAAGTAAGCACTGGGAATTTCCATTTCAGCAAGTACACTACTGTTAATTGCCATTGCTGCCTTCAATATCTGATTCACACAATCTCTACACTGCTGTAGTTTCTTTCTTGCATCATCTGACAAGCCATTTGGTGGCACTTTAGGACATGGTAACCACCATTTTTCTTCCTGCCTAACCGACAGCCTCCCAGCTGATATGCCAGATGAACTCTTATTACAATCGTCTCCTTCACCAGAAATAATCCCCCGATCCACATACCAAAATTCCATCTGATAGAAGCCATCAAGCATGGAAATCAACATTGCATCAAGCTTTTTCAGAGCAGGGAGGTTTATGTACAAATCTGAGCGGGGACGAGTTGCCATGACTTCATAAGTACCCCCACCAGGGAACTGCTGTATTGAAGGCACAAGCTCAACTATGGAATCACTCACACATAAGAGCCATTCCATTTCTCTGTGCCACATTGACTTTTTCTGTGCTGCCAAAGGTTCTAACCTCCATAATTCACCAAACACAGAAGCTGCAGTTTGACACAGGGTTAATAGCCTTTACAAGGAATTGTTGATTATGGAATAAGGCATGGGTGTACGGAAAAAATCTGAAAGCAGTAGCTAACCAGAGAGGTTGGTAATGGCATTTGAGATTGCAAGAGCCGTGCAAACACCTTTGCCACCTCCAGACATATCTTCTCCTAATAGTAGTTTTGCAAATCTCTCCTTCATCATCTCCACCTCTAGAAAAGTAAATGAAAGAGAATCTTAATGTTAACAAATGATGAATTGCAGCAAAAATATAAAACTGTTGGCTCTTAACTAAAACAGTGAACCAGAACGCCACAGAAAAACAGACACGCACATTATATGGGCTGAACAGGAAGTGATGGCCAATCCAAAGATGAAATATTAGAAATGATTAAGAAACCAACTTGGTTGTTAGAAAATGCCTGATCGAATTTACAAGATATCACACAAACAAGGGACAAAGTTCTGATGTAATTAAAGAATGATCAGTACAAGATCACATAAATTGCGATTACTCAGATGGCATGATTTAGTGGGCGGCAATCCTTGTTACCATATAATAACACACACGAATATGATTGATTACAGAGAAACAACACAAAAATTATAAAACACTACACATCTAAACCGAAAAGTACACTGCTGTAAAATGAATCGACTCCTCATGATGTCCAATTGGAGAGAGAGAGAGAGAGATATATATATATATATATATAATGTTGGTACTAACATGAATTCCACAAAATTGAAACCCTAACATGACATGCTGACACAAATTGCCATCGGATTGATATAACATAAGAAGCACATCACATTTCGTGAACTTCAAGTTGCAATTCCATAAAGGAAAGAATAGAACTTGAAACCAGTGGCACATATAATTAGAAGAAACTAGACCTTAGGTCCACTTCCTCTAAAAATGTTCTACTCATTTTCTGCTCAACCAAACAAACCCTCTCTCTCTCTCTCTCTCTCTCTCTCTGTGCAGAACGCATCACCAATGTCACTAACAAACACAAAACGTAAGCAAAACAAAAAGGAAAAGACAGATTTAGTAACTCGCTTAAAACAAAACTAAAGATCCCACTTTTTATTATCCTTTCGAGCATTAAAACCAAAAGACAATTATTGTGATTATATACCGTTAATATCTCCATCTTTCTTCTTGTCGTCCCAAACGACGACGTCTTTGCCACCGATGACAGGAACCATCAACGCCGGTGCCGGAAAGGATAAGTTCCATGCAGGAGGAAGAGGAAGTGGGCGTGGAGACGAAGCGATCGAACTGGATGCGCCTTCTCCATCAAAACGACGGTAGGAGAAGCTACTACAACTCTCTGACTCACTGACGTCAGCACTCAGACTGTAGCTCCCACAACGCTCTTCGCTGACGTCACCGTCCTCGTCGGAGGTTATACTTCCCATATCAGGTCCAGAGATCTAAACACAGGGAGAGGAAGAGAGAGACACTCGGGCGCACCTGCAGTATTGTGAGCCGCAATGCAGGTGATTACGCGAGGAGAGAGAGAGAGAGAGCAGACTTATGAGGTAATGCGCATTGCGTATACATGTACCAAGTTTCTCTCTCTTACCATGGAAGGTGAATCGCGTAATGATATTGCAGTACTGGGAAGGTGCTGTAACAGTGGAGATGATGGGAGATGATGATGATGAAAGAAAGTAGAGGGAGAGAGAGAGAGAGAGAGTCGCCGTCGAGAGGGGACTGGCTTTTTGTGTGATAGAGTTAAAGAAGGAATAGTAGGGCTAAGTTAGACAGACAAAGCCCGACAGTCTTGCTTTTTCCTTTGGGTCCCACTGCATTGGTCGTTCGCTTTTCTTTCTGTTGCTTTGCTTCTTTTTTTTTTTTCCTGTGGAGAGGACTTGTGGCCTCTGGTGGTGCGCAAACTCTCCCATGGCAGTTTGGTTGGCTTTCATGCTGGCCGCTGGACCGAACCGGTTTGCCAACCTATGGTGGGATATAAGGGGATCGGTATCTTAGCATGTTCCTTTGAACGGGCTCCATTAGAAACCAAACCAATATAGTATTTCCCAAGACATATTAGAACGGAGTGTTATCTTTAAACCTTTCCAGAGCTAGATCCAATGTTGAGTTTTAAGTTTATATTGAATTGGATTTGACTTTTTAGGTCAGACTAAAAAAATAGAGTTGAAAGGATAAAATCTATATTTCAAAATATTTAAAGAAAATTTAGCATAATAACCTTAGAGTAAAGTTTATTGAATCAATTTACGAAATGCCAACTTTTTCTCAATTTGGTTTACAAACTAAGAAGGCATTTAGTAGGTTTGAATCCAAAAAGAGAGTTCATTAGGTATCCATTAAAGAAAGGGCTAATATTACCCTTTGATTGGCATCTCAATCTCAATCTAGTGGATGGCATCAATGACCAACTTTTATAAATACCCAATCCCTTCTTCATTTATACATCAAGAATCTTCTACAAACATCATCATGCTATTGGATTCACTTATTGAAAAATCAAACACTTAGATATTTGAAGAACACATCACATTTTATCACAAGTTGTGAAGCTTGATACTACTATACTCCTCCATATGTCACATTAAGTGTTAGAGTCAGTTAAGTTTGCCAACTTCTCAATTACTTCTCTCTTAATCATCTTTCACATATCATACACATCATTTTTTTCTTTAGGTTACATATAACATATTACTCACGCAACATACACATGACCCTTCCATCGAAACTTGTACACCTATGATAGATATACTTAGATGGTATTTAGTCGGTTTACTTAATAAGGATACAAAATGTCATTAAGCAATCTTATAAAGTACTAATGGCGTGTTTCTTGTAGAATATAATAACTTAAGAATAAGATTGCAATTAGATCTAATTGGACTTAACAAGAAACTAATATGGCATTTCCCAATAAGTGTTAGATTGGATTTCAACTTCAATTTTATTTACCTATATGGTATTTGGATCAATAATCGGCACAATCGCGTATTTCATAAGTATGACCTAATTGAAAAAGAACTAATTATACTCTAAAGAGAAGCTTACAAAGTATCAAAAGTAGGGATAAAGATGACTTTTCACTATTTTTATTTATAAAAATATGAATTTTAATTAAATGTTATTATCTTATTAGTCAAAAAAACTTGATATTCTCATCAATTGATAAACAAGTAAATATTAAGAAACAGCAACCATGCTGACAAATTGATTTGATTTTAGGGATTAGGTGAGTGTTCACATACATTCGTTACTTCTACTCTTTTCTTAGTTATCACTTTCTTTTAAAGGAAAAAATATTAATGGCACGTTTGGTTTGCATGTTACGATAAGATCAAAATAAAATTAAAATTCTAAAGGAATTAAATAGAAAAACAGTAACTATTATTTTGTTTAGTTATACTCAAGATAGCTTTATAAATAAATTTAAAAATACTAATATAACCACATCCTAAACCATTATTTGATTGTTAATTTAACTTTCATGAGAACATATGAAAATACGCTAAAAAGACAAAGGGATAAATATTCTTTTGGTTCCACAAAGGAATTGTAATTCCATAGTTTGCAATAATAGGAATTTTGTTAAATAGTTAACCAACATAGAATTAACTTCATGAAAAGTAATAGCTATCTCATTCCACACTTTTAAAGTTAACCAAATATACTATAGCGTTAGAAATTTAATACTAATGGAAGAGATTGTTTAATGTTAGATCATAGAGTGATTCTAAAAAGTATCCATTCTAAATTTCATATTGAATAGAAAAGGCAAAAATAACTATTACAAACACGTGCTAGCTATAGATAACTACATTTCAACATTATCACATAATATTGAATTCACTCTCTTGAAAATCATAATCTACCACATTGAATACTTCCTTCTTAGATTTTCTAATGTGTAATTTGTTAAGCCTAATAACTCTAAGCTTAATCTACCATAAACTAACTCAACCTAAGTCTAACTACAATAACTAGAATACATTACAACCCTACTTCCATGTGCTTTCTTGATTAAGTATAAATGGATTTTGATCCCTCTCTTCCTCCCTCTCTATGTATTCAAAATGGTTGGAATAAACCCTAGATTTATTTATTGCCATGTTTAATTGTTCCACTCGATTCCTCTTGTCCCATGGGTTTCCAATTAAATGATAGATCCATATGTGAACTTATAAGGTACTATAATGGATGTAATTAACTTGTTTAAGTAGGTCACGTTTTTAAAAAGACAAGATATAAGAAGCACCAACTTTTCTGAGGAAATAATCCTTGTGTTTTTTTTTTTTTTTATTCCTTAATGATATCTAAAAGTAATATGGTTAAGTAGTAACAAGATTTTGCGCCTAATATTGTATAAGTGTATCTAAGACTATTTGTATAAAACAATATAACTATTTATAATTGTATCATTATATTATGTAATTTTTGCATCATATTAGCACATTAGTGATTTTTTTAATGCCTTTTTCTGACAATTTTCTCCCCTTCTAGGATCACAATCTTGTCTCATAGGTTGTAATCTTAGAGCATCTATTGAAAAGATACCTAGTCTTATTAGCTTATATCTCCATGCGCTAATTTTAACCATTGAATAAAATCTTATTGTATTGACTATCCATCTTTAGAAATGATTCTTGTATCTAATATACTAAATGGGTCAATAAAAGATGACTAAAAATGACATCCTTTAGATGATTTGTTGATCGTTATCCATAAGCCTTCTAAGAAGTTTATATACGAAAAACGTTGTAAATCTTGGAATAGGGATGCAATCCTTGTTGATGTTACTTATATGCATATAATACTTTTGTATTAATTTAATGGATTTTCATTTGTCTTCTTTTTATTTTTGTATTATTTTTTTGTTTACATAAGAAATTATAACTTTTCATGAAAAGTTTTATAGATTTAAATATGATTTTTCAAGAAAAGATTCTTCACTAAAGAATATGTCTTTCTTTAAAAAGCTATCACTCTTTATGAAAAGGTACTCATAAAAGAATATACCTTTCTCAAAATAGTTATAAGTACTATAAATATTTAAACTATTGCATGTAAAGTGTTACTATTCATTTTAAACTTTTACTTCTATAAGATTTATACATACATTCATTCATTACTTTTGAGAGAGAAAACATGCTAAGTTCGCTTACAAACTTTGTTTAGAAGCCTTATCTAGATGATTCATATGCTCGTAGAACTATAAGCACTGAGTAAGGGTGAATTCTATTTCAAGAACATTACTTTTGCAAGATTATATCTTCCATCATTAAGTTTCTTCCTTTCATTTATTTTTCTTTTACTTATTGATAATTTTGTTGTTTATTAATATATTTATAACAAATATGATCCATAATATTTTTCCAACAAACTTGAAACAGATATTTTTTTTATCGATTAATTATGGATCAACAATCTATTATAGGCATTAGTAGGACAAAGAACCCAAACATTGAGAGGCCTAAGAAGTTTAAGGGTATTGACTTTAAATGATGGCAACAATAGATATTTTATTTAACAACAATGAATTTTGAATCATATTGTTAAGAAAGAAATGCCACAAACCAATGAGAATCTTATATTGAAGGAATCTCTTATTATAGAGGCTTGGAAACATGCTAAATTCTATTACAGAAAGTCCATTCTCAATGGATTGTATGATATGTATTTTGACTGTCCAATAACCACAGATTTATAGGAGTTACTAGAAAAGAAATATAAATTCAAAGATGTTAGTTTGAAGAAATTCATAATTGGAAATTTCTGAAACTTATCATGATTGACTTCAAATGACTAGTTTTTATTTTTTACTTCAATAGTCATTACATAAAAAATTGATTTGCATTATTTATAGAACACAAATAACACAATGAGGATTGAAGAATCTATCTGTTGTAACCTCCACATCCCATGTATCTTACGCAGCATCAATGGAGCGCTTAGTACCATTGCTATATAATAAGTTTTTTGATCCATCTTGACTCCATTTTGATTTTCTATATATTTTAATTTTATGGATATGGTCGGTGTTTGTATCAAATTGTTATTTGCTTAACTATTTCTCTCTACTATATAATAAATACACAACCACTTTCTTTTAGCCAAGAAAAAAAAATCAATCATAGATACATATACATAAAAACTAATATAAAATATGATTAAAGCTATTATTAATCTCTGTTTCTATCTACTTATTATTTTAGGTATTAGATATTTTAGGTAATATTGTTTTATTAATTTATTATTTTCTCTCGAGTAATGGGTTTCTTATCATTTTTGTTTTTAATCTTAAAACTCATCCCATAAGCCTAATAGAGTTTTACCAATGTCTTAAATCCTATCTCAAAACCTTATTGAGTAGTACTCTATAAGGTTTTTAGTGGCTTGGGTAAGTTATGTACCCTATAACGACCCACCGGCTTATGTCCCTAGGCATCAAGAACTTGGAAACTAAGTATACGATGTTGACAAAAACTTTTAGAGCATTTAGAGTTGGTTATTTGAGGATGGTGTTATGTAGAGATCAATAGTCGATGTATAGAAGATCGACGTTATGGTCGGCCGCATGCTTGCCATCTTTAAGCTATATAGGCAAAGTGATGATGACCATGGTCTACATTGGTTAGTAATTGAATCTAAAAAGGGGTTGCTCATATGGCTTTAGCTTGGCGAAAACCCTATCCTTCATCTACTTGTAGAAGGGCCTATAAAGGATGTCTACTAAGTTCCTTACGTTGCCGAGGACTTAGGCAATGCTGAAACATATTGTTCTGGCTTCAATGAATAGGGGGTCGTCATAATGGTGATGGATGTCTTAAAGGTTGTCCTCTAAGAATGTAATGGAGGTGTTGATCTAAGGCTTCTTATTCTAAACATTAAGGACGTTGAGATACTTCTTATGTCAAGCATAAGCTTTCATCTATGAATACAAGTGTCTTTTGAATGTCGAGCCACCTATGATGATGTTGAATTGACCATTTGGCATGAGGTAGGTGTAGAATCCTAGTTATCATCTCGCCAACGATTATCCTTAGCTTGTTGGGCATCATATGTCCTTCTCTGTTATGGAGGTCTTGCTTTACCATAATGAGACATGGGCCATCGTTTGGCTATGTATTCTTTTAGGTACCCCCTATTAAGGACGTCTTTTAAGATGCTTGTCAAGCTATTACACTCATTGGTGGTGTAGTTGATATTGTTATGGAAGTCACACAACTTATAGCCGTCATGTTTGCTAGGGTTACCCTTTATTGATGTCGGCCAGATGAAGATACCCCTTTGTAAGATCTTAAGGTATTTTTAACCTAGCGGCTTTGAGAGCATGGGATATGATGTAAACCAAGGGAAGGTTTGTCCTTGGTCATGAGCATAGTCATCCCCTTCTTTGATGAACTTAGGTCTAGAACCTTGGGGTAGTTTGATATGCCTACGAGCTTAATTATCATTAGGGCTTACCGTAGGTAAGGAGATGATAACTAAATGAGTCTTTCAAAGTATTGAAGAAATAGAAAAGTAAGGTCGGTGAACTAAATGTAGTAGCTGGCGTAAAATTGCTCGAAAGATATGATTTACCTATGAACACAATATAACTTGACACTTCACTTGATGTAACATACAGGCTAATACTAAGGTCTATCCACTACTAATCTTAAGCTACTCAACAATACTAGATAAGAGTGAATAGAAATCGGCTTAGAGGAGAAAGTCTCGCAAGGACTAAGTATATTCAAAATGTCTCTTGAATGTAATATATCTTGTAACTACAAAGAGAGAATACTATTTATAGTTTATAGTAAGTCCTTAGAGCAATATTACAAATAAAGAAAATTAGAAAAAGGTATTCATGAAAAGATATTCTTTGTACATACAAAAAGAGGTAAATGGGACAAATGACAAAAAGAGAAAAATAGTACAGTATCAAGTGAAAGGATAGGTGGCAATGAGATATTGGTTTCATATTAGCAACAAATGTAAGTGTCATCGTGTAGAAGTAACAAAGATAGTAGGTTGAAGAGCAGGGGCCAACATGAAGGGGATCTCATTACTTGGTAAATGGGCCTTGGCACCTTAGCTTCGGCACAAAAGGGGGTCAAATGACAGGTATAGTACCATATGACTAAGGTCTTTGGCCTCGGCACTTAATTGGTGGGCCTCGACACTCGATGTTTGGGCACAGCATTCGACAAATAATGTTTGGCACTTGGAGCCTAAAAAAGCAAGGTATGGCCAAAACGAGCCCTTAAGGAGTTCTTCCACCATTCTCCTATAAATTGTGTATCATCTTCAACAAGCTAATTAAAGAGAATTCTTTGGGTAAGTAACTGAAGTTTGGTCATTTTCTAGCAACCTTCAAAAACAAGGAATTATCAGGGCATATGCCTTGTATAGCTGCATTTAAGGTGATGCTCAGGTTAATAGTTGGGATTTTTAGCTAAGCCATTGTGAAGTAGTAGATATAGTCTTGGAGGGACTTAGTATGCCCTTACTTGATCTTATTAAGACTAATGCTATCCTTAACTGCCATTTTACTAGCTATAAAATGCCTATAGAATTGGTTAACTAGCTAGTCGAACATAGAGATTGAGGCCAACTTGAGATGGTTGTGCAATATTAGGGCAACCTTTTAAAGGGTACTTAAGAAGGCTTTGCACATTATTACTTCATTACAATTATGGAGGTCTATGATAAAAATATATATATATATATATATATGCTTGGTGTAAGGCTCTCTTAGTTGTCCCATCATAGGAATCAAAGGTTGCTATATGGATATAGGGAGGTAAGGACTCCTTAATCTCCTGATGAAGGGGGACTAACCTAGGGATGATAATATTTGTATTTACTGGACTCCCGATGCTCGATGGGTCAACTTAATGACTCGGTTGATGTTATCTAGATTGGTAATTACAACGTTTTAGGAGTGGACCTTAGAAGGCTTGACCCCATTGTCAGTCGTAAGATCTATCGTATTTCATGAGGCTACAAGGTTGGCATCTCCTTGTACAGCACCATTTTATGGTTAAGTGTCATCCATTTAAGTGGATGGAGTCATGGACCACTTCTTACTTGACTCGTGTAGTAGGGTTTTGTGATTAACCTCTTTCTAAGTTGTTAAGGCAAGAAATGAGGCCTTGGAGCAATTACTCAACCCTGACAAGGCAATCAACACTATCTTACAGCTTTAGTAGGGCTAGAGTTGGGCTGTTTGATAACTCTAGTGAAGGAGTTGCTTCTAGTAGGCTCATTTAAGTAGCTAATGGTGGTAGAGGGTCTCCTACTTGCTTATTTTTAGAACTGCACATATTTACAGCCATTAAATGGCAATTTCAGGATATTGTTTAATGTGTTTAGGTTATTTGGAATTGGTTTTTGAGGTGCCACTTATACGATGAGCACTAAATGTTGATAGTGATTTTTAATGTAGCTCATTATTGGGCTTTCTTGGACCTCCAAATAGCAAAAGTTATCAGAATGGGTACTGAAGTTTGCTTCGACATGCTTACTCTTATACTTAAATATGTTTTTGATCAATAAGTGTATCCCAATAAGTATGGTATAGATTATGTGTAAATCACCTTTAAGCTCCCTTTGTAAATACCAAAATGTGGTTATTTATAGTTACGGGCTGGTGGAGTATGATCCAAGTTAGGCAACTAAGCTAAGGCTTAACGGGTCGCATTTGATAAGGTGTAAGCCCTAACATAATGGCCTAATGATGGTTTGCTTGCGTCTTTCCTGTAGGTCGCCCCATTGTATTAAATGTATTGCCGCTTAATAGACCCCATTAGAAATGTGCATTATGTTAAGAGTAAGGTGCTCTAAGGTTAGGCACTTTCCTGGTTGTTATTGTGTTGTAGCTCTAGGGTCTCCATCCGCAAAGGCATTTTGTCAAGAGCTGCGAGTTCAATGGTTGAGCCCTTTGCCTGGTCGTTTGAGGTACTCCTCTTGTTATGACAAGCTTAGGCTATCTTGTTAGGCCTTTTGTATTATTTTAGGCATCGAGGTCCAAGCCTAATTTTACCCATCAATATTATGTAAAACAACAATAAGTGAGTTAGAAAAATAAATCTTCATACATTGTAAGATAGACTATGTATGTAAAGGATATAAGTAAACTTATGCTATTATAATCCATCTTGGTGTAGAAATATATACCTTTATGCTTTCACTTTTTGTGGAGAAATAAATAGGTGGACAAGGGTCTGTTTATTTTTAATAACATCTTTTATTAAAAGTGTAACCCAGAAGAAAAATGTCCACTTATGAAACCACATGAAAGATTTCTTTCTTACATAAAGGATCTTATTAAAATAAATACCCTTATCTACCTTACTTTCCTTCTTCTTCTTCTCTTTTCCCATGTCTTCCTGTAGTCTTGGATTGATGGAGTGAATGAATGAGAGCCTAGTTTCCTATTCATCTTACCAACAGTCATCTTGACTTTTATTTAACATAGGTTAATATCATATTTGGTATCCAATCATTGCCAAATTTTATAATTTATTATTCGTATTTTGAAATAATCAATTTACTATCTAATTAAAGTTTTCATGAATATATTTGCTACCTAAACTAATTTTATAAAGTTAATTTGTTGATGTGGACAAAAAGATAACTAAAGAATTAAATATTTTAGCTAACCCAAGGTTGGGATGGTTGATAGCATTCCATAGGGAGTTGCACAATGCCTCACCAAGTGTTCACCAGTAAAGCTGTGCAAGTGGGGCAGGTCATGCAAGTTGGGCAGGTCATGCAAGTTGAACCATTTAACTCGCAGAAAAATAAAAAATAAAAAATAAAAAAGCGAGTTGGGCAAAAAAATTTTGATTCACTTAAATGCGAGTATTTTTAACTTGCCTCACTTGACTTGCGGGTTAGGGCAAGTCAAACCATAGCGAAGCAGGTTAGCTTATAAACTAATAAAAAATAGATAAAATTAAAATAATAACAAACATTATTTTGAGTAAAAGGTTAAAGAAAAAAAGGAAGAACCTTAGTAATCTTATCTTTCCTAGTGCTACCTTTCCTTTTTCTACTTTCCAGTACTACATCCTTGCTCCTTCTATCAAATAAGTTCAGTAAACAAAACATCAACTGAGGAAGTTTTCCTAAAGGCTTTGTGTTCGAAGTCCGACCTCCTCAGCTTTCTAGGTTAATGCATCCCCTGTTTAAGCTCTCAGCTTTTTCTCACTACGATGTATCCACTCTTTATTTCAATTGAGTCCCATTAATTTATTTTGATTTTCCTGAATTTCCATTATTGTTTATTTGCTTTCGTTAGTAATTTGATTTGATTTAGGAAGAGTGATGCATGCATAGAAAGTTCAGTGTCTTAACCATGTTGAAGATTTTAAAGAACAAGTGATGGTTTTCTTAAACAAAACTGCTAATTATGCTATTGATTTGTTACTCGAAAGGCTTAGTTTTGTTGTTGATTGATTTGGCTTTAGAATCTTGAAAAAAGAAACTTGATCATAACTAAACATTCTAATTCTGGCTATTTTGAGATAAAGTGATGGCTTCTTATCTAATTGAGATTGGCTTCTTATTGTTACATTAGATTATGTGTTTGAAAAAGCAATGTTTATATAATGAGATCTTACATTATTAGTAGATTCATTTCTGTTGATTCAGATCGGAGGTATAGTATGTTGCTTGCTCAAAAATTGAAATTGCATGAAACTTTCTATCTCTTAGATTGGCTAAGTTACGAGTTTATTTGGGAAATTATAGGTGGTAACGTGTTGACTTTAGGCAGCTCCTAATTTTGAATAATTTGAATTGGTGGTCATTTTCTTTTTGGTACAATACCTCTCTGAGTTTCAATTTTAAGGTCAACATAAAGGCAAGTTATGTAGTTTTACTGATTGAAGTTCTTACTTTTGCTTATGTTTTATAACTTATGTACATTTTTTTCTTCCCCTTCTTTTTAAGGCAATATCTTATCTTCCTAATGGATTATGCTTGTACACTTGTATCCAATTGCTTTTATAGTGGTTATGACCTTCTTTTTGTATTATATCTTCATTTTGATTCCTCTTTTAAGGTAGCTACTTAATTAATATATGCGTACTTATGCTTTCAGTTGGTGATTGCTTCAAGTGATTCCAATAAGTTAAGAAGAAAGAAGGTATCTTATCGAATTCCTCATTCTATCCTTATACCATTAACTTTTGCTGTTATCTTGGGGCTATGTATTGCCTGAAAACTTTTGTTTGAGATTCTTGAGGATTTCAGAGATTATGGTAAGCAAGTGTAGCTTTCTTGAATAATTAGTTGATTATGCATGCATATCTTTGCATTTTTGTTTTATTTCTTGAATAATTAGTTGATTATGGTAAACAAGTTCCTTACTAATATGAATAATTATATCTTGTTGACTTTCTCATGCTATTAATATAAGTATTGTGTATTTGTAGAATGGATCATATAAGTAATGAAACTATAATACAACAACAACATATTAATGTGAATGATGAATCTGAAATTGGTGGATCAAATGTCAATATAGAGTTAGGATCTTCTCAATCAAAGGAACCTCTAGGTAAGATGCCTCTAGCTAACACTTTTGAAGTTTGGGTAAAATTTATGAAAATAGAGATTGGAAAAGATGGTAAAGAGAGAGCAAAATGTAAAGGGTATGGGACTTAATATATGATTGGTGGACATAAGATAGAGACATCATCCTTAATTCGTCATCTGCAAAAGTGCCATTTGAGTAAAGCTCCTAATTGTCATGACATAGGTGATATGATAATTAATCATTGTGGGAAGTTAAGATCAAGAAAACTAGATGCAAAAGTTGCTTATGAGACTATAGAAGTGGCTTTCGTTGCACATGATCTCCCATTTTCTTTTGTTGAGTATAAGTATATTACACAATATATAAGGTTATATAATCTTGATTATGTGCTCATTTCTAGAAAAACTACTACATTTGATATTTAGAATTTATATATGGCTTAGAAGGATAATTTGAAACAAATTTTACAAAAAATTTGCGATAGATTTTGTTTGACCTCCGAAGTATGGACTATGGGCACAAGTAAAGGTTATATTTGTCTAACCGGGTATTTTGTGGATGAGAAATGGAAACTCAATAGTAAAATTCTTTCTTTTTGTAAAATGACCCCTCTTCATTCAGGTTTTAATTATTAAAGAAAGTGTTTGGATTTTTGAAAGATTGGGGTATGGAAAAAAAAAATGTCTTCTCTCTCACATTAGATAATGCATCTACAAATGACTGCATGCAAGATTACTTGAAAGAGCAACTTAATTTACAAAATAGCTTGTTATGTGGTGGTGAGTTTTTCCATATTAGGGGTTGTACTTATATTCTTCATTTGATTGTCAAAGAGGGGTTGATGGTAGCTAGTCAAGCTTTACATAAAATAAGAGAGAGTGTAAAGTATGTTAAGGAGTTAGAAAGTAGAATAAATCATTTTTGGGATTGCGTTAAACAAGTTGGAAATATTGATACCAGTGTTGGTCTACGTTTAAATTGTAGCTACTAGATGGAATTCCACCTATATAATGCTTCATAGTGCATTGAAGTATCAACGTGCTTTTTCTTTCCTTCAACTGAATGATTCTAATTATAAGTGTTGTCCATCAATAGATGAGTGGGAAAGAGTAGGAAAGATGTGTAAGTTTTTTAGCCCTTTTTATACTATCCCTAATTTGATGTTCGGTTCCTCGCATCCAACTTCAAAAATATTTTTTTTTCAAGTATGGAGAATTGAATGTAGGTTGAATGAAAAATTAAGGAGTGAAGATTTTGTTATAAGGGACATGTGCATTAAAATGAAGCAAAAGTTTGACAAATATTAGAAAGAATACAGTATTGTCCTTGTGCTTGGAGCTATTCTTGATCCATGGATGAAGTTTAACTTTTTAAAGTTTTGCTTTAAAAAAATTGATACTCTTACATGTAAAGAAAAGTTAGCTAACATAAAAAGCAAGTTATATAAGCTCTTTGGAGAATATGATAAGAGTAAGACAAATCACATGAATTATAGAAGTCCTCAAGTTAGATTATCTTCTCAAGTTCAACAAACATTCAGAGGTGGAGGTCAATGTGCATTAGTGAGGAATTTGACATTTGGAAAAAGTTTGGACATCGATTTAGCTACTTTAGATGTAAGTTGAGGAATCACTTTAATTATTTATTTTTTAAGGACATTTCTTTTATTTAAATATTGATGTTCAATTATTTTTTTTTTCTAATGATGTAGGAATATTGCCATGTTGAAGTAGAGACTACAGGTAAGTCTTCTTTGGATCTTTATTTAGATAAGCTAGTAGGGGATGTAAATTTCTATTTTGAGTTAGATGTGCTACAATATTATAAAAGACCTAAAGCTAAAGATATCCAGATTTGTCCAACATGGCTTGTGATGTGCTCAATATTCCAATTACCACTGTAGCCTCCAAGTCAGCCTTTAGTAGTGGTGCATGTGTTTTTAATAAGTATTGCAATTCTACGCTCTCTAAAAATGTAGAAGCTTTAATTTGTACTCGTAATTAGTTACATGGATTTACTTATGAAGGTAATTTTTTATTTTACTAAAATTTCCTATAAATGTATAATTTTAAGCTTTTAACATTTTTATCTAATTATATATCTTATTTGTTGTGTAGATGATGAAGAAGAAGCTGAGACAACTTTGTCAAATGTGGACTCAAATTTGGTTGTTAATGATTGAAAGATACGTAGAGAATGAGGAAGAGAATAAAAATCCTCTGCATATTTTTTGTTCCCTATTTCTTAGCCAAAAGTGCATACAAAATATGGTGGTACACCTTAAGAGCATCATAGATTCCTTTCCTTGGCAATGTCATCTTGAGTGACATTGTAGCTTGCATCATGGAGCTTTTGTCTTAGCTTTATTGTACAACAGTTATTTTCCTGGTGTATGTACTTTTTCATTTGATTTGTTATCTCTAGATCATGAAGCTACAAGATTTCGCTCTAGTGTTCCAAGTAGATTTAAATGTTGCTTTTGTTCTATTAGAACACCTCAAAAAATAAAAGACATCTTCAAATTATAAGCCATAGATGTCGCACATTTATATCATGGTGTTTTATTTTAGTCACTAGAAGCTTATTTGCATCTTTGCTCCTCACAACCAAGTCTACTACAATAGTAAACATATACATTGCCAAAGTTGTTGATGGATTATTGGAAGCTTTGCAATGATATTTCTTTTATTATGCTCCTTTCCTTCCTTTAACAATGTTGATTGATTCAATAGTGAAATTGCTTTGAAAATGGATACACAATAATAATGATTATTATGCTCCTTTCCTCCCTTTAACAATGTTGATTGCTTCAAGGTATAATAGTGTCCACATTACAAAAATCATTTCTCAAACCTAATGTTCATGGTAGAAAAATTATGACATACTATCATTCATGGTTTATTAAATAAGGCACAAAATGTTGTGTTACGTATCGATAGGTTAGCCTGCTTTACCCATCAACTTTTGGTAGGGCGAGTTGGGCCAAAAAATTCAACCTACATGTGTAAGCAAGTCAATGCAGGATAACTTACTTAACTCGTAGGTCGATGTAGGGCAGATTGACCTGCTTAACTTGCTTGCATAGGTCTATTCACTGGTTACCCCTCACCTTAGGATGACCATTATAGCTACTTAAAATGAAATGGGTCACAATCCACATCAAAAAGTAGGTTGTTTAACTTACTAACTACCATGGCTTAATTTATGGTTTGTTCTAATATTCACATTAGTAAATGGACTTAATAAAGTTAGTTTAGGTAGTAAAAATGATTATAAAAATTATAATTAGGCAGGAAATTGATTTTTCAAGATACAGGTAATAAATTATATATTTTAGCAAAATTTAAATACCATTCATAGCATTAGCTCATCTAATATTAATAATTAAAATATTAATTATTACTTATAAAGTAAAAACCTGGTTATTAATGATAAAAATATTACTAAAAACAAGTTGAATGAGAGCTAAACAAATGATGATTTACATGGGATCTTTTATTTCCCCCCTTTTTTTCCATGGGATCTTATTTTGGAAGCTAGATTTTGTCAAAAAAAAAAAATTCTATTATGTAAATACTCATTGGCAAAGTATATGCTAGTTCATTACAACATTTACCTTTCTTTTTTCTTTTTTCTTTTTCCATTACAAAATGTTGAGCTTGAAATTTTTGGTTTTCCATTTTCCTTAATACGATTTAAACTAAATTGACAAGAATTAAGAAAAACCCAATTTTTTTTTTATTTTGAGAATATTTTAGAGTTGCCATCCGGTAAAACCGAGAAAGATGATTAAATTAGAACCAATTAACTAATAAGGCAAATTGGTTTTAATTTAATCATAAGCTCGTGTAAATCAAAACTTTTTGAAAAGATTTCAAGAAATTAGAGTTTTCAAGTTCGAGGGCCTATTAACCTTAATTGAGTATCACTTTTAACCTTTTGAATTTAATTTAATCTTTTAAATTATCCTAAAGAAATGTATTTACAAGTAAGTAAATTAAAAAAAAATTGCATCTACTTGAAAAAAATGAAGAAATTGAAAATTATTGACAAAAGGGGGAAATAATTTTTTTTTACATATTTTAAGTCACCCCATGATTGCGTGCAAGTACCTAATATCTGCTATTTAGGATTAAACTTCTGAAGTTCATTTGAAAACTCAAGTGTATTGGCCTTTTTTAATTTTGAAAACAACTGGCTTTACGTTTTTTTCAATTTATTCTCAATTATGAAAAAATTCCAAAAAGGTCCTAATTATTTAAGTGTTTATTTTTTTGAAAAATTCTAAGAAAATCCTACTTTTGGAAAATGTTTTATTAATTGGGTTATTATTTAAAAATGCTTTTCTAAGTAATAAAATAAACTATTATTAATTTTTTTTTACCAAAACAATGAAAAATAAAATAAAATAACAAATCTTTCCTATCTTTTTTTTTCTTTTTTATTTTTTTTTAGTTCAAGCAACAAGGTAATAAATTTACATATTTGGCCCCAAGAAAAAAAAGAAATAAAATAAAATACATAAATGACTAAAGTATATAAAATAAATAACAAAAGAGAAGGGCCAAACTGGGTACAATTCAAGGGTCAAGATGCGAGTTGGAGATAGGGGTGAATTCAAGTTGGATCAAGTTGAGCGATCAAATTACACTAAGGGAAGTAGTCCGGCAATTGTAATGAGGTGATTCTACTCGATTTAGCCACCAAAATGATCGAGGAAAAGTGTTTTTGTATGTATTGTATTGGAGATAGTCGAGGTAAGCGAAGTGCCACGGTGTTTGGAGCTTGTTGGTAATCATCGAAGAAAGGTGGCAAGGTGGTTGATTGGGCGGTGCGATACGGAGGCCATTGTCATTTAAATGATCCGAAGGTCTTAGGTATCTGGCTACGATGAGTTTAGCCATGTACTTGGTTTCATCTAAGGAAAGGTGGCAGTGATGCTTTCAAAGGGGATAGTTGCATGTAATTAGGGTTTCAAAAACCCGAGTAGTAGTTTTTAGGTTTATAGGCATGGCTAAGGATAGGGCTAATTAGGTTAGAGAGGTGAGGTTTTAGGGAAGCTTTTCGTGGTGGTGGTTTTGTTTGAAAACCACCATATAATAATTGCAATGTAGAGAAAGAGAGAATTGTAATGCTAGAGAGAGAAAGAGGATGTACATGTGTATTGATGCCTAGAATACTTGTTGAAGCTTCTATTTATACTGTACGAACATTAACAATGAAAGCAAGTAAAAAATGCCATGAATTCAAAGAATTAAAGCTCAAATTTGACTCCAAAAGAAATGCAAAATCGATTACAAATTCGTGTTAATTGTTGGCCAAAATTGGTTTATGAGTGTTCGTACTTGCCCTACAAATGATCTAGAAGCTTTTATTCTTACTCAATTAGTCCAAATTCGACAGATATTAAAGGGGCAAAAATCTCACAACTTGATTTTTTTCCAAACTTTCAGAGCTAATTTTATCCTTCAAACATTTGTATCGAGACACATTTTTTGGTTGGAATGTAAATTAAGCTATGTGATTTACATGATTTCACTATTAATTTGGTAAAATCATGTAAAGAAGAGAATAGAAAATTGCCATGAAAGTGGATGAGTGAGCTATTATTGCATAAAGGAAAATGGTAGAAAGAGAAGGAAAAGAGAGGAGAAAAAAAAATGTTGACGTGACGCTACGTAATCCACTAGAAGATTGTTGTGTGTCTCAATGAGATACATGGACTATTGGGTGCATAACACGTGGCAAATGGTGTCACAAAATATAAAAGACACAAAGTATCTCTTGTTGGATATGAACCTAAAACATTAACATTTTTTAATACCAAGACTAGGTGTAATACTAGATGGGTTATTGGCTTGTACCCTATTATGAATACAAGCTAAATATATATAAAGACTTAATCATTTTGGGCTAGATTTTAATTTTTGATTTGGGCTCAAACTAACGATAAATTAACAAATTCACCCAAAACTTTATTATTTCTATAACCTATCCTAAATTATTTATTACCTCTATTTTACTAATAAATTTGTGCATTTTTTACTTTTTCAGTTTTTCCATCTTTCAATATTTTTCTAAATTTTCTATTTTTTTCTTTTTCATTTTCTAAATTTCTTATCTTTTGTATTTTATAAATTTTTTATTTTTTTACTAATTTCTATTTTTTTTAATTTTTGAATTAGGACCCTTTTATTACCTAAAAGAAAAATTTAAAATTATGGAGGGACAAAAATGGGTTTTCTAGGCAAAATTCATAATTTTATTTTTGTACAAACAAAACTTAACCTATATTGTTGCTTTCTTTTGAATCTTCCTCTCACATCAATTGGTATATATAAAAAATATAAATATATATAACATTCACCAAAGCCATTATAATATAGTAATATGAATATGAGAATCTTAATAGAATGGATTTGAATTCCCCTCTCTTATATGGCATGTGTAATTGAATTGAATATATATATATATATAGATATAAGGCTCTCATTATTATAATAAATGGATTTTAATCAAATGCATAGTTAAAGTTACCGAAAATTTTCGTGGGCTCTTTGAATTGGAATCTCAATGATCATTCTTTCTTTTTCTTTTCTTTTTTACATCTGTCCAGCTTATCCTACTAATTTTCAAAATATCATAAAAAGAAATACTATAGTCAATGTCGGAAGACGGAAGTTTATGTGACTTAAAAGATAAAATTGAAAATCAAGAAAAAGCACGATTCTTGATAGGAGGAGTAATTGCAAGTTTTTTTTTTTTTTTTTCTCGATGAACTCCAAATATTATATTGATAGCAAAAGTTTGACAACAAAGTATAACCAGTAGGGAGCCTTTACAAAAACGAGTCTATCTAGGCCCTCCCTGTTCATCTGCAACAAACAAAGAAAAGTGTCCATCAACATAAGTCAACACAGAAACAGGATTCAATTCTGTTAAGTCAACATGATTAGCCTTAATGGCTTCTACAAAATTTGATGACAAAGATTCTAAAATCCGGTTTGCCGTATTAATGTCTTCATCCTTGTATATTGCTGCATGTGCTAACATATGAGCTTCTTCATTCGTCCTCCGAGTCTTCCACCTCCGAATCTTTGTCTTTTGCATCTCGGACCAGTCCCTACATGCAATAACCATATTATAAAGGAAAGTACAGTTCATATTACGGTATTATCATTGTGGATTTTGGTACACTACCATATAAAAGATTTATCATTAGCCTCATCACTTATGGTAAGCTTTTTATGATACATAAAACTCCTTTCACTTTATATTACCATTAGATATATAGACCAGTAATATCAGATATATTATCTGAAATTACTAGCTAACTTCATAATTTAAAAAAAAAAATGTAAAACGTAGAACATTGAATTTCACGACAAAATAATATAGTAAACCAAAAGTTTGTCTATTTACTAAAATTGAGTAAACTAAAAAAAAAAATGAACAACCACTAGCCATACTATGAAGTTCTCTCTTCACTCTCTTAATCATGTAGCCCTGTCTTAGTATAAGACTCCCTTAAGGGATTCCTCGACTTGGATGGATGAAGAGATGGTCCTGCATCAAAAGAAATATATCGGGGTGTAAGTTTACGCTTAGTAAGTTAATCCTTCTCGTCATACCACACAACAATTTTATTAAATATATAAACATATGAATGCATGAATATTTAGAATACTAAACAATATATGCAGTAAGTCAGGAACTGTATACAACTCAGAATTATGTGTCCTATAGTCAGGATTGGAGATAATTAACCAACACAAACCATCAATTGGGTTCTGGCACTTGAGTTTTTATTCCACTTGCACCAATGTGCTCAAATTAACTCAAACATATATATAATATAAGCAACTTTACTTTTCATATGGGAAATATAACTTTCCTTTAAAAAAGAAGCAAACTCTATGTCAAAAATCCCAAGTCTAGCTGTATAGTAGCCTCTATAATTCACATCATACACCATAAGCGAAAGTCACAAGATAAAGCTTTTCGCTAACGGTTAGCATCCCCTAACGCTTGGTAAGCCCAATAAATAAGATAGAGACTCAATAATATATAAATAGCATAACCATTGCCTAATCCCTGCAAGAGCCCCTGCTTTTGTAGCCCCTGCTTTTGTAGCCCCTTTCCACCTTCAGCGTAACGTAGTAATCGGTATAGTTATGATAGAATTATGAGAAATGCATGACTCATTGAATCCCTTAATCGAATAATTACCTAATCTAGTTTTCATTGTGATCAAACAAGTTCATTCTATATAACCATACATAACTATCATCACAAACACTTTCGATTATCATTTGATTATCAAATCATGGAATTCAATCATAATATCATATACATACATTTCCCATATTATACTAGCGTTCAAGTTCATAATATAAATTTAAGTGCATTTATACTATAAACAAAACCAAGCATGAGGTCATCAGGAATCACTCACTTGGACATAATTGATTAGTCATAGTAGTCTAAAGGTTGGTTGTCTCCAATGGTAGGATCCCTTAAACATTGCAAATATGATATTATAAGAAATTGAAATAAAATTAGAAGGCTAACCTAAAATCTTTTAAGTTACATTTTTAACTTAGTTCTTGTATTCTTCCCAGTTGTACTAAAACGTCAATTGCATATAACTTTCTCGTTTTAAATCCAATTTTTATAATCTTATAGTCGATTTCCATCGATTTTGAGTTTAATTTAACCTGGTGTGGTTAGATTTTTGAGATAGGACCCACAATTCTGTCCATGAGTTAGAATAGTAGGGTTCCTCAAGGTTCGGTGCTCTTTTGGGCTTAGTTTGGTTATTAAGCTTTTTGTTATCTTATTAAATCTTTTAGGCTTGAGCTTAAGACTTTATTCTAAGCTTAAAACATCCTTTAAGGTTAGATTTCCATCCTTCTCTCATGACCTTGGTCTTATCAAAATTTTCTTGGACTCTTAAACGAGCTTATGTAATTAAATGGGCTTGTTTTTTGTTTAAACTAAAATTAGTGACTTTGTTTGGCTTTGGAAGTTTTATGTGGACTCCTTATGGGTCTCAAAAAAACTTTCTTGGATGGTTAAGGTCTTGGTCAGAAGTTTTATGAAGGCTGTCAAGTCTGATTTTTCGGTTTTTGTTTAAAATTGATTTCTCATTTCTTGATTAATACTAAACCCTAACCCCTTTAATATTAATCTTCGACTAAATAAATTGAGAAATTCTGGTTTTTTATTCAAAAAATAATCTTTAGAGTTGCCACCCGACAGGAATCGGGAAAAGAAAAGAAACCATAACCAATTGGGTAGATTGGTTACGATTTAGCTACCGGTCTTTGATTTCAATTTTAATAAAAAAACTAGAGAGTTCCGAATTCGGGGGCTAACCTATTAAACCCTTAACGGGTACCACTATCTATTTACCGAACTTAGAAATATTCTTCTAATATTTAAAGAAATAAATAAATGAATAAAAAAAAAGAACCTAAGTTTCTACATATTTTATTGTCGCCCCGAAGGTGCCTACGTACCCGTTAGCCGGGATCAGACGATCGTAGTTCTTTTGAAAACTTTAGTGTTGGTTTATTTTAATTTTGAAAACCATCCGAGTTTACGTTTTTAGTTTATTTTAGTTTAAAAAAAATTAACGGGTCCTAACTTTTGATACAATTAAAAGACTTTCTAAAATACCCTAAAAATTTTATTGATTTTTATTAATTCATATTTCTAAAAAAAATTTGATTTTTTAGGTGAGAAATCTAAACAAAACTAGTCCTAAAAAATTCCTAGACTAATATATACTTATATTATTTATATCTATATTACTGTTATTAAACAACTATCATATTTAACTTATATAATAAAGCAGAATAATGCTAAAAGAAATATACTAAACTAATATATGCACACATATGCTATATCAAATAATATAATGATAATGACATAATATAATAACTAAATAAATAAAATAAAATAAAAATAATAAAAAAAATTGAACTAAACCGAACCTGAATTGCTATTTACAGCAGTGGTGATGGACAAGGCTCGTTGGTCGTGTGGTCACAAGGATTGCTGCGGACGTTGTGCGTACCGTTCGGATTGCGTGGAGTGTCAAGCACGGATGTAATGTCCGGTGTGATTTCGTTTCGGTCAGGCGTGCATGCGCTAGTTGTTCAGATTGAGAGGAGCATCAGCTTCGAATCAGCGTTGGGACGTCAGGGACTTCGGTCGTCGTCAGTTTCAGATTAGCATTGGGACATCAGGAATTGCTGGACTTCGGAGATCTCGGCAGGTAGACTTCGGAGGCAAGTGGACTTCGGTTGGTCAGATTGTGGCGTCTGGAGTGTTGGATTGTTGTTAGAGGATTAGGACGTTGATGGCGCGAATGTTGTCGCCTTCATAGAGTTCGGCCGAATTCGTTGGTCATCGTTTAATTTGCCGTCGCCAGTGTATCAGGGAGAATTGAAATTAGTTTTCAGGATGGGCTGGAGCTGGAATTGCGGCACCACTCCTGGTCGGAATTGGGCTGTGTATCCGTCGGGTTCCTATTGTACCCGATTAAAATAGATTCAAATCTGATTTAGCTAAACCCATATGATTTAATTAGATATGATTCTTTTGCAAAGATAGAAAAATAAAGTCATTGGTACCTGTAGAGACTCGAACCCGTGACCTCCAACTAAATCCACCCAAGCGCTTCGCTACTTATCCGTTAGGCCGTTGACCTGTTTCTTAATATTTATTACAATTAAATTATATTTAAACTATCTAAATCCCTAAACTAAGAATTTTTAACTAAACCAAAATTAAAACTAATATTAAACTAATTATTTCTAATATAAATTACTTCGAAATTTTTATAATTTTTTTCCTTTTCTTATTTTTTTTGGTATTTTCATTATTTTTTAATTTTTACCCTTTTTGTAAAAATAAAAACTAAGATTATGGAAGGGCAAAAATTAGATGTCTACAAAGGCCCAACTAGAAGTTCTAAGCGTAGGTGTTTTAGGCAATTTAGGCTTAGATTTGAGTTTTAGACTTTTAACACTTATCATACTTGTCTTGATTGGTCTTTTCACTTTGTTTTATTGTATTTTTAAGTGTTTTTTGTTACGGTTCCAGATCTGGTCAATTGGGTTTATGAGCTTCCAACTTAGTTTCTCCAATTGTTTCGTCATTTTCTTAAGTTTAATTGATAAATGAAGAGCCTATACTACTTATATTCTAACTCTAACTCTAACTTAACTTCTTCTCCATAAGAAGATCATTTAGCTAAAATACTAAGTAAAATTTATAGATCACATACTTACTATAAGTGCTATACCTTAATTTACATCTCAAAGAGTTGATTTCCTTATAAAAACATCATGTAATGGTTTTTCCTTCACCTAAAGCTAGATTTAAGCATATGAAACCAAATAGAAGTAAAAGTAACATCTAAATAGCCTTTCAATACACCACGTCCAGCATGTCAGTCTACCATTCATATACATATTCCGTGATTTTCTCAAGTCACAAACTTCTATTCTATGTGATAGGCATGCATCTTGCATAATACCAAACCTAATATGCTTATATTCCAACTTTCATATAAGAGATTCATAAACTTAACACCTAATGTAAACTAACCATAATATCACCTTATATACTTGTTAATATCCCCATGGAAAACATAAAGTCTCCTAGGGATAGCATCTTAAAGTACTCAAATTAAAAAACTTACTTTTCCATGGAAGGTGATTGTATACTTAGTGTTCTCTTTTGATCCTTGCTTTCCTTTTCCTTTCGCAAGCTACTTAGGTTGCCAAAGCTTTGGTGTTTAAGGTTGGTTTTGAGTATTCTAAAGTCTTTTAGTATAGCTCTTTGGGTGGACTAAAATGGAGGAATAAGAAGGGCACTTTGTGCCATAAATGGGTGTGTGTGTGTAGTGGCAAAGTAAGGGGTTGCGGGGCTTAGTTTCCTTTTGCGTTTGTAAGTTTAAGGAGTATGAAAACAGAGTGAAAAATGAGAGGATTTGAGAGAGAGGGTATCAGTTTTGTTGTGTGTATTGTACATCTTAAACAAGCTTCTTTGGTTGCATCTAAACTTAGTACATAAGCCTTATCTTGTAATGATTAGATGATGTAAGCAATAAGAGTCAAATAGTGTTTGTGAAAGACAAATGAATTGATGGTTAAATGACATGGAATGGTCCCCTATTCTTTCCTTTTTCCAACTAGCCATGATCTTGTCTTGTAAGGGTATGGGTTTGTCACATCTTATTGACTTTAGTATATGATTAGCTGAGTCACTTATTAACAAGTATGATAGCTTATATGAAGATAAGGGAATTGTCTTATTATAAGCTATTGAAAGGGTATCAAATGATATGTAAATCCAACTTTCATTTGATAGGTTATTTAATGTGATTGGTTGATTTGCCTATCCGTAAGTGACATAGATTATAAGGAAAATAAGGAAGTAGCCTTATATGTGTGATTCTTTTAGGGTTCAACTCTTATATTAATTCATATATTATGATTCACTTCCTAAGGAATTTTATAATTTCCTAGACTTGAACAAAAAATGTTAAAGTTAAATTTTCAATTATCCATTTAGGGTCTCAAATCCTTAATTGTCCATAGCTATCCTAGGGTTTAAGGTTTTGGATGATTTAAGGTCCGTCATTCTCGTGTTAGAGTTTTTGTCGACAATGAGGTTTTGATTTGAAAGACTAAGTTCATTTTTTAAATGTAAACTTTAATTCTTAGTTTAGTTGATTCTTGGGAATGATTGAGAATTACTCTTAGTTAATTACATGTCCCTTTAAGTAGTAAGCTTTACAATTCACATCTTTCTTAATTACTAAGTTAATGGCTTTCATAGAGTCAGATTCAAAGGTGAGTTTCAACCATCTCTTCTTAAGCGCCATTATGCAACTCTAGTAGATTGCCCGCAACTCCATTTCCTTTGTTGATGATGCTTAGATTTTCTTCATGAAAACTCCTAAGCATGTTTCTATATGACCTTTGGCGATGCCTCCAACAGCTGAGTCCATCATAAGGAGATTAAAAGCACCATCCACATTAATCTTGATGAAATCCATAGGAGGTGATTCCCATAGGGCATTGTCAATTTCATTTACCATCCTTTTCTGTATCACATTCTTATAGAAATGTACCTACCATTCTTTCACCTTCATGGTTCCCCTTTTAAGCTATGAATATTTCTTCTCTTTTTCAAATATGATCCTATTCCTTTCCTTCTATATACTCTAGAGGTGAAAGACAAAGAAAACCTATTGTAGACATGTTCGGCCAATAAGGTTTCTCCTTAGTTTTGCATTGGCTTTTATCCATTCAATCAGACTTAAGTTGAACGAGGCGTTGAACTGGATTGTATTCCTAACTTTGTCTAGAAATTTTTTATATATTCACACTCCATAAATAAAATGTCTTTGGGTCTCTATATCCCTCTTGCAAAAATAGCACACGTGGTTCTAAATAGTCCACTTCTCTCAAAGAGTATCTTTTGTTCATAAACTATTATGAACACATTTCCATATGAAAAATTTCATCTTTGGATATAAATTTATTTCCCAGATTTAGGCATGCTTTGTATTATCTCGATTTTGTTTAAATAGAGTGAAATATACTGACCTTACTGAGACCTCCCATTAGCTTGTAAACTCCAACATACAGTATCCTCATCAGAGTCCTCAACTTAGAGAATATTTCAAAGGAAACTTCTTATGTTACTGTCAAGCAAACACCCTATGGCCTATTCATCCCAATGTCCATTCTTATCTTGAGCTTTAGCAAGCGTAATGTTATCACATTCTTGACTTAAAGGTCCCATAATTAAACTGCTTGGACTACCTTTTCTTATCCAGTTCATGAGCCAAAAACCAATCCTTCTGCCACTCCTAGGCTTATGTCTAAGATGGTCCTCCATTCATTCTTACACATTAATACAATCCTTAAAGGTGGGTGAAGGGGTTTTGGTTAGATGGTTGTTTGGCCCTAGAATGCTCCTTCTCCATCGCTTTCTTAGGAAATCCACCTATAAAAAAAAAATCTTGTTTTAATTTTCCAAAGTAGTTCAACCATACAAGCCTTGTTTCTCCTTCTTAGATCCCATATATTTGCCCCTCCCAATTCCTTTAGTGCAATAACTCTACTTTAAGTGATATATCTCATTTTTCTCCCCCCAGTAGATGAACCCGAGAAGAAATTATTTACAATTATTTCCACTTCACAAATGAATTTGTTAGGTAATCTAAATGCTTCCATGTAATAACCAAGAATGCCCTCAATAACAGGTTTTGCAACTCATAAGCACTTGTTTACCTGCAACGCTTAATGAGTTCACTTTTTAGCATAACGTTTTTCTCCTTATCTTTTCCAAAACAAACTCCATGTAATCATATCGAATTTTTCTTGAGTGGGTTATAGGGTAACCTAAATACTTACCAAGGCAGCTATCTTCCTTTAGGTTAGTTCTACTGACAATATCTTTTTTAGATTTGGGGTTGACATTTTTCGTGAAAACTATTTTAGATTTTTCTAAATTTATTTTTTGTCCAGAAATTTCCCCAAATGCATTCATGAGTGACAACATGTTCTCTATGTTATCCAATGATGTATCCTTAAATAGAAGAATGTCATTGGAAAAAAAGAGGTATGACACAGAAAATTCCAAACCTCTAAAAGAGATGGGCTTCCCCCATTTGGCCTTTATCCATAGGTTTATCTATCTGCTGAGGATTTCCATTGCAAGAATAAAAAGGTAGGGTGATATAGGATCACCTTGCTTAAGGCCTATTGAAGAGATGAATTCCTTAGTCATTTTCCTATTGACAATCACAAAAAATCTTGATGTAGCTAGACATGAGACAATAAGGGATATCTATCTTTAGGGAAATTGAAATTATATAAGGCTTCCCGGATAAATTCCCACTCAAGTTTATCATAAGCTTTTTGTAGGTCTAGTTTTAAGAACACCCATCCTTTTGACGCTTTCTTCTTTGAAAATCTTTCTACAACTTCTTTAAGTAAGATTACATTATTCAAAGTACATTTACCCGGAATAAAGCTAGCTTAAGTAAGATTAATCAAGGTATCAAGAAAAGGCCTTATTCTACTCGCCATTATTTTTTTGACAAGTTTGTAGATAGTAGTGCATATACACTAATAAGACAAAAATCCTTTAAGTTGCTTGTGCCCTATTTTTCCGAAATCAACACCATAAGAGTTTTGTTAAACTCTTGTTCATTTAGGAGTTTGAGAAAGCCTATATGATCTCTCTAATCGCTGAATCTCCCCTAATATCCCAACACTCTTGAAAAAATCTAACATGATACCCATCAACCCCTGGGGATTTATCTACTCCAATATTTTTAAGGTTTTTTAAAATTTTTGTTTGAGTCACCTTGTAATCTAAAGCTTCTCTATCTGTCTCAGTCAACCTCAGACTTGAAGGAGTAGGTATCATATTTTTTAGGGTCATACATGGCTTCTCCAATTTAAACAACTCATAGTAAAAGTTTGACACCATCTTTTTAATCTTATCACAATCAAAGATCATGTTTCCATTTTCAACATAAAGTCCCAAAATTTTTTACTTTGATCTTCTCATCATGGTGTTGTGGTGAAAGAATTTTGTGTTTCTTTCCCCTTGAATGATCTAATTGGATCTAGCTTTGTTAGCTCATAGGATGTCTTCATGTCTCAAGGTTTCACTTAATTCCTTCTTAAGGTTATTATATCTATTCAAGAGTTGTTGGTAGGGATTCTTTGTTAACTCTTTTTCAACTTGGTTTAGCTATCCCATAATCCTTTGTTTTTGGTCGAAATGAATTCGAAAATTTCTTTGTTTCATTTTCTAAGTTTTCCCATAAAACTCTTTAGGTCTCTATCTAACTTGAAGTCAATGGCCTAATTCTCTTTTACAAATTGTTTAAAATTTGGGTATTCAAACCACATGGCTTGAAATATAAATGGTCTTAGATTTTTCCTTGAACTAGAGCACTTAAGCTTGGTGTTGAGCAAAATGGGCCTGTAATCCGATTGTATATGATTTAAATGAAATAATTTGGTCTCTCAGAATATATCTAGCCACTCTGCATTTATCGAGGCTTTGTCTAATCTGGATTTTTTAAGATTTGATATTGACTTACTCATACTACTCCATGTAATAGGGGGACCTACAAAACCAATATCAATCATTCTACACTAATTCATATAGTGTTGGTATCTACTGGCCTTTGTCTAACTAATATTTAGTGCCCCCTACTCTTCCTCACTTTTTAAAACATCTTTAAAATCTTCAATCATAAGCCATGAGCCCAACTAAGATATCCACTACTCTTTTTCTAAAATTTTCCATAATAATTTGCGTTTACCCCATTTAGGATTAGTATATATAATAGAACAAAATAATGAAACAAAAAGGGGGGTTACTTAGATTTGCATGTGTATTTCTTGCTGAGCTGTAAACAAGCTACTAATTGTTACTCTCTTGACGTCCTACATAACAATGATGCCATTACTGAGACTGACTGCCTCTACGTAAATCATTCCTTTGTATCCTAGTTGGTCCTATAAGATTTCTGCATCTTCACTACCCATTCTAGTCTCTAACAAGATGAAAACATCAGGATCATAGGCCCCTTTAAGTCTCCATATGGCGTTCTTTCTATTAGTTGTCGTAGCTATAAATCCCACAATTAGACATTCCAAATTCAATACGTAAAATTTGAGGTGATTGTCTAAATTGTTCGATCGAGCCCGAATTTTACAATGAAGTTAAGAATATTAGTAAAAGTAACCTAGTTAGTTTAGATTTAGGAAAGTAAAATAATTAAATATTATATTGTTAAGTCATACATATATTATTGGTTATTTATCGGAGATACGTAAAATGAATTCCGATAATTAACAAGTTACTATAGATAAAATATATATACATTAAAAATCATAAAATAACTTAAATAATATTTAAGGATACTTATTTATACTATATATGTATTTACGTATTGGTAAAAACATTTAAAATATCTAATATATATTAAAATAATACTAAATAAATTAAATAAAATTGAGAAAAATTAAGAAAAATATGTGTTACTGAGGAAAAATCTAGAAATGAGGCATGGCAACATAGGAAATTGATTTGGCTACACTTAAATAGGATTAGGACACCTAAGTAAGGGAAAAAGTAAAAAGAGAAAGGAAACTTATTTAAAAGAAAATTCAAGAACCGACTAACCCACCCTATAACTTTAGAACCCCCATCAAAAATTCATTTTATTTGGTTTAAAACCTAGCAAAAATGTAGAGAGATAAGAGAGAAAGAAGTAGCTATTTTTAGAAAAATAGACAAAAAATAGGTTCAATTAAGGCTAAAAAGGAGAACTCACATCAAACCCACATCTAAGAAGCAACCAAAACCAACATCCTCTAATAACCACCATGCCTGGTTGGGCCAATAACCATAGGGTAGTCGAAGATAGCTACAAGTTGATTTTTTCTGATGAGTCCAACTTATAGTTTGATTTTGTCAAATTTACTAAAAATATCAATATTTTGTGGAAAATTATAAAAATTGGTATTTTGGTATATTTTTGTATGAAGTTTTAAGGAAAAATGTTATTTTCATAAAATTAAGTCTTGAAATATATCGCTCTTAAGAAATCTCTAAATTTAAGTTAATTTTGTTTTCAAAAACCTTATTAATGTTATTTTGGCCTAAAAAATTTTCTGTATACTACTTATGATGAATATGAAATGTTTTTCTTGAAAATCATTTTCCATATTTTTAATCTCATTTTTAGGCCTTAAATCTTAATAAAAGACTAATTTCTTAAGTATATATAGTAATTTATTAATAAATTGATTTAAATTCTAATGTAAGGTGTATTTTAATATTTTAAGGTGTTAAATAATGTTGAGAGGTGAAAATTTTAGTGTTGGGAGCATTAGATTTGATTGTTATAGGTTTAGTATTATTAAATGTGCAATATGTAAATTGTAGAGATAAATGAAGTAGGATGTGTTGATGTAAATTAAGGTAATGATTAGGCTATATAGGATACTATGATTCTTGTTTGTGAGTAAAATTTTAGGGATAATGTTAAAAATGTAAAGCATCCTCAAATCATGAGCAAATTCAGAAGCTAGATTAGGAGCAGGATGTATAAGATGAATTAGAGTATTGTTTAGGGACTAAATAAGAGATTTAGCATACCTAAAATATAGTTAGTTGAACTTTATAAGATGGATCAGGGGAAGTTTCTAGGATTTATGTATAAAAGTGTAATTAGAAGTTGAATTAGAGCCTACTTCAAGAACTGATTCGGAAGTTGGACTAAGGACTAACTTAGGATGAGATAGATTATAAGCAACATAAAACCTGGACAACTAAGTAAAATTATGATTTTAAACTAAGATAATAATTAGAAGCTTATCCGTAATAAGTGTATTAATACTAAAATGTTATCTCTACTATAGGAACAAGCAACAATGCTATAACCTACATCATACCTTAGTGAGCAAGTGGGAGACTCCAAGTAAGTTTGAGATCAACACGTTACTTTATTTTAGAATACTGTTTTATAGTATTTGAAAGCTTAGGATTTTGTTCGATTATGCTTGTAAGTAGCTTACTTATGTGCCTTTAAAATTGATTGAATCTTTTAGCTTACTATTATGATTTGCAATTGTGTGTACTGCATAGACTTGTTTACTCACCTCGAAAATAGACTTAATTAAACTAGATTTAAAACTATAATGGGGCATGTATTGTAACCTATTGAGAGTCAATTATGATTCTCCGATCAAATACCAATACCTTTGAAATAGATAGTATTGTAGTATAATGGTCCATTTTTCATGTTTAGTTGAACTAAGTGATAAGAGAGGAGGTCGTGGTAAGAATGAGAACAATGGTTTGAAGGATAGTCATGGGAGGAAAGATGTTCCCATTGTACAAATTTGGATTTGCTTGTAAGCAATTGCATATATATTGAAACTCCTCAAATCCGAATTAGAGCAAATGAAATTTCTCTAATTTCACAATAGACTAGACAACGTTGTATACTGGCATTTGTTTGTTACATTACATTTAATTAATTATTTGATAATCTTACTTGTGATTATTGTATAATTTTATGTCTCCATCCTAAGTTATTGAACTGTTGATTGCTCTTATCCTTATAAATCTTTTTATAGGTGCTAACCAAAATACTACATTATAATTACCTAAAGGTTAGTTTCTCTTAGAGATTTTAGGGGAGTAAGGACTTGAATTGGAAGAACTATAAGACTTTTGAGAGTTTTTCTATTAACTCTTACAATGTGAATCTAATCATGTAAATATTTCTTTTCCTATACTATGATGTGCAAATATCTCCTAGGACATTAGAGTTAGTATATATATATATATATATATGTTTTAAATCTTTGTATGTAATTTCATTAGTATTTTTGTATAAATAGTTTACTTCAGAGTAAATAGTTGCAGACGCCTTGTACAAATTAAGTTATGATAGTGGTTATGAGGTCAGCTATTATCTTATGTTGGTGTATACGGTGAGCCTATTGCGACTTCACCACTTCGGGGCATAACAGCAACTCCTCTAGTATTCCATGCCATTACTTTTAAAGGGATCCCCTTTTCTCTTATCCGGTTTACATCCATTAATATTGAGTTGAGGATAGAAGCAATAATGCTATACCACACCGCAAGCCCTATTTTAGGGTTTCTTATCCCGAAGATCTTGAATCTCATCCAAGTTATCCTAAATCTCACCATCGTCATCAATGTAGTTGTAAAGTGTACTTTTACTATAAGTTAAAATAGTAATTTTATCTTTGTCGATTCTTCAACATTAAAAAGGCTTGTAATTAGAAAACATAAAGAAAGAAGGTTATGGGGGTGCTAAGACTATCTGGCATTACCACTTTGATATCTGAGTTAGGATGTGAAGTTTATGTAAAAGAGAGATTAAAGAATACATGCATGAAGTAAGAGAGGCTAGAACCATCTATTTATGGATTTTTCGAGTTATTTATAAGCATGGTGACCAAACTACTTGAGGATAGCAATTGAACTATCTTTAACTGTTCCCCATGTATTTATTAACTATTTAAGGAGTTTCCTATTTTAAGGGAGTGGGTCAACTAGCAGTTATTTAGTGTAATAATTGCTAAACTATTTAAGCCCTTTGTACCAACTTGAATATTTAAATTCCTTGAGTTAGCTTTATGGTGTTTATTCTAGCTAACTGTAAACTCTTCCTTTGCAGTCCTAACTCTTTTTGAAATTGTTTAAGACACTCTTGGTCTTAAGCCTATTTGAGATGCCCTTTTATTGATCAATTTCAATGGAATTAAATCTAACCTAGTCAAATCAGGTTGGAACATATTGAGGCAAGTTGACAATGAGTCTTAGAAGCTCATTTTTGGCCATTTGGGCTTTGAGCGAAAATCTCCTATCAACAATATTAGTTATATCCAATTAGAATATTTTTTATGGAATTAAATCTACTTTGATTTCTATTCCATCATTTCTCTTAAAAACCTCACTTTCCTTCCTTTTCCTATTTCTTCTTTCACTCCAAACATAGTGTTACTTTTCTAAATAGGATAGTCAATCCTCTCTAATTCCTTTCCTTCACTCTCCTTCCTTCCGCTTATAAAAGAAAACTAAAGTTTTGCTTATCCAATTTTACATATAAAATCTAAAGCTGCTAAATATTATATAAAGTCGAATCATTTTTTTATTAAATTTATTATCTTTACTTTTAATAAGATACATATCAAATGCACACTGGTCAGACAACATATCAGAAGTACATATAATTGTCATAACACAAAATGCATCATGCGCCTCATAGGATAGGTTGCAATTATGATGGTAATTCCCAATAAGATTCAAAACTCAATAATTTATTGATTATACATTTTTCAAAATGAATAAATATATCAAAAAATATAAAAGAAAATCTTTATTTGACTTAATCATATGGTAACATTTTCCCTTTAAAATATGAGTGAGAACCATATGTGTTGACTAAAGCATACATTTACTAAACCAGCGTGAGTTAGAATTATTTTGTTGCAACAAATAAATGAAGCCTGAACCTGAAGGACCGCACTAGACATCTGTAGCTCGATGTTTAATATGTGTTGGTGTCTACTCGTTGAACGAGACTAGGCAGGGTACGGACAAATGAGATTTAAAATAATAATAATAATAAAAGTGGAGTTCTTTGAGTAATAATCACCCACCAATCTTGACAACACTCGCAGTTAATAAAAAATTGAGCCAGCACCATGCTGGAGGGTGTTGCAGTCCACCTACATTTTTGTACAGTTCTCTTTGGACCTTCGTTGGCGTGGCGGTCCTTTGTTTTATGCTCGGAACAATGACACTACATAATTCGGGAAAATTATCATCAGTTTCTACCGGTGAAATAGCCCTACATTCCTGACCTGACTAGCCCTAACCTTGTCCACACCTACAATATAGCAGGTGTAAGCCTTATTACACAAACGTCTCCATTAAGGAAAATTCTTGTATATGATTAAATGTATATAAATTGTGTTTATTATGCTTCTTAATCATACGGAATCTATACAAAATGGTGGTGGGCTCTATAAATCTATAAAAGCAAAATATTTTATTCACCAAAATAGCTCAATGTCACAATCTCCACTTTAACTTTTTTTTTCTTTTTTTTTTTATAATTATACAACTAAAATTTCAATCTATTTAATTAAAAATTAAATTGTCACTGTTTATATATGCCTTAGCTAACTCTATTTTACATAATTAGTACAATTAGCATAATCAGCTAATAAAATGACTGCCTACAACATTAAAAAAGTCATACAACCCCCAACAATTGGTAGCTAACCAACTCACATAAGACAATGGGTCGTGATCCACTACAAAAATATAGGTCACGAGACCTATTGGAGATCATGGGTACACCTGACCCCTTAAGCCCATAGGTAACCGGTATATTGGTTAATTACATTAACTGCATTAATGATTTGAATTTTAGTTAGTTAGGTGCAAATAGTAACTCTAAATTTTCAATTAGATATATAATTAAATAAATTAAAAGTTTAAGTGTATAATTGCAAAAACAAAAGGTAGCAAATTTAAGGTGTTTACATGACATTGTCTCCTCATGAAAGAACCATTTTTATAACACATATTGCTATTCATATTCCAATGATTGAAAAGTAAAAATTCAACGCTTGAATTATGTTTCTCTTCTTTAATGTTCTAATGGTATTTATTTAAATAAAATATACTAACCATAAAGTATCTATTGCACATTTCCTGGTATAACAACAAAATTATCACTTAAACTTTGAGATATATATATATATATATATATATATTTGCAATTTGAAACATGAGTTTGAATTTGCTACGTGTAATACTAATTGAATTTTTATTTATTACCTTACCTATAGTTATCTTTTTCTTTTTTTCTTTTTTGGAAAAATATAAAAATATCCTTAACATTTACCTCATTTTCTATTTTAGTCTTCAACGTATCAAAATTTTCTTTTAGAATTTTAACATTTACAAAATTTTACAAATAAATCCTTTCAATTGACAACATTAAATTTTGAATTGAAAAGGTATAAAAAAATCCTTAATATTTGTTTCTTTTTCTATTTCAATCCTAAGCATTTCAAAATTATCATTTGAGTCTCCAATATTTGAAATTTGTAAATTAGTTCTTTTTTGCTATTGTTATTAAATTATCATTTACATATTGACATATGCTAATATTCTATTGGTCTAAATATTTCTATTAAATAAATAATATAATAAAATATTAAAAATTAACTAAGGTATTAAAAATTATATAAAAATAATGAAAATTTATACAAAAAATTTGGAAAATGAAAAAAATAAAAATCTACAAAATTGAAAAAAAAAATCACTAAGATAGTATATTTAGCAATATATATACTTATATACATATATATTAAATTAAATATTTTTCATAAGAGCATTTTTTTGTACTTTTCCCTAAAAAATTATATGAAATATTTAATATTAATTTCTATATGTATATAAGATTAATATTGATATATATATGTATATAAGTATATTATATTACTAAATATATAGAAAAATATTTAATATCAATATATGTATATAAGATTGATAACAATATATATGTATATATGTATATATATATATATATATATACTACTAAATATACTATCTTAGTATTTTTTTTTCAATTTTTCAGTTTTTTTTTTCATTTTCTAATTTTTGTATAATTTTTCATTATTTTGAAATAGTTTTCTATAATTTTAATACCTTAGTTAATTTTTAATATTTTATTATATTATTTATTGAAATACATGGATTAATAGAATGTTAGCAAGATATGTAAATGATAATTTAATACCATTAGTAAAAAAGAACTAATTTGCAATTTTTTTAAAACTTTGGAGACTCGAATGAATATTTTAAAATGTTAAGAATTGAAATAGAAGAAAAAAACAAATGTGAAGGATTTTTTGGTACTTTTTTAATTGAAAATTTAACGCCATTAGTTAAAAGGACTTATTTGCAAACTTTTATAAATGTTAAGGACTTAAGTGAAAATTTTGAAATGTAGGACTAAAATAAAAAAATGGAGTAAACATTAAGAACTTTTTTATACTCCACCACCCCCCCCCCCCCCCCCCCCCCCCCCCCCCCCCCCCTCTTTTTTAACTAATGATGTTGATTAGTTACCAACATCTCTTTAAACATGTCGAATATCATAACTTTAATAAGTAAAAGTTTTGATTAGGTATGAAATTTAGTAACTTTTAACTTAAGGTATAAAATTTGAACTGCATTAATTTGATTGGACATAATATTTGGCAACTTCAAAATTTATATATAAAAGGAAAAAATGATATAAAAGTCAGGTGCAATACATACCTATTAAAATTTAAAAAAAATTACACGATTACAAATCGTGTAAAAAATATTTTTCAAATATTAATACTATATTAGTGTTTGTATGTATGACATATTATTGGTACACCAAAAGTAATATCATGTCTTAAAGATGTGACATACATATAAATACTTACGACATTAGCATTGGTATTTTGATAATATTTTTTGTAAAATTTATAATTATATAATTTTTTTATAATTTTGATGGTAAACATACAATTTTCTCTATAAAATTCAGATAGTAATTTTGACATTATCTCCACGTTTTATCACAATGAGAAGTGGATGAAAACATAAAAAAAAAAAATTTATTTTGGTCTAATGCCATTATTAAGGTAATATATAAATTAAATTTACTTGCAAACTACTTGACTCAAACTTAATGTTTATTTGAGTTTGAGCTAATTAAGTAATTTGTTCAATCTAACTCAAATTTTATAATGTTTAACTTTATTCATGAGCCAAATTAAACTTTAATCAAACTTATGTGTACATCCAACTTGATTCTAAGTTTAAGCGTATTTTAGCATATATGTGTATATACAAAATCAAACCATCTAAGTAACCTAAATGAGTTTAAACTCAATATCATAATGTCTTAACTCTACCGAGTCAAATCAATTGCAAACATACCTAGGAGACTTATTGGGCATGTACAGATAGATAGCCTTTGAACTCTATTAGCGTGATTTAGCTTCTTTGGAACTTTTAAATATATTTACATATTCCCAAGTTGTCCTTATTTATGATTCACAATATGCGGATAATCCCAGATTGTTGATATAACCTTGACACGTTCACTAAATAGGGCATAAACGATAATGATAGGATTTGGACATAAATTTTTATAAAATTTTAAGGAGGTGAAGTTATATATTGAAATATTAGTCCCCGACATGTATTTACAATTTGCTACTTTATTTAATGTGATAGGTCTTACTAACAATTAAGAATAATCTTACATGTATTTAATAATATGTAATCAACAAAGAGAAATATTATTTTCAAAAAATAATCATATAGGTTTTTTGATAAGGAATGCCTAGAGTCACTTGAGGAAGTGAACCAAGTGAGTTTTCATCTACCTTGTTTCCAAAATTTCTATTTTCTTGCTAAAAATAAAAAGTAACGCTGCATCATTAAGTGGACGCAATACACATTTTATAAAAGGAAAAAATTATAGGGGTATTATTCCGTATTTTTAAGACGTGAAATAAATAAATAAATAAATAGTGGTTGTATTATTTTCATTTATTTATTTCCTGTAAAATATATAATTGATCTTAAAAAGCATAATATTTTCTTTTTAATACCTTCAACAAATACTATAAGGATAACGTTACGGAAACTTTTTATAAAGATACAATGGACAAATAATTAGAGTAGAAGCTTATTTTAATCTCGTATGAAAAGTACGACATGAAATATAGTACGATTGACCCACCTGACTGACCCCTAATGATTAATCAATTAATTATTTTAATACTTCGATGCTTGGAGTTAATGACGCTACTGATTACGCTGAGCCCAGGGGAATAAACTATGATGGCGACGGCGACGCTCACGGAAAATCTTGATTAATTTTATTGTTGGGTTTGGAGGAATATTATTAAATGCGATTGCTCCATGGGCCTGTCATTGAATTCACATGCTCGAGATTTTTTTAACAATAGAGTATGCCGTACCTTCTCAAAAGGAAAATGACAGCGGGTTTGATATTATACATCAGCTGTTTGTACAAGAAGTGTGCAATAATTAGTAAAGTTTTAATATATGATAAAATTTGTAAAATATAGGTAGAAGTGTCTTTTAGAAAATTAATTATTATTATCATTATATATTTAAATATGATTGATAATTATAAAAAACATAAAACTTCAATCTGTATATGAAACATTTTCTTAAATAACATATCTTCAATATAGGGTCTTCCTAAAATATTTAAAACCCCTATTTATTTACTTCTTTGTCCTAACTTATAATATATAGGGATGATGAGGAAAAAAATTAATTAAAAAAGAAGAATATTTATATATTATATGTATATTTTATAAAGCAAATTTAACATTTCTATATTTGACTTTTACTTGTGTGTCTAAGTGATACCTAATGAATCTATTTTCACCTTATTAACATATACTAAGATTAAGAATGACTGATTATAAAGTAAATAGAATAGAAGACTCTACATTTACCAAAATTTTTATGTCAAAATTTTTAGGTGGGGATGGTGGTTGGTTTGTAGATTAAAAAGAGCCACAACCCATTGAGCTTGAAAAGAAAAATTAATTAAAAAAGAAGAATGTTCATATATTATTGTCGAACCTGAATTTTTCGGTTTCTTATTTAAATTTCATTTCTTATTTTCTAATTAATACTAAACTCTAATTTATTCAGTATTAATTTTCGACTAAAGAAATTAGAAAATTCTGGCTTCTTTAAAAAAACTATTAAAGTCGCAATCCGACTGAAGTTGGAAAAAATAGAAATTATAATCAATTAAGTGGATTGATTACGATTTGTTTACCGTCTTTGATTTCAATTTAATAAAAATTAAAGGGTTTCGAATTCGAAGGTTTACTTATTAAACCTTAACGGATAGTATTATTATTTTTTCAAAATTAGGCTTATTTTTCACAATTTTCCTTTTCTGATATTTTTAAGAAAAATAAAAAATTAAAAGAATAAAAGAAAACCTAAGTTTCTACATATTTTAATGTCGCCCCGGATGTGCCTACGTACCCGTTGGTCGAGATTAGACAATCGTAATTTTTTTTCGAAAATTTTAATGTGTTGGTTTATTTTAATTCTAAAACTAACCAAGTTTAAGTATTTATCAATTTAATTTATTCAAATAAAATTCTAAAAGGGTCCTAATATTTTAGTATTTCTATTTTAAAAAAAAAAACTCTCTAAAACATCCTAATTTTAAAAAAAAAGGCTTTTTATTTCTAAAAAATAATTTTTCTAAATGAGAAATCCTAAAAAAAACTTAATACTAAAAATTACCTAAGCTAATATATATCTATTTATATACTATGTTATAAACATAACTAAATAACTAATAAATAAAATAATAATAATATAATAAAAATAATAATGATAATAATAAATATGAAAGACAACGGAACCTGAATTACTTGTTTGGTGAAGGACAATGGACATGCTCGAATTATGTCCTTTGTGGTTAATGTGCACGTTCGGTCAGTTGGTGTTTGTCGATGAAGAGCTGCTGAAGAGGACAAGAGCTCGGCATATAGGTTTGTGATAGGGTTGTGGCTGTGCAGTCTAGTTGCTGTTCGCAAGAGAGAGTTGGCACTTATGTAGGGGCTGTTTGTCAGTAATAGTAGGGCTATTGCAATACAAGCGTTGTATTGTGCCACTAAAGTGTATTGTAGTCATGTAGGGGAAGTGATCGACTACTGCGACTGCATTTTGTGAAGTTGTGGTTTGGTTTGTGCGTGGCTTGCTATTGCGTGATGGTGTTGTGTGGTGAGGACTGTAAGCCCTGCAATCAGTCACTCAGGGTTTCCATTGGCTGAAAGATCCGATCAAACCTAAATTATAAGTAAAGCTAGAAATATTAGCAAAATAATCCCGTAAGTTTGAATTTAAGAAAATAAGCAATAAAATAAAAAAATATAAAAATTCCAAATTTTAAGTATATAACTCGTTATTTATCAAAAATGCATAAAATGTATTCCGATAATTAACGAATCGCTCGAGATAAATTATATGTATACTAAAAATCCTAAAATGACCTAAATAATATTTAGGAATATTTATTTGTACTATATGTGAATTTACATATATGTAGAAATACGCGTAATTACTTAAAATATGTATAATGTGCTAAAATAACACTAAATAATTCCTAATTAATTAAGGAAAAATAAAAAAAATCAGAAAAAAATAGAGAATGATCCAGAATTGGGTCATGGTAGCTGGGAAAAATAAGAAAAAAAATTATCCAATTAAATTAGAGCAGCACAAAAGTAAAAAATTAAGAGATTTAGGTAATGTCTTATCCAATTTAATGCACATTAATTACCACAAAGCTCTATAAATAAGAAAAAAAAAATCACAGAGCTCATTTGGACAGTTAGAAATCAAAGAAAAATTAGGAGCATCAAAATTAGAAGGAAAAAATTTGGGTAAAAAAAAAAAAGAAAACTATGCAGTTGGGGCTTATAAGGAGAACCTAAACCCGACGAGCAGTTAGGAGTAGAAGACCACCACCACCACACAGTGGTGGCAACGCCCAAGTGGGCAAACACACCCATGGCCACCGACGGTGGCCGGAGCCACCCAAATCGGTAAGTTCGATTTCCAGCCCGATTTTCTGTAATTTTGTAAAAATAGTAAATATTCTTAGAAAATTATGAAACTTGTTATTCTGGAATATTTTTGTATGTAGTTTTTAGGAAAAATATTATTTTGAAGAAAATATGTCCCGTGATATATGGTCCTTAAGAAATTATACAAAACCGAGCATATTTCGGTTTAGAAATAAATGACCTTAGGAGTGTAGTTTTGAGCCCAAAATTTTTTTGTAGATTAATTAGATGATATAAAACAGTGTTATGAAGCCCGTTTTCAAAAATTAATTTTCTAAAATTTTAGATAATTTCTAGGCCTTAAAATGAGGTATAAAATGGGTAATTTAGGGTTAATTAAGTAATTAAATCGTTAATTGCTGATTTAGTGA
The DNA here is from genome assembly GCA_024138005.1 of Lumnitzera racemosa. Classification (NCBI taxonomy): domain Eukaryota; kingdom Viridiplantae; phylum Streptophyta; class Magnoliopsida; order Myrtales; family Combretaceae; genus Lumnitzera; species Lumnitzera racemosa. Next base: position 30,793,234 of record JAMXBC010000011.1, read on the forward strand.
ATAATTATATGTTTTAGGATGTTGAAATCTGATGAAGTATGATACTTGTAGCATTTAGGGTGTTAGATGTAATTATTAGGTTAATTATGTAGTAAATGAGTAATAGGGAAAAATAGTAAATGTTAAGCTAATTTTGTAAATTAAGGTAATTAGGAGTAAAATATGATTTAGGATGAATTTAGACATTTTGAAATGATAATTGATGTTGGGAGATACTAATTAGAGTGACAAAAACATTAGATGTGTATTATGTACATATTAAGTAATAGTACATAGTACACAATTATTAGAAATATAATAAATAGAAAATATTAGAATAAAAATTGATATTATGATAATAATAAAAATATACAATAAATCTGATAGGAACTTGAATTTATGTAATTATATGAAACATGTAAAAATTTCTTACATCAGGAGTAAATTCGATACACTATTAAGGATTTAAGTGTACTAGATATAATAAAATACTGACTATGGGTAATTATGGTATTTAGGATATCTAAAAGTAAATTGATTAATTTCATATTATAAGTTAAAAAAAAGTTTCTAGAGTTCGGGTATAAAACGGTACTTAGAAATCGAATTAAAATCTAATTTAGAAATCGATGCCGAAATCGAAACCGAACTCGAATCTAACCCCAAACCTAGAATAATTGTAAAAGACTTAAGACCTAGATAATTAGATATATTAAACCCTAAAAAAAAACATAACAATAAGCGTTATAGGATAAAATAAACCTATAATAGTTATATGAAAAATTGAAACCACGTTTGTGTTATAAGGATAATCGGCGATGGCCTGAGCTAGTCGAACCTCGAGTGAGTGAGCGAGGAGTCGAGGTAAGTTGGGATTAATACGTTGCTGTATTTTGGAGGCTTGATATTATGCTTGGTTGTGCTTGTTAGATAGTTGGTTATGTGCATGTGCTTGATTATGAGTGATGCTATGATTCTGTCTGTTGTTCTGACTTGTATTGTATTATTTGTATGAAATGATTGATCACTTTAAACTGAACCTAATCAAATATATGACCTATAATCATAATTGGACCTATATGGTAACCCATTAGGGGAACTTAGGACTCTCTAGCTAAATATCGACCCCTTTGAAAGGGATAGCACAGGATTGCATAATGGTCCTTTCTTCATCCTTAGTTGAACTAAGTGACAGGAGAGAAGGTCGCAGCGAGGGTGAAGTCAATGGTTCGAAAGTAGTTACGAGAGGAGTGAGGTCTCCATTGCACACGCCTGGGTTTGGTCATGAGCTATTGCATTAATGACAACTCCTCAACCCGGATTAGAGCGGGTAAAATTTCTCTAATCTTACAACGGGCCGAACAACGTCGTGCGATGGCATTTGCTTGAACATATATTGCATCTAATAATTTGATTGATAACCTTGTTGTGTTTATGATATAGTTTTAAGTCCTCCATCCTAACTTACTGGGCTATGGTTGCTCACATCCCTATAGACGTTGTGCAGGTGCTGGCTAAGAAGTGGCATACAATTACTCTGAAGCTAGCAACTGCTGGATCCTGGGGAGTAAGGAAAAATATTTGAAGAACAAACATATATTCTTAAGGTTTAAGCTTTTTTTTTAGAATTTTTCATTTTTGAATAATGTAATAACTAAATTATAGTGTGTATATATATATTTTCTCACTTTCTTAAGTAAATGATTTATTTAAAATCACAAACTGTTTACTTTAAAGCGGGTTAGTCGTAGACGCCTTGTGTAGATCAGGTCTAAGATAGCAGTTGTAAGGCCAACTTTTATCTTATAATGGTTTACACGACAGGGCTGTTACGACTCTGCCGCTTTGGGGCGTGACAAGGACTTAGTGTGCTAATGTGCATGGAAGGCCACCTATTGTTCGTAATTGTAAAGATGACAGTGCTGTGTGATGAAGTGTGCTACAATGTTGAGGGTTAGGTGCTTTGGTGTTGTATGCATATTGGGCAAAGACGATGGGCATGCCGTGATCTGTGTATATGCTGGAGCTCGCACATGAATCTGGTTGATGGAGTTGTGTACTGGATCGGGTGTGAATTTGCGTATATGTTGGACGAAGGATGGTCAGTTTTGGCTTATTGATCAGTGTGGTTTTTGGCCGTACTACAAATCAGGGAATTGTGGTTGCGTGAAGTATGGCGAGGGAGGTTGTGTTTGGTTGCTGATTGTGGATGGAGCTATGGGCGGTGTGTAGACTATACAATGTCTATGAATTATGTTAGTTGTTGAGTAGCATAGACGTATGGTGTAAGTTCGTAGGGAAGTTGGTATGCGTCCATAGACTGTATTAATTGTTGAGTTATTGTGATAGAAAATAATCTAGCTAAGTGATAGTGAACAACAATCACCTCACGACTGTAGGTAATTGACTTCTTTCTTTATACCACGTGATCGGTATTTATAAAATTTGAAAAACCAATCAATTTAAAATAGATTTGAATCTTATAAATCTTTATTGCATTAGATTCAAAAGATTTAAAATTAGATTTAAATTCGTATGCTCAACCGATTTTCGTAAATGAAAGAAAAAAATAAAGAACACGTGTGTCTGGTGAGATTTGAACTCGTAACCTTAAGCTAACCTAATGTCAATGTTCAAATACTTATCTGTTAAGCTGTTGGTCTGTGCCTTAATATTTAGTGCAATTAAATTATACTTAAACTACGTAACTCTCTAAAATTATTTGAACCAAACTAAAACCAAATCAATTAACCCTTAAACATTTTACTTTCCACAAATCTATTTTCCAAAAAAAAAAAAAATCTTTATAACGTTAATTTTTTTTTGGTACTTTAATCATTTTCTTTATTCTTTATTATTATTTTCATTTAGAATTAGAACCTTATTAAAAAAAAATTAGAACTATGAGGAGGGAAAAAATGAGGTATCTACAGCTATTACTCTTTGTAGTGAAGTTTAAGTAAAACTTTTCCATAAAGACAAAAGAGACACCATTTTTGTGTTGAGATTGACTTTGTCCTAAGAAGCGCTATGATTAGCTAGCTATCCTAGAACTAATTTGTTGGAGATTTGGTGACAAATACTTGAAAATAACAGTAGTGAGGGTAGTGCCCCTGTGGACTAGCAGGAACCTTGAATGAATGGGTAAACTGCTCCTTAAGCTCACTAATATCCTAAAGAGATATTAAGGACTTAATCGTACCCCTTACAGGCTGACTAACCAAGGCTGGTGAAGCGTTCCTTAAGTTGGCTAATACCCTAGAGAGATATTAAGAATTTGGCCATACTCCCTATGGGTTGATTAACTAAGGTAGGCTACACACTCTGTGGGCTGGCTACGACTCTAAAGAGATATTGATTACTTGGTCGTGCTTCCTATGGGCTGACTAACCAGGACGGGTAAAGCGCTCCTTAAGCTAATTAATACCCTAAAGAAATATTAAGGACTTAGTCGTTCCCCCTACAAGCTGACTAACTAAAGCGGGCGAAGCGTTCCTTAAGCTAGCTAAGATTGTAGAAAGATATTAAGAATTTGGTCGTACCCCTTATGATCTAATTAATTAAGGCGGGCGATACAATTCGTAAGCTGGTTAAGACTCAAAAGAGATATTGATTACTTAGTCGTGCCCCTTATGGGCTAACTAACTAAGGTAGGTGAAGCACCACTTGAGCTGGCTAAGACCCTAAAGAGATATTAAGAACTTAGTTATACCCCCTATAGGCCAATAAACCAAGACAAGCGAAGCACTTCTTAAACTGGCTAAGACCCTAAAAAGATATTGGGAACTTGGTTGTACTCCTTATGGGCTAACAAACTAAGGCAGGCGAAGTGTTCCTTGAGTTGCCTAAGACCCCAAAAAGATAGTGGGAACTTGGTCGTATCTCTTATGGGTTGATTAACTAAAGCAAGCGAAGCGCTCCTTGAGCTGGCTAAGACCAAAGGTATTGAAGACTTCGTTATGTCCATTATGGGCTAACTAACCAAGATGGATGAAGTGCTCCTGGAACTTGCTAAAACCCTAAAGAGATATTGAAAACTTAGTCATGACCCTTATGGGTTAACTAACCAAGGAGGGTAAAGTGCTCCTTATGGGTTAACTAACTAAGGTAAGCAAAACGCTCTTTGAGCTGGTTAAGACCTTAAAGAGATATTGAGAACTTAGATGTGTCTCCTATAAGCTGACTAACCAAGGTGGGTGAAGCGCTCTATGAGTTAGCTAAGACCCTAAAGAGATATTGAGAAATTGATTGTGCCTCATATGGGCTAACTAAGTAAGGCAAGCGAAGCACTCCTTAAGTTGACTAAGATCCTCAAGAGAAATGAAGAGCTTGGTCGTATTCTCTATGGGCTGACTAACTAAGGCTGGCGAAGTACTCCTTGAGCTGGCTAAGACCCTAAAGAGAATATTTAAGAACTTGGTCATGCCCCCTATAGGATGACTAACTAAGATAGGCAAAGCGCTCCTTGAGCTGACTAAGACTTAAAGAGATATTGAAAAACTTAGTCGTACCCCTTATGAGCTAATTGACTAAGGCGGGTGAAGCACTCCTTGAGTTAGCTAAAACCCTAAAGAGATATTAAAGACTCGGTTGTGCTCTCTATGGACTGACTAACCATGATGGGTGAATCACTCTTTGAGCTAGCTAAGACCCTAAAAGATGTTGAGAACTTGGGCGTGTCCCTTATGGGCTGACTAATTAAGGCGGGTAAAGCACTTCTTGAGCTGGTTAAGATCCTAAAAGATATTGAGAACTTGGTCACATCCCCTATGGGCTAACTAACCAAAGCGGGCAAAGCGGGCAAAGCGCTTCTTGAGTTAGCTAAGCCCTTAAAATATGTTGACAACTTAGTCGTACCCCTAATGGGTAGACTAACCAAGGCAGGTGAAGCACTTCTTGAGCTAGCTAAAACCCTAAAAGATATTGAGAACTTAGAAGTGCCCCCTATGGGCTGACTAACAAAGGAAGGCAAAGCACTCCTTAAGCTGGCTAAGACCCTAAAAGATATTGATAACTTGGTTGTACACCTTATGGGTTGACTAACTAATGCGGGTAAAGCACTCCTTGAGCTGACTAAGACCCTAAAGAGATATTAAAAACTTAGTTGTACTCCCTATAGGTTGACTAACTAAGGTAGGTGAAGCATTCCATGAGCTAACTAAGACCCTAAAGAGATATTAAGAACTTGGTTATGTCCTTTATGAGCTTACTGAACCAAAGCGAGTGAAGTGTTCCTTGAGCTAACTAAGACCTTAAAGAGATATTGAGAACTTAGTTGTACCCCTTATGGGTTGACTAACCAAGGCGAGTGAAACGTTCCTTAAGCTAGCTAAGAACTTAAAGAGAAATTGAGAACTTGGTTGTATCCCTTATGGGTTGACTAACAAAGGTGGGTGAATCACTCCTTAAGCTAGCTAAAACCCTAAAGAGATATTGGGAACTTGGTCGCGCCTCTCATAGGCTAATTAACCAAGGTAGGTAAAGCGCTCTCGAGCTAGTTAAGACTCTAAAAAGAATATTTGAGAACTTGGTCGTACCCCCTATAGGCTGACTAACCAAGGTGAGCAAAGTATTCCTTGAGCTGGCTAAGTCCCTAAAGAGATACTGAAAAACTTAGCTGTACCCCCTATGGGCTAACTAACCAAAGCAGGCAAAATGCTCCATGAGCTAGTTAAGACCCTAAAAGATGTTGAGAACTTAGTTTTGCTTCTTATGGGTTAACTAACTAAGGCGGGTGAAGCACTTCTTGAGCTGGCTAAGACCCTAAAAGATATTGAGAACTTAGTTATACCCCTTATGGTTTGACTAACCAAGGTAAGCAAAGTGTTCCTTGAGCTGGCTAAGGCCTTAAAAGATATTAAGAACTTAGTCGTGCCCCCCATGGGCTAACTAACCAAGGTGGGTGAAGTGCTCCTTGTGCTAGCTAAGACCCTAAAAGATGTTGAGAACTTGGTTGTACCTCCTATGGGTTGACTAATCAAGGCAGGCGAAGCACTCCTTAAGCTGACTAAGACCCTAAAAGATATTGAAAACTTGGTTATGGCCCTTATAGGTTGACTAAACATGGCGGGTGAAGCGCTTCTTAAGCTGGCTAAGACCCTAAGAGGTATCGAGAGCTTGGTCACACCCCATATGGGTTGACTAACCAAGATGGGCAAAGTGTTCCTAAAGTTGGCTAAGATTCTAAAAGATGTTGATAACTTAGTCGTACTCCTTATGGGCTGACTAACTAAGGCAGACAAAGTGTTCCTTAAGTTGGCTAAGACCTTAAAAGGTATTGAGAACTTGGTCGTGCTCCTTATGGGCTGACTAACCAAATGAATGAAGCGCTCCTTGTGCTGGATAAGACCTTAAAAGATATCAAGAACTTAGTCGTACCCCCTATAGGTTAACTAACCAAAGCAGACGAAGTGCGCCTTGAGCTATCTAAGCCCCTAAAAGATATCGAGAACTTAATCGTGCCCCCTATGGGCTGACTAACTAAAGCTGGCGAAGTGCTCCTTAAACTGGCTAAAACCCTAAAAGATATCAAAAACTTAGTTGTACTACTTATAGGCTAACTAACCAAGGCAGGTGAAGCACTTATTGAACTGGCTAAGCCCTTAAAAGATGTTGAGAACTTGGTCGTACCCCCTATGGGCTAATAAACTAAGGCGGGCGAAGCCCTCCTTGAGTTAGCTAAGTCCCTAAAAGATATTAAGAACTTAGTCGTACCCCTATGGGATAACTAACTAAGGCGGGCAAAGCACTCCTTAAGTTGGTTAAGACCCTAAAAGATGTTAAGAACTTGGTTGTGCGCCTTGTATGTTGACTAACCAAAGTAGATAAAGCACTTCTTGAGCTGGATAAGACCCCATATGAATGGGTAAAGCGCTCCTTGTGCTGGTTAAGATCCTAAAGAGATATTAGATTGGGACAGCACTTTATGAGCTAGCTAGAACCTTGATGAAGATATGGATGAAGACAATGCTTCCTGAGCTAATTAGAGCCCTAATGAAGATATGGATGGGGACCATGCTCCATGAGCTGGCTGAAACCCTAATGAAGATATGGATTGGAACAACGTTCTATGAGTTGGCTAGATCCCTAAGAAAATGGATAAAGGGTAAGTACCCTACAAACTCGCTATAACTCCATATGACAATTGAAAGTAAAACCGAGGAACATGAACGATTCATAAAAAAAAAAAAAAGAAAACTCTTAATTTGAGAAATTTAGAAACAAGGAATTTGGTGAAAATCGTTTATGACATGAATTGAAGATTTCGCTACTAGGGTCAACATGAATAAAATAACTTGTAACAAGCCCTTACTTTCTCTCCTTCTTTTCTTTTCTTTTATCTCTCTTCTTTTTTCTTAAAAGTCTACTAACGGATACAAATTCTTATCTAAGAGATAAGTATTATAACCATCCCCTTTCCTTAGTGACCATGTGGGGTGTCTCGTATCCATCTTAGTTTCTATCCTTAACATTGAGCTTCTTAGATAGGCTTTATATCATTCATTTCATAAGGAAAAGTTAACTCGTGATTAATTTAGTCGAAGTTGACTTCCTTATGCACTCTCAGTCTACATTTCGCTCTTAACTATTATTTTAAAAATTACAATCCAATTTGTAAATAATACACCTTAATCAATCCATTAGGTCTTTTTAGATTAGTATTGTGAATTGGTCTTTTAGTCAAATGGTTTCAAAAGGGATTAATGATAGGGCCTATTTTAAAAGAAATATTTTCATCCAACCCAAGTGTATAAGTCAAGAACACTTAGGAAAAACTAGAAATGTGCTTACTCCAGTTTCAAAAATAATTTTTATTAAAGATAAATTATCCTTCATAATTAGAAGAGCTTTGAGTAGGGAGGTATTGTGGGTAAGAAAGTCTTGTGTTTGAAATTCAAGTGGACTTGAAGTGTGATTCTGAAATGAATATGGGGTTTTTGGTTTATGGTTAAGAATCTGGTTCTAAAATGAAGATGGAGTTTTGTGTTTTTGGTTGGGAATGTGATTTAGGACTTTGTGTTTTTAGAGTAACTTAGGCTTCAAGACCTTCTTTGGTTAGGCCTTTTATTAAGCGCAATGTTTAGACCTTTCTTGCTTTTTCTTTCTTCTGTTTTTTTTTTCTTTTCTTTCCCTTTTTTTTTCCTTTTTGCTGCATTATTTCTTGCCTTTTTTTTTCTCCCTAAAAGTAATTATAACTTTTGTCGAGTCTTTGTCTATAGATGAGGTCGTAAATCTATAGGTTTCAAGTGTATGGGCTCAGGTAAGGTATGTGTGGTCTTAAGGTATTTGGAAAAGTATTGGCTCTTCTTTAAATGAAACAATTTATCCAAAACAAAAGTTATCCTTAAATTGTTATTACGAAAGTAAGCACAAACCAGTTTTATCCTTCTCTCCTAATCAATGACCCCAACCTCCAAATTGCTCTACTGTAGGGTAGTTCTTAACAGGGTTTATATTTGAAAGGACTCCAAATTAGTTCAACGGGGGCTAACAAAAGATAAATGTGTTTAGGATTTGAAAATAAATGCCTTACTTCATTTCGGTTTGCGTATCAAATTCAAAATGGACCTCCTTTAAGGAATGAGTCCAAAATATTCTCACTATGATGTATCTCATCTCTTAAAGTATTTAAGGGTTAGTGTGGTAGATATATGATACAAGGCAAGTGAACCTATCAGTTTTAATATAACGGATGTGAGTCCGAGTCGATCCCTCAGAGACTTCGAGTACTAATATTAACCTTAGCTCTATTATCTAATCGAAAAATTGTGATGAGTTGAATGAATTAAAAATACTAAAATTAACAAACTAACTTAATTATGAGACTTAATTAAGCGATTTAGAAAGTGATAAAATTAAGAATGACTTCAAGAAGGCAAATAACGTATTTAGGAATTATTTCCCTTAGTGTTTAACATGTGACCGCTTAAAATATATCCAATTCAATCTCTATTATTCTTGACCGGAGGGATTCACAATTAAAGTTAACACCTTTCTCAAGTATATTAATGCTAATCCTAAATTATTTACCGGAATCTTTTCACTTAGTAATATAATTTAGAATCGCATTAATATATAATGAATTCCCACACAAAAGAACAACTTTCCGGAAGAATCATGTATCTTATCTTTAAGTATACATGTAATTCTCTTCAATTATGTCAAGATCTCATTACATATGTGATTTCTCAATCATTATGCATAATATCATAGATTGATACCCTAGAAATATCAATTAACAATTAAATAACATAATTGAATCAAGAAAAAATAGAAACTTTATTAAAAATTATAAATAAGTGTAATAGTCATATGAAACCCTAGGTTCCACAATCCTAAATACAAAAATCTTAAGCTATCATAATGAAACTAAAAATGAATTGTAACAAAATCAATAAATAAAACATGAAAAAACCCCTTTTTTAATGATAAATCTCTTTAATCTTGAAGTTGGGTGTTTTTTTCGCCTTTTTCTTCTCCTTCTCTTCAAGTCTCTTCTCTTTTGAATGTCCAAAATTATGTGCGAAACCCTAGTAAGTCCTTTTATAATGTATTGTAAGGTTTCTTTTTTCGTTACCAGACACATCTTGGGACACAGTTGTGTCCCCAGGTCGTGTAACTTTCTGACCTTGGCAAATCTTCCTGGATGGATACAGCCTGGGGACACAGTTGTGTCCCAGACTGTATAACTTTCTAGCCAAAATTCCTATTGTTTATGTAACTTCAAAACTTCATAACTTATTCATTTGAACTCCAAATTGAGTGAAACTTGATTCCTTTTCTTCGTTTTCAATCCGAGAACGTGGTCAAACCTTGAAATGAAAATTTTACTCAATTAAGTATCAATTTCTTTAAAGAAAACCAAAGATGTAAGGGAAATACTATAAAATCACCATGTGAAATGTATTTAAAATAAAAGTTATCAATATAGCTCGCCTCTTTTCATTCTAAACCTTTTAAAAGTGAGTTACGAAGCTCCTAGGTAAGAGCCTATGTTGATTTGCCTTAAGGTGGAGATTGATCTCGCACCCCCCCCCCAAAAAAAAAATTTCTTGAACCATGCCCTTAGCTGCAAAATGATATCTTTCATTTGATTTAAATTCAAAATTAGATTACAACCACTAAATATCTAGACTTTTTGTTTTATGGCTAAAATTGCCCCTTAACTCCCCTATGCGAATTCGGGCCCGGTTCTTTAGAGTCGAATGGGCCAACATCGATGTCTTTTGAAATGGACGGGACTATGAATTGCGCCCTCACCCCCCTTTTTCTTATACCAGGGATCAAGCTTAAGATGGTGTTTCATGGTCTTGTGTTTTGACTTGGTTCATTGTTAGACTTGATGGACTAGGAATTTTGAGTTAGCTTAATGATCTTAATGGGCTTGGGGTTAATATTTGGTTGGTTATCTTTTCAAGCTAAGTGAATGTATTTAGGTTAGCTGTCTTAATGGGCTAAGTGATTGTGTTTGTCCTAAGTCCCATAAGGATTTATAACCATTAACAACTTTCTTTTTCTTTTTTTCTTTTTATTGAAAGAGAGAGAAAAATTTAGGGCTTTTATGATGCAGAGACCAAGTGATGAAATTATAAATGGGAGATTGCTTTCTTGGGATTCTATATATGTGCCTACAAGATTTATTTACCTATAGAACAACACCACTAAAGGTCTATTTATAAAAGAGGAATTCTAAACAATGAAGAATAAAAGACTAAATAGAGAAAATATCTAAATCCTATTTATTCTAAATGAGAAAGGCTATTTATGAAGTGCTAATCTATCTAAAAGAATGAATGTTCCTGATTGGTAGAATACTTAGCAAAATGGAAACTACTTAAAATTATTTTACAGGTTTGATTCTTTTTGTTTTTTTTTATTATTTACTTTAGGAGGTTTAGGCTCAATTGATGTGGGCCCAAACAAAAAGCGATGAATTCGAGCCTCCATAGATGTTCTAAGGCTTGCACCAAGGTAATATTCACAAGGGTCTTTTGTAGGGACAAGATGGGCCCAATTTTGTGCCTAATAAATTCTTACTTATTTAGGTTGAAAAGTTGGAACCACATCTAGAGTAATTTTTTAGGCCAATTAAGTGGATGGACATGGGTCTCTTCAAAAGCTCCCTAACTTGATTTAGCCATACTTATTTAATTAAAATTACAATCAAAGCCTATCCTAAACTTTATATGAAATTATTATATAATATTTATAGGGAAATATTACAACGAATAACTGCCCTTATCCGTCTACGTCTGCTACATTATGGGTTCTCACAAATTTATTTTTTGAAAAAGGTCTTCATATGTACAAATGGCAGATTCTAAAGGTTCTCAAGTTCTGTGACTACCACATTTTTCAAAGCAATGGTTTTATGGTTACACCTGAACTTGAGTGGGATAGCCTAATCGGCCCTAAAAGGTGGTTGCCTAACAGCATCCGAAGCTTACACAATAGCCTTCTTCCTAAGGTCCTAAGTCGATTGAGTTTTGATCGTATCTACCATGCCTTTATGATGCAAAAAATAAAATGAAACAAATAAACCCCAAAATGAGCCCCTTAAATAAACTACAATAAAAAATGTTAGAACAAAAAGAAATAAATAAATAAAAAATAACCGACTTAAGTTTTTTCTTTCTTTTTTTTTTTAAAAAATAATCCTAATTTCGGTAGTTTCTAATAGCTAGCCCTCTTGATGGCGTCCTTAGTGGAGTCGCCAAACTGTTAAGCCTGAATTTTTCGGTTTCTTATTTTAATTTGATTTCCTATTTTGTAATTAATACTAAACCTTAACCTATTTAGTATTAATCATCGACTAGAGAAATTGAGAAATTTTAGTTTCTTTAAGAAAACTTTTGGAGTTACTACCTAATTGAAGTCGGGAAAAATAGAAATCATAATCAATTGGGTAGATTGACTACGATTTGGCTATCGATCTTTGATTTCAATTTGATAAAAACTAGAGGGTTCCTAATTCGGAGGTTTACCTATTAAACCCTAACGTGTACCACTATCACTTTTTCGAAATTAGGCTTATTTTTCATAATTTTCCTTTCTGATATTTTTAAGAAAAATAAAAAAACAAAAGAATAAAAGAGAACGTAAGTTTTTACATATTTTAACGTCGCCTCGGAGGTGCCTACATACCCATTAATTGAGATCAAACGATCGTAGTTCTTTCTTGAAAACTTTCATATGTTGGTTTATTTTAAGTTTAAAACTAATCAAGTTTAAGTATTTATCAATTTAATTTATTCAAATAAAATTTTAAAAGGGTTTTAATTTTTGAGTATTACTATCTTTAAAAAACTCTCTAAAACATCCTAATTAAAAAAAAAGGTTTTTTATTTCAAAAAAATAATTTTTCTAAATGAGAAATCCTAAAAAAAAAAACTTAATACTAAAAAATACCTAAGCTAATATATATCTATTTATATACTATGTTATAAACATAACTAAATAACTAATAAATAAAATAATAATAATAATAATAAAATATATGAAAATCAACCAAACCTGAATTCGGTGAAGGACAATTGACGTGCTCGAATTGTGTCCTATGTGGTCAGCGTGCATGTCCAGTCAGTTGGTGTTTGTCGATGAGGAGCTGCTGAAGAGGACAGTAGCTCGGTGCATAGGTTCGTGACAGGGCCGTGGCTGTGCCATCTAGTTACTGTTCATGAGAGAGAGCTGGCGCTTTTGTGGGCGTTATTCATTAGTAGCAATGGGGCTATTATAGTGTGAGCGTTGTATCGTGCTATTAAAGTGTGTTGCTGTCGTGTAGGGGAAGTGATCGACTAATGCGGCTGCTGTTCATGAAGCTATTGTCTGGTGTGTGTGTGTATGTGGCTTGCTATTGCGTTATGGTGTTGTATGGTGAGGACTTGGCGTGCTGGTGTGCGTAGAAGGTTGTCTACTACTTGTGGCTATGAAGAGGATGGTGCTGTGTGATGAAGTGTGATACACTGTTGAAGGTCAGGTGTCATAGTGTCGTGTGCGTGCTGGACAAAGACGATGGGCATACTGTAATTTATGTATATGCTGGAGCTAGAATTTGGTCGATGGAGTTGTGTTTTGGATCGGGTGTGAATTTGCGTATATGCTGGACGAAGGATGGTCAGTTTTGGCTTATTGGTTAGTACGGTTTTTGGCTGTGCCGTAAGATCAGGGAACTATGGCTGCGTGGAGTTTGGCGAGGGAGGTTATATTTGGTTACTAACCATGGATGGAGCTATGGGTGGTGCGTGGACTGTGCAACATCGTGAATTATGTTAGTTCATAGGGAAGTTAGTGCACACATATATCTAGTAAGATTCAAACTTGTAACCTTAAGCTAATTCAATACCAATCTTCAAATACTTATCCGTTAAGTCATTGGTTTGTACCTTAATATTTAATGTAATTAAATTGTATTTAAATTACGTAACTCTCTAAAGCTATTTGAACCGTAATAAAACTAAAACGTTTTACTTCTTAAAAATCTATTTTGCACAAAAAAAAAAGTCTTTATAACTTTTTTTTCATTTCTTGTGTATTTTTATTGTTTTCAACTTTTTTATTTATTCTTTTTTATTCTTTTTATTCATTATTATTATTATTATTATTTTAAATTAGGACCCTATTAAAAAAAAACAAAAATTAGAACTGCGAGGAGAGTAAAAATTAGGTGTCTACAATTATATTTTAACATAATTCTATAGCCGACTCTTAGTTGTGTGGTTTTGCATCCTTTCCAAGTGGTACACAAGGAATGCATTTTCACCCTACAAACATATATTCAGATTGGGGGTGATTGAGTATAAGGTTGATAGAATATAAGACTCTAGAATAGGATCCTAACTTCTAGCACGCTAAATTACTCTAGAATCCGTATCTTGTAAAACTAAAAGGTACAGAATAACATGTGTAACCTATAAATTCTTTTATCTTCTTATGAATATCAATTTTACACTTTTTCTTAAACAAACTTTGTTCTATGTTCTTCTTTTTCTTTTTTGTCTGCAGTAATATTGCACCTTAAATATTATATGGAACTTGAATGTCAAATGAAATTCTTTATTAACAAAACAATTAAACGACAAATGCATGAGGGTATATGCAAAATATAAACTTTTTATAACTAATAACAAATACTTCTAATTAAAGTTCAAAGTTATTATTTTTAGGTTTCGATTATTAACCTTTTACAAGTATATTTTGAGGATACTTATCGACACCATCCTTTTGAAAATTGTAAGAAATAGTTTTTAGCCATATTTGTCAATAATTTAAGTGAAATTTTCTCATTTGAAAATTTGTATTAATGTTATTGATACTATGATATCTCATAGTTAAGTGTCACATATGGATTGTGAAAGGTTGTGGTATTTGTTTATAAAGTTATGGTGGTGAATATTTTATCAACACAAGGTTGCAACTTTTGAGCCAAGTGATTGAAATGAGTCATTTAGTAATTTGCAATTCTGTTATTCACTACTTTTAGCTTGAGGTATTACAAATAATACCGGAGTCGACTCCTATAGATAGTAAGTGACCTGACTCGTACACTAAAAAGAGGAAAGAATTAAGTCCAATTTAAAGATCTCTTAATGAATATGTCGCATGTTTAAGGGGAGCAGTTGTGATACACATGGTTAAGCGTTTGCATGGTTTGTAAAAAGTTATAATACTAATTTATAAGGACATAGTGATGACTATCTTATCATCGTAAGGTTCTAACTTTTGAGTTGAATAATTAAAATGGGCCCATTAGTAATTATTGACTTAGTTTTGGTCTACGACACTTTTATATATTTCTAACATATTATAATTTTTGTCCATATTTTTTAGGAAAATTATGATATATACCCAATGAGGTTAGGGCATTGCTAATTTATTCCAGTGTTAAGCTAATATAGTTATGAATTAAGGCTTTTAAGTAGCATTTGGTTATAAAGATTATACTAAAGAAAGAGAATTGGACTAAGTAAGCATAAGGAGAATTGGACAATAGAAGCTTATTGTAGCATGTTTACTTTGCATTGTACTGGAGACAAATTCTTATACTATTCCTTATTTGGTATACGCAAGTACTAAATTTATTATTGCATTTTGACATTTATACCCTTAACATCATCTAATATATATTTTTATATTATTTGAAATACAATTTGAATGAATTATTAAATTCATATAATTTAATAAATTATATACAATATTAAATAAAAAGTTATAGATTCACTAGCTATTAAAAAATTAATTATTTATATTAAATAAAAAATTGTTCATATATAATGAATTTAGAGGGTATTTTTGAGAATGTAAAATATTTTTGTTTTTGTTTTATGAATTTCATTTTTGTATCATGATATAGATGGGATAAAATCGGGACCTTTTGTGCAGTCAATCAACTCAATTTTTTGTCTGCTCACCAAATAAAGTTACAAATCAGATATGCAATAAATTTTTTTATCTAATTTAGTACTACAAAAATAGTATAACAAAATGCTGCCTTAGGGTCATAGAAATAGATTGAAACTCGACTCTGGAGTTTTGATATGTCATATCTCTTGTTGTTTTCATGCTAGCAATTAATAGTATTAGATCAATAATTAACATCTATTTTTAACAGCAAATGTGCACCAAAAAGTTCAAGGTTTTTTTTTTTTCAATAATTTCTTTGAAAAACTACAAAATCAAGAAGAAATTCAATAACAGTGGATATTTTGGGATAAAAAAAATAACAAAAGATGACTATTTGGATAGAAGAAACGTTAAAAAGATGAACGTTTTGAATAAAAAAGATATAAAAGCTTAGAAGACCATTTTTATACTTTTTTATTCAACAAACACCTTCTGATCTTGATCTTTTTAAGATGACTTTACCTAAAGCTTGAATTTGTTGGTGATGATGATACATATTTCCCATAAATAGTTTCAACATTACAAAGATGATTTGTTTTGCAAATATTACTTTCATGCCTTTCCTGGTTTTTGAAAAAGGGTTGTAGTTAATGAGTGTGGCTATCATTAATTAACATTTTAAATGAAAATTTTATCTATATTATTAAAGTTAAAAGATCCTTAAGTAACCACCATTTCCAAAAATTACTATTAAGTCTTCAATCTCATAATATATAACAATAAAATAATCTCTTATATCAATTATCAATTAATTTAGTAAGGATATATTTATCAATTACTTTATATATATATTTTTTAAACTATTTTCTCTCTCCACATTATTTCTCTCTCTTGTTGTTAACAATATTATACACATTTTTTCTACACATCCCTTAGCCTCCACTTTGCTACTTAAGTTTTTCTACCGTGACATCGCGTTACCATAATAACCTAATAAATCACACTCGCTTCAGTATACTATATCATGAAGAATAAAATGGAATATATTGACAACTTTGTTATTTCCAGACTTTAGTAAATCATACCATAAACTATAAAATGAAGGTAATCAACGATTTTGTTTTTATCGTAAATGAGCATGTATTACTAAAATTGAATATAATTATTATGACATTACGGCAATGCGATGTTACCATAGAATTTCCCTCTCCACTTATACCATAACTTCCCTTTCCCAAAATCTAGAACCATCTCCCCTACATGGTTAAAAAAAAAAAGCTTATTTAAATAATTTTTTTTTACAGTTTTATTTAGTATACTAATGAATTTATTTTATGGCACATGCAATGTGAATGTGTATTTACTAGTATTGTTAAAATGACCACACATTATACAGAAAAAAATGTTGAATAAAAGTGTGTAAAATATTTCAATTTAATAAGTCCTTCAAAGGTTAAAAATGTTGTAGCCTAATAAGATGAAAATTGATCTCCTATCTAAATGGATTAGGTTTGAATTCTCTTACCATAAGTTGTATTATGTAATGAAGTTGGAGGGGGAAAAAAAAAACTTGCCTTGAAGGTTGTAATCTCTAATATCTACCATTTGTTAACTCTATATAAAATAAGTATAGAAAGGCATCTCTTATTCCCATCTCTATAGACCTTCTCTTTCTCCTCATAAAATACTCAAGTGAGAATTTTCTTATTGCGATAAGAAGTGGGAGAAGCTAATAGTATTATTCATGTTTTATTTTATTTTTTAAGTATATGCATTGTGAGTGTATAGTCTTACTAGTTATATTTAAGTGGAGATCTACTCAAACTCAACTAGGTTATAGCCGAGAAAGAGAGAGAGAGAAAAGAAAAATAAGTTAGATATTTCACATGTCTAATGAGATATTTTGCATAGAATTGTAATTTATTTTATAAGTAGAGATAGGTTAACTTTTAAGTGTTATGTACAAAGGAGATTTATTGATTCTAATATATCACCTGTTTTAATGAGTGGTAGGAAAATATTAATAATATTTAGATATACATTAATAATAGTAAGCTTATGTTTTCACTTATTAGAATTTTATTGGTATTTATGTACCCACTAATTTATCTAAGTGGTGTAATAGTTCTATTCAAGTCTTGTACTTTATGTACACCATATGTATGAAAGTTATTAGTTGATATATGAGTAGAATTAAAGGAACTGTATCCTAATAATCTTCACTATACTTTGTGGCACCTCTACTTTAAAGGTTATTGGCTATATTTCTCTTGGGATAGTTTGATTAGCAATGCACATTTTCCTTTGTATTTTCCAATGGGAGATCCAGGAATCAAATATCAACACATAGGCCTTAATTTGAGTATATGCCATTTTAAGTTTTGTATAAACTACTTGGGTTATTCATTGGTTTTTAAGAATTTGGTTGGACTTTCATTAGCAAAAATTGAGAAAAGGAAAAACATAGCAATAAAAAAGATGAAAATCATGATTTAGATGTACATACTAGTCTACCTTGATGATTATAGAGGGTTATTTTGACAATTAGGCTTTTGACACAATTTAATGCCATGGATCGGTTTAATAGACTAGTGATAAGATCTATGAAATTAGACCTAATTAAAGATGTCTTAAAGAAACCTGGCTTTAGTAAGCTTAGAATAGGATTACTGGACTAGTTTTTCCACTCCTAGCCTTGTTTAGTTGTTTGTGCATGAAAAGTAGTTATAGAAAAAGTTTTTCTAAGCCATATTGGTTTTGTTTGGCCTTAATAGACCTTAAGATGGATTATATAACATTTAAACCTTATCTTATAAAGAAATGGGCATAGTCTTTCAAAGTTAAAAGGAGTTAAGCCTAATCCATACCCATATAAACCTATCATCCAAACCCATGGATCCATAAGTATATGGAGACTTAAAGCTGGATTGCCCATTACCATGAGTTAATTCAATGACTCTCATTAATGCTCATTTAGCTCGTCCATCTCAATTGCATTCACTGATCGAAATGAGGGGGTTTTAGTAGAAACTTCACAAAACGATCATTACTCTACCAAAATGACTATAAAGGATCAAGTCAACTATTTTATGAGGAAAAATCAAGAACACTCAAAAATTCAAAATTCAATCTATTGTCATGCAAGCATACATAAGACATCGAGCTTATCTATTCATCCTCTCACGCCTTTCTCTAAGATTATCTCTCCACATGTTATTAAATTTAGATTTCTTTAAGATCACTGTATGCTTGTTGCATGTGATTGATTAATTACAGTATCCCTATATAATAACTTCTAAAAATTTATAAATAACCCATAAGCCGTTGAAACAGGCTAACATTTACGGCTACTTACATAATTTTAAAAGTTATCAAGAGGTAAAATTGCATCAAATCAATGGTTTAGGAGGTGAATTTGCAATTATTTAGTGCTATATTATAAATAAGGATAACAATTTGTGTTAATGGGTCTTGCTTTGTATTTGAGTCTAAATTAATTCTTTGAAAACCCTCAACTTATAGGGTGACTGTTTATTAATTAACATGTTTTGTGTTAACCTAAACCCATTTATTGTAAGAAAATTTTAAAATAAATATATAATGATTGTCAAATCTCTAATTAGTAGGCGTATTTGGAATATTTTTCTATTTGCATAATGGTTATAACAAGAAGTATGAAACTATACTAAAGGTTGCAAAAAGAATTTTTTACTTCTAAACTAAATGTATGGATAAGTTCGATGAAAATATAATAATTTAAAAATCAAACCATTGGTTTAGATTTAAGTACTATATGACTAACTTAAACAAAAATTTATAGCATAACTACTATTCAGTTTATAACATTATGTGATTAACGTAAATAAAAGGTTAGTAATATTTTAATTTGAATTTCGTTAAAAATATCAAGTGGTTTCTCTAATGAGGTTAAGACTAGTAAGGCATGCTCAAATTGATGCATATACGAAAGCGAAACACAAAATATGTTATATTGTGTCTTTTCATTTTAAGATTGTTGAAAATAAGATTATAGAAAAAAAAAATAAAAAATTTAAAAGTATTGCTCTCATAAGCCAAAGCCAAATGAATGGGAATGATGATCAAAGAAAGAACGATAACAACTAGAAGATTGATGGCAAAAAAGTAGTAGTAAATGATAAGAGAGGGGGAAAGAAGTATGTAGGTGGTTACTATTACGAACTGAGGACGGTCTAGTCATGGCAGATATCGTATATTGTATGAAGAATCCTTAATTGGTTATCCTTCCAATCAAGAATTCTTCACACAATATATAAGATTTTATAATATACTAGCTTCCTAGAAATATACAGATTCAAAGGATATCATTACATAACATAGTTATATAATATTTAAACTACAAAGTTTCCAGTAAGTAGTAATTTAGTATTTCTAGGTTTATATTTCTGACAAAACAAAAATACATAAGTAAAAGCCTACATAATCAGTTCTTTCAATACACTAAATGGCTTGCTTTTGCCCAGGTCCCCAAGCTAACCTTTAGCATTCCCTAGCCAGTCTTAACAAATAAGTCATCCTTCAGCAAAAGTTTAAGGAGGTGTAAACCTAAACTTAGTAAGCAAAACCCTTAGTTACACCGCAAGCAATTTATAAATACATTATATTCACGCATATGAATGAATGAACAAATAGAATGCTAAACAATACGTATAGTTAACTAGTTAGTATACGCAACTCAAATTTAACGCCCTCCGAAGTTAAGGTTGCAGTATATACGGCACCAGTCAAATTCAAGTATTATACTAGAACTTATTTTGCTACAGAACTCTACGTTCTGTATTTAAATCAAACATGTTCTTCATTTTTATAAAAATCAAGTTTTAATATAATCATGAGTAGGCCACCGCAGTCCACATTCAGTTCTAAACGGAGGCCTCTAGACTCGACCCTTAATAAGGCGGTTGACACTTCTAATGCCTAATATTCCCATGAGCCAAGTAAGATCATTTTGTACGAGTGCACCATATATAACTAATAAATTTATAATAACAACCCCCGAATGACCTTTTTCTACCCCCGTGTGATGTGATGGCCGGAATTACGTCTATGCAATGCATGTTGATGCATGTACCGGTTTCTTCTTATGATTCGAGTGTGATTAAGTTCAATTATGATGTGACCATTCAATGTCACACACAATCATTATCTATACTATCATGCAACAAACAAATTATTATTCGTACTTAAGGTAAATTTACAATTCAACACATAATAACATACACAAGCATTTTCTGACCCCACACAATAATCAATTAACAATATCATTTAAGTTCACTATATACAATTACATGCAAGTATGGAGCCATAGGATAAATACTGACTTCGCGAAATCAATTGGGAGATC
Organism: Lumnitzera racemosa; assembly: GCA_024138005.1. Lineage (NCBI taxonomy): Eukaryota > Viridiplantae > Streptophyta > Magnoliopsida > Myrtales > Combretaceae > Lumnitzera > Lumnitzera racemosa. The sequence continues at coordinate 30,813,935 of JAMXBC010000011.1, forward strand.
CTCGCCCGCATCAGGATCACCTGATCATTACGATATAATAAGGATAATAAGCAATCGATTTAACTAATGGTTCTAGATATCTATTTACCTAATTCTACTTAGATTACTATCAATTTTTATCCGATTAGACTTTATTGCTAATCGTATGTAATTTTTTCATTCTATTTATGATATTTACAAACTTATAGTCGTTTTTTATTGTTTTCGAACGCACGTTCATACGATGATGTCTATTTTGGATGTTAAAACTCATGTTTTACAATATGTGCTAAATTTATTGAAATTTTAACTATTGAACCTTAAATATTATTATTGCTTATGTTTTTATTCTATTTTAGTACTTAATGATTTAATTAGCCATTAGATTTTTACACTTAGATGATCTTATAGTTTATTATTTTAGAGGCTTATGTCATCACTTATATCATCAATTGCTTATGTCATTGCTTAAGTCATTTACTACATATGTATACTTATCCTTATGTATTTATGTACTTTATACATATGTTATATATATATATACTAATACTCCTACTATATTAGTATGTATACTTATGTACTTATATGTATATTAGTATATATACCTATATATATACATACGGTTACATACGTATTTTTATATGTATTTTCGTATGTCTAGTATGTCCTCTTAAGAAAACTTTACCAAATCCATATTTTTACACTTTAAAAGCTTATTTAGTAAGGTATATGTATGTATAGTTAGTATACTTTTCCTTTCTGGTTATGTACATAAAGGATATTTATGTACAAGTGTACCCATGCATATGTTTATCTAGTGTATTCTTATATACATATACTTAAGCATATGTACATGTGTTTTTCTTTCATTTAACCAAGAATTTCATACGCTTCTAAGCATAAGAAATTGAACTTTCTTCCTTTAACCACATATATGTACATATTGGTCCAAGTTTCTACACTAACCTAACTTATATATCTAACTATTAAAAAAGATGGAAAAATACATAATAATATACCTTTTTCTTCTTGATTTATGGTAGTAGAAATTGTGAAAGTGAAGTGAGAAAGTGTTTAGAATCAAGGGAGCAAGGGGTGTTACAGTTTTGGGTAAGGGAGGAAAAGGTTTTGTTTTGTATTTTAAAAATGAAGACAAGTGGGGTCTAATTGTAAGAGGAAGTAGAAAGAAAAAAAGTGTAGAAAGTTAAGGAAAAAGAAAGAATTCCCTAGATGACAATAACATTTTGTTGACTTTTCAACATATTGATTTAGTCAACCTTTGACTTGGTCAACTCCTTAAGTTTACATGTAATTTAAGTGTATATAATAAAGTAATTAGGGGAAATTAGAAAGAAAATTAAGGAAATATGAGGTTTATTGAAATGATTAATAAGAATAGGTAATGAGATATTCTTTTAGGTATTTATATTTTATATACATCATTTGGTAGGTTACTTGATGTAATTATTATGAAAAATGTCATTTAGGGTACTAATACTTACTATATATAGTATAATCATCAACTAAGCTCTTAACTCTATATAATACTAACTTAGTTATATAATTGGAAGATGGATGTGATCTATAATATAATATCCTAGTTCCTAAAAGATTATTTTAGTATTATATGTATTTACAAATGATTAAAAGTTATTTTTGATCTTTTACTAATAATTTGGTAAGATATTAAGGATATATTATCAATTAGGGTTTTATAGTAAGTTATGACGAATTAGTACTTTTATATCCTTAAAGTTATAGTTTTAGGGTTTTTTTCACTTTCGGATAAAATTTTTAGTGTTTAGATACATTTAAGGTATAAAAGTTTTGTACGGATTGAATTTTCGATTATTATCTTAGAGTTTTTATCTTAACTAACCTTGTCAACTCTTAGGAATATTTAACACACTTGAGTCTACTTTAGATATTAGGTCGAAAAATTTAGGGGTTTACAATTATTAGAGAAGAGGCTATAGTAAAAGAAAAAAAAAATTATAATATGAAATTAACTTATTAATATTAGAAATCATAATATTAAATGGGTTCATGGGTCAACCTCAAACATGTGTAAAGCATTTGTTTAATAAATGGATTGTAAATGGGTTTAAATGCTAAATTGGAACTACGCACATTAACAAATCAATTCAAATGTGTTCACTTGTTTACTATTCATGCTAAATTTTATTTATATAAATCTATTTATAATTGTACCATATGGTGTTGATATTGGTAGATTGCACCCTAAATTACTAGCCTTTGTTATAAATGGCTTTTGAAATTGAAAATGACCCTTAAAACATATTGGCCAAGTTAATATTTGAAATACTTCTTAATGTAAATCGAACCCTCCTATATATGCATAGCATAGCATTACATATTATACTGAGCTAACTCACAGTGGTGAATGCGTAAGCTAATAAATTGGAGAGGACAAAAGCATTAAGAGACCTCTTTTTGTGCATAACGGGCCATCTCTATGTGTTGTCTGAGCATAAGGTGTGGTGGAAGTAATACTTTTTAACTTGTCATACAAGAAACATATGTGGGTGTAGGACTAGCCATGATATGTTTACTTCTCTTTCTTGGGTAATCATTATTGCCTTTTTAGATAAGATTCTATTTTCATTCTTTTATTAAAAGGGAATTGTTTTTGTGTTCATGGCAATAAATATATTTTTACAATTACTTACAATTTTTAGATATATGTTTAGTTAGAGGGTAAAACCAAATACGTGGGATTTATATGGTGTAAAAGCAAATAGGGACTCAAAAGCCTTAGGGTTAAGGTTCCATTTTGTTCGATGGGATTTGTACACTGAGGAAGAACCAATGTATGTAGATGCAATGAATAAAGCATATATGTAGAATGGTAAATGCAAGTAATAATAAAATCACCATTTGAATTGATGATGGATTTGATAAGTCCATATTTGAGATGATTTGTACAGTTTTAGATAAAAGGGCTTGAGATAGGTTCAATTAATATTCACCAACTCATTAGGTTTATTCAAAGATTACCAAGTTTGAACACTTCTCCTTTTAGAAGCCTATGAGTTAACCCCATCTATCAATCAATAAGAAAGATGGTCTGATGGTGGCTATTGGTTACTAAACCTCACAAATATCACTTACGTCTTCTATGAAGAGACTTAAATTCTTAATTTTCAACTATCAAGTTTCCAATGTCAAAGATCAAATCTAAGATTACAATATCGAATTTCCTTACTTTTAAGTTGTTGTTGCTATTAATATAAAGATTACCAATTGTAAAGTTAAAGTATTTAAACTTCTTCAGCTGCTTTGGCCAAAAACAAAAATAAATAAATAAATTCAGCTGCACTACTTGTATGCAAGCTTGTTGAGAATGTATATTTCTCCTAGTGATTTTTCTTTATCTCATCCTATATGAAATATTATCCCAAATCACATCGCCCATCTCTTATCAAGCCTAGGTTTGGTTTGATTTTGAGTTGTGGTAAACTCTTCAATTTGTATTAGAGTAAATATAATTTCTCTAACCTTACAATGGACTGGATAACATTAGGTGATATTTTAAGTAATTGATTGCATTGAATTTCATTATAATTAATAACATTGTTTGTGATTGTACGGTACTCTTTTGACTTCATTTCGCTTACTAAGTTAATTGAACTTATATCCCTATAAACTCTTTTGTAAATGGTGAGTGAAAGATCAAGCTATACAAATATCACCACCCTCAGGTCAGTATGCAGTTGGTTGGAAAAATGAGGAAAGGAAAATCCATTAAATTTGGGCTTTTAACTTTTCTTTTTAGTTTTGAGGAAACTAATTAGGAACTCCTTGGAATACCTATTAGTTTCCTATTTTATTATAGATAGACATTAAAACTTGTAGCTTTTATAAACTCTTAGTGTAAATTACAACTCTATATGTGAAATGCTTTTATAAGCAATATTGTAATATTAGACAACAAATTGTGTTAGTTCCAATTTATCTTGTTTTGGAACTAAAAAACCAAATTGCTTTTTCAATCTAAAAGAAAGGGAAATTTTTTTTATATTTATGTTTTGCGATACTATACATACAGGTATTTATGAAAAAATATACCACAGGTTTGATTATCGACAGGTATCAGACTAGATGCTTCAAGTTAGTTAAGTTGTATACACCTTGTGTAGACTGTATCTATGATGACAACTATAAGGTCAGCTTCTATCTTAAGTTACTTTATATAGCGAGACTGTTATGATTTCTCCTATTCAAGGTGTGGTGCTCAACACAATGCTAACTCATGCTAAATCAAGAGTTACGTCAAATACGATAACTATGCTCCTAAGTAACTTTTGTAGTGGCCTACATTTGATCAGCACCATTAGAACAACATTTCTACTGCCAAACTATTCTTGAAGCTTCATTAGCTCGTAGCATCTTTACGAATAAGGGTCTTCTAGGGCAAAATTACTAAAGCCCATCCTATAAAGTTTATAATTCAAATGACAGGATTAGGGGCGCAAATTTTTTGATAGTTATCGTGATAATAACTGCTTAACCACCCACTTCTTCCCTCGATTTGTACATAACTAAATTAAGGAGATGCCACATGTCACTGGTAATTAAATTGTGCCCTAATGCAGTTATTAGGCAAGAGTTTATAAATATGAGTGACCAACTACTGTAAGAACTCGCTATGTTCTTTAGCCTTTTACTTACTTCCTTATACTCTTAAACACTAATCTGACATAGGCATTGGAGTGGCTACGTTAGACTTGTCTCGATACCCCTAAAACTCAAATTTCGACACAACAATTTGCTAATTTTATTTAATGCAGATGGAAAAGTGACAATTCATCTTATGTTTATGCATTCAATGCTAATATATTTCTATTATTTTCCCATTTGCAAATGGTAAAACATTATCTTTTCTTCTTAGTTAATAGATTTTTTTATCTACATTAGGAAAATTAATTGCTATTATCATTAGTGGTCTTATATGATGTTCATAGGTTACCAAATCATTTAAAGTTACTTCGAACAAATGTTGGCATTTTGGTTGTAATATTTCATTCGTGCAATTTTAAATAAATTATTTCCATTGATATAGTTGTCTATTGATAGGTAGCATATGAGAGGTGAAATTCCAAATATTGTAATTTTGTAGGTATTGAAAAAGCATTATTGACCTCAAATATTCTTGAAACTTCCATCTTTAGATAGTTGCTACATTTCTAATTATTTTATTTATGTTGAAATATAGCATTGCCCCTTCATCTTAATATTAAAATTCAATCAAGTCTTTTTTTTTTTTTTGGTAAACTAACTACTTGAATAAAACAAAGTAAGTTCAAGCATACGTCCACAATTTAGCTAGGAGGGCTAACAACTTAATCCTAGCTTAAAGCAAAACAAACTTTGTAGTCTAAGCTAGAATCAGAAACAACATTGTCCAAAATAACTACAAGAAAATTAGAGTGAAAAATATGATCAACGTTAGATTTGAATCCCTCCTTCGTTAGTTGATCTACCACCATACTTGCTTCGCGGCTGATTCTGCACAATAAGACATTGGAAAGGTTATGTATGAAGCTTAAACGGTGTTGTATTATGGTTAAATTAGAAGCATAGTAGCTCATCCTTGTTCAAGTTTATCTATAGCAAGATAGCTATCTAATTCTATAACTACCTTATCCCATTTCCCATTTGTTGCCATCTTAAGCATGAATCTTATGGCTCTAATTTCTACCTCCAACGAGGTTACTCCAGTGAGCTTCCTCCATCCACTACCAATAACGTTCCCTTTAGAGTCTCTCGCAACCACTAAAGCAGTAGGCTTCACTCCTCGCCAATCAATAGTAGCATTCGCATTAATTTTGATATACCCTTTTAGTGGTTTAGTCCATGAGCATTAGGTTAAGATACATATGTTGGTTATCACCCACCACTTATGGGCTTCCTTGTGTATGAGTTGTATCCAATTCTGATTTTGATTCCACTTTGGAAGATGTACTCATTTCTCTCTTGCTAGATCCCTCTTAAAGTAAAAAGAAACATAGTTGCTTTTGGACATGTTGGTAGTTTCCACATGATTTTCTCGATGTAAGCATTTCGTCCAATCCAATTGATGATCTCTTCATGAAATTGGCTAACAGGTAGATCGTTTAGCCAAATTAACTCCAAATACAACATATAGATGGCCGGTTGAGAAAAAGATGACTTAAAGTTTCATCTTCATTGTTGTAGAAGATACAAGTCTTATCTACATCAATCCCTCACTTTACTAACTTCTTTGTTGGTAGCCCATTATGAAGGATGCGTCACAACATGTGTTAAATCTAGGAGATGGTTTCCATTAGTCATATCTAATCCTACTTCTCTTTGAATTCAATATTATCATCTTTATGAGAAATAAGCTTATACATGGTTTTACATTTCACATCTCCATCAGCATCACGAATCCAATATAACTCATCTTCATCGCCCATTGGTTAAGCCATTTAGAGAAAAGGATCAAGCGTCCTAAGCTGAGCCTCAACACTTTTGTTAATCGGGAACCCAATTCATTCTTCATTCTAGCCTCCATAATCTTTCCATTCCCTTGCCACAATTAAGTTTCAGTCCTTCTAACTAGTAGTCTATAGAGCTACTCCCGGATACATATACTCTTTGACCACTAATCAAACTAGAAGTTTGCTTTTAGTACTTTTGTTAGTAGGATGACTAGTTTTTTGTTCAGCCAACTAAGTTGCTTCCTGATTATCTTAAACGTACTCAACCCATTTTTCTTTTGTAACTCACCATTTACTCATTTGTATTTGGCTTCAAAAGGTTTAGTCCATTAGAGGTCCTATTTGTGAACATTCCATGCTAATTTTGTAAAATAAGCTTGGTTTTACTACATAAGGTCCAATAATCCTAAGTTACCCCCTCTTTCAATCTTTTCCATTTCTCCTAGGAAATCTAATGGATTTTCCTCAATCCCTTATGGTATCCCTAGATAAAAACCTTATATAGTTTCTCTAGACGTTTGTAGATATTTATAGGTCTAGGTAAGATATGAGAATAGTCATTGGCTATACTCTCAATGGTAGAGGAAACAAGAATCTTTATGGTAGGTGTACTCATTAGTTTAGTCTTCTATCTTAACAGTTTCCTTCTAGTTTTCTCTAGCAAGAAGGAAAAATATGAGATTTTGAGTTAATTGCCCTCCTTTACTGGCACCCCTAAATATTCCCTAATGTTGCATTAGTATTGATACCAAAGATGTTAAAAATTTGTGTTTTAGGGGAGATTTTTAAAGTCTTAGAAAACATGGCACATGATTTGGAGTAATTCACTTTCTATCTTGATGTTAACCTAAATGAATTCATAGTACGATGCATTGTTCTTGCATTTTCAACTATCACTTCTCCCATAAGTACAAGAGTATTAGAAAAGAACATATGTGACAATTCTAGTCTAGTTCCCCTAAACCTTATTGATTTCCACTCTCTAAGTCTCATAATATTTTTAATGTAGTGGCTTAGAATTTCCATAGCAATTATAAAGATGTAAGGGGACAATGGATCTCCCTGTCCTAGCCTATGAGACACTTGAAATTCATTCAACATTTTCCTATTAAGCATAATGTAAAGAACTAGTTGTTAGACATGAACTTACAATGTTAACCCATTTACTTAGAAAGTTAAAACATTTCAAGACGTGGCGGATAAAATCCCATTCTAATTGATCGTATGCTTTTTCGAAATTCAATTTTACCATCATCTATGCCTTGCCTCCTTTCTTCTATCGAAGTGAGCATAAAAGTTCCTAAAATACAAAGACATTATCTCTCATGGATCTTCCTAGAACAAAACTTGACTGCTCAGGGCTAATAAGATTTTTAAAGTATGATCTTAACCAATTTACCAAAATCGTTCCCATGGTCTTGTATAAAGTCGTACTCAAGCTAATGGGCTCAAAATCATTAAGGCAGTTAGTACCGTCCTTCTTGGGAATACGTACAATAAGCATTTGGTTAATTTCCTTTGGTATTCTCTCGTTTTGCCAAATACCTTCCATAATTTGAAAAACTGATTTTGCTACCATCGGCCAACACACCTTGAAGAATAATGAATCTAGACCATTAACCCCCGAGGTTTTGTATTTGCAATGCTCCACATAGCTTTTTAACTTCTTCTCTTATCAATCCTCTTGATAAAGATAAAATATTAGACTATTGGAGAAAATCCCATCGAAGGAGCTAGGATGGGGGATTAAGTTTGGCAAAGCACCTTTCTGTATAGATAGATCTAAAAAGTTCTTAGTTTTCATAAAGTCTAGGCTTGAATGATTAGTTACCCAATTGCCTGAATTGTTATACAAACTTAATATGTGGCTTTTTGCCCTTCTAGCTAAAGTAGAGGCGTAAAAGAATCTGGTATTTCATTCATCATCCATTATCTACTTGGCCCTTACTTTAGTTGCCCATAATTTTTCCTTCTTGATTGAAGACCTCTTTCAGGGCTTCTTGTGAAAAATTTTCTCTATCTAGTAAGGCTTAGCTACAATCGCTTCTTATTCTTTGCCTTATGTTCTCAATTTTTTGCTGCTCTTCTTAACATGTATTAAGATAAAAACATCTCTATTCCATTCTTGGAGCTTACTCACAAAATTCTTCAAGTTGTCCTACATTCTGTCATTTGCTAGGTACCAATGTAAGGCTATAAAGTCTCTAAAATTTAGATGGTCAACCTACGTAGGCTAAAAGTGGAAGGATTTATGTCTTGTGAGCCCATCTTCACAGATGGGAGAGTATTTAATAGAAGAGGACAATGATTTGAATAGGTTAATGAAAGGTGAAAGACTTTTGTTTCAAGGTAAAGGGCTTGCCACTCCTAATTTGCCTAAGCCATATCAATGTGTGAATGCATGAGGTCAGAAAGACTTTTTGAATGCTTGGATCAATATATCTTTGTCCTATATACCCTAAATTAGACATGCTTCCTATATCCCCTAAATCAAACATGCTACAAGCATCCATGCAGTCTTAATAAGCCCTCTCTCTCGATCGACTTATTACTCTACCACGTCACTTTTCATCATTCGAAAGGACTTCATTAAAGTCTCCGGTAAGAAGTTACAAGACATTAATATTATTAGATAACTCTTTTAATTCTTACCATAACATATTTTGGATGTTAACACATGCATGTGTATATATACTGAAAATATATCACAATAAGTTGAAGGGAAGTATCTCAATTTCAGTTGAAATTTGTTGTTTTGCTATCCTGTGGTTTTTGACCCTCACTACATTCCATTGCCAGAAAATCACTATGCCTCCACTATGGCCATTACCTTTAGTACACAACATATCGTCAAATAATCTATTGATGATAACAAGAAAATCCCCAAAACCTGCAGAGATCATTAGCATTTCCTTAATTCAACTTTGTCTTAGTGATAGCCACTACCTATGGATCATACTACCTATGGATAATATCTTCCTAATATGTTGATATAGGGTAAGTGTATCTATCAGTTTATAATATAGTGGATATAAATTTAAGTGTTGATCTTTTAAAGATTAATACGATTATTAGTACTTCACCATTTTCCTAATATCTAACCTAATAATTTTATTTAAGAAATAAATTCAAGAATATTAAATCTAAACTATAACCAATTAAACTGCTACATAGGATAACTAATATGCAACATAAATAAAAATTAAAAATATTGATAATTGTAGACACCAATTTTTGCCTTTCCATAGTCTTAGTTTTATTTTTTACAAAAAGGGTCATAATTCAAAAATAATAAACAAAAAAATTAATAAAAGATAAAAATAACAAAAAAAAATTAACAAATGATGAAAATACAAAAAAATAATAATAATAAATAAATAAGAAAAGGAAAAATCATAAAAATTTTGTAGATTTTTAGAAAGTAATTTATATTAGGAATAATTAGTTTTAGTGTTAGTTTTAGTTTAGTTAAATTTTTTTTTTTAGGGAATTGGATTGTTTTAATATAATTTAATGGTAATGAATGTCAAGGCACAGGCCAACTGCCTAATGGATAAGTAGCGGAGTATTTGGGTGGATTTAGTTAGAGGTCACAGGTTCGAGTCTCAGCAGGTACCTATGTTTTTATTTTTCTAACTTTGCAGAAGCGAGACGAAAATCAGTTTCATATCTAATTAAATCATATGAGTTTAGTTAAATCAGATTTGAATCTAATTTAATTAACGAATCAGATATAATTACATAAGATATGATATGATACGATACGATGGAGATTATATAAACACATACAGGCTACAGCAAGGACCGAAAAAAAAAAAAACCAACAAAAAAAAACAGAAATAGCAGCATAACCAATCCACCCATCTGCAGCAGCAGAACAACAGCCCATACAACACCAGAACAGTAGCAGAACAGTAGCCCACACAGCAGCAGCAGCCGCAGTCAGTCCACAACCGATCAGCCATCGACACCTGAAACAGATCAGCCACCGATGCCTGAAACAAATCCTCCATCGACGCTTGCCCTCAATTAAGCCAATGACAGCATTAACTTAGACCAATACTGTTCCATATCTACCGCCCTAAACATAGGCCTTGAACAAAACTATTTTCCATCTGACCAACGATAAGTCCATAACCCGAATAGTAAGTCACACGCACCATCGCATAAGTGAATAACCAAACAAGTTCAGGTTCGATTCTTTTCCTTTTTTATTTTTTTCTTTCTTCTTTAGTTAATTATTTGTTTATATCATTATTTTTTAGATCCTCGTTTATTTAACATAGATATATATATATATATATATATATATAAAGATATATATGAGTATATTAGTTTAGGAGATTCTTTTAAGTATTAGTTTTATAGGTTCAATGTATTATATTCCACTGTAGCTAGTTGTTTGCTAATAATAATATAGATATATATATATTAACTTAGGTTTTTTTTATTAAGTTTTTTATGCTTTTCTCACTTAGAAAATTGATTTATTTTGAAAAGAAAATAATAATCATATTTTTTTAAATAGGATTTTTGGAGAGTTTTTTTTATAAAACAATAACATTCAAGAGTTAGGACCCCATTAATTTTTTTTTAAATAAACCGAAATAAATTAAAATGTAAACTTGGACGGTTTTCAAATATTAAAATAAACCAACATATTAAAGATTTTTTAAAAGAACTACGATCGTTTGATCCGGCTAGCGGGTACGTAGGTACCTTCGGGGCGACGATAAAATATGTAAAAGCTTAGGTTCTTGTTTTTTTCTTTTGATTTTATTTATTTATTTATTTTAAATATTATAATTAGAAAAAATAATCCTAATTTCAGTAAATAAATAGTGGTACCCGTTAGGGTTTAATAGGTTAGCCTCCGAATTCAGAACCCTCTGGTTCTTTGTTAAAATTGAAATCAAAGACCGATAACTAAATCGTAATCAATCTACCCAATTGATTGCGGTTTCTTTTTCTTTTCCCAACTTCGGTCTAATAGCGACTCCAAAAATTATTTTCAATAAAAAAACTGGAATTTCTCAATTTCTTTAGTCGAGGATTAATATTAAATAGGTTGGGGTTTAATATTAATCAGAAAATGAGAAATTAATTTTTAGAAAATAAAAGAAATCGAAAAAATCAGGCTCGACAGTTTGACTACTCCACTAGGGACGCTAGAGGGCTAGCCACTAGAAGTTGCCGAAAATAGGATTATTTTTCAAAAAAATAAACAGATGAAATAATAACAATAATAATAAAAAAAGAACTTAGGTATGTTATTTTATGTATTTGTTTATTTTATTTATTTGTTTTTTACTAACATTTTTTTCATTGTGGCAGTTTAGTTAAAGGGGGATTTTGGGGTTTTTTTTTTCTTACTTTTGTTTACTTTCTTTTCTTTTCTTTTTTGTATCATAAATGCATGTTAGACACAGTCAGAATCAGGTCATCTTAGGACCTTAGGAGGGGGGCCATTGTGTAAGCTTCGGATGTTGTGGGGTAACCACCTTCCGGGACCAATCAGGCTACCCCACTCAAGTTCAAATGTGACCACGAAATCGTTGCTTTGAAAAACGTAGTGGTTGTAGAACTTGAGAACCTTTAAAACCTACCTTTCATATTACATGAAAACTTTTTCAAAAATCACAAGAACCTACGATGTGGCAAACCTACGATGTAGCAAACCTACATTGATAAAGCAGTTGTGAAGTTGTGATTGTAATTGTAATATTCCCTTGTAAATAATTTATAATATTTTTTTTATGTAAAGTTTAGAATGCATTGTAATTGTAATTTTAATTTTGATTAGTCATGGCTGGACCAAGTCAAGGGCCTTTTTAGGACATTCATGTCCATTTACCGCATTGGCCTTAGAAGCTGCTTCAAAAGTGGTTTCGACTCTTCAGCCTAGATAAACAGGAGTTTATTAAGAATAAGATTGGGCCCATCTTCTCTCTACAGAAGATCCCTGTAAACATCACTCTAGTGCGGGCCTTAATCCACCTTTGGGAGCTCGAATCCATCAGTTTTTGTATGGGCCTACATCAGTTAAGCCTAACTGTAGAAGAATACTCCCAATTGTTGTGGGCTCCTACAATCACGGATGATATTTATGTCCCAGACTTGGAAGCTGCAGCACCGAAGATCTTCAACAAGTTGCTAGGAGTCAGAAAAACCGAAATAAACCGGGTTCTAAATCAAGGAAAGACCATTCGATTAGAGGATGTCATGGACTGGTTATCTACTGAATTGAAGTACAGAGAAAAACGCGAGGTTTTTTGTGCAAATTTAGAAGCATGGCACCAGTACCGGGTCAACGCTTTTATACTGGTAGTCTTTAATACTATCCTGTCCCTTGATGAAAGACGTCGGGTCCATTTCAGAATTGTAGAACTCGTGGCCTAATTCCTCGAAGGAAAATCATATGTCCCAACCCTCCTGGCCGAGTAGATCCGGTCATTAAACCATCTCAAGAAAAAGAAATGAGGAGATCTAAAAACTAACATGGTCCTACTGGTGGTCAGGTTCGTTAGCCACCTGAGAAGTTACTAACTTGATTTTAATCGGGCCGAGTTTACTCAGCGATATGATCTCATCAAATCTTTTGGAGAAAGAATCGAGCTGCCAGAAAATATAGTTAGCCGTTACTGGGTCCAGTACTTTCAGAGTATGAAAGCGGAAGAATTGTTGTTGACACCCAGGTGGTTTACAAGCAAGGAAATGATAAGAGGATGTGGAGACTTTAAAGCAGTTCCTCTTATCGGCTTCAACCTCTGCACTGCATACGTTCCAGCCAATGGACTCATTAAGGACATGATCCCTAGACCATCATTAGAAGCTGCCTCGCTGGACTTCCTTAACCCTTGTATGACGATGGTTGATAAAATAACCAAGCTTCAAAGCATCCGAGCTCTTTGGTACGCGAGAAAAACCACCTCTACCACTAGAAGGATAACAGCCAGGAGTCAGACAACCAAAGGATTTCTTTATCACCAACTAAAAGGACTGAAAGATATGGAAGACAACGAAGAAAAGAGGGAAGTTCAAGCTGAACCAGAGAGGACGAGTAAAAGAGAGCAGGAGTTGGAAAGCCGTTGTAAGAAGTACCATTAGAAGATAAAGGCATTGGAAGCACAACTGAAGGGTACCAAGGGTAAAGAAGAGCAAGTTCCCATGATCCGAAAGAAGAGGAGGACACAGGATAAGCTTACTAGTCATTAGGAGATTAAATTTTAGATTTTAGGTTTTTTATGTTTTCATTAGAATTCATTTTCATGGACAGAATAAGAGGTGTAAAGCTTCACAATCGCAAAAATTAATAAAAGCTTAGTTAGGTTTTGCCACATCAAAGGTTCCCCCTATTCTTGATTTTTCATTACACTCGTGTGACATGCATTTTATGTTTGTACGATTGACAACCCTTTTTTAGGAAAATATAATATGTACTAACCCTTTCTTGAGTTATTCAGAACAAACTCAGGTGAAATTTTAAGATAGCTCTCAAACGTCAAGTCTTTCAGAGAAGTCCGATTAGAACACGTTCCCAGACCAGGATAGCCACCACTCAAGGAAATGATGGAGACCCTAACATCAATGAGCCCTCTGAGTTGAGGTTTCATTCCATAGAAAGGGCTATAGAAAAGATGGTAGAACAAATGAGCTTCCTAGCAGATAGCATTGCTTTGCTACAAGCTACAGCACCGACTAATGAAGAAGGTTCCAAAACCCATTATGGGAAGAATACACAAGCTCCTGAGGTAAAACATGAATATCAAAAAGACCCATTCAAGTCAGAAGGAGTTTACCTAAAGGACAACCTGACCTTTGAACCCGACACGTATGTGGCCCCGAGACCTGTTGACCCTGGGCCAAATACGGACAGCTTGAAAGAACTGGAAAAGAAATTGACACAACAGATCACTGAGAAGATGAAGTCATTCGTAGGGTGTGATGGATTTGAACAGGCAGGTATTATAGAGTTTTCCACGTATGACATGGAATCATACCCTGAGAAGTTTAAGGTACCAGAATTTGAAAAGTATAATGGGACAGGTTGTCCCAAGCTCCACACCAGGTTGTATGTCAGGAAGATGGGTAAATATGTTCAATACGATCCACTCATGGTACAGACATTTCAAGATAGCCTGACCGGACCAGCCTTGACTTGGTATGCTTAGCTTGATTTGAATCAGATAAATACATGGGAGAAACTTGCTCGAGCGTTTTATGAGCAATATAAATTCAATGTGTAAGTAACCCCGATTATGATGGATTTGGTTGCCCTACAAAAGAAGAATAATGAATTATTCAAAGAATATGCTCAAAGATAGAGGTCCTTAGCTGCAAGAATCTCTACTCCAACGACTGAGAAGGAGCTCACATCTACTTTCAGTAACACCTTGGAGAGGCCTTATTTCTCCCATCTCATCGGGCAGGACTCATCCAGTTTTGCTGAAGCGGTAGCGGCCAGGTGCAGGATTGAAAGTACCGTCTCTTCCGGTAAGCTGCAAGACCTAGCAGATAGAAGACCACCAGTGTCATCATCTGGTCCTAGACCAGCTGTCAGCAAGCCCAAAGAATCTATAGTTGGTATGGTAAATTCAAATGCCAGACCAAATGCTCAAGTCGTTTTTAGGGCAAATCCACCTCTCGCCCAACAACAGTATAGAGATCAGTTTCAAACTAACAGGACTTATAGACAATTTACCAAGAGACTGGTTCCTTTGAGTTAAGTCTTCAAGAAGTTGCGAAAGGATAATTTGATACGGTACGAACTTCCTAGCGATCGATATTGGCCAAGATTCTTTGACTCCGCAGTAAAGTGCGAATATCACTGTAGACAAGTGGGGCATTCGACTGATGCACGTTGGAGACTGAGGAATAAGATTCAGGACTTGATAGATGAAGGGACAGTGCGGATGGATTTTGTGGAAGCCCCGGTTCCTAATGTTAATAATAATCCCTTACCTAACCATGGGCCGACGATTGGTATGATCTTTGATGACTGTGCTATCAACGTCATTGACGCAAATAAGAAGCCTAAGGTTTTTGAGTTCTATACTGGTAACCAGATTCTAGAAGTGAAGAGGTACACATTTCACGTACCGTTGCCACCAGAAAATTACAAGGCTGCTCCATTTAATTATCACCTGGTAAATCAAGAGAAACCGGGTTCTCTAGTAGGGGGCATTACCCGATCAGGAAATATTTATCACTCAAGAGAGGAGCAGGGGAAGAAAGTCATATCGGGAGAATCAAATGATAAGACGGCGGCCAAACGCATTGAGGGACTATCGGCTTTTACCAAAATGCTCAAGTCAAGTGAGTATAAAATCATGGATCAACTTAGTAAGACTCCTACACAAATATCGCTGATGGGCCTACTAAGTGCATCCGAACCATACAAGGAGGCTTTGTTCCGCACTTTAAATGAGGTGAAGGTCCCTCGGGAGATTCCAACTGAGAAGATGGGACTGGTTACTAATTCGATCCTGGCAATAGATCAAATTTCATTTTCGGCTGAAGAATTGGGCGAGGAAGGGAACAAACATACGAAGCCACTCTTTATCATGGTAAGGAGTAATGACATAATTGTCACCAGGGTGCTCATTGACAACGGATCGTCGTTGAACATCTGCCCACTCGCCACTTTGGATTTGCTGGGCATCGACACATCGGCAATTAAGCCTTCTTCCACGACAGTCAGGGCCTTTGATGGTTCCAGAAGAAAGATTATAAGGGAGATTGATTTATCCGTAAGTATTGGCCCTCAGGACTTCACTATTCGATTCCAAGTCATGGACATTCCAAGATCTTTTAACCTACTGTTGGGAAGACCTTGGATTCATGCAGCAGGGGCCATACCTTCGAGCCTACACTAAAAATTGAAGTTTATCTCCAATAGCCAGGTGATTATAATTTTGGGAGATCAAGATTATGAAATTTACAAGGAGACAGCTATACCCTAAATAGGAAGTGAAGGACAAGAGGAGCTGGGATTGCAAATGTTTGAAGAAATGAACATGATTTCTAGTTCTGACAGATAGGATAAGAGAAGGAAGGGATTCAAGGAAGGCCAGATCGGTACCTACGGCCTTTGTTACAATCCTACCCCTGCGGAAGAATTCCAGAAGAAGCAGGCAAGGGGCAAGAGAGGTAACAAATTATACCATGCCTCGATGACCTTTCCACCACTAGTTGAGATGTTTATACAGGAAGAGACTCAAGCCTAAGAATCTGACAAAGAAGGATCAACACACTCGCCACCTAAGTTCCAGCATCATTTGAACAACTGGTTTTCCATCCCAGCGAATAGCAACAGGTCTTCCCTATGGTAAAGGGGTGACCCATAGTTAGTATTTTCTGAATTTTTATTTTCAATAGTTATCTTTCATTGAACCTTTCATTCAAAATTAGTTAAGCCTTTATCTCATTTGAGACCATACCTCCATTTATTCAATGAAATCTTAGTTCGTTTCTTTCCCATGTTGCTCTTTAGTTCTCTTTTGTTTACATGCATTTTTTTCATACATTCTCATTCAGATTCAATGAACCAAGCGTAAACCAGAAATACCTCGCGCAGGTAGAAAATGAAAGTGTCGATATCGCTTCTGGCCCTACTAAGTTAGTCGTCGGGAGCGATGTCGATGACCACAGTAATATACAAGAGGAATGGCAAAAACATGAATTGGATAGGATCACTATTGATGAACCGATTGAGACAATTAATGTGGGGAATGAAGAAAATCCTAGGAATTTAAAAATTGGGGCGAGTTTAAAAGAGAA
This sequence comes from Lumnitzera racemosa, assembly GCA_024138005.1. Classification (NCBI taxonomy): domain Eukaryota; kingdom Viridiplantae; phylum Streptophyta; class Magnoliopsida; order Myrtales; family Combretaceae; genus Lumnitzera; species Lumnitzera racemosa. Next base: position 30,831,178 of record JAMXBC010000011.1, read on the forward strand.
ACAAAAAACAGAAATGATTACGTTGTTAGCTGATTACCAAGATGTGTTCACTTGGTCGTATGAAGATATGCCTGGGTTGGATTCGTCGATTGTAGTCCACCGTTTACCCACACAGGAGGATGTCAAACCAAAAAAGCAAAAACTGAGGAGATTTCAACCTGACGTCTTATTGAAAATTAAAGAAGAAGTGAAAAAACTACTGGAGGTTGGATTCATCAAAGTGTCGGATTACCCGGAATGGGTAGCTAATATTGTTCCAATAATGAAGAGGAATGGGAAAGTTAGATGTGTGTAGACTTTCGAGATCTCAACCAGGCAACGCCTAAGGATAATTTTCCATTGCCTCACATTGATGTCTTAGTGGATAACACTTCTGGAAATCATTTATTCTCTTTCATGGATGGTTTTTTGGGATACAATCAGATTCGGATGTCCGAAGAGCATAAGACGAAAATGACTTTTATTACGACTTGGGAAACATTTTGCTATAAGGTGATGCCGTTTGGGCTGAAGAATGCAGGTGCAACATATTAGAGGGCCATTGTTGCAATTTTTCATGATATGATGCATAAAGAAATAGAAGTGTATGTTGATGATATGATTGCAAAGTCCAAAGAGGAGGAGGATCACCTAGAAAACCTGAGGAAGTTGTTTGATAGGTTAAGAAAGTACCACTTGAAATTGAATCCGGAGAAGTGTACCTTTGGTGTGACGTCAGGAAAATTGTTGGGGTTCATAGTCAGCCAAAGATGTATTGAAGTCGATCCCGATAGGGCCAAAGCTATAATTAACATGCCTCCTCCACAACCGCTTAAGGAAGTGCAAGGATTGCTGGGTCGTTTAAATTACATAGCCTGATTCATTTTACAGTTAACAGACAAATGCCGCCCTCTTTTTAAGCTGTTAAAGAAGAATGCAAAGATCAATTGAAATGAGGAATGCGAATAGGCTTTCACAAAAATCAAAGAATATCTTATGAAACCTCCAGTGTTGGTAGCTCCTAAACCTGGAAAGCCGTTGTTTTTGTACCTGACCATAATGCCCGAATCCATGGGATCCGTGCTTGGCCAGAAAGATGAAGAAGGGAAAGAGAGAGTCGTTTACTATCTAAGCAAGAAGTTTACAGAAGGGGAGCAAAAATACTCAGAAGCTGAAAGAACCTGTTGTACATTGGTCTGGGTTATGCATCGACTCAGAAAATACACGCTGTATTATCAAATTGAGTTGATAACCCAACACCATCCTTTGAAATACTTAGCTGAAAAACCGGCTCTCATTGGCAGAGTTTCAAAGTGGCAGATGTTGCTGACAGAATTTGACATTAAGTATGTGAGCTAAAGTTCGGTCAAGGGGCAAGCTTTGGCGAATCAACTAGCGGAGAATCCTTTTGAGGATACCCCTCAAGGAGCACGGGTTGAATTTCCCGATGAAAACATCCTAGTCGCAGGAAATGATTCTGATGGTGAAATAGTCGAAAAATTTTCAGGGTGGAAAATGTTCTTTAACGGAGCAACTAATGTGTCTGGATGTGGAGTAGGGGCAATTCTGGTATCACCTGGAGGTACACATTTTCCAATGGTTGTAAGATTGGTTTTCCCATGTACCAATAACATTTCAGAATACGAGGCATGTATTTTAGGGCTCAAAATCGCATTGTTTAAGGAGATATGGGAATTGCAGGTATATGGAGATTCTTCGTTGATTATAGGCCAAGCTCAGGGCGAGTATAAGACGAAAGACCCCAAATTAGTGCCCTATCGCCAACACTTGGCCGAGTTGATAACTAAGTTTAAAAAGATTACCTTTGTGTATGTACCAAGGGCTCAAAACCAATTTGCCGATGCTTTTGCTACTTTGGCATCAATGATTCAAATGTCGAAAGGAGTGGAGATTCAACCACTTAAAATTGAAATTGAAGAAAAGCCTGCTTTTTGTTTAGTAATGGAAAGTTCATGTGACGAAAAGCCTTGGTATCATGATATCAAAATATTTTTACAAAATGGTACGTACCCCGAAGGAGCAAAGAGGAAGGATAAAAAATTAATTAGAAGATTAGTGGCTCAGTACTTGATGAGCGATTTTACGTTGTACCGGTGATCATTTGACGGTACGCTTTTACGTTGTGTAGATGGGAATGAGGCAGAGATGCTATTGAAAGAAGTGCACGAGGGAGTATGTGGCCCTCACATGAATGGTTATATACTTGCCAAGAAAATCATGAGGATGAGATATTACTGGTCAACTGTAGAAGTAGATTGTATTGCACATGTTAAACGCTTCCATTTGTGCCAGATCTATGCGAACAAGATAAATGCTCCACCTCAAGAGTTGCATACACTATCAGCACCATGGCCTTTTTCGATGTGGAGAATAGATGTCATTGGCCCAATCACTCTAAAGGCATCCAACGGGCACCGGTTTATATTGGTAGCTATTGATTATTTCACTAAGTGGGTTGAAACCTCATCCTACTCTAATGTGACGAAGGGAGTAGTGGTCAAGTTCATCAGAAGAGATATACTGGCTCAGTATGGTACTCCAGAAACGATTATTACTGACAATGGTACGAATCTGAATAATAAATTGATGTTTGAGTTATGCTGACACTCTAGGATCATTCATAGAAATTCGACTCTTTATCGGCCCCAAATGAACGGAGCTGTGGAAGCAGCCAATAAGAATATCAAAAGAATTATTGAGTAGATGGCCATTATGTATCGAGATTGGCATGAGATATTACCATTTACACTCATGGCCTATCGAGCCTCTATTAGAATATTAACAGGGGCAACTCCCTACTCGTTGGTATACGGAATGGAGGCTGTACTGCTAGTAGAAGTTGAGATTCCATCTCTCAGAATATTGTCAAAAACTCAGTTAGATGAGGCTAATTGTGTAAAGAAGCGTGTTGAGCAGTTGAACCTAATTGATGAAAAGAGGCTGATAGCTTTATGCCACAACATTTGCTATTAGCAACGAATGGCCAGGGCTTTCAACAAAAAAGTACGACCCCGAAGTTTTGAGTAAGGACATATGGTGTTGAGGAAGGTGTTGCCTAACACAATTGATTCAAGAGGGAAGTTTACCCCAAACTATAAAGGGTCTTATATTGTGAAGAAAGTATTGCTTGGAGGGGCTATTATCTTGTCTCAAATGGATGGTCCGGATTTGAAGGACCCAGTAAACGTTGATGTGTTGAAAATGTACTATCCTTGAATATCAATGAGATTTTTGCAAATAATCTTACTATTTCTGTGGTCTCGTTTTCATTTTTTACGTGCAAAGTTGGTATTCCTAGTAATCGTTAGCATTGGATAATATCCTTAGCATTTCTTTTCCTCATTCCACTAAAAGACCTCGCTTCTCACTCTATCATCTACCTAAGTAAACCTTACATACAAAAACCACAAAAAAATAAAATAATCACTTAATTTGAAGCGATGACTATTGATAAAAATTCTTTTAATACTTTATTGTGATTAACCCCTAAAAGAAAGGGAGATTTTTTTCCTATTTTTCAGGATAGGGCCATGTTCTAAAAGAGTAACATGTGGCGTGTGAGTAGAAACTCGCTTAAGAATAAATACTTGTTTGGAAAGCCGATATTCGGATCAGAAGTTCAATACATGACATCTTTGTTTGAGAAGAATATGTTTTATATTTTTTTTACACTTAAGTTGTTTTAAAAAAAAAATAAAATAAAATAAAATAATCATTTAATTTGAAGTAATGACTATTGATAAAAATTCTTTTAATACTTTATTGTGATTAATCCCTAAAAGAAAGGGAGGTTTGTTTCCTATTTTTCAGGATAGGGCCATGTTCTAAAAGAGTAACGTGTGGCGTATGAGTAGAAACTCACTTGAGAATAGACACTTATCTGGAAAGCCGATATTTGGATCAGAAGTTCAATACAGGACATCTTTGTTTGAGAAGAATATGTTTTACATCTGTTTTACACTTAAGTTGTTTTAAAAAAAAATAAAAAGAAAGAGAGAAAAAGAAAAGATAGGGGTTTTGAAGAAAGAAGAAGAACAAGAAAAGCAATAGTAAGGGTCAGAATCGTTGGTTTTAATCAGACTGCTCAATAAGACATGAGACGACTTGGGAGCTATCAATGAAACCAGGTAAGTAGTTATAAACCTGATATAACATTGCATTGACAATTGGTTCCCCCCCCCCTAAGGATAATATCTTATTTTCCAAAAACAATTTCTTAGCAAGATAGTTGGCTTGTAGAGCATGGTCCTAGTATGTCTTCAACTTCCAATCATCGAACTCATAGAACTTTATTCAACTCGAAATTTCTTTAAGGGATTTAGCGCTTCGATTAGCTTATAGAGCGTTATTTCGACTTATATTCTCATTTAGGGATTTAGCCAGCTCATAGAACACAATCCCAATCTAGAATTTCTTAAGCTTCTGCCTAACTCCTAAAACAGTCTCAAATTATAATCTCCTAGGGATTTAGCAAGCTCATGTAGCTCTATCCCGAATCAAGTTTTCTCCATATTTTTAGGTCTTAGCCAGCTCATGGGCCCTTTGATCGTCTTAGTTAGTCAACTCATTAAGGGCACAACCAAGTTTCTTCGTATTTTTAGGTCTTAGTTAGCTCATGGGGCGTTTTGACCGCCTTGGTTAGTCAGCTCATTAAGGGCATAACCAAGTTTTCTTCATATTTTTAGGTCTTAGTTAACTCATGGGGCGCTTTGACCGCCTTAGTTAGTTAGCTCATTAAGGGCACGACCAAGTTTCTTCATATTTTTAGGTCTTAGTCAGCTCATGGGACGCTTTGACCGCCTTGGTTAGTCAGCTCATTAAGGGCATAACCAAGTTTCTTTATATTTTTAGGTCTTAGCCAGCTTATGGGGCGCTTTGACGATCGTGGTTAATCAGCTCATTAAGGGCACGACCAAATTTCTTTATATTTTTAGGTCTTAGCCAGCTCATGAGGAGCTTTGACCGCCTTGGTTAGTTAACTCATTAAGGGCATGACTAAGTTTTCTTCATATTTTTAGGTCTTAGCCAACTCATGGGGTACTTTAACCGCCTTGGTTAGTCAGCTCATTAAGGGCACGACCAAGTTTTCTTCATATTTTTAGGTTATAGCCAGCTCATGGGGCGCTTTGACCGCCTTGGTTAGTCAGCTCATTAAGGGCACGACCAAGTTTTCTTCATATTTTTAGGTCATAGCCAGCTCATGGGGCGCTTTGACCGTCTTGGTCAGTCAGCTCATTAAGGGCACGACTAAGCTTCTTCATATTTTTAGGTCTTAGACAGCTCATGGGGCGCTTTGACTGTCGTGGTTAGTCAGTTCATTAAGGGCACGACCAAGTTTTCTTCATATTTTTAGGTCTTAGCTAGCTCATGGGGCACTTTAACCGCCCTAGTTAGTCAGCTTATTAAGAGCACGACCAAGTTTCTTCATATTTTTAGGTTTTAGACAGCTCATGGGGCGCTTTGACTGCCTTGGTTAGTTAGCTCATTAAGGGTACGATCAATTTTTCTTCATATTTTTAGGTCTTAGTCAGCTCATGGGGCGCTTTGACTGCCTTGGTTAGTCAGCTCATTAAGGGTACGACCAAGTTTTCTTCATATTTTTAGGTCTTAGCCAGCTCATTAAGGGTACGACTAAGTTTTCTTCATATTTTTAGATCTTAGCCAACTCATGGAGTGCTTTGACCGCCTTGATTAGTCAGCTCATTAAGGGCACAACTAAGTTTTCTTCAAATTTTTAGGTCTTAGCCAGCTCATGGGGCGCTTTGATCTCCTTAGTTAGTCAGCTCATCATGGCACGATCAAGATTCTCGTTATTCTTTTGTAGAGATTTTTGCCAATTCACAAAGACACTTCCTATTGTCATTCTAACCTTCGTCAAGTGACTTAACGTTCTTTAGGATAGAGTCATCCTAAGGCAAAAGCGATGTCTTTTTTGTCTTTGTGGCAAAATTTTGCTCAAACTTCACTACAAAGAAGGGCAGTTGTAGACACCTAATTTTTGCCCTTCCATAGTCTTAATTTTATTTTTTACAAAAAGGGTCCTAATTCAAAAATAATAAACAAAAAAATTAATAAAAGATAAAAATAATAAAAAAATTAACAAATGATGAAAATACAAAAAAAAAAAAAATAAATAAATAAGAAAAGGAAAAATCATAAAAATATCGTAGATTTTTAGGAAGTAATTTATATTAGGAATAATTAGTTTTAGTGTTAGTTTTAGTTTAGTTAAAATTTTTTTTACGGAATCGGATAGTTTAAATATAATTTAATGGTAATGAATGTCAAGGCACAGGCCAATGGCCTAACGGATAAGTAGCGGAGTATTTGGGCGGATTTAGTTGGAGGTCACGGGTTCAAGTCTCAGTAAGCACCTATGTTTTTATTTTTCTAACTTTGCAGAAGCGAGACGAAAATCGGTTTCATATCTAATTAAATCATATGAGTTTAGTTAAATCAGATTTGAATTAAATTTGAATCTAATTTAATTAACGAATCAAATATAATTACATAAGATATGATATAATATGATACGAGACATAGGCTGCAGTAGGGACGGAAAAAAAAACCCAACAAAAAAAAATAGAAATAGCAGCATAACCAACCCACCCATGCAGCCAACGTTTGCAGCAGCAGAACAGCAGCCCACACAGCAGCAGCAGCTGTAGTCAGTCCACAACCGATTAGCCATCGACGCTTGAAACAAATCCCCCACCGACGCCTGAAACAGATTAGCCATTGACGCCTGAAACAAATCCCCCACCGATGCCTGTCCTCAATTAAGCTAACGACAACAGCAACTTGGACTAATACTGTTCCACATCTACCGCCCTAAACATAGGCCTTGAACAAAACTATTTTCCATCTGACCAACGACAAGTCCATAACCCGAACAGCAAGTCACACGCACCATTGCATAAGTGAATAACCAAACAAGTTCAGGTTCGATTCTTTTCCTTTTTTTATTTTTTATTTTTTTCTTTCTTCTTTAGTTAATTAATTAGTTAATTATTTGTTTATATCATTATTTTTTAGATCCTCGGTTATTTATATATATATATATATATATATATGAGTATATTAGTTTAGGAGATTCTTTTAAGTATTAGTTTTATAGGTTAAATGTATTATATTCCACTGTAGCTAGTTGTTTGCTAATAACAATATAGATATATATATATTAACTTAGTTTTTTTTTTATTAAGTTTTTTATGCTTTCCTTACTTAGAAAATTGATTTATTTTGAAAAGAAAATAATAATCATATTTTTTTTAAATAGGATTTTTGGAGATTTTTTTTATAAAATAATAACATTCAAGAGTTAGGACCCCGTTAATTTTTTTTAAATAAACCGAAATAAATTAAAATGTAAACTTGGACAGTTTTCAAAAATTAAAATAAACCGACACACTAAAGATTTTTTGAAAAAACTACGATCGTCTGATCCCGGCTAGCGGGTACGTAGGCACCTTCGAGATGACGATAAAATATGTAAAAATTTAGGTTCTTATTTTTTTATTTTGATTTTATTTATTTATTTATTTATATATTATAATGAGAAAAAAATAATCCTAATTTCGGTAAATGAATAGCAGTACCCGTTAGGGTTTAATATGTTAGCCCCTGAATTCGGAACTCTCTGGTTTTTTGTTAAAATTGAAATAAAAAACCGATAGCTAAATTGTAATCAATCCACCCAATTGATTACGGTTTCTTTTTCTTTTCCCGACTTTGGTCAGGTGGCGACTCCAAAAATTATTTTCAATAAAAAAACCGGAATTTCTCAATTTCTTTAGTCGAGGATTAATATTAAATGGGTTAGGGTTTAGTATTAATCGGAAAATGAGAAATTAATTTTTAGAAAATAAAAGAAATCGAAAAAATCAAGCTCGACAATAATGCATAAATTTAATATTCAATTATTAATAACCCTAGAGTAATGAAACACATATCAATTTCATCATAATCTACTGAACTAAAAGAATTCCTAAAATATACTAATATCTTTATTGAGGTTACTAGTACTTAATATTAGAATAATTAACCAGAATCTCTTCTCGATTAAAAACTCTAAAATTGCATTATTGATCTATGAATTCTACTATTAAGTTATCTTAAGATAGAAAGTTACATTGTCCTATCTTTAGGATTGCATGCAACTTTTCTAAATACACAATAATCTAATTATATAAAGAAATCTTTCAATTTTTATATAATATCTAACATTGAATTAATACTCCGGATATATTGACCTAAAATAATAAAAGAGCATGTAATTAGATCACAAAAATTAAAAATCATAGATTGATAAAAGAAAAATAAATTAATTATATAGAAAATTAGAGTTTATAATAATTGAATACAAAAAAAGAACTAATCTAAAACATTGAGAAAAAAAAAAGATTAATCTCTAAAACCCTAAAATCTAAATGGATGCTAATATTTACAAAATTTTTATAAATCTTAAAATATATATTCCATATATCTTGAAATATCTTTCTACTATCTTTCTAAAATAAATCTTTAATTTTGGACTCGCTTAAAATATACACGGCTGGAATATTAACAAGAAGCATGGCTTCTTTGATTACGAATGGTGGCATGGAATTTCCAACTTTAACTCGAGGAACGTAGCTGGCATTGTCAACGGGACGTTTATGGACAATCGAACGAGTCCCGGAAATTTCGCACGGCTGGAATATTCTTCTCGATAATTTATGGACAGTTGGCGCAGCTTCGATGAGTGGATTTCGCCATTGCGGGACTCACGCCCTTGAAATTCGATCATCTTTGCTGGCCTTCAATTCCATTTTAACCGACGGTGGGGATTCCTCATCATGACCAGACCGTGGACTTGTGATTACATGTGGATTTAATTTCAGTTGAATTTCAGCATGGGCTGGAACATTGGGATTCAATTAAATAAGACACGTAAACGTACTATATAATCATGTTATGTTATGATATTAAATGGATATGTAACTTCTTGATCATATTTTAAATAAATCTACACAACCTTTAATTTAATCTCATCAAGTAATGTGATCGATATTTAAAAATTTATAACTTTTTTGATTTAAGTCTTCACTTAAATATTCACCAAAACCTAAAAATAAAATATTTTTTAATTAAATATCAAATATCTATAAAATACTTATAAAAATATAAAAAATACTAATAAAAATCTATTAATAAATATATATAATAAAGTAGTTATCACAAATCACTAATAATCTATACAAACGGAAGCACGGCGGGCATTCTAAGTAAAAAATTTAAATGGATGAGGTCTCATACTTGATGACAAGGTGTCCATGAGTGCGGGGTTAGCTAATTTGCAACGAAGATCGTATGATTCCGTGGTTGGCAGTACATTAACTTCCATCTGGATTCGCACATTCCATTTGCATGGCGGAAAGGCCATTCTCACCATCGCCATTGCGGTATTTGTCGGTGGGATTACGGTGGTGTTCCTTACCTCTTCTAAGGCCGGGATTACGAAAGGTGCCCGCTGGATTTCTGGCCTCTCTCTTCTCGGCACCATGAGAAATTCCGCCATTGCCTTGCAAGTTGCTTTGACATGGGAGAGGAAATGCACATTGGTTATTACTTGTCCGATCATGGGCATTCGGATTAGAAGAATTGCCTCCGATCCTACCTCCGCCAAGCCTTTGTCTGGTCATATAAATTGGACGATTTTGAAAAGTCGGCCTGAAAGTGACCTCTGGTGCCCTGTTTCTTCTCCACCTCATCTACGTGACTTTGGTTCTTATGATCTCGATGTCATATGCTAGTTCTAGGTTTGCCATATCCTTGAGTCGATATGCGTCTCCGGTAGAGGGCCTTGTTCTGGGAGGAGTAAAAGCATTAGCTCGATTTCCGTTATTCCATCCAAGCTGTCTTGCTAACTTTTATAGAGATTTCTATTTAGAAACAGCCTTTGCTTGCTCGAAGGAGAAGGATTGCGATGGCTGTGGTTTACGCTAATCTCCTTGGTGGTTTGTGATATCTTTAAGAGGCGTACCTTTGAAAATATATCTCGTTGCATCTTTTCCTTCCCTTTTATTTCTTCCTTTCTACTCATTCCAACTGATACCGAATTTACCTCATTGACTCCTTCTGTGTCACGGTTTCCTTTCCCATCATCGCTATTTCCAACCGACGGCTTCATGCCTTGCCTCTTCACTCCGACTTGCATCTAGCCGCTATTCCCCATCACATCTTCTTGAGAATCCCGTTGAAGGTCATTAATGTTTTGCCTTTGCCTTGGAGCACTGCTTACATCTTGATCGTCCGTGTTCTCCTTGACCGCCCTAACCATGTTATACATAATCTAATTTTCTTGATTTGCAGGGGATTTGCCAGAAGGTTCACCGGTATTCGTACCTGAGGATTTAGTTCGGAATTGATTAATGCATCCACATCTATCGTAAATACGTGGAAGACCTCCGTACACAACCTTGAATGCGATTTGGTTCACGACGAAAATATGCCTGAGAGATCTATCTATGTCTATCTGGACACAAATTCGTGCAAATCGCTCCCTATCGATCGTAACAGAATCAAACCTGAGAACTGAGCCTATTTTTTTTTCTCCTATCCGCTTACTAGCCATAGACGAATAGAGTTCAATAAGCAGTCCCGATTTTCTGACCCAAACCGTCTTGGAATTAAAATCCGAGACTTCTGATCTAAAATCTGGTTCTCATTACTCAAATGCTAGATAATATCCGTTTACAAACCAAGAATCATTACGAATGATCTATTAAAAGTTCTTTAGATGACCGATAAAGATAATATGAAACCTCACTCCTAAATAAATCTGTTTAAAATTAAGAATTTCCACCCACATGTTGACTAATTTATTATAGAGGTTTTTAAAGCTCCCCATTACTTTTGCAATCAGAGCATTCCTCCAAAGCACATAAATCATATCTTTTTCAATCTTTCAAAAATTAACATCGCAAATACCCGGTTCTGCTTCTTGATTTAATTTGTCTTCCTCTTCTCTAGCATTTTTCCGCATCTGATTCATGATCCATATGGGAATTTGCTCTTGTCCTATTGACGCAAAATTTTTCATATGCTACAAGCACATTTTTTAACAACGTATCCTTAGATGATAATCACCTAGGATTTGGCTCCGAATTAGATGGCTGTACGTCATTGCTAGGTCGATAGCCCAACTGATCGGGTCCATCCTCAATTGCCAGCTGCTTCTGGCTTCTTCTAGAGCGATCGCTTTCGACATCTTTATCATGACATAGAGCGTGGCGGTGAAGGCTCCATTCAAATAATTTTTAATTAAGTCTTTTTTATAAGCAAGTCATTTAAATTTTCTAAGTTTATGCTAAAATTGGATTACGAAATGAGTTATTTGTATATTAATATTTTTATGTTCATATTATTATATTATGCAAGTTCTATATGTGTGTGTCTACCTATCTATATATCTATATATGTATATAATAATAATAATAAAAAGTACCAAGAAAGAAATTTAATTGATCTAACAACAACTATAATAATAAAGCCTTCTTTTTTTTTTATGATCTTACATCACAAGCCCTTTATATTATATATATATATATTTTAATATTCATTATCTATGTTATGCCAAATGTTCTATAGATATAAATAAACCAATCAATTGAATATAGATTAGCAGGAACATTTAAATAAGGAATGAAACACTCACATAGGGTTATATGACCAAATACTAATGGAAACTACTTAAATCACTTTCTCAATCCTCCTACTTCTTCTTGAAGTGATTACTTCTATATTTTTTAGCACATATATTGCATGTCTAGTGTTTGCTAGTATATAACAAAAATCTATTATTGATAGAGATAATTATCGGTTGATGATAAATTTTGCTTTCAATGGAAAATAAGTTTTTATATTAAATTAATGAATTAATTATTAACAATGCTCAATTAACAATAATATTGTTGTGATAATAATGGCTAATAACTAACAATCATTTTATCAATAAGGGAATTATAAGTTTCTATATCATTATTGTTATTGACTAATTACATATTATAATTAAGAATTAAATAGATTATAAATGACTAGCTACATAATTATTGATTAGTTAGTGTTGGCTAATTTATTCTAATATGCTAATTAGTTATTAGTATTTTTTTTTGCCAACCATATTTATATATATAATTTAGGGAGGAGGAATTTGAACCTAGTCATCTATAAAAGACATTGTCCAAACCATTAGGATATATAGGCTTGACACTAATTATTTAAAGAATGATGATGATGATGAAGAGGTTACAATAATATATATTAAATTATACCGCGTTATTCTAAGATTTACATTGCTATATATATTTTTTTCAAATATAATTATTAACAAAATCAAAGCTACTTTAATAATTTTTCTTCCAGTACGAATGACATTGCTGTCATTTTTTTTTCTTTTTTTGATAGAAAAGGGATTTATATTACAAGAAATAGTCTTACAAAATACAAACTTAATAAAAAGACATTGCCGTAAATTAGATATGAGAAAAGCTACTTCTTGATAAGAGCTGCTCATATAAATAAAAAAATGAAACAATGTTTCCTTTAATAATTATAACTTGGTTTTTCTTTTCTTTTTTTTTTTTTTGAAATTTTGAACTGAATCATATGATTCGTAAACATCACTCGTTTTTAAGAAATAAATCATATAAATTTCTGGGATGAAAACTTCCTTTGAACAAAAATGGCCGTTTATACTTCAATTTCTCCTCTTTTAAAGCCCAAACCTGCACGTTGCGGATGAAAACAAAAGGCCCAAAATAAATTGATCGAACCGGATCTATTCGGTTTTAACTGGTGACAATTATATCACGATACATTAGTCGGTGCAGAAATTCCCATACCGGAATCAGTATTTTATCGCGAACCTTCTCTCAGCCGAGGGAATGATTTTCCTTACTCTCTCTAATAAATAAACCCTAACCCTAATTCCTCAAATTCCATAATCCTGAGCTAAAATACTCAACTAGAGACGGAGCTTGGGGTTTCAAATCCAAAATGCCGAAGAAGATGGGCGTGAACAGCAAGGCCGAGGCCGCTAGGGCTCGTAAGAGCGCTACCGAGTCGGAGCGCAAAGAGCGCGAGGTGCGCGAGAAGGAGGACCAGTACTGGCGTGAAGCCGAAGGAACGAAATCACGTTCCGCGAAGAAGCGAGAGGAGGAAGCCGAGAAACGAGCCGAATCTCTGGCTCGCAAAGCTGAAGCGAGGCGATTGGCGGAGCAGGAAGAGAAGGATATAGAGAAATCGATGAGGAAGCCGGATAAGAAGGCAAATAGGGTTTCGGTTCCGGTGCCTAAGGTTACGGAGGCGGAATTGAGGCGGAAGAGAGAGGAGGAGCAAACGGAGCTCGCGAGGAAGGCGGAGGAAGCAAAGAAGAGGCAGAGTAGGACCGCAGCGGAAGAAGAGTATGAAAAGATGGTGCTGGTGAGTAATACAAATAGAGATAATTCGATAATTGAGGCGAGGACGGTGGAGGATGCCATTGCGCGGATGACGGTGGCAGACAGCTTGCCGGTTGACCGGCATCCGGAGAGGCGGCTTAAGGCTTCTTTCAAGGCGAGGACTTTGATTGTGTTTTTTCTAAATTCGTCTTGTTTTTGCATGGTTCGATTTAGTTTAGTTCGCTTTTGGTTCCGTTAGTTGTAGCATAAGAGATGTAATTTAGCAAAGTAAGCGTGATACAATTCAATTTGTGCAAATTAGGTAGGAGTAAGAACTTGGAGTTTGTGGAAAAGAATAGGGTTTTTTAGTATAGTGATATGAATTGATATTTGAATGGGCTACTTAGGTGTACAAGTAACCTGCTTTAACCTGTTATGCAGCCATGGTTTGGCCAAACTGAATGAGATTAACATTTATGCAATGCATTTGCGCCAAACTGAGACTAACATTTATCTTGAAGAATTCATCTCTACAACCTTGACAGCTGTTGCTTGTATGAGATTGAGCATGCTGATGTGGTCTTGGAAGTGATAGCAAGTGCATTGGTGTTGGCACTTCCAGTTTGAAAAAGTTGAGAGGTCGCTTTTCCTTAAAGACAGTTCCATGGAAGATGTCAATATTTAGTTTCATGGAGTAGAAATATACTAAGCCTAACCGTCTGGTGCAACTGTTTGTTAGAACTTTCTGTATAATTGTACATAGAAAAGCATGCTGTATGAGCTTTAACACCTAGTTGTGTCTTGATGTGAGAATATGTTTGTGGATCGAGTACAAAATATCCAGCCACATACGTTCTGATTGATACATGTCCATGTGTGCATAAGCCACTTGCTTGGGTTTATACAAGGTGTACCAGGATTAGTGGTTAGAATTTTTATAATACTGAATATGTGCTTATGTTTTAAGATGTTTTTAATTAATCATTCATTTAGTACTCTAGCGAGTACTAAATAAGTGCAGGTATTACTAATATTACTAGTCAGGAAAAGAAAAGGGCTAGGAAAAGAAAAGGAAGTAACAAAATTCTGTAACCTTAACGGAAGAGGGTTGAACTCTTCGTAATTGGAAGAGTGTGTAATTTCTTCTTCGCCATCAATAGAATTTTCTCTTCTTTTGTGTTCCACACAGGTCCTATCATTATATCTAATATTACTGGTCAGTGTTTTGTCAATGTGCACATTGCTGGCTGTGTGTTGGGCTGTTGGTTGGTCTTTGTAGACCCAATCTATAAAAATATTTTCCATTCTTATAGCTTTGTGATTGATGGGCTGGATTGAGCATAGTGTTTACAACAATCATCTCAATGTTGTCTAGATTCAACTTGATTGCTTGACAATCAGAGATTTATAGGTTTGAGGAATTGCATTTTCCTGTTGTTTTTCCTTTTCTCAGACCTTGCATAGTTTACAAGGCATTCACAGCTTGAAGCGCAATGCTTTTGGTCAATTAGGGCTTAGTAGTAGTAGCTATTCTTGTTTTGATGATGGTAATGTTTTCTTTGAAGCTTTACATCCCCTGTTGTTGCGGGTGAGTTGTTGTCTATCTGTTTTGTTGTATGAGAATTTTTTTTTCCCATTTCCATCCTGGTAGTTGCAATTATAAAAGGGAAATTTATTAAAGTCTCAATTTGACATGTAGGCTTTTGAAGAAGCTGAACTCCCCAAGCTGAAGGAGGAGAAACCAGGACTCACCCACACTCAGTACAAGGATATGATATGGAAGATGTGGAAGAAATCACCGGACAATCCTCTGAACCAGGCATGTGAAAACATGTTTGCAAGCATCAAGTGCTTTTAATGTTCCACATTTCCTAACAAGTGAGTTCTGATTGAATTGCTCATGCAGGTTGCTGAGTGATTGGATCATGTTCATCCTGGTCGGACTCTTCTCCTGGAGCCTACTTGTCATCTTTGGCTGCGTCCCGATGTATAATGGAGGCATCACTGTGCATATCTCAGATTGGGTTTTTTTTACATCCCTTCCTAATCGCTTTATTTGTACTTAATAAAGGCCAGCATAACTCTTTTCTATTGGGTCCACTATAAGCCCATTGAAGTCCAGACTACACTTAGCGTGCAAAATTGTAATTCTGAGCTCTTTGCCCTTTACCTACCTAGGCCTTAAACCATGGGTGGATGTATATGTGGAGAGTGTCATTGAATTGATGGACAAGATATATATATGCTGTTTGCGCTTTGCAGCTTGCATGAACTGCACAATTTTGTAGAAATGCCAGTCATGCATCCTTGCGTGCATGTACTGCTCCTTTGAGTCTGTCTGGCATTATTTTTAGTATTATGACTATAGCTGTAAATGCCAGGTGCAGTTTTTAAATTGTCTGTGTAGCAATATTCTATTCTTGAGGTTTTTAGTCAAGGACTCAAGGCCAGGGAGTTGCTTGTTGCGTTGGATAAGGTTCAGAAGCATAATCGGTGGATAGATTTAGCTGCAGTTTTGAAACATATGATCTGGTTTCTAGGATCAGGAGATGAAAAAGAAATATGTCTAATGCATCCCACAATATATGTCAGTCTAGAAGTTTGTTTATCTGGGCAATGCATCATCAATCTGGGTGGTCTAACTTGGGGAAAGGAATTGATTTGAAAGGTTGGCATGTTGGGTGGATTTAGGACAACACTCGGATGGTATGGTTTTAGCTATCCAGAACCAACGATGGAAGATATATGGTTATTTCCTGAAGGGGTACCTTGTCTAATATGGAGATGACTATGAGCGCTGTCTTGGTTTCTTGCAACCATAAGCATTGTCTTGGCCCGTAGGGAACATATTCAATCGTTTACGCGCTATTTCTAAACCCTTTTCTTGTCCTGTCCGAAGATTTAAGAAGTTTGAATCGGTAAGAAGTAGACGATCTTATAACAGCTAAAAAGCCTTGAAGGACCAAATAGCAAAATATTCGAGTACAAGTGGGTATTGACTCATTCATTCAATGGCTGTTAAGGTTAAACGGTTTTGAGTGGATTATTGAGCTGGGTTCAGGTCTTGGCCTGTACGATTCATTTTGTAAGCTTAATTGACTTCAAGCCGGCTTACATGTAGATTGATCTTGAATCGAGCTCCAACTTTACAGAGAAGAATGTAGAGGGTTTATTAAAAAATAAAGAGCAAATAGGGTGAGCCCTTCTTAAAGTCATTCTAGATTGAAAATTGAACAGGCTCTAATCTTTTCACAACCGAGTACTTACCTCAGCGAAACAGGCATCGGCCTGGCTACTTATGTATAATTTTTTGCCGATGTACATGGAACACGATATCCACATCAATTTATATGTTGATTTGATATCTAGATTAATTAACTTATTAGTGATTGGATCTTGCAACCAACGAGCCGGACTTCTGATAGACCGGATCCGATATAAACTTTTTCCCTTGAAACAAAACTCAACCCTATAAAACCATCTTGCTCACGCGTCAACCTACTAGTAAAGTGGGGTTTTAATTTTCTTAAGTAAGCAATGTCAAGTTTTAATGGAGGTATGATGGGCAATTGAAGTTTTTAGGGACAATAACATGTTCCATTTTTGTAACATATTACCTATTCCCTCCTAGAGGGAATTAAAAAGACACTAGGATCCTTATAGTTCACATAAAATCCAAGTAAACAAAATAATAGGGAACTATTATTCAATTCTCTCTTTATTACCTCCAAGTAACTGATTTGTTAAAGTTATGTATGTTAAACATGGGAAACTAATAATCATAAAAATCCACAATTGTTGCTGCGTAAGGAATAAAAACTTGAAGTTCCTGCAACATATTTGCTAATTAAAAAAAAAAAAAAACCTTAATAAGGGATATTCATAACAATATCGAGATATACTTACTAAAGGGAGAGAAAAACAAAAAAAAAAAAAAGAAGAAGAAGTAAACATAAGTAATAATCCTTGCCGAATTAGAAATAAGAAATTTTATAACATCCACGATCACATACCCTGCAGGCGAAAGACTTAAAGCAATGTACTTGTGATAAATATCAGTTACATACACATGCTACTCTATCTTCTTAGGAATCTCTTACAAACATGACTATCGTATTTCAGGTAAGTTAGTTTGCTCCACTATGGTATTAACTATTATAATGTAAAGAATACATATGTAAATATTTCCAGGAGCCGACAATGATAGCCTTCAGCAACAAAAAGAGTTTATGTTTTCAAAATGAGTTAGAAACCACATCCCTACATTTAGGATTATAGCAGATGAAAATGAAGAAGTGCAAAAAGTTATAAATTCCTCTTATTAAAGACCCTTTTTGAAACTTGAAGAAATTAAAAATCCAGTAAGCTATGAGACTGCTCGATACATTCAGCATGATCTACATGTCCTCAAGTAAACGGTATGACCACGAGGAGAATTTCCTCACTTGAAAAGAATAAACACGGGAGTGCACACGATATGAAGCACGAATGCCCAAATTAATTTAGTAACCAGGATTCATTATGTAAATTAATATAAAGTGAGGCAACCGAAAAGAAAAACAACCAAAGAATACTAATGGCTCCAGCATAATGGGAACTGATGGGATTCGTGCCCATAGGGCTATAGAGGGGCAGCACACAATGCCTGTGCTAAAAGAGTAGTCTCATATTGGAGTGAAAACCCAACACCGCCAGTATTGGTGACCCTTTTTCTCTCTATCAACTACACGCGGAGCCACTTCAGGTGGCCTGAGCCCCTAAAAGAAAATTATCGTGATCGAAAGCTAGGCCTCCAATCCTAGCTGGATTGACGATCAAGCAGCAAGGAAAGGGAAAGGAGTTTCTGACGTAGTGGTTACTCGATTGTTTAGATGGAGATGAAGACGTTTGCTTGCTACCCTGCTTCTCCATGATTCTTTAGAAATCCATGCATCATATACTTTCTGGTCTTAGTGAATGACATTTTCCTCTTTGGGATCATTATATATTGTGAAAATTTTCGTTTTCTTGAAATCTGTACGAAGGACACAGAGTTCATTATTCTTCATCCATTTGGGGAGAGTCAACGACCATCAGGTCTAACTTTGTCACATGAAATGTGGAACTCATGAGGTGCAAACGCAAACTGAAGTGCATACAAATGGCAATATTGAGGTAAGATGTAATACTCAATGTTTTCCAACCAAAGCAGTCATTTGAATTCAGAGGCTACTTAAAGAATTAGAATCATATCCTGCTTATTCTTGCTACAATTGGAAGCGAGCAACACGAGAATGAATTCCGCTCTGATGATAACCATGAATCCAGAAGGCGGCTTGATCATTCGTTTCTATGAAGATATTCCTTAAAAGTTTAGGCATAAAAAGAAACCATCCTGCTTATTCTTGCTGAATTGGAAACAAGCAAACCGATAAAGACTCTGTTCTAGTGACAACTGTGTTTTGAGAAGGTGGCTGGACCACCCATTTTAGTCTAAGCAGCAACCAGTTGGGCAAAGTTAATGGGATAGACGTATCTTGGGCCTCCACCGAAAAGGGTCTTGGCTGCTAACTTGGAAGCTGCTTCTGTTGGGTGGTACAAGTCCCAAAACAGGTAGTGGTCTCGTCTAGAGCAAAGAGATGCTTTTGGATCACATATGGCTTCTGCATTGAATTTCCCCGCTCCACAGCATGCGTTTTTCACATCCCAGAATTCTGACCAATAAGGGAAAAAATTGTAAGCTGATCAATTACGGAAGTCGATTAATTTCATTACAAGAATAAGGACAATTTTAATGGTAGTTCAATCTCATGGGGGTCTTGCATGAATGTAAGTGTCTCAACGCCCCATAGAGTTGTCCCTTAGGGGCTGTTGTTTTTGCAAAATTTAAATTTTAAGGGACAGCACTAGATACATCCACTTGTCATATTCGTATTGTAATTTAAGCAAGTTTCTGGACAAAATTGGAGAACGTCATTGGACAAGTACCGAATTCGAGTAAATTGATGTTGTGCTAGTAGAGGCAGTGGCGATGATGGTGGTAGTGTGCTGGTGGAGTAAAAAACTTTAAAAACCAAAAGAAAAATGGTATTTTTGTCAAGTTGATGTTGTCTTTTGTTGTGCTTTCTAAAACTAATCCTGTGCAAGACAAATTTTGTTTTCCAGTGTTATGCAAAACAGCGGAGACAAAACTTCCTTTTTTGTGTTGAGCTGTAACATGTTTTTACTTTGTTAAAAGAATGGGCTCTTGAAGATCTTATTACTTACTGAATGGAAGAGGGTTCTTAATAACATCCATGGTCATGTTGAAGGCGTTTCCCAGTGAGTATATCATCCCCGTATACTCTGAGCTGAGCTTCTTCAAGATGTTGCCAATGATCGAGTGGAATGCAATGGCGTGTTCGTTCAATTCCTCCAAACATCCTTCTGAAGAATTGAATAGCCTCTGAGACGGACAACAACCTATTGGAGGCACGCTTACGATGCCAAATTTCCTCCCTCCAAGACTCAGTAAATTCTGCATTAACAAGGTGAGAACAGCCCGCATGTTATTTCCTAGGAATTTGACTTACTTCCTACAACCTTTGAGATTGAATTTTCATTGGTATGTAAATATATCTGCAGATTCATCTGCCTCGCCTTTCACATTATCCATGTATTCTCATTGTTGCGTACATTCTTATAGACTTTCTTTCCATGTGGTGACATGAAATTTAGATATTAGCGGAAGAGTTTCCAAATCTAATATATACAACCAACTCTCCGGAAGAGATCTTGGTTATTCTTTTACCATATTCAGTCTGTTGAACATTTAACACACAAATAATTTTTAAGTTTGCATAAATTTTCAACTTTTGTTACCAAACACAAATGCAATATTAGTTCTGTTGCACCGTGGATAGTTGCAGTTCTCTTCTAATTCTAGTTGCTATGGCTATTGTCATTGTTGACAATTACTACCAAAAAGTTTGGAGAAAAGCATCTCACCTTCAAATGGTTTTCATAGGCAGATCGCAAAGTATACATGAACTGTTGCCTGGATATTTTACTATCGGAATGGTAGTAACTGAAGATATCGTTGCTACCAGTGCTAATGAGGAAGAGAGATTTGGCCAGGAACTTCTTAGTTTCTTCTGTTCCCAGACTAGACGTAAGGGTGTAATGGATTGTTGAGAACTGCTTTATTTGCTCTGACATAGGGACAACATTTTGCACCTTTCTTATTGGGACGATACCATCTGAATTAAGGCTTAGCTGAAAAAAACAAAAGAGAAGTACTCTTGAATCTTGATATATCAACTGGAAAGAGAGAATTTATTTGGTAATACAATGTTAACCAATGAATACAAAACCACAATGAATATAATATAATTGAGTTTTTTAGATCAGCCAGTTGTAGAGCTAGCATTTTCCATTCATCACCGTACAAATGTGGGTGCTCCCTAGTTCAAGCCTATGCTTGTTGCACCTGTATGCAATTAAGTGGCGCACTTGATGGGTTTGGATTAATCTTGATCCATAGGTGAGGGGGAATGTTGAATGACATCTATAAAACATCAACCGATTCAATAAGCCTAGTTTCTAAATCAGCTGGATATGCATCTAAATTTTATTGTAAAAGCTTATGGCATGTTTATCCCTAGGGGTACTAGGTCTACTGTGGGTGACTTACCTCTAATATTCCTGTTCCATTGAGAAGGCCAGAACCCCCAGAGGCAAAGTTTATACCTCTTAAGCTTTGCATTTTCAATGCATAGGTGGTGATAAGAGAAAGAAAAGGTGGTGGACTTCTGTTGTGCCCCATTAGCATTGCTGCATAACCAAGTAACAGAAGATATGTCAAGGTGGTTAAATGCAAAATCGTAAATGCCTTTAATAGAAAACACAAGCATTAGGAAAAAATAGATGTTAGCCAAGCTGTTGATGACTTGAAATGTTAAGCCGATCCATGGGTGGGTGTGTTTTTGTGAGAAAACATTTTGTGCAGTTTCTCTGGCAGTTGCTATCATCGAAGCTTTTAAAATATCAAACATTACCATTTTAGTTTCAAGAAGTTGTGACTACCAGTGGATTTTAGTGACAACAAATGGTGGGTAGAAAAGGTGGTAATCAATGGCTGGTTTTAGAAAAAGGAATTCAATTTCCATGCGGTCCTTTTTATATTTTCCGTGCTTGTCAACCTTTAACACTCAAGGATAATAATCGCCTTCCACCACCACTTACTGCCATTACTAATATCTTCAACCTATTAAAATTACTTGGATAACATTTGACAATTACAAATTTGATCATAACAAACATCAAAAAGTCACAAAAAACGTTTTGCAAGTATCGATACACCCTAAACACGATATTAGAAGGAATGGACATAAGAAAATATGATGATCTAGATTTTTTGAGCCTTTCCACACAGTAATTTTCATCAGAAAAACAATTTCTAGATTCAACTTATCTTGTACACCACTTTATGTAATGCACATTAATGTTCTAACTGGAGGTTTTTCACTGACCTAGGAAATCGGCACTATTAAGGCCATTGCTGTATCTTCCTGTGGGTCTTGAGCGAGGGAAATCAACTCCATTATGAGGAAAATCAGCTCTAAATCTGCTATGAGGCAGGAAGCTATTAGTACCAACATCAGCCGTTGAGTCCCCAAATATGAATATTGCAGGACGCTGATGGCTAGTGGCCATGCATCTCAGCAGAAATATAGCCAAGAAGAGGAACTGAGGAATCCATATCTTTGCCATGGTAGCTCAATGGAACAATTAAAATATTTCTAGAATATTCTTGTTATATCTATTTCAAGATTTAGCAGGATATTTTGTGTGATGGGAAATGGAATGCCCATGTCTAGTGCTGCCATGTTAAAGAATTTATAAGAAAAATTGTTTCAGAAGAGTACAAGGAAAAGCCGGTTGATGACGGTCACAGTCAGGATGAGGCGAAGCACACAACATCCGTTGTACTGAGGTGATTGTCCCATAGTGATATTCTTCTGCCGGATTGGCCAGAACAAAAAACATGTGGTTTCTATCCTCTTTAAGGTGCTGACGGAGTCTTGCTGAGCGGCATTATGGAAAGAGATAAGAAGCTTAAATGCTGCTTACTAAATGGCGAAATGACTGTCCAAAGGTGCTACTAAATTTTGAAGCCGAATTTGTAGGGTAAGTTTAATTTGGTGTGACTTGTTGCGAAGGCACACTGCTATCTGCTGTAAGATTGTCTCAAGTAGCACCAGCATTTTACCAGGACCACAATTAATATTATATCTATGCACTCAAACTTGGATAGGTGCAAAGATTTTTTAGATATGTTGTTTAACGTTCCAATTAAGATTGTCAGATCGATATATTGAACATTTGACTAGAACAATAGCTACCCAACTTAATTTTAACCCCATAATCTATGATCCACCAAAATTTTAAGGCGTGATTTACTATTAGCCATTTAAGCTATGGGGGTCCAGAGTAATATCTAGCATGGTGAAAAAATTCTAATAATTGGTTAAATCACCTGATTTATTCATGCAAAGAGAAGAGGGAAGAGTCTTCTTCCATTGCATAAAACATGCAGTCAGCTAAAGGAAGGAGGGTCATCAGTTTCATGCCTGATATATGTAAATTATTTTTGAACTCAGCTCCAGTCAATTTATCAAAAAACTTGACCTTGAAAATATTGCTTGGATATGGACTTTCAGATTTATTACTTTTCCCCCTCCTATGGCATGAAACTTTCCACTGAAGCCCATCCAGCTGACGACTCAATTACATGGGATGATATGACATTATAGGGATTTGAACTTAAAATATTTTACTCTGATACCCTGTTAACTTACGCTCTACAACCAACTGTCTAAAAGCAAAACGTCACATTAATTGGTTGCTGAACTAAATTTAGTAGGTACTAGTTTGATACAATTTGAAAATTCAAATAAGAATATTGAAAGTTGTTTAAGAAAAAAATTTTTCCATGCCAGAGCTCATTAAGGAATATGCTAGTCTTAAGGCTTCCTCAGTAATTTTCCTATCTAGGACAAATAGACAAGTTTGTCTTGTCCTTAGAACCTGAGCATCGGTTTTATCTGAAAGACCCAGTCAAGGTTGTTTGTTCCAGTTCACAGTTGTGTAGCCATATCTCCGTGGGTAAAACCAATCCAATTTCCTAGAGGCCAGCCAGATAAGACGAGTTTTCCCTTTTGGTCTGTATGGAGTATACTGTAAAATGCACATGTAACAACCTGGTATTGTCAAATGGAAGGCTGAGGCCTGAGGAACCTCTAATAGGAACAGAAAACTCCCAATGAGACCATAATTAGAGGGAGAGTCGGCTCTATTCCATCTCTTTTATATAATAAACTACATAGATGTACCGAAAATCTTTAATCTATTTTGCACCTTATCAACCCGACGTCAACATTTCAAAAGAGTTAACTTGGTCCTTTTTACCGCATTTCTTTAATATGACCCTGTATCATGTCTATAACAAAGCATGTTAAAAACAAATAGGCTTGAAAATGCGACTTCGAAAAGTTGAGCGAACAATATTTATGACTGCTATGGATTAATATAAATGCTCAGATTTTGTAAAACCTGCAATGAAATGGAATTTGGTGTAAATGGTCGAGATTGATCGACTGGTGACAAGAGGAGCTGAAGGTGTGGTCGACCGAGGAGGATTTGCCAAACGCCAACTAGCTCAGTCAACCAAAACGCATATTGGGTGACTGAGGCCCGCTGTGTGATTTGTTCTGCTTCCAAATCTGGTCGCTCTGTTGCTTACACTTGGCTACTTGTATCATGGTTTTACAATGAGTGTGAGAGCTCTTGTCCTTCGACTATGTCAGACATAGTGAATATCGCTGCTCTGCTGGTGATTTTCCTTCCTAATTTGCCAAGGGTTTTCGAATAAAATCGTTTGTCTCAATTTCTTTCCCTATTATCTTCGCTATTGTTATAGACATTGTTGCATCTCTCAAAACCCGTCTTTTCCCACAAGGACTGAATAAAAAAGCTACAGAATTGGAACTTCCATAGCCTTAATCCAGAAGGATTCATGAAGAATTAACAGCAGTCCATCTTTATATTTTTCCATTTTTTGCCCTAACGATTGGCCTATAGATTCCTTTCTTTCCCACGATTTTTTTACTTTGGATTTATTAATAATGGCTTATTTCTAGTTGTTCTTGAAAAGGACTCTTATTCTAGATTGAAGCATTGAGGAAAAACAATTCTGAAGCTAGAAAAGAAAAGAAGGCAGATGTTTATTGTCTGAACACAAACAAGACAGTATTCCTATGCAGTAGTACAGCTTCAAATGTTTGAAAGAATGAGATCCCGAGTTGGGATCGTTTATGTGGTAGTAGTATTAAACAATGACTGAGTTGTTAGTTCTTTTGCCATAATTTCCATGCTTTAAAGAGGTCGTGTACTTCTGCCTTTGGCTCGGCCACAAAGAAGAGCATTCTTTGGGATTGGATACTCATCTCTGATTGATTTACTTGTTGTGTAAACTCGCAAGTAAAACTGTTGGCCAAGGTACTGACGAGCCCAAAACTCGGTTCTCATATTCCACATCCCCACATTATCTAGAGCAATGTAAATTGCAGTCCATGATCTTGGATACACCTGCAGGGAGAAGAAGTAAGTTCTATGCTCCTGGCGTTAGAATCCTGCAAGAATCGTTATACAGGGCAAGGAAGTTGTGTATAACCTGTGTGGTGCAACGATAAACTGCGTCTCTGAGATTGTATTCTTTGCGGCTTGCTGGACTCCACCGTCCTCCGTCCATTCTGCAGTAGGAAAGCTCATTAGAGACTAGTCGAAAACCATATTATGAATCTAAATCTTTGTCCAACCAAGCATTACCACTTTAACTACCAATTCCTATTGTACAGGTATATATTGGAAGTCAATTACAATAGAACCTTTAGGTGGAAGTAGCATCATTTGATGTGATTGTGTGCTAAAAAACAGACACATAATAACAAATCACACCACATCTGACGAGTCTAAACTTTACATGGTTGTCTAACTAACTTTATAATGGTATTAGACTAAGAAGTCCTAAGTTTGTACCCCCATGCACTTTCACCCACATTTAGATAAGTGGTGTGCTTAATGAGTTTCAACCAAGGTTTCGGCCTTACAAGTGAGGGAGAGTGTTAGCCAATTAACATTGAACGAGCACTTTGGTTAAACTTCTAGATCAGATGGTTATGGAACTAAAGATTACCAATAGATCATATCTATCCTAGTCATAGTATAAAGTTGACATACCCGACAACCCAGAAAGCATATCCATTTAGATGCCAACTCTGGACTATATTCTCGCGGTTCTCAAACACAATCTCGATGAAAGCTCTATAATCTGCTCCCATCACTGATGTATCAAGGTACATTTTCCCACCAGGAGGATTGTCAGAGATGCTCCCAACACGGAAAACACCATCAATATTGAAGTAATCAGCTAGCTTAAGTGGTGTATCAGCTGGGATAAAAGATACACTATTTACTGCATATCTTTGTTTGCCATTGACTTGAGCAGCTGAGCTCACTAACTTGATTGTCCGAGTGGTGTTTACAAGCCCATAGTGGTAGGATCCTTGAGGATTTGGTCTCGGTCCACTAGCTGTAAGATTAGTCCTAGAAAAACATCAAACTCATACATAAGTATTACTAACCATTAAAGCGACTTGTTATAAATTCGACACAATTCACTGCTAGCAACATGTAGTACTAGTTGACATACCTGATGGAAAGTGCTTGGTTAAGAGACCAACCAATTTCAGTGGTTGGTCCCCCCGGTACAGGGCCAGAGACTGGCTTCTGAGAGTTGCTATAGTGAAGGATGCCAGTGGTGGTAAGAACCTTAGATGTAAAACGGGTGGAGACAGCAATGTAGTAGTCCTGGGCCGGTTGGTCTGCAGTCACCAGCACTGAATAAGACTGTCCAACATGTATGTCGAGCGAGGAGTAGATTGTTTGAACCGTGTGAGTTCCCTCAACCTCAACCAACTTCATCTTGTGCCCTTGAATGCGGAAATTAAGTGAATTCTGAAGCCCCACATTCGATATTCTAAATCGGTACGTCTTCCCTGAAAGATAGATATACAGTACTTGAGTACCAGTAATATGTTTCTGAAATTGCACGGTTAGCATTTAGTTTGAGTTCGTTGCGTACCTTGTTCTAGTGTGAATGATGCACCATTTGGTCCGTGTCCATTGATCAGTATGGCATTAGGAAATGGAAGCCTGTGACCACGATCCAGGATGGTCCTCAATAACTATAACCACAAAATGGATTAGATGTTAACCATCAATTGAAATGCTTCGTGTTCAGATATGATTATTTTACGCCGTGTTAAACCGTGAATTACCGTGTGATTCGCTTTATACCAGTCTCCAATAAGAACAGTAAAATCACCAGCAGGTTCATCAAATGGAACAGGAATTCTAGGCCTACTAAGGATCCTGATGCCTCCAAAACCTCCGGCAGCCTTGTGAAAGGCGAGAGAAGGGAAGTAATAGAAGCTGCCAATTTGATCTTTCACTTGTAAAATGTAAGTGAAGTTCTGCCCAGGAGGAATTGGGCATGTTGTTCCGTACACTCCATCTTCATATGAATTTCTCCTCTGCAGAACTCCATTCCTGCAATATTTTTTTTTGTTTTTTTTTTTTTTTTTTACATGTCATGCCATATTAGAAACCTCATTAATTTTGTACCAAAATTTGCTGATCAATGGATGAAATGTATATGAAGTAAGATAGTATTATATATGATAGGTTATTTCAATCCAATACCATGTTAGTATCAATAAAATCCTTTATATATTTACTAATAAATATTCGAAATATGTTTTAAATATATATTATAATAAATATGAGTCGAGATCCAATCTTTTAGAATGATTTTTTTTTACCCAAAGAGTCTTGGTAATCCCATAAAGTTAAAAGTTTACAATGATTTAAACTATTTTTTTTTTTAATTTTTTCATCAACTATTATTACAACTATTGAAATTAGGGGAACGGGAATTCATCTATTAAAAAATCCATATTTATCCCACTAGGCTATACTAAAATTTTAGATGGATTTACTTAGTCAATTTTTTAATAAAGCTATGAAGATGATTAAATGTATTTGAAAGCATTGCTAATAATATATTACGGAGTATGTAGTTGACCTTTGAGAATTGCATTCTTGGCGTTGTCTATATTTTGGATGGAAATTAAGATTTTTGGGATCACTCAATTACATTTTTTTTAGTTGAAGGATGGTCCTACGGGGTAAGGTCCATGTAATTGTGTTTTTCCTTTGTCCGTGGACAAACACCTTTTCCATCTAAAAAGGTAATAAATAATGTTTGCTTAATATTTTATATCCACCATGGCTTATGGTTATGGTCAAACCAATACCGACCTTAGGAATGAATCCATAAGAGGTCATTGACAATTGCATGTTTCATAATATACTACAATATATATAGTATTTATGCGCATAATAGCGATATCAAAATGAAAATGTTGTCTTTAAAATATCTCAAGATTGCATCCTGATAAAATTAATAATATAATTACATACTTATACATATACTCTTCGTTACAGTTTGGAGCTATTTCACTTGATATTAGTAGTTATAATTGTATAGTTTCTTGAAATCACTCCTCTAATCTTTATTTCTTATTGATTCCTTATTATACTAAGGAATTTTTATCAATCAGGTTTTGTTACATTCCCTTTGAAATTTAATGAAATTATGGCTGTCTCTTTTACTATATCCACATTAATTTAGAAGGTTTATGTTGAATTAGATATAATATAATTATTATAGAAGGACCTCATTACATGTGTATGTTCTATAGTATAATAACATGTGTACAATAATGACATGAAAAGATATAATTAAAAAGCCAATCAATATTTAAATTTTGTTGAAACTTGGCTGACAAGGGAAAAAAAATTGTATATTTATAGGAAAATAAATCTATTCGTTTAGTTAGTTAATAAAAAATTATTTGAAAAAAATTTAAAAATAAAGAGAAAAAATTGTAAAGCAACTTTGAGGATGCTAACCTTTTTAATGTATGCTCTCTCCCTCCCACGGTCACACACACTCACTCCGTCCTCCCCTACATTTTGGTTTTTGGGCCTATCCACGCTCTTGCTCCAAATACGCCACTTGGCACAAATCTAGTGGGTACCAATGATTCGGATTTACTTTGAGTTTCTTTTAGTATAACTTACATATTTATCTAATTATTAAAATAATCACCAAAAACCTACTCTAATACTTTCATTGGAAAAGGACCTATGAGATTTACCCGTAAATATGAAGATTGATTATGGAGAAAAATACAGATGGATGATGGTAACACATACCATTTAACCTCATTTAATAAATAAGCAACTAAATAACGAGATTTATAATTTTTTTTTTTTTTGTATAGATTCATTTATTTTATTACAAAATTTAAAATCAATATTGAAAAATATAAAATCGTTTTTAAAACAATGAAGGAAACATTCTTATCCAATAATATATTTTGTATCACTGGCAAGGCAACCTTATATCAGTCCATGGTCTGTACTTTCTCACGTTCTCTGTTCCATATGAGGGTATGAACTACGTTTGTTGTTATATTATTCGTGTGAAAGCGTGAAAGGAATATTTGACTCACAGCTCATGGGTCACCAATAATAATATTTGGGAAGCCAAGTTCGGACATAATGGCGGGGATTATTAAAAAAATCAGTCAAATGCCAGACTTAAGTAGGCAACTTCGTCTTGCGTGCACAATGAGACATTCTGGTTGTATGCAGTTATTGCAGGATGCGTGTGGCAAACCACTATGTACCTCCAACTCAAGTTTAGTGCCCACAGCATACTTCCTCCGTATACGAAAAACTCAAGGATGAAGTTAATTAAACGTAAGTACACAGAAAAGGGCAAAATAAGTATGCTAGAATTTTTTTTTTTTTTTTTTTTTTTTCATGCTTAGGGGAAGTTCTTGTGTTAAGTCATCTTTTATATCGTATCAAATGACTTTACCGTATTTATGCTCATACATTATATAAAATACTAGCGAAGAATGAACAAACCGACTGTTCATTAGCATAAAAATAAAAATATGGTGCACTTACATGAGTCTTATATGCTGCTTGAACATCATAAGAGACAGAACCATTTCGCTCATGTAAATACTAATTAGAAGTGGTAGAAGCAGCTGAAATCCTTGTTTTATTTATATATACGACTTGATTAAATTATATAGAGAATGTAAAGTAATTGATTCGGTTTTGATAAAATAAAGGACTTTTAATAAACCTACTTATACCTCCGGTATATAAAAAAGATGTAATAAAGTTTTTCCAATCTTGGCATTCTCATTTGTGAACTCATAATATAAGATTGACTTATCCAATTGGTATCTATCTAATATCCTCTTGTAAAGAAAAGCTATATTTATTTTATATTATTTTAAAAGAATTCATATTTAAAAGTACCAACGGAGTGTACCATAATCTATGCATATGTATCTGAAATGCAATTTAAAAAAAAAAAAAGAGTTGTTAGGACAAAAAGAGAGAACTAACCATGAGATGAGGAAAGGTTCATTCAAGCTGTTATGAACATTGATAATGAGATTGTCATTAGTTACAGAGTAGACATCAGGTCCTGGAAATTGCCCATTTATCAAAATCCCCTGAAATGATATCACCAAAAACCCGTATCATCATATGGAAATGAAATAAATGCAACATAGAGATAATGTGGATACACGCATAACTGGTGCATCGTTACATGAATACCATAACAACATTAGATGTGCGCTCTCACCTGTTGAGGAACACCCAGAGGATAAATGACACCATAGGTTACATTCCAGGTGAAGAATCTGTAAGGATCCTCACCCATTACACCATTCTTTAGGAAAATGCAACATATACCCACGATGTACCATAGTATCACACACCCTCTCAACATCATCATTTTCTTAAACTTTTTCCTAAATCAAACCGACCACTTTAAAAAACGAATTATATTTGTTAAACCAAAATTAAGAAAAAAAAAATAAAAAAAAGAAGAAGAATTATATATGGTATTGCTTTTGTAAATTGAAAAAAAAAAAAAAAAATTGAATGCAAGAGAAGGAAAAGAAGAGAATTTATTAGTTGGACAGTAATATCGCTCCTCCAGCTTTCTGTCTCTTGAGTTTGAGGGTTTTTTTTTTTTATACTGAAACACTCACGTGGTTTTATAAGTTGGATACAAGCAACCTAAGACTGCACTTTATAGTAACTCAACTAAACACAATAACACACGACCATGAAACGCGTAATGATCGTCAACTTTTCTTTGTCCACATTGCTCGCCATGCACGTAGCTGTAAAATTGTGTAGAGGGTGCGATCGATGCTGGTGGGAGTTTGCACTGTCCGTGATGTGTGTCGTGACACACGGAATCTCCATGTGCTGTTTTATTGCCAACTAATGGGGATGACCCACATGGAAACCTTTGGCGGTCAAGATCTAAATGAGATATAAGCTGATCAACGGTGATGATTGCTTGACGTGTGTCCAGCTGGACCATCCTACATGATTGACGGCTGTGATAGGAAACGTAGTATTTAGGAAATATGTGAGTTGGAGAGTTGAAAAAAGGTTACGATACATTGAAGTAAATATGATTGAAATAAAAATAAAGTGATGGGTTGTCTTTGTTGTCAATTTTTACGCGGAAACTGTTTGAATACTGAACATATCATTGTTTTATTGATTCGATGTCTATTAAGTTATTAACAACATTCTCAATATTCATTGTTCTCTTTCTCTTCCTTTTTTCCCCTTTATCCACTAAGGCTGGATAGTTTCTTGTTTCTGATTTCGACCTATTTTTGTGTTCATTTGGTATGCACGATAGATATTATATATATTTTATAGCCTTCTCTTTTTGTATTATTATCACCTGAACATCTTGTTCTAAAGCAAGATCAATAAAATGAATAAAAAGGCTAAAGGGAAACGACATCAATTAATTCATTCATCTCTATCATGTATTTGATACACAAGTTCATATACCTTTTTATGGGTTTTTATTTTATTTTATTTTATTTTTTTAACATCATTTTGGCATCAATTCAAAACTAGAAGTTTAGATACTAGCGCATTAAGAAAGTAAAATGCTAAATACATATGATAATATAAAACATGTAAAAAAGGACACATAAGTGGACATAGATTTAAATACAAATAAAACTAAAATAAAAAAAAAAACGGATGAAACAAAAAGAATATAACATATCATAATGTTATCGACCATCATAAAGCTTCAATTAAAAAAAACTATCTAGATCTAATGGTCTATAATATTAATGCACTACAGAAAAGTTTTTCTTGGTCAAGTCACTTTAAAACAGGGTCACATGCATTATGAGAAAAATTAGAATAAAACGTTGTCTTATAGCTGCCTACTGTTTAGTACAAGGAGAGAGTAGAATAAGAATATAGTTTTCGAATAATGGGGCGGTTTGATTTAACGTCATATTAAACTTGTCGTACGTATCCGGTTTGAGTGGGTGGGGCTGATATTGGGTTCACATGTAAACGTTGCCGCGGCTTTTCTTTTGGAGGGTTGTAGCGTGGGTAGGATAATTTTCCAGTGCACCGTGGAGCCACTTTACGGAAGGCGCATCTATCTTGGAAATCCGTGCGAAGGCACCTATCTTTTTCCGTCAATTTCTAGATTTGGCCCCGAAGAGTGAACAAGAAAATGCGTTGATTGGATATATTCAGAGTTTTTGGAGATTTCCTATCTAAGTTATAAAATTTTCTATCTTCAACTAGGTAGTTGGTATCGTCACTAACAATTTGTAGTCCCGTTGGTAAGACCACACCATTCTAACTTAGAGATGGAATATATTTGATTCCCTTCCTTCCTTCCTTCCATGAGTTATATAACATATAGTTGGAGGGGAAAAAAAAAAAGAGTATGGTCATCTCATCAAACAACTTATTTTGCTAAGGTTACTATAAATTAGATTTATGGTATTAACATTGATTTTTTGATAAAATAAATTAGATTTAGATTTTCTCTCATCTAAGTTATAATATGTTTGAGAAAAAAAAACATCTATTTCAATCCTAAAAACTATAAAATAACACAATATAGTCACTAGTTATATAGTAGAGACATTCAATATTGTACCGTAAATTCCAAGTTCAAATGTTAAAACTTTCTTCTCTCGTTGTATTCGTTCTTAAAACTATTCAAAATCTATATTTTCTATACTAGAGGTTGCCCTTCCCCTCCCCCAAACATTGTGAATTATATTTTATTATTCTAAAGATAATGTACTTAACACATTGTGTAGAATATTCTTAAAAATATAATTAGATCTTATGTATAATAAAGATTTAAGCAATCTAACACATTTCATGCTTAGTTAATTGCAAAAGAGCCAATTTACTTTAGTAGCCCACTCGTTTAAATGGTCAAAAAATAAAAATTATAATGATTATATGTGTTGATAGGGTTTTTTGGATATGGGCTCCTCAGGTTCGCCCTGATCTGATAAGTCTTACGGCTTACAACAAGCCATTCTCGACCCAAGCCCCAAACATGGCCTATCCAATTATGAGAGCTCTTTAACAGTTAGAAAATTTCAGATTAGGTTGAAAGACTAAATCAAACAACTAATTCTTATACTAGTGAACCACGTAGGATGTAGTGACCCCACTCTCTTATATTACCGATGTGGCTCTACCCACTAACTTCTCTCCAATTGCTAGCTCCATTTCTCTATAAATATAAGATCAACACTTAAAGGTAACCCGCTTGATACTTTACGTACTTGAGCATACATACTGTTTGGATACTCATACCCTCCAAATACTTAATCGACTTAAGTATTAGAGTGGCCATGTTAAATAACACCTTAACATCCTAGCACCCCCTCACTATGCTCTTTTTTGTAGGCTTATATGCTCATGTGAAGCCCAATCTCAATTAAATCCATACCGACAAAAATCTCGAGATGACATTTGGTGCCGTTTGTGGGAAAGTAATCTAAGTTCCTACCCAAACACATTAAACACTCTCCTAAATACCACTTTTGACCACTATGTCTCATATTAACAACCTTAAGAACCATTAGTTGGTGAATAACTAACTTGCCGAGAATTAACCCCTTCTAAGAGAAACGTTGGAGAAACGCTTGGTCAAAGAGTTTATTACCCAAAATAGGTTGCTCAGCACTTGCCTCGAGGAAGTCGAGAGGTGCAGTGTATAAACCCAACCCTAAAAGCCTCTAATGATCATACTGGGTAGAATAACCACCGTTACTAATAGTAGAATGGTAGGAATTAACAACATAATCCCTTGATGTAGCAATAGCTAGCAAGGTTTGTGGCCACCTGTGACTGAGCTTTGGCTGTCAATGAGCAGGTAGCTGACTCTCACAGATTATTGGTGCACTTTATAGCATACTGAGCTCATCTAGTAGGTGACGTCGACCTCAGTGAGCTTTACGCAATTATGAGAAGGCTCTCCGAGTAACAAGAGAGCAAGGCAGTTGGTGACGCTGTACTGGTCGCCAGCAACAAAACCTCATTCACTAAGGATGTCTAGGATGAAGTGTTGCCCCCTAATAGGAAGCTTCTAACTTTGAACCAATACGATGGCACTAGTGATCTTGATGATCATCTCCTTCACTTCTGTACCCTCATGAATCTTTATGGCTATGGGGATGCCATAATGTACAAGGCTTTTCTAGGTACTCTGAGGAAAGCAACTCAAACATGGTTTAACCATTTTCTTAAGAACTTTATCGGCTCCTTTGATAAGTTGGCATGGAGGTTTAACCTCCACTTCAATGTTATTAAGGCCCTATCTAATGAAACATTATCCTTGTATTTGATAAGGTAGAGCGAGGGTAAGACTCTGCAAGAATGCGTAGCTCAGTTTAATAATACTGTGGTCGAGATCCCTTAGTTAGACAAGGGAGTAGCAATTCATGCCGTGCAGCTTGACATTTGACCTTTGAGAGACTTCTTTCAATTACTTGTGAAGAGTAAGCCGAAGATACTAGCTAATTTTTAGATTAAGGCTTAGAAATATATGGACCAAGAGGATAATATTCGTTCCAACCGCGATGCCAATAGAGAAAGGTTGAACAAGAAAAAGGATAAGGATAGATTATCCATAAGAGATTGCCAAAGTTAAGGGGGACGACTCGAGCAGTAAGAAGTGCCGAGCCGAGCAAAACCCCCTCCCCCTTCCCATCTACAAGTAGTACACCCATCTAAACCGACCTATTGCTTAGCTTTATTCCAAGGTATAGTATAGAGGCTTGCTACAAAAGCTTGCTAAGATGAATGGTAACCTTAATTGTCAGAACTCGGACAAAAATTGTTAGTTCCATGACGACCACGGCTACACCACCGATGAATGTTTCTAGCTGAAGCATGTAATTAAGTATTTTATTCAGCGGGGCTTCTTTGGTGAATACATGGCCCAACGAATGAATAACAATCATTTTGATGATGATGAAGATAGGGTGCCTTGGAGGTATTGAACCGAAGGTACCTAAGTAGAGCAAAATGATGACCACTACAATGACCGAGCCTCCAACGGGGTTTTAAACATAAATTTTTGGGGGCTATACCTTAGGAGTTGGCCGAGCACTAGCAAATCGACTAACACCCCATCCGAGGTATTGGTAGTTAGAGAGAAGAGATAGAAGTTAAACACTTCGATCTCCTTTTTTAATGAAGATTAGGAGGGGGTAGACACCTCCCATCAAGATTCCTTGGTTATAGGGGCTAGGATCACTAACTTTGAGGTCCTCAAGATTATGGTGGATACTTGCAGCTCTACCGGTATCCTCTTCCTACATACATATGAAAGGATGAGGGCAAAGCTACCCATCGAGATGAAGCTATACCACCATAATCTCATAGGCTTCAATGGGAGTACTGTTTGAGCTAAGGGAATCATCACTCTTGACATGAAACTTAACAATGATGATAATGTTACGTGACGACCAGTAGAGTTCATCGTGATTGACTACTTAACCCCCTACAACATTCTATTAGGATAACTAAGTTTGAATGCGTTTGGCTTCATCACTTCGCCTAAAGGCGAAATTCTTGACCTCCATTGGGTTGCAAGTTTGTAGATGTGACTAGAGCTCTCTTGAGAGCTCTATGTCAGGGCCATTAGAGTCAACGAAGTCTTCTCTTTAGAGATTGATTTATAGGAGAAGTCAGTTGAGAGAGACAAGTTACGCAAAAAAACTGAAGAAGTGTAGATTGCTCCTTTAGGTTGGGATCAAGACTCCTTCCGAGATGAAGGAAGAGATAGTGGCCTTCTTGTAAGCTAACTCAAATAGATTTTCCTGGTCAGCATTGGACATGCCTAGAATTTCCTTTGACTTGGAAATCCATAGCTTCAATATTGACTCCATTGTGCAGCCTGTTAAACAAAAGAAGAGGCACTTTGTAATTGAGGAAG
The DNA here is from genome assembly GCA_024138005.1 of Lumnitzera racemosa. Taxonomy (NCBI): domain Eukaryota; kingdom Viridiplantae; phylum Streptophyta; class Magnoliopsida; order Myrtales; family Combretaceae; genus Lumnitzera; species Lumnitzera racemosa. The sequence continues at coordinate 30,867,091 of JAMXBC010000011.1, forward strand.
AAGTGCAAAAGTTGCTTAAGGCCAGCTTCGTAAGGGAGGAGAAGTACCTAACTTGGCTAGCAAATGTAGTGCTAGTCAAGAAGAAGTTTGGGAAGTGGCGTATGTGTGTTGATTATATTGACCTTGATAAAGTGTACTTGAAAGACTGCTTCCTTCTCTTCAAGATTGATTAGCTAGTTGACTCCACTTTAGGGTACGCCCTACTAATCTTTATGGATGCCTTATGGGGCTACAACTAGATAAAGGTGGGCCTAAAGGATAAAGTCCATACCTCTTTTGCTACCAATTTTGGCACATACTACTATACTATCATGCCCTTTGGCCTAAAAAATATCGAGGTAACATATTAGTGAATGGTGATGAAGTTGTTTAAGCCTTAGATCAAGTACAACATGGACGTATACGTCGACGATATGATTGTCAAGAGCAAGTAGCCTAGGGATCATGTTAAGGACCCTCAAGAAACCTTCGACCATATGAGAAGACATGACATGAAGTTAAATGCTTATAAGTGTGTGTTTGGGGTTGGCTCAAGCAAATTCCTTAGCTTCATAGTTACCTAGAGGGGTATTGAGGCCAACCTTGAAAAGATACATGCCATTAAGGATATGAAGCCTCCTACTTTGTTTTGAGATGTACAAAAGCTCACTAACATGGTCGCTACGCTGAGCAAGTTTGTCTCTAAAAGCGTAATAGATGCGTTGAGTTCTTTAAAATTGTAAGCCCCAAAGCTAAGCCAATTGACCGTAGGATTGAACTTAGAACATAAGTTTTGGACGATCGGTTAAGGAATCCGATTAAACCCCAAATTATAAACTATTGAGAGAAATATTAGTTAAAATGACCCCGTAAACTTGAATTTAAGAAAATAAGTAATAAAATAAGAGACTATAAAATTTTCAAATTTTAAGTATAATAATTACTAATTACTGAAAAGGAAAAAAGTGTAATCTAATAACTAATAAATTACTAGAGATAGATTATATGTAAACTAAAAATAATAGAATGACTTAAATAATATTTAAGAATATTTATTTGTACTATATATGAATTTACATATAAGTATAAATACGCGTAATTACTTAAAATACGCGAAATGTGCTAAAATAATACTAAATGCTTAAAGAAAATTCATAATTAATTAAAGAAAAATCAAGAAAAATCATGAATCATCCAGAATTGGGTCGTGGCAGCTAGGAAAAATAAGAAAAAAATTCGGCCAATTAGAATAAGTCAACATAAAAGCCAAAAATCAAGGGATAAGGCAATTGTCTTTTCCCATTTAATGCACAATAAATCCCTTAAAGCCTTATAAATAGCAGGAAAAATTAAAGAACTCATTTGGACAGTTAGAAATCAGAAAAAATTAGGGAGAGACGAAAATTGAGAGAAAAATTCGGTTTAGAAAAAAAAATTAGAAAAACTGTGCAATTAAGGCTTTCAAAGGAAACCCATACCAGACGAGGAGCTGGGAGTGGACGGCCACTACCACCACACGGTGGTGGCAGCGCCCAGGCCGGGCGACAAGGCCACGGCGGCCGGGGGTGGCCGGAGCCACCCAAATCGGTGAGTCCGATTTCCAGCCCGATTTTGTGTAATTTTGTAAAAATAGTAAATATTATTATAAAATTATGAATTTTGTTATTATGGGATATTTTCGTATGTAGTTTGTAGGAAAAATATTATTTTGATGAAATTATGCCCCGTAATATATGGTCTTTAAGAAATCATGCAAACCGAGCACATTTCGGTTTAGAAATAAATGACCTTAGGAGTGTAGTTTGGAGCTCAATTTTTTTTCTGTAGGATGCTCATGTGATATAGAATAGTGCTATGAAGCCATTTTTTTAAATTAATTTTCAAAATTTTTAAGTTAATTTTTAGTCCTAAAATGATGGAAAAATTGGGTAATCTGGAGTAATTAAGTAATTAAATTATTAATTACTGACTTAGTGAATAAGTAGGTGTTTAGGGATGTTGAAATATGATGGAGAATGATACTTGTAGCATTTAGGGTGTTAGATATAATTATTAGGTTAATTATGTAGTAAATAAGTAATATGGAAAAATAGTACATTTTAAGTTAATTTTGTAAATTAGGGTAATTAGGAGTAAAATATGATTTAGGATGAATTTAGACATTTTGAAATGATAATTGATGTTTAGAGATGATAATTAGAGTGATATAAATATTAGAAGTGTAATATATACATAAAAGGTAATAATACATAATAGGTAATTATTGGAAATATAATAAATAGGAAATATTATAATAAAAATTGATATTGTGATAATAATAAAAATGTACAATAAATCTGATAGGAAATTTGAATTTATGTAATTATATGAAAAATGTAAAAATTTCTCACATTAGGAGTGAATTCGGTACACTAATAAGGATATAAGTGTACCGGGTGAAATAAAATACTGACTAGGGGTAATGATGATATTTAGGAGATCGGGAAATAATGTGATTAATTTCATATTATGGGTTGAAACGAATTTCTAGGGTTAGAGTATAAAACACTACTTAGAAATCGAATTAGAACCTAATTTAGAAATCGATGTGAAAACCGAACCCGAACCTAACCCCAAACCTAAATAATTGTAAAAGACGTAAGACCTAGATAATTAGGCATATTAAACCCTAAACAAAACGTAACAATAAGTGTTATAGGATAAAATGAACCTATAATAGTTATATGAAAAGCTGAAACCACGTTTGTGTTATAGGGATGATCGGCGATGGCCTGATCAAATCGGACCTCGAGTGAATGAGCGAGGAGTCGAGGTAAGTTGGGATTAATACGATGTTGTATTTTGGAGGCTTAAGATTATGCTTGGTTGTGCTTGTTAGATAGTTGGATGTGTGCATGTGTATGATTATGGGTGATGCTATGATCCTGTTTATTGCTCTGGCACATATTGTATGATTTGTATGAAAGGATTGATCACCCTCAACTGGACTTAATCAAATATCCGACCAGTAATCATAATCGGACATGCATGGCAACCCGTTAGGGGAACTTAGGACTCTCCGACCAAATACTGACCCTTCGGAAGGGATAGCGCAGGATTGCAAAATGGTCCCTTCTTCATCCTCAGTCGAACTAAGTGACAGGAGAGGAGGTCGCGGCGAGGGTGAAGACAGTGGTTCGAAGGTAGTTGCGGGAGGAGCAAGGTCTCCATTACACAAGCCTGGGTTTGGTTGTGAGCTGTTGCATTAACGGCAACTCCTCAACCTGGATTAGAGCGGGCGCAATTTCTCTAATCTCACGACGGGCCGGACAACGTCGTACGATGGCATTTGCTTGCACATGCATTGCACCTAATAAGTGATTGAAAACCTTGTTGTGTGTATGGTATAGTTTTAAGTCCTCCGTCCTAACTTACTGAGCTGTGGTTGCTCACATCCCTATAGACATCGTATAGGTGCTGGCTAAGAAGCGGCCATAACTACTCTGAAGCTAGCAACTGCTGGATCCTGGGGAATGAGGAAAAATATTGAAGAACGAACATATATTTTTAAGGTTTAAGCTTTTACTTTAGAACTTCTCATTTTCTTTTAATAATGTAATAATTAGGAAATATATTTCGGAGAAACATTGCAAACGATAATTGTAATCAATAAATTATAGTGAATATATATATTTCCTCACTTTCTTAGATGAATGATTCATTGAAATTACAAACTGTTTACTTCAAAGCGGGTTAGTCGTTGACGCCTTGTGTAGATCAGGTCTAAGATAGCGGTTGTAAGGCCAACTTCTATCTTAGGGTGGTTTACACGGCGGGGCTGTTACGACTCTGCCACTTCGGGGCGTGACAAAAATCATGAAGAATCATAAGGGTTTTAAATAAACTCCTGAGTGCATGGCAACCTTTAAGCAGCTTCAAGACTTCCTCACATACCTTCTTATCCATTCTAAGCCTGTTCTAGGGGAGGACCTGTATTTATACTTGGCCATAAGTAAGGTTAGGTAAAAAAACTACAAACTGTAAATTGAACTGTAAATTGAACCGAATTGAAAAATAGTTTTTTTTTTTAACCGTTTGGTCTTAGTTTAGTTATATATAAACGGTTTGCGATCAAACTAAATCCTTTGAAATTGAACCGAATTGAACTGTTTGGTTAAATAAAAATAATTTCATGCAATTATTTTGTTATTTTCAAATTTTTTTCATCAATCTTTATAGATTTCATCAAATTTTTCATACTTTTTTCTTTTTTGTCTTATTTTTAGATACATTATTAAGATTAAGTTAAGTGAGTTCCATTTAAAATTTTACGATAAGAATTTTTTTATATGTTTTCAAATTGAAGATCTCACCTTATTATTTTACGTATCTCTTATTTTTTTTTTCCGGTCTTTAGTGTATCGCTTTTGTTTTCTTCGTACCGTTTTTTAATGGGCAGCTTTCCTTCTCTCTCCTTGTTGTTTATTCATTACAATAGAGTTTCTTATCCTTATTCAATCAAGTTAAGTTTGTTAAGATCTTGTGTAAATTTTTACTAAGTATTATTACACATGATAAATATATAAAAAATTAATTAGAAACATATGAAAGTTTAATGAAAAGAAAAACATGTTATTGGAGATAAAAAATGTTAAGCAAAAATTTGACATAAAATGTTTGAACCGGATTGAATCGATTTTAATTAGGTTTGAAAAATTTATGAACTAAACCGTATGGTTAGGTTTGATAAAAAAAAAAAAAACCAAACCATTATATTAAGTTTGGGTCCATAAGAGGGGATGAATAGTACTAAACCAAACTGTGCTCACCCTTAACCATAAGCAACTGAGCACTCTTATCTATATTGGCCAAAGTAGAAGGGAGAGAGCATAGGCTTGTCTACTACGTCAGTCATATACTTTAGGAGCTTGAGGTTAGGTACATTTAAGTAGAAAAGTTTGCCTTGGCCATCATCAACTTAATAAGTCGACTAAGGCCCTACTTCCAAGTGCATTATATCATTGTGCTAACAAATGATCCGTTGTGCACTATGTGTAGAAGCCAGATGCATCTAAATGGATTGTGAAGTATGCGATGGAGCTAAGTGCATGCAGAATTTAGTATCAATCATGAATGGCTTACAAGGCACAAGTACTAGCTGACTTCGTGGTTGAATATCTAGGAGAGGAGGAAGTACTGCTAAGGGATCACAAACCGGTGTGGACTCTCCATGTTGATGGATTATCCACCCTAAGGGGTGGAGGTATGGGTCTTGTTATGACCGAATCGTATAAGATTACAGTTTGCTACGCCCTTAAGTTAGAGTTCAACACCAACAACAACAAATTCTAATAAAAAACCATGATAGTCGGTCTTAAGTTAGCTAAAGAGGTAAGTATCGAGCATCTACAAGTGTTCTTAAACTCTATACTTATTGTCCAATAAGTTTGAGGTGAATACAAGGCTAGGGATGACATTATAGCCGATCTCAAGTTAGCCTCGAGAAGTCGGCAATTCATCATTGTTGCCGTCAACTACTTTACTAAGTAGGTTGAGGCCAAAGTCAGGCAAAGATTACCGAGAAGAGTGTTGAATCCTTCATTTGAAACAACATCCTTTTTCGGTTTAAGGTCCCCTATGTCATCATTATGGACAATGGGTGGCAATTTGACAACCCCAAATTCAAGAATTTTGTGCCAAGCACCATATCATGCTATACTTCGCATCGGTTGCCTACCTTCAATTGAAAGGTCAGGTAGAAGTAGCCAATCGGGTCATCCTTAAGAGCTTGAAGAAGGGAGTGGACCGTGCTTAGCGTGCTTAGGTAGACAAGCTGTTCAACATTTTGTAGGGGTACAAGATTACCTACTACACATCTATAGGCAAAACCCCTTTTCGCTTGGGATTTAGGTCAGAGGCAATCCTCTCCATCGAGCTAAAGTTTCCTAACATTTAAACGTAAAGTTTCAATGCCATCCTTAATGAGTCCTTACTATAAGCTAGCGTCGATGCTATAAAAGAAATCAAAGACCTTGTTGTGGCTCGGTAACTGCTTACCAACATCGAGTAGATAGATACTATGATCAGAACGTTAGATACAAAGAATTGAAGGTTGCCAACCTGGTTTATCAGAAGCTAGAAGCTATAAGTTCACGAGAAGGATAGGGTAAGTTGGCCCCAAATTAGGAAGATCCGCTCAGAGTCAAAGAAAACTTGGGAAATGGTGCATATAGATTGGAACGATTAGATGATGAGCTCATCCTGTGCACTTAGAATGTTGATAACCTTCGAATTTATTTCAATTAATGTACAATCATGTTGTAAATTATCTCATAACTTATGAATGAAATTTCCATTTCTTATGTGAGCAGTCTATGTTTGCCTTTTACCTTTTTCTCATAGTCTCATACAGTCACAGCCTAAAAGGGTAAACGGACCTATTAATCAGGCAACTCGGAACACCACCGACCTAACCTCACTTGGGTAACCTCGCTTAGGTAACCTCTATAAGGGGAAATACCCCTTACCTGAGGAACTCCTATCGACTGGATAAATCAAAACACCATTGACTTGACCCTCCTTGGGTAACCTTTGTAAAGGGAAACCCCCTTACTTGAGGAACTCTGACCGACTGGGTAAGTTGAAATGCCACTAACCTGACCCTTCTCAAGTAATCTCTATAAAGGGAAACACCCCTTACCTGAAGAACTTCTACTGACCGGGCAGGTTGAAACATAACTGACTTGAACTCTCTTAGGTAACCTCTATAAGGGGAAACACCCCTTACTTGAGGAACTCACTATGCATGAATAACTACATGTGTCAGGTTATGTTACAAAGAACTGAGAAGAAAAACAAAAGGTAATAAATAAGAGTCGAAGCACACAAGGCAATTGCAATGAGCAAAGAAGGACAAATTTCATTAATAAGATGGGGATATACAAAATTAAGGTCAGCATCTTGACATAGTGTAGAAGACGAGGGGAAGGAAGATAGTAACTACTTTAGATCAATGGACTTCGGTAGTTTCGAAAAGTTTAGTGCTTCAATTTGCTCAGAAGGCCGATTTGACACCTACCCTTAAGATGAGTGGCCTTGGGCTGTAGAAGGAAGGCTTAAAACCTGCTGACTTGGGTCAGCAAGAGGATTACCCTGACTTTGATCTTCTTGAAAAGCACTTTCAAGGGTGACCTCCCATTGAGCTACTGGGGCAAAAGTGGATGCAGAAGTGCTTTGATCGACCCTGATAGCAAAAGGAGTGCCTTTAATTGCGGCAGCTACTTGTACGACTTCTCTTTCTCGTACTTAGGTCGCCTTTTGCTCCTGATTAGTTAGAGAATCTAAAAAACCCATGAAGCCCAAGTCGAGCTTAGGAAAATGGGAGAGTACCTTGTTCTTGGTGAATCGAACGTATTCAATAGAGATATCCTCTAGCTCTTCCATCCACTGGTCCATCTTCTGAAAGTCAGTGATGGCCTTCTTAGCAGTGGCATCATTGAGTATCTCCCCGCTCTCCAGTTTAAAGATAATCTCCTTCATCTTTAAGCCCTCCTTTTGGAGTCGTAGGATTTTTTGCTCTAACTGCATTTTTTAATTGGCTAGCTCCAATGACGTAGCTTTGGTGTTGTTACACTTAAATGCCTTCATCTTCAGATCGGTCCTCAACTTAGAGATTGAGACCTTCAGCTCAACGTTCTCCTTTTCAAGCTCTCCCTTGGCTCTCTTCTCCTCGTCCAACTGTTGAGAGAGTTGAGCCTTAGTCCTCTATTCATCGCTTAGTTTAGTCTTGAGTCTACTGGCCTGCTTGACATTCTTCTCAACATGGGCTTGGCCTTGTTCTGCTTCCTATAGCTTTGCCTTTAACTAAGCCATTTGCACATAAGAACGGTATTGATGTCGGTTAGCCTTGATAAATTTATTTGTATGCTTACAAGTGGAAGACTTGGCTTTCCTTAGGCCCTCTTTAGCACTAGAGAATGCTGCTTAGAGTCCCTCTACCTCTTTCTACAGGGTGTCATAGTTGTTGAGCTGTAGCAATACCTAACCACGGTACTACAAAACAAGAAAAAAGAACAAACTCAAATTAAAGCAATGATGATAAGGAAGGATGTCAGTTGAAAAAGACTAAGGCTTACATGTTGGATGAGCAAGCTCAAACGACCTACCATCTCTATTGGATCACCACCTCCAAACCTCAATAAGTCTTTGAGGATGGCATAGTTGGTAGGGGTATAAGACCCCATCGAAGCCTAATAGCTAAGAGTCTGATGGCGTAACGTGATATCATTGCCTTGAATATCCCACTTTAGCCTTAGGAGTCTCCCCCTCTCTTGGTCCCGGGCTCGAACTTATGGTGGAGTTCCTTAAACGAGTCTAATGATATCCTTAGAAACCAAAACTTGTTAAGGACATCAAAAAACTCATTGTTGACCTCATTGACACACTTGCATGGATAAGCCTTAGGCCATTCATATTAGGTCGTTTGGTTGAGGGGTACCTTCTTTGTTGCCTTTTTCCTTTTAGCCCTAAGCTTCCCCACTGGTCTTGGAGACTTTTCTTTTCTGGCTGATTGCCTCGGACAAGGTGTTGGCCTTAGCCCCCTCTTCTTCACCCCTATCAGGGGAGATAAGCATCATCACGTTTGATTCCTTAGTGCTAGCAGGTTTGTCCTCCATGGTAATGGGTGTCACGCCCCGAAGCGACAGAGTCGTAACAGCCCCGCCGTGTAAACCATCCTAAGATAAAAGTTGGCCTTACAACCGCTATCTTAGACCTGATCTACACAAGGCGTCCACGACTAACCCGCTTTGAAGTAAACAGTTTGTAATTTAAATAATCCATTCACCTAAGAAAGTCAGAAAAGTTATATATAATCACTATAATTCAGTTATTACATTATTCAGAAATGAAAATTAATAACATATGTGTTGATTCTTCAATATTTTTCCTCACTCCCCAGATCCAGCAGTTGCTAGCTTCAGAGTAGTTGTTGCAGCTTCTTAGCCAGCACCTGCACGACGTCTATAGGGATGTGAGTAACCACAGCTCAGTAAGTTAGGACGGAGGACTTAAAACTATACCATACACACAACAAGGTTTTCAATCACTTATTAGGTGCAATGCATGTGCAAGCAAATGCCATCGCATGACGTTGTCCGGCCCGTCGTGAGATTAAAGAAATTGCGCTCGCTCTAATTCGGGTTGAGGAGTTGCCGTTAATGCAACAGCTCACGACCAAACTCAGGCTTGTGTAATGGAGACCTTGCTCCTCCCGCGACTACCTTCGAACCACTGTCTTCACCCTCGCCGCGACCTCCTCTCCTGTCACTTAGGTCGACTGAGGATAAAGAAGGGACCATTTTTCAATCCTGCGCTATCCCTTTCGAATGGGTCGGTATTTGGCTGGAGAGTCCTAAGTTCCTCTAACGGGTTACCATGCATGTTCGATTATGATTACTGGTCATATATTTGCTTAAGTCCAGTTTAGGGTGTTCAATCATTTCATGCAAATCATATAATACATGCTAGAGTAACAAACAGAATCATAGCATCACCCATAATCAAGCACATGCACACATCCAACTATCTAACAAGCACAACCAAGCATAATCTTAAGCCCCCAAAATACAGCATCATATTAATCCCAACTTACCTCGACTCCTCGCTCACTCACTCGAGGTCCGATTTGCTCAGGCCATCGCCGATCATCCCTATAACACAAACGTGGTTTCAGTTTTCATATAATGATTATAGGTTCATTTTATCATATAACGCTTATTGTTAGGGTTTGTTTAGGGTTTAATATGCGTAATTATCTAGGTCTTAAGTCTTTTATAATTATTCTAGGTTTGGGGTTAGGTTCGGGTTCGGTTTCCACATCGATTTCTAAATTAGGTTCTAGTTCGATTTCTAAGTAATGTTTTATATTCCAACCCTAGAAATTCGTTTCAACTCATAATGTAAAATTAATCACATTACTTTCCAATCTCCTAAATATCATTATTATCCCTAGTTAGTATTTTATTTCATCCGGTACACTTATATCCTTATTAGTGTACTGAATTTACTCCTGATGTGAGAAATTTTTATATTTTTCATATAATTACATAAATTCAAGTTTCTTATCAGATTTATTATATATCCTTATTATTTATATAATATCAATTTTTATCCTAATATTTTCTATTTGTTATATTTTCAAAAATTACGTATTATGCATTATTGCCTATTATGTACATAATGCATTTCTAATATTTCTATCACTTTAATTACCATCCCTAAACATCAATTATCATTTCAAAATATCTAAATTCATCCTAAATCAGATTTTACTCCTAATTTCCCTAATTTACAAAATTAACTTAAAGTTAACCATTTTTCCTTATTAATCATTTACTACATAATTAACCTAATAATTACATCTAACACCCTAAATGCTACAAGTATCATACTCCATCAGATTTCAACATCCTAAAACATATAATTATTCACTAAATCAGTAGTTAATCATTTAATTACTTAATTAACCCTAAATTATCTATTTTATGCCTCATTTTACGGCCTAAAAATTATCTAAAAATTATCTAAAAATTAAAAAATTAATATTTGAAAACAAGCTTCATAGCACTGTTCTATATCATCTAAGTAATTTACACAAAAATTTTGAGTTCAAAACTACACTCCTAAGGTAATTTATTTCTAAACCGAAACATGTTCGGTTTTACAAGATTTCTTAAGGACCCAATATCACGAGACATATTTTCATCAAAATAATATTTTTCCTAAAAACTAAATACAAAAATATTCTAGAATAACTAGTTTCATAATTTTCTAAGAATATTTACTATTTTTACAAAATTACACAAGAATCGGGCTGGAAATCGGACTCACTGATCTGGGTGGCTCCGGCCACCGCCGGTGGCCATGGGTGTGTCGGCCCACCTGGGCATTGCCACCACCGTATGGTGGTGGTGGCCGTCCACCCCCAGCTGCCCGTCGGATCTGGGTTCTCTTTTGTGATTCTAACTGCACAGTTTTCCTTTTCTTTTTTTTTTCTTTGGTTTTTCTCTCAATTTTTGCCTCTCCCTAATTTTCTCTGATTTCTAACTGTCCAAATGAGCTTCTGAATTTTTCTTGCTATATTTAGAGCTTTAGTGTAATTATTGTGCATTAATTAGACATGACTTTGCCCAATTTCCTTGATTTTTGGCTTTTGTGTTGTTTAATTTTAATTGGTTAATTTTTATTTTGTGGATTCTGACCTGCCACAACCTGATTTTGGATCATTATTGATTTTTCCTGATGTTTCTTGATTTTTTCTTAATTAATTATGAATTTTATTTAATTATTTAGTATAATTTTAACACATTTCGCGTATATTAAGTAATTACGCGTATTTATACTTACATGTAAATTCATATATAGTACAAATAAATATTCCTAAATATTATTTAGGTTATTTTATAATTTTTAGTATACATATAATTTATCTCTAGCGATTCGTTAAGTACCGGAATGCCTTTTACGCATTTTCGATAAATAACGAGTTATATACTTAAAATTTGAAAATTTTGTAGTCTCCTATTTTATTACTTATTTTCTTAAATTCAAACTTACGGGATCGGTTTACTAATATTTCTAGCTTTACTTTATAATTTAGGGTCGATTGGATCGTTCAACCGATCGAAACCTCAGATTGCTTAGTTGTAGGGCTTACAATGGGGGCAGAAGTAGGGATAGAGATAGTAGAAGGAACAACCATACTCACGAGATCGGTAGCCAACAACTGTGTTTAGGGATCAAGAGGAATCCTTTAGGGTAGAGTAGCCGATTTGACCCTACTAGTCTCTTTAGACCTTAACCTTAGCCCTACGGTCTTGTCCTTAGGGTTAGAGGTTTTCGCGGTTAGCTTTGACCTGGCTTGGTGATGCCTAAACAACTTGGTTGTTAAGGGATGGGGAATCTCCCTAACTAGTCTCTTGCTTACAAAGAGTCAAACAAGTGGTCAGGGAAAAGAAAAAAAAAAAGGAGACAAAGTACAAAGCACCACCATTCACCAACTCCGCCGTAACCAATACGGACGAAGAAGATCCCTCCCTCATTTCTATTAAGGAGGATGTTAGGTGAAGTAAAACTTTATACGCTAGCATGGCTGATGAATTCGTTCGTGAAAAATGAACTTGTATCTTTTATCCATTTCTTCATCACAACCTTCTTCACGCTGAGGAAGAGCTAAGAGATTGGATACTTGTAGTATCTCTCTACCATCACTGTAGCATTTAATTTGTTGCAGTTTTTAAGGGCCATGAAATCTTAAGTCTCCTTTACGACCTTAGCATTGTTAGGCTTAAGCTCTTTCTATGCCCTAGTTTGGACCAATTCGATCCATCTTGTTTAGAATTTTGCCTCCTTTGGCAACTCGTCCACCAAGAAATCACCTTGTTAGCCTTTGATAGAGTTCGTAAGGCCATTAGACAACTTCTACCCTAGACGAGGTTGGAGGTATAACCACTCACCTAAACTTTTTCCACATGTAGAAATGGTTGAAGGGATTAGGGATGACCTTTATCACCAAGTACTCGCAAAGTCCCTAAAAAGCCTTCAATAGCCTCTACATATACTCTAAACATGGCAAAACGCTTGCCCGACAATAAAGGCACCTTCTCCTCCCTCCTGGACAATTGTATTGCCCAATCAGAAACTAATCCAATTGTAATGTCACTTAGAACCCAGTTGAGGGCAGAAGGCTTGCTCCCACTAGTTCAACCACTTGGACCTCTGCCATCCCAGGTACAGTGAACAAATCTCTAGCCTCTAACAAAGGAGCATACACATAAGCATCCCTTGGGATGGCACCAATAAGCCTTGATCTATCAAGTGCCTCCATTACCATTCTCTTATTATCATCCAGTTATTCCAGTAATTTAACTTTATCCTCTCCTTCAGGGGGAGAATTACTCTTTGTGGTCTTGGAGTTAGTTATGTTATACCTTGACACATTTGATGGTGTCTCGCCTGTGTTTGTTGATATGCTAATGAGGAAACAAAAAGAAATGAAAACTTTGAAGAAAAGCTTGCAAGAGATAGAGCTTCGAAGAAGGTTGATGAAAAGAGAGAATAAAGTTTGCAATAAGAAAGCGAGGAAGTTACAAAAAGTTATTCTCTCTAAATAACTGTAGTATTTATAGATTGAATGCTTTGGAAAGTGTATCAGTGGTTATAGGGATTCGTATAAGCACAAATCCCTTGAAATGTTGTGATGTAAACATGCGGGTTAGTTTTGATCAAAGAACCACGTTCAAAAGTCAGAGTGTATGTAATTGCATGTAAGTCTGCTGTGACAAGACATCTATCACATTACATTAAATGTACCGAAAATGGGTACGATAAAGTAAGAATTCAAAAAATTACTTCTACTGGAAATTTCCCTAAGGTTCCCTCAACTTCCAAGAGGAAACTTGTTTAGTACTCTAACGGCACTCCGCCTTGGATTGAATAGATTATATTTACTTAAACAATGGTCAGCTCAGTTTAGCTCGGTAAACATGCGCTCTACTTTAACTTGATGGAGGGCCAACTACTCATAACCTTTATGGCTAAGGAGGTCAGACCTCTCGTATTCCACCTCAGAACTATTATACTTACCTCTACCTAGAAGGCAATTTTTTTGGGCATGCTACACCTGCTTGGCCTCAGTGTCATTTAGCTTGACATTCTTTACCTTATCCTTACGTCAACTTGGACGTCTTCACCTCGACCTTCGCTAGCTTAGACTCCTATCATTGTTTTGTCAGTACGGCAGCATTAACACGGATACCTCTAGACCAAATTGACCATGTGCTTGAAAAGCCCATATTTCATTTCTCCTTGCCTTCATTCTAACAATGAGACTATGGGTGGGGGGCGGTGTTGGGATGGGGGTAAGTGTTGATAGGGTTTTTCAAACAAAAACTCCTTAGGCTCACCCTGATCTGATAAGTCTTATGGCCTGTGACAAGCCACCCTTAGCCCAAGCCCCAAATGCGGCTTATTTTGTTATGGGAGCCCTCTAATGAATAGAAAACTTCAGATAAGTCTGAAAGACTAAATCAAATAACTAACTCCTATAGTTGCAGACTGCGTTGTACATAGTGACCCCATTCTCCAATACTTATAGATATGGCTTTATCCACCAACTTTTCTTCAACTGCCGACCCCACTCTTCTAAAAAAACAAGATCAACACCTAACTATAACCTACTTGATACTTTACACACTTGAGCCTACACACTATTTAAGTACTCATACTCTCCAAACACTTAATTGACTTAAGCATTGGAGTAGCCATACCGAACAATACCCTGGTACCCTCTCATTGTGCTCTTTTTTGTAAGCTCATACACCCTATGAAGCCCAATTTCACTTAAATCCATACTGGCAAAAATCTTGACACAACAACATGCAACTAACAAAATTAGAGCTTTCATTCACTTTTAACCAATATTAGATTAAAATATATATATGTATATTATATTATTAGGCACAAACTGTAACATTTAACTACTTTTTTAAAAAAAAAAGGAATAAAATGTTCATAGGTTGCTCCATGTGACTTGTAACTGATAGATTTTGTTATGCCCTAAACTTGAACGATGTGATAACCTTAGCCAATTTTGTTGTCTAATAAGGCAAGGCTATACTTTCCAACCTTTGTGTTTACATGGTCTTTTAAGTATTTAAAATATTAGGGCATTGTCGTGGATTGCACCTCTATTTAATCTTTTTTTTTTTCTAAATATTACACTTGAACTTTGAATTTGACCTGCTATACACCCAATCGAATATATGCTTGTTACAGTATACATCTCAGTGATCTCATACTAACCCTGTTATTCTACTCAGCTCTATCAACTAATGCAAATATGCCTTGTATGTTTTTATTTCCTAGTAATCCATTTTTTTTTTCCACTCAACATCTATGTTAGAGGAAAAAAAATCTACATCAAAGTAAAAACTTGAAAGCAAATGGCAAAAAAAAAACAAAAAAACAAAAAAACATAGATTATCAAAAATAGGAAAAAGAAAAGAAAGTTAAAACTTAAATAATAAAACAACCTCACTATTATGATCAATAAAATGAAATTAGGAAAAAGCTCTACCTTTCTGTAAAATGGTGTAACCCTTTTTCCCTCATTGTTTAAATCAAAACCCTATCATGCTCATACATTTAACCAAAACCTAACCTAAATAATCAATGCTAAGGTTGTAATAATATATATTTTTTTCCTCCTTCTCCTCCTCCTCTCAATCACCACCTCATGGTGAAATAGAATATAACATGAGGAAGCATACGGTATATACATGGGGAGTAGCAATTATAAGCTTTGTAGTTTTGATGATAGTTACTCCCGTTATCCCTCAAGACGAGGAATACCACGATTTTATTGTCAAGCACGAGTTCTACAGTGTTATTTCTTTTCTAATTTAATTCTAAATACTGGTTCTCATGTCTTTCTTGGGCTAGGGTTTTATTTAGCATATTGCCTTAACATGATTTTTGTTGCTTTCTAGTTTGTGAGTTTAATCTAACATTTCACATCTTAAATTATGGAAGAAAGCATGAATCAAAGTATTGTTGAATGAATTCAATTGTGATGGTTATTTGGGTGTAATTTTTCCTTTTAATTAAGGTTCTTTAATGGATGCTAGGAACCTATTAAAGACTAAAAAGAAAATTTTTATCTCTTATAAGAATGATTATGTACTTTAAGTACATGACATCCTTAAGTGCTTAGTCATTGTAGATATTTTTCTTTTAGTTAAAATAAGGATACGGGATGGTTATAGTCGACTTGCCATATTCGTTTGTCACTGGTGATAGGTATATACATTGTGTGCAAGTTTAAGAGTTTTAGCACTAATTTCATGTTTTGCACTGGAAAAAAAAAAAAAGCACTAATTTCACTTTGATTATAGATTTTACTTTTAGATTTGAGGTTCCTTTACTTTTTCAAGATTATTCATTCTCAAGTTTTTAATTTCATGGTGATTTTTTTTTCCAAACAATGATGTTAAGTGGAAAAAGAATACTTACTAGGAAATAAAAACATACGTAGCATATGTCCATTAGTTGATAGGGATAAGTGGACTAATAGGTTAATGGGAGATAATTGAGGTGCATGCTGTGATAAATATGTATTCAATTGGCTGTATAATGAGCCAAATTCAAAGTGCAAATGTAAAATTGAAAAATAAGGGTAAAGTAAAGGTGCAATCCGTGATAATGTCCATAAAATATTCAAAATAAGTCTTTGAAATTAACCGTGAATAATAACATCTTGTAAGTTAGTTATCTACAACACGTACATAAATGCCATATTGCACATTACTTACTTTATTATTAAATGCAGTTATCAAGATAATCATCTACATAATACTGGTTAAGGGTTGTTAAGATAGGGGTAATAAACATAAGCATGCTTAATGTTTTGGGCAAAGAGATTGAATTTTTAGATCCCAATAATTAGATCTCATCAAGATAAAACAAAAATCATCTCATATTAGGTTTATCCTCATATCAACCATTAGTAGTCTAATCTATAATAGTGTCTTATAGCAATATTTTGACCAATCAAATAAGTACATTTAAGATTACTTTACTAGTGTTAGTCGTGGTCTCACCATATCATGTACCAACATATTGACACATTGTGATGATATTTTAGTCCCTAAACTATTAACTGATCCATTTAGAATATCTAACCCATGACATGTGATATCGAGTTAGCGACTAACCTATCCTAAAAAACTCCAATTTTATGAGAAAAACAGCACTACGAATTCAAGTAACTAACTTGGAGTTTTTTAGTAATCGAGGTGAAAAAAGGTGTTTTATTTATTTCAAATTCCCAAATTTCTTGTGCCTTAGGAAAGGGTTAGTAATTAATTAATTACTTAGATAACCTTAAGTTCAATTAGTCTAATAATAGTATCTTAGTATCTTCCATTAACCAATATATTATAAGGAGGAGAAACCTTAACCTTTATATAGGCTAAATAGGGTTATTTACTAAAACACCAAATTTAGGTAAATAAGAAGAGAAATGGATAATTAATCGAATGGACTTAATTTTAAACTTAGAAAGGAGTAGAATCATTCCTTTCCCCTCTTTACATTTCACACAATATCCAATAGAGAAGGCTACCAATTTGACCAATTCAATCCAATTTTAGAGAATTCAAGTGTTAAGGAAGTTCTAAATCTAAGTAATTGGATTGTATAGCTAATATAAGTTCAATTTAAGCACAAATTTAATCAATTTCTAATGTTCTATACAAGGAATAAATGGAGTAGTTATGGTATACCAATTTATGACTAAATCCTAAGCTTTAAAGTAAAAAAATTCTCTAATCAAGTTAGGACATTTTGATCTTTAGCTTAATTTAGTAGTTTTGGTGTTTAATTTTTTTTAGCCAATGATATTACATATTACAAATTTGGGAGAGACAATTCGAATCCGGTCCATCTTATTAGAGATTAGTATTCATGTGACTAGGTTATAACGATCTTAACTGTGTATAATTGTTTAAGTTTCTAGATAATTACATATTTAAGAACTTTAATTGATTGATATTGGAAATAGAATGGGTATGACTATGTATAGGTTATGAAGTTATGATGCCACTTTAAGTATGGTTACCTTATGTTTAATTTATTCTTTTATGTGTTAATTTGTAAATCAAAACTTATTTAGGTATATAGTAGTTATATGTTTAGAGCAGTAAGTACTTAAGACTTGAAGCTAACTAAATGTGTATAGACATCTCCATTGTTTGCACCAAATATAGTGTAGTTTAAGTGTTAAATTGTTCTACCTTATGTTCAATTGGTTGATATATGTTTATGATGTGATGGAAAATGATTTGATTGAGAAAATTGATTATTTCAAATGGATATAGGTATTTGTATATTTATGCTATAAACATCATGCAAATTAAAATGGTGTGATTTTGATTTTTAACATGTTAATTGATTCGAGAATATAATATCTTGTAGATGCTATGATATATGTAAGTTAGGTGTTAGTTTTAATTGAAATTTATAAGAAATGAATAGACTATGATGATGAGCTTTCACTAAGGGAATTCCACAATATGGAAAAAGCATATGATGGACATGTTTGGGTTTGTGAAAAAAGCATGATAAAGAAAATTATCTTAGACATCAAAGGGACATGAACTTATAATCCTCACATAAAACACAATAGGGATAGAACATGGCTTATAACACGAGGTCTCTTTCTACTTCAAACCTGAGATAAGGTTGATTTTTAGGAGGGTAGAAATCTTGATAATAAAAAATGAGTGGAAGAATCTTATGGTTTAAGTATATGGTAGTGGCATAAATGTAAATAATCAAGAGATAGTTATACAATTTTATAGAAGTTAGCATTTTTAGTAGTTTTAATAGTAGTTATAATAGAAGGGGGAAATTAGTTACCACAACAAACAAATAAATAGATGAAAAGATGTATGTGTATAAAGTGAAATATCAACGAAGAGAAATAGAAAAGTTTCCACTAAGAAAGCAAGATCTTGTGGCTTTGGAGAGTGACTCTTGAAATTGCCAAAACAAATTATTTTTCATCTTCAAACTTTCATCTTTTTCATTATTCCACCATTACCGTACTTTACTACAACATCTATAGCATAACTCACAATAGGATAGTGGGTTATGGGTGCTAATAGAAAATTTCTTAAGCAGTAAATAAAACGATATTATGAGGAAAGAAAATCACTTACATAATGTAAAATACTCTTCATAATGGAAGTGGATTTCAAAAATGATAATCTTAATTTTAGTATCATGAGTTTCATCAAGAATAAAAAACGTTTTCTACAAAGAAAAAATAAAGTTCTGTAGCATCAAATCAATGTCTGATTGTTATGCGAATGTTTAATGAGAGAGAGTGAGAAAGAGAAAAAGGGAGACGAGGTGATATGTTTTTCTTCACGTATTTCATAATGACCTTGTGAGAGGGAGAAAGATAAGGAAGCAAAAATTTCCAAAAACACAAATCTAGTAATTGATAATAATAATAATTGTGTATCCCAAAGAGTGTCGATACCTTTATAGAAATAAATGGCAATTAGTGGAATGAGTAAAAGGAGTGGGACAGTGATTTGTATATTAAAAAAAAAAAAGAAGATATAAGCATTCTAATGTAAATTTTAAAAAGGAAGTAATTAAAGCTTTGAGATGCCAAAAAAGGATCAAAAGCTAACATTATAGACATTGAAGGGTTTTATTGTAAAATACCAAATTAATAAAAAAAAAATTAAAACACTATAAGCACTAAATAAAACTATCTACTCTAATAACTGTAAAGGAGTATTACAAAAAAAAAAAAACCCCCCAATATTTATTTAGAGTAATTTTAGGTGATCTAGTAGCTTATAAAGATCATATGAGACAAATAATCATAAGAGCAATTAATTGAAAAAATATACATTATTCTCCAAAAAGAATTTGATGTTTCAATATCTGTAAATGAGAAAATAATAGAAAATTACTAGTGTTGAACGCAAAAAGATAAAACGAATCCTTATTTCGATATTGGCATTAAATAATGCGTATACAAATTTGAAAGCATCAATTATATGAAATATTACTTGCAAATTAGTTAGGTAATTGATTACGTGCGGACTAAAAATTAATAAACTCTAGGAAAAAAAGAAGTCAAATGTGGAAGTAATTCAAAAAAATGTATTAACAATACAAAAGCACAATACTAATATAAAAGATGGAAGTTTTGTATATGTGTCGATCCAATTGGATAAAAATTATACAAATATAAATTATATAAAAATGTACATAATTGAAAGGTCATACATTTTAGATTCAATTTTGCCACAATGTACAAATATTGCATGTCATAAATGCAACATATGTTTTGGAATCACATTTAAAACAAGTGATTTTGTGATAATAGAATTAACTTGCTAAAACATGTTTTAGATATGATTTTGCATTAGTGTATGTAGATTGCAATTATGACACGTAAACATACCTTGGTGCAATAAAAAATCATATATTTTAGATGCAATTTCAACTGCATCAAAAGAATATCGCATGTTGGATATGCGACTTTTGTATACTATTGCAAAATCGCATTTCTTAAATGCGATTTTGCTATGCGATTTTGCTAGTATTTAGGTAATTAATTTCATATATTTGGTATTTATGTAATTTTTTTAAGGATAAGGTATGTGTTACACCATAGAAGATGAGATAATAATGGAATAAGGTTCCTTAAAAAAAAGAAGAATGATAGTTTTACAACTTCACTTTTATGTCATATCAAATATTGTTTCATGAGAATCCTAAAATTAAAAATAATTATGTTAATTATTTGTTACTCTTTGATTAGTCAAAGATAATGACATATTGAACTATATTTTATGGGATTAGAATATGATAGATTATAATTTATCAACAAAATGTCGTTGAAAAAAAAAGGTTAAAAATCACTAAAAAAAGTCAATATATGCAAATGTTGCTAGAAAAAGAAATATGAAAAATTTAGAACTTTAATAAATTTGCTCAATATACACCTTTGTTCACAATTTATCCTCATACTCACTTAAATAGTAAGTGATTGGTGCTTTTTCAATTTCTATACACACTTTCGTATATCATATGACTAATTTGTAAATAATACAATATTAGAAAGCACAAAAATAAAGAAATTTAATAATAAAAGAGCATCTGTAACGTTAAAGTCAAAGACACCACTTTTGCAACTATAAGAGCACAAATATTGAATTAGTAAAGAAGAAAAAAAAAAAAAGACACACAATTTTCTTGTCGAGAAGTGAGATTATGGTATAGAGACAAAATGATGAGAGAAAGTTTAGAGAGATGGATTGATTTTTTTTTTTTAAGAAAATGAATTTTGTTGGAAAGCAATATTCATAATATTAAAGTGGTTTCACAATTTACTGAAAATAGGTAACATTCCTTAAAATTAGGATTGAGGTGTAGTTATCCTCTAAGGTTGAGTTTTAATATTACCCTTTTGAATTATTGTTTCATACGGTTTGTAATTTAATAGTAGAAAAATTCTTATAAACACTAAAGACACCACTAATGCCTTTGGATAAAAGATTTAATATTCTAGAAAATTAAATATTACTAGAACTAGAGAATAAAAGATTCAATATCTTACAAATGAGATACTATCTAATTAAATCATAATATAAGGAACCGAATCTATTTATATGAAAGTTTATAAATAAGAATCATATCTATCATTTTTTTTTTTTCAAAAATCTTCTTATCCGTAATGACACCACAATGCATGACTTCAAGAATTCATTCCAACCTTAGAATCTATACAAATACCACTATATATTTATATATAATAATGATAATTAAAAAGGAAAAAAAAAAAACACTGAGCTAGATGGATCTTAACTTTATCTTAAATAATCACTTCTTCTTCAAGAATTTTAATGTTACAAACCCGTAGACTGAACATTATTCCAAATTCCTATCATCGATAGGATCTACAGAATTTGAGGAGAAGAAATCGTGGAAAAAAGCTTACGCTGATTATCTTCTTGTAGATGAAAGTTGGAAGCATAGGCAACAAGAGTTCTTTCAAGGAAGATAGAAACGCATGTTCTTATTCGGAATTCCTATTAAATATTGATAGGATTTACAGAATTTGAGGAGAAGGAATCCTGAAAAGTACGTTGATTAGTTGGAAGAATAGAATAGTTTGAAATTAGCCAAAAAGTTGCACCCTTAAATAGAAATGGTGTGAGCCAATAATGTAAAATAAAATAAGAAGATTATTAAATATATCGAAAGAGATCATCAAGAAAAGAGATATAATAAAATATGGAAAAATCACATGGAGACGACATACATTTGGTTCAAAATGCTAATAGATAACAAAAAGTTTTAATACTACAAATAGGCAATGAATGTTACAAAAAAAATAGCGTACATAGAGAATGTCACTCATGTATGAATTATGATGATCTTTATGTCATGCTAAAGAGTTATAACAATAATATAATGATATTCTCTTGCACCGCTTTTAATATTATTTATCTTATCTCTTTGTATTGTTAAAATTAAAATTGACTCCAAATGTTAATTCTCCACTATATAAATTTTCCAATATAATTAATAAATAATATTAATGACGAGGCTCGAGCCTTATAAATGCTCTGCTGGGTACAACTGAATATTAGGATTGGATTTTGAAGGTATATTCAGGCAGGCTTGACTTTAGGGATCAAAGAAGGGTCTTGTCAAAGAAATGTAAGGTTAATTAACCCTTCTCATAAAACTTTGGATATCTAGGCCTCGTTCCAATTCCTTAAAGCATCAAAAGAGTCACCAGTTATTGATATAATAAGATAATAATAATAATAATATGATTATTAAGACTATAATTATAAAGATAAAATATGAAATCGATACATACAACTCACTGTATTAAGAACTTGATTAGGACAATACGAATCAAACCTGTCAATATATACCAACTGCCACCCTTATGTTTGTAAAAATGCAGTGCATGAATATATAAGTGATTTTTTTTTCCTCCCACCATACACACACCGGGAAAACCTCGATAAATGAATATAAGTATCCTTTCTGCAATAATAATTATTGCATTTAAAAGCACCGACAGGCAAACCAGCAAAGACATTCGACACGATTAAATGGGCATCAGTTTCCAAAACTCAAAATCCTCGGAGACGTGTCGAATGATGAACATGACGAAGGTTGAGCGGTGACGGTAGACGCATTTGAGAATTGTAAAGACCATCTCCAAATGATGTTTCACATCAAGTGGTGCTTTTATTCGTGGAGTGCTTAAGGAGCTGTCCGCAATGTCTTCTTCCCGTCAACTGAATAGTGTTTTTCCAACACAAGTACAATAGTTTTCGTGTACTACTCCTAATGCTCTATCTCCTTCTCAGCAGCAGCAACTTACATGGAATCCTCCCCCTCTTGGTGTTATTATCAAACTGAATCGTGACGCGTCAGTTTGTGCGAATGGACAAGGTGGTTGCTTGGGTGTTGTAAGCAGGGGTGACCGAGGGCATTCACTTCAGGCTTCCGCAATCTAAGTAGCTTCTTCGCACACCGAGGAGAATGAGGCTCTCGTAATTAAAGTAGCCCTTCGAGTTGTTGATCGACACGGTTGGCGGAGGATACAAGTTGAATTTAATTGTTTACAAGTAATCCAATCTGTGAAGAATCCAGCAAAGAGCTCCTGGAGGACGAGGAGAATTATTTCTGATATTTTACAGCTGAAGTCTTCTATTGTTTCTTGCAGTTTTTTTTTTTTTTTTTTTTTTTTCTTTTGTCAATCAACCCCCATCCCATCTAGTTTGTCTTCTTTATTGTGATAGTCCATTTAGACCACCTGATGTTATATATTCTTAATGTCTAATGAAGTTATCTTTGCGCCCCCCCCCCCCCCCCCCCCCCCAAAAAAAAAAAAAAAAATTGTCTTTATTTAATTCTTAAAGATCTGCAGCATCTCTTCATTAATACATAAAAGTTAATGCGAAATTTTGTTTTCAGTTCTAGGCTTTCTCAATAATTTTTGTTTTTCATATTATTGTTATCCAAATTTTCCCAATTCAAAATACAATTTGTGATTTCATTTTGCAATTAGAAACTTTTTCCGAGTTAAAGTCACATATATCTATATAACAGATGTGTTTGTTCATATAATATCTTTGGATGCTTGATTTTTTTGGTTTATTTTATCAAAAACTATATGATATGTACATATTTTCCAATCTATTTCAATGAACTAACATGAATCTCTGGGAAAAAGAAAAAGAAAAAAAGAAAAAAAGGAACTTATATCGATTGATATTATGATGGTCATACTTATTATTATTTATTTTTTCCCTCTGGAATTCCTTGAATCCAATTTACTAGGGTTTTATGCAAGGAGCTTAGTGCAAAGTGGGCAAAGGGATAAAAAGGGAGACTTCATAACACTTTTAATTCCTCAAGGTTTGGTTCCAAGTTGTAACAAAGAATTAATAATGCTAAAATATCAGTGATGGGCAGCTAAAAAAAAATAATCTCCGATGTGACGAAAGGATAAACAAATTAAATACTGTCTAGTGCATCATCCGCGCCACATTAAAAGCACAACCAAATGGGGAATGGATCATTAATTATTTTTTTAAAATGCTCTTACATGTAAAGTGAGATCGTGAGTGGAGGGTTAGGGTTTGGTTTAGATAAAGACACTGAAAACGACAGATCTTAGTGTAGTAGAAAAACTATTAGTGATTTGCATTAAGAATAATCAATTGGCTTACTATCTAAGCGAAAATGATGAACTAACGGGATACTTAAAAAAAACTTTCGAAAATTAATTTTCTCAAATACCCTTCTCAATAATGTCCTAAGAGCTTAGGAAAAATTTTGTCTTCAGAAATCAATTTTAAATCAAAACACAAATCATGACCTTAAGATAGATCAAGTAAAAGAGGAGAAAAATGTAAACTTCGTGGGTTTTCAGAACCTAAAAAGTAGAGTTAGATAAGAGAGTCATTAGATAATTCCTAGAACCACTCAAACATAAGGAGAAAAACCTCAAATAAAAATAATTGAATCCTAAATAATAACTTGAAACCCTAAAACCCTAACTATACATGTAAACCCTAAATTCTTACCGCATACGCGATCCAATAACTGCAAATGGACACAAAACCCTAATGAAAACCCTAACTACATGTGTAAGCCCATTAAACTAACTGAGATAAAGCAACTAAAGTAGATCAAACCCTAATCTTTCCCTAATTATACTTAACATGTCTATTTATGCTTAATTACTATTAATTATCGTAAGAAAATCCTAAACCATAACTAACCCTCATTACATCTTAATTAACAAGTTAAACATCATTAAGGGTTAGGAAATAAAGGATTAATAAAGCTTGAAATATCACGCACTTTTAAGGGATAATATCTTTCCCATTTATGCAAAAAAGCAAACTAGTATAGTGGTCCTAAAAGAGGCCATGAACTCTTTACCCAAATTACCAAAACCTTGTCTCCTTCATCCCCTTAGAAATGTGCCAGCAATCCCCATCTCCTTCATTCATTTTCTTTGTTTTACAAACCTTAAACACTCAATAGAACACTAAAATCCCTCATTTTCACTTGAAACACTCTCTTCTCTTTCCCCTATACACATCACCACCCTACCCCATTACTCCACCAGTTCCTACCGAATCCATCACCACTAGGTGCAACACTACCTTCTCACACCTTATCCACCGTTGGCAAATACTCCCTCAAGCCCTACCTTCCATAAATCATCAACGACCCAATAAAAGTAAGGTAACACTCTTAGCTCCAATAAGTAGCTAAGTCTAGTTTTTCCTTAAGATTCATTGTAGTTCCTTGCATTTTAGGTCCTTCCATTTCTAGGTACATGCATGTCCTAGTGTTCTAAGGAAGTACAATTAAGGTTGAGTTAGAATAATGTATGAACTAGACTAAATGGTTTAGGTAGTAACCTTAACATGTAGTGAAAGTTAGTAGTTAATGTGTTTTACTAACAAATCCTTAATAAAAGCCAAATGATACCCATTTTTCATGCATGTTGCCACCTTCACCTAGGTTGTTCTCATTCACTTTCTTCATATTTGTTATATATATAACTTACTTTAGGAGAAAATGTGATTTAGATGAGGGAAAAAGGGCATTGAAACAAGTAGTGTATGGAAGTATAATGGAGACCCCTAAAACACTTATTGGCCGCCACTTTCATGATAAGTTAGAATCTATAATTTTTTATTGATTAGCTTAATGACAAGATTATTTACTATTAAGTATGATTGAGGACTTGATTAACTAAGTTAAGTGGGTTAATAGTAAGATGAGGCCTAAACTAGCTTAGTTAGTAATCAAGGACTTAAAAATGGTGTTAGAGGCCACCTTAATGATCAAGACCACATCTATATTCATAGTGGAAATGGACTAACTTTGAGGCTAGTAGTGGGCTTAAGCCCAATAAGATAGGTAGAACTAGATTTAAAGCCTTAAATTACAAAATGAGCCTACAAGGCCCCAAAGGACCTAAGATTAAGGCCCAGTAGTTGAGTGACTAAATCTGGATCCAATTTTAAAAGACACATAAGAAGAAATATAAGAGGCCTACTATCTAAGACATTTATTATAGGCCCTTTAGTAACCTAAGGCCTTAGTTTTAGCAATAATTTAGATTTATTTCTTCAAGCTTCTTCAAATTTAATTTGTTGGTTAGATAATAAAGATTTAGTAAGTATTAGTAATCATACTAGTCCCTATAGGATCGACTTTTGGACTTATGTCCACTATAATATAAACTGATAGGTGCACTTGCCTATACACCAGAGATAATAAGTATGAGAGGGTTCGGCTTGGCCGGGGCATTAAGTTAGCATATTGCAGCAACTCAAACTCTTTAGCAGTATGTCATAAGGAAAGAATTTTCCTAGCCATACTTTTTAGCCCTCGAGCTCGATTTCGTGTTAACGATCTGGTGGTTTGATTCTTATCATCCTCATTAAGCTTATTGAGATTTAGGATCAAATATGGTTGGTCCTCGTCCAAGTCCTCCTCAGGTCGGTAAGGGTTGAGGTTGCAACATTAAACACATCTAACACTCTGAAGTCTTCTAGAAGCTTAAGTTGGTATGCATTATCATTGATCTTTTAGAGTATCCTATATAGTCCTTCAGTTCAAGCAGATAGCTTATTCTTCTTCTTATTATGGAATCTTTCCTTGCTTAGGTGTAACCACCCTTGGTCTTCGAGCTAAAATTGCTTGGTCTTCCTTCCTTTACTTTTCTATTTTAGTTTTTTAATGGCTTGATTAATTTACTAGGTGATTTGTTGATAGATTTGCTAGATGGACTGAACTCTAGTCCTTGTTTTTGGATCTTCTTGGTTAATGGATGACATTGGGGTATGATTAAGGGGTAATTCGGGGTAAAAATCATAAACGACTTTAAATAGGGCATGCTTAGTGGTGGCATGTACTATCCAGTTGTATGCAAATTCGACCACGGGTAGGCAGACGTCTCAGTTAGTTAAGTTCTTTCCCATTATAGCTTGAAGCAGTGATCCTAAGGTATGATTGACCACCTTAGTTTGGCTGTCGATTTAGGGATGGCAAGAGTTGTTAAATAGCAGTTTAATTCCCATTCAACGCCGAAGGGTTCTCTAGAAATGGCTTAGAAATTTTAAGTCTCAGTCAGACACCATACTTCTTAGCACTTTATGCAGGTGAACTACTTCTTACAAAAATAAAGCAACAATAGCCGAAGTATCATTGGTTTTGGTACAGGGTAAGAAATGTGCCATCTTGTTAAACCTATCCATGACAACCATTACCGAATCTTTGTCTTGGACAGCTTAGGGTAATCCAAAGACAAAATCTATACTCAGGCCAACCCATGGTTTGGTTGTGATAGGTAGAAGGATTGCTTTCCCTTGCTTTCCTTAACTCTTTGCTTTCTTATGATGGCGCATTTGTCAATCCACAATGTACATCATGCTTCGTTTTAGGCTAGAAGAATCTATTATTCAACAACTTACATGTTTTCTATTCTCTAAAGTGTCTACAAAGTCCTCTATTATGGGCTTCTCTTACCAATAACTCCTTTATTGAATAGGTTTTGTCACCTCTAAACAAATAACCATCCTCTAAATAGTACTTATCTACTACTTTTCCTTCTCCACAATGCCTATATAAAGGCCCCAAATGGGAATAATTCTGATACTGCTCATTAATGCTTGCAAACCATAACAATCTAGTCTGTAATTCAGTGAGAAGAACATGTCTTCTTGACAAAGCGTTCACAATACATTGTTCTTGCCTTACTTGTATTTGATGACGAAGTCAAATCCTTCTAGGAACTCATTCCATTGGGCTTGGCATTTGGAAAGCTTTGTTTGGATCTGTAAATATCTCAAGAACTGTGTTTATGACAAATTCCTTTAATAGAAGATAATGTTTTCATACACAGAAAGCTTGGATTAGGGCTAAAAGTTCTTTGTGATAAACAGAATAGTTTGATTACATTCCTTTAAGCTTCTCATTATAATAAGTGATAGGTCAGCCCTCTTGTATCAACACAACTTTGATGTTGACACTTGATGCACTACATTCTAGCTTAAATACTCTATCAAAGTCTGATAGAGCTAAGACCAGGGCCGAGGTCAACCTCTCTTTTACCTCAACAAAACTCTTCTCTTCTTTCTCTCTTGACTTGAACTCTACATTCTTTTTTGTCAACTTAGTTAGAGGTATTACGATTGTACTGAATCCTTGGATAAATCATTGGTAAAATGATGCCAATCCATGAAAACTTCTCACCTCGATACAGGAGGTTAAGGTCGACTACTTGGCAATAGCTTGTACCTTCTCTTCATCTACTCTCAATCCTTTTCCTCTAACCACATATCCTAAGAAGATCACATCTTCTTGATAGAAACAACATTTCTTTAAGTTTCTAAACAACCTTTTTGCTTAGAGGACATCGAAAACAACTTTAAGATGTCTAGTGTGCATTACTAGGTCGACACTATAGATAAGGATGTTGTTGAAGTAGACGACAATGAAATTTTCGACCAGATCTCCCCATACATGATTCAATAATCGCGTGAAAGTGCTTGGTCCGTTTGATAGCTCGAAAGGCATATGTTGGGTCTTAAAAGCAGTTTTCCATGCATTTCCTTACTTCATTCGAATTTGGTGGTATCTAGACTTTAGATTAATTTTGTCGAATACTTTTGCACCACTTAACTCATCTAATATATTGCCCAGCCTTAGGATGGGTTATCTATACTTGATCGTAATCTTGTTAACAGCTTTGCTATCTGCATACATATGCCACGTGCCATCCTTCTTTGGCATAAGCAATGCAGGTACAACATGAGGGTCGAGGTTCCTCTTCACATATCCTTTTTCCAATAGTTCATTGACTTATCTTTGGAGTTCAATAGCTTGTTTGGGATTCATTCAATAAGTTGGCTTATATGGCAAGGCAATGTAGGGTATTAAGTCAATGCAATGTTCAACGCCTCAAAAAGGGGGTAATCCCTCGAGCAACTGTTTTGGAAATAGGTTGGCATATTCTTCTACTATTTCTTGGACTTATAAGGGTAGCTCACCCCACTCTTATAGCTTTAATAACTGCTTGATCAATGAAAAAGTTAATGCATCAGCCTTAATAACCTTTCGTAGCTTAGCCTTACTTAAAACCAAGGTCTTCTTAGATCCTCAAGCAATTTTAACTTGTAGCTTGCTAATTTGACTTAGCATTATAGGGTTCAAAGTGATCTTTCTTAAACACATAGGTGTTTTTGAGCCCATTACGTATAACTTTCCTATCAAAAGACAATGTTTGCCTAATGGAATATGAGATGTACACACGGGTAGCATGACATAGAGAATTTCATTAGAATAATTTCCAATAGAGATTGGTGGCAATACTTGTTAAGTAACATGTAGTGCTCATTTCTTATTCAGCCAATGCAACTTATATAGCTTCGGATGTGGGGTAGTCGGCAACATCAGTTTCTTGACTAGGTCAATAGATGTGACATTAGTGCAACTCCTACTATCCACTATGAGCACATAAACCTACTTATTTACCTTGCAAGTAATATGGAACAAATTCTCTCTCTGCTCATCCTCAGCAAATGATTCTATACTCATTATATAGTGGATAGCTAAAGTTAGCTAATCTAAGTCCTCCGCAAATACATCTTTCTCAGCCAATTCATCTTCCTGAGTGTTTTACTTCTCAAGAACAACCTCTTCCTTGAACTCCTAATCAGTACTATCTACTTCAAGTTTCAGGACATCTCCTTTGATGATCATAGTTCATTGGTTCGGACACTAAGTAGCCATATACCCAAACCCTTGAGAAGCACTTGATCTGGCTCATCTTCATCCCAAATCCTTATCCCTCCTCATATGTTCTCATTGACATGTTATCATGAGGTTAGCCTTTCTATTCGACTGTAAACCCCACAAATCTAACTTTCTAAGTATAGAATCAAATCCCTAAACTGT
Source organism: Lumnitzera racemosa (assembly GCA_024138005.1). NCBI lineage: Eukaryota > Viridiplantae > Streptophyta > Magnoliopsida > Myrtales > Combretaceae > Lumnitzera > Lumnitzera racemosa. The sequence continues at coordinate 30,897,151 of JAMXBC010000011.1, forward strand.
AGATGATTTCGTGAAGTCAATATAGCCAATGAGATTTAAAATCCATTAAAATGTTGATTGAAAACCTAAAATAAATATAAAAAATCCTAAATTATCAATTGAATCTCTAATTGCATACGAAGACCTTAAGATCTTAAGTATATGTAACTGCAAAAGTTGACCTTGAACCTCATCAAAACCCTAAGATAACAATTGAAAATTTAATTGCATAGAAAAATTTTATACCTTAAACTTATCAAAACACTAGAGATTGTGCTCGAAAGTGATAAAACCTTAAAACTATAACTTTTAAGATATAAAAGTACTAATTCACTATACTTCACTCCAAAACTCTAATTGACAATATATCCTTAGTAAAATATCAAAGATAACTTTCAATCATTCATAAATATATATAATACTAAAGTAATCCATTAGAAACTAGTATATTGCATTATTAATCATATCCATCTTCTAATTATATAACTAGGTTAGTATTATAAGGAGCTAAGTGTTTAGTTGATACTTAGATTACATATAGTGGGTATTAGTACCCTAAATGACACTTTTTATAATAATTACATTAAATAGCCTATTAAATGATGTATATAAGATATAAATACAAGATCTTATTACCTATGGTTACTAATCATTTCACTAAACCTTATGTTTCTTCTCATTTTCTTAATTTTATTCCTAATTTTTCCTAATTACTTCATTATGTACACTTAGTTAAGTGAGTTAATAAATAGTTGTGATTAGTAAAGTTTGTTAAGAAACTAGTTCAAATAGACAATATTATAAATAGTTTATGTAGAAGTCAAAGAATTATCTTTTCATTCATAATTAAATTAAAGAACTAATGTTTTAAAGTTTTCTCTCTTCATCTCTCAAATTTTTAGGAGTTTATATTCTACTTGAACTAAATACAATAACATTTTTTTAGGGAATGGAATTCCAATTCTCTCTAAGTAAATGAGGCATAAATGTTTTGCAATTTTTTTAAAGGGTTTGTGATTATCTATTCTTTGTAGTTTGAATTATGATATAGTTTTTACTATGAAACAATAGTAGATAATAGTATTAATAGTAAGGTTGTTGGTGGGAGAGGGGAGAGGTTAGTTTACACATTAAATGTTGAAGAAAATTGATTTTATTTTAGCAAAATCATTGGATATTTTTAGTTATGATTTTAGATATTAATTAGGAAAATTAGTGAATAGTTGCAATTGTTAGGATTAGTTAGTTAAATAAGTTAATAAATAGTTGTGATTAGTAAAGTTTATTAAGAAATTAGTTCAAATAGAAAATATTATAAATAGTTTTTGTAGAAGTTAAAGAATGATCATTTCATTCATAACCAAATTAAATAACTAATATTTTAAAGTTCTCTCTCTTCCTCCCTCAAATTTTTAAGAGTTTATTTTTACTTAAACTAAATACAATAACATTTTTTTATATGAGTAGGCTATGTTAAATTCTAATAATAGTGCTCTCGTTAGAAAATTGGTTGATTATTGTTGTTGATGCAATCTCATTTATCATTTCTACTATTTATCATAACAATTTACTCCATCATTTTCTATAATAGCTCACATTTTACCTTTATCTCACACCCTCACTACCACAACAACAATGTAAAGATTATAATTCTAAAACTTGATATTTATAATATTGATTGCTACATGGAAAAGTTATTTAAGAAGAAATTACCTGTTTGTAACCTTCTACTAACTCTATACTTTACAAGGATGACCTAAGATTAAAAGATTAGGGTCCATCATCAACATTATTAAAATCACTAATTTTGTATAACTAGTTTAATATAAGGGTAAAAACACAGTGTTAAAATGTCATTTTAAGAGAAAGAAAACTATTCATTGTTGTTTCAATTTATAAAATCATTCATAATGTAATGTTTATCAATTTTTTCAGTAATAGTTCTTCATATGTAAATCAAAGGATAATCGTAAAAAGCATGTATTAAGTCACAATATATATTTAATTAAACAAATATATTAAAACCACATAATATTTTTATTTCCTAGGTGTTTTAATCATAATATATAATATAATACATAATACATATTACGGTTTAATTTGATCCAACCCATAGGCAACTTCGTCCCATAGCACATGAAATCCCTATATTCCCCTCTTAGTTTCTATCTATTTTTTGGAGCCCACCACTTGTATGCTTCTTTTCAAACTAACCCATCCAATCTTGCTTATTTAATCTTGGATTGATGATATGGGCATTCCTTTCTCTCTAAATACCGTACAGTACAAAGAGGACAACATTTAAAAGTCTACAGGATTTTCCTTATATATGCATTACACTGTATCCAGTTATTTAAGCAATGCTCTCTCGTGGAGTTCGGAATTGAGTCCTATCCTTAGCTAGCTATGCATGCTTGATGATTAGATCCCTCATAAATAGATGGTCCAAGTTCTCCATACTATCCTTACAGAAGACATATTCTAGGTTCACCATAATACTATGCTTTTGGGAGTTTTCTTTTCTTTTTTTTTTTTTAGGTAGCCTTTTTTACCTAATCCTCCATACTAGCTGCAATATGCGTGGGACTATAGGGGTATGCCAAGTCTAGTCCCACTTCTTAGTATATGTATGGTCCTCATCCTCCTTGAAAAGCATTCTGTATACCGTCTTACAATGCATTTCTCCATCATCATCATGTAACTAAATCATGCCATGTTAGTGGATATGTGAATAGTAGGATTGAAATTCCCTAGTCTTTCCGCTACCAACTCATCTATAAGGAAACCAATCTTTTCCTCATTCCAAACCCCATATGACCATGCTTCAGTGACTTTTAACTTATTACCATCTTTTAGAATAGGACCGAAAATCCAGTTATGAACTTTCTCGCCTCTTGACCATGCATTAAACAAAAAATTAGCATGGCCCACTTTGTTAGGAGGTATAATCATGTTATTGTTCAACCAGGTCAATTATTTCCTAAGGAAGTTGAACAACCCCAAGCCTTTTCTCTTTTGAAACGCCCCATTTTCCTACTATTATTTTGCTTTAATTAGTTGTGTCCACAATACATCTTTTGCATGGACTTACCATGCTAACTTGAAAAAGCTCACCTTGTTTCTTCATTGTAGATTCATAACTCCTAATCCTCCATGTTCTCTTAGCCGCTTGAGGTGATCCCATGATATCTAATGTATTTTCTTTTCCCTTTCTTTTTCTCCCCAAATAAAATTTCTATACATTCCAAATGCTTTTGTTAACTTCTTAGGGAAGGGAACCATTTAAAAGTAATAGTTATTTATACTTTCAAAAACTGTTGTTACTAATAGTTTTCTTGCTAATGCACTTAAGAGCTTTGCTTTCTGCCCTAAAAGTTTCCTCCTCTTTTTTCAATCATAGGAGATAGATCTTCGATGCTTGAACTTCCTTCCATTTTAATAGGCAACCTTAGATATTTCCCCCATTTAGCATTATGACTAATCCTAAAGGTGTTATACATCCAGTCTTACTAGATAGATAAGGTGTTTCCCAAATAGATGGCATACGACTTGCTATAATTCATTTTTTGTCTTGACATAATCCCAAATGCATTCATAACTTGATGCATTAATCTGGTATTTTCTAGTGTAGCTTCTCCTATCATCACCAAGTCATTAGCAAAAAATATGCAAGATATCTCTATTTGTATCCCCCTTATTTGAACCAACTTCCAAGTTCCATTTTGGACCATCTCTTTAGTGTACCTACTCAAAATTTCTAAGGCCAAAATAAATAGAAATAGGGACATAGGATCCTATTGTCTTACACCTCTGCTTGGTTGGAATTCTTTTAGTATTGTCCCATTTAAAACAACTCAAAAGGAACTCGTTGACAAAAAAGAGCCTAACATTTGTATCCATTTCATTGGAAAGTTGAGGCAAATTAAGGCATGTTGGATGTAGTCTCCTTCTAAACAATCATATGCTTTCTTAAGAATTAGCTTTATCATCATCCATGCTTTACTGACTTTTTTATGCTTTAAGGAGTGCATCAATTCTTGGAAGACTATAATATTTTCTTTGTTGATCTACCAAGAAAAAAGCTAGATTGCTTGAGATTGATAATCTTCTATAGGTGAGGACAAAGCTGATTAACTAAAGTTTTCCCCCAAGTCTTGTAAATGGTCATGCATAAGCTAATGGGGTAGAATTCCTACAATCTTTTTGCACCATCCTTCTTTGGTATTAACACCAAGAGGGTCTGGTTTATATTATGTGGAATATTTCCTGACTGGAAAATATTCTCTATAATTTTGAAAACCAACTTAGCAACACATTCCAAACAGTCCTTATAGAATTTAGAGTAGAGACCCTTAATTCTTGGGGACTTGGCATTAGCTATGCACCACATTACTTGTTTCACTTTGACTTGGGATACATCCTTCATTGACTCCGCCATACTTCTTTGGCTAAATGATTGCCATTTGAGCAACCACGTCGATAGATTTGGTCGAGCAAAGACCCTCTTTATATTGAATAAAGTTGAGAAAAAGTCACTTGTCATACTTTCCAGTTCTTGATGATCTATGATCTAGTTGCTAATGTAATCAAATAGCCTTATTATTCTTCCTTTTACTCTTCTTGCTAGGGTAAAGTCATGGAAAAATTTAGTGTTACATTCCCTTTCCATAAGCCATTTTTCCCGTGCTTTTGAAGCTTACATCTTCTCCTCCTGGCTTAAGATTTCGTTTAAAGTTGTTTGTATGGAGTGTTCCTTATGAAGAAGAGTTTGGTTAGGATCCCCAGGAATTATACTCTGTGTTCAATTTTTGCTTCCAATTGTTTTTTCTTCGCATAAATAATGCCAAACACTTCCTTATTCCAGTTTCGGATTTATCTTTAAATGAATCAAGATCTTGATTGATGTTGTTTGCCAATAAGTACTAATAAGCTGTTACAAAGTTTTTGAAATCGGGGTGATCAAGCTACATCGGTTGCCAATTGTTTTTTCTTCGCATAAATAATGCCAAACACTTCCTTATACTAGTTTCGGAGTTTATCTTTAAATGAATCAAGATCTTGATTGATATTGTTTGCCAATAAGTATTAATAAGCTGTTACAAAGTTTTTGAAATCGGGGTGATCAAGCTACATCGGTTGGAAGTAGAATGGCTAGAGGTCCATTGTTCCCTTTTTAATGGATGTGTGAGTATCTAATAATAGTGGGTAATGATTCAAGCTAGTATTTGATAGGTGATAAACTTTTGACTCCGGTTATAGAGCCTTCCATTTCATAATTTACCCATGCTCTATGTATCTTAGGTTGGATAAGATTTGCCAAGTTTGAGATACATTTTGACTAAGCATATTTGTAACCACCAATACCTAAATCAATCATGATACATTCATCTATGCATTCTTAGTACTTTTGGGCTCTTGATTGCATTATGCTTCTATCTCCCTATTTTTCATCATTCGTCATTAAAATCTCCCATTTGTAACCACAATCTACTAATGGTCTTTGTGAAAGATCCAATAAGCTCTTTTGTGTAATTGTGTAAAAAAATATCCATCGTAAAAAAGGACAGTACAAATGTAAAAAAAAAAAAAAACGATAATGCACGTACACGTGCACACGGTTTGCTCATTCAATGGAATTTAATTACATATGCAAATGTGTATTACACATAGAAATTGGTAGAACTTTCTATCTCTCTTAGGTGTCACAGTGAAAGAAAAAAAAATGGAAGGGAAAAGAAAAGAAAAAGGAAGGATAAGAGAATTAAACGAAATGGATAAGATAATCTCTATTGTTGCTGTAATATCATTTATGTCTATCATATCATCATTGAACTTCACTACCATTTTGGCTACTATCGTAAATATAGTTAACACAAGACATATATGATTCAACCAGCTTAAAACATCTGTTCTAATACCTTTAAATGATTACATATGTGGTATAACTTTACAAAATACCTATTTTATATAACTTTTTATCTTATGATACAATAATACTTACATAAGTATCTCACGTCTAGAGGCTGAATAAGTTAAAACTTAATTAAATCACAAACTCGAATACAATGCGATTGAGAAAAATCCTAAAAATTTTGATCAAAACCTTAATTGTATACAAAAACCCTAAACCTTATATATGCGTAAATATTAGAGATTGAATCCGAACTTGATCAAAACCTTAAACCCATAAATATAAGCTTATAATATAAATATGTGAATCCAATTCAAGTGAGCATTGACCTAAACTCATGCAAGTAAATTTATTTTATTTATCCCCCTATTCCTAGACTTGTGCAAGGATTGGTTTTGAGCCGTGAATCGACTTAACCTATGGGAAGTTGAACCGAGCTATTGTTGAACCGGTAGGTCAGCCTGATCGATTTACCCCCTAAAAAAAAAGAATTAGATAATATCTATTAAGTCATAACATGTCAAAATTATCTCTTTTGCAATAGTGAAGAACAATTTTTTAAAAATAATACCATTAAACTAATGATAGATGACTAATTATAAATTAATTATGTATTGATGATAGAATGAAAATTTAATTTAAGTTAATATAAGTTTTTTTTTTTGTAAAACTAGTCAAATATTAACAACTTAAATATGAGGAAAAAGTAAAATTTGAGAAAAAAAATAAAAAAGTTGGAATCACATTAAGTCAAAAATTAATAAAAAAATTAGAAATTATTAATGAATTAGTATACTTTAAAAAAAAAGAAAGGGGATCACGTTATTAGAATTTATTAATGTATTTAAAAAAATAAATTAATAAAAAGTTAAATATTAAAAAAAAGTCTAATGGTTGAACCAAACCTGGAACCGTCTTCCCATGGCCAGTTATGGTTCATCTGTAATCAAGCCTATGAACTGATGGTTTCGGATTTATTCAAGTAAAAGCCGACTCGGTGATCGAGTTTACTTATTTCTTTTAAGTTGATGAAGGAGGTTAACTTTAAGTTGGTTAACATATAAAATAACTAACACTCGGTCAGAAAAGAGGAAGAAACTAGATTATCCCACTTGGAATATTGGGCTTGCTTATAACTAACACTAATGAATTGTTTGGTCTACAAAGGACACATTGAGAAGGAGGGAATTTAATTAGTGACAATATGTGAATGAAAGATACATATCATTATCAATTTAGAATTTTTTAATTAAGTAATAAATAAATAATAATTCAAATTCTATCTATAAGTTTTAACTTTAAAATAATTATTTAGTTATAATGTTAATTTTAGTATGGTAGTAAAATAGAATGTTATTTCAAATTTTATTATTCTTAAGTTCTATCATATTAAATAGTCCTTTTACAAAAACTTTCAAATTAGATGGCTATAATAGAAGTTGTAACTGAATTGAGTCTATATGACATGATGCTAAGTTTGAATTAAAGCTCGACTTAAAATTTTAAAGCTGAAGTTCAGTCAAGCTTGGAATTTTGAGCTTGACTTAGGCTTAAAGTACTACTTAATAAATTTAAGTTGGATCTAATTAGACTCATTTGAACTTGATTTATTTAAAAATATTTTTTTAATTTTGATTCTAATAATACGAATATTGAAACTTATTAGTAATAATAATTGAATTGAGCCCAATTAAGTTTGCTAGCTAATCAAGCCGAATATTATGATGCTTGAGCGTGACTCTATTAATCGTTCGAGTAGCTTGAATTTCAGCTTAACTTGACTGTTTTTAAGTTAAGTTGGAGTAAATTTCGGACTAAACTTTAGTTTGATTGTTAGCACCCTAATTATAATGCCACATTTTTTTAACGCTTACGTATCCGAATTTGGAATGACTTCTAAGCAGCGAAATCCCCAGTTTTTGGTGGGCCTCCTTTTTGACTTAAACACAATCCAACAAGCAAAACGAAAACCGGACCAGTCGCTTCTTGGATGCTTTAATTACGAATGAAATTAAACTTCGAAAACGAATCATTAGGTGATACAGCAGATATTTAACTAGAAATAAATTACAAGGAAAACAATAAACATGAGAAAATTTACATGGATCGACATCAATGTAACCTACGTCACGGGCAGGAAGAGAATTTTCATTCCTCAATAAAAAAAAATAAAATAAAATAAAATATGATACAATTTACATTGTAAAACCTTAAAACTTTTCATATACAGTCTATCAGCCCTGGTCCTTGCCGTTGGCTTCCATCACATGCGTTCCAAATATTCCCTTAGAAGTCAAGCATTCAACAACAATAAATTGCTACTTGGTTGTATTATTTTCTCCTTTCTGAAATGTACAGACACATTACAATCTAAGTAAAACATGTATTTGAATATATCCATCCTGTTGCTAAAACGGATTTGTATAAGACTCAGCTCATGCCAAAAACGAGCTAAGCTAACATTAAAAAAAAAGAAAAAAAAAAAGAAAAGGGAAATTCTCACACCATGAATAGTGAAGTATGTATTTACATAAGAATCATAGAAACACTCTCAAACCAGAACCCTGTGCCTCATTGAAAGCAAGCAAAATCCGGATCAGCGATCGCGCCTTCTGCCGGGCAGCCAAGTACCATCCGTCATGAGCGTGTCAACCGAAGCCGTTAAGGCATGATCCTTAGCCAGAAAAGCAACCACATCTTCTCCACAGTTCATGCACAATGACAACAAGATGGAAACAATATGTTCCTTGTCGGCTTTGGGATTGGAAGACTGCAAGAACCCGATAAGCAGAGGCAAAACAGGAGTCTCCAGGATAGAATTTGCCCCTTCTTTTTTCTCAGCTACATAGATGCTAGAAGTGTCGAGCTCCTTGTTTAAGCCGCACGAAGTTGCCGAGCAATGTGGCCGAGTAGTAGAAGTTCCATGGCCGTGCTGAGTTGCCGAGAAGTTACAGCAAGATAGCAAAGCGGCTGCTCCGAGCTCTTTCCATCACCGGAGCCGAGCTGCTTATAATCGTACCGAGTCGCATGACGAGCCCAAGCGTCCTCCGAGCTAATTTCAACTCAGCAACATTTGAAACCCAAGCATTCATGCTGAGCAGTCAAGTGCACAGGTTGAAGTGATGTTCAGGGAGCTACATAGATGTCGCCGACCTGTTTGCTTAAAATGTCCAAAGCCGTGCCATTACTCCGACGAAGCAACGCTGAAGCGGCCAACTTCCTGATGGCATCTATCTATTGTCATCAAGCAGCTCTGTAACTCCATTTGCCGACCTTATAATTGTACACCCGCCAAGGCACCTTCGATATGTTTACAAATATCAAACGACTCGGACAATTTACTCTTTCAAGCTATAAAATCGTAACAGAAAATGGAAATCTTCTTCCATATGCTTGTAGTTAAATGAGATACGTGCAACCAAAATCTCTTCGGAGTTCGTTTCTACAACAATTTTTATCCTAATGCTTCACTTTACAAATTAAATATTATATCTGCAATTTCGTTCGTAGGTGTAATCTTTGCAACAACCTGTATTAAGGCTTTGTTTACTTCTCCGATATTAAACATGGAAAATAACGGAGGATTATTCATTGCGAGATTAACTGGGTTTGTTATTACCGGTACCACGACCAACTGATTTAAAAGTTTAAATTTATAGATATAAAATTCTATTTTATAGGTTATGTACACAAGCAAAAAATATAATGCTGAATATCTATCTTATTGTGGTATTATCATATTCCTATGTTGTATTAGAAAACAAAAGCCATTGACTATACATGGAAATTTAGTTGTTTTTCTAGTTATTATTGTTCATGAAACATCCATGGGATTAACCAGGCTCTTCTTTTCGTAATTTCCTTAGTTATGCTAAGTATTATAAGCATCCTTTTGGTCTCTTCTTTTTTTAATAATATGGTAAGTTCTTAGATCTTTTTAAACAGTTGCACATTAATTTACTCTTTGTAGAAGCTTTGTCATAAATGCCTAAGTATGCGAAATTGTTAAAAGTGGATTGAGCTCAAGGTACCTAGGCAAACAAGCTGTCCAATATCTTGTTGGAATATAAGACTACTCGCCATACCTTTACAAGTAAAACCTCTTTTTTGCCTAGCATTCAAGTCAAAGGTAGTCCTTCCTATCAAGCTATAGCTTCCTAACATATAAACTCAAAGTATTAATGCTATGCTGAATAAGTCTCTAATAGTTAACATTGATATTATAGAAGAAATTAGAGATCTCGCTGTTGCTTGGGTAACTGTCTATCGGAACCAACTAGCTAGATACTATGATTTGAAGTCAAACATAAGGAATTCAAGGTGGGGAACTTGGTCTACAGAAAGCTAGAAGCCACAAGCTCAGGAGAAGACAAGTTGGCGCCTAACTAGGAAGATTCGATCAAAGTAAGAGAGAGCTTAAGGAAGATGAAACACAATAAAACCCAATTTTGACATGCAAAATTTTTTATATTTGGGTTATAGATTTTATGAAACCATTTTTCTAAATTTGAATGGAAATATGTATGTCCTAGTAGTTATAGATTTCATTTCTAAATGAGTTAAAGCACAAAGTCTATCAACCAACGACTCTATGGTAGTGAGATAGTTCCTAAAAAGTCCACTTTCTAGATTTAGTGTGCCTAAAACACTAACAAGTGGTCTATTAGCATAATTACAAGTTTAATATTCATTATATGTTTGTATAATATTTCTAAAGAAGGTAAATTAAGATAAAAACAGATTCTATAAGATACCAATATCCTATAAAATTTATAAAATACAAGGTACAGGAGGTGTGGAGATATATAATTGGTAGCATGCATAAGATTTAGTCCTAAAACTAACACTGTACTACACTATACTTATCTTCTTTCTTTATTTTTTTTTCTCCAGTAGAAATGTAAAATGGTACGAATTATGGAACTTTACGTTACTATTTTTTGACATTGAAACAAAAATAGCAAGATGCTTTGAGTTGAGTGGAATAGAGATATAAATTATGTATGGTGTCTAAACATACGGATGAACTGAGTTTTGGCAAATTATGACATTCAAACAATCATCTCAGATATTATTTCAGTTTACGTGAAAGCAAATATGTGCTTAAGTAGTACTCCGACAATAATTAAGGAGGAGTTGATTGAAAATTATTATTGTTAAGAATACTGCAAATTAACAAAACGTTATTTGATGGTAGCCATTCCATCAGCCCCCACGGGACATAAGTGTGTAGTTTGTCTTTTTTACTAGGTTAGGTTCAGTTTGTTGGATGTTGCGATCGTCTTACAACAGCCTCTCATCATCCATGACCAAATTTTAAAAGCCATAAACCCTACAAAATTTAGTTTTTTTTTTTTTTTAGTATAGTTTTGAGTATAGAGATGACTTGAATATTGTAGATAATTTTTCTAAATCGATAGAACTAATAAATTTGAAACTGATTAAAAGTTTATATTCAAAACAAAAAATGAATTTGAAAAACCCTAAAAAATCTTAATTGAAATCTCAATCGCATATAAAAATCCTAAATCTTATAGACACATAAATATCAGAGATCGAACCCAAACCTACAATAGCTCTAAAACTATGACCTTAAGCATATAAAATGTATAAATTCACCCTAGTAATAGTAAAATCCTAATCGAATACGATTATTGACTAATATATGTATGGAGGTAAGGGTATAGATGCAAGTGACACATATATGCCTTGTGTAAAGTTGCACTACACATAACTAAGAAAATGATATGAGTGACTCACGTGGGAGGATTAAGAGAGAAGCATAAGAAGGATGAGTAAGCAATCTTGATGAGACTCTAATACGTATGATGATAGGTGGAGGAGCATGATGGTATCAAACTCAAAAAAAAATAATAAAGAACAGGATAGAGTTCTTAAAATGTTTAAGTGTTTGATCTTTAAGATAAAGTTTCAGCAGAGTAACGATGTTAATGAGTATTCTTCTACACTTCCTCTCCCTCACTCCCCCCCACCTTCAAATGAGGAAATAAATAGGATATTTATAGGATATGGTATGTGAATTCGATATCTTGGATCGTGACGTTGATCAATAGCTAGGATTCAAACATTTTATATATGGGTATTAAATAGATTTTTTTCATGGGTTTAGGCTCAAATAAAGGGCTTTATATTTCATTAGTACGTGCTAAACCAAGAAAAGTTGGATTGGATGAACCGATTTAATGGGTTTTACTTCAAGCCCATTATGCTAAATCTCCCTTGATCATCTTGATAATTTATGAGTTTGGTTTCTCGGATCTTGTCTTCTTAACCTGAGATGTTAAATCTATTTAATTAATGGGCTTGAAGCTCAATATTAAAGTTGGCTCTCTACATTTCGCTCTTTAAACAAAGTCTTTTAGACGAAATCTAAGGGTTTGAGCATCAAATAAGTTTTTTAGACAATCAAAACGTTACCTAATGTGCATGCACTATAGAACAGCAACACTACTACCTGCATGTTTAATTTATCGTATATATGTACATATATATATATATTAGTGATTCATAAGATAGAGGCCTAGCATAATGTTACATAGAATTTCGAGAACTCTTCTTAATTGCAGTTCTGCAGTACTATTCAATTCCCTTGCCGCTTAAGCTATTCAGAGCTGTATTGCCTCTATATGATTTCTTGTGAGGGGCTCATGTTATATTTGAAGTACCTTCTGATGTTAACAACGGTGTTTTGTTGATGATAGCCTTTGCCGTCGCCTCAATTATTTTGGGATTTAATACCGTCCACGCATGGCTTCTTCTCGTTCCATTATATATAGATTGATGAGGTGTCGCAACTTAGTAAAATACCGTACGGCTACGAGACATTCCCTTTCCATCAGCGCACGAGGAAAAGTATCTCCCACCAATGCATCTTACAACTTTTGCATTAGCCGAAAAGGCGTACTTCAGAAAAGTCACAAGTCGTATATTTATTAGGATAAGGACAAAAGATGAGATACCGCATTATTTCCCATCCCAGTTGTCTCTACTGGAAACTTGATAGGTGTCTCTCTTTTCCTTTATTGCTGCCCTTAAATCAGACAGTCCCACGTTTGTAGCAGATGTAGGAGACGACGACCCTCTACAAAGCATAGCTGTTTCTCTTTTTCTTTTTGGCTAAAGTAAGTGAGACAAGCAGCCAAAACTCTCCTCTTTTTTGTTGTTTGCTTTACTTATATCGTTGGTGTTCTCATTACCGTGCATAGACCCTCGCTCCCAGAGCTCAAATCCAATAGGACGTCGAGGAAACAAGTGTGCAAGCGGCAGCCATCGAAGGCAAGCAAAATCACCCGAAGTTCCCACTCCGGTACCGGTGGTGTTTTGCTTGTTAACGTGAAGGCGGATGGAGCCATTCTTGAAGGCAAGCGAAATCACCCGGAGTCCCAAACGTGGTGCCGGCGGTGTTTCGTCTGTTGACTTGAGGTAGTGTTTCGAAGGAAGTTGGAGTTATCGTTGCCGTGAACTGCCATAACTACTTGCATGGGCATAGGTTAGTGGTCGAGTTACTCTGTTTCACTATCTTTGTTTCCGGTCCTCGCTTTCTCAATTTGACCCTCATTTCTTTCCTCACTTCTTCCTGCAGGTACACGATCTCTAACTTTATTTCCTTCATTTCTGATATTTATTTCTCGTGTTGTCTTCTTGACAAGGGTGTTGAAGTAGCAATAACCAAGCTTAGGAGTGTAGGTAATCCCCCTTCTTTTTTTTTCATCGATTCCACTAACCTATTATCTTTTTTTTTTTTTATTTCACAACATTAATAACCAAGAACATATATATAGATATATAGATATGCTATTCATTCAACATCAGCTGCTGATCTGATCTAACATAAAACGAACAACGTTGTACCGAACCAAACCTCTAGTCTTTACAGAAAGCAGAAGTCTTATGCCTAAACTAAACTAAGCAGAAACCACGTTGACACCAATTGGACTTCTAACTCTGCTAACACCGTTACTCCATGTCATTGCCCCAAACAAATAGCTTCCTCCACTGCTCTTGTAAGGACTGAAATCTATCCTGAAAGACAACTTCTCTCCTGTCTACTTGAACTTGATTTGAGAAGGTGTCACCGTAAGTCTCACACCATCAGGATAATCAATAAGTGCATTGTAACCCGTCAGGCCTTTACCGTTGTAAGCGACCGTCCGATGGACAGATAAACTTCCAGTCATGTTGGAGACACCGATGGATGGATAGTTGAAGTCATAAGAAGGTATAGGAGGGTTAGGACAAGGAAGTTGCTAGCCTGTCAGGTTTTTAAGTTGTTCGGGACTTGCACCGGTGCTGCATAGGAAACTTATGATGTCTTAAGCATCATGATCATAGATAAGTGCAGGATCCAACGCTGCAGCTGGGTTTGTGTGTCCTGATCCATAGTCAAAAGGTGTCGCCTCGCTCACATTTGGATCCCTGCCTATTGGATACTGAGTGTTGTCCATCACAGTTGCAAAAAATGAACATCTGGTTCCTCCTTCTTTTATTACAGTAATGACTTTTTCTTGCCAGTAGCTTCTTGAGCATCTTGCAATTTCTTGGCTTCTATTACTTCGTTTTGCTCGCTTCGCTTGATAGTTCCGTAGTTTCTTGAGCATCTTGCTTTAGTTGTTGAATTCATGCTTAGCTTGATCATTTGATTATATATACATATATATATATATATATATATGTATGTATGTATGTATGTATGTATGTATATTTGCAAATTGTGTATAAGTACGCTCTCGTAATCGGATCAAACTTGCGTCGCGATTTGTTAAGTGGTCACCATCATGCATTCGATCTTGTTGCTTGTAATATTGTTTCCAAGCTCTATCTTTCACAGAGCCTTGTCGATAATATATATATACTTATTACTACTGATACTGCCTCTGGACTGTGTACTTCATGTGGACAATTGTTGTGTCGACTCACTTAACTCGTTGAAATTTCTTGTATTGAGAGCAACTAGCTGCATTACTTCATCTAACACTACTGTGATTTGAATCGAGCAAATCACTTCTTGGTTGCCCATGCTTGCCTTACAATTCATTTCTGTTGTTGTGCATTTCCTTTTTTTTTTTTCAAAATTATGCAATTGCAGTCCACAACTGCTTAGTACTGGAGAAGATAGAGAAGCTCGAGACACTCGTGGAGCACAGAAAATTTTAACTCTTGAGGTTCGACAGCTTTTACACTTAAGTTAGTGTCAGCAGGGTGTTTTGAAGAGGAATTTTCCACTGTATTGATGGAAGCCTGCCCTTCTAAGGTTTCAATCTCCTTAGAATCTGAATTGGCATCTTCATATGGTTCTGAAAAGGATAATGATTGTTCCGGTTGAGACAAAAATTTGGTAGTGGATATTTTATCATCCCCTTCCTTCCAAGTTTCTTCAAGCCTTTCTATGACTGAATCGAGCAACACATTTTTCAAGTCCTCTCTTAGAGCAAGATCACTTTCCAGCTTGTCCGTTGTTTTAATTTTGTAAACCATGTCGAGTGCTAGATCTGTCCTTAGAGCAAGCCAATTCATTCTGCTGAAAATGTCTTGTATTTCAGCAAATGCCTCTACAGGGAGACATTCCTTCTCCTCATTACGGGCTGAACCCACAATAATAGGGGTAGTAGGACTAGCCATATCAGAAAAGAGGATCTAATCACAAAACAAACTCTGCTCTAAATTCCTCTGGAAATTGATCCCTGCAATTCCACAATATATCGATTTCATCACGGTTGAGCATCAAAATGTTTGCCCTTATAAATGCTGTATTGAACATATCTCGAAACATCATCTGTTCACATTCAGGCCCTTCATCTAAGCTTATACACTTTAGCACAACATCTCCTTAGATGTGGCAGCAGATATCAATCCTTACAAGTTCACATTCTGCCTGTTTGTAATGCTTAACAAGTTTGCTCCTTTTAGGTGTTGAGAAGAGTATCTTGGGAGTCCGATCTGCAACCATAAGCGGATCCCATCCATATATTCTGAAGATAGAACGACAAACCCTCGCATCATCCAAACTTGGGATGAATCTGTGAAGACAATTGAAAACCACACAACGCATTCAAGTTTCCAGGGTGCGATATGCGAAGTCACGTGCCAAGACTTGGTGTAAGTGTCCATGTGTAACTAAAGACTATAAAATATGCATGATTTCCAATTCCTTGTCCGAATATTCTCCTTGCACAAATCACTAGCCAAGTTCACGTCCAATAATATTGAGCGTGTAGCATGTGGAGAATGTGTGCCTGTAAGATGCATTTTAGTTTTGTCGTTATGTTGTGGGCGTTGTTTGGTCTGTCACTTCCTTGATAAATAGAGTTCTCTTTGAAGTGTTAATATGTTTAACACTTCACAATTTATTGTAATGCTAATCATTCTTCATTTACCATGTATTGCAGGTTATGGGATTGTCTCATTGTTTCATTTCTTCTCTTCTCCCCTAAGTGGTAAGAACCCCATTTGGTGTTGCTGCTACTTTAAGGGTCAAATGAAAGATGGGTGAAGATCCTGTCGTGAATAAGTCATGTGGCAACAAGACCAAGAAGAAGAAAGAAAGTGATGAGTTATCATTTTGAGATGGCCAAGTGCCTAAAATTCCTTTACCTCGGGACAAGTGGATAGATGTGACTATTTCAAAGGACAATTGCTGGGTTGAAATGAGAAAACAAAATAAATGTACTCAGCCATGTACGGATAGTTCATTACATTTCATCAAGTAAAAACCAAAGCCAAGTGAAAGGGAGCCCTTGGAGGGAAGCTCTATATTATGGTTGAGGAATGAAAGAAAAAACCTTCCATTAACTAATAATCAGTTTCTATACCTTCGGTAACCTATAAAAGGGTAGGCGCAATAGGTAGATTACATCCTGAATGATTCAGGGTATGCGGGCACATTATTGAAAGTAGACGTCTTCCTTGTGATATTTATTTCCTCAAAATTGATTGGCAAGATAAACGATGTGAGCTTATGGAGGGCTTTTATTGTTAGCTAAAGTATCCAATCCCATACTTTCATCACCTTGTAGAGCAAGATCACCCTAACCTTAGAAGACGTAGTCATATTGTTGCAACTTCTTGACTTAGGATTTATTGATATTGCAAAAGCTTTTGTATCAGAAGGCAATCAAGAAACACTAGTGGCCTTAAAGGACGACTTGAAAATGGCCATCAATAGGAAGGAGGCTACATACTCTCAATGACTTAAGCACTTTTTCAAGGAGAATGGGATTGAGAAAGAAGATCTTCACTTTCAATGTAGGTAAGTACTCATATATTTCGTGACCTCATCATTGTTCATGCCTAGACTGTTATTCATACTTAATTAATTCATTCTCTTATTTCCTTATAGGTACGAGCTCGAAGCATTCTTGGATTTCTATGTACATATTTCCCAATGGTCCGGAAGATGGAGTTAGCCTGCGATTCTTCTATCTAGCTATTCATATCACTCGTTGAGAGTGATTTGCTTTAGGTCCTTTCTATCTAGGCTCCTTGTATCGATACTTGGATCTTTACTTTAAAGCATCGGTGCTCTCCAAAGGACGTTATGTAGTGGTATCTTATGTAGACTTAGTATTCTTGGAATTATTTCTTTGTAAGCACTATAGAAGATATTTTAATAGACCTGTAAAGAAACTGAATCCTCTAGAGCCTCAAGCTTGGGTATAGGTTGATAGGAAGTTAGAATCAAAGTTGTTCAAGATCATTGATAACAAAAGGGAATTTAATTTTCATCCTTTCACTAAAAGAATAACCAGGTTCCAATGGTTTGAGGGGGCTCTACCCTTCAAGATCATAAGGGTTAGTGACTTTGGTGGATGCTTAGGATAAAATTACTACTACTGATGTTAGATTCATACTATTGTGTATACCTAGGGGCATCCCTTCATTGTATGATTAGGAAGGGCCTTTTGGTCGTTTTTTGGGGAAGAAAGTCATGCTTTATCCTCCTTATTGAGTTGTATGCCAACTGGGGTATGATCAGGATGTTCTTCATCAAATAAGCATTAATGAAGACTTTGACAAGTTGTAAAGACCTGCATCCTAGTAACTTTAAGAACATTTGGCCAGAAGTGAGACAGTTGTATTTCTCTTCTATTGATCGCTTTGGAGTCACTTCTACTAGGTGGCTGAAATATTGGGGTGACTACTTAAAGCATTTTAAGAAGTATGTGTTTATAACCATAAAAAATGATATTCTTGAAATAGACCCTCGCAAGTATATTTTTTATCTACGTATTCTGAAGGATGAAGAGAAGTCTTTTAAGAGTGCACAGGGGAAAATATAAGGTAATGACCCTCTTCTACTTATCATAAGGCAAGTAAAGCGCACTGAGCAAGATGACATTGACGTCATGAGTAAAGATACGTTAGAAGGAGATGATGATGATGATATGAGAGGGGATTCTTTGGAGCGGGATGAAGAAAATGACATGAAAGAAAGTTCCCTAAGGCTTGCAGATAACCAGGAGAGTAGTGATGGTGAAGAAATGGATTGTGTACCTCAAAGTGACAACAAGACCCACAGTAAATAGCAGTTTCTTAAAGACTTCGAGAATACGGAAAAATTTGATGACCACTAGGAAGGGGAGATTTGAGCATATGCTGACATCTTGATGCATGTGGGTCTTTATGGTGATGAGGCAAATATTAAGAGTGAGAATGTTGTTATAGATGTAAGAGGTGTAAATGATGTCCTTGTTCCTTCGGTCGATGTTACCTTACCTGAGGTAAGCTCTAAGGTCCTCCCTTCCCTAGAGACTAAAACATTACAACATGGAGATAAAGGAGCTGCAACTAAGGCGTTAGTAAGCTCAGAAGACACCGTTTCCTTTCAAGGCCTCACCATACCTTGTAATCTACTAGCACCATTGGAACGCTTACATAGGATGGAGGGAGATTTTTGGATGGGATTTGTCTGTTTGGGTATTAATGTGACTATTAATGTCTTGGGCCTACTTAGGCAAGCCGTAGGGCTATTTGATAAAGCTTAACACTTATTATCTATGGAAAATCTTAAACTTTTGATCAGTAGTGTCCTCGCAATACGTGCTTTCAAGTTTAAGCTCAACAAGATGGAGATCATTGCAGTTGGGGCTCGAAAGGTATCGGGCAATTGAGACATTGAGGAAAGATGCGAGTTATTCAAAACCAAACTTGCAAAGGTGGAACTTTGAATTCTGCTTTATCATTTAGCGTCAAGTCTTCATAGTGTGCTCTTATTTTCTTTGCATTTTTTTTTTCTTCTTTTTCTCATAGGGTGTCTAACCCTTTTTGAACCTCATGTGTATCGTTTCGCTCCTTACTTATTCGAGATCCCTTAGTTGTTGACATGTACTTGCTTTTATGTTAGACATCATGAAATAATATGAGTTATCCTTTGGCTTAGCTAACTCTTAAGAATTCAAACAATCATGCATTTAGAAAAAATATTGCATTTTCATAGCATCACTTTATAGAATAGAAGACGATAATGAAACATTACTTCATGGCTTGCTAAATTTTTAAGAAAACCCTGCGTGTTAGAAGTACATTCTCATTTGTAAACAATGATTCAAATATATGATCCAATAATATGGAGGTATTAATTGCAATGATGAGCATTAGTTCCACTGGACAATCATGTCATGAGTTAAGGGGGTATTATCTACTGCTTAACTATTTTGACATGCTCTACAAATGTATACTCAAATGGTGTGAGCCGTTGTCCTATTTGATAGAGCATCATATAGTGCACTTGGGAGTTAAAGTCTTAACTAGTCAGCAACTCATGTGATAGATGCATATTTGCATACTTAGGAGATAAGTCTCTTACTAAGTAACAGCATTATAAACACCTATACTTTGTTATTGCTTCTTCTAATGCATAGTGCATAAAGGAGATAATAGTAGAAATAGATATGCAAAACGAGCTCGTAAGACTTAAGCTGTAAGTTTCATTCATTAATCTTTACTGTAGTTTCCTCTTTACAAATGGAACTTTTTGACATATTGAAAGTTGACCGAATAATAGCATCTATTTTAGGATTCCTAAGTTTGCAATATTTACTTTCGTATACTTCCTCAACTATGAAAGGCCCTTCCTACTTAGGTGTAAACTTGGGCATTGAAGTGCCTCGATACACATGCTCGGCTACACGAAGTACGATGTCACCTACTGGAATGATCTCTTTCTCACTAGATAATCATACGTTACCTTAAGTCTATGCTGATAGTTGATAAGGTTGCATTTAGTGGTATCATGTCTTTCATCTAACACCTCCAAATCCATCATTCGTAACGTGCCAAGTTCGAGTTCGGCATTTACGACCAACCTGGTAGACTGGATCAAAACTTATATTGGAACTACTGCCTCAGCTTCGTAAACCAAAGAAAAAGGAGTTGCTTGTGTTGACCTTCGTTTGGATGTCCTGTAGACCTAGAGTGCTAAGGGTAGCTTATCATGACATTCCTTATGATTATCATGAACCATACGACTGATTACCTTCAACAAGCTCTTGTTAGTGGCCTTGGCTTGTCCATTTCCTTTAGGGTAGTAAGGCGTAGACTTTATATGATCAATATTATAAGAAGCCAACAGTTGGCAAATATGTGAATTGATGAAAGGAGTACCGTTGTTAGATAAAACACACTTAGGGATTTTGAACCTACATATGACATTCTCCTTCATGAAACTTACAATTGTTGGTTTCGTTGCCTTCTTTAAAGGAGTTGCCTTTACCCACTTTGTGAATAATTTAGTTCCTGCAAAAATCCAAATACATCCTATCGATAGTGGATGTATTGGCCTAATAAGATCAAATGCCTATGTATAAAAAGGCTAAGGAGTCGTAATATTGTGGAATATCATCGAAGGAGTGTGAATGGCATTGCCATGCTGTTGACAGACAATACACTTCTTAGTGAAGTTGAAAGCATCCACTTCCATTATTGGCCAATAGTATCCTCTATCAAACAGGTAATAATATAGCTTCTTTCCTCCTTAGTGTTCCTTGTACTCTCCAGCATGCACCTCAGTTAAATTTTTTTTTTTTTTTTTGTTTCAAGAGGAGTGATGCACTTTAAGGGCTTTCCCATAAATGATACTCTATAAAGCTCATCTTCATGCATAAGATACTTTATAGCCTTTTTCTTTACGAGTTTGGCATCCGTACTATTCGTTGGTAGCACATTGTTTCTCATATAATCAATGTACGAGTGCCTCTAATCCCTAGTACTAGATACGGAATTGCACTCACTTTAGTCGGGGAGCTCAAAACATTTATGGCAATGCATTTGCACCTGAAACGTATCTTTAGCCATTGATGGACAATAATAGCTCATACATTGGATACGGCAATACAACAATGGCCCTTTTCTTCGCAACAAATCTGGTGATACTTGTTTAACTTAAGATGGGCTTTCTTAGAACCAACACATCAAGACAAAACACCTTATGGACCCTTATAGTATAACATCCCATTGATTTCGATAAAATTCCTTAAGGTTAAAACAGAAGCAGTACTAGGGTATACTATTTATTTTATAAGCGGGACACGCCAATCATCTTGCAACACTTCATCTTCGCTAACAAAATTCAAAGCCGTGCACGATATAGATTTCTTGACTACTTGGACACTTACTTTATCATTTGCATCTTGAATTGAGATCTTGGATGCTAATGTGGCCAAAGCATCAGTGTATCTATTCGTTGATTGAGTTATATGCGTGTATCACACAGAGTTAAATTTTCTAACCATAGCTTGTATTACAGCCCTAGATAGTACAAGTGTATGTTCTTTTAAGCCAAATTCACTCGTAGCCTATATAATGACCAAATTTGAATCGCCTTGAATACACAAATGACATGCTCTGACTCCTCATGCAAATAACAAGCCCAGTAATAATGCTTCATATTCAGCTTTATTATTAGTACATTGGAAATGAAGTTTAAATGCTACTGGTATCTCTTGACCTTTAGGTGAAGTCAATACAATTCTTGCTCCTTAACCTTGATTCTTTGTAGAACCATCAAATTGAAGCACCTACTCACTTTCCACTTCAACCATCAAAGAATCTTCATGAAACTCTACCAGTAGTGTATTTATAATTAAACCTTCTTGGGCATTCAGAAAGTGTGTTAGCAAATTGGTTAGTGCTTATAACTTGATGGTTTTGGGGATTGTACTAAAATATCGAATTGTCCAAGAAGGAATAGCCACTTAGCAACTTGTCCTGATAAAGCTGACTGTGATAATAAATACTTAATCGGGTCTGAATGAGTTACCAAATTGATCTTATGTGCAAAAAAGTAATGCCGTAATTTTTGCATAGCAACTACCAACACGAGGCAATGCTTCTCATAAGCAGGGTAATTGATGTTGCTCCCTTGAAGGGTTTGGCTCAAATAGTACATAAGTTGCTCTTGACCATCTATCTCATGTACGAGTAAAGCTCCAATAGACCTGCTGGTAGAAGTAAGATATAAGATTAATGGCAATTCCTTGACATGCATGGTCATTGTTTGAGGGCAGGTCAAGACCATCTTAATCTTTTGAATTGCGTCTTCATGGACTTGTTGTCATTCAAATGAGATTCCCTTTTTCAAAAGTTGGTGCAATGGGTATGGGATCTCAATAAGTGCAGGTATAAACCTTTTAATATAGGAGACCTTTCTCATGAAAGCCTTTAGTTCCTTTAAAGTGGCAGAGGATGGCATTAATCTTCTAGTTTATACTTTTGTAGGATCAACATTGATTCCTTTTCGATGGACAATGAATCCTACAAATTTCCCTGAAGGCACTCTAAAGATATACTTGCGAGGGTTCATACAGAGCTTGTATAGTCAACATTGTTCAAAAACCCTCTGCAAATGAACCAGGTGATCAGGCACTCTCTTGGACTTGATGACTATGTTGCTAACACAATCTTCCATGAAGTCATGCATCATGTCATGGAATATAGTAGTCATTACCCTTTGATAAGTGGTGCCCGCATTCTTAAGTCTAAATGACATGGCAGTATAATAAAAATTTCCAACTGGTGTCCGAAAGGTGATACACTCCATGTCCCCAATTGCTATCTTAATCTAATTGTAACTACTGAATTCGTTCATAAATGAGAATAAGTCATGTCCTACAGTCGCGTCTATCAAAGTATCGACGTTTGGTAAAGGAAAGTCATCCTTAGGACAAGCCTTGTTCAAATCCTGAAAGTCACATATACTCTTATCTTTCCATTCTTCTTTCTTACAGGAACAATATTGACGAGCCAAGTAAGGTATTGAATGGGCCTTATGAATCTAGCTTATAATAACTTCTCAACTTCTTGCTTGATCTGCACTTTAATTTCAGGGCAGAAAACCCTTTGTCCTTGCTTAACAGGTGTAATTCCTAGAGCAATACTTAGTTTGTGTACTATGAGACTAGGGTCCAATCTTGGCATCCCTTCGTAGGTCCATGTAAACACATCTTTGAATTCTTTTAGCAATTCGATAATATGCCCCTTTATTTCTCATGGGAGGCTTTTGCTTATGAAGATTGGCCGTTGCGACTCTCTTGGTTGCGCTAGATCCAATTCTTCTATTTCTTCAGCCTGTAGCCTCATTTGGTCCTGCAGCTATTGTAGGGCGGTTTGGACTTCTTATACTGGTATGGGATCTAAAGAAGAGAGATATACCTCTTCAGACCTCTCAGATCGTCATAAGCAATACACCCTTCTTCCGTACTTTCGAATGAAACTTTCAATTCTCTTAGCTTGCTTATTCTTCTTCCTTCCCCCACGACATTCGCGTATCCTCCTCTTCTTTTGTTGGCCCTTTTGAACTTCTTCCCATGTAGGTAATGGGACACTAGATGGCTTAGCGATAGCGGTTTCACCCTCCTCAGCAAATTCATTAAAGTAAGCCAACTTAGTAAAGTATGATTCATGTTGTTCAAAAGGATTCTTGGTAGCTAGGATGAACACATTATTTCATTTCCAATGACCCTTAATACACTGGTACAATGCTTGTGATCGTGTAGCTACTTCCTACTGATGAGCAGATTATATTGGATCGGCGCATCGATCACATGAAAGGTAGTAGTACCATGGATAAGCTAACCTTAAGATTAACATTAACATGCCCAAGAGAATCTGTAGGGGCATGGCTAAATTCGTTTATTGAGATAGGCTACTTAACTAATCGTCGGGTGTCGATTTTGGTAACCTTAAAAGTACTCATTGTCATGATATTTAGTGAAGAACCATTATCAATGAATGTCCTCTTAACTAAGTACCCATTAAGTATACCTTCCACATATAAGGGGTGATTGTGACTGAAATTCTTCATACACATGTCTACATTAGTAAATAAAATCACATTTTTGTATGCTATAGCCATCCTCTTTACAGGCTACATTACACTGCACTAAACTTTACGTATTGACCCTTAGAGATCCGCGTAAGTGCAGTTGCTGCCATAAGCCGAGCTTTCTCGTTGAACCCCAAGAGATTAAAGAAATTCCGAAAATTAGCTCCCTTTAACAACACCATAATGATAGGTAGGTGGTTGTCATCTTGAGCTTCAATTAACTTTCCCTTATCTTCGTCACTTTTAGTAGCCTGGGCATTAATCATTTTAGTTATGATGGGATCATGGCTAATGATGTTGGCAGCACCTCTTTGATTGTTGTGGGTAGGAAGTGGATCATTTCTAACATCATTGTTATTGATGATTAACTCACCGTGTGCAACTCGATTATTAAATATTTTCTTTAAAGTGAAACAATCGTTAGTTGGGTGACTAATGATTCGATGAAATTTACAATACTTGAGGTCATTCTTTTTCCTCATTTATAAGGAGACACTTAACCCTTAAGAGCTTGATATTCTCATCATGGATTGGTCAAGCATTTGATGCACTTTGGCCATAGGAAAAGGTTATGTTAAAGATGGCCTAGGTTCAATGGGCTTCTCATTTCTTTGTTTCTTTATTCCCTTTAGTGACTCGCTTTGAGTAGCGTTTACAAACGAAGTATGGTTATTGAATCTTCCAACTTCACTTCTTTATCGTGCCATTGAGTTTTTAGTCCTTTGTGCGTTTTCAACTAATACAGTAAAGGAAGTCAAGGAAAGATTATCAACGTGGACCGCATACTCAAGAAACATTCCTTGGATACAGATCTTAACCAACTCCCTTTCATCACAAACATCTTGTATATCTAGCAAACGCTCCCTAAAGCACTTGATATAATCCATGAGATCTTCCTTGGACCTTTGACAGATCCTTCTCATATCAATAAAGGTAACCCTTTCTTCAGTGGAGAAAAGCTTCTCTAAAAACATCTTACATATATTACCTTACGAATCTATTGACCCAGGAGGGAGATTAACATACCAAGTGTATGCCTTCTCAATGAGTGACTTAGAAAATTCTTTCAATTTTAAATCGTCATCTAAACCATATACTTCTAATGTCTCGATGAATTTCAACAAATGTTTTTTGGCACTTCCTTTCTTTTCATTAAATATCATGAACTTTGGGCTGACATAATCCTTAGGGTACGATTTTGCAGTAATGCGTTCGTGATATGAAAGCTTAAGTTCTATCATCCCAGTTGCAGATTTCGCTTGTATCTTTTTTAAATACATGTCCAAATCTTCCTTAGTCATAAATAAACCTCTTTGAGTTGACACTTCTACCCTCAGTGACATCACAGGAGTAAGGTACATGGGTGCAAGATTTATAGGTGTATATCTTGCAAACATGGGCTTCACCAGTGTTAGTTGTATAAAGTTAATAATTGTGACATGTAGTATAACGCGTAAGGATGATGAGTCTTTTATCTGAACTCCTTAGTTCCTTACTTTAGGCAACGAATCTTGGGTAGTTATGGGTTCTACAATAGGAAGTTATTCCTCAGTCTTAGTGTAACATGCTCATTGACGACATGAGGGTTGGGTAGAGTGTGTTATTGTACTACATTGAAGGATTTGAGGAAGTTACTCCTTATTGTATAGCAGTAAAGGCAACCAAAGTAGGTGTGCATTGAGCAAACATCGCCATAAGTTCGCCTAAGTTCTAATTAGTTTCTTGCAGCTCACGTGTCAATTGCACATTATCAAAGGTACCATCTTACGTGCCATCTCCTTGGTTTGTGTCTTTAGTTAGAGGTTAATTCTGGTCATGGACCACAGTAACAGCATCTTGCTCTTGATTATTTCCATCAGTACAATCGGGTTGTCTTCGCCTTAAAAGTATTATGATGTAAATATCAAGTCTTCCTTCCTTAGTAGAGTCGCCAAAAAATGTAGAGGTAAGGGTCTAGATGCAAGTACTATGTGTGTGTCGCATGTGAAGTTGTGCTACACGTAACTAGAGAAATGACTTAAGTAACTTGTGCAGGAGGATCAAGAGAAAAGTATAGGGAGAAGGAGTAGACAATTTTGATGAAGCTCTAACATGTATGATGATAAGCGAAGGAGCACGATAGTATTAAACTCCAAAAAAAATGATGAAGAATAGGATAGAGTTTTTAAGGTGTTTAAATATTTGATTTTGAGATAAGGTTTCGGTAGAGTAACGGTGTTAATGAGTATTCTTTTACGTCCCCCCATAAATGAGGAAATATATAGGGTATTTATAGGATATGCTAAGTAAATTTGATACATTGGATTGTGATGTTGATAAATGGTTAGGATTAAAGTCTTTTATATATGGGTATTAAATGAGCTTTTTTTCATAGGTTTAGGCTTAAATAAAGGGCTTTATATTTCATTAATGTGTGCCAAATTTTCCTTGATTATCTTGATAATTTATGGGTTTGATTTCTTGGGTTTTGTCATCTTAACCTAAGGAGTCAAATCTATTTAATCAATGGCTTAAAGCTCAATATTAAATTCTGTCATCTATAATACATAATTATGTAAAATCGTTAATAATCGAATAGAGATAACTTATAAATGTTCATAAATGTAAAGAAGAGCAATTTAATTAATAAAATAATTAAATTTTAATCATTCATAATTTCATATTCGTATATATATACAAATTTTGTGTCGATTTAATTATTTTAAGTTAATTTTATTATATATTTAATATTTATGTGTTAAAATGTATACATTAATTTGATAACACTATTGGATTTTGAATAAACTTATCTTAGTCACAAATATGGAAAGAAATTTAAAAAATACAAGAAAGAAAATAAAAACCCAAAAGTACCGATTATGAGATAATAATCTCAAAAATATATGGGTTAAAAACCGCCCCTAAAGTCGCCTCTTAATTCTCTCGAAGGGACCACGTAAAGGGGGAAAAAAGAAAAAAAAGAAAAGAAAAGAAAGAAAAACACTTATCTCATAGCAAAATACTTAGGAAAAAGCGTGAAAAAAGCACGTGACTTCACGTTCCGAATAAAAGCGAAATCCGTAGGAGGGACGAATGGAAAAAGTGTGATGTCATGCTTCATTGGGAGCGTGAAGCCACGCTTCTCGTTGTAGGGCAATTTTGGGGGAACATTTCGTTCTTATTCCCATGCGCGTGTGGACAGACTCCAAATCACGAATTGTCCACAAGAATCAGAAATAAAGTATGAGAAAAGCAAGCTGGCTTCATGAGCGCGTTATTTGTGGAAAAGAGGCGATTTCTAATTGGATCAGAAATATCACTTAAAAAAGAAGATTTTATCGTGGTCTAAATCAAATCCTCTCTTGAAAAGGCATCGACTCCAAATCTCGAATTGTCCACGAGAATAAAAAATAAAGCATAGGAAAACCAAGCTGGCTTCATGAGCGCGTTGTCCGTTGGGATGGGCTCTGTCGTGAAAAAGAGATGATTCTATTTACCGGGGAAATTGTTTTTCAAAGGGACGATGGTCTAAATCAAATCATTTAAAAAAAATAATTTTAATTTAAAATAAAATCACTTTTTTAAAAAGACGAATTTAACTGTCACAATCCTAAAATTATTTTTTCAAAAACAGTAGTTTTGAGATTTTTATTTACTTTTTTACAATTTCTTTTTCCTTTTCCCAACTGAAAAGCGCAACCTCAAAAATTCGTGGCTGAGAAATCACTCCCCACGTCCCACAAAAATCCAATCAACGTAATCTTATACCTTATCCCCCTTTTCTCTATCCTCAATCAGCTTTCCCGAACTCAAATCCTCGCCATGTCACCAACATCCTTCTTTTCTCACTCTAACCTCAACTCCCCATCACCGCCATGGAATCACCCCTCTCTTTCTCCATCGCCAACAAATCACTCCTCACTCCTCCCCCGAACCTTAACCTCACTCTTTCTCCTCTCTTCTCCCACTCCCATTCCCATTCCCATTCCCTCTCTCTCAAAACCCGCAAGCTACTCTGTGTCACCCTTGCCACCCAAAACCAAGAACCCAAAACGACCCCCTTCTTCCAGGACCAAGTCATAGAGCAAGTCAACTTGGAAAATGAGGAAGAATCGTTCGGCGAGGTCAACAAAATAATCGGCAGCCGAGCATCAGAAGATGGGACTCGCATGGACTACCTCGTCGAATGGAAAGATTCACACAACCCCTCCTGGGTTCCATCGGACTCCATTGCCCAAGACCTCATCGCTGAGTACGACACCCCTTGGTGGACGGCGGCTCGTAAAGCCGACGAACAGGCTCTCCGCAAGCTCATCGAAGCTGAAGACTTACGGGACGTGGATTCAGTCGACCCAGAAGGCAGGACGGCTCTGCAGTTCGTCTCGGCTCTCGGTTCTGAGCCGTGCGTTAGGATCCTAGCCGAAGCCGGAGCCGATCTCAATCATAAGGAGAATAGTGGCGGCTTGACGGCTCTCCACATGGCGGCTGGGTATGTCAAGCCGGGAGTCGTGAAGCTGCTTATTGAGCTCGGCGCTGAGCCTGAGCCGGAAGACGATAGGGGGCGAACGCCGTCGGTGCTGGCTAAGGAGATTCTAAATGTGACCCCGAAAGGGAACCCAATGCAATTTGGGAGAAGATTGGGGTTAGAGAGTGTAATCAAGGAGATTGAAGCGGTTTTGTTCGAGTACGCGGAGGTGCAGGAGTTGTTGGAAAAACGCGGGAAAGGAGAGAGTTTAGAGTACTTGGTGAAGTGGAAGGATGGTGGGGATAATGAGTGGGTTCGGGCCAGGTTCATTGGTGAGGATTTGGTTAAGGATTTTGAGGCCGGGTTGGAATACGCTGTGGCTGAGAGTATAATAGGGAAGAGAGTTGGTGATGATGGGAAGATGGAGTATTTGGTGAAATGGACGGATATGGATGATGCCACGTGGGAGCCAATCGATAATGTTGACCTGGATTTGGTTAATGAGTTCGAGGTTAGTCAGCAAGGAAATGGAAGTGTTGTTGGTAGTAGCAGTGATGGTGGTAGCGGTAGCGATAATAGTAACAGTACTGGTAATAAAACTGTAAGACAGATTTTGAATGAGCGATTGGATGTGGATAGTGCTTGAATTGAGATTGCTTAATTACTTGTCTTATTATGATGACACAATGCAATGGTTAAATTTTGCTCAAATGTATTGCCTTGTTGTTTCTGGGTTTTCTCTTTTGATTCATTTCCTATTTTTACATTGATAGTGGTAGTGGGGATCAAAAAATGTTTGTCCGAGGGATTCTGCCTTAGATTCTAGCTTTTCTTTATTTGGTTTGGTTTGATTTGGTTCTGGCTCGGTATAATTTACTTTTTCAGTTTTGGGTTGGATATGTAATTTAGTAAAGGAAGGTGCAATGAGAAAAGAATCGGAGCTGGATGGAAATGGATTGGGCTTTTAAGGCTAGTGATACGCAATGATGTATGGCTAGCGGAATGATTCACCGGGTTTGACAGGTTATGAAAGCTTTGATTTGGCACGCGGAACTGGATATGGATCGAATCCAACATTCTTAGCTTGGTTACCAACGTATGAGCTTTTTTGATGACTGCCAACTAGTTGCCTTTAAGGACACTTTTTTAACTCTCAATCTTGAAATTGTGTGTGCGTAAAAACTTTGGATGGCTAGACCTTACAATCAATACAACTTACAGGCTCATAGACGAATGTATGTTTTGGAAGAAAGATGACCTGAGAATATGGCAGCAATTTGGCTCCTCTCTTCCCTTGCTCCTTTCAATTTAAAAGAGTGTAGGACAATATAGTAGAAGTAGTAATGTGAAACATCGCTTCATGTTTCTTCAGTTGAATTCAACGCGGTATCCAGAATGATGATTTCAATGTTGTTTAGATTCATCTTGAATGTTTCACATTTAAAGATTTGTAAGGGTGAGGAGCAGCATAGTCTTGCTATCCATCCTTTCCAAGAAATAGGCATTTATAGCTTCTAATATAATACTTTTTATATAACATTTGGCTGTCTAATTTTTATTGAATTGAACTTAATAAAATAAATTTGTTTGGTAATTGGATAAAAATTAGGTTAATAAATAGAATAAAAAGTTTAAATTTTGTCTCATTTGAATCACGGTATAAAAATGAAATTTATTGAATAAAAACAAAAAATATTTCTTCATGTTATAATATTAAGTTAATGAATATTATTTTTATTAAATATCATTAAATTATGTATTTTATATTATAAATAATTAATTTATTAATATAAATTTTATATTTATTATTGTATAAATTAAATATAATATAATAAATTTATATTACTCAATCTTTTTTATATTTATTATATTCAACTCTTTTTTATCTGGTCGCCACTTTAATCTATTAAAGCTTTAAAACGCAATGCTTAGCTCAGCTATTCTCAATCCACTGACATCCCATTTGATTCGGATAGGAGCCACATTCTAACGTAGCGATCTTCCTGCTGGACTTGCCGGTGTCACGGAACGCTCTTTTCACATCCTAGGATTTTGATTTTTTAGGGTAAAATTGAAAGTTGACTAGTTTAAGAACATTATTATTATTAATATGATTATTAATCCAACTAAAGGAATAAGGCGAATTTTATCATTGTTTATAATCATTGTTCTTCCTAAATTTAGGAACTGAGAATTTATTTCACTTGTACAATATAAAGAAAGTATCGGACCTGTCTAGTGTGGTTCTGGTTTCTTTCTTTATTTTATGCTTTTTGCAACACATTCTTCTATACGATGACATGCACCATGCAAATTAGGTGTTAGAAGGGAAATGGGTGCTTTAAGGTAGGAAGAGTTTGTAAAATTGAGTCAAATCTATCTGTGAGTTATGTGAGTTCAATTTAGTAAATATACGTGTTTGATTCCATAACAATCCAGTCGAGTATGACATCGAGCTTCTTGAGTATTTTATCAACTAAAACTCAGATCTCCTTAATATTTAGGTCAATTACCTTGCGAGCCTTGTTGATTTTGATTTGAGCTTAAATATGCAAGTCAATTTTAGGTGTCAAGATTATCTTAATCAGAAGAAAAAATCTCTAAAAAAATATATTAGGCCCAAACAGATTAAAAACTCATGCTTGGGCATTTCAAAGCACTCTTTTAGGACGAATCTGGAAAAGATTTATTCATCATCATATTTTCAATCGTCACTTTGAAGAAGAGCTTCAAAACCATTTTCTTATATTATTTAGCCTTTGATAATTGACTTTGGCTATAAAAAGAAAGAGGAAAGGATAGATCCGTTAAGATTTTGGATTTTTTCAAAGTAAAAATTAAAAGTCGATTAGTTTAAGAATTGTGTGATGAGATTGTTGTAGTTGGTCAATCACATACAACTAGTGTGTTGATTGACTTAAGGGATTTCTTAATATGATAACACGTATAATTAGAAAGAAGTGTAGGAGGAAGAATATGTAAACTCAATGTCTTGAATACGTGTGTGTGACAGTGGATCAAACTCAGTGTTCTTGATAATTTTTGATCGAATTACATGTTTGATCCTTTTGGAATAATTTTAGCAAAGCTTTGGTATTTGTCATAAGTTTGGCAATATTTTGATTACTGCAGATGAGGAGAGAAACTTCTTATTTATAAAGTTTGGAGGTTAATCTTATTCGTCGGATGGCTTTAAGATGGGCGACTGAGATTGAGTCTTTTTATTAAAACTTATCCTTTTCTTGGGCCTTTATGGGCTTAGATATGGGTCTAAATATGCTTAAGCTTTTCTTACATAAAAAACACTTATTATCATCTTATGAATCTTAAATACCAATTGAATCTCCTCAAGATCCAATAAAACCAAACAAAGCTTAAATAAAACCTAAATAGGCCCAAAAAAGCTAATTTCGAGTTTATTTTTCATACTCGAGATAACTAAGTAAAACTAAGAGTGAAATATCTAGTTCAACAATCTCTATCCTAAGCTGACAAAGCAAGATCTTCTTGAATCATTTTTGAACGAGCCGATTTCTCAGTCTCTATTACTAGCTCATAATTTCAGTTCATAGTGTTAAATTGGGTTAAAAGGCTTTACTATCGAAATAACCCCCTATAAGAACTTGCTTTATCATTGTTCTTCCTAAATTTGTTCCTCGAGGATTTTGCAACTTCCCGGATGGAAGAGAGGCATAAACAACATCTATAATCATTAGTTGCTCCAAATCACCTTCCGAATAATTGAAATGCACTCTTTAAGATGGGCAGCACACTTTTCGGAGGGACACCTATGATGCCAAATCTTCTTGCTCCAGGACTCCAATAAAATCTGCGTCGCCATTGGTAGGAGTATCTCGTATATTTCCAGTTTACATATCTATTATAAGTTTTGAACGTTTAGGTCAATGGAATCCGCTGTATCATTCCATGCAGTATGTTATGGCACAGTTAAGAGTTTAAAACACTTGGAATAAACACCACTCGGCCGGTTCAAGATTTTCAACACTGTGAGACGACATGATTTCATTGTAAATCGATTTGTTTCGTAGGAACCGAGATTTTATTTTCGCTTGTACAATATGAAGAAAGTTCCGAATTCGTCTGGTTCTGGTTTGGCTCTTATTTTTCTCTTTATCTTGTCTTTTAGCAAATATTTTTCTTATATTATGACATGCACTTTACAAATTAAGTATTAGGTGAAGTGTTTCCGAAGATAGACATAAATGAATTAAATTTACTTGTAATTTCAAATCATTCCAAGTAAATGTTTATATATATATATATATGTGTGTGTATGTATGTATGTTTGATTCCATAGTCCAATTAAGTTTAACATTGAGCTACTTGAGTATTTATTAGGTTAAGGTGGATTTCCATAGCTGATGATTCCATAATATTTAGGTTAACTTGTTCACAAATTTAATTAAATTTGAATTGAGTTTAAATATTAATTTAGCATAAATTGAGTTTGGCTGTCAAGATTATTTTAATAAGACAGAAAAAATATATTTTTGTTTTCTCAAATATTTGGAGCACTATTTTAAGTTGAACTCGACTTAGTAGTATATCAGCTCAAATCCATTTATTTATAGTCCTATTTTCAGTGAAAACTCTCGATGAGATCCGACACCATTTCATTTTCTCTTATAATTAGTAGTATATCAGCTCAACATGTTGATGAATAGCTTTTATGATTTTTGTATTAAGCTGGATGTGTTATGGTTTGCTTAGGCATTCCTTTATTGACTCGTGTACTAACATACAAATTTTTCAAACTATGTCGGATGAAATTGCCCAAAGCTAACGGACAAAAAAAAAAAAAAAAAAAAAAAAAATTCTTACTGTAATGCCAGGGGCTTTGTAAAACATTTTTAGGAACAGAAATCTTAAAAAATAAAGTTAATGTAATCAAATTTAAGCCAACAAGAGCACTTAATAAAATATAGTTGTTGATCTATATAAGGCCGCATGTATGAATGCAATATCATAATCATATTTCAAATAGGTGGCAGGTTTTGAATAATTTTTAGTCGTTATAACTCATTTATTAAATTGGTTGTAATCGGATTTAGTTCTTCCATATATATGTCTCAAATTTTAGCCAAACATATGACCATCTACCATCATGTCGGTTTCATGTTTGATTTTGCATGTCTAATCTCAAATGAAAAAGAAAATGTTGCTGGGCAAATAAATTTAAAAAAAAAGAAGGGAAAATGATGACAAGTTAAATGGGCCACACACTGAGAAGCTAAAACAGAAAATGTTCATATTGTTGTGTAATCTTTTTTATAGGAAAATTTAATTATTTAATAAATATCCCATAATATATATATATTTAAAAAAAATAATTTATCTATCGTACTATAATTTTTCATGTTAAGTTTAAGTCATAAACGAGCCACGCTGTTTCATTTCCCTTTCGGATTTTCTCTTCGCTAGCCATTTAGGAAGCCAACTTTTTTTTTTTTCTTTTCTTTTTTTTTTTTCCGGTGAAAGGATAATTTCATTAGATAAACAGAAAAAGAGAGGGATAATCATCAACCCCATGACAAGCAAAATTAGAGCTCGCAGCTGGCATATAGTGTCCAGAAGCCATAGATGGCAAACCAAAACAAACATCAGAGATAAAGTTAGCATATATAGGACAGGAGCTCTCTTCTCCTTATACAGACTGAAACTATAAGAGACTTAAACAAAAAGGGGAGGGGCTACAAATTCTTGCATGTGAAAATCATTGCTAATGGATCCAACTCGCAAGCGCATCGACAAACTGATTCAAATCCCTCGGCAGTGCTTCTAAACTGAACTCCTCAAGCTTGGATAGCTTGTCCCTACACGCCAAAATAACATTGTGATAAAATAGTTTGTGATTAAAATCATTCTTCAACAAAGCAATTGCAGCAGAGGAATCAGAGCAAAATTTCACTTTCTTAATGTTCTTCTCAATGCAAAAAGAGATACAAAAAAAAAAAAAAAAAAAAAATAGCCCATAATTCTACTGTTAGAATATCAATGTGACCACCTTTTTCACAATGCTAAAAATCCAACGCCCTAGGTGATCTCTGAGAACACCCTCAATCGTAGCATTTTTAATGTTAGTTAGAAGGGGTCCATCTGTATTTAGATCAATCCATCCTTGCGCAGGGGTTGCCAAGCCAACGTTTGTTAACTAATGTCATTATCTATTTCCCATTACAACATATTATCAAAAAACGCGATGTTAGAATATATTATGCAAAAGCAAAAACATGATATCTTTCTCTTTTTCCTTCGAGACATCATTTGGAGCACAAATTCGTTTCATGATCGAAATTTGTAAATCTATAATTCAGTGGACAATAAAGTGATTTAAATTTTCTTTTCCATATTTGAAAACTCCAAAAGAATGTATAGCAATATTTTTTGGAGTGCCACGGGAGGGATCGATCCTCCAAAGTTCCAATTCTTCTCAAAGTTACCTTTCTCGGATGATGACACTTGGAACTTTTAAAATTGACGGTTTTGATTAAATCCATTTATTTATTTATTTTTTTGGCGATAGAGGTTAAATCCTTTTTATCAATCCCACAACTTCTACGTCATTCTCCCTATCTTTCTTTTCACTCGACCTAAACCATCCCTTCTCTCTGTGTTTCCCTCGTTGTCAACGATTCGATCTAGATGAGGAATGCTTCTCAGCGATCTTGCATTGGTCTCTCTCAGTGATTGTGGGTCAGTCACTTTACGCTTCTTGGCAATCTCGAGTTAGTCTTTCTCAGCAATTGTGGTTCTCTCTCTCTCTCTCTCTCTCTCAATTGTTTGTTCTCAATGCTTATTTATTCGTGTTGCAAAAAACTCTATGGATGTTCTCATCTTTGTTCAGTTGAGATTATAGCAGTCAAAGAGGACAGAAATATGGAATGAAGTTGAATAGCTGCTCTGGGGGGGGGGGGGGGGGGGGGGGGGGGTCTCAATGCTTCCCTTACTCATCTCGGGTGACAAAAAGTAAAAGCTGAGCTGAGCCGAGCCTTTCGAATTGACGATAGGATAGGAACCATGATTCAATAAGAGACATGTTTTGCTTCGAATATTTGAAAAAGGAAATATATTTCTTTTTTTGCAATGGAAGATCACGAGAGGAATCAATTGCAGAAGCTAGCTTTTGAAGGGCAACTGTTTGGGGGACAGAACACTTGGATTTAAAACAGAAAGAAGATATAATGGCTGTTGTACAGTCATACGTGGATGGGTTGCTCAGCTGATGTTGTGGAGCTCCCTGTGTTTGTAATTCAGTCACGAGCAATGAGCATCTGCGATGAACGGATATAAAAAAAAAAAAAAAATGTATATTTGCGAAGTTTATGTTCGTACAGGAGTTTTATATATTTTTTCCTTACAATCAAGTGATTATTTTCTTCTATAGCTTTTCCATTCAACCCTTTGATTGCATAACTCCTTGCTTCTCTTGTCTAATACTTAAGGATGTATTTTCAAGGTATAAACTTAATATCTAAAACATCATATACCCTTCAAGCATGATAACCCAAAATTCTAAATGTCTCAAACTTTTTACAACTGTGTGAAATCTCCCCATTTGATGGATTATATAATACTTTATAATCTCCTCTCTTGTCAACTATCCTAACCATATATTCAAGTGAGGATTCTATTTCATTCCTCTGTTTGATGAATGTAGCACAACTTCAATCATATTCATCTTGTAAGATGTCAAAAATTTTTGGTGTGTACATTTAGGCCTACTTGTCTTATCAAGGGGGATTTTTACAATTTCCTCCTTAGCAATTTTGCCCAAAATTATATACAACTTGCAACTCATTATATCTTTTGTCATTCACTACTTGTTCAAATGCCCTAAAAACTGTAAAAATTTATGTTTGATTTTAAATAATCTTTCAAATCTCTATTTAAACTTTCACTTTTCTATGTACTCCTCATTCCTCTCGTCGTTATATTTTTCATATAGTATTAAGCTCATTTCTCCTTCCAAGCATAAATTTCTTTTAATCATGCATTTAGTGTCATATTATACCATTCAATCAATTCTACCAATGCTTTTCTAAAGTCTAATAGGTCTTCAAAGTTGTGTATGTAAGCTTTGAACTCCAACAAAAAGCATGATCCATCTTCCATTAAACTTCCTAAATGCTAGATGCCATTCTACATTTTGTGCCAAGTGGAAAGTCCATAGAATGTCTTTAGGCTTAATGCTTTTACCATTACCAAATCCTAACCGGTGAATATTGTCAAAGGATTTATTCTATTATGCCATGTGTACTTCTAGGAATGTGTATCAAACAACTAGCCAAAAGATGCAGTTGTGTCATCACACAAAAGTGCTACCCTAAACATTACCATGATCTTATGATGGTTAAATCCAAAGGAACACCAAAAGGTTTGTTCTATTTATTCACACTAAAGGTAGTATCAAAGGAGGTCATATCACGAAAATGAGCTTAATCCATTGTCATTGCCAAGCTAGCCCAAAAAATATTTTGTTATATATTCTTCACAATCTAGTTGTATTGCATTAAAGAAAGAAGGATTTTTCAATGATTGTTGTTGAAAATACTTAAGTATAGCCCCAACTTCTCCATACATCAAATCCTTTTTATCTTTTACTTTAGGGATAGTTCATTTAATCTAGCTTTATATGTTGAAGATTTTCTTCTCAATTGATTTCTCATGTCATGAATTCATACATTTACTAGTTTTAAGTCTGAAATCGCTTGCCATAATTGCTAAACCATATCCGTTCGATATCTTTCTTTGTGATGGCATCATATTAAAAGTTTCCTGAAAATAAAACGTGCGATTATGCTCAATATTAAGATCATGCGGTTGATATTTTCTCATCTCTTGATTAAGTATGATGTCCATCCTTACAGGATAGTTGGTTCTTATTTTGGCTCTTAGAATTTTTACAAATATGTAGTAATGACTTTAAAGTAGACCTAGTAAAATTATTTAAAATTTTCATATCATGTGTGCACCATGATACGAAAACTACCTTACAAGTTAGAAATTACAAGATTTTAATTTATTAATCACTAGGACTTCTAATTTTTAATTTATTAAATTATCATAAAATACAAATAACTATATATACTCAATATTCCATAGTTCGTTAGAACTATAGAAAATCGGTATCTCATACAACTAATAAGCCAAGGAAAGTAATTATATAAATTACAACAATTACTAAATGATATAAAACCTTAATATACAAATATTTCCTACATAGGATGTTCATGTACTAGTTATACATTTCCTAACTAAATCTAGCTTTCTCTTATATATCTTGAATTTGCACTCGATACTCGAGCTTATCTTAATCCCAACTTAAATGGACCTCCCAAAATAGACTATTAAGGATGAGTAAGTTACATAAGTTTAGTGAGATATCCCTTCTACTATATTGACGAATAGGTTATTAAACAATTAATTAACAAATATATGAATGCATGAACAAGCAATATACCTAATAATGTATGTAGTTGATCAGTGGTTGAATGCAACTTTAGATTTAACACCCTTCAAAATCAAGTTGGAGATTCATTGGCATCAATTACAACTAGGTTCTAACATTTAGGTGTTTTTTCTTTAATCATATCTTGAAATTCTGTATTTCACAAAATATATTTCCATTCCCAAAAATTTAGAAATAAACAAATTCTCAATTCCAGCGGTGAGGTGGCCCCCTAGTCTACACTCATGCCCTATAGTGGTGGCTTCTAGACTTGACTCTCAATTACTAATGGTTAGCTTCTCTAGCACGAAGTAAGCTCGCAAGCGAAAGGTAGGGTCCTATTTTACAAATGCTCATGCACTGTACTAATCATAAATAATCCAATTACATGGGATTTTCATCCTTGAAAAGCTCTTCATTACCATCCATATGAGGTGATGACCAAGACAATAAATGCAATGTTTGTGTTTATATATGATCCATTTAATTCAAGATAAGCTAAGTATGATTAAGTCAAATTGTTAGGCTATATACCAATATTAGTAAACTATCCAAATTATGTTCTAGTAAATTTTACAACCAATTCTTCAATTATCGTATTTAATAATATTTCGCACAATAGACAACCAATGTTCAAGCACATACATATCCTGAACCTCAAGTATCAATATATTAATATAAACAATTTAGGTGTACTAACTATAAATACAACATAAGTATATAGTTATTGGGAGTAATTACTTGATTGAAGCTGCTACGAGTCATAATGATCAATGAGTAGCTCAACGAGTAAATTACCCTCCTAATCGCTGTCTCCTAATAAGTAATAATAAAAACCTAATAAGTATCTAGATATAGTGCTAAACTGACTAATTATTTAACTATCCATCTTATGATTCCTATGTTTAGCTTAGGTTTTGAATTATATGTAACTTTTTTATTTTACCTTTAATCTTTACATTTTTATAATTGATCTTTATCGAGTGCAGGTATACTTCTTAAATGATATAATTTAACTAAAACTTTTGATGATCTTTCTCATTGCTTAACTTATTTATTGTTGTAAATGGAAAGTATTATTTTATTATCTTAGTAATAATATACAATTTATTAAATATTATAAGAGTTTGGATTTTCTTACTTTTTGTATTAATATATTGTTATAGTATAATTTAATTGTAATTGTTGCGTGCAATGGGATAAATAGTGGTGTGATAGTATAAATTAGACAAAATAATAGAGTTGGATGGAAAATATTGAAATCATATATTTAATTATTTGCAAAACTCTAGCTCAATCATAGTATAATATTATTCTAAGAACCTATCATGCATGTATATATAAGTATACACATTTTAATTTTTATAGGTGTACGATCTTATGTTATTTTTATCATCAGTATTATCATTGTGCTCCTTATAATAATAATAATAATAATAATAATAATAATAATAATAATAAGATTATTACATCCATATTTCTACCAATCAGAAGATATTACATGAATAGTGAAAAGAAGAAAAAGAAATATTAAAAAGGAGTATACAAGGAAATATAATAAGAGATTGACAAGATGAGAAGGAAATACAATGTTACATCATTGATGGAGCTTGAGAGGTGGTAGTTTGGAGCTCTTAGTGAGGTAGCCTCCTTGTTTGCTCCTTAAAGCTCTTGGTAGCTTAAAGTTGGTAAAAAAATGAAAGTGGAGATAAGGTGAAATATTATAAAATGAAGAGTGGCATGTAGTTGATTTAGAAGTGAAGAAAAATCAAGGGAATAGATTTATAAGGAAAAGGAAGCACATCAGCCAAAGAGTAAGACGTGTGGAAGCGGCTAGAGTCGGGAATTTGTGGAAAAAAAAATGAAATTGAAGAGTGTATGGAAGAGGAGACATGGGTCAACAGGGAACAAAAGATGAAGAAGTGACTTGACTTGATTTTTTAATTTTTAGGGGAAGGGGAAGATGTCAACTGGAAGTTTGACAAGTTAGGGAGATTTTTTTATCCTTTAGGTCATGTCACATTGCTTAGGTTTAGGAGATGGTAGAACTTTAATTAGGAGATTTAGTTAGTTTAATGGGGCTGGTTTTAGCTTAGTTACATTAAGGATTTGGCTAAATAAAATAACAGAAAAAAAAAGGTATTTGGTTAAGACATCTACTTGGACAAAAATACATACGTATAATACATAATTTTCTACAATATATATATATATATATGTGATATATTATGAAGGGAAGAAATTATAGTAATATATATA
Organism: Lumnitzera racemosa; assembly: GCA_024138005.1. NCBI lineage: Eukaryota > Viridiplantae > Streptophyta > Magnoliopsida > Myrtales > Combretaceae > Lumnitzera > Lumnitzera racemosa. Next base: position 30,937,550 of record JAMXBC010000011.1, read on the forward strand.
CATATGCATTAATGGTGCCACATGTAGTGGGATGTCTATCATTTAATTTGCAATTTATTAATTTTATTTATTAAAATAATTAATTATCATTATTTAAAATTATCTTTAATCGTTTGTTAGTAATTTTATGTGATTTTATGTATTTAGCAGTAATTTTAATGAACTAAAGCTTTATTAATATTTTGATAGATTTTTAGAGTTTTATAAACTTAGGATTTAGGATTTAAGATTTTTATTATGTTTTGGTTCAAATTTTTATATGTATCTATGTAGGGTTAAGGGTTTTTTTAAGCGATTGAAGTTTTTGAATCATATTCATTTTAGGTTTGAAATTTAAAATTTAATCAATTTTAGATTTAGGCTATTTTGTTGACTCAAAAAAATATATAAGATACTTGAATTCGATTCTATATCTAAAAGACTAAACTGGTGGACTTTACATATGTTTCTCTTTATCTTCTCTTTGTTAACCCTCTTAACACATACAAATTTTTGTGCTTTTTGTCAATCTTACTTTTATTGCCATATATAACTTTCAAACATTGACTCCCATTTTGACTCCATAATTAACCCGTAATGCCAAAGCTTCATTCTCTATGTCAAACTCCACGTTGATACAAGGAATCCAATCTTCTCATATATCATCAGTAGCATTGTGAAGTTCATTTACTAATCTGCCAAAAAAGAAAAGAAAAATATAAAGCTTTATTTATTAAGTTGAGTTTAGAAATACAAAATAATACATATGAAAGAAAATATTGTAATACAAAATCAATGGAAGGCTACTCGTTTCTTTTTTATCTCTTGAATAATTTGTGATTTAACTCTGTTGGTTCCATCGAAACAAAATTCAACGTCCATGTTACATCTGAATTATTAACTCAAAGTTTCAATACTGCATGTCTTAATTAGCATACCACAAACCATAACATTATCATGATTTGACAAGTACATAAATGTAACATTCCATAAACCATATGGAAATCCATTGCTTAGGTGCTTCATTAGCAGACTCAATAAGAGATAATTTTTATCCGGGTGCTTGATTAACATAACAAATAACATACCATAAACTATATGAAATATACATATATATATATATATCTATATTTTGAACGTTAAAAAGATATGATGATATGAGAACTATATCTCTCATGCTCTTATGAGTTTTAACTTCTTATACTCCATGATTCCACACTGCACTTTGTCACATTTTTAATGTGTATATAACAGTAAATCCATCCTTATCAGTTTAGAATAATGACAACAATATAAAAGATTAGAGAACACAATATATTATACTATGTAGAGAGGATTTATATCTGAAATAAGATACAGAATATACCTTGAACATAATGGCCAATGCGTGGAATTAATTGTTGTTTGTTGGTGGCTTCGTCATGTTGTCAATAACAATGGAAGTGTTATGTTGTGATCCTTATCCGTCGATTTGTTTGCTTAAGTCGTAAAAAAATGTCGAGATGTGCTGGTAGTAGAAAGATAATTTTACAAGATGGAACATGGCAGTTTGATTCTATTTTTGCCGAGATGAGCTGGAACTAGAGACTTAAGCGAGAAAGAAAAAAATGATATTGGAGGAAGAAGATGAAAAGAGAGGAAGAAAAAATTGCATAGAATTTTAAGAACAATCTAATCCGAACCATTTATTATTAATATGTAACATGCCACAATTTAAGAAGGGTAACTTTAGGAACATTTCAGAATTGGAACCTTAGAGGATCTTAATCCATATATATATTTATATGAATATATAATACAATTATATTATATAAATATATAATATAATGCATATATATATATATATATAAAGAAAGGTAATATCATAAATAGTACATAAACTTTATTATATGTGCAATTTATTACTTATATTTAAAAAAAATCAATTTAATACCTAATTGAAGTTGTTAGGTCATTTTTGCTATCTAAATTAACACTATAAAACTTATTTGCAGACATAAACATAAAAATATACCAAGAATCGAATGTTCATATCATCCCAGTTAAAGGTAGCCAAAGACCACCTGTAAGGGGTTGCATAAGCCCTACTAGGTGATAGTTAGCTACCACTTAATCTTAGGATGGTTAGAACAATTGTTTAAGGTAAAGTAGGTGATGATCCACTTCAAAAAGTGGGTCGTTCGATCCCCTAGCGAGTATGGGTCAATTCTTGATTTGTCATTTTATTTGCATTAATAAATGGATTTAATAGAGTTAATTTAAATAATAAAAATGACCATAGAAACTTCAATTGTATAGCAAATTTATATTTTCAAAATATATATAGTAAATTGTATATTTTGCCCAAGTTAAGCTATCATTTATTTTGAATTGCTTTAAGCATTGCATGGTTACAAAAAGAGCTCCTTTTGGCTATACTATAATTGCATGTGTTAGACTTAGTTCAGTTATCCCCTTTAGTAAAATATAATAAAAAATTTACATGTTTATCATTAAAATTAATAAATATTATATAAATACAAACTAGATTAAAAAAATATTTCTAAAATACTATTATTATGTTGAATGTTAAAATTACGATACAGCTATTTATATTAATATCGCATTTTCAAAATATGACATTAGTATAAATAGCTAATGTTATATATTTTGTGTATTGTAACTATGTCGTATCTTCAAGATATGGTATTAGTATAAATAATAATATTATATTTTTAAAATACAATAAAGTGATGGTATTTTTAATAATTTTTGTATATATAATTTATAATTATGTAATCATTTTTCTAAAATTGGTAAATATATATTGCACTAGGCTTCCCTTATCTTCATCATATAAGCAAATACCTCCCCCATCTTTGGAAATATGCCAAAAGAAAGTCCATATTCTTGTAAAATGGCATAAAGTTTGTTTTGTTCGTTTTTTTTTTCCTTCCTTTTCCATTAAGCCATCAGATGTGGGTTCCAGAGAAGCTGAAATTCCCAATTTACCCCGTTCTTCTTCTTTTTGAAAAGAAAATTAAAGCACAAGAAACTCCGAAACTCCTCTTGCTCGTCCAAATGCATTTGTAACAGATCATTTTCATGATCATCAGATTCTTCTCGCAATTATTCCGTATGATTCACTTGCTTCCCTCGCAGTCACTTTTGTTACGTAGGACTTGTTTGCATTCCTCCTGTTCACTTTCTTCCCTTTTCCTCCTCGCTCTCGATCACGATTCTCATCTTTTAACTGAAACTTGCATTCGGCGAAATGATAACGTCCATCCGCATCCGACGTGCATCACCTTATGTTATGATGTTACTTCAAGGAAACGACTTTCATAAGGCATAACCAAATGATATCTTACTAAAGATCCATAGCTCTCAATTTCTCCAGATTGATCTGTTCCAACTTTTTACAATCTTAGATCATTATATAAGTACTGATTTGAATTGGAGCGTAAGAAAATCTAAATCAAGGTGATCCAATTAATTATTTAACGCAGTTTCGGTGTTGTGTTTGCATTGTAAGTTTATATCAGATATTTATTTCTTTTTGGATATCAACCTTTCATAATTTTTAAAGGTCCACGTGAAATCACATTAGATGGTTGCAATGTATTGCGGAATGGATTCCTTTAATAATGGAATGGTAAGGGTATAATAAAAAGAAATCATGTTGTAGGGAAGTAACTTCTGAAGCTTTACGCAATAATTTTAATTACCTATCATCTTATCATTCATTCTTATATTTTTAAATCTAAATTATTAAATTTACAATTTATTTAATGGTTTAGATTTAAAGATGTTCAATAATTTAAATTTAAAGATAATAAAATCAAAGGTAAAATAGATGGTATCGGTCTTATAAATAAAGGATGGGACCGTAGAAAAATAGTTAAAAAAAAAGGAAACGGTCTCAATTTTTTCCAATTTTTTTTTTAATTTAGTACTTATTTTTTATTTCATTCTATTTAAGTTCTTAACATTTTCAATTTTTGTCCAAAAAAAAAAGAAGGTCATTCTATTAAAAAAAAGATGGAAAAAATAATAGATCCAACCGAAAGACTTGTTTTACAAAAACAAAAACCATAAAGGATTGAGATAAAAAAAAAAAGAAGAAGAAGAAGAAGAAGTTTAGGATAGAATTAGAAAAAGTGATAAAGATTAAGACTTGAATGTGTACTCTCAAGCAAACAGACCTACTAGGATCACTAATCATATGAAGACCTGCATGAACGGTTGAATTGCAACTATGGCAAAATGTACATGGAAGGAGAGTGCATAGAGACAAGTAAGCTAACTAATAGCCTATCATTGATGCAATCGCCAAAAGACTATGAAGATATGAACATAAATGAGCTTAATAGAGACATATGTTACTCCTCCAGCATGTGTAATCAGAAGAAAGTTAAGTCTTTCGTATAGGCATTACGCTTTATGCCAATAAAAGGCTCATTCATCCCTTCAATCCTTAAAGAGACACTCCCTATAGGCGCAAGGCTGCCACATCTAAACACTTACGATGGTGCTATTGATCCAGACAATTACCTCATCTACTTATGAGCAATGATGAGCCTTCATAACTTCTTAGATGGCATCATGCATAAAGCTTTTCAGTTAGCAAAAGTTGCTTTGCTTTGGTTTAACACCTTCCTTGAGACATCTATCACTTCATTTGATAACCTAAGAAGTAGATTCCAACAACACTTCCTTAGTTCCTAAGTCCTATGAAGAGACTCTTCCACTCTTTACAATGTTAGATAGCATCCCAACGAAACCCTACAAACATACCTTGAGCACTTCAATCAAACAAAGTTGCAAGTCTCTAAAATGAACATAGGAATGGCCTTATAAGTGTTGATAACTGGCATAAACCCTAATGAAATGCTTTTCAATCTAGTATCATTAGATAAGCTTAAATCTTCAAATGAATTCATGAAAGCCACCAAGAAATACATAGTTCAAGAAGATGCCATCAAAACTCATTTTGAAGTGAAAAATAGCATGTACATTTCAACAAAGGACTACCTAGGACCTTATGATCCTAGACTACAACCCCCTACATGAGAAAAGACACAAATTTCAAGACTACACCTCATACACATCGTTGACCTAACCATTTGGTGAAATCATGTATGAGGTTCGAGAGCAACTTTTGTGACCACCCAGCATCCGTGAAAGGCTAGAATTAGTGAACTCAAGGAAATACTTTGACTACCATAAAGTACACGGACACAACATGGATGAGAGTCGCCACCTCAAGAATGTAGTTGAAGGCCTTGTTTACAAAGGCTACATCGACCACTTTGTTACAAACAAGAAAAACCAAATCCAATGGTTAACCCAATGCCATAAAGTAGATTACCAACCTGCAACACCACAATCAACAGGCTAACTCCCCTATGAATGAATAGAACTAAAGTGAACAATGAGGCCAGGTTAACACCATTTGTGGTAGGCTTGACCTCCTCTCAAGCGATACAATCCTAGCAACCAAACATGAAGTATACATTGTAAGAAATAATAAGCGAAAGATCGATATAACAATAACTTTTACCTACACAGATAAATAGGGAATTGACCTACCCTATAGCAATGCACTTATCATAAACACTAAAAGTGGGTACTTCGACGTCCTTAAGACATTTGTTGATAGCGGGATTTCGATAGACATACTCTTTTACAGCGCTTTTGAGCAAATGAAAAAATAGCTTAATGAGCCCCTTTAACCATACAAACATGGCCTTATAGGGTTTGGAAGCAGTAGACCAGTGCCTACTAAAGGAGTCATCACCCTACTTATTCGATTAGGCGATAGTGAATATGTTGCTTTATAATCGATAGACTTCATTGTTGTCAACATATGGTCATTACACAAAGCTATCCTAGGTAGACCAAGAATCACCAAATTCGACTTGCTTATAAGCCAAAAATGCCTCAAAGTGAAGTTCATGACCCTTATTGGTGTAGGCGAGGGTAGAGGTGATCAGGCTTTGTTTAGGACGCTTTACCTTAAAGCCCAATCTAGAAAAAATGTCATGAACATCAAATCCACCAATTCCTTTGTTTCCATAATAAGAGGAGAGCATATAGAAAAGACCTTAGAAATCAAGATATGTGATGCTCTTGCAATGATACCTAAAATAGGGGCTGAGTTGCCAAATAATGACAAAGCCGAGCTTACAGATTTCCTTAAGCAAAACTCAGACATCTTCACATCTACCTTAGAAGACATGCTAGGAATCATTGACATACTGGATGTTACTCATCACCTAAATGTTAATCCTACCATTTGACATGTTAAGCAAAAGAAATGATATGTTGTTGATAACTCTTATTTTAAATACATTTCACATGATGATTTTATAGTATTTTTCTTACATATTTGGTTTTCTTTAAAGAAATTGATACTTAATTGAGTAAAATTCTAATTTCAAGGTTTGAACGTGTTCTCGGATTGAAAACGAAGAAAAGGAATCAAGTTTCACTCGATTTGGAATTCAAATGAATGAGTAATGAAGTTTTGAAGTTACATAAACAATAAAAGAAAGTGGCAAATTTTGGTCAGAAAGTTACTCAGTCTGGGACACAACTGTGTCCCCAAGTTGTGTCCATCTAGGAAGATTTTTTGTCTAAGGTCAGTAAGTTACACAACCTGAGGACACAACTGTGTCTCAAGCTGTGTTTGGTGACAAAAAAAGGAACTTTACAATACATTATAAAATGACTTACTAGGGTTTCGCACATAACTTTGGATATTCAATAGAGAAGAGACTTAAAGAGAAGGAGGAGAAAAAGGCGAAAGCAACACTCAACTTCAAGATTGAAGAGATTTTTCATCAACAAAAGGGGTTTTTCATGTTTTATTTCTTGATTTTATTGCAATTCATTTTTAGTTTTATTATGATAGCTTAAGATTCTTGTATTTAGGATTGTAGAACCTAGGGTTTCATGTGACTATTAGATTGATTAATAATTTTCAATAAAGTTTCTATCTTTTCTTGATTCAATTATGTTATTTATTTGTTAATTGATATTTCTAGGGTATCAATCTATGATATTATGCATGATGATTAAGAAATCACATGTGTAATAAAATCTTGACATAATTGGAGAGAATTACATATGTACTTAGAGATAAGATACATGTTTTTTTTCTGGAAAGTTATTCTTTCGTGTGGGAATTCATTATACATTAATGCGATTCTGAATTATATTACTAAGTGAAGAGATTCTGGTAAATAATTTAGGATTAGGGTTAATATGCTTGAGAAAGGTGTTAACTTTAATTATGAATCCCTTCGGTCAAGAATAATATATATTGAATTGGATACATTTTAAGCGGTCACATGTTAAACACTAGGGGAAATAATTCCTAAATACGTTATTTGCCTTCTTGAAGTCGTTCTTAATTTTATCGCTTTCTAAATTGCTTAATTAAGTCTCATAATTAGGTTAGTTTGTTAATTTTAGTATTTTTAATTTATTCAACTCATCACAATTTTCTAGTTCGATAATAGAGCTAAGGTTAATATTACTACTCGAGGTCTTTGAGGGATTGAATCGGATTCATATCCACTATATCAAAACTGACAGGTGCACTTGCCTTATATCAGTTGCCTTAGAACATTAAGCCACAATTGGTAAAGAAGTGCAAAAGTTGCTTTGAGCAAGATTCATTCGCTCGGAGAAATACCCTACCTGGCTCGCTAACATAGTGCTTATCAAGAAAGCAAACGGAAAGTGGCGCATGTGGGTCGACTATACAGACCTTGACAAGGCATGCTCTAAGGATTTCTTTCCCCTATTGCATATAAACTATCTCGTTCACTTGACGTTTGGCTATGTACTTCTTACTTTCATGGAAAGCTATTTGGGATATAACTAGATTTAGATGGCTCTCTAAGATGAAGTCCACACATCTTTTGTTATAGACTTTAGGACCTATTACTACAAAGTAATGCTCTTCGATCTAAAAAAAGGCCAAAGCTACATATCAAAGACTAGTTACCCATATTTTCAAGCCATAAATAGGCAAGAACATTGAGGTCTACATAAGAGCAAATTCAGAAAGGACCTCATCAGCGACCTCCGAAGATCTTCTAAATCCTCTATTGCTTCTAAATGAAACTTAACCCCTAGAAGGGCATCTTCATAGTTGCTTTGGGCAAATTTCTTGGTTTCATGGTCATAGAGCGAGGGATAGAAGGTAACCTAAGCAAAATCTAAGTAGTTTAGGACATGTAAGCCTTGACTAAAACAAAAAAGTTCCAATGACTAATAGGAAAGATAGTCTCTCTCAATCTCTTTGTATCTTGAAGCGCCAATAAATGCATAGAATTTTTTCATCTACTTAACCATCCACTGAGTTTAAGTAGACACTAGAATATCACCGAGCTTTCCAAGATTTGAAGCAATTCTTCACAACACCATCCATACTCTCTAAACCAATAACCAGAGAAGAACTATACTTATACCTCACAGTCAATGATAAGACATTATCTTCAGTACTCGTTTGACCCAACGGCCATGAACACTGACTAGTCTATTATGTTAGTCACATCCCATAAGGACCAAAGCTTAGATATACCAAAGTAGAAAAGTTTGCCCTCGCGGTGGTCATTGTAGCTCGAAAGCTGAAGCCCTACTTCCAGTTGTATCCAATTATCGTCTTGATGGACATACCACTTAGAGCTACTTTGTAGAGACCTAACATTCAGGGTCGCATGATGAAGTACTTTCTTGAACTCAGCACCTATAGAGTCCAGTTTCACTTAAGATAGGCAATCAAGGCATAATTCCTCATAGACTTCATAACAAAATACATCTGAGCATATAAGCCTTAACTCAAGCTCACCATACCTATTTAGATACTTCACAAAGATGGCTCCTTAACTAATAAGGAAGTAGGGCTGTTATCACATTATAAGGCCCCTATGGAATGAAGATCCTTTACGCCCTAAAATTTGGTTTCCCAATGAGTAACAACAAATTCGAATATGAGGCACTCATTGTTGGCTTGAAAATTGCTAAAGACATTAGGGTAGAGAAGCTCAACATGTACTCAGATTCCATGTTAGTTATACAACAGGTTCATGGAGAATACAAGATCAAGGGCAAGACAATGGTCAAGTATCTATATTTAGTGTAGGGTCTTCTCATGGAATTTACTTCTTAGGTAGTCAACAAGATCCCTCAAGCAAAAAATGTAAAGGAAGACAGATTGTTTAAGATAACCTCATTTGCCATCCTTGCATCACATGATTACGAGAAGCCACTCTTCATATAGTATCTCATCGAGCAAAGTATAGAGGTATAAGAGCAATAAGTCACTAAAATGATGAAAGTAAACCCCGAGCCCTTGTAAATGGACCTCCCTTAAGTAGTACCTCAAGGCAGGGGCATAACCCAAGGACCGAGTGAAGGTAAAGAACTTAGCTTACATTGCAGCCAACTATACATTAATCAACAATGTTCTCTACTGAAGAGGACATAACGCCCTACTCCTCAAATCCCTTTGGTTAGAGGAGGGTGCATAGGTCTTTAAGGAGCTCCATGTAAGGATTTACAATAATTGCATCCAGTCCCATACATTGTACCCTTGAGCACTTAAGCTTGGTTATTATTGGTGAAAAAAGAAGGAAGACGCCAAGACCATGGTCAAAAAATGCCATTCTTTCCAAAAGCATAAACCGATCACTCATGCCCATAATTTGGACTTATACCCCTTGACAAGCCTATGCCATTCATGTAATGGGGATTAGACGTCCTTGGCCCCTTCCTGAAAGCCTCGTTGGGTCAACAATTAATATTGGTGGGAGTAAATTACTTCACCAAGTGGATATAGGCATTGCCTATTGCCATCATCACATTTCATGTTGTCGAAGGATTCATGCTCACCTACATAATATCTCATTTCAGAGTATTTTATAGGTTGATCACCAATAATGGAAAGCAATTCCATAGTGATCGATTTAGAAGCATCTGTAATAAGCACAACATTAGGTTACACTACACTTATGTAGCTTATCCACAAACCAATAGCCAAATTAAGGTTATAAATAAGATAATCCTCAATAGTCTAAAAAAGAGGGTAGAATGAGTAAGAGGTAGGTTAGCTGACATGCTTTTGAACATACTTTAAGGATATTGCATGACACATAGAACCTCAATCGAAGAAACCCCATTCCGTCTAGTGTTCGAAGTAGAAGCCATCTTCTTACTTGAGATGGAATTACCCAACAACAAAATCTAGCACTTCGATGTGAATGGCAACCACATGGCCCTATAGGTAAGCCTTAACACCATTGATAAGGTTTGAGATGCTACATGAGCATACATAATAGCCTATTAGTAACAAGCCGCTTGATACTATAACCATTATGTCTGACATAAGGTTTTTTAGCTTGAAGACTTAATGCGTAGAAAGTTAGAAGTTATTAGTTCAAAGGAAGGGTAGGGTAAGCTCGCCTCCAATTGGGAAGACCCTTTATTAGTGGTTTGTGATGTATGGGAAAATGTGCTTACAAACTCGAGACATTAGAAGGATGACCTATCCCCAAGGCATGGATTGCCTAGAATCTAAGACCTTACTTCCCTTAAGTACAGTGATAAGAGTCAAAAGCACTTGTAACCATGGTTGAATCTAATGAATTAATGAAGTCTCTTGTATGTACCTCTCTTCTCTTACCACTCCTTACACATCCTTGCAATACTTGTGGCACTACGCCGTGGCCTTAGGTTACTCTCCATCCTTAAAAACACTTTCCTTCATTAGTCTTTACACTAACACAATGGAAGCATGCAAGGGCAACGATTTACATCGAGCCCTCAACCTTGGGTTGATTTTCATCCCCAAGCTTTGCCCAAGTTAGTTCCTACACTAACACTGCGAGCACTTTTCTCAAGCATTAATCTACATATAGCCTTCAACCTTAGGTTGATTTTCATCCCCAAGATTTGCCTAAGTTAGTTCCTATACTAACGTTACAGGTGCCTTTCCTAAGCATTGATCTACATTGAACTCCCAGCCTTGGGTTGATTTTCATCCTTAAGCTTTGCCTAAGTTAGTCCCTATACTAATATCGTAGGTACCTATCTCTAGCATTGATTTATATCAAGCCTCCAATTTCAAGTTAATCCACACTCCCAATAACTTGCCCATGTTAAACATTATTATAGTAATTACTAAATACAATTCCAGGTTAAATTGAATAACAAGAACCAAAAGGTAGAGGAAAACAAAATAAGTAAGCATCAAGTGATGAGAGAAAAAGGAAAAAAATTATTTGGTTAATGAGATGAAGTACAAGGCTTAACGGGTTGGCATATTGACCACGATTACATCTAGAAAGAAAACTAAACAATACAAAGGCATGCAACTACTTTCTATGCTATAGTAATACACTTGACTTGAACTGCTACTCTTGACTCCAACTTAGCTTCTTGTTCAAAGCTCTTCTCCAAGAGGGACTTCTCTTAGCTTCAACTTAGCCCATGAGTTTCGAATGGGTAGTTGTGACTACCTCCTTATGCTCTCATAAAGCCAAGCATTGAGCTCCGAACTCTAAGTGTCCCAATAATGCTCAACCTCCAAGTGATGGTCCTTACTCCACCTTCTAGAGCTTCTCTTCTACATAAGCGATAATGGGATAGTTGATCCAGCTACTTTACTCGAAGCATTGAGCTGCCAAGGCCCTGTTAATAATAAAGGAAGGTTGATCTTCAACCATAATGAACTAGAGGATTCATGAAGTAGAGGATTCCTTATGAGTGCCTCGGTTAATAGGTTAAGGAAGAGAAAAGACACCATTTATCACCATAGTCATCGTAGTCGCCTTCGCTTGCTTGGGGTCATCTAGGATAGTGTGTGCAAAAGCTACTTAAAACCTTGTATAGATGAGTGCCCCCATGGTGAGGCTACTGCGAACAAGTAGTGGGTAAGACCCAAGCCCCTTTCTTTTGCCCACTATTATTGGGATAGAAAGAGGGGAGGACCCAAAGGTTATGTACACCTCTTGGTTACAACTCAAAATCCACCCACCGTTGATAAGAAACTGTCCATGCCTCATGTCATGGCCTAAAAGAAGAGGTTAAGGAAAACCCTTCCCTAACTCAAGCACTTCGTCCTTCAACATGATCAACCTAGATGTGCTCATGCCAACTCTCACCCATACCTTGTTACGTTGTTTGGGTGTTTGGTATGGCAAAGTAAGGACCTATGTACCCTTTATATAGAAGCCATGGGACATCCCCAGTCGTATATGTGTTGGTCATTGCACGACCCAATATGTTGGGAACCCAAGCAATGCTTGAGGAATTAATGATGCATCATATGTGCATTAAATATCTTTTAGAAGGTACTTTACTCGAGGTGCTCCACCTACCATGAAGGCACATTGCCTAAAATAAACTCTACCAAGAAGATAGCTTATGTCAATAAAGATCTACCATATCGAAATTGCCTTGCCAAGGAGATCTTATGGCATCATCATAAGACTCGCTCTAACAAGCTCATCACCTCATGATGCTGAGTCCTAACAAGAACATAGAGAAGTACAATATGCTTAGGAGCTAGGATGCATCGACCTATGAGTAAACATCGTCACAAGTACAAAACACTTAGACAAAAATCAAGGATGAATGCAAATGGATAGCATATGCGTACGCAAGTAGGCCTATAAATGAATATTAGTGAGCATATACAAACCCTTTACTTAGGGATAAGAAATTTAAGTGATTTTGCGAGGAAACATAATATACTAAACTGCTTAGGAAACATTATCCTCGATACAAAAGACTTAGACAAGAAAGAATGGAGTTTAGGCATGAAACAATAGTAAAAACACAAGAAGTGGTGACCAAGGGAGAAGAGAAAGGAAATAAGAGACAATTACGAAGAGATCTTATTCATTCAAGTCCTCAAAAATTAAGGGAGGTTAGCACTCCGACCCTTACCAAAATGTAAATACAAAAAATGAAATTAGAAATGGGAACGCATCGCCTATACTATTAAAATGGAAAAAAGTTTGAAGTCATTCCTCAACATCCATAACCTGCTGTTACTGCTACTGCTACTGCTCCACTTACCTAATCTCCCCATCACTACTTCCCTCCTCGAGGCTTATTACTGGAAGCCCTCGACGAGTTAACGGTCGACTTACCACCCAACCTACTTCCTACAGTAACTTTGGGTTCATCTAACCAATTTAGGAAGGACAAATTCGCATTAGGCATTTTCTATTGAACTTGTTTCTATACCTCCTTTGCCATTGCATAACCAGCCACGGTGATGGCTTTCTTAATCAAGGGGTCATATAAGGTTTCTAAAAAGATATTCCACTTGACATTGGATGCTAAACCCTTTGCTTTTAAGAGCTCGAACTCCCTCTTTGTGAATTCGACTTGCAATTTGTCTAACTCTTCTCCCCTTGTGCTTAGCTTGGCAATCAATTTATCCTCAGTACTTTTGCTAGATTCCTTGACCATCTTCAAGTCATCCTTAAGCTTACCCACTTGCCTAAGAAGCTCCTTGTATTAGCTCTCCAGATTGCTAAACGTGACGACCAAGTTGTCATGCACCTTCTTCTCTCCCTCGAGTTCCTTCTGGAGCCTCTTTACTTCAACCCTCAACTGACTCCCCTCTAATTCATGGTACACTCAATTATAAGCAAGAATGAAATCTAGCAAGTCATACAATTATAAACACAACATACAGTCAATAATTAACCTAAGACTAAGCACTTCAATAGAAACATATGAGTAGCTTACCTCATTATGCCTCTTCAGCAATTCTACTAAGGCTTCTACATTGTTCTAACTTGTAACCAATTGCTCGAACCACTCTTGTAGTTGCTCAAACCTCTGGGTAGGCTGATCTATAAGCTGTACAGGGGTTGCTTGCCTCTAACGATAGAGAAGCTAGACATCTTTGTCATTGAGGATCTTGATGGCATATATACCAATACCTTAAGGAGTTCCCTCTAAGCTTTCTTGTATTGTATCCACCAGAGTACCTTTGTTGGAGGCCCCTATGTGGCAACTATTACCCTGGCCTAAACCTCTAGTATCGAACCACCACTAAATGCCCTCTGGCCTGATTTCGAAGTTGCAACATCACTCTTGTTGGTAGATCACCATCGTCTTGCTATATAACCTTGGGAAGTGTTTGCTACCTCCTACTCTTCTTCTTTGACTTTATGGAAAGGTGACGTGAGGTCTCCCCCTCCCCTTTTCATGTGGGTTGCTTCCTCTTCTTATGCCTTAAAGTACTCTCAAGCTGCCTATTTTGCATTGCAAGAATCTTCACCAGTACCTTCTCTATAGCCAACTTCGAAGTTACAAAAGAATTGGCAAACTCATTAGCAAAATAGAATAAAACAAAGATAGTACACTTACTAAGCCAAGGACAAGCAGCTTGATGTCCCTTACTCTAATGATGAAGTGATGCGGTGTAACAGATAACCAACCACCCCTCATCGGCTAAACATAGCAAATACCTATCTCCATCCTAAATAACGAGCCATCGTCCTTATACTTCTAGCATATCGACAAAGGATTTAGTTTTTTCTAACTCGCCAGATTTAAGGGCTCAATGTTGGTCATTACATCCTCATCTCTCAAAGCCTTCAACTTCTTACCCCAAATAGGTTATCTCTATTCATTTAGGAAATCAAGTGGTTTGGGAGTATAGACACAATAAAAGAACTCCTTCCATCCTTCAACCTTGTTCGGTAGATTATAAAAAATACTTAGGGCCTTGTTTCAGGTAGCAATGTATTGCCACTCATTGGCAACCCTCTTTACATGGAAGAAGTGCCTAAGTAGCTGTACAGTCGATTGTCACAACTCTTAAATGCATAGCACCTAAAATGTTAGCAGTCAAATCCATGCGTTCGCATTAAAACTCCCAAAAGCAACTTTGAAGTACCTAAAAAACTCCACAAAGAACTTTGAAAGAAGGAGATGAAGACTGAGCTTGAACGGCTATACATAAATATTGAATGATTAGATATCCCTTATATCATAAGCTAGTTACCTACCTATGGGCACCTCTACTTGCCACCCAAGCTCCTACTGCCTAACTAACCAGCTTCAACTTCTCTTCGCTCGCCATGTAAAGAATACAGCTACTTGTGCTCATTCGTGTTAGTCATCTGTAACAATCGCATAATGTTGTTCTCCTCGCCATCCAAAGGGTACACATCGTTGGGATGTTGCTATACACTCCCTCCTCTCCTCCAAGGATAGTATCAACCTATCTTCTTCTCTTGTCACTCACTATTTACAAGGGAATGGGGCTATTGCCCCTTACTTGGTAAGAGCTCTTACAACCTTCATCTACCTCCCTCAAAATAAAAGGATGGGAAGATCCACTCTAATTGTCAGTCATGCTCTGATTAGCCATCATGAATGATTAACGCGGAATGGAAGTAAAGAAGGAAAAGTAACTAACTTGGAGTAGAAATTTTGGTGGAGTCTCCTCTAAGTAAGTAGAGCAAAGTGAAAAATGAGACCCCACACCTCCTCTTATATAGATAAATAGGGGAATAAGGTGAACAGTTTCTCCCACTTTTAGGGCATGAACCTACAAAAGGACGTATGCTAAACGTTAACTGTCCACATACCCTACTCCTTGAATTAAATTCTTCGATTGATCATTGCACACGAGTTTAGTGCACGTACCCCATTAACCATTAATGTGCACTACATTTCCTAAGGATAGTCATCATGACACATCGAGTAGCTTATCGATCACATCAATCATATTGGAACCGGCATATAGGAAAATAAACCTAACTAAAGGCACCATTTGTCACGATCCTAAGCACCTGAACTAGCTCCCTACTCCAAAGAACATATAACCCAGCCTTGGCCTAGTTGCCTCCATAGATTACTCTCCTTAGTGTCTGAGTGGGGGGCAAGTGTTGACACCCAATTCTCGCTCGGACCAAGGCCTAATAAGCGAGGCCCATCATGAAGGATACCAAAATTTGCTTGAGTGAACAATGAGTCCATTTGTTACATCCAGTTGTTAGCGAGTCTGTAACCTACTTGGTAAGCCTAATAACACCTGCCTAAGCAGGTCACCCCTCAATCATTGAGCCATCATACACCAATTGTCTAGCGTAAGCTTGGACTTTAACTCACCATCGATCAGGCATCAACCAATCCCTTCTTCAGCATCTTGAATTAGCTTTTTGTCTTTAGCACTTACTCTCCACAACAGCTGACTAATGAGTGTTTGACATTCGTAGTATGGCCAGTACACTCGGTAACCCTTGCAATTGTTAGGTGCTTAAGTGGCAGATTTAGCTGTCTAATCAACCATAACATTTCGTCTGTAGTAAAGCTTAGTCTCTATTACGAAGTGCATTGTTTGCTGGCGGCTAATACGAATGAAACTCTAATCACCATATATCTAGATAACTTGTATAAAAGGCGATAGGTGCCATGAAGTAAGACAGAACTCTCTCTCTCCTAAAATCTTTTCTCTTCGTCTTCCTTCTTCTCTTCAAAATTAAGAGTGACACACTATACATACCATAGCCACTAAGCGTGCATGATCCTTAAGATTCTTAGTGCTCGTCCCCCCTCTCCTTTTTCTTGGTCTTTCTTGCTAACTTAAGTATTGGAGGGCTCTCATGGCCACATCCACCATGAGCCTTATACTCGATAAATAGGTATCAAATGGGTGAATTTAGAGTATTGGTAAAACAAATCTGATTAATTTAAAAAATTATGAATAGGCTCGAGACATTAGTTGACAAGACCCTATGGACTCAGATATTAAAAATAAAATAAAATAATAATAATAATAATAATATAGTTAAAATAATACAATTTAATTAAATTATATATTATTTATCATGATTGGATAAAAATAGGTCTCATTAGCTTATAAAGTTTTAAAGATAAATTATATAGATTATAAAATTAATATGGCACATAAAATAACATATAAAATACACATGTATGTGTTGTGTGTAATTTTTAAATACATACATATACCCATAATTAGTTAAAATATCATAATATCAACAGTTTAGGCTAAAATAACCTAAAAAATTAATTAAAAAATCATTAAAAATTATAAAAAAAAATCATAAGCATCTAGGACTTAGTTGTTTAGGCATATGTAATCACTAGGGATAGGTGTTTATGAATTAAGATTAGTGATCATGCAAATTGAGTAGAGTATTTAAGGGAAAATGCCTGAAGAGAGAGAAGAAAATCTATTTCATTACTCCACCAGTTAAGAAAAATATGGAAATCATCTCTACTAGATAGTATATGCAAATTAGGGTTTAGGAAAATTAAGTGATGGATTTGAGGATTTAAAGAAATAAATATAGGAAATTATGCAAAAATAAGGTATAAAATGATCATTGGAGGGTACGACAACATAGAGAATTGATGGAACTTAACCACCACCACCACCACCAAAGCTACACCTACTACCTAAAGTAGTCGACAAGCTTAAAGTTGCCGTGGGTTGCTAGAGCTACATTTTTCTGGTGAAGTCCCTTTCCGATTTGATGTTAAGTAATTTTATAAAAATACCAAAAATACCTCAAAAATTATGAAAAATAATTATTCTTACATATTTTCATGTATAGAATTTAGGAAAAATATCATTTTGTGTAAATTTAGTAGCTAACATATACATCTTTAAGAAATAAGAGAAATTCGATAATTTTCAAAGTTGAAATAAATTAGGTAAATGATGTAGTTTCCACTTCAAAATATTTCTACAAACTATATTAAGTTAATATTAAATTGCTATGTGAAAGTTTTTTGTGATATTATTTTTCATATTTTTATTTGATTTTTGATCCTTAAATAATGCTTAAAATAATGTTTTAGGAGGGAATAATATATATCTTTTAATAATTCTACTTAGATATTAAGTTTGAATCATTATTGAAGTATGATTATTGTTTTGGAATGGTTGGATTGATTAATAAAGTGCAAAATTATGGAAAATTGTTTATTGGCCTTAAAAGGAGAAGTGGTAACTTGAATCTCTTAGTTAGATTGAGATAAATTGATGAATTACGTTGTTTTATATGCGGAGTTAAGAAATAATAATACTAATGAACGCTTGCTTGGAGTATAATTTGATGTTTTAACTTGATTCCATTATTGTAACTTGGAAAAAAGTTAGTAAATTAGCTATTTATAGGACAATGATTAAAGGTAGTAGATGATTTAGAAGATTCTAGACATGAATTTTACACTAGAATGATACTCGAAGAGTAGGTCAAAGGTAGAACTTAAGAATAAAATGTAAAAAATAAGGAAAGTAAAAAGTTGGTCAAATGGTGATTTTATTAAAAATTTTATAGATAATAGAGTCAGAGAGTAACTCAGAGAATATCGTAATAAGAGATTTCACTTGGAGAAATTTAGAGGCTGTCTCAGAAGATAAAACTAGTGTGACAAATGACTCCTGTGTAGCTTAGATACTAACTAAGAGGATTTTTTACTAAAGAAAATTACTATAGAATCACTCAAAACCTTACTAGAGGATTTGGTAGTTTACGGTCATTAGTGAAAATCATTAATTGGTCAAGAAATTATGATTTGTGAGTGAAAATAACTTATAAAACTTTGAAGAAATAACCAAAAACATATAAAATGAACTAATGACTAATGAATTAAAGCTTGAAATCTAATCTATTGTGTATTTCTAAGGACAATTGAAGATTAAGGAGGCAATGATCAAGAGTGAGTTAACTGTAAGCACAAGTAAGTTAGGTATTGATGCTTAATCGCATGTTTAAGTATCATATCAAGATACTTGGAGAAGTAAGAGTGCTTATTTATGGTTATAGCTAGATTGTTTATACGTATACTATGTGTGTGCTTTTGATACTAATTATTGATTGAGAGTTGAACTTCAAGTGTTGTTTTCTATTTGAAAATATCATGTCTTTTGTGTATGAACTTAGTTGCTCACCTTATAATCTATAATAAACTTGAGTTAACTAAGATTTAACCTAACATTCATGAACCTAATAAGGGTAATGATTAGGTTGTTAGATTAAATATCGATACTCTAATAAGGATAGTAGAAATTGTCATTTTCTCACCTTTAGTTGAACTAAGTGACAAGAGAAGGGGTCATAACAATGTTGGGAATTATGGTTTGAATATTGTTTAGGGAGAAGGGTGTTAACTATTGTACAAGTTTGAATTTAATGTGATAGTATTGCGTTGAAACTTCTCAAAATCTAGGTTAGAGTAGATAAAATTTCTCTAACTTCACATTGAATCAATTAAACATTATGTGATGCTCTATCATTTTTTTGTTGTGTTTGCATTTAACTAATGATTGAAAAAACATATTTGTTAATGTACTCTTATGACTCCATCTCTTCTTATTGAGCTAGTTGAGTTTATATCTCAATAGATTGTTTTGTAGGTATAGAGTTATACTCGGAGATGCCTCGTTACAATTGTCCATAGGTTAGTTGTGATAGATTCGGGAGTGAAGTTTTGAAGTCTAGTGAATGGATCCAAGATCATGTTACTTTTGTTTTTCTTTCGTAGGAAGATTATAAGGTCCTCTTAAGAGGCCTTATAGTCTTCCCTAGCTCGCTATTATATATATTATGTTTTATGTAGTCCTCTTATGGAGCTGTATGGTTTCTTTTGAAAACTCTAGAACTTTTAATGTACATAAAAATATGTAAAAGAACTAAACTACTTTTAGATATGAGAAAATGCACTTTTGTAAAGTGTTACTCCATAGATCTTATATACTATATATGCTTCTCTGACTAATTCAAAGTTGGTTGAGTCATCATTCACCTTATGTGAACTATACCTATGTTAGCAGCTAATGAGGGTAGCTTCTAGCCTAAGTTGGTTTATACGATGGAGCTATTATGACTTTTCAAGTTTGAGGTGCGACACCCATTAAGAGTTTTTTGTAGGTATTAAGGATTAGGAAATGAAGCCGAAGCCCATTTGAACTGGACTCTACTTAGGTTTGCTTATCCCATTTGATTCAATTACGATCAACAAGTACCAATAGTAATTAATTTTTGACTTCACCTGATTGAAGGACATGAGGTCAATAGATCATAAAGAGTCTCCTCTTTGATTAATCATGAAGAAAAAAAAATATGGGATTTAGTTGATGTGGAGGGAATTATTCCTAATGAAGAAGTGCAGGTAATCAAGACTATTCCTTTACCTTAGCAAAATCATGATGACAAAATTATTTGACCCTTCGAATGGGGTGGTTGCTACTTAGTTAAGTTGGGCTATCAAAGGAGATGGATTCAGATTTCACAGTAGCAAGGTCAACATCTTTTTTCTCTTCATTTAAACCAACAACCTAGA
This sequence comes from Lumnitzera racemosa, assembly GCA_024138005.1. Classification (NCBI taxonomy): domain Eukaryota; kingdom Viridiplantae; phylum Streptophyta; class Magnoliopsida; order Myrtales; family Combretaceae; genus Lumnitzera; species Lumnitzera racemosa. Next base: position 30,957,866 of record JAMXBC010000011.1, read on the forward strand.
TTATGAAAGTTTATTTCGTTCATAAAAGGTCCTTCCAAAAGTAAAGCACTACCTATGGGGATGCTATAATAATTCCTTAGCATTAAGCTTTAATTTATTTAAAAGGAAATGCAGGTCATCACCTAAATGTAATTTCTGTTCTAAGGATGAATTGATAGAGCATGTTTCGTTAGGTTGTGATTGGGTAAGAGGAGTGTGGTTCTAACATTTGAATTTAAGGATTGAATTGCTACCAAATGTAAGTTTTGCTTTGTGGTTGCTGAACTTGATATCTTAGCTCCAACTTGCCATGGTTAATTGAAGAAATTTTCTATAGAAAATCTAATGGTTTGGCATATTTGGAAGCACAGGTATGAGTGCATTTTTTAGCAGAAAATGGCCATCCTATGCTTTAGTTATTATTAGGTTCAAGGATGTTGCTTTGAAGGCTGATGTAATTGTGCAAGAAGCTACTGTTCATCAACCAAACATTTAGGATTGATTATACAAGAAAATGTTTATTGTAAGAAATGTACACCACTTGAGTTTGGTTTTGTCAAAATTAATGTTGATGCTATTGTAGATAATGCAAATAATAGAGCTAGACTAAGAATTGTAGCTTGTGATTTACATGGATTGTTGTTGTCCGTTGTACCCAAGTCGATCTCTAGCAAGTGTTAGATATCTCTCATATATTTTGATGATAAGAAAAAGAGATAAATGTTAATGAATCATTAAGATTGCAAACACTTAGAAGGGTTCTTAGAAAGTTTAAATTCGCAAATTTATGTTGTCTTCAGAAACTTATTCAAAAGATCTGACTTGACTGAAAAAGAGAATAGTCTGAAATTTTTTTAGAAAGTTTTTCAAAAGTTTTATAAGTAGAAGTGGTATAGTACTTTAGAAGCTTGTTTAGAAACTTTAAAGAAAAGAAAACTAATACTTTTCAGAAAGTCATTTAGAATGTTGAAATGGAAATATGTGACTTTAATTTTTTTTAATATTAAGATTCGGATTCGACAGGCCCTAACTCTACTAGATTGGGTGTATTAGGAAAATACACTTAATTTCATTTCACTTAAGATAGAATCATGATCCATGGGGAATTTTAAGTGAATTAATTTTTGAAAAATTAAGATATGCACAAATATAGATAAAGATAAAGTTGAAATGTATTTTGTGCAATTTCAAATTTCGAATATGAGTCTTATCTTGAAGATATGATTAAGCATATCTCCTTGTCAATTTCAAATCAGAAGCTTATTTGATGGTTACGAATTGGAGTATATCTGATTTAATTTAGATAAGGAGAGTTTCTTTTGAATTTAAATTGACCAAGATCTTTTCCAAATATCTAAGGATTTATCTTTAATAACTAATGGTTGGATAAATATGGAAGTGAAGATAATCCACAAAAGTTTAGCCATCAGAAGATTTCAATATAAAAAGGGAACGGATTCAAAACTTCTTTTAGAGACAATAACACAACTTTGAAAGAAAGTTTTCGCTACACAAAAAGAAGTGTGATCAGTTTCAACCTTTTGAAAAGCCAAAGCTATTGAAAGTATTTCATATACCTTTTCAGAAAGTTCCACTAAAGCAAACGTTACAACAATCATCATTTCCTTTTGAGCGAAATTATTTGAGATTTATATTTTTATTCTCACTTGTAATTTGAAATTATTATTTTATTGTTTAAGTGTTGAAACAAGTACATTTGTAGTTTGTAGTTTTGTATTAACCTAGATTGTTGAGAGGTTAGATAGGTCGAGGAGAGTGCTGTAAAATCCATGTATGATGAGTGCTTATAATATTTTATGATTTGATTTAGTAGATTAAGTGGAACGGTACCAGTGAAGTAGATTAGGTCCCTAACAGTAGAGCTGGAAGAGAGCAGTAGATAGAAGGTCAAAGTTCTATAAAATCTTAACCTGATTTTCTTGTTCCTTACACTTTTTTAATTTGTTTTATTATTTGTTACGTACTGAATTGTTAAAGTATCACTGTTCACCAAATTAAGTTATTAAGAGGGGTGATTTTCTTATATAAAAAAGTTTAAAGATATCAATTCACCCTATCTTGATATTTTAAACGGGACCAACAGTAAGGATGTTGAAGTGTTGATGTTGAAGCTGTACGTAAGGGTCTGAATTTGACTAAAGCTACTACTTGGAGGCACGTTCAAGTCGAAACAGACATTCTTTTGGTTTTCAATGCCTTAACGAAGGATAGGTCCATTGTATGGAAGCATAGGCAGATTGTTGAGGACATTTTTGAGTTAAAATCTTCTTTTTCATTCTGCAGTTTTGATTTTGTTTTTCGTGGAGCTAATAAGTAAGCGGACTGGATTATATCCCATGCCAAAAAGGGGATGTGTAGGGACTTTAGCAGTCCATCCCCTTTCGTTTGTCATTTGCTCCTGGATCATAGCACAAGACCTCTTTAAACTCTGTATTTGTTTGTTTCTTTTTTGCTGTTGAATAGTTTTATCATATTTTTTGGAAAATAAGAAAAATTTCATTTAAAAGAAGAAGATTGTGGTAAAATCCGTGTTTGAGTGCTTTCGGAATAAAAGTCGTCAAGTTTGCACATTTTTACAAGATCAGTGGGTCTTTCTCCTCATTTTCATTTTCATAGATAGGAGGTTATCTGTGCTGTACATAGTAAAGATAAGACGGGGTCCTTGTAATTTGTTCAGATATAATTGTAGTATACCCTCTATAGCATTTTTTTTTCTTTTTTTTTTCCCATGAAAAATATTAATTTTATTTGTTAAATCACATTGGAAGCACATATCATATATATGCAAATAATAAATTCCAAATCTGTTACAATTTTTATATAGTTATTTTACCTGTTTATTATGATTAAGTTTTCTTTAGTAATTTCTATAATACCTGCAAAACAGTTGGTGGGTTAATGAAGTAAAAAAAAAATACAAATAAGAGCCCAAAAATTTAATGTGACAACTAACACATAACTAATATAATTATGAGTGATATAGATTCAGAGAAGGTTTCTGTGTGATCGTGAAATAAAACCCAAGGGTGGGACAACCGGAATATGGTCTGTAAAATTCACAATCCCTTCATTGGACAAACTGGGTAATAATGATTATAGTGATCGTAATGCAATCCCTGAGCAAAAGGCCAACTTGCAGTTGCGACCAAGTCCTTGTCATGCCCGATACATTGTACATGTTTTCCTAATTTTAACAATTCACATTGCAGGTGAAATTATTGTAGTCCGAAGAATTGCAGTTATTTTTTGTATTGGGAACTCATGATTAAGAACTGAACAGGCAAATTCTTTGGTATATTGTGAAAATGGAAACCCACCTCGGTAAATACTGTTCTGGAAAAAGTGGCTAATTAATTGGTGATTAATGGACCACAAATTTGGGGAAAGTGGGCACTTCTAGTCATGTGCTCAACCAATATATAGACCCAATAAATAGAAATATTAATTGAAGGTAGAAGGATGATTAAGAACAGCTATAAAGATAACATCCAAATTCTTGCTTAGCCTCAAGTAGCAACTTCATCATCACCCTTCCAAACCCACCAATGGACAACCAACGAAAGATGAGCTAAAAGATAGGTGGGAGAGGCTAGAATTAGTTATATTTTCCATAATTTTTTTTAATATATACAAAAATAAAATTCATAATAGACTATTCTTAATATAATATATATTACAATGTAAATGAGAAAATACTTTTCATTTTAAATGCATTCGATTCTCCATATACCGAATTACATCTACCTTTATTGATTATTATCACGTACGAGTCACTATTAGGCCATGATGTTACTGTGTATCATGGTCAAACATATCTTTTAAAAGCCTATAAAAAGGTGAAAATTTCAAATATTATAGTTCTAATTGATTCCATTTTTATTAGCAAAGTTCACTTGGCTTCTAATCACTTACCGATCTGTACCTCTTGCATCAAAGTGTTATCTACTTGGCATAAATGCCTTGCAAATCTTCGTAACTCAAAATTTCAGTATAACCACTTTACCATGTGTCCTTATTAAGTACACATCATGGCTCAGGATTTGTCTAAAACTATAAAAAAAAAAAAAAAAAAAAACCTATAACTGCTAAGAACACAATTTATATGACCTTCACATGTTTAAGCATAAAAAGTGGCTCTAAAAAGTCCAACTCGTACTGTGGATACGCCAACGTTTGGAAAGATGTCTGACAACATCAAGACACCCCAATTCTAGCTTTTTTTTTTCCAACTACTAACCCTTTATTTAGTATTTCTTTAGATCAATAGCTTTCCATATAAGTGGCACCTAATCTATTGTAAAAATGTAACTAGAAAATTTCATACTCTATGCCTTCTCCATGGATTTGTTTTTTTGCCATTTTAATTTGATATATCACTTTTATTTAAGATGTTATATGAAACAGCTTTTATAATATAAAATAAATAATTCATTGTGCTCATTAGCACCTGACCTTGGGATGTGGATCATCTAAGGCATATTAGTATGGTGTAATTCTCCTATTTGAGTCAAGTTTAAAACCAAACCCCTCCTTCGAAGGATAAATAGGTTGATTAGAGAAAGATCCAATATAATCCTTGTCCATATTCATGGTTAGTGACCTTCTATACAATTTGAATGAAAAATATGATATGGAAACACTAATGATTCAAATTGTCAAAAATTTATCTTAGAATTTTAATATTATAAAAATGTAACTAAAAAATTTTATAGATTTCATAGAGTATTTTATAACCTATAAATTCTATAGCATATAGATTCCAGGATAGTTTGAATGTGTTATAAGATACATTTTAGTTCCAAAATTTAGATAATTATATCTATAGGATAGGATACTAATACTTACTTATGCTTTATCCATTATTATCCTTTCTTCCTCTCCAAAGCGTTTTTTAGGGAGAAAAATAGAAAAGACATCCCAATATTCGAGAGATATGCTCTATTTGGGATACTATAGATCATTATTTAATAGTTATTTTGACTCTAATTTATTTTAATCCCTTTTACAATAGCAATGGTTAGATGCTTGAATTTGTAAAAAGGCTATTAGGGGGACAAAAGAAGCAGAAAAGAGGAGAAAGAAAAGTCCCACATAGGCCAACCCACATGGACCGGAGTTGCGCGGTGCAATCGCAAACCAGTGAAAAGGAGAGGAGACTGAAAATATAAATAGATTATCAAGAGGCTGGATGAGGCCAAAGACTTTTTCGTTCACGTGTATGACAAAAGTGGGACTTTTGGGATGGGACTCGAAAGCAGGAGGGTGTACAAGAGAAGAAAAGGTCATAGTTACAACGGAAATATAATGAAAGATTTCCTCTAAACTTTTATTTTTTCTACTTAAAAGTTTTTGTATTGAACATCAAATCAAATCACGCACATCATATAAAATCTGTATCTATAAAAATTAAATATAATGATATAATAAAATTTAAAATATAAAATAATTATTAAATTAAACTGTTCACATTATTGATGATTTTATAAAAGTAACTTATGCATAAATGGCTATAAAAATGCATAAGGAAAAAAAAATATACAATTGCATTAATACATTATCTATATTATTAAAATCAAAGACACCCCATTCAATGTTGTTAGAGTTTTAAAATTCCATTTTATTTGGGTTTCACCAAACAACCCAACATACTAAATAGTTATTAATAAATCATTAATATGTTAAGTTTATTATAGTAAAAAACTCTATATGCCAAAAGATGATATCTAACTTATAGATTTTCAATGAAAAATAGTATCTAAATTAAAAATCTCCTATCAAAATGACAATTTCCAATTATGACTTCAATATCTATAAATCTTAATAATTATTTCATCAAATTACCAATTACTATGAGATCCATACTAAAAACATTTTATTATTTATTTAATGATACGTTCAATTATATTCATTTCACAAATAATTTGTTTGCTTTCAAAATTTTAGTAAAAAAAAAAAAGCTATTAATAAATGTTGATACCAAATTCTTACTCGACCAAAGGCTCAACTTAGATGCAAATCCTTGAAAGCCCACTGGCATTTAGAGAGATGGTTTCCCCATATTCTCCAAGTGTCCTGACTTGCTTAGATACCTTCACTATCTCTAAGCCCCATGAGATATATTCTATTAAACGTCTCCTTGAGGACTTAAGCATCCACTCCAGTAAGTCCAAAGATGGAAAGCCCACTTAACACATGAGGAAACCACCAATGAGCTGGCTAAGCTTGGTGTGAGATGAATCACTCTCCTATCCAGCCTAAGCATGATATGTGAGGTTACTCTTGTCTTCACAAGCTCCCTAGTACCCGACTAGTCACTCGTAGTGTGCTCACACTACCTTGCTGGCCTCTTCGCTCCTTTTTTTTTTTTTTTTTTGGTATCTAATGCTAGCATCTCATCTTGACTCATTAATTACAGCCTAACATCATTGGTACGATAAGCATACTAGATAAACCTTGAAGGTGTTAGACTTGCATATTAAGATGTGTTTGCCAGCATAGTCATGATTGACTAACTCCTAAAGCCATCTTGTTAACTCTACAGCATAAATCCTTTGCCAATAGCTGATACAAACAAGTCTTAGACCAATACGTATCCAGTTAGTTGTACCCCCTTACACTTAGTGTAAGGAGCTGATAGGTAAGGAGATCTAAATTTAATCAAACTATTAACTACTAAAAACTCGTACACCTTTCTATACTTAAGTACTCTCCCTAAGGATAACTAGTGCTCGAACTCTCATAATCTCTATGCCTCTTGTCCACTTTACTGACTTAAGCATCAGAGATCCTTTGTAAAATCATCCATAAGGGGTTTTTTATAGGTAACAAGGAGTAAGGAGATCGTTAGGCCCATCCTACATTGAAGACCTATCTATTGCATCACCTATAGTTGATTTAACTACAGTCAACATTTTGGTACTTGTTGTTTTAGGCTTCTCCACACATGATGGCTAAGAGCAAAAATACCAATCTACAAGTTGCATAACTAGGTGATGCCCACGCCATAGGGCTTAATAATGCCACTACCACCAGGAACTCAAGCCTACAAAATCCAGCAATTTGGACTCCTTTTTCAACGGATGCTTAAAGAAAGCAAAAAGACTTAAGAGTCCAATGTTGCCTTAAAAAAGGATGTTGTGACACTAAAAAACACATCCCATAAAAGACCTAAGGAGGCAATCGCCAAATCCTCCTCATAACCAAGCAAAAATAATAAGCCGCATACTACATGCCTGGCGCATTCACGCGACTAGGTTTAGAACAACCAATAAGCCCTTGAGGACTTGCACGATTGGTTGAGCCGTAATCGTGCTAAAACATACACGCAAGGTGTGCACATAGTGACAAGTAGACCCTTTGATGACTTGTCCTGAGGATAATCCCCAAAAGCCTTTAAAGAAATGAATGTCCAAGAGTTAGATGAGTACAATCATTGCGCATCTAACGTATGGGACCAAAATAAAGTGGAATCATTTGCTAGCGCATCACTCTCCACATCAATGAAGAGTCCATTCATCCTACTGATTCTAGAGGAAATCTTACCTATAATGAAACCACTAACCTGGATGATTGCCTCATTTACTTTCGCACCATGATGAGCTTATACAATTTCACAGATGCCATCATATGTAAGGCCTTCTCGAGTACATTGGCAAAAGTAGCTTTATTGCGGTTCAACACCTTACTTGATGGCTCCATCACATCTTTTTATGATTTGGTAGGCAAGTTTTAGCAAAATTTCTTAAGCTCCAAGGTCCCAAGAAGAGACTCATCCATACTTTACAACCTTAAGTAATACCTAAATTAGAGCCTCTATGCATACCTTAGGCGCTTCAATTGCATGAAGCTCCAAGTTTCCAAACTTGACACTTAGATGGCCCTACAGGCCTTCATTACAGGAATAAACCCCATTTAAAGGATCTTTAACACTGTTTCGCTGAATAAGCCGAACTCCTTAGACAAGTTCATGTAGGTAGTTAAAAAATATGTAGCCCAAGAGGATGCCATCAAAGTGTGATTCGAGGTAAACAACAACATCCGTGAGTCGGTAAAAGATCGATTAAGGCTGAGAGACCACAAACAAGAAGCCCTCTTAAGAGATAGATGAGGAAAATAAAGAAAAAATTTCCAAGACTATCCTTCATATACACCTCTCAGTCGACCCTTCAGGGAAGTCATGTATGAGATTAGGTGTAGGACACAACGCATGAATGCCGACGCCTCAAGAATGCAATTGAAGGCTTTGTTCGAAAATGTCGCATTAAACATCTCATAGTAGATGAAAGGAACCAATTACAATGGCCAACCTAGTACCACCAAATGGAGCAACAACAATAGCAAAACTAATAAGGAGATGACACAACTAGTGCATGGAACCGTCGAAGAAGATGAAGACAAGTAAACACTATATTCGGAGGCCTCAATATCACTGCAAACACTACCTTTACACCAGTTAAGCACGAAATATACCTGATCTAGACTAAAAAACCTAAAACAGACACCATTGTTAGCTTCACCTTGGAAGACAAGCATGGCATCGACTAGTGATGCTCTCATATTAAATGTGAAGATTGGGCACTTTGATGTAGCCAAGACATTTGTAGACAATAGAAGCTTGGCAGGCATACTCTTTTATGGCTAACTAAGGGAATCATTACTATGCTAGAGTGACTAGGCAATGGTGAGGATAGTCATTGCCTTTTATGGCAAAGTCATTGCCTTGAATCGATTTGTATTCAAGAGTGTTGACAAATGCTTGTAATTCTTCAAACTTTTAAAGAATCCTTCTAAGTTCAAATGGATAGCAGAGTGTTAAAAAGCCTTCAACGACCTAAAGGAATTTCTCGAGAGCTTACTAGTGCTCTCTAAACTAGTCCTCAGCGAAGAACTATATCTTTACCTCACCGTTAATGACAAAGCATTATCATTAGTCCTTGTTTAAGCAAATGAACAAGAACATATGCCTATATATTATGTCAGTCATATCTTATAAGGGTTGAAGGCCGAGTACACTAAGGTTAAGAAATTCACCCTAGTAGTAGTCATCGTAGCATGGAAGCTTAGGTTATATTTTCAAGCCCATCTAATCACTGTCGTAACTAACCAACTACTTAGAGTTATCTTTTAGAAGCCTAATACCTTGGGTAGAATGGTTAAATATGCCTTCAAGCTTAGCATTCATGATAATAGAAATCAAGCTACAAGACTTATGACTTAAGCTTGAGTACAAAGACTTAAGAGCTTAGTAAGGCATATTCTCTTTTCCTAACTTACACAAAAAGAATTTAAGTTGTTTCTATTCTCTGACTTGTTACCACTTTTAAGCTGAGCTCCCCCTTCCTATTATTGATCTTTGTATGCCGACTTGAGGAATGCTAAGAAAATAGTTCTACTTACTTACCTATCAACTCGACCGACTTTATTTTGAGCTGAGCCTACAATAGAAGAGTCAGCAAGTTAGCTCAGCATCAGCCAGAATGTCCGTACACTTGCATTTGTTTCTACTCACAATCTACTTACATCCATTTTCGCTTATAATCTACCAATATCCACCAATTGTGTGTCCAAGCCTCCCATTTGATGGAATTTGCTACATAAATCACCTATTTTCTGATTTCTCTTTTGTACCCTTTTACATTCCTTGTACTTTACCTCTTTTGGACGATACCCTTTTTAGTCTTTTCAACCTTTAGTAAAAGATGCCCTAGATTTTTGGGTGTAAATACCCCTCTTTTATGTAGTAGTAAGTATAAATCATCTTAAATCATTAAATATATCAAACCTTCAATTTCTTGTGAGCTAATTTTAGCTTGCTTGTCTGACTCTTTTCTTAACCCTTAAGCATATTTAAGTAGCGAGTGACCTCATTTAACTAACTCATGCATCATATCAAGCTAGTTCGTGAGTCCACAGAGTTCCTTGGTGTATCATATCATTGGATTCATTTGTAAGTTTTGCTTATTTTGGTGCATTCTACCCTTATTTCGAGCTTTCTGTAAGCTTGGACCTATCTCCTAAATATGGCCGTCCTTATCTATTATTCGTATAGTATATCATCTTGGTATCAAAATGAAGGTTCGCATTAAGTAGGTCATTATTGAGTTGTGTTATTAAGGGGTAAGTCATTGTTGACTTTTGTTGTTGATTGTGTTACATTAGTTACTATCAGTGGTAGAGTATGTGGATTGTGGAGTAGTATAGTATACAATGGTTGTACTTGAGTGACTGTAAGTATAGAGTGAGTAGCAGGAGTGATAGTTTCATTCCATTATGGTGGCTATTGTGTGATACTCTATTCTACTCTATTTTGGGTTGTGAAAAGTATAGTAAGTAGTAACTATGTATTTCTTTAGAAGGTTTGACCCAGTTAGATGTAATGTTGAATCTATGTAGTGAGGTGCATTGGTTTCTATTCAAAAGGAAGTCAAGTGTATTTTGTGAAGTTAGTGTGTTGACTAATTGGAGGTTACAAGTGTATTGTTTATTGAGTAATATAAGTATTGTTTGTTCGTTGTAAGCACATGGTTGAGTAAAAGGATGACTGATTCAAATGTTGATACTGGTGTTAAAGATGACAATGGTGAGGTTATTCATCTTAGTCTATGAAATACCCAATGAATGAATCGATGAAGTAACTAATATGGTAGTAGAGTTAATGTGGGTAGTTCACATGTTTGTTTCTAGACTTGTTGAGAACAATCAAAATACTCCCTAAGCTACTCTTAAAGTTGGAGGCATTCTACAAGAGGCTCAATGTTTGTATAGGCAATACCCAGCTTAATAAGAACGAAGTGGAGGAGTTAAAGGAGTAGGAGGACATGTGCGGAGAAGAATAGATCTGAGTGAAGTAGATGAGGAGGAAAGAGAAGTATTATGAAGTAAAGGACAATGCTCATGCATTATGAGCTATCGACCATATAAAGCTTTAGGTTTTGATGTTGAATAAAGCTTTAGGTTTTGATGTTCAACTTATCTAGAAATGCTGATGATTATCTAGATTGAGAAGAGAAGTACAACAAGTTTTCAAATATTATCAATACAAGGATTACAATAAGGTCCCAATTGTTGCTATCAAATTCTCAAGATATACTACAATGTAGTGAAGAAACTTTTAAGCCATGAGAAGGTAAGATAGATATAGAGAGGTTAGTACTTGGCTTAAAATGAAGCGAGTCCTTAGAGCCATATTTATGCTAGACACTTACTTGCAAGATACTTTGCTCAGCTCTAAGAACTTAAGTAAGGAAACGTCACTATCGATGGGTATGTGTGAGAGTTTTAAGTACTTATGATCAAATGCGAGGTCAATGAACCTTCAACACAAACAGTAGCTAGATTCTTAATTGGATTGAGGATAGAAATATGAGATATAGTGGAGTTTCCATAGTTGGTCACTTTGCATGAAGTGATAAGAATTGCTCAGTGGAGAGATAAAGGAGGAATAGATCGAGTTGACCTCAATTGAGTCGACCTATTTAAGGTAACCAATCTACCTAAGCTAGTAACCGACCTAAATATAGTACTAAGCCTAGTAAGAGCACTGAAGTTATGTTTGAGCAGAAGAACCGCCCTACTGACCAAGATGTATCGAAGAGAACTTATGATAAAGGTCAAGGATCAAGCTGAAAGACAAGCTAGATTAAGTATTTTAAGTGCTAAAGTTTTGGCCACATGGTCACTCATGCCCTAATTGATGTACAATGGTCATCAAAGGTGAAGTCTCTACCATTAAAGTAGACAATACTGACAAGGAGCCTAAAGAAAAGGCAGAGTTGAAAGAGGAAATTGAGGAGAATGGTGAAGATCTTGTAGAAGAAAACATGTTTGCTGACGACTTGGACAAGCTAACTTTAGTTGTCCAAAGAGCTTTGAACATTAAGCTAACTGTTGAGGAGGAGCAACGAGAAAACTTATTCCTTATCATATGGAAAGTAAGTGATCAGGTATGTGCACTCCTTGTAAATAGTGGCAATTGTACTAATGTGGCATCTACCAACCTAATTTAGAAGTTCAAGTTACCTCCTTTATCACATCCAAGACCATATAAGTTGCATTGGCTAAATGAGAAGGAAGTACTATATGTTACTCAGTAAGTACTGCTACCGATTTCAATTGGGAACTATTTTGATGAAATTCTCTGTGATGTACTACCCATGTGTACATCATATGTATTGTTAGGTTGACCTTGGTTACTTAATCGAAGGGTCATACATGATAGGTTTGGGAATATGTACACATTTGGAAAGGATGAGAAGAGGATCACCTTAAATCCCATGACCTCAAGCAAAGTGAGTAAATCACAAGCCAAGTTAGCTTGAGGATCAAAGAAGACGTTAGTTTTGAGTCAATTCGAGCTTCAAGTAGCCATTGAATCCAATGTATCGACGTTTCTATTGATGAGAAGACTATTGGAATTGAAAGAGTAAGTTGTGCTACCTAAAGAGATCAGAGAACTATTGGAAGAGTATGCTGACCTGTTCCCTAAGTAGTTACCTGAAGGACTGCTCCCCTTTCTAAGGGATTGAGCATTGCATTGACTTAATACCTTCTGTTACCCTACTGAATAAGCCTACTTATCGGATGAATCCTAAGTAAGCTATCGTGCTCTAGAGGTAAGTCTACGAATTGTTGGACAATGGATATGTAAGAGAAAGCCCCAGCCTTTGTCCTATGCCAGTGTTGCTTGTACCATAGAAGGATGGTACTTAGTGTATGTATGTGGATAAGAGAGTTATAACCAAGATCACAATTGAGTATAAGTACCCTTTTTCAAGACTAGATGATATGTTAGAGGAATTGAATGTTGCTAGAATTTTCAATAAGATAGACCTAAGATCTGGTTATCATCAGATTCATATGAGATAAGAAGATGAAGAAAAGGCTGCCTTCAAGAGTTGACATAGTCTATATGAGTGAATGGTTATGCCATTTAGCTTATCTAATACTCTAAGCACTTTCATGAGATTAATGAACCATGTGCTGAGGAATCAAATTGGGAGATTTGTTGTGGTTTACTTTGATGAGATCCTTATGTATAGTGCCTACTTAGCTAGTCATATTGACAATTTGTGAGCTATGTTTGATCTACTCTGAGTTGAAAAGCTCTTTTAGAGTTTTAAGAAGTGTTGTTTCTGTTAAGGAGAAGTGGTCTTCCTTAGATATGTTGTTAGTAGAGGAGGTTTACATATTGCTATTAAGAAGATCCGAGTTATCATTAAATGGCCAACTCCATAAACTAACTTCCTTCTATCGTTGCTTTATCAAAGGATTTAATACCATTGTTGCCCCCTTCACCGAACTAACAAAAAAGAATATAGGGTTCAAGTGGGGAGAGACAGAAGAAAGAAGTTTTATTGAGGTGAAGGAGAGGTTGACCTGTATACCCATGTTAGTCCTACTTGACTTCAAGAAGGTATTTCAGCTTAAGTGTAATGCATCAGGAGTTGGTACAAGAGCTATGTTGGTGCAAGAAGGTTGACTTGTTGCATAACATAGTGAGAAGTTAAGAGGACCACAATTAAATTACTCTATATACGATAAAGAACTCCTTGCATCAATCTAAGCTCTTCAAGTGAGGGAACATTACCTTGTACCAAGGGAGTTTATCATTTACACTTATCTTAAGTGCTTAAGATATCTCTTGAGTTAGACCAAGCTTTCAAAGAGGAAAGCTTAATGGGTTGCATTTTTGGAAGGATTCAATTTGTGGTTAAGTATAAAAAAGGTAAGACAAGACTAATGTGGTTGTCGATGCTTTGTCAAGAAGACATATTCTTCTTATTGAGCTCTAGACCAGATTATTAGGATTTATAAGCATCAAAGAGTAGTATCTTCTTTGAATGCAAGGTTCTTTTAGCATAAGATGAGGTGCAACGTATACTGTGTGCTTGAGAGTTGCATGATCTATAGGACAAAAACCAAAGCTGAGTAAGGGAAAGCTATGCCTCTACCTATCCCGACTAAACTGTAGGTTGATTTGAGTATGGAATTTATCCTTGGTTTACCCCAAACTGCCTTAGGCAAAGATTCCGTAGTGGTTGTCATGAACAGATTCAATAAGATAGCACACTTTATGCCTTGGTTTACCCCAAAAGAAGGACATATGAACCACTGAATACAAGGTCCTTTTAGCATAAGATGAGGTGCAATGTGTACTGTATGCTTGGGAGTTGAACGATTTGCAAAAGGATAAAAAGCAAAGCTAAGTAAGGGAGAGTTATGCCACTACCTATCCCAACTAAATTGTGGGATAATTTGAGTATGGACTTTATCTTTAGTTTACCCCAAACCGCCCTAGGCAAAGATTCTACAATGGTCGTCATGAACAAATTTAAAAAGATGGTACACTTTATGCCTTGTACAAAGATTAATGATGCTTCAGCTTTTGCTTTTTTCTTTTTGTAGGAGATCATTCGTTTGCACGAAATGCTGAAGAGTATAGTATCAAATCAAGACCCAAAATTCTTGATCCATTTTTGGAAAACTCTCTGGTGTGTGATGGGAACTAAACTACTTCTCAACACTTCACCCGTAAACCACTAGTCAAATAGAGGTAGTCAACCGCACTTTAGGTTTGCTATTTCGAACTATAGTAGGAAATAACTTGGCCAAGTAGGATGTATGCTGGCCTATGGTAAAATTTGCTTACATGGACCTATTGAGATTGCTGTTTTCCCGATTTGGTGCTTGGACTGGGGTGTTGTAGAGGAGTCGATTCCTCGTGTCGGCTAATCACCTCAGCAGCTTCTTGGAGGGTATAGAGAGTAAAGTAACTTGGCAATTTAGACATGGATAAACACTACTCTTCAGTATTTAACTCACCTCGAACAGCTTTGCGAAACATCTGAGAAAGCCTTCAGGCTCAAGAGCTAGTGATTGGTCCTTGATCCCTATTATCCCCTCCAAGTTGTTTGAGATTTATGATCAAATCTAGTTCGGCTTTAGGTTGCTCATCCTTGGGAGTGTAAGGTTGGAGATCGGCAATGCTGAAAGAGTCTGAGATTCCATATCCTTCAGGTAATTCAATCTTATAAGCATTAGGATCGATCTTTTCAAATACTTTAAAAGGTCCATCGGCTCTAGAAGATAACTTGCTCTTCCTCAAGTTTGGGAACTGATCTTTATTGAGATGTATTTGGACTAAATCACTTAGCTGAAACTCTCTCTTCCTCCATCCTCGGCTCCATTTCTTGAGCTTATTATTAGCTCGGCTCAATTACTCTATAACCTTTCGGTACATAACTCTGAGGGCCTCGACTCTTTCTGAGGCTAGCCAATCATCATTAAGACTTAGCTGGAGTGATTGGTCCATCAGAAGCTTAGGGTTGAATCTATAGATAACCTTGAATGGAGACATGTTTGTAATGCTGTAAGCGGTCCTATTGTAGGCAAATTTGATGATAAGTACACATAGATCCCAATTAGTCATGTTTTGCCTGATAGCAACTGGTAGCAAAGTTCCCATAGTTTGGTTAACAATTTTGGTCTCTCTATCGGTCTGTGGATGGCAGGACATGCTGTACAATAGCTTAGTTTCCATTCACCTCCAAAGTGTCCTCCAAAAGTGGCTCATGAACTTAGGGTCTTGATCAGAAACAATGGTTCAAGCGTATTGTGAAGCTTGATCACCTCCTGCAAGAAAAGAAAGAGATAGTCAAAGCGTCGTTAGTTTTAGAGTAAGGCATGAAATGTACCATCTTGCTAAATTGATTTATAACCACCATGATGGAGTCCTTCCTTTAGGACATCCTTAGGAATCCCAACATGAAGTCCATGCTTAAGCCGGGCCATGGTTTGGTTAGGATAGGCAAGGGTAGATAATGTCCTTGCTCAAATTGGCTCTTTTCCTTCCTGTAGGTCGCACACCTTTCCAGTACGGACTTCACGTTTCTCATTATTCTCGACCAAAAGAATCTTACAGAAAATACTTCATAGGTTCGGTGCTGGCCAAAATGTCCTGTTAATCCTCCTCCATGTGCCTTATACATTATCAATTCTCCTATGGAATAAGTTAGAATACATAACCTCTTCTTTTTGAATAGGTATCCATCTTCCCTATGATGTTCATCAAATGTCCGTCCTTCCTCACATTGGGCATAGATAGGATTAAAGTGTGAGTCCTTAGCATACAATTTCTTTATGGTTGAAAAACCAAGTAGCATTGTTTATAGCTCAGATAGGAAGGTATGTCGTTGCAATAGGGCATTGGCCAGGATGTTGTTCCTTCCATTCTTGTATTTTACAACATAAGAAAAACCTTTCATGAATTTGACTCATTTGTTTTGTCTCTGGGACAACTTCGACTGGCTCTTTAGATATCTCAAGGAATTATGATTAGTATAAATCATAAATTCCTTTAGCAGAAAATAGTGTTGCCATATCGTTAGGGCTCGGATTAAGGAGTAGAACTCCTTGTCATAGACAGAGTAGTTGAGTGTAGCTCCTTGAAGTTTTTCACTAAAGTAGGGAATAGGATGACCTTCTTGCATTAGTACAGCACTTATGCCTAGTTCGAATACATCATACCCTATTTTAAACACCTTGTTAAAGCTTGGTAGAGCTAAGACGAGGGTTGTAGTTAGCTTCTCTTTCACTTCCTCAAAATTCTTTTACTCCTTTGCTCTTCATTTGAATTCAACATTCTTCTTTGAGAATTCAGTGAGTGGGGCCACAATTGTATTGAAATTCTTTATGAATATGCGATAGAATGATGCCAAGCCATGAAAACTCCTCACATCAACAGAATAGGTTGGGTCAAGCCATTCTATGATCACCCTTATCTTCTCTTCATTGACTCAGATGCTACCTTTGCTCACATCAAACCCTAAGAAGATCACCTTAGGTTAGCAAAAGTTGCACTTGTTTAGATTGGTGTAGAGCTGTTCAGTTTGGAGTTCGCAAAGACTCTTCGGAGATGCTCCTGGTAAATCTCTAGGTTGCTGTTGTACATTAAAATGTTGTTAAAATAAACTACAACAAAACTTCCCATGAATTCTCGAAGCACATGATTCATCAAGCGCATAAATGTGCTCGACACATTGAACAGTCCAAATAGCATTATTAGCCATTCATATAAGCCATATTGAATCTTAAATGTAGTCTTCCACTCATCACCTTCGTGCATTCAGATCTGATGGTATCCAGATTTAAGGTCTATCTTAGAGAATAATCTTGCTCCACTTAACTCATCTAGTATGTCATTAAGCCTAAGCATGGGATACCTGTACTTGATGGTGATTCGATTGATCGCTCAGCTATCCACATACATCCTCCAAGAACCATACTTCTTTGGTACCAACAAAGCCAGAATGGCACAGGGGCTAAGGGTCTCATGCACATACCTTTTCTTCATAAGGTTGTCTACTTGCCTCTATAGCTTGGCAACTTGTTTAAGGTTTAGCTTATAGGCTTCGAACATATGGCTGCTAAATGTCCAAATCGCAGTATCATGATACTCCTATGAGACATAATGAACAGTACCGACGAGAGCGACCCCAAAGAAGAAAAGAATGTTGGAGAACCTAAAGTGGGAGAGCAAGAGGAGACCTATGTCAATGCTGACTAAAAAGAAGTAATGACCTTAGTCCTAAGACAAGTCTTAAGTTCATTACTGAACTCTGAGGAGGTTCAAAGAGAGAATTGGTTTCATACCAAGTGTACTATCAAATGGCAACTATGCATTATCATCGTAGATGGAGGAAGTTGTACTAATGTCATTATACATTCCTTTGTGTAGAGGTTAGGTTTGCCGACCTTAAAGCATCCTCGACCTTATAAGCTACATTGGTTTCATGATAAGGGTGCTTTATACGTAATTGAACAAGTGACTATACTGTTCAGTATTAGGAACATGTACAGGGACGAAGTAACATGCGATGTTGTCCCTATGGGAGCTTCCCATCTGCTGCTTGGATAACCTTGGTTGTTCGATTGATGTATCACACACGACGAGTATAAAAACACCTATGCCTTTATCAAGGATGGAAAGAGGATAATGTTGTGACCACTAACCTCATTATAAGTAAATGAAACCTATAATCAGCTTACTTGAGCTAGTACGAAGAAAGCCTTAGTGATGAGCCGTAGAGAGCTCTAATCTGTTGAGAAGATTAATGAACTGATGTTCTTGTTGGTTAGACGATTGATAGAGATGAGGAATTGCAAGATGTCCCAGAAGAGATTCGAAGATTGCTAAATGAGTTTTTCGACCTATTTTCGAAAGAGTTGCCTAAAGGATTGCTACTAGTCCGAGGCATAGAGTATTGTATTGATCTGCAGCCACGTACCACCCTATCAAATTGACCTGTATACAAGATGAACCCTGAGCAAGTTGTCGAGTTGAAAAGATAGGTAGATGAACTTGATGAGCGATGATATGTAAAGGAGAGCATAAGCCCTTGTATTGTACCAACTCTGCTTATCCTAAAGAAGGATGGTTCATGGCATATGTGCATCGATAGTCGAGCAATCAACCGAATTACTATCAAGTATAAATACCCAATACCGAGGCTTGATGACATGTTAGATGAGCTTAATGGGGCAAAGATATTTTCGAAGATTGATTTGCGAAGTGGCTACCACCAAATTTGCATGAGGCCAGGCAACGAATGGAAGATTGCCTTCAAAATTAGGTATGGACTCTACGAATGGTTGGTTATGCCATTTGGACTTACGAATGCACCGAGCACATTCATGAGGTTAATGAACCATGTGATGCACCTTCTACTTGGAAGATATGTGGTCATATACTTTGATGACATATTAGTATATGGTGCTGACCTGGATGACGATGTTCAACATTTTTGTAAAGTATTTGACGTTTTATGAGTTGAGAGGTTGTATGGGAATATGAAGAAATGTACGTTTTGCTAGAGTAAGGTGATTTTCTTAGGGTTTGTAGTGTCAGGGGATGGAATTTGAGTAGATGAAGAGAAGATTCAAGCAGTTCTAGAATAGTCGACGCCGAAGAATGTCATAAAGTTTGAAGTTTCCATGGCCTAGCTTTTTTCTAAAAGCTATTTATTAAAGACTTCAGCACAATAGCCGCCCCATTGATTGAGTTGACAAAGAAGAATGAAGGGTTTAGGTAGAGCAATTGAGCCGAGAGAAGCTTCAAGGAGATCAAGGAGAAGTTCACCTTGGCCCCTATCTTTTTACTACCAGATTTTGACAAGCCCTTTGAACTAGAGTGTAATGCATCGAGAGTTAGAATTGGTACTATGCTGATGCAAGAATGACAGTTCGTCACTTACTATAGTGAGAAACTGAGTGGCCAGCCTTGAACTATTTTGTATGCGAAAAGGAGTTGTACTCCCTTTTATGATCCTTTATCGTTTGGTAACACTACCGTTTGCTATTTATACTGACCACAAGTCCTTGAAGCATTTTGGGAGTCAGAACAAGCTTTCGAAAAGACAAGCCAAGTGGTTAAAGTTCATAGAGGGTTTCTCGTACGTTATTTATCATAAGAAGGAAAGCATAAATGTAGTCATCAACGCTCTATCAAGACGGCAAACCTTGCTAACCACTTTGCAAATAAAATTATTGGGATTCTTACTCATCACTGAGCGATATGCTAATAACCCTCACTTCGGTTCCGTTGTTAAATATTATCTTGAAGGACTAGTTATGGGAGGATATTATCTTAATGATGGCTATCTATTCAAGGACCACAGGCTATGCATTCCAAGCTGCTCTACATATGAGCTGTTGGTCCAGGAAGCTCACAGTGGTAAACTTTCAGGCCACTTTGGGGAAGTCAAGATAACCAATCTGTTAAAGGAGAATTTTTATTGGCTAGGTTTGGCCAAAGATGTCCATAAGATAATCGGTTGTTGTAAAGTGCGTAAGCATGTTAAGGGGAAAAGAGAACCTTAAGGAGAGTACATGCCTCTACTAACGCTTACCTTACCATGGGCTGACCTCAGCATGGACTTTGTCCTAGGGTTACTTTAGACATCTAAAAGAAAAGATTCTATCTTTGTTGTAGTGGATCACTTCAGTAAGATGGCGCACTTCATTCCATGCCATTAGACTAATGATGCCTTATATATCGTTGATTTGTTTTTGTAGGAGATTCTCTGACTACATAGAATACCGAAGACTATTGTCTCAGATCAAGATACAAATTTTTTGAGCTATTTCTAGAAGATACTTTGGAGGAGACTTAAGAATAAATTAGTGTTCAACTCCAGTAGCCACCCTCAGATTGATGGCTAGACTGAAGTGGTAAATAGGATACTAAGCAAGCTACTCAAAGCTATTATAAGGAAGAACCTGAGGGATTAGGATTTGTGCATACCAGTCGTAGAGTTCACATACAACCTAACTGTCCACAATATTACAGGGAAGACCCTATTCGAGGTCGTCTATGGCATTAACCTAATCATTCCCCTACACATGATCATATCCCAGCAGCTACTGAAGAGAGTCAGTCTGGAGTTAACCGAGCTGGAGAATTACATGAATTGCACCAGTCTGTAACAAAGAAGGTCACTAAATTCAATCAGAGACAGCAAGAGATTGGTAGTCGAGGCTATCAAACTGTTTCTTTCTAACCAAGAGACTTACTATGGATTCACCTCAATCGAGAGCAATTCCTACACTTAAGACAAAGCAAACTATCTCCTTGAGCTGATGGCTCATTCAAGGTCCTAAAGAAAATCAATTGCAACACTTACCAGATTAAGTTGTCTGATGATTATGGTGTCTCCTTTACCTTCAATGTGTTAGATCTGATCCTCCATCAACCAATAGAAGACCCTACGAGCACCTAAGAAGAACGAGTAGAAACCGCTTTAGATTTAAGGGTAAATCTTTCTGACCCCCAAGCAAATGATAAGAGTTAACCCCTTAAACTGATCACAAGAAGCCAAGCTAAAGGACTTTAAGGGCTTATACTAAAAATACTAGCTCTAAGCCATTGCCAAGATGGCGAATCCTATCCTAACCTGACCTCTTGCTGACTTATCTCTGAAATCCTCACGTGTATCTAACATGTTCCTACTCAACGGTGAAGTCCTAATCCAAAAGACAGTCGAAAACTAGCCGAGTTGAGCTATTGACTTGACCTACTAACGTTAAACTTCAAGATAGCTGACCTTTTGCTAAGATGATTGGCCCCTGACCTGATTCAAATCATGTCGGTCCTTGATTGTAACACATTCCTACTTCTGCCTATGTTGTATCATATCCTAGATGTTTAGCCACCAAGTGACACATGTCTCTTGACACAATATTCCAGAATGATTCTTTCTTTTCCATACTGAATATTCTTTGTCCTTTTTACCCCTTTTTAATATGACTCATGTCACCTAATTATAAAATACCCTTTTGTCTTTTCATACATGTAGAATAACCTTATCGGGCAAGTATATAAACCCCCACTTTCCTTGTATGTGAATTCATATCCTTTTCAATACAGAAATTACTCATTTAAGCAACCTTAGTGTTCTCATTATCTCATAACTCTTATCTATTCTCTTTAGTAAAGAGTAGTGGCAAGTGACCTTTCAGTTCGGATCGGTGTGTCATATCTGGCGAATTGTAGGCCAAGTAGGATCGAATGGTGAGTCATATTCATTTAGTAGCTGCCCGAGTTTTGCTAGTTTCTTTTCTATTTCCTTTTCGATTCGTTCATTGTGGTGTTTCTCTGTATGTATGACCCCGGAGTCGCATCAACTGTAGTCATCAACATCACTCCCGATGATTAATCTAATAGGGCTAAAAGTGATAGTAATACTTTCATCATCTACCTAGGTATCCCTAGCTTTCATTTAAAGCATTAGATTTGAGTAAAAAGTGCATAAAGGAAAAAGTATAAGTAGAAGAGAAATGGAACATAATGGAGAAAAGGAAACTGATATTTTATTCATTGAAATCGAGAGTTCTTGTGGGTATATTATTTTACAACAACAACAATTATTACAAAACTCATGAAAAGTACTGGACTACTATTCATCCTTTACCCTAGAGAAGACCTATTGCCATTCATAAAGACTAAGAACCAATTATTTAGATATAGATAGATCTTGCGAGATGAGTCTACCAATTCAACTTTTTTGAAGATGTCTTTTTTGGCAAGTTCAAGGGTCTAAACATCAACTCGAATAAATGTTTTGATTAGTAGTGGAAAGGTTAGTGGAGGCATGATAAAATCTATCACCTCTCTTGCCCCTTACTTACTTATTTTGAAACTCTTCCATCGGAGTTGGTATATAGTGAAAGTCGTAAGTACTAATTTGGTCTTCCTTAAACTTCATCTTCTCATTATTAGGACTAGTAATCATATATATCTCATCAAATATTTGGAGCCCAAAATCCTCTTACTCTTCAACGCGTATAGCTGCTTCTTTATCGACTTCATAATCTTGATCCACTACAACTATTATCACTTAGCCATTTAAGATAAACTTGACCTTATAATGCAAACTTGAAGGTATAGCCCTTACTGCATGAATCCAAGGTCTTCCCAAGAGTAGTTGAAGGACCATAGGTTGTTTAGAACTTGAAATTGAATGATGAAAGTTTAAGGGCCAATGTTAGTTGGCAAGTCAATCTCCCTTATAAACCATTGTAGAACTTGGCTTAATTACGGTTGTGTCGACACCCAATAAGTCTGGGGTAGCAAAAGGGCAAACAATTAATGAAAACCTGCTATTAATGAGGACTCTAGTTATGATTATGCCATTGCTTCTTAACACTGTGAAAAGTAGCTTAGTATGCTAATTACCTTCCTTACCTAATTCTTCAATAGAAAAAGAGATTTGATCAATGGTGAGGATAAAATTGGTGATTAATCTCATTTTTTCAATTGATATTTCACAAAGGACCTTAACCTCCATCAAGGTCTCGAGTAGAGCCTCCCAATGCAGTTTGAACGCCATCAACAAGCCCATAAGTGATATCTATGCTAAAGTCTTAGTAAGTTGATCCATTATTTTATATTCACTAGACTTGATCATTTTAGTGAAGGTAGACAACCCTTTCTCATTGTCGAGCTTGATTTTTGGGTTTCTTATTTTAGTTTCATTTCCCTTAACTTTATTTGAACTAAATCCTATGCCTATTTAATTTAAACCCTTAACTAAAGTTAAAGAAAACTCAATTTCTTTATTTTGAAAAAATTTTGGAGTCATCATAAGTGATTAAATTAGAACTGATTATGCGAATCAATTCTAATTTAGCCACTAGTTTGCGTTTTAAAAACTTTTTTTTTATAAGAATTTAAGAAACCAGATTTTTTGAGTTCGGGAGTTAACCTATTAAACCCTGATAGGTACCGCTATTAATTTTTTGAAATTACATTTAGTTTTCAAAATTACCCTTTTTTTAAAAAAAAAAAAACAAAGCTTAATCACTAACAAATATATTATATTATATTATTTTTACAAAAAAAATGGGGAGCTATAATTTACAAAAAATGAAAAACTAAAGTTTTTTCAAATTTTACATCACACTAGATGTGTCTATGTATCCATTAATCAGGATCAGATGTTCATAGGTCATTCCAAAAACCTTAATGTGTATGTTTGTTTCAATTTTGAAAATTGGTCAGCTTTATATTTTTTAATTCATTTATTTATTTAAAGAGAATTCTAAAAGGGACCAAAGTTAAGTTTCAATTTTTTTTTTTATTTCTAGAAAAAGGGTCCTAATTTTAGAAAGGGTTGATTAAATTTTTATTTTGAAAAAAAAAGTACCAAGTAATAAAACACATTTTTTTTTTACTAACCTTTTTATTTAAAAAAATTTCCTAAGAAATTTAACATAATACTTTTATTGAAAATGCCCCTTTTTTTCTATTCTTATAACTAACTAAACAAATAAATCAATAAATAAATGAAACAAAAGACAAGAAAGCGAATTAAAATCAAGAAAGGTATGCAGGTTGCTAAATTAGCATGGGGTCAAGCGAGTCAGATTTGATTTGAAACTTCGGATTCGAGTCAGCCAAAATCGGGTCGCCAAGAGGAGCGGTAGGTAGTTTGATTCTAGTCCATTTGGCTACCAAAATGAGCTTTTTGTGTGTTTTAAATTGGACTTACGGGCTTAAGACCAATGCCATGGCCAGGGATTATTGTCTGGTGGTGGGGCACCAGAGTGGGCTCGAGTGTGGTGGCTAATAGTGGTTTTGTGAATATGTATGACTAAAGGTGTTGGTTGTACAAAGGTTGGGTTGTTGGTGCTTTGGCTTAGCTGTAAGTAGAGCATAGCCATACATAAGGATAGGTCATCGCAATGTGTTATGCGTATATGGCTAGTAGTTACATACATGATGGAGTGTACTGTAGGCTATTGTAAGGGATGAAGATTCGAGTTGCTGTTGGTGTGTAGATTGAAATTAAGCTATAGTTGTGGTATCATGGGTGACACCTGCTACTTGGTCATTGTATGTGGTTGTATTGCGTTTGTGAGTCAATATAGTGTAGTGTGTGTGTTAGGGATGGGAGCTTATAGGGTTATCGATGGACAGTAGCACGGAGATGTATTTAGTTGGACATGTTTGGTGAAGAGGATGGGGGAGTGAGTTGTACCTGTCATGAGTGTGTTGATGACAATAGTAGATGGGGATTGAGATTGATTTATGAGAGAGAAAGGGGTGCTTGGTGGATTGGTCACTATGTTGTAGTTTAGCTATGGGTCTAACAAAAATGTGAAGAAGATGACAAGTTATTGGTGATTGCGGGTGTGTACAAGAGAAGAAGGGTGATTAAAGAGTGGTAGAGAAAGAGGTTTGAAGAGGTGTGTGTATTTAGTGTTTTTTCAATTATAGACCCCTTATCTTCAGCTGTTCCTCATTATCTATATAACCCAAAAATAAAACTTTTAGATCGATTCAAATCCAAACTGATAAATGCCAATCTAGATCCAAATCTTTATAGATCCTTATCTTATCGCATTTAAGAATATCGTATTATATTTTATTATCTCCAATAATCATTTGGCCATAATTCTATTAGATTTAAATAACAATAACTCTAATAACTCAATCTAATTTGTTTTAGATTAGGGTTATAGCACACTGGAATTTCTTTCGTTGATTTGATTTTTTTATTTAAATTTTTTTATACTTAAATAAATAGATAAATAACTAATTAAATCTAACCATAACTAAATTTAACTTAAAGTTGAAATTGAAATGGCTTAAAACCTATTAATAAAGTAATTTGAACCTAAATGAGGTGTGAAAAATTCTATGACCCTAAATTAAGCTTCCTAAAAATGATCTATGGTTAAACAAATTTAAAATTTTTCTATTTTTTTATTTATTTTTAATAAAATACCCTTTCTTTATGTAATAATAAAAAACTAAAATATAATGGGGGTAAAAATAAGGTGTTTACAACTACCTCTCTTTATGGTGAAGTTTAAATAAAACTTTGCCATAAAATCAAAACAAACACTATTTTTGCCTTAGGGATGAATCTATTCTAAGAAGCGCTACAACTAGCTAGCTACCCTTGGCCTAGTTTGTTAGGGATTTGGTGACAAGAATCTCGAAAAGAACCGTAATAAGGCCTTTATAGGCTAGTAGGAGTCTTAAAAGTATCGAAAAGAAGGTAACGCTAGATGAGTTGGCTATCCTAAAAGGTACTAAAAGGAGTATAGTGCCATGTGGGTTGGCAAAACCCTAAAAGCTACTAAAAGGAGGGTAATGCCCCATAGGCTAGGAAAAACTTAAAAGATACTAGAAAGAAGGTAGTACCCTTTGAGCTAACTAACCTAAATAATGAGCAACATACTCCTTGAAGTGGCTAAGATCCTAAATTATACTAAAAGGAGGGTACTGTCCTATGAGTTGGCTAACCTAAGTGAATAGGCAAAGAGCTCCTTAAGCTAGCTAAAACCTTAAATTATACTAAAAGAAAAGTAATGTCCTGTGAGCTAGCTAACTTAAGTGAATGGGCGAAGCACTCCTTAAGTTGGTTAAAAACCTAAAAGATATTGGAACTTAGTCGTACTCCTCTGAGTTAACTAACCTAAGTAAGAGCATCTCTAAAAGACTAGCATCTTTAATTGAAAAGTCGACATGAAACCTAGTCATGCTTCTTTGAGTTAACTGACATAGGTGGAAGCATCTCTAAGGGACTAGCAATCCTAACTAAAAGTCAATCTAAAACTTAGTCATGTTCTTTCGAGTTGACTAACCTGGGTAAATGGTCGAAGCACTTCTTGAGCTAGTTAACCTAAAAGATACTAAAGGAGGGTAGCACCCTGTAAGTTGGCTAACCTAAGTAAATAGGCAAAGCATTCCATAAGCTAGCTAAGGCCCTAAAAAATATTAAAAAGAAGGTAATACCCTGTGAGTTGGTTAACCTAAGTAAATGAGCAAAGTGTTTCTTAAGCTAGTTAAGACCTTAAAAGATATTAACAAGAAGGTAGTACCCTATGAGCTGATTAACCTAAGTAAATAAGCAAAGTGTTCCTTGAGCTAGCTAAGACCTCAAAAGATACTAAAAGGAGGGTAGTACCCTATGAACTAGCTAACCTAAGTGAATGGGCAAAGTGCTCCTTGAGCTAGCTAAGATCCTAAAGGATACTAAAAGGAGGGTAGTGCCCTACGAGATGGTTGGAACCCTAAATGACAAGATTAGTTAGGACAATGATCTATGACTTAGCTAGATTACTAAAATGTGATTGAAGAAGCAAAACTAGGAAATGTAACCAATTTGAAAAACCTCTTAACTTGAGAAATTTACAAACGAGGAATTTGGTGAAAACTATTTATGACAAAAGAAGGCATCAGGGATAAGGTCCTTGATCTAACTCTATCTCTCTCTCTTTTTCCTTTCTTCTTCTTTTTTTTTTTTCTTGATAGTTTGCTAACGGATGCAAATTCTTATTTAAGAAATAAGTGCTATTAACACCCCCTTCCTTGATAATCATGTAGAGCATCTCACATCCTTCTTATTCTTTGAAAATGTTTGATGTTAAGCTTCTTGATAAGGCCTTGTGATTTTAAACATTCCTTTCTTAAGGAATAAGTAACTTATGATTAGTTTAGTTAAAGAGGATTTCCTTATGCAATCTCGGGCTAGATTACACTCTTAACTACTGTTTTAAAAAATTATAGTCCGATTTGCAAGCGATGTGCTTTGATTAATTTGGTAGGTCTTTTAGGTTTAGTAATTAGGCTTTTAGTCAAATGGTTTCAAAAGGGATTAATGAGAGGGCTTATTTTGAAAGAAATACTTTTATCTAACCTGAGAATACAAGTCAAGAACCTTAGGAAAAACTAAAATTGTGCTTGCTCCAGCTTCAAAAACAATTTTTCTTTTAGATAAATTATTCTTAAGATCATAAGAGCTTTTATTGAGTAGGGAAGTGTTGTGGGTGGGGAGGTCTTATGTGATTCAAGATGGATAGAAAGGTTTTGTGGTCGTGATTTGAAGTATGATTTTGAAATGAATATCGGGTTTTGTGTTAGTAGTTGGGAATGTGATTTTAGACCTTGTGTTTTTAGAGCATCTTAAGCTTTTAGGCCTTCTTTGGAGCTTTTTGCAAGCCTAATGTTCAGGCCTTTCTTCCTTTTTCTTTCTTGTGGTTTTTTTGTCTCTTTTTTATTTTTTCTTTTTGCCTTATTATTTCTTGTTTTTTCTCCCCAAAAGCAATTATCTTTTTTGTCAAGTCTTTGTCTTTAAGTGAATCAAGGCCTCAAATCCATGGTTTTCGAGTGTATGAACTTGAGTAAGATATGTGTAGTCTTGAGGTATTTAGATAAGTATTGGCTCTTCTTCAAAGGGAACAACTTATCAAAAACAAAAGTTATTCTTAAATTGTCATTACTAATGTAAGCACGAACTAGTTTTTTTTCTTCTCTCCTAATCAATAACCATAACCTTCGAATTGCCCCATTTTAGGGTGGTTCTTGATAGGGTAACGGGGTTAACAAAGGATAATTGTGTTTGAGATTTGAAAATAAATTCTTAACTTTATTTTAATTTATTTATCACATTCAAAATAGACCTCTTTTACATAATGAGTCAAAAGATGCCTCACCATGATGTCTCTCATCTCTCAAATTGTTTAAGGGTTAGTATGTAGGATATAGTTTGCCTTTTTTATTCTAAACTTTTTTTTAAATGAGTTACCAATTCCCTATGTAGGGATTGATTTGCCACAGGGTGGAGATTAACCTTACCTCCGGTTCTTCGAAACATGACCTAGTTGTGAAACGATATCTTTCATTCAATTTGAGTTCAAAATGAAATTTCAAAAACCAAATGCCCAGTACTTTTTACGTTCCTACTAAAATTGTCCTAAACTTATAAGTCTTATGCCCTATAACTCCCATGTGTGATTTTAATCCTAATTCTTTATAGTAGAATAGGCTAGCATTGACATCTTTTGAGGTGGAAGGAATTGTGAATTGTACTTTTTGTTTGTACTAAGGATTAAACTTAGGATGGTGTTTTATGACTTTAGGTTTTGACTTGGTCCATGGTTAGACTTGACAACTCAAGGGTTTTGAGTTAGTTCAACTAACTTAATGGGATAGGGGTTTGTGTTTGGTTGGCTACCTTAATGGGTTATGAGGCTCGTGTTTGGGTTAGTTGTCTTAACAAGTCATGTGGTTTGTATTTATCTTGAGTCCTATAAGGATTTGTAATCGTTAGCAAATTTTTCCTTTTTTTTTTTTTTTTAAGAGAGAAAGAGAGAGATAAAGCTTTATTTTATAGAGATTGAGTGATCAAATTATAAATAAGAGATTGCTTTCTTAAGATTCTATATACAAGCCTATACATAGTTATACTTACAAGTCTATATAATATATCTACAATTTTTTTATTAACAGAGAACAACGGTTTAATGAATGCTATTAAAGAACTTATTTACAAACATGGAATGAAAGAATGATATTATAAAAGAGAAAAGGTTCTTTTCATTATGAAGAATACAATATATGAACAAAGTAAAGGACCTTAACATTATGCTTGATTATTATTCAATGGAACCAAAGATCATTTCTAAATCCTATTTATTATAAACGAGAAAGCCTATTTACAAGGTATTAATCTATTTGAAAGAATGAATATTCCTAACTTATAGAATACGTGACAAAATGGCAACTACTTAAAATTATTTTACAGGATTGATTTTTTTTTTCTTTTCACTTTTGATTATTTAAGAACAAGCTTTCAAAAGAAGTGTAGTATATTATCAGATAGCAAAACATGATTATTTATAAACCTAACTTTTAGAAATTAGGACATAATTATCAAGCATGAATATTTACAAGTGAATAAGGACAAAGATAAAAAAAAATGTAAAATGAAGACAAAAAGATGCAAGGAATCAACTAACAACTAGTAATGTGGCAATATTAGGTGTTTAGGGTTGTAATTGCACTAAAATTAGATTATTACAATAGATTTACAAGAAAGATGTCATATAGAAATAAAATTTACAAGAAATTTTTACATATACAAAAATGTAATTTACAAAATAAAATACAAGGAAACAATAAACAAGTCTTATACAATGAACTAATATACATGGAAAATTACACAGATAATATGAGAATTCCAATATAATAACGACCTTTCATTAGCATGTCCCATTATTATTTATTCATCAATTAGGGTCCATGTATATAATTAAGGTGGTTCTAAAGGTCTTTAAGTTCTATAACCTTATGCGTTTCTAAAGAAATGGTTCCCTAATCATATTGAAACTTGAGTGAGGTAGCCTAATTGGCTCCAAAAGGTAGTTGCTCCACAATATCCAACGCTTATATAATGGCCCCCCTCTTAAAACCTTAGGATGGCCTAGTTTTGACTACATCTGTCACACATATGATTCATAAAATTAAAAACCCCCCTAAGAAAACCACATAGGTAAGCTACAACAAATGTGTTAGTACAATAATTTATATTTTACAATTAAAAGAAAAAAAAAAGAAAATTTACATAAATAATTGACTTAAGTGTTCTAGAAAATAATCTTGATGTTGGAAAATTCAAGTGGCTAGCTCTCTTAGCATCCCCAATGGAGTCGCATTGTTGAGCTTGATTTTTCGATTCTTATTTTTATTTTATTTCTCTTAACTTAATCTAAACTAAATCATATACCTATTTAGTTTAAACCATTACTAAAGTTAAACTCATTTCTTTATTTTGAAAAAAAAAAAAATTGGAGTCGTTACCTTATAAGACTAGGAAAGGTGATTAAATTAGAACCAGTTAGCTAGATTGATTATAATTTAGCCACTAGTATGCGTTTTGAAAACTTTTTTTGATAAGAATTCAAGAAACCAGATTTCTTAAGTTCAGGGTTACCTTATTAAACTCTAATAGGTAACACTATTAATTTTTTGAAATTACATTTAGTTTTCAAAATTACCCTTTTTTTTAAACAAAGCTTCATCACTAATAAATAAATTAAATTGTATTATTTTTACAAAAAAAATGAGGAGATACAATTTATAAAAAATGAAAAAACTAAAGTTTTTACAAATTTTACATTACCCTAGAAATACCTATGTACCCGTTAGTTGGGATCAAATGTCCGTAATTCATTCTAGAAACCTTAATGTGTAGGTTTGTTTCAATTTTGAAAATCGGTCGGCTTTACATTTTTTAATTCATTTATTTATTTAAAGAGAATTCTAAAAGGATCCTAAGTTAAATTTCAAATTTTTTTTTTTATTTCTAGAAAGAAGGTCTTAATTTTAGAAAGGGTCGATTAAATTTTTATTTTGAAAAAAAAAATCCTAAGTGATAAAACACATTTTTTTACTAACCTTTTTATTTTAAAAAAATTCCTAAGAAATTTAACAAAATACTTTTATCGAAAAGGTACCTTTTTTCTATTCTTATAACTAACGAAACAAATAAATCAATAAATAAATAAAACAAAAGAAAAGAAAGCAAACTTGAATTAGGAAAGGTATACGAGTTGCTAAATGAGCATGGGGTCAGGTGGGTTGGATTTGGTTCAAAACTTCATATCTAAGTTAGCCAAAATCGGGTTACTAAGAGAGCAGTAGGTGGTTCGATTCCAATCAATCCAGCTACAAAAATGAGTGGGAAACGAGCTTTTCGTATGTTTCAGATAGGACTTAGGGGAGTTAAGACCAATGCTACTACTAAGGATTACCGTTTGGTGGTGGTGCACAAGAGTTGGGTTGAGTGTAGTGGGTTAACGGTGGTCCTATGAATGTACATGATTAGAGGTGTTGGTCGTGTAAAAGTTAGGTTGTCAATGGATGAGTGTGTATGTGAGGGTTGTTGGTGCTTTGGTTTGTTTGTGAGTAGAGTGTAGCCACATGCAAAGATGGGTCATCGAGGTGTGTTATGCATGTACGGCTAGTGGTTACGTATGTGAGGGAGCACATTTTAGTCTACTACAACGTATAGAGATTTGAGTTGCTGCGGGTGTATGGAATGGAATTGAGCTGTAGTTGTGGTGTTATGGGTAGCGCTTGTTGCTTTTTAGTTACTATACGTGTTTGTGAGTCAATGTAGTACGGTGTATGCATTGGCGATGGGAGTTCACTATTTTATTGATGGATAATAGTACGAGGATGTGTTTAGTTGGACCTTTTTGGTGAAGAGGATGGGGGAGTGAGTTACGCCTACCATAAGTGTATTGATGACAATAGTAGATAGGAATTGAGATTATTTTGCAAGAGAGAGGGGTGCTTGATGGATTGGTTGTTTCTGTTGTAGTTTGGCCATAGGTTTCATGAAGATGTGAAGAGGATGACGAGTTATTGGTGATCATAAGTGTACACAAGAGAAGAAGGGTGATCGGAGAGTAGTAGAGAAAGCGGTTTGATGAAGTGTATGTGTTTAGTGTTTTGTTCAATGATGAACCCCCCATCTCTAGTTGCTCTTCACTATTTATATAACCCAAAAACGAATCTCTTGGAGCAATTCAAATCCAAACTGATAAATACCAATCTAGGTCCAAATCTTTATGGATCTTTATCTTATCAGATTTAACAATGTTGTATTAGATTTTGTTATCTCCAATAATTATCTGGCTATGATTATATTAGATCCAAATAACAACAACTCAATTAGATTTGTTTTAGATTAGGATTCTAACATACCAGATTTTCTTCCGTTGATTTGATTTTCTTATTTCAATATTTTTTTACTTAACCTATTAATAGATTAATTTGACTCCAAATGAGGTACAAAAAATTTTGTGATTAAGCTTCCTAAAAATGATCTATGGCTAAACAAATTTAAAATTTTTCTATTTTTTATTTTTTTTAATAAAAGACCCTTTCTTTAGATAATAATAAAAAACTAAAATATAAGGAAGCAAAAATGGGGTGTCTATACTCATATTCAATCAATTTGTTGCTTTCCTCCTTTAGTACATTCTTCTTTTTAGGGTCTTCTTTTAGGTCATAGACCTTACTAGAGTAGGTAATCTCACTTACAAGAGAACTTAATTGCCCTGGTTAACTGCCTGGTAGTGGAGTAGGGCATCTTTATAATTCTTAGGTGCTATAGGTACATGGAAAGTATACCTCTTTGCTCTTAGGGCTTGCTTCTCTTCGGATTTGTAAAACTCAAAAACCCTGGGTTTCCAGTTTAAATTGATCATATTGATGGCAAGATCTGAATAATAAAAAATCATGTTGATAATGAGGCAATGGTTGGGCAGAGGGTTATTGTTGATGTTTAGAACTAGAGCTTCCATGAAGTCCAGTTGGACTGATCCTTCATCAATCAAATTTGAATTTTATTTTTTATTCTCTAGTACATATTGATTGAATGATCTACCTACCCTAGATGATATTTACACTTCGCATTAGGATAAAAAACCCTTAGCCTATATTTTTTGTTAGGAAGCTCAAACTGATCAAATTATCCTTCCTTAACTTTTCGAAAACCTAGTTGAGGGAAATTGGTATTATGGTAAACTGTCTTAGGCCCTATTGGCCTAAGGTTGGCTTGGGAATTGTTGTTGAACTTATGGGGGGATTCATTCTAAAAGAGACTCAGGTATTGGGTTTGGTGTTTGAATTTACCATACCAATAATGGCTTCTTTAGGCTTGCTTGTAGCTAGCTTTGCAAATGGTGGCCTTTTATCTAAAGATTCTTAGAGTTTGCTAAAGGAAATGACACATTCAAGTTAGCACCCAGCTATTACTACTTCTGTAAAGTTGGATGAGGCTTGCCTAATTAAGTGGGAGAAATAGTTCTTTTCCAATGTATTAATAAAAATTGAGGTCAGCTCCTTTTCGATTATGGAGGTAGATACCCTTGCAGCTAAGGATCTTCATCTTTATGTATACTCCTTAAATGATTTGTTGTTCTTTTTCCACAAGGCAACTAAGTCCATCATGGTAAGTGCTACTTTAACATTAAACTTGAATTGTTTATAAGATGCCCTAGTATGTTTCTCCCATGTGTTTACTTGATTCAGGTTAAGTTAGGCATACCAGGTCAAAGTCGAACCTATCAAGCTATCCTAAAAAGTTTATACCATAAGATGGTTGTACTATGCATATTGGCCCATCTTTCATACGTATAGCTTGGAATGTAGCTTAAGGCATCCAGTTCCATTATACTTTTCAAGTTTTGATACCTTGAACTTCTCCAAGTAGCTCCCATAATCATATACCAAAAAACCTGTGATACTAGCCTACTCAAAACCATCATTACTTCTAAGTGCCTTCATCTTCTTAGTGAACTATTAGGTCAACTTCCTTTCTAATTCTTTCAAATTGTCGTGGTTAGCCTTTGAGTTAACTGGCGTCGGATTGCTTGGGAATAGATATGTGTTGGGTTCAAAAGTCAGGTTGACCTTAGAATAGGCCCCTTTTAACTCAAAAGTTGGGTTATCTTTGGGATGGCTTTACTTTGCTTTGAGAGGTGGAGCTTCACCATTGTTCCCATAGCGAACCTTGGAGCATTCTTCATTTGATAGCATTATGGCTATGAGTAAGGCAATACTGTTAACAAGGAAAGTATCTACTTTATGATTTTTCCTATGGTTTACTCTAAAGAGCAAAACCTCAACTCAATGGAATCGATGATTTTGAGGTTGACATTGTTGTTGTCGTTGTCCTTGGTATTGATGTTATTATTCCCCTAGTTATCTACCCTGGTCTGACAATGCGTTTGAATATAACTTCTTTAAAAGACTTGACGTTTATGAGCTATCTTTGCAACTTAGTTTAAGAACACTTCGCAACAAGTTAGCACAAATATATTCACTTTTTTTTTTTTAAGATAAGGAAGTGAAATAAATAGATAAGTAAGTAAAGATGCAAGCATGTATGGCATGTGGGTTTAAAGAAATTTAAGTTGGCAAGAAACAATAATGTAGCAAAATACTTTATTTTTATTAATTCTTGCAATTTGTGGAGCTTAAATTATTTCTAACTTTATTACATTAAAAAGAAAATTCCTAAGTGCTAAACTCTCTTCTTCTAACAATGACTTGGCTCAACTTCATCTTTCTTCCTCTTTTAAACTTTAGGGGACTTTAACTCTTGAATTTTTCCACTAGTCTTCTTGAGTTGTACTTCTAGGGCCTTTATCCTCTATTGATATTCTTCACATTGGGCATTTAGATTCCACTATCCTTTTCTTGGCTTTTTCCAATGTGGTTTTAACTTGATTTTCTTCTTTTTCCTTCATCTTTACCTCTTCCCTTAATTTTTGAAGTTAGCGATAGATAAATTCCTTGGTTGTTCGAGATTTGCCGAGTGTCCCTTTGATGATAGGGGTGGTTACCCTTTTACACCAGAGAGATTTGATGTATGGTAGCTGGTTACTTTATCATCTATAAGGATATGAGAGTCATGGAAATTAACTATGATTGGCTTAAGTGTTAGTTTTTGAACTAAGTTTGAAAGGGCCCATCTTACTAGATTATTATAATCAGATAGTACCTAATGCAAGTGTTGAACCTAATTAGAGGAACCACTTCAAAGCCCTTGCATCCTTTAATCATCTAATCACTTGAATTCCATTTGGCCGCTAAGAGTATCTCTTCAACTCGCATGTTTTGAAAATACTAAACCCAATGATAAGTAGCAATATTTTAAGGTAACTAGATCTATTCTTCTTTAAAGGATTTGATGAGATCATACCATTGTGTGAACTTAGCCTGATTAAAGTCTAGTTGGTGGCTTTTCATATGACTAATGAACCAAACAATTAGTAGGGCCATATTAGTTTTCAAATCCCCAACCTTCTTAATCTTGCGATGGTTTATTGAAAAAATGCGTTCAAATAGGAGGGTAGGTAAGTGTGACTTCCCCTTTAAGAATTGAGATACCAATTTAGCTACCCTAAAGTGGATATGGCATACTCTATCTAGAAACAAAATGGCATCGAATATCACTAAGATATTAGCGTTTACCTAATGTTGGTGCCAAGTTTCTAGATTTGCATAAAAGATGTCTTATTTCTCCTTATATTTCAAATCAATAGAGAACCATATAATAATATCATCTATCCTGAAGGCTTTCCCATTAACTAGAAACCAGTTTATTTTTATTTTCCTTACTCTTTGTAGTTTGTTGAAATTTTTGGTATAATGACCTTAAGATCTAATACATAAATATCATTAGTGATAGTTGGAGCCCAAAGTAATTAGGAGTATTCTTTAATGGTTGGGCTCAGTTAACATGGCTAAGATAGAAAGCAACAGCTTTGGACTCCCAAAAATGCACTAAGGCTTGTATAGGAGTAATGTTCAGGGTAATATTCTATAAGGATAGGATGGGTTTAACTTTGCTCTTGATGAATTCTAACTTATCTAAGTTAAAGAGTTGAAGCAAATTCTCAAGTGAGTTCTGACACTTATGAGGTAGGTGGACATGGATCTCGTTGAAGCTAGCCATTTCTACAAAAGAAAATTGTTACATCAAAAGTCTATTTTAATCTTTCCATGTAATCATTATAAGGATATTTATCAGGAAATTTACAATAGAAATGTTATAAGAATAATTACAGAGGAAAAATACAAGAAAATTACAATGGTTCCATAATTGCAAGTTTTTTATTGGGTTTGCCATACTATGGGTTCTTCTTGTTCCTTGAAAAGGGGTTTCGTACATGTATAATTGTGGGTTTAATAGGTCCTTAAGTTTTGTGACCTTGTACATTTTCGAAGAAACAGTTCTTTGGTTACATTGAAACTTGAGGAGATAGCTTAATCGGCCCTAAAAGGTGGTTGTCTGATAACATATGAAGCTTATATAATGCCCCCCCTCTTAAGATCTTAGAACTACCTGGTTCTGATTGCATCTACCATACAATTTACAGTCAGAATTGCTTGGTTCTTCCACAAATGCCATTTCTAACACTCAACAACATCACGTACATGGTAGCAATTTATCAATCCTCAGCACAATCAGATCAAACCCTTCAAATGCTAAATTCAATTAAATCATAGTCCCAAACACTTATCAAAATAAACCTAACTTTTCTATTTACACAAAACCAACATAAACACATTAGGTTTAAGGATGCTTACTCATTTCTTTGCTAGATTAACACCCAAGAATTGATTCAACACCTTTACAATGTAACATATCAAAGCATAATGTAATTAGATCACAGTAGTAAATATCATCTATTGAATAAACAAAGAACAATATTACATAAAAAACTAGAATTCCATAAAAATTTATTAAAAAGAATTTAAAAAAATGAATTACCTCTAAAAAGATTAAAGGAAAAGAAAAAACCTCAAACTCTAACTTTGCCTTACTCTTGTTCTTTTTATTCTCTCACAACTTAAACATAGACTCCTATTTATAAGACTCAAAACTTAGGGTTACAAGGTACAAGGAAGTTAAAAAAATTAATGAATATTTTGTTCATAATATACTCACACCTTAGAAGCATGACTAAAAACCTAAGTATGATTCTTCTTTGCACGTAAAATTCTTAGATGCAAGGATGATGAGTAGAAGTACAAGCTTTAGTCAAATCATGATCTTCTTTGGCCTTCAATTCTCAACTAAAATTCTTTATTTTAAATGTAATCTAGAATATATTCCTCATTAAAGCTCAAAACTCCGTCGAACTTTTCAAAAATTCTTTAACAAGTCTACAAATGAAATAAATTATAAATAAACTTGAAAAACTTAAAAAAACAAAAAAATGATTAATAAAACCTTAATAAAATTGTCATAAATCATATGATTTAAAAGAAATCATGGAGTAAATGAAGTGTTGAGTAATTTCTTTTATTTTAGAAATTGAATGAAATAAGCAAAATCGAATTAAATTTGACTCACTCTCTTGCAAAAATTGCACGTTAAAGTCTAACTTTATCCCAAGTTTCATATGAGATGGTATACAAGTTAAGCCCTCTATATATTGTGGGTTGCCTCTTTAGTCATATAAAGAAATGAGTTAGTGAATTTAGTATGCACTATACTTGAATCCGTATTATCAAGTAATTGCTTTTTCAAAGTGCTACATGTTAAGTTATGCCACGTTACCATACTAGTAGAATATCATGTCACGTGGCCATTCACATAAGTACTTGATATTTTTTGAAATTTATGATTTATATATTTTAAAGTATAAAGTCTAGGGTGTGCATATAATATCTTAATATAAGCAGATTCTTTATAAAATGATTAAAATAGAAGTCATGTATTTGTAATTTACCTTTTTAGAAATGATATCATATTATTTTTTTATTTACTATTTATGTATGTTGTAGTCATTATGAAACGTTATCTTTGTTTTTTTTTTTTATCAAATTTAGTATTTCATTGGTTCTATTTTAGTTCAAAGCCCT
Source organism: Lumnitzera racemosa (assembly GCA_024138005.1). Classification (NCBI taxonomy): domain Eukaryota; kingdom Viridiplantae; phylum Streptophyta; class Magnoliopsida; order Myrtales; family Combretaceae; genus Lumnitzera; species Lumnitzera racemosa. The sequence continues at coordinate 30,995,601 of JAMXBC010000011.1, forward strand.
ATGGAGTTTAAAAAAAAAAAAAATCCAAGATCCAACCCAAAATAAAAATACCATATAAAGTAAATGGAGTTTTTTCGGTGTTGTTTCTCATTTTCATTGGATTAGTGTATTTAGTTGAAAACATAATTATTTAAATATTTTAAGTTTAATAAACATAAAATCCAAATTAAAGATAAAAAAATTGAATCCATCCATAAAAGACAAAGAAAAAAAAAAAAGAATGAAACCTAGAAAAAATATTAAAATAATCATCATGTCGCATATCCCCTAAAAACCAGCCCAATCGCTTACCAGGAATTTCCAAAAGAAAACCTACGCATTATTCATAGCGTTTGTTGTTCTCTATAGACATTTAACCTTCCTTCCGTTCACATAGAAAGCATTGTCACACTATCCCTAGACACTCTCATTTCATTACCTGTGATTTCCTTTTCACAGTCTCTTACCAATCTCTCCATCTTCCTTCTCTTTTATTCCCATGGCGGCCACAATGCACACCAAGTCGGACTCGGAAGTAACCAGTATCGACGGTGGAACCTCCTCTCCACCGCGATCGCCTCGCCGTCCTCTCTACTACGTCCAGAGCCCTTCCAATCACGACGTTGAGAAAATGTCCTATGGTTCAAGCCCTATGGGCTCACCACCACATCACTATTACCATTGCTCTCCTATACACCACTCTCGTGAGTCCACTAATCGGTTCTCATCCGCTCCTCTCAAAAACCCTAGACACCCTAACCACCAGTTTCCTGGATGGAAGAAGTTGCAGAGAGAGCAAGACACTGATGATGAGGAATATGGCGATGACGATGATAATAATGGAGGTTCTAAACATGGTGTGAGGTTGTATGTATGCTTCGTTTTGTTGTTCGTGTTGATGTTTACGATGTTCTCGTTGATTCTTTGGGGTGCGAGTAAAAGTTACACGCCTGATATCGTCGTTAAGGTATGGTTTTGGTTTTGTATTTTGATGTTTAGAACTCGGTGCTTCTTGTTTGAGTAGACTCAGTTTGCTGGTGTTTGATTTTCTTTTTCCGTGGGTTCTGTTTCACGTTTTGCAGCTTTAATGCCTGCGTTAATGCGTAGTTAATGTTATGGATTGTTCATGATTCGTCGAAAGGTTATTTTGACCGAGTCAATACTCGGTAACTCGGAATGTCGGATTATCTTCCATAATTTAAGTATTTTAGTTACATGAGGGCATGCACTAAATTTTAGTATAAAGTTTAGTGGAAGTGGTGTATAAAATGTTAGAAATTCTCGAGATAGGCTGATTTTGATTTTTTGTTGAACTTTTTGTCAGATTTATTCCCTACTAAGGAAAGAATGTAGACTGAAACTGAAAATGAGAGTAAAAAATGAAATTGGAAAGCATATGTGGAGGATTTATTTATTTATTTTTCTCCTTCCCATCAGATTTTGTTAGAAAAGAAAAAAATTATTTAGTTTTCTATTCTATCAATTTTTTTAAATCTTATCTTTTTAATTTTTTAATTATTTTTACTTTATGATATATTCATAATTTTACGTCACAATAATTAACGAGAGCGATTTCATATTCCTTCATAATGATTAACCATAGCTTTGTGCTCGGAACAGGAATTTATTTATTTATTTTTTTCATTCTTTGCGATATTTCTAACTCATATTATATTATATTGGGGAGTGGTCACATCCTCGGTCTTGTCAAATCCAAAGTAATATCAAATATCATAAATACAGTGAAGAGGATCAGAATTTCTCTTTTAATTTTCCTTCTATTGGTAATAATAGGGTGTAATTTTTGTTATCCGGATGCATGACTTCGTTGACTTTGAACAATAAAAATTATGAAAAAACAAAAAATTTCGCCCGGAACGAACACTCCGGCCTTTGGGTAGGTCATCATTAACGATTTATGAAAAACTGAAATATATCATGCACTATTAATTTTAATTTCGATGAGATCATGCAAATTTTTGTCTTTGAATGTGAGAAAATCATGTATGATATAATTATTACTACTAACGTATTAATTTTAGGTGGTAGTGGAAGGTGATTATGGCTGCCGGATTAATCACTGGTTAATTATAGTGAAAAAGGGTAATATCAAGGAGGAAAGTGGTTTCAACCTAGAATGTTATTTTCCTAATTCAATATTTTCCAACTTTTAATGGTTAGCTACCGTCTGCTTTCAGTGGCACTGTTGGAATTTAGATTAGCCTTGGGGAAAATTTTTAATAGGAATGTCTGAATACATTTTATAGCATGTATAATCGATATATAAATTTAGCAAAACAGTATGGACACCCCCACCGTGACCCTAATCTTGATTAGCATTGTAAATATAATTAAATGTTCTTGTCGCTATATTTCCACGCGATTCGGGTAAGATATTTTGTTTGTTTTACGTGTTTGCTAACACAGAAAAATGAAGGTAGGTAACGTTGATTATGGGTTTGGTTTTTGGACCATGCAGAATATCGTGTTCGTGAATTTTAATATTCAAGCGGGTAACGACCAATCAGGTGTGGCGACAGACATGCTCACGTTAAATTCGACGGTCAGGATCTTGTACAGAAATCCTGCGACATTCTTCGGCGTCCACGTCACCTCTACCCCACTTGACCTCTACTACTACCAGCTGAAAGTTGCCTCTGGATATGTGAGTACTCTAACAAATGGCAATGGCATCGTCCAACAATGTGATGCTGTCCTCGCTGCCCTCTCCTATAATGTTTTTCCATGTTAGTTCCATAGGTTAAAACAGTCTTTTCGGTGTTGTTCTTGGGGATAGCGAACTTTTCAATCGATAAATCTTAAGTTTCGCGAAAAATGAATAAATAAATGGGTTGGTAGGGCTATAGGTACAGGTTACGGGTTAAAGTCACTCTCGTGAGTCTGATTTTTCTAGGGACACGTACCCCGGAAAAGGGTGTTTCAAGTGGACCTATCATATACATTTATTTGGTTGCATGAAATGTGGGTCCCACATACCGAGTTAAAAGCACGTTGTGCCGTTGGGTTTGGGTTGCGGTTACGGACCGATAGTTGGACTAACACTTCCGATGATCGAAAATGATGGCTGTAACAATTCTGTAAGAAAAAAGATGAGTCGTAGAAAAATCCAAAAAATAAAGGCGAAACTTTACCACTCCGTATTTTTAAGTATTTGAGTTCTATTTGAATTCTCTGCCTTTATAAATCTTTCGTCTTTTAAATTTTCTGCTCGACTCTTCACCTCTCCAGAACAAATGGATTATGTCCCTTCATGCTGTATACTAATGATTTTGTTTCATGCCAGTTCGAATAGAATCATTAATGGATGTGATAGAGAGATTTTTTCTTATTCTTTTAAAAAAGGTAGAAGATTCAAATAGTAAAGTTAAAAATTGAAAAGTAGCAAAAGTTAGTGAGCTTTGTGAATAGAAAAGTTAAAAAGTGAGGGATAAAAACATAAAAAAGTAAATGAAGATGGAATATCATTTGTGTAATTTTCCAAGAAGTTGTACTGAAGTTCTGCTCTTGAGCATTTGAATCTTTCATCTGTTATTTGATCTTAAATTGCTTTACGATTTTCTTTTTCCAAATTATTTAGTGAAACAATTCAATTTCAATGTTGCAATAAATTTTATTTAAGTTGGGGAACAAAATTAAAAGAAAGTTGCGATAAAATGAGAAATTATGAGGGACAAATAATCATCTATTAAAACTTTCACCTGAAAGATATATCCTTCGTGTGGCTGACATAAAGTATATTCGTAAAACTCTTCTTAAGAGTTGTGCTTCAGGAAATTGTTTTAAAATTCTTATATCAGGAACTTATCTTTGAAAAGTATGATGTTTGCCTATATTTTTCAAAAATATTTTACTGAACAATTTTTAACTGGAGGAAAAAAATTTAGAAATCTCTCTCCAGCTGTTTAACTATGAATTGCAGGATAAACCTGATTATAGAATACTGAATTATGGTTTGACATGGATTTTGATTCGCTTATTGTTTTTGGTCAGATTTGAAATGAACCTCACACGGTTTTCAACTGCTTAGGCTGACCGATATCATGGGATATTATGCTCACATTTGATAGTTTAGACCTTAATAGTATTGATTTAATTTTCGTGAGCTTTATCATTGTCAATATAAACAATGACTGTTTGTCATAGATGGAGAAGTTCTATCAGTCAAGGAAAAGTCAAAGGGCATTTGTTACGGTGGTTGCTGGGCATCAGGTGCCCCTTTATGGTGGAGTGTCAGTCCTCGGAAATGCTAGAGAGCATCTTCAGAATGTAGCAGTGCCAATGAACCTGACTTTTGTGATGAGATCGAGGGCTTATATCCTGGGAAAATTGGTTAGATCAAAGTTCTACAGAAAAATCAGATGTCCTGTGACCCTAAGAGGCAATAAACTTGGCAAGCGCCTTGACATTTCTGATTTGTGTGTTTATCGTTGACCCAGTTCACATTTGTAAATATGGAAAAATTTGTCAGATCAAAGTTCTATAAAACAATCAGATGCACTGTGACCTTCAGAGGCAACAAACTCGGCCAGCACCTTGACATGACTGGTTCGTGTGTTTAACATTGATCTCGATCACATATGTAAATAAAAAATAGTTTCAAAGGTGGCTTTTAGCATTTCGTTTTCTCCAGGATCATCTTCCTGCATACGATTGGTTGAGCTTAGCTGAGCCTCTTAGGTGAGTTTCTGAAAGTTTTAGAACTCTCCTTGATCATTCCCTCGATAATAAGTGAAGTCTTCTCAATCGTGATGTGATGGTGAATGTGGGTCGTATTAAATTTTTTTTCCATATGCTCACAGTAAAAGGGGCCTGAGAAATACGGTGTGTTTTTGTGATCGGCGGATATTCGCTATTATTGTTCTGCAATGTTATTGGCTGACCAGATTGGGTTACTGGTTGTGAAAGCCTTTAATTGGTAGGAGTTAGATCCTCAAAATAGCAATACAATTAGAGCTATGTAAGCAGGGTAAGTGAGTTAACTTGTCCTATTCTGCATCAATCTGTAAGATGGTTTATTTTGTATAAGAGAATAAAGATTTTTCTATACAAATCTAACAAAATATTTGGAATTATTCATCAGATTGCAAGTCTTAAACTGATAAAGTTTCTGATGCTCAATAGATTTCACGTGAAATAGAATATATAAAACTTAACCTCTAAAACAAAGAAATACTGAAAAGCATTTTGCCTATGTCTATCATAAATCACTTGCTGATAGAAAACGACAACAAAAGATGGACATCTATGATTTAAAACAATTGCTTTCTATTTTCTGCTAGAGGAACAAAAAGAAAAAGAAAAAAAAAAATACAATTAGAAAATGGTCAACAGAGGTTTTGAGATCTTCCGGTGGAACACTATGCAAGAGCAGAGATTCTTCACGATTTCATAAGACATCCCATCAACAAGTGGAATACAATGTCCTATATGTGATAACTCATGATACTAATCCCTGCACACTTTTACGACAAATATGCTAACGGTAGAATAAAATGGAGACAAAACCTTAGTAATTAACCCATTCCAAAACTTACAAAACCTTAATAATTAACCCACCTCACTAGAAAATAATAGAGACAAAAGAAAACAGGATCAACTCATCATTCATCCTCTTTCCCATTTGTTGAAGTTATCTTTGTTTCCTCATCATCTACGATTCATCCAATAAGATATATAATTAGATACAAATGTTAAAAGCTTAAAACTATATATCCTTAAAGAAAATTTTACGAAAGAAAAAAAATTACCTTCACAAGTAAATCTCTCTAACCAAGTATTAGTACAAATTAAGTTTCTATACTTTTAAGGAGCATGGAACTGCAGTACTTATTAAGAATATAAATACCAATGCTAAAGACTAACTTAGATACTACAATTGTGATTGATGGACAAATCTGGATACCTCTAGCTTTGAGTCTTCCATTATTGTAATACATCCAACTCGGATTTAAAATTTATATTTATTCCTAGCTCATCTAAATAAGAATTCAAAGAAGATTCACCTATTGTCTCTACTTCAATTTGGTGGTACTCCTACATCATTAGGAAAAAAATTAATTAAACACCGGTACTTAATATAAAAGAAATACCATTAAAAAATAACAACTAAAGCGATTCTTCAACTTCCGTTTAAAGTAGCTAAATCAACACTCAAACATTTTTCAAATGTCAAGTTCCTTGTTGTTGCTCCTTGACCTCCACCTCTAAATATGTGCTGAACTAACCTCAGGATTTGTCCTGTTTTTATCATACTCTCCAACGAGTTTATACAGCTAATTTTTTATGTTACGTAGCTCCTTTTAATAGGTAAGAGAATCAATTTTATTAAAGTAAATATTTAAAAAGTTAAACTTCATTTGAGAATCAAAGTACTGCTCCAAGGTGTAAGGACAAAGTATATTCCTTTCAATATTTGTCCAATTTCTACTTTATTTTACTACAAATATCCCTTGTGACAAGATCTTCACTCCTTAAATTTTCATTTAACATGCATTCAATTCTCTACACTTGCAAAAACTACATGTTTGAAGTAAAATATGAGGAACCGCACATCGATGATAACATAAACAGGGCTGAAACACTTGCATATTTTTCCTGCTCCATCCACTCATCTATTAATTGACAATACCTATAATTAGAATTATTCAGTTGAAGAAAAGAAAGAAAAGGTACGTTGATACTCCAATGCACCATCAAATAATAGTTAAGTGGAATTACATCTCATAGCTATATCCAAACATAAACCCACACAAATATCAATGTTTCCAACTTGTTTAACACAATCCTAAAAATGTTTTCTACTTGTGTATCACCGATCATGTTAAATCTATTTGATTTTCATAGTTGGAATTTTTTCTCTGTATGTCATGAATGGTGATGTTATCAAACATGTTTCCATTACTCCTGCCTTTGTTTTTCCAGGAGTGAGCAAGATAAGGAACAACCTCCTGTCGGAATGGACATGGGCAATGATTTCTCCATATCCGCACTGGTATTTCTTTGGATTACTGAGACTGTAATGCATGAAAACTACATCGCATGGCAATGTGATTGGCCCATCTATCGGAAGGCCATGTTCTTCCTCAATGATTTTGAAGAGCTCTTTAATGATGTTGCTTTGGAGATACTTTATGGGGAATGAGAAGCACTTTTGGTCGACTTTATAGACAAAAAAGTGGCCTTTCTTAGCCACATAAGAAGTGCTTGGTTCTTCATTTCCGTTTAATCGCAGAAATGAAATTCTCACCCTTCTCAAAGTAACTAGTTTCTACCATTTCCTTGCCATCTTGATGGGCTTCTTGGTACTAATCGTGGTTTTAGTGATTGTATACAGAACAAAGAAGATTGAAATGATTTCTCAAAAATCTAGTTGCCGGAATGTTGATGAGTTGTGGAATTAGTGATGGAGCTAGTTATAAGTAATGCACTAAATGGAGGGGGTTCTCTTGTGTAGGGTACTTATGGGTACAGAACCATGTGCTATTCAGGATTTGAAAACACCGAAGTTGTGGCTCTTGCTGATTCTGTTGGGAAGTCGATTTGTCTTCTCATAGATTCTAATTTCTTTAATCATCCATAGCTAAAGGTGGCCAAACTAGGTAGATGTTTTGTTAATGTAATGTGTTGATGACAAGAAAGAGAATTCGATGGGAGAAGACATGTTTGGCCATGTGATGGTACTTATGCCCCTCATACCATAAAAAATGTGTGGCTCAAAATATCCTCCTTTTTTTCCATTACATTTCTCTTGTTGATGTCACGAAATCTATACAATATATGCTTTTAGTTAATATGGTACTGCTGTCATTTGGACACATTGCAAGGAGGATGTAGAGGAAAAGTAAATGTGCCTATTCTGTACTTGAAAGGTTAAATGGATATCATGGTCTTCCATGAACAATCTGTAATTATTGACCATAGCACAAGTCATGTACTAGTTGTAGTTCATTTTTCGAAAGTATTACTTTTGGTTCATAGGTGCAGTAGAGGCAGTGATATTCAGCATCCTTGGCCCCCGTTTTCAATTTTCTGACCCTTATGTTATCGAACTAGCCAGCTGCAATACCAACAAAAATTTTCTCTATGCTTCTTTTGTGCTTGGAGACCGACCAAATCAGACATTTCTACTACTTGAAACGTTTCTGGAAGCTGGAATTACAATGTTATGCCTCCAATGTGACCTCTAGTGGAGGATAAGGTGCATCTTTGGCAAATGTAGCTGAAAAATAGCCGCTCTAGATCGACTGTATAAATGACAAAGTGGCCTTTATGAGCCACATAAGAAGTGCTTGGTTCATCGTCTCTACTTGACTATGGAGATAAAATTCGCTTCTTTTCCATGGCATCCAATCACTGTCATTTCCTAGCCATCTTGATGAGTTTCTTGGGACCGATGATGTTGCCTAATGTGCAGATAAGAATGAAAGGAGAAATTTTGAGGATCTGCGAACTATACATATGTAAATGTGTTGAGTTGAATGATAATTGCCTAATGATTTTGCTTTTACAATTGCAAATTAAATTAATATTCCAGGTACCCCTGCATAGGTACCTGAGGTGCGCATCCATGTATTAGGAACTCGAGTCATCTTCTTGTAACTGTCACTAAATGACCGCATAACAACTCTGCGACCAAAGATGACCCTCTAGAAAATTAGATGCCTTTTCTCGTGCATAATGCCAGAGACTTGGAAAACATTAAAGCCATTGAGTTCAGTCATCTGGTAGACATTAGTGATGGATCGAATGCAGTTTCCAACAAGAAAAAAATGTGTGCCAAAAACTAGCCCATAAGATGGGGTCATAGGCTGAAAAAGATAATTCTTTATCAAATTCAAGATATACCTAAATGCAATATCTCATTACTTGTCAAGACAATGTGGAAAATCAAGTTAACATCTCAACCGGTTGGACCAATGTTTTGTTAAACTACTCTTACCAGCAAGCTGTATATGTCCCTAGGTACTTACTGACACACTGGCCCATTCTTCATGGATCACATGGTTATGCATCCTGCAAGACTCGCCACAATCAAAGCTATATTGCAATTTGGTGCTGGTGCTTCCATTATATAAATCCCACCTTACAAACTGCTTTCTACTCATCCACAAAAACTAGTCCGATTTTCTTTGTTCAAGAAAACCAGTATTTCATTTTAGATTTTTCAAAATCAAACTACAATGATAAGCACAAAGAAGCTAATACAAATGGCAAAGCAGTGGCAGAGAGCAGCAGCTAAGCATAGAAAGAGGATCTCATTTCCAAGATCTGAGGCACAATCAACTTCCAATAATTACCAAAAATCACCAACGGCTCAGAAGGGTCATTTTGTAGTTTACTTTATGGATAACAAGCGCTTCAGTGTCCCCCTTTCGTATCTCAACAATGTTATCGTTAAGTCTCTCCTTGAGAAATCTGAAGAAGAGTTCGGGCTTCCTGCAAATGCACACATTACGTTGCCAGTTGATTCATTCATGATGGAGTATATAATCTCGTTGATAAGCAGAGGCTTATCTCAGGATCAGGAGAAAGCGGTGCTCGTGTCAGTTATCAGAAGTAGTTGCTCATCATCCTTAACATTGAATTCAAGATTTGATGAGATCACATGTCAACCAACAAATATCTGTAGCTAAAAGATAGATGTAGCATACAGAAAAGTTATGTAAATGGAACTCTAGTATTCTTATAAGCTACTCTTCTCTCCTCTTATTTCTTTACTTTATCTTTTTATCCGTGTTTCTTTCCAAGATAATTATCAAGTTTTCACTTTGATACTGCGTACGCATGTCGTCACTCGATGTCGTGATGCCTTCAACTGCTAGCCTTTGAAGTAGGTATTTATCCCCATTCACTTAATTTATTTTACTTTTCAAATTCATTATTACTGCATAATCTCACCTATAAGTTTTTCAAGTCATTTGGGTGCTTTATGTAGACATCTATATTTAGAATTTTATTTTAATTTGTTTTCTTTTAGTAAAGGGTCTTAATATAAAAAATAAAAAATAAAAATAAGAAAATTTAGAAAAAAAAAAAAGAATTATGAATTTTTAGGAAAATATGATTTTTTATAATTATTATATAAAAATCTTAAATGGTTTTTAATCGGATAGTCTTTATTTTAAATATAATCAAGTGGATTCATAGGTTAAATATATTTTGTTCACAAATAATGATAGGGCATGAGCCAATGATCCAATTGGTGCTATCTTTAGTCTTCGCATGAGAGTGAGTAAGGGGTCATGGGTTTGACTCGTACACCAAATACTTTGCATCTTTTTTCTTTTCTCCCCAACTATTATGTGTCAAGCTGCCAATAGGCCATGTGTCTTGTTAAGACATGTGACAATTTGTTATTGGGACACGTGGTCGATGTAGCATCTACATGGCACCACACTGACCTATTTTTCTTTCCCTTTCTATTCCTTTCCTTTCTTTTCCTATGTAATACTAGCTTAGAGTGCTCACTTCTTAGCTATTTTTGACTAATTTTTCTTCTTGATATCACCAATTTAATGGTGAAATCATAAAGATTACTTGGAATACTATAGATTGGTGTCAATATATCATCTAGATTCAAACATTAAGAAGGAAAAAAAGATAGTAGAAAATAAAAAAAAAATCATAAATGTGCTTGTTTGCTCCAAGTGTAATTTCCATGATTCAAGCTTTTAGAAGATTCTGAATGATATGTGGAGTAAAAATGAATCATAAAGGATAGAATTTGATCGATATCTTTCATTAAATTAAATGAAATCCTAGCAATTTTGAATCAAGTTGGTCAAAACCCTTTTTTTGGTGATTTTCGAATTAATGTGACTCCAGGAGTTTCCAAGTTTAATGAAGCATCAACAAGTATAAATAAGACCTCGAGGAAGCTCGAATGATCATGAATAAGCTCTCAAATATGTCCTAAAACACATAAACGCTGGTTTCTCTCTCTAGACCACGACCCTCGCTCTCTCTTTAAAAAATTGCTCCAACTTGTAGCCTTTCGAGCAAAGACACCATTGTGACTAGCTTCCCTATAGCTTAAGCTTTTGAACCTAGCCATTCCTACTCTTTATTGTACCCTATAACATGAGATCTACCACCTGAGGATTTCGTAAACCCTAACCTATGGTGGCCTTAATTTAAGTTCATGGTGTCTTGAAACCTTAGACCTAACCTTTCTTCGAAGCCTAACCACTGCCTTGTATGCTACACTATTATCATCGCTGGCAGTCTACTCCCAACCATCACTAAATTACCCTAACAATTAGTAGCATTAATCTTACGCCCACTAAGTCCAATAAGAAACACAAGAAACATCCCATCCCCACTTATTTGGTTGCATAGAAATGCCTGTTGAGCACCTCCGATCACCATCTTCCTCTTCCTTCCTTGTAGCCTACATACGTTGTATGTATTAGGTTAGATTTGACTCAAGAAGTTGACCTAAATCTATACCCCTTCTCCAAATCGACCTGTATACCTTAAACTCAAGCTCGATTCTTCCTCTTTTTATTTTACTTTGTTTTGTCTTTTTTTTTTCCGCCCCAATATATATATATATATATATGTATATATACAAATTTTTTCTTTCTTTTATAATATTTTCATTTTCTCTTTTGTAAAATGGTTTCAAAAGGTTTCATTTTTAACTAAAATGTACAAAGTATTTTAGATACTTAAGAAAATAAATGAATAGAAAAATTATTTCCCAAAAAAAAAATCCAATCAACCCTTTTGAAAATTAGGATCTTTTCTTAGAATTTTCTAAAGATAGATAGTTGAAAGCTTAGGGCCCTTTATAGATATTTTTTCTCAAGCGAAAAATGAAATGGCTAAAAGATGTAAACTTGATCAATTTTTAGAAATAAAATGATAAAACACATCTAGATTTTTGAAACGAACTATGGAAAGTCTGACCCCGAATAGTGGAACGTAGACACCTATAGGCAACTATAAGGTAAATTAAAACAAGAATTTTTTTTATTTTTCATTTTGTAAATAAGTAGATTTAATTTCTTGATTTTTTATTTTTGTAAATGAAATTAATTTTCTTTCTTCTTGTAAATTAAAATCTTTTCTTTCTTGTAAAAATGGTATTTTAAAAAGAATAAAACTAAATTCAGAAGGTTATGATGGTAGTCATTAGGATTTAATAGGTTAGTTCTTGGATCCAAAAGCTTTAATTTTCAAAATCCATTTTAAAAATTAGTTTTTTAGTAAACTAGTGGTTAAATCATAACTAATCTATCCAATTAGTTATGGCTTAACATTTTCTTGACTTCCGTCGAATAATGACTCCAAAATGTTTTTAAAATTAAAAGAAAAGTAAGTTTTTTCTTAATCCCTAGTCGATGGTCTATATTAAATGAATATAGGGTTTAATATAGGTTAAATTAAGGAAAATAATGCAAGCAAAAAGAATTTCGGCTTGATACCTTACATAGCTACTCCCTTATTGTCGAGCTGGTAATGACATATGGCTAGCATGTTTACCACTGATTTGCTTTCATATTGTAGAGCTTTACTTTCTTGATTGTGTTCTTTGATAGTTTGGTGGGGTACAGAGGGTGCTAAAGTATGCTAATACACTCATACAACTTTACAATGTAAATTGCATGGTCAAACTAAGATGAACTAAGCTACCTAAGCATACGCTTTATCTAGATGCGTGGGTTGATCACCCAAATAAGATTGTTCAGATATTATACCCAGATAGAGTATATGTCAGTGCTATGCCATATTATGATGACTTGTACCGGCCAAGAACCAAATGATACACTGGCTAAACTACGACTACGATAGGATACCTAATACTTTGTTACATGTTGTACTAGGCTCATTTAATGTTTCTTTTTTAAAATTGTCTTATAATCATATATTTCAATATGGTGTATTTATCGACGAATTTCATTAACTAGTTGCCTCATATGATATATGAGGATATTCTTACTGAACAACAAGGAGTACGTAGGGCCCCGCATCAATTTTAAGGTGTTACATTATAGGAGATAGATCATGTACCCTTACTAAGCTCTAATGCCAAAGGTAATGACGTCTTACCATATGAGGTGCCTTAAGGATGACATCAACGGGGATGAGGTCACCGGTGCGATCATGGACATAGCATGAGTGCATGGATGAGGACAGTTGGATATTAGAGATGATTGCTTACCCTAATACTACTCATCCTAACATCCCTCACCTTATGAATCTCCTCTATAGCTTGCATTTTAGTATCAGATGCCTACTATAGGGGAGAGTTTTAGTTGATAGTAATCAAGGTCCAATCATATGGTCTCGAGCTGGTAGATTAGCTATAATGACTTGTTAAGCTCTGTTATAACAGTTTAGGGATGATGAAGGTGAACTCCTTCATCATACTAGCTTGATTTGGTACTTGAGCTACGTTTAGCTTTACGTTGTATCTTTAGTGGATGAACTCAATTCATATCTCGACCCAACTTAAGGTTAGACAACTTTGTTAGGACCCTAAAGGAGACTTAGTAAGATTGCCTAAATTTTCATATTATGTGTATACTCATGATACGAAAATTGCTTTATAAGTTAGAGATTGCAAGACTCTAAATAATTTATCATTAGGGTTTCTGAATTTTTAATTGATTAACATGTCGTATGGATATCTAATATTCTACAGTTCCTTAAAACTGTAAAGAATCGGTATCCCCTATCCAATGATAAGATCAAAGAGAATAATCTTAAAATTCAAATTTATTGAAGTTACTAAATCTAAATATATAAGTAGTATTTACATTTAAAGTTTCACATGAACTAAACAATCTCTCTCTAATTCTAACCTCTAAAACAACTTAGCACTTGCACTCAACGCTCGGCTCTTAACCCATTCCTGATTATCTATCAACCTGCAAAAGAAAAAAATATTGGAGAGTAAGCTACAAAAGCTCAGCAAGTTATGCCTTGTACTATACTAACAAGCAAGTTAACTACACGCAGTATGCTAAACAATATATGTAGTTAACTGGTGCTATATATAACATCGGACTTTAATACCCTTTAATGTAAGGGTTGGAGATACTAAATACAATCAAGCTCTAGTACTTAGGTTTTTACCCATAACTTGAATTTCGTATTTTGCAAAATACATTTTCATTTCTAAGAAATCTAATAGTCCATAAAATCCCAAGTCTAGCGATAAGGTGGCCTCCGTAGTCCATAATCACACCTAATAGTGGAGGTCTCTAGACTCAATCCTTAGCTAGATGGTTAGCATCTCCAGCACTTAATAAGCCCGTAAGCTAAGGTAAAGTTATGTTGTACGAGTGCATCGTACTAAACACTTTAGTTTAATATATATAAACAATCCCCACATGGCCTTTCTTTACCTCCACGTGAAGTGATGGCCATAATAAGAAATACAATGCATGGTTAATGCATGACTCGTATTAATTTAAGATAAGCCAAGTATAATTAAGTCAAATTATGTGGCGGTCAATCAATATCAACAAACCATTCAAATCATGTAACAATTAATCATACAATCAAAATTTCAATTATCGTATTTAACAATATTTTTCACAATAGTTAGTCAATATCAAGCATATGCATATCTCAAACCCCATGCATCAAGTTATTAATATTCAATTTAAGTGCATTAACTATAAGCACAAATAAGTATAGAGTCATTAGGAATACTCACTTGACTATGCCGTCTCGCACTAATTATAATAGTTCTCAAGAAGATCCCAACCTTCGTTAGAACTACCTAATTATTATAAGATAAAAACGATAATAAGTAATTGAGTTAACTAGTAATTCCAAATATCTATTTACTTAGTTTTACTTAGGTTACAATTAGTTTTTATCCGGTTGAACTTAATTGCTAATCGTAAGTAACTTTTTATTCTATTTCCGATATTTATGAACTTATAGTGATTTTTCATTATTTTTGAATACATGTTCACACGGTGATGTCCATTTCAGACGTTAAAACCCGTATTTAACAATATGGACTAAATTTATTGAAATATTATCTATTGAAGCTTAAATATTCTTATTAGCTAGTTTTATGTTTTATTTTAGTAGTTAATGATTTCATTAACCATTAGTTCTTACACTTAGATAATTTTATGGTTTATTATTTTAGAGGCTTATATCATCGCTTATGTCATTATTTGCTTAGGTTCTTGCTTAGGTCATCAATTGATTAGGTCATTGCTTAGGTTATCATTTACTTTACTTCATGCTTAAGTGTCTTATGTACATTTATACATATGCTAATTATATACTTATATTTTTACTATATTTGTATGTACATTAGTATACTTATATATATACCGTATTTATACTTGTACATATTCTAAGTATTGATTATATTCAATTAAATCTTCTCCGTTATTGTCTTTTGTATTTACCGACATAAAAGAGAAAATAATATAGAACAGAACTTGATTACTTGATTTTATTAATGATAGAATAATAATAATTACACTTGATTAGTGATCTAAGATGTTGATTACAGTGAAAGCAAGCCAAAGATAATTTTTATGAAAGTGCTCTAGCCAAACTATAGCACTAAACAAATATTGTAATACTTCAGCTTCTTCTTCCCAATTTTCTGGATTATATTGTTTTGACATCTATAGCATAAAATAGATTATTCGTCATCAGTATAATACCAATCAGTATTGATTATGACAGTATAATACTATTCAAGGAATTCTATAGCATTATCTAAGTAATGATAAAGATAAAAATCATTAATTAATAGAGATATAAATTTGTATGCAAGATATGATTAAAACCACCACAGTCGGCACTGCTAAGGCTAGTGAGGCTTTGATGCAGACTTCAAATAATAAAACCTCCAAAGGCGGTAATACCAGTCAATTATGAGGTTTTGGTAGACAAACTAATAAGTAAGAATAGACAGATACAATCTCGTGGAATTACACCCAATTTCAATTGGAGATTCCCTACAAGAGATATAATGTAAGGTAAGAATCAAACCAATTTTATTGATTAAAATTTATTTTTACAAAACATAGAAATGCCAGAGCATAAGTGGAAGATAGAAAATATCGAGAGGTATGATCAGGAAAATGATTGTTTTACCTCTGATAGGAAGAAGCAAACAATTATGCTTTAAGAAAATGATCTGATTGGTTGACAGAGAAGCAAACAATTATGCTTCGGATGGTGTTTGAATGATAATTGATATAAGTGTATGAGTGGGATGGAAAGGATAGAAGAGAGAGAGAGAGAGAGGGAGAGAGGATCGAAGAAGAGAGCTAGAAGAGGAGAGGTCTGTGGTTTTTCCTGATGCCTCTTCTGATTTTGAGAGTCTATATTTATAGAGGGATTTGAATTATTGTAACTGATACGGTACTGTTGCTACAATGATGTTGTGGCCGACAGGGTACTGTTGCTACAGTGATGTTATGGCCAACAAGGTACTATTGCGACAGACTTTTCTGATTGACTGATTTTTGGTTGATTGTATTGTGCACTGTGGTACATGTGTAAAATTACCGTATTTCTACTTTTACAGTGTAGTATGATACAAATGATACAATTACGGATCTCCTAAATCTATTCCATAGCAGTCATCTTCATTGGTATTTCCGCTGTGGTGAGATGTTGAGCCTGTTTCTAAACTTGATTCTTGTGTTGATTCTAATTCTTTGATATGTTCAAGTGCTTTTTCCAGAATTTGCTTCAATTGGTCTGGAGAATTTGCACTTGCAAGAGATGATATTAAAAATCCTCTGTTGTGATATTGCCTAGTTGATGATGATGATGGTGGTGATTTTGTAGAATTAGTTTTGATCTAACTCAAAATTGAATTTTGTTCACACTTATTTCACATTTTGAAGCTATCCCACCATTTGATTTTGTACATTCTGACCAAATTGGTTATGTTTGATATTCAATCTGGTTTATATTCGAACCACCAAGCCATAACCTATGATATTCCGAGATGTATAAAATACAGCATCTCTTTTGGTGGGAAGCTTACCAACAAGTTTGTTGACCTCTAACTAGACCATCGTCTTAACCTTTAGCAAATTGCCAACTTAAAGATATAATTGAGTCTTCACATCAGCACTTGCCAATTACAAAGTGCCACTCATTGTATGATAGTATACAATTGTCAAAAGAATAGCAAACCATGTTTTATCTTTTTTGCCTTTGTAAACTATGTAAGTTTCTTCTTTTAGCATTTTAACCTTTTTGTAATTGTACCATATCATAAGTTGCCTTAATTAGCAACTATAAAAATGCCATTTTGTACTTAGCTGAATCAATTAGTGAAGATTTAGATATTTTCCTTCTTCCTAATGCTTGTGTAAGCTACACTTGGCTAAGTTGGAGAACTCTTATCTTTTCCTTAGACTTAAGGGATGATGGCGAGCAACCTTAAGGCCTAGCTTATATGTAACATCAAGCTTAGTTCTTAAGTTTGTGTTAGTCATATGGTATGTAATAGCCATGTGCTTATGTATGAGGCTTAGTTTACCTTTGACTCCGATTTATCTTTCTAACCATCTTGTAGTCAAAGTTTAAACCTATTTTATATAATTGTTGGATTCATATCTTTATCTATAGAGCCAAATTGTCTTGGTATCAAAGTTTTGGTAACATTTAGAGTTAAAGTTGCTATTACTAGTGTTGTTCTCGTATGTGTTGTTATTGGTTTTAGTGTATTGTAGTACAATGTGTTTTGAGTAATAATATTCTATATTCATAAGCTCTATTGTGGATTTTGAGATAATGAAGTGGTTGTACATTTAGGTTTCGAGTTATGGTGCTATTGATTGATGTTATTGAAGCTGTGGGTATTATCATCTTGTGAAAATAGTAGGTTTGAGTTTGGTTTAGGTCTATGAATAGCTTAGTAGGATGCATGTGGTGCTTCCTTGTTTTAAGGAGTAAAGGATAGAGTATTTTTGTTGAATTTAAGAGTTGTAGTGTAATGTTGGTTGGCTCGAGTTCAAAGTAGTAATAACTATTTGAAGTAGTGATTTAGTGATGTGTTGTGATAGGGGTTAGTTTCTTAAGTAAAGCTATGAAATGATAGATTCCAGTATTAACATAGGTGTTGGTGGCAACAAGAGTGAAGTTATTCACCATGGACGTCCAGTCTCTGTTACCTTTGGGTCTATTGATGAGAAATTGGATGAACTCACCACCATGATGCTTAAGTTGGCCCATACTATTAATATAACGGTCACCATTCAAGGTGCTAAAAGAGCCCTTGCAATGTCTGAGCTATTGTTCAACATCGACAAAGATAGGTTAGTCACTAATCTAGTTATGGTAACTAAGGTGAAGAAATATGGAGGATAAGACTATAGTGCCACAGTAAAGAGATGAGTGAGACGAAGAATTGAATTGGATAAAGTTGAGGAGAACATCAAATTGTGAATGTCAACCTACTTTAGTCCTAGTAATGCCAACAACAACTTAAATTGGGAAGATAAAGTCAAAAAGATTTTTAAGTGTTACAAAGTTGTTTAGTAAGGAAAAAGTGTGATTGGATACACTTGAATTCACTAAGTATGCCACCTTATGGTGGAAAAATTCATAAGTAAGCCAATGAAGGGATGGAAAACCATATATTTGAACAAAGCAAGGGATGCACAAGCTATATGGAGGTTTGCATTAGACCACTATATGTAGGATACCTTTAAGAAGTTGCAAAAGCTATGATTCGGTAGGACATATGTAGATAATTATGTGAAGGAATTTGAAATGTTGATGATTCATTACAATGTTAAAGAGCTTAAGGCTCGAATTGTATCTAAGTTCTTTAGAGGATTACAGTTTGAGATTGATGAACTTTTGGACATACAAAGAATTGATACATTAGAGAATGCTATCTGAGTTGCTTAGAGTGTCAAGTGATGGAGGCATTGGGTTTACTCTCAAGCTCCTTTAAGCTGAACTCAACTTATTTGGCTTGTTTTAAGTAGACTCATGAGATTAGAATCGAGAAAGATTAAAGAAGTTTAACCTACCCTAAGGTCTCGACTTTTTGAAAAGGAGGCACCAAAGAAGTTTTAGAAGGGATAAAGTTCTAAGAGGAAGACAAGTGAGATTAAGTATTTTAAATGTCAAGGGTGTAGTTACATGGCCGTGTGCTAAGCAAGAAGGGTTCCTCAAAGGAGAAGAGGTTGTAGTAGATGTCGAGTAAGGCAAGCTCTTAAACATGGTTATTCATTAAGTTGTTGGCATGACTAGTTCAAATGAGAATGAGCAGCGAGAGAATTTATTCCATACTATGTACCGAACGAAAGGCTATCTATGTACTATCATTATAAATAGTAGGTGTTGTACGAATGTAGCTTCCACAAGGATGGTGTAGAAGTTTGAAATGCTAACTAACCCCTATCCTAAGCCATATAAGTTACATTAGCTACATGAGAAAGGAGTGCTTCATGTTTACTCTATAAGTTACTGTGTTTATCTCCATATCAGTGTATGGTGATGAAGTGCAGTATGATGTATCGTTGATGTATGCATCGCATAGACTATTAGGACAACCATGGTTGTTTGATCAAAAGGTTCTTTATGATTGATTCAAGAATAGACATGCCTTTAAGCATAAAAGGAGGAATGTCGTACTAAGTCCTATGACTCCTAACTAAGTCCAAGATACATAGAATCAGTTAACCTAAGATCAGAAGGAGAGCTTAGTTATGTCCCACGCTGAGCTATCTCATGCATTAAAGTTAGATGCCTCGACCTTCCTATTAATATAGAGATTAATTGAGATACTTGAAGAGTTTGAAAATTTATTTCCTAAAAATTTTCTAAAAGGACTATTGATGGGAATCAACCTCTGACTACGTTCAAGCCGAGGTCGACCTATCTGAAGCTAGCATCGACTCTTTAGAAGAAGACGTTGACCTATTCTAACTTGAGGCCGAACAGCTTTTGCCGAAGTTAAGCAAATGATAGAAGGCCAAAGGGAAGAAAAGAAACCACTCAACAACAAACCTATTATCTATCGAAAAGATGAGAAATCGCAGGTCAAGGACTTGAGAGTCAAGAACCATTCGGTATGGCACCTAAAGACTCTTGCTAACTGAATCTAGAACTCGGCAATTGTGGGCCAACCTCTTTGGTGTCCCGGCTAAGCTATACGAGAGTTCATGGACTCCTTCCCAAACCCGAACATCAAATTTCCAACCTCATCCAATTTGGATACTACTACTTCCTGGACATGCCGAGTGACTACATGTTGACTTTTGTGAAATGCACAGTTTTGTATTCTTATACATGTTTTCCTTCATTTTATTTATTGGCCTGATTCTTTAAAGTCTTGTACATTATTTACAGCTTTACTACTAGGGTTTAGCACTTGCTATAAATAGCAACATTTGTACTAAAATAGGCACATACATATACAGATACATATAGATATATCATATACAGAAGAATATTTAGAGAGTGAAAATTTCCTCTTTCGAGTAAGGCTGTACTAATAGAGCTTACGTTTGCTGGATTATTGAGTATTGATTACTCTCTTTAATCTCTCCCGTGTTCTTATTAATCTTATTCTTAGGATTGTAGTGAACCCTTTCATTTGAACTGGTTAATGAGTCATATCTAACCTTCATTTGGAACCCCGAGTGACATTTAGTGCTTATGAGTTATATCAAACTATATTTCGAGGTCAAATCCTTGATTGTGTTTGTCTCAGTGAGTTATATCCATTTACATTCACTATTAAAACCTTTCCTGTTCTTCGTACTCATTTTCTTTGAATGCCCATTCCTGTTCTTTGGTTCCAGATTTGCTACCATTTCTTATTTCTTCCTTATCAACTACCATTGATTTAAGGTATTGAGCATGCTAGAGACTTATAGCCAAGGGTTACTTTGTCGAATAAGGGTCACGATCCATAAGTTTTGAAGGCAACAGGTATGTTTAACTCGAGCTTAATGTGAAGTGATTGGCATCAATCAGACAATTTATTCATAGTATGGGGGGTATTCTCTTGAAGTAGGTTTGGCCTCTCGTGAGCACATTGGTAGGAGGTTGATGCTGTTCTCTTGACGATGGTCATGATAGTCCCAAACCAGTAAAGAAGTTAAGCCTCCTAATCATAGAGAGAAGGTGACAATATTGGTTGGTACTCTCAAAGAAAGAAGGGCTTGGATAGTCTTGGGAAGATAGGAAGAGAAAAGGGTAGCTCGCCATCCGTAATATAAGCTAATATGATGCTTAATGGATGGTTGAGTACCGTATGGGCATATTACGAAGGGTGAACCTTCAATTCCATGACAAAAGCTTACTTAAGAATGAATCTTGAGCAAGTTATCGAGCTCTAGAGGCATGTAGATGAATTGATTGAACGAAGCTATATTCGAGAATCCTTAAGTCCATTTATAGTGTTGGCCTTACTTATACCTAAGAAGGACGGATTATAGAAAATGTATGTTGATAGTTGAGCTATCAACAAGATTACAATCAAATATAGATATCCAATCTCGAGACTCGATGATATGCTTGATGAATTACATGAAGCTAGAGTATTCTCCAACACTGATTTGAAATCAAGCAACCCTAAATTATGATTTGAGTTGGAGATGAGTTGGAAACTATATTCAAGATAAGGCATAGGTTATATGAATAGCTTGTGATGCCCTTCAATCTATTAAACACTCTAAGTACCTTCATGAGGCTAATGAATGATGTGCTTTGAGATCAAATTGGTAAGTTTGTTGTTGTTTACTTTGATGACATATAGGTATATAGTTTGAACTTGGAGAAATACTGCAAACATCTTTGGACTATATTCTTCATGCTTTGAGCTAAAAGTTTATACAAGAATCTAAGGAAATGAGATTGCTATTAACTTAAATTATTATTCCTAACATCTGTAATAAGTGGATGAAGAATTCGAATTGATGAAGATAAAGTCTAAGCTATCACAAAGAGGCCAATGTCGACCTACTTTACTGAAGCTGGAAGCTTCCATGGATTAGCTTCCTTTTAGTAATGCTTCATCAAGAATTTCTGCACCAAAAGAACCTCTAACTGAGTTATCAAGGAAGAGCATAGAGTCTAGGTAGGTAGTAAGAGAATAGATGAGTTTTGAAAAAGTGAAGGAGAAGCTTACCACTACCCCCATCCTTACTCTTCACAACTTTAAAAAGGTGTTGAGTTGGAGTATGATGCATCTATTGTTAATATATGTGGCATGCTAATGTAAGAGGGCTGACCTCTTACCTACTTCAACAAGAAACTCTAAGGAGCTACTCTTAACTATTTAGTCTATGATAAGGAATTTTACTCCTTGATCTAAGCTTTAATAGTCTATTTCCTAAGGAATTCATGATTTACATGAACCATAAGTAATTATGGTACTTGAAGAGTTAGCTTAAGTCGTCTAAGAGACAAATTAAATAAATCGAGTTCATGAATGGATTTTCTTACGTGATAAAAAAATAAGACAGGCAAAGTCAATGTAGTCGTTGATGCCTTGTCAAGATGGCATAATCTCCTGACTAACCTTCACACTTGGCTGCTTCAATTCCTCATCATTAAGATGCCTAGGACCTCCACTTTTGTCCCATCTTTGCATGGTGCTTTGAAGGCTGAACTATTGATGACTACGATAAGGAGGATAGATACCTATTCCATAAAGGCAAGTTATGTACCCCAACTTGTTCCATCTGGGAATTGTTGGTGTAAAGGCATATGGAGGAGGACTATTCGGCCATTTTAGCAAGTAACAGACTCATAAGCTCATGAAGTCTAAGCTCATGAAGTCTAGGCTCTTTTGGCTAAGGATGATGAGAGATGTGAATAGGATTCTTTAAAGATGTGCAACATGCAAGACGGCTAAGAGTTAAGCCAAGTACCTGCTACAACCCATCGTGACCAAGTTGTGGTCTTAGCTAAGTATGGACTTCGTACTTAACCTTCCAATAACGTCCCATAGGAAGGACTCAATCATGGCGATCATTGATAGGTTTAGCAGGATGGTACACTTTATACCCTACAACTAGACTAATAATTCTTTGGTTATATCTTCTCTTTTCTTACAAGAAGTAGTCAAGTTGCATGGAGTAGAGATGAGGGATCTAAAGTTTCTCAGCCACTTTTAGAAGACCCTCTAGAGGTATTGCAAAATTAAACTTCTATTTAGCATGTTATGCTAGATAGATGGGTAAATTGAGGTCATCAATCAGAGCTTTAGCTTATTACTTTAATGTCAGTAGGAAGGAACCTAACCGGTTGGGACATATTCCTACCTATAATCAAATTTGCTTTCAATGGGTTGGCTAAGGTTGTAATAAAGTCAAGTCAAACCAATATAGTATTGAGCTTGATTACCTGATTTAAAAACTCGAAGCTTAACCTTGACTTAAGCTTAATCGAGCTTTAAATTTTGAGCTTGAGCTTGACTTATACAAATACAAACACAAACATACACTCACATACATATACATACATATATACATACGCATGCATGTATGTACACATACATATGTACATGTACATACGCACACACGCGCATATGAATGCATGCGCGTACAGACACGTACGCATACATACGCATAAGCACACACACATGCGTATGCACATACACATACATGTATGCATGCACCCATATACATACGTGCACACACAAACATACAAGCATGCATGCACGCACATATGTACACATACATGTATGCATGCACCCATATACATACGTGCACATACAAACATGCAAGCATGCATGCACGCACATATACATACACATATGCATGCGTGTGCGCGCACATACACATACATATACACATACATGCATGCATGTACACACACACACGCATACACAAAAATACGTACATACACATATACATACAAATATGTACGCATGTATGCATAAACATACACACGTATACACACGCGCGCATGTACGCGCATACATACACATGTATACGTACATGAACACAGGCACATACATACACGCACACGTGTATACATACATATATATACACATATACATACTCATATGCCTAGATACACACACACATATGGCATGCTTGAGTTCAGCTCGATTAAAAAAAATTAAAACATATAAAAAATTATACCAAGATCAATTAGGCTTATAAGCTTGGTGAGCTTAGTATTCTAAAGAATGAGCTTAGTATGATTTGTTACTCAAGTAGCTTGAGATCGATTCAATAGTTATCAAATCCAAGTTGGTTTACACATAGTGTGATGGGTAAGTCTCCCTTTAAGATCGTCTTTAGATCTAGTGTTGAACTTCCCCTTGACTAAGCACCCTTGCTAAGTTGCTAAGAAGACTAGACAGCTATAGGCTAATTTGAGGCCTTAAGAGTCATACATCAAAAGATGGTTTATCACCTGACCTAAGTTGTCTCTTAGCTTGAACGAAAAGGCCAAGGATGAAAGGATAAAAGGTCAAGTGGTTTTAGCCTGTGACTTTGTTTGGATCCATCTCAACAAGGATAAATTCCTAAGCTTAAGGAAAAGCAAGTTATCCTCTAGACTAGACAAATCGTTCAATGTTATAGAAAAGATCAAATAGAATGCTTACATGATAGACTTGTGAGATGGGTATGGGGTTTTAGACTCCTTTAACATCACTAACCTTAGCCCATACATCCTTAAAGATGAGTAGAATGAAGCTAAGCCAAATTTGATCCCAAATCTCAAATAGCCTTGAAGGAATGATAGTAATCAAGGTCCATTTATATGGTCTTAAGCTCATAGACTAACCACCATGATCTGTAAAGCTCTCCTATGCAGTTTATGGACTAAGATGCTGAACTCCTTCAACATGCCCGCTTAACCGAGTACTCGAGCTACAACCAACTGTACCTTGTAGCTTAAGTAGAGGAACTCAATCTGTGTCTTAACCTAACTTAAGGCCCATGGAATTTTGTACCAAACTATGTTTATCGAATTAGGAACAAGACAAACAACTTAGCCGACCTTCCCATTAGTTTGGCTAGTGCAACACCAAGCCTTCCAATAAGTTTGCCGACCTCTAGCTAAACTACTATCCTAACTAGAAGATAGAATTGATTTGCCACATCAGTAGATACCAACTATAGAGTACTAGTCTTCCTTTAACAATGTATGGTTGTTAGAAGTATAACAAACCATGTTTTTTCCTTTTTTCCCTTATAAACTATTATACATTTCTTGTTTTAGTAATTTACCCTTTTTGGTAATTATGCAATGTCATAAGTTTCCCTAATTAGCAACTATGAAAACACCATCTTATACTTAACCAAATCAATTAGTAAATATTCAAATAATTTCCTTCTTCCTCCTTGTACTTATGTAAGCTAAACTTAGCTTTCAAATTGGAGAACTCTTATCTATTCCTTTGAGCTAAGGGATAGTAATGAGTGACCTTAAGACCTAGCTTGTGCATAAAATCAAGTTTGATTCTCAAGTTCATGTGAGGCATATGATGCATAATATCTATGTGCATATGTATGAACCCCAACTCACCCTTAACTCTCATTTCTTTCTTACCATCTCACAATTAGGACTTACCCCTGTTTCGTATGATTGTTGGTTTCGTATGTTCTCTTATGGAGCCAAATCACCGACGCTCTTACCTATAACCCTCCTACTCTATTTAAGAGGTGGCATGAAGATTTGATACGTGACATGAGCAAGATGCTTGTGCAATTTAAGTCCTTTCTAATATCTATGCACATGCCCCCTATGCATAGCCCATTAGGTACAGGTTAGGATAATGCATAGATTATGCTGCTAAATTGGGATTAGTTGGTTCAACCTTAGCCTACTATTGAGACAGATGCTTAGGAAGAGATTTATGTTTGAGTGGGGCTAAGAAGTCTGGTTGAGGAGAATGATTGACAAACTTTTTATATAACAAATGCTAGCTGGCCATTGTTTTGGACATATTTATGGATGATATGTATATTTGTTTTTGAGATGTTTGCAGTCAAGGAATAAGGTTGGAGAAATTTAAGGGTGTTAAAATTTGGACATTACGTATGCAAATAAAATGTACTTGAGAAGTTTGAAGAATGCAAATATTGACAAGTTTGTGTTATGGTTTGCGATTTGTATGTTGTTGCACTTTCTTACAAGCTGATGGTTTAACTCTTAGATAGTTTAACTCATGGCAAGAAGGTATGAATTATGTAGTAGACATAATCAACTTTTGAAAAGCTGACTTTGGCCACTGCAAAAGAAATCGGCTTTATGAAAGCTGATTTTTAGCTTTTGTTAAAATTGGCTTTTTTAAAAAGTTGATTATATGCAAGTACAGGAAATTGACCTTTCTAAAGCTGTTTTCATCTCAAATAACTAAATTCGTCTTTTGAAAAGTTGACTTTAGCATATTAGGAGTTTGCATTTCCAAAAGTCAATTTTAAGTATGGTATTCTTGGGTTTATTTTTAAAAGAATTCTATTTTTTATTTTTTTAAAATATAATATTAATTTCATTTTCCCTATTATGCTACAAATTTAACATTTAAATAAAAGAACAATTTAATATTCAAGATCACAATAATATATAGAAATGGATGACCCTTTTGATATGTATAAATTATGTTGACAGGATATTTTAGATATAGGTTTCTTAAGCGCATGTCAACTTGTTTGGACCTTAAGCTAACTTGATTAAGCCTATAGCCTGACCTAATTTACTAGTACTTAGCCTAGTTCTCTTATTGGCCAAACTTGGTAATGGCTCTCTAGACGGCCTGGCTATGCTTAAAGCTTCATAATGGCTATTAGACAAAGGGATAAGGCTTTGAGACGTAGTCAATTGCCACGACTCTACAAATTCGAAGTACATCGACTCCCCCACTCCCACTACCTAGGTCGTATGGACATAGTAAGATGCTGCTTGTGCTCCCCTAATTCTTGACAACCCTCCTCTATAGATACCGATAAGCATCCAAACAATAATCTACTTACAATCTTTATGCACTCATACTGTATATGAGCCTCTTACATTCTTGCACTTTCTATACACAGCCTTGTTGATTTAAGCATCGAAGTGGCTATGTCAGATAATACCTTAGTGCAGCTTCCTATGATTTCTTTTGCAAGCTCATTACTCAATGCAAAGCCTAAATCCTATTCACTCTATCGGTCGAACCCTACTAATGACATTTGGTGCCATCTATAGCAGACCAACTCTCTTACTATTCGAAATACTACAAATACATTTCTCTCTTGATTTAATCATCATGTCTAACATTGTAAACCCAAACAACCAACCTCCAGTTAAGCGTACCCTTGAGCAACGTCGACTGTAGCAGCTAGAAAGATGCTTGAAGAATTTGTGGCTCATAATAGGGAGCTTTAAGCTAAACTTGACAAGGTAGAGAGATAGAGTAAGGATAATAGACTACTTAAGGCTTTAGATGTCTATGGTGGATGGAATAACCAATCCTAGTAATAGCAAAATGAGAGGGTACTATAGCATAACCCCTAATGTTAGAACTGTAGGTGTACCTTGTGGCCAACCATAATTGTACCCTTGTTGGCAATGAATAAGTGGTTGATTCACATGGGGCTCACTTAACAACTCGTAAAATTAACTTAGTTGACAATGCCAACCTGAATGAGCTCCACAAAATGGTTAAGAGGCTCTCTAAGAAGCAGAAGAGCAAAGTAGTTAAAGGTACTAGCCTTGTAGCCCCTTCATTCAGGGTGTCTAGGATGAAGTCCTACCATTGAACTCTAAGCTCCCCCCCTAGACTAATAATATGGAATAAGTGACCCTAATGATCACCTGCTTCGCTTCTACAACCTCATAACCTTCATGGTTAGGGGGATATAACTACAATTGTATGCAAGGCCTTCTTAGGCACCTTTAGGAAGGTAGGTTAGACATGGTTTAACCATTTTCTTGAGAATTCTATTGGATCGTTTGACAAGTTCCCCTGTTGCTTCAACCTCCATTTCTACACTAGTAAGCCCCCGTCTAAGAATACTACATCCTTGCATTTGATCAGGCAGAAGGAACGAAAAGCCTTTAGGAGTATGTAGTATAGTTTAATAATGCAATAGTGGAGATCCCTCAACTTAATGAGAGAGTTGCTATATACATCACTTTGCTCAGGGTTAGACCCTCTTGAGACTTCTTCTAATCTATTTACAAAAGTAAGCCTAAGACCCTGGTCGAGTTTTGGAAAAATGCCCAAAAGTACATGGACAAAGAGGAGAATATTTATGCCAGATGTGAAGCTAACTTGGAGAGGTTGGGCCAAAAAAAAAAAAGAAAAGAACAAAGGGTTTGTTAAAAACTGTCTCGGCGATAAGTAGCCAAGCTTCCCTGATGGGGAAGGGGGGAACCTCAATAGTAAGAGTTTCCCATTACCCATGCTAACATACACCTAACATACACCACTGAACTGACCTCTAGCCTAGGTATATATGGAGGTTCAGGGGAGAGGGTTATTGCAGAAGGCCCTTAAGATAAGGGGAAACCCTAATCATTGACACTTAGAAAAATATCGTCAATTTCATGAGAATTATGGCCAAATGACCGACAAATGCCTCTAATTGAAGAATGCCAATGAATATGCCATCCAAAGAGGCTTCTTCAAGGAGTATGTAGCTAATGCCAATGATTGTGGAGAAAGGCCACCTTAGAGGCGAAGAATTGAGGATGCTTGAGAAGAAGAGAACAACGATCATCGTAACAACCAAGTCCCTAACGGTATCATCAGCATTATAGTTTGGGTGCTACACTTAGGGAACTAGTTGAGCTTAGTAACCTAGCTAATACCCTGTTTGAAGTGATGATGGTAAGAGAAAAGGGGTAGAGGCACAATACTTCTCTCTTTCTCTGATGAAGACCTTGAGGGGATTTAGACCTCTCATTAGGATGCCTTTGTGATTGGGGCAAAGATCGTACTGATATCCTATTCAAGTAAAACCTATGATAAGATGTGGAAGAAACTGCCAGTATAGATGAAGTGTACCACTATTACTTGATCGGCTTTAACAAAGGAACTGTCTAAGCTAAGGGAATCATCACCTTAGACATGGAGCTTAGCAATTGCAACAATGTCGCTAGATAACCATTGCAGTTTGTGGTAATGGATTGCCTATCCCCTTACAACACCATTTTGAGATGACCAAGCCTCACAAATTTCAAGATCATCATGTTATCCCTTTACTTAAAGGCTAAATTCCTTATTCCAATTAGGGTGGGAATTTGCAAATGTGATCAAAAGCTCTTAAGGGAGCTTTACGTGAAGGTGGCTCGAGATGATGGTGTCTTTGCTCTTGAGATAAGGCTATAAGAGAAGCTGATTGAAAAGAAAAAAAAGAGATGTAGATTGACACCAACCTTGACCAAACCACCAAAGTCAAGGTAAGATGCCTCCTGAGTTGAAGGAAGCCATTATCCAACTCCTATGAGACAACACAAATTGGTTTGTCTGGTCACCATTAGATATGCCTGTTATCTCAACTAACTTAGTTACCTATAGCCTCAAAATAGATGCAAACATTTGGCTTATTGAGCAGAAGAAGAGACATTTCGCTTCATAACAGTAAGCCATAATAGATGAAGAAGTGTAAAAGCTACTTAAGGTGGTCTTGTTAGGAAAGAGAAGTATTCGTCCTAGCTAACTAATGTTATACTAGTAAAAAAGAAAAATGGGGAGTGGCGAATATGTGTCAACTATACCAAGCTCGACAAAGCTTGCTTAAAGGATTGCTTCCTCCTCTTGAGGATAGATCAACCAGTTGACTATACATTGGGACTTACTTTGCTGAGTTTCATAGATGCCTTTTCAAGTTACAACCAGATAAAAAAGGACCCAAAAGATGAAGTCCATACATCCTTCATCATGGACTTCGACACCTATTGCTACATTGTCATGCCTTTCAGCCTCAAGAATGCTAGGGCGACTTATTAGTGAATGGTGATTGCACTATTTAAGCCCCAGCTTAGGCGTATCATGGAGGCATACGTGGATGATATGATCATTAAGAGCAAGTAGCCCAATAACCACATCAAGGATTTGTAGGAGGCTTTCTATAGAATGTGAAAGTATGATATGAAGCTAAACCACAAAAGTGTGTATTTAGGGTGGCCTTCGACAAATTCTAAGGCTTTATGGTCATGTAGTATATGATTGAAGCCAATCCTAAGAAGATTACTACCATCAAGGACATGAAGGCCCTTACTTTGATTAAGTCTAGAAGTTCACCGGCATGGTCGTCATGCTGAGTAGATTTGTCTCTAGAAGAGTAGATCAGTGCATAGAGTTCTTCAAAATCTTGAAGAACCCTTAGGGTTTTGAGTAGACTCCCCAATGCTAAGAGGCTTTCAATGTGTTATGGGATTTCTTAGAGCACTTACAAATCTTGTCGAAGCTTATACTAAGAGAGGATCTCTACCTATACTTAGTTGTCAACAACAAAGCACTCTTGTCCATTTTGGTTAGGGCAGAAGGAAGAGAACACTTGCTCACATATTATGTTAGTCACATCCTCCAAAGGCCTAAGGTTAGGTATTCTAAGGTGGAGGAATTTGCCTTAGTAGTGGTGATTTCTACATATTGGTTTCTACTATATTTTCAAGCACACCAGATTATCATATTTATAAACTAGCCGCTTTGCACACTTTTGCAGAAGCCTGACGCATTTGGTCAGATAGTCAAGTATGTACTTAAGTTAAGCAAGCACAAAATTCAATATCAACCATGAACAACCTATAAAGCATAGGTGTTGCCCGACTTCATCACGGAATATACTAGAGAGGAGGAAACATCGATAAAAGATAACAAAATGGTATCGACTCTCTATGTCAATAGTTCATCCACCTCTGGAGGTAGAGGTATAAGTTTGGTGCTCATTGGACCACATAAGACTACTGTCTACTATGACCTCAAGTATGAATTTAACATAAGCAACAACGAAACTGAATACGAGGCATTGATTAGTAGTCCTAAGCTCACCAAAGAGATTATGCCAAGTACCTGGATGTTTTCTCAAATTTTATGCTTGTTGTCTAGTAAGTTTGAGGTGAATATTAGACTAGGGATTACACTATGGCAAGATACTTAGAGAAGGTAAAAACCCTCTTAGTTAAGTTCCCTTCATGGAATATCATAAAGATTCCTTGAACTAAGAACTTAGCAACTGATTGGCTGTCTAAGCTCACCTCTATGGGGATACAGAAACTTGAGGTAAAAGACAAGAAAATATTTATAGAGTACTTGCTAGAGAAGAGCATCAGTTTGGACAGAGTTGAGGTCCTTAAGCTTAATGCAGCACCAACAGAGTCAAGCTAGATGGACCTAATCAAAGACTACTTAGAGTAAGGCACATTACTAATTGACAGGAAGGACATTAAGAAGTTGAGATACCACACTACTAAGTGCACTCTAATTAACGACATCTTATACAGAAGAGGGGTCAACTTCACTCTATTGAGGTGTCTCTAACTTGAAGATAGGTTGCATGTCATGGAAGAGCTGTATGTTGGTGTATGCAATAATTACGTTTAGTTATAAGGCCTCTATATTTAGGCTCCTCAGCTTGGATACTACTAGCCCACCATGAGGTAAGACGCAAGGAAAATGGCTAAGAAGTGTCCACAATGCTAGAATTATGCTCCAATTATGCATGCCCTCAACTCTGACCTTTAGCATCTGACAAGCTTATAGCCCTTCACTTAGTAGGGCATCGACATCCTTGGTGCTTTCCCAAAGGCGTTTAGAGGATGGCAGTTCATCATAATGGTTGCCAAGTACTTTACCAAGTGGGTTGAGGCAAATGCCATCGCCAAAATAATGGATTTGCAACAACATCTTCTCTAGGTTTGGGGTTTCGCACGTCCTTATAATGGATAATGGGCAGTAGTTTAATAACCTTAAGTTTAGGAAGTTTTGCGCCAATCATCATATCATACCGTACTCCACCTCAGTTGTACATCGCCAGGCCAATGACTAGGTCAAGGCAACCAACAAGATTATCCTCAACAACATTAAGAAGAGGGTCGATCAAGCCCAAGGTAGATGGGTAGACGAGCTCCCGAATATTTTATGGGAATATAAGACTACTCATTATACTTCCATAAGTGAAACCCCATTTCGTCTGGCCTTTGAGTTAAAAGTTATCCTCTCCATAGAGTTGGAACTTTTCCAACAATAGGACATAGTTGTTCAATGTCCTTATGAACGAATCCCTCCTATAGGCCAGTATATATACAATAGAAGAGATTTGAGACTTTGCTACAACTCGGGTAGTCACTTATCAGCATAAGGCGGCTAGATATTATAACCAGAAGGTCTAGCGTAGGGAGTTCAAAGTAGGAGATTTGGTCTGCAAAAGACTTCAAGTGACTAGCTTGTAAGAAGGGTAAGGGAAGCTAGCCCCTAACTGAGTAGACCTAGTAAGAGTCAAAGAGAATCTAGGGAATGGTGTGTATAAGTTAGAAAGATTGGATGGAGAGCCCATCCTATGCACATAATTGTGAATATGATTATATTTTCTTTGAATTATTAATGAAATTTCATTGCCCCAAACTTGTTACATGTTTCCTTTCATTTTCATCTTTAATTTGTCCTAGCCTATAAGCTTATAAACTATTAAAATCCTTAAAAGAACCCCTAACTTGTGTGTATCCTCAAGCATAGATAGGCTAAAAACTACCAACTTGACCCCTTATTGGGTAACATTGGTGATAGAGAACAACTTTTGCATGATTGTAGGACTCTTTCAGTACCTACTAGAACACCACCAACTTCGTTCCTAAAGTAACCTAAGCTATTAACAGTTGAACAGTCTCCCTTGGAAGAACAACTCCAGCTCTTCCCTAAGCAAAGTGACCTAAGCTACTAACTACTGAATGGTCCCCTTTAGAAGAGCAACCTTAGCTCTTCCTTAAGCAAAGTGACCTAAGTTACTAACAGCTTGATGGTCCACCTATAAGAGTAACCCTAGTACTTCCCCAAACAAAGCAACCTTAGCTACGAACAACTAAATGGCCCATTGAAAAGAGTAACATTAACATTTGAATTAACCACCATAAAGAAATAAAGTATAAAGTAACTGCAGAGCGAAACTTTTCATTATAGGATTTAATGTATTTATAAGGCTGAAGTCAGCATACCAGCCTGATCGATACAAGAATTCTTTACAAAGGAAAAAAGGTAAAAGCAAGTATAAAACAAAAAGGAAAAGAAATAGTGGCTCAATTACTTTGGAATAGCTAGCTTTGCCAATTTAGAAAAATCTAGAGTACCTATTTACTTGGTGGATTGATTTATTAGAGCTGGAGGGTCTTGAGCAAAGAAGAAGAGAGTAGGATTCTCCTTGTTCTAGCTAGTAGGAGGGTCACCCTGATTTGGGTCTTCACCTTAAGTACCTGTAAAAGTGACCCCCTATGCAGCTATTGGAAGCTAAAGAAGGTGTTGGAGCGTCTTTTGAGATGGCTTCTGTAGCAAGAGTGGTTGCCTCCTTCTTAAACCTGGCCTCCTTTTCTTCCCTATGGGTTGGACCATCTAGGAAGTTTAGGAGGCTTAAGTCTAGGCTAAGGTACTGTTAGGGTTCCATGTTTCTAATCACCCAACCTGTTTTAGTTAGATGTCTTCCCATTTATCGACCCATCATTTGTACTTAAAAAATTTCTCTATAACCTTCTCCTTGGTGAACAAATGAATGACATCTCCCTTTTCAAGGCTAGTAATTAGCTCCTTCATCTCATTAGCCTCGTCTTGAAGATCCTTGATCTTCTTCTCGGATTTCCCTTTTAACTAGCTAGCTTTAGAGACAATTTCTTGGTAGAAGCACACACTCCTTCCTTCATTGCTAGTTCAGTCTAAATCTTAGAGATTGATGTACTCAACCTCTTATTACATTGGTTAAGCTCTGCCTTGGCCTTGCATTCATCTTCTAATTTCTTAGGGAGCTTGCCTCAGGACTTCTACTCTTCCTCTCGCTATTGCTTAAGCATGGCAATCTCCCTTATAACCCTTTCGGCCTCCTTTCTCCCCTACCTCTGCTACTCCAACTTAGCCTCTAACATTGATCTCTACACATAAGCATGGTGAAGACGTTGGTTAGCTTTACATAATTTTAGATGGTAATGTCTACAAGGGGACTTCATCTCTTTGTGATGTCAATGTATGCTAGACAGCTAACTTTGCAGAAGATTTACCTCTTTTAAAACTTGGTCATAGTGTTAAAGTCAAAGCATTACTAAACCATTATACTACACAAAATTAAATGAACAATGAGTAGTAAGAAAATAGAAAACTTAAAATACATTGTGAAATAAAGTAAACCAAGGGAATTACGATTCCCCTAAGAAGCCAAGGTGGTGAAGTGGCCCCCCTTCTCAAAGGGCAACTCACCCTTGGCCTCTATCATCTTCTCTAAGACAACGTAGTTAGCTGAGATATAAGACCTCATCAAGGCCTACAAATTGAGCTTCTAGTGGCGCATTGTCACGTTTCTGGCTCAAATACTCCATTACGGCCAAAGAAGCTCCCCTCTAACTTGCTTAGTAGTAGACTTAGTAGCCTCCTAGTAAAAGCCGGGGTTCTCAAACCTATATAAGGCTCTCTTGAATGAGTCTAGGACCATCCCCTTGTTTTGGTACTTGTTCAACTCCTCTTAGTAGGCTTCCCCCATTTGGTCAAAAGCTAGGTCAGCATGACCAAAGGGGAACTTAAGCATGCTTATGTGATCAAGTGGCTCATTCAAAATTTTAGAGAGTTACAGGGCTTTGGCAACCTCCTTTGGCTTCTTCTAAGACTACATGCTTGCCCCACCTACTTCAGGAGCCTTCCTCTTTTAGCTCGCCAGCTCTTCTTATACGTTAGCCTCATGCTTCTTCCTTCTGCCCTCAAAAGGAGGCGAAAGCACCATTAGTTCCTGCTTATCAGTAGTAAGCTTCTTTTCCCCCATGGTGGTAAGGGGCACTAACGTTGGAGCAAGCTCAGATACAAGAGCCATTATGGTCTCAAGCTCGAAGACCACTAGCTTCGAGGAAGGGGTATTGATTGGGATTCCCTAAGGTAAAGATGATGGCCCTATTCGATTGGTCTCCCCTATACCTGACTTTAGCTTAAAGGTCTTCGCCTTCAGATTAGTGGCTTTCTTCTTAGGCTTCATTTTGGACTTTTATTGCCTAAGGAGTTCCAATCCACCAGGTTAAGGTAGCTCCCTGAGCTTTTTCATTTTCTCACTTGTAAAGAGAAATGAGTAAAGTTAATGTAAGTATAAACAACTATAAATACCTATGAGACCTATTATGACTAGCACGGGCAAGGAAAAGTCCTTATTCCTTGGATGACATAAGCCTATATTGACACCACATAGGAGCTAATTCACATCAAGATCGGATTCGTACCTCCTAACCATTTCTTCATCATAGACTTCTCCATGCTTAGGAAGAGTTAGGAGATCGGCCTAAAGAAGCACCTCTGTATGTTCTCCTTGACATTGATTTCTTGATGGTGCCTCAAAGTCATGAAGGCATCATTCTCCTATACAGCCTTAGAGTTACTGGGGTAGAGCTTCTTTAAAGTGCTAATTTTGACCAATTTGGTCCAGTAAGTCCAAAAGTTCGCTTGTTCGAGAAGCTTTACGACAAGACACTTGTCTTGCTAATTCTTCACAGATGAGTCTAAGCTTCTGAACAACCTCCTCCCTTAGTAGTTTTGGAGGTATTCCCATCTACCTAAACTCTTCCACAAGTAGAAGTAATTAAATAATTAGGATGTGGCTCGTACCACTAGGTATTCGAAGAGGACTTAAAATGCCTTTAAGATCCTCCACCCATTAGAAGGAATTTGGGTGAGGTAGCATTGATGATGATAAAAAGGATCCATATCAAACTCAATGAAAGGGAGGCATATCCTAAACTGCAAACATTTCTTGTAGATTACAAAGTACCTCCCTAACAGTAAGGCTACTGCCTCCTCTAACATTAGCAACTGCGTCATCATGTCAGACTAAGCCTTAACCATAAAATTATTTCAAAGATATCTTATAGTCGGTTGCTTGCTCTTGCTTACCTGATCACTTAGTCCTTTATCAATCCTAAGCCTATGAAATAAATTAACGGCCTTTGGTACATCTTCACAAGGGTACACATTGCATAGGATGGCATTAATGAGCTCTTCCCTATTTAACTCCTCCATCGCTCTTGATGATTCCTCCTCCATGAGTGCTTGCCATCATAAGGGAAGTAGCGCTCTTAGTCACTTTAGAATCGGAGGGTGTTAAACTACATATTGATGAATGAGACTTAGAATGTGACTCACCAGAGTTTTCATCTGAGTTGGTTGTCATCTTGAAGTGTAGTTGAAAGAGAAAGTAGAGAAAACAAATAAATTGATTAATGAATGTTGGAAAGAAGACGAACGCCCGAAATTGTAGCTAAAAAGATGAAGTATTCAAGTTGTATAAAGTGTTCACTAGGGTGAACTAAGGGGTATTTATAGACCTCAAATATAGGGAAACGCATTAGTGGTTATGGGATCCATATGGGTATGATCCTCTCAATGCATTGTAATAATGACAAGTGACGACGGTTTTGATCAAACAGTCAAGATTAAGGTGATAATACAATTACAATTATACAAGTGATTGCATAGACATGACAGCTATCATATTACATTAATTGTACTTAAGGAATGTGCACTAAGGCTAGAATTTGAAATGAGAAGCTCCTTTAGGAAGTTTAGCTAAGCCTCCTTTACTTGCCATAGCACCTCCTTAGTAGAGCAGCCTTGGAAACTATGCTTAGCGCAAACGAATTGAGCTAGTTCTGCCTAATGAATATGATTTCGGGTCTGATAGAAATGGCTGCATGGCACTTCTTAAGATTGCCACCTTGGTTCAGCTTTCTCTATTGCTCGAAAAGGTCGATCCTTTCGCTTTTTAGCTCATTTAATGTTGGCTTAGCTTGGATCGCCTTACGAAGTGTTTATCTCAAGTCAAACTTCGGCCATGTTATGTTGGCCTCTTCTTTGCAGACATCAAAACGTCTCCTAGACACATTAGATCGACTAGTTAACACATCGGGTGCTTCAGACCCAGTTTGACTATGTATCTACAAAACCCGTTTGCTTATTCTCTCTCCTTACTACCTCGTTGGCAATGAGACTCCGTGGAAAGGTGGCTAGTAAGTATTGATAGGATATTTTAGACATGGATCCATTAAGCTGACACTGACCTGTTGGGGCCTTGGGCTAACTTAATTAGGCCCATAGCCCAACCTAATTTGCTAGCACCTAGCCCAATTCTCTTATTGGTTGAACTTGGCAATGGCTTTGTAGATGGCTTATCCATGCTTAAAGCTTCATAACGGCTATTAGACAAGGGATAAGGCTTGGAGACTCAGTCAACTACTATGACCTTATAAATCAGAAGCATGTTGGCTTCCACGCTTCCACACTTCCACTACTAAAGTCATGTAGATGTGCCAAGATGCTACTTGTGCTCCCCTAATTCTTGGTAGCCCTCCTTTGTCAATACCAACAAGTATCTAAAAAATAATCCATTTATACTCTTTGCATACATATTACATTTGAGCCTTCTCACATTTTCGCACTTTTTATACACAGCCTTATCAATTTAAGTATTAAAGTGGCCACATTGAACAATACCCCAATGCTCTTCACTATGATTTCTTTTGTAGGCTCATTACTTTAGTATAAAGCCCAAAAACTATTTGCCTTATTCATTGAACCTTACTGAAGACACAACAAATTAATAAAAAAAAAAAAATTGGCATATAAACCAAGTTATTTTAATTGACAACTCCTATGCATCAAAAGTAATGTTCTATCACTGTTTAGCAAGGCCTTATTGACACAACAAAATAAGGATACAATTGAAACTAAATTTGCTAATCAGTAAAAATAATATTTTTGCAAAAGTTAACTATAAGAATAAAGGTATACTATAAATTTGTAATAATTATATTTATAAATTTACAATAGGATAACCTATTAAACGGTATTCTAAATACTTATAGATGATGCACTCGTGTTGCATATGTAAAAAATATAAAATATCTTTAAACTTCATAATATAGAAAAACGTCAATAATATATGTTAGTAAAATCAAAACTATAATAAAATTTTCAAAGAAAAAGTCCTTATTATAGTAGCAAATATTGATTAAATAAAAAGTGTAATGAATTTTCTAACTAACAGTAATGTTGGGCAATTAAAATAATATATAAATAAAACATAGCAATTATAGAAGTAAGTACCATAGAAAATAGTAATTGTTTAGTTGAAAAGATTTGCAAATAGTTTGTGAGATATATTTGAATTCTTTTGGTAACTACCATGTGAATATATTTAATTGTTGATAACAAATTATTAGTTATAGATAGTTAAAAAAGAGCTTTCCTTTTAATATTATAAATAATATGGATGTGTACAACACTTTAAATTGAACTTGTGTCAGAACTAAAGTAACTTACTGATATTAACGCTGGTCTTCTAATAAGATAAATCAAATTTGAAACCTTCACTCCTAAATTATAACATAGTTGAAAAAAAAAAAAAGAATCGAAATTTTAGTATCTAAAATTTTAAAATTTGTTTAAAGGAGTGTCTAAACATTAAGATAAACTCTAAGATTTGTTTAAATGAGTGCTTAAACTTTAAGATATCCGAAAGTTTAGGCTCTTATTTGAACAATTCTTAAAATTTTAGATATTGAAATTCAAGTTTTAAATGTTTAGATACTAAACAAATCAAAATTATAAGTTTAGGCACTTCCATATATATTATCTCCTCATTAATATAATGTAATATAATGACTTCTATTGGTATGGTATCAAACTTGTATAGTTATAATCTTAATTGACTAAGAGAAAAATACCATGCTTGCAAATGTAGAAACAAAAGTGTTTATACATAAATATAGTTAATGATAAATTTGGATGAAAATTTGCTGTATTGTGCCTACCATCACCATCATGTTCCATCCTCTAACGTGGTGTGATAGTAAAAAAAGAGAAAAGAAAAAAAAAATGTAAAAAGAAAAAGTGAAAACCAAAATATTAGGTCAACGGTATGGATAAACATACATGAGTTTTATACAAGTACAAGTAGTTTCTAAAAAATAATATGGAAAAAGGCTCGCTAATAAAGTGTTTTATGAGACATGTTAGTATTTGATAACATCCTTAACACAAAATCGAAGAACTTCTAAAGTTTTAATTTAAAACTCGAATTTAATGTAGACCTTAAGAATATTGGATATTAAAAAAAAAAAAGGCTTTTGATCACATCTCGTCTGTTCATACTGCCTCAAATTGAAGAAAGTATATAAGAATAAATATTTTACCATATCATTTAAATAATTAATATGGTAATAAATATATAATTAATTATATTCAATTTCTAGCCTAACAATGGTATAAACCATTCCCCACTTACAAAACACATGGACGTCTCTATCAAACTATATATAAAAATATTAAAACCATTATAATATGATGGCATGAATACTTTTTCCAAATAAAACGAATTAGGATCAATTCTCTCATCTCTTTCAAAATTACATTACATGTGTAGTAGTTGGAAAAAAAAAAAAAAGACTAGACATGAAAAATTGTATTCAATTAGATTGTCCTTTTGAAGTGCATATAGAGATTTATCAACAGAAACCTTAAGAAAGATTCATTTTAATCAGACAAGACAATTAGCATCTTATATACATATATAAATACAAGAAATAGTTTCCGCGGACAAAACACAAAAGAGAAGCCTTTTAAAATGGAAGCACCGTAATCAGCTCATGCATATGGTATGTTCAATGACAATTTTCATCAAATTGGGCAACTTTGCTGCATTCAGCCTTTGGGTTAGAGTTAGAGATGAACCGTATTCATTATGAGCGTGGGTTTTTGGTAGTATAATTTTAATTCTATCATACTATCATATAATAATGTGGGTTGGGAATGTTCGCGGGTAGAATAGAAATTA
Organism: Lumnitzera racemosa; assembly: GCA_024138005.1. NCBI lineage: Eukaryota > Viridiplantae > Streptophyta > Magnoliopsida > Myrtales > Combretaceae > Lumnitzera > Lumnitzera racemosa. The sequence goes on from JAMXBC010000011.1 coordinate 31,035,521, forward strand.
AAATAATTATATAGATATTTGCATCGTTAGCCAGTTAGTTAGACTGACATGGTAGAATATTTATTTTAATATACTTTTTTACATTAGCTACTAGATACGTCAATTTCTATTTTAAGTGCTCAAATTTCAAAATGAGGATCTTTGTTTAATTATAAAATTTTATGAGTGAAAGTTTACACAATTTACTCTTATTTTGATTACACGTGTCTGCATAAGAGGTGTATAAAGTCGCTGCTAAGTCTAAGTGTACTTTACGTGGCGCTACTAAAGGTGAGAAAAGTTCGCGTTTTTCCGTTTGCAATAGCGACTTCTGTTCTTATGATCTGAGAATATTTCATCCATACCTCCATTTTTGAGGTTACATTCTTGTAATATCGACCATTACATTTTAAAAGGATAAATTGAGCAAAATTAAAAAAAAAAAAAAATGTAGATTTAGAGGAAACTTTCCTTGCATTGTGCTGTAGCTGAACCGCAATGGCAACTTCTGGCGGTGAGATTAGCAAGTAAGAAAATATCATAGTGCAAACCACATAAGAAAAAAAGTATGGAATATGTTTTTGGTTTTGTACACAAATCTCTACATGTGCACCAGCATAAGCAACAGTTAAACAATCTTTTGGAGATACATATTTGGAAGCCAAAATAATTATTAACTGCACCAAACTTATGTCTTACTTGCATATAATGATAATCATGCACACGTAACAAATCAACCGAAGCATCTTTTCTATAATTAATTACAATTGTTCCTTTACAAAATTTCTTTGACTGGGTTAACAATCTACAGCCTCAGCTTGGAAGGGAGAGCAAAATCTGAAACGGTAAGTTTCAAAAGCTAGACACTAGGAATCGCTGTCTTTTTTGTTTTTCTTGAAAGGAGCACGCAAATGCGCATCTTTGGGTGGTGATGGACATAAGCAGAGCTTTCTCGAGATCTCTGTCGGCATTCCCTTGGATCATTGAGATGATTTGTTGCATCAAAACTGCATCACATGGCAACCGAATAGGTCCATCCCTTGGCAACCCGAATTCATCCTGGGATATATCCAATAGCTCTCTAATTATAGAACTTTCCAAGTAACTTATGGGAAATATAAACCGTTTTTGATCTGCAGTGCAGACAACAAAATGACCTTTTTTCGCTACATGTGAAGGGCTTGATCCACCATTATTATTTGATTCTGGAAAGGAAACTCTTCTTTGTCTCATGATGGTCACTCTCTGCCACTTCTTGGCCATTTTGATGAGTTTTCTTGGAGTGATCATTCTGCTGTATTTTAAGGTAGAGTAGGATTTGAGCACTTGCAATTAGAAAACTAAGAAATATGTAATGTTGATGTTGTAGTGGTGAATTGAAAGGTGATGGAGTCGCTTATATAATCATCAATTAGGTGAAGCATCAGCATGTGATGTGGGTTATCTTTTGTTCGCTAGGGACAGGTGCACACCATGTGCCATATGGAGGGTAAGTCCTGATCTAGTGTCAATTGGCATTCAATTTTCTGGTATAACTTCTTTTCCTGAAGCTAAAATGACTATGAAATGCTGCAATTTGATTGAGAGTTGGCAAACAAGGTCATGTGCAGCTGCATAACTGCTAGGCCCTGGTTTAACTACCAAACAAGGCAAATATAAACGGCTCAAGATCATAAACCTATGATGAAGGTCGTGTTTTTTCTTCATATGTGTCAAGGGGTTCTGACCTCCCAATTCAATTATGTTCCCCAACAACTCTAGAAGCAGGGTCTACTGACTGAAACAATTACTGGCACAAGGTTGGGGAGGTACTTGTCACACCAACCAACTCATGAGACTTGATATTTGAGTATTGGCGGTAATTCAAGCATCAGCTGTAAACTTTGGCATTTTAGAGTTTGAGGAAATGTAATTGAATTTTATCAATCCACCTTGACACTGTATGTACCACTCTGTGTGATGGGCAATCAGTGAACCAACATGTTAGGCAACTGTCCAAGGCAATCCAATATCTGCAATGGCCTACTGAAGCAGACACATCCACATACAATAATTTTTTGTATATCAGGTACACATGGTATTGCTTCCTATTGTAACAGGCATGTAGAAAACGGTACTTCTGGTCATCCTGCAAATGTTCCTTCCATCGTATAACTTATCCTGTCCAAAAGCCTTCTCATCTAAGAAGGGAATCCCGATAATCTCAAGTTTTCTCCTCTCTTTTAATAGAATTTTACAATTTCAGTTTCAAGGTTTCCAGAGTAAAGACAAAATGGCAATAAACAACCAAATGCTAATGAAAATGGAAAGGAAGTGGAGGAGGTTCGCTGACATGGGAAGGAAAAGGACCGCTTATCCTAGCGCTAAAATCACGAGAGACTTCTGACAGTTGCAATGCAGAATCATTAGTGGCTCATAAGGGTTATTTTGCAGTTTACTCAATCTAAAAGAAACACTTTGTTAATCTTCTTTTGTATATCGATAAGGAGATGTTAGTGCTCTTTTTGACAAACCAGAAGAAGAGTGCAGCCTTTCAAGTGATGGGTGTACTATCCTGCCATTTTATTTATGTGTGACGGATTGCTTAATTTCATTGATAAGCCGAGGCTCAGCCAAGGATCAGGAAAATGCTTTGCTTTTGTTTGTAGCTAGCAGTAGTTGTTCACTATCCTTAACTTCAAAATTAGATAGGCAAATCGGATGACAGACAATAACAGTACGTAGGTGACAGATAGTTGTAAAATTGTAGCAATAAGGACATTGTAAATTAGACAAATGATTCATGTTATTATAATCTGTCTTCTAACTATATTCGTCTCACCATCATACATAAATGTGTGGCAGCGGTTCAAGTTCGTACGGACATGATCTTGGCTTATTTACACGATAATATTAAAGTTCTGCAGTAAATAGCTCACATTACTCTTATCTATCACTAGTAGAATGCAATGCACTCAAAGAAAATATTTATGAACTGGACAAAAATGCTAATTGGAGCTGAGTTAACAAAACAGTCATCAAAGTTTACTTTATATTTTTTTGTAGCTAACCAAAGTAGCAACTCAATGATCCGCTCATACAAATAAATAAAGCACTGCAATAAATAAAATCTTTTCCTAAACTGAAAAACAAATGTAGAAGCGGGCAAACATAACATGTCATGCTTGAACAAGATGTTGCCAAATGTCTTACCTCATCATGTTTCTCCCTGGCATATTATTTTAGGACTATCAAAATGTTGCACACCTTTTTCTTTTACTTCAAATTTCTTTGCCTCTTTGGTATTTTTACAATGATATTACTAAAGCACTTAGCAGGATATCTCAGAAGCAATGGTCAGGTTAAGAATTGTTGCACATATCAGAAGAGGTTGCCAAGAGAATGCTTGTGTGCTGCTAAAAGCAGTTGAGCCTAATTTATCTTAATTGGACCTGGATTTTTCATCTCAGATACAATATATGGGAAGTTTGTAAAATCAAACACCATAGGAGTAATGGCACATTCCCTTGTTTTCTTCACCATGTTTTTCTGTTGAGCTATCTATTTTTCCCCGGCAGTTCAATTTTCAACATGTAATCAAGCATTGCAAATTTATATATGATATGTCAAAAGTGTATAGTTCAACAAAGTTTATTGACCTGATCTCTTAAACTTTTCTTTACTACAGAATATCTGCAATTGTTTATGAAGGTGAATCCATTGCATAGAAAAGAGGGCAATTTGATGTCAGATACATGGTATGCAAGTCTCATTATAGTTGATAAACACTCAGCCTCTCCGTAGTTGAACAAAAGAAACAAGCAGAGACAGATGTCAAGAAACCAAAAGCTAAGTGTGGATCTGAGCCTTACAGATCAGCATAACTCAAATCTCACATTTATTACGGTATATGTTTTGATTTAATGAAGTGTGATATTCACCAATCAATTAATGAATAATCTATTGGAGGAAAATATTTGGTACTGTACTACATTTGTCAATTGTCATCTAACCACAAAATTCTTGGGCATCTTTACATGTTGTATTAAGATAAATCATGGACAGATAAAAAAAGACAACTGAAACATCTCTATCATAAATCATAACTGTAATGTACATGTTTTTTATGAGCGATTGTATATCTACAATGTAAACCTCAAAAAGAAGAGCAAAATTTGGAAAAGTATATTTCAATAACTAGACACTAGGAATTGCTGCTTCATTTGTTTCTCCTGGAGGGAAGTGGCAAGCATGCATCTTTGGGTAGTGGTGGACATAAATAGAGCTTCAATCTTGAGATTTCTGTCAGCATTTCCATGGATCATTGAGACAATTAGTTGCACACAAGTTGCATCAAATGGCAACCTAATAGGCCCATCCCTTGGTAATCCAAATTCTTTCTCAGATATTTCCAATAACTCTCTAATGATAGGATTTTCCAAATAACTTAAGGGAAATACAAAACGTTTTTTTTCTGCTGTGTATACAACAAAATGACCTTTATTTGCCACATATGAAGTGCTTGCTTCATCATTTTTACTTGATTCTGGAAAGTAAATCCTTTTCCGTCTCATGATGGCTACTCTCTGCCACTTTTTGGCCATCTTGATGAGTTTTCTTGGACTGATCATAATGCTTCTCTTGAAAGTGGGGGGAAGAAGAACACTTAACGATTTGAAAGCCTGGAAATATGAAAAGCTGATTGTATGGTGGTGAGTTGAAGGGTGAGAAAAGTCGCTTATATAATCATCATTTAAGTTAGACATCAACATGTGATGTGGGTTACATTTTGTCGACATAGTTCCAGGGCAGACCCATGTGCCCCTAGGTGGCAAAGTCCTTATTTGCTTGCTCTTAGCAAATAGATTTTGGGTAACACTTCTTTACCTAAAGCTAAAATGACAAGAAGTACATCATGCTGCCATTTTAGCGGTAGTTGGCAAACAAAGGCATTACTGCTTGATCTGAGTTGAACTACAAAACAAGACAAATATAAGTGGCTTTCTTCTACCAATAGGCAGGTTCTTATCTCCAATACAGTCATATGTTCCCTAACAGCTCTGAGGGTAGGCCCAAGGCTGTCAATGGCATAAGGTGTGTTAGGATTAGACACTAACTAGATATGACTGGTTCTGAGAAGTACTTGTCACTCAATGACATCTCCCTCCATGGACCAGCTCTCGAGGCTTGGTACCTTAGATCTTCAGTAAATTGTACTGGCTTTTATGACTCATGTACATAGGTGTAGCTATTAGTAAAGTGGCACAAAACCTGTTACCCAACCTGTTGCTGAACACCTTGCATGAAAGCAATGGAAATCATTCTAACATGATCTGGTGTTGGCAATGGCCTACTGAACCAGACACCTCCACCATCGAGCACATAGTATTCCCCTCTCTGATACCAGACACATAGAAAGCCTTATATGAGGTCACACTGCAACTTGTCCTTTCGTTATGAAACTCATCCTAGCTAGAAGCTTTGTACTTATCCAAGGCATTATCGAAAACCCTCTGTCTGCAATCTTTTAGCAATGCATTTGGTTCCAGCTTGAAGTTTTAGTTAAAAAAAATGCTAAGCACCAAAAAGCTAATAAATTGGAAAGCAAGTGGAAGAGGTTGGCTGCCACTGGAAGTTAAAGGAGCTCCAGTCCTAGCACTGCTGCAACTGCTAGTATATCATCATCTGTGCCCCCTAAGGATTATTTCATAGTTTCTTCCATCAATAGAAAATGCTTTATTATTCCTCTTTCACATATCAACAGTATTGTTGGTGCTCCTTTTGAAAAGTCAGATGAAGGGTTTGGATTTTCAAGTGATGGACATATTACACTACCAGTTGACTCTTATATGATGAAATACTTAATCTCATTGATATTTAGAGGCTTGGCCAAGGAAGAGGAAAATGCTTTGCTTTTGTTTGTGATTGGCAGTAGTTGCTCGTCATCGCAGATTCCATGTTAGATAAGGAAATTAAATTTCAACCAATGTACTTTTTTAGCTAAGTGATAGTTATGATGCAAAATTTTGTAAATAGTATAGCTGATTCTTTTTACAGTATATCTTCTTCTTTTCATATTTTTTATATCGATCTCGTCTTCAAAATGTTAATTAAGAATCTGCTGAAACTAGTTGTTGCTTCATTAGAGTAACTTTATTCTTTACCAATTTTGTACTCCCCTGGTTATCCCTCAACAACCTATCAGCACAGGAACGAATGGCAGTTAAAGAGTCTGATTAGCAATGTCAAGTTTTTGTTTCTTGTTTAATTTTGTGCTGGTTGTCTTTAGAGGTTGAAACATCATTATTAAATTCAAATCCTGTGATTGTCAGCCTGACTAGCACCCATGTCACTACAGCAGTATTGTGTAATCATGTGAATTGATAGGTTGATTTAATCCATTATATTTATGAACCACATGTGAACAACTGAAAATCCATGGCAGATTGACAAAGATCCTCAAATTTGGATATGATTATTCTCAGTTATTAAGAATGTTTTGGATATCCAAAATTTTTTAAAGTTCCTGACAAATGGTTAAACAGAGGACTTGAATATGCCACCATGTGAGCTGTTTTAAGTCCATGACTCCATAGCTCAGTTTCTTCATACTCTGACCGCTGGACAACAAAACATATACTTTTATTGATGCATGGAAAACTAACATCAACTGGAGACCAGCATTTACTGCTACCTTACTTGCTTAAGGATCAACTTCAACATCTACTTAACCAAGTATGATGTGAAAAACACTAGGCTAAAATCAAGAGAAGGAGAAGGGTGAATTGAGTTTTGGGATAATATGCCATTCTTTTCGAAGTTTCCAATTAAATGCAATCACAATAGTGATGGTAAAACAATAATGAATGCAAAAATTACAAGAGATAGGGATAGAGAAATTGAAGCCCGAATATAACGTATAATTCAAACTGTCCCCTAGTTTCTACGAACTCACAATGCCTCCAACTAAAGATTTCACATCACTTTATTAATTTTACAATACAATACTTGAAAAGCTACACAAGCTTACATAATCTCCTTTACAGACAACAAACTTAAGTATAGTGCTCTTCTCTTAAGATTGCAAATGTAAGAACTTTTAAGCACCACAACTAGGTCTCTTTTTGTTTGATTGCAAGTAAGTGTATAAGAGACAAATGAGAAGAAAATAAGCTAAAGAATGTAAGAGAATATCTTTTAATTGTAGTAGAATATTATATTTTAATTCCCTCTAATCAAGTTGTTGAGCATTTATATTAACTCATTGAATTATTCTCGTTATCGTACATTAAATGCTTTAACGACTATTTAGATCAAACTTACCGGTAGGCTGGTACCTTGCTATTACTAGCAAACCGATAATAAATTGCACTACTGGCATGAACACAAACAAGTGAACCGGCATGCCGATTCATTAAGGCCAATAAGTTTTTTGTTGTGTTTTTCAAAGCTTTATACTATTTGCCTGGTTCTTTCTTGAGTCGTCATACTGATAGGCCAAATATCACTTGAAAATACTTTTAACAACCAACAAACAAATATATTTTGCATTTTAACTTCAAGATCATTTAATCACCACTTAAAAAATTAAATTTCTTATAGAGATAATTAATTTATTTAATCATTAAACAAATTAATCAATCTTATTCAATTATTTTAATATAATTAAATAATACTTAGTTAAATTATCTACTTGTTTTGTTCTCTTTAAAAACAACGTGGTTAAATATATACTTTTTGTTTTGTTCTCATCAAAATCAATATGTTTAATTATATATTTTTTGTTTTGTTCTCACCAAAATTAAATAATGAACCCTAAATTCAAGAATCTCTCTCTTTTTGATAAGGACAAAACTATTATATTTTAAATACTCCCCCTCAATCTAGTACTCTTCATAAATTAAGCATTCGATTTCAAGATATTTAGTAATTAAAAAGATTAATGGAATTCTTGCAAAAAAGGAGTATTGATGTGCTAAGGAACTGAGTCTTACTTTTTAATAACTCAACATATTAGCTATATCATTCTTTTAATGAATCAAGATATGTCAAAGTTGTAAGATCAATATTATCTTTTGAGTTACTATTATCAATTCGACTTAATATACCTTTTAACACTCTAACGACTTGAATATTTCTCTTCCTTTAGCCTCATAAAAAAAAAAGGAGTATCTAAACGGTCAAAGGGAAGAGGATTCAAGTCAAAATTTCAATCTAATCTCGGCTTGAGCCTTAGGATATGCTCTCGATAAATGTGAAATCAGGGAAGCTAAAACTACGCCAAATAAGATCACCATAATGAATTTATCAGGATCAACCTATACCACATGAAAAGTTAAAAAACATGAGGTAACTATGAGGAATGAAATAACTCTATGGGATACGTAAACCATAAGTAGTAAACAGCATAAATAAGTAACGTAAGCAATAAAAGTCAAGATAATGGCCAAGGCAATATAATAGAAAGTAACAATAGTAGTGGTCAATGGTCAAGTTCATAAAAAAACATAATAAAGATAGAAAGTTGAAGTGGATACCTAAGCGGCAAGAGGATTGTCATCTTGAGTTAAAGGAGGAAAAGGGCAAGAAAGGCAATAATAATTCAGCTGGAAATGATTATAGAGCTCTTGAAACTCACTATGTAAATGATCATAAATATCCTCCTGAAGCTAATCGAAAAAAAGGATGCTGAGATACTAAAGGAGCAACCGCATCAAAAGAGGGAAACCCATAATCAGGTGGAAGCTAGTGAGAAGATCCTTTAGGTGGAGGAGTAACAACATGACTCGAAGTCGTAACAAAGTGAATATGAGCATTGAGACTACCTGGCTCATCAGAAGATGTAATAAGATCTTATAGATTGTGCTCAAAGTCAAGATCAAGAGGAGGAAGGTCTTTCCTCTTAATCTAATTGTTCTCCATTTTCTTCCAAATCCCCTTACAAATATCAATCAATTCAAGGTGCTTAACCCAAGTAACTTGTAAAGGTGAAGGAAATTATACACCCTTTTTGATAAGTAATTGTTTAACCAATTGCCCAAAGCAAAGGAAGGCTTGAAATGGGTTATTGGTAACATGTTTAAAGCATTGAGTTACAATACTAAAGAAGTCAATCTGCTTGTTCATGAGCAAATAATATAGAATCCATAAATCTTAAAGGGTAACATTGGATTGCTGGCCTCAACAAGGGCAATAGCTATGAATTACAATATGGTTGAGGATTTTGGTCCTAAGGTCTAGGTGAATGGTGGCTAAATTTTTTACCTTTCCCCATTTCTTCCAACACCCTTATATTTAAAGACTTGCTCATAGAATTTTATCACATAATAATTGACATTCGCTTTCGTTGCTCCAATAGCAACGTCAAGAAGGCCACATATATCCTCTAGAGTAATAGTGATTAAAGTACCATAAACATATGTGTAAAAGAAATTACAATGCAATTCATTACTTGGATTCATTTTCAATTTAGGCTAACCCTTATCATCTAAAGAATTTGACATGTTACAGCAACAATATTTAAGAGCATCATCATGTACCTCATAAGGAAGCCAAAAAATGTCAAGGACATAGTTAGTGATGACACCGGGAATAGATGCAATTTGAAACTTCTCAAGCACCTCCGATGGATAAAAGATGCTATTATCGACCTTGAGATTGGAAAATTTTTCAAATCTTTGAGCGTGTTGGCAGGAGGGAAAAAGGTGGTGGTTATAAGCCGGGGCTACAAGACCATGAGCAATGCGCAGTACCATAGATGTTTAGAGAGGTGTATTTGATAGAGATGGGTATGAGCATATGTGGTAAAGAGGATGAAGGAGATGGGTAAATGTATATATGATAGTAGGTAGAGAGTGCGGGTGATGGAAAGCGGCATAACGGTAGAGGCATATGGACGGTATGTGGCGGCGTGATAGTTGATGAGTATAGTTGGAGAGAGAAAGTGATGAAAGGAAGAAGAAGAAAGAGAGATTGGATGAAGTGAGGAGAGAAATAGAAAATTAAGAGAGTGGGGAGTTGATTGATGGAAGAAAAATGAGATTTGATGGAGGAGAGATGATGGATTGAAGAGAGAGAAAGGAGCTAGGGTTTGAAGAAAGGGAAAGGAGGCTTTTGGAAGAAGATGGAAGGAGAAAGATTGGGTTCGGCGCGACTTTAAGTTATGCCTGGAAATAGATGAACTGGCATGCTAATAGTATGGGGAATTGACATACTAACTAAGGAAACATAACGTATGCAATTTTATTATGGAGAAGAGTATATCGATATGCCGGTTATAGGAACAGAACCAAAATGAATTGTTGATTTCGCAGGGTATACCAGCAAGTCGGTGAAAGTGGATATTGGCATGTCGATTAGGGGATTAGAACCAAATTCGATTTGCTATTGAGGATAATATACCGGCTAGCCGGTGCTTAGGGGAACTGACATGCCAGTTGTTTGCAATTCTTAAGAAGATTAATTAATTCCTCTTTATTGAGCTAAGTTTCTAATTCAAATTGATTTGTAGTGATTTAATAAACATTCTAATACTTCAAGTAAGTTTATTTGAGTCTATTAAGGCTTGAAAAAAACTAAATTTAAGCAAGATTTTAAAAATTTAGCCAAATCAAACTCTAAAACCTACGAATAGTTTAATTAAGAAGAAAAGTGCATATATAAGCAAGACGTGAATAACCATTGGGTTTTTGTGCACCAATACTTCAAGAAATTTTCAAACACATATTTGAGCATTATAAGAGCAAATTGTAGCCTTGAGGTACTATAAAATACAAAATCACTACATGAGTTTCTTAAGATCAAAGCTAATCATGTAAATAAATAATGAGTAAGTAGAGATCCTTCTACAATTTCAAGATAAGTTCATGCTCTAAGTATAATGGAACTTATCAAGGAGCACAATGGCTCATGATAAAATCAAATAGTATTTACATTGGCACAAATAGGCAAGAAATGCTCCTCATAGCACTTTAGACCCTCATAAAGGTTTAGAGAGGTCAATCATGCACAAAATTTAATTTTAGCTAGTTTAACTATTGAAGCATGATTTAAGGAAGAAAATAAACATGTGAGGCCTGGTTTTGGGTACATAACCCAATACATGATGAATTTGTACACGTGTGAACTTGAATACTATATGAATAACTTCATGTGTACCCAAAACATACTAAATGTGATATTTAATGCATAAAAACCATATAATCATATTTCTTATACCTTATAGTGTAAATTTTGCTAGTTAACCTACTTAGCATGTTATTTTTGCTCAAAAAATGCTATCTTAGTCCTTATGTGTCTAGTATTCATCTTGCATGATCATTCTTAATTCTTTTCTCAAAGTGTAAAATCTTTTCTCACTAAAGGGTTTAGTGAAGATATCGACTATTTGATTGCTAGTATCAATAAATTCTACGCAAACATCATTATTTTGTACATAATCATAAATAAAGTGATGTCTAATTTCTATATATTTAGTTCTAGAATGTCGAATTGGATTTTTAGTTAAGTTTATAACACTTGTATTATCACATTTTATTGAAACGTTGGTGAATTCTAAACCACAGTCAAGCAATATTTGTTTCATTTATAATACTTGGGTACAACAACTACCGATTGCTATACATTCAGCTTCAATAGTAGAGAGTGCTATTGAGTTTTGTTTCTTTGAATGCTATGATATTAACGAGTTATCAAAGAAATGACTTATGCTGCTTATACTTTTCCGATTGAATTTGCAACCGGCAAAGTTGGCATCAGAATATCCAACAAGATCAAATGAGGTGAACTTTGGATACCACAACCCAATTTCGATGGTGCCCGTAAGATACTTGAAAATGCGTTTGACCGGATTCAAGTAAGATTCTTTAGGGCAAGATTAAAATCGTGCACATAAACACATAACAAACATGATATCGGACCTAGATGTAGTTAAATATAAAAGACTTTTTATCATGCCCTTATATATCTTTTCACAAATGTTCTTTCTACTCTCGTCTTTATTAAGTTTTAGAGTGGTTCTCATTAGAGTTAGCTTAGTTTTACAATTTTCATTTTGAACCCTTTTAGGAGCTCCCTAGTATATTTAGTTTAGTTGATGAGTGTTCTATCTTTAGTTTGTTTGACTTGAAGACCTAAAAAATGGTTGAGTTCTTCCATCATACTCATTTCAAATTTATTTTTCATACATTAAAAAAACTCATTAACTAAATCCAGGTGAGTAGCACTAAACAAAATATCATCTACGTATATTTAGACATTTAGTATATGATCATTGTGTTGCCTAATGAATAGTGTTGTGTCAAGTTTACCTCTAGCGAACTCATTCTTTATCAAAAAGCTACATAATTTTTCGTATCAAACTCTAGGACCTTACTTAAGTCCATACAAAGCTTTATTGAGCGCTTATATATATATATATATAATATATATATATTCTGGGAATTCACTATTCTTGAATCCTGATGATTACTTTATGTATATCACTTCTTTGATATAACCATTTAAAAAAGAACTCTTAACATTCATTTAATATAGTTTAAAGTCTTTATATGTAGCAAATGCTAAAAGCATTCTAGTGACTTCTAATCTAGCAACTAAAGCAAAGGTCTCATCGAAATTAATTCCCTTTTCTTGGTTATAGCCCTTTGCAACTAAGCGTACCTTGTTTCTTATTACTAATCTGGTTTCATCTAACTTGTTTCGAAATACCTATTTAGTTTCAATTATTGGTCTATCTTTTGGTTTTGAAACTAAGTTCCATACCTCATTTTTAGTAAATTGGTTTACCTTTTCTTAAATAGCTTGAATTCAAATTCATCCTTTACAGTTTCATCTATGTTTTTTGGTTCAAGTTGAGAGAAGAACACTATATTACTTAGATTCTTAAGTAAGGCTTTAGTTTGCACCATATTAGATAGTTCTCCTATTATTAGATCTTAAAAATGATCTTTCATAAATTTCCATTCCTTAGGTAAGTCTACGTTAGAGTTGTCAATAATTCCATCTTGCCTAGAGGATTTCTTTTCAATTGGATTAGATTGATTCTTGTTAAGATCAAGACCGTCCGGATGAGCAGCAATGTTTTTCATTTCGTCATTAGACTCTTTATATGCATATGTATCATCAAATGCAACGTGAATTGATTCTTCTATAACAAGAGTTCTTTTGTTATATACTCTATATGCTTTATTAGTAAGTGAATAACCAAGAAGGTTACCTTCATCCGATTTTGAATCAAATTTTCCTAATTGTTCCTTTTCGTTAGTAAGAATATAACATTTTGTTCCAAATGGATGAAAATATGATTTTTTAGGTCTTTTGTTTTTCCAAAACTCATAGAGGGTTTTCTTAAGAATTGGTTTTATGAAAACATGATTTGATATATAATAAGTCGTATTAACGACTTCGGCCCAAAAATACTGAGATAGGTTATTGTCATAAAGCATAGTCCTAACAATTGCTATAAGAGTCTGATTTTTCCTTTCAGAAACTCCATTTTGTTGTAGAGTTCTAGGTGTCAAGAAAATATGTTATATACAAAAATTTTCCATTTCATAATTTTCAAATTCTCTTCCACGATCACTTCTCATTGAAACAATGAGAAGAATCTTTTCATTTTGGACCTTCTTGTTATAATTCAAGAATACATCTTGTATTCTTTGTTACTTTTGTTGACATGAATATAATTGACACGTGGCACAATTAAGAATTAACACGTAGCATTTGCTGACATGGCATGAAATGCTATGTAGGGTCACTATGAATTGACACGTGTTGACGTAGCGAGAGTAGACATGTGACAACAACTCCAACCGCCATGTAGCGCTATCAAATGAAATACATATTATGTACATGAGCACAATTCTTTAAACATCACTTAAGATAATCTATATATATATAAAACTTTTTTCATGCATATTTTCTATGTGAGACTTATGAAAAAAGGATGGGAGACTTAAAGTGTACTTGCAAATTTTTGTAAGAGAAAGGGTCGATTTTAATTGGATTTTTCTCACATGATTCAACTTTCAATTTAAACAAAAATTGTTCAATCTTAATCTACTCCATGATTTTTTTTTAAATCAACAAAAATTTTCACAAAAAACCTTCTAAAACATTATTTAAATCCATATAAAAAAAAGTGGTTGAAGCATGTATTATAGTTGAATAGCCCACTTTAACATGGATTTAAATCATCTTTTAGAAAGTTTTTTATGGAAATTTTTATATGATTTAAAAGAAATCATGGAGTAAATTAAGATTGAGTAATTTTTTTTTAATTGAAAGTCAAATCATGTGAGAAAAATCTAGTCAAAATTGATACTTTCTATTGCAAAAAATTTCAAGTTACACTTCAAGTCCCCCATCTTTCTTTCATGAGTCCCATATAGAAAATATGCATGGAAAGAGTCTTGTATATATATAGGTTATCTTAAGTAATATTTAAAGAATTATGCTCATATACATGATATGTATTTCGTCTAACTCTTTTCTTGGTTTAAATAAAAAAATATTTTTTCACTTAAAAAAAAAAAAATCTTCCCACATGGCGCCAACTAACGTCACATGGCGATTAGAGTTGTTGCTACGTGTCTACTCTTGCCATATCAACAAGTGTAATTTGTAAAGATACGTGTTAATTCGTAGTGGTGCTACGTAGCATTTCATACTATGTCAGCAAATTTCATGTGTCAATATGCCGCTTGTTAATTCCTAATTGTACTACGTGTCAATTATATCCATGTCAGCAAACAGAAACGTACATAGTTATGTTGGGTAGTATAAATGACCACAAAATGTGTAATTAGGTAATAAATTGAACATTTCAAAGTTCAGGTAGTAAATCGAATAATTTGGTAAATTTCAGGTATCGAATACGACATTAACCTTTTCATTTATGGCACAATGCAAAATATTCGTAGTAACTTGATTTAAATCAAGAAATTTCCAATCATTATCCGAGTAATCTCTTTTTTCTTTTCCTTCTATCTTAAATATTCATTGGTTAACTATATATCATAATAATCTATTTTGTGTTTTAAAAAATATGGACATTCTATATTTCCAATATAAGTAGTTGATATCGGTTAAGAGAGGAGGCCTATTAATTGCTTGTCCTTCTAAAAAGCCTAATGCATTAGATACCATGATCTGTACTTTAATATATAGTTAAGCAAGTGGTTAGAAACTAACTTTGATACCAATTAAAAAACATTAGGCTAAACTAAAGAAAAGGGGATGAATTAAGTTTTGGGACAATATGCAATTCTTTTCAGAATTTCCACTTAAATGCAATAATAAGAGTGATGACAAAACAATAGTGAGTACAAAAATTAAAAGAGATAGGAATAGAGAAATTGAAACCCAAATATAACGTGTAGTTCGGACTGCCTCCTACTCTCTACAGATTCATATTGCCTTCAACTAAGGATTTCACATCACTTTATTAATTTTACAACACAATACTCCAAGAGCTATACAAGCTTATACAATTTCCTTTATAGACAACAAACTCAAGTATAGTGCTCTTCTCTCAAGATTGCAAAGCACCACAACTAAGTCTTTTTTTGTTTGATTATAAGTAAGTGTACAAGAGACAAATAAGAAGTAAATAAGCTAAAGAACATAAGAGTATCTTTTAATTGCAGTAGAATATCAGGTCTTAATTCCCTTTAGTTGTATTGTTGAGCATTTATTTCAACTCATTGAATTATTCTTGTTATTGTATATTAAATGCTGCAACAGCTACTTGGATCAATACCTTTACCAACATGCTAGTACCTTACCCTTACCATTAAGTTGGTAATAAATTGCACTATCAGCATGAACACCAGCAAGTGAATTGGCATGTCAGTTCCTTATGGCCAGTGAGCTTTTTTTTGTGTTTTTCTGGGCTTTACACCTTAGACTAATTCTTCCTTGAGCTGTCGTGTTGGTAGGTTAAATATCACCTAAAAATGATTTTGACAACTAATAAACAAAAACATTTTACAATTTAACTTCAAGATCATTTGATCACTACTCAAAAGATTAAATTTCTTATAGAGATAAGTGATATATTTAATCATTAAGCAAATTAATTGATCTTATTTAATTACCTTAATATAATAAAATAATACTTAGTTTAATGATTCACTTGTTTTGTTTTGTTTTCTTCAAAAACATGTTTAAATAAATATTTTTTGTTTTGTTTTTATCAAAATCAAATAATGAATTCAAGATTCAACATGTAACCCCTAAAGTTCACAAGCCCTTGCTAAGGGATTATAGGAGACACATGAGGTGATATTAGATGTGTATGTATGTGTGTTGTGTGTAGTGTTGTGGCCTTATATAGTGCTGTGATAGATTTGTGTTGAGTTTTGCTATGGTAGTGTGTCATGCTGTAGTAGTGGCTAGCAGCGGTCTGGTGTGTGTTGTGTTTGTTTAATGTGGTGTGGTGTTGTTGTGACAAGTATTGTGGTGGTGTGGACGGGCAGTATTTTGGTTTAAGATGCTTCGCCAGCGTCTTCCACAGCTCGATTGGGAGACTTGTAAGCAAGAACTCTCTCTTCGATATGGAGGACAGGCAACTGGTAATCCTTTTGAATGTTTGTCCACACTTCGACAAATTACTTCTGTTTCAGCTTGCATCGAGGAATTTGAAGCTCTAACGTCTCTCGCTCCTGAAGTGACTGATTTACAGCTCCTTGGATATTTCCTCGGAAGCTTGCGTGATGACATCCGGCTTTGTGTAAGAACTTTAGGGCCAATATCCTCAGCAGAAGCGGTGGAAATTGCATTGAATGTAGTGAAGGAGTACGAATATGGAATTTTTGTTGCTTCGCAGGTACAACCTGGTGAAATTGGTAGGATGAGTTGCAATGAAGGGCCATATACTCAATACATTCCAATGTATGCTCATAATCCTTTGAATACAGCAACTCCAGCTGTTTTCAACTTGCAGCAGCAGCGGAGACCAAAGTTTCACAATAATTTCACTGTTTCAGCAACTGGAATTACTGAACCTGTAGCAAATATGAAGTTAACTTCTAGAACGACTGCAGTGAGCAGTAGAGCAGTAGTACAGGGCAGCATAATTCAAATGTGAGGGGGTAGCAAAATATGTCTTATACGGAGTTCATAAATTAACTTTTTTCACCATATACTAGAACAAATATGACATTCATTGTCCACTTATGTTTAGATTACAGGTGCTTCATTTTGGTGCTAAATTGTTGCCTCCCTCAATCACTAATATTCACTATTGACTTTCAACACTTACATGATTTAGTTGATTTTTTCTTCCCGCACCACCCCCCACCCAACATGATGGTATTCCCTCAGTAATGCGGTAGAACCTTGCATTGATAATGTATGGTATTCAGATTTCTCTATAGAGAACCTTTTACCTGAAGCCAAACACATCAAATATGGGATATATTTTTAACAAGTGTCTGAATGCATCAGTACAATCAACGATTGAATGATCCTTTGGAAGCAAATATTTTGTAACATCCCAGATTTTCGTGCCAAATTTATAAACTACAGCCTGATTTTTTAATCTGTCTACATAGTAATAACAAAAATCATTCACACTTAAAATGATATACTGAAACATCCTACTAGAATAAATCATAATCACTTGATTGCAATGTTTCTATCATTGGGGGAATATCTACAGCCTATGCCTAAAAAAGAGGAGCAAAATTTGGAAAACAGGTTCTAATAACTAGAAACTAGAAATTGCTGCTTTATTTGTCTCTGTTGGAGGGAACAAGAAAACAAGCATCTTTGGGTTGTGATGGTCGTGAGCAGAGCTTTCTGAAGATTTCTGTTAGTGCTTCCTTGAATCATTGAGACAATTTGTTGCATGAAAGATACATGCAACCTAATAGGTCCATCCCTTGGCAAGCCAAATTCATCTTCGGATATATGCAAGAGCTCTCTAATAATAGAATTTTCCAAATACATTAGAGGAAATGTGAAACGTTTGTTATCTGCTGTGTAGACAACAAAGTGACCTTTACTGGCCACGTATGAAGTGCTTGCTTCATCATTCGTACTAAATTCTGGAAAGGCAATCCTTTTCCTTCTCATGCTAGCTATTTTTTGCCACTTCTTGGCCATCTTTATGAGTTTTCTTGGACCGATCATATTGTCTTTTTTTGAAAGTGGAAGAGGGAAAGGCAATTAATGAACGTTGAAAGAAATTTGAAATACTGAATTTGTTGTTGTGAACTGAAGAGTGATTGAGTAGCTTATATAATCATCAATTAGTAGGGTAGAACATTAGCATGCGTAGGGAGTTATTTTTTGTCGACCCTTACATGTACAGAAGAGAAGTCCTTATCAGATAAGCCCTTAGCACATACATTTTCGGTAGCATGTCCTTTCCTAAAGCGAAAATGACTAGCAGGACCGTGTGCTGCAATCAATTAGAGTTGGCAGACAAAGGCATATGCAACAAGGATTGCCAGGCCCACCTTGGACAACCAAATATAAGTGGTTTGTAATGAAGCTATCATAACATCTTCATGGTTTTTCGTCTCGGATCAAGTGGTTCTGACCCCCCAATACGTTACGTGTTCCCTAGCACTCTAATGGGGGGGGTCTACAGGCCTAGAACTACATGGCGTGTCATGCGTGAGGACTACAAATTGATCATTATTGATCAAATTCTGTTAAGTACTCATAATTCAAAGATGTCTCCCTCTGTGGACCAGCTCATGTTAAGCATCCATAGTATTTGAAACATCAGCTGTAAGCTTTGGTATCTTAGATTTTCAGCATATTGTCATTGCTTTTACGGATTATCTGTATACTATAGCTATTAATCAATGTGAAAAATTATCAGTGACCAACCCGTTGTTAAACAAATTGGCAATTGCAGACAACTCCATATTCAAGATTTTTGGTGCATCAGGTGCACGTGGTATTGCAGCCCATCATACTGGAAATGTTGAAAATGATATGTCCATTCATATTGCCATGGATCCTTCCATATATATAAGTCATCACAGGTACAAGCTTTCTACTCGTTTAAGGCACTATTCCATGATTCTTCAGTTTTTCTTGTTCTGCAAACATGAGATTTATTTGATCTTTTAGGTGAGAATGGTAAGCACCAGACCCTAATAAAAATGGCAAGGAAATGGAAGAGGTCCACTTCCATGGGTAGGAAAAGGATCTCTAATCCTATCACCACCAACAAACCAACTTCCGGAATTACACCATCAACATTGGCTCCGAAGGGTCACTTTGTAGTGTACTCTGTCGACCAAAAAAGCTTTATCCTTCCTCTTTCTTAACTCAATAACAAAATCGTTTGTACTCTTTTTGACAAATCGGAAGAAGAGATTGCATTTGTTTGTAGAAAGCAGTTGCAGTTCATCATCCCTTACTCACATTAGATAGGAACTTAAATGTCAGCCGATAAGTATTTGCAGCTGATATTTACTTGTAGCCATGCGAAAATTATTAACTGAATACTAAAATACGTAGTAAATAATAAATTATGCAATGAAAAATAAATTATTTAATAGGTAAATATGGTATTTACTAAAAGTAGGTTATTTTAATAAAGAAAATATTTAAATATTGATAAATTACTACATAATAAATTATTTATTAATAATGATTTATTTAATAAGTAATAATTTGAAATAAATAATAAATTATTCAATGAATAATAAATTATATAGTAAATAATAAATTGTTCATTAAATAACAAAATATTTAATAAATAATAAATGCACAATAATTTTGTTAATATATTATGTAAATTATTTAGTAAATAGTAAATTATTGAATAAACAAATTACCTAATTAGCAAATATTGATATTCAATATAATATAATCAATTGTTGCTTTTTTTTAAAAAACCATTTAATACACCATGATGTATTCAAAATTTCAAATGTTATTTCTTAATTGAAAAATGCATTACCGGAGGGGCTAAAATATCATGAACCACTGGGGAAAGGATTTGCATCATATGTGCCTTATTGAAGCACTAAGAGAGAACATCGTAATCTTTCTCTTCCGTTTCCACTCGTTATTGTATCTCATAAACCAGCAGCTCTCTGAATTTACCATTAGAATTGGAGGCGCTCCTCGAATCTCTATTGCTTCTTACAATTTGTTTACTTCACTTGTTGGGTACATGACTGTTAGGCTACGCTGGTTAGGGTAAATTATGTATCCTTTGCCTATAAAAAGTGTACAAAGTTTTAAGTATGGTTTACACTTTTGAATCGAGTACAGTTGTATGATACTCAGTATTCTGAACCCCAACACTTCGGTAAAACTTTTCGAGGAGACCACAAGTGGTAGAAAATTTATAGCTTAGATTTAATGTAGTAACTAAGTAGAAGAGGTAAGGAAATGGTACGAAATAATCCTTGAGTTTCTAAGCCATACCTAAATAGTAGAGCACAAGACAAGAACACTTCAGTGTTACTACAATATGTCCATAATGTCAACTAAGTTGGGGGGAACAAGATTGCTCCTTAAGTAATATGATTCAAACATTTTTTTTTTTTTTTTTGCCTTCAAGAAGGCCTTCAATAGTGCCTTCATTCTCTTGCATAGCTTCCAATCATAGTCTATCATCAAACCTAGGGTGATATCAAGATTGGTAATTATCATAGAATTATAGAACGTCGACAAGCTGACCCTTATCTTGTATGCATGTGAAAGCATCTTGTAAGTCGAATTCTACCTTGTTGTGCAATCTAAAGGTAGAAGTCACTGATCATTGTTGTCTCCATTGGCTATGTAAATTTGTAAAAACTCTGTGAGCTTTCGATTAGAAGTACGCATGGCATTTATTGTACATCAGATCCGTGTTAGGTGAGGGTTCAAACCACAACCCTTAAGACCGGCATTCACTAGCAAGTTGAATACTTAGCAAACACATCGAACGTAGAATAAGTTGCCATCACAGATCAAATTGAAGGTACTCTTCAAACGTCATACTAAAGTTGTATTATTAAAGGCATTGTTAAAACTAATTGGATGTTGTATGATTAGGTGGTGTCGATGATGTTGTTGGCAATCGCTTGCCCTGTATAAGACTTAGGTGAAAAAATGAACGCTATTATTCGTTTTTGGACCAACCACTTGTTATCGATCCAGTGTATAGTGATGTACATGTAACTATCATTGATGGTGATCATGGTGACTTTTAAATGGTAAAAGTAAAGGAGACGTTGCAGAAAGGCATAGAACCAATGTGATCATACGTTTGATGAGAAATAGAAAAATGCAATTTAAGATTACGAAGGCAAGCGAGTAGATTACGTACCTACTTAGAAGGCTCAAGAA
This sequence comes from Lumnitzera racemosa, assembly GCA_024138005.1. Taxonomy (NCBI): domain Eukaryota; kingdom Viridiplantae; phylum Streptophyta; class Magnoliopsida; order Myrtales; family Combretaceae; genus Lumnitzera; species Lumnitzera racemosa. Next base: position 31,056,785 of record JAMXBC010000011.1, read on the forward strand.
TTCTTTCGTTAAAGCCTGTCGCATTCTGTTATAAACTATGACTGTATTTGTTATCAAGGTCTATCGACTCGTGTATTCGTACTGAGGTTACAACTTTTACTTTGCCCAACTTCCATAACGAAGATGTCCAGCTGCGTGGAAGGATATATGTTATGAACTGAGGACGGCCTAGTCGTGGCAGACACCGTATACTGTACGAAGAACCCCTGATTGGTTACCCTTCTAACCAAGAACTCTTCACACAATATTCAAGGCTCTACAACCACTAATTTCCAAAGAACACACAGATTCACATGATATCATCACATTAACATATTTATATCAAATTTGAACTACAAAGCTTATATTATACAGTAAGAGACTACAATACTAAGAAACTAAAAGTACATAAGTAAAGATATACATTAACTGTTCTCTTAATACACAAGATAGCTCGCTCTTGCCCAAGTCCCCAAGCTAACCTGTGGCATCCTTCGTCCTGTCTCTACGAACAGGCTATCCTGCAACAAAAGTCTAAAAGGGTGTAAGCCTAAGCTTAGTGAGCAAAACCCTCAGCCACACCACAAGCAAGTCATAAGTACATTATATTCATGCATATGAATGAGTGATCAAACAGAATGCCAAACAATACGTATAATTAATTAGTTCATATACGTAACTCGGATTTAACGCCCTCCGAAGTCAGGGTTGGAGTTTACATGGCACCAATCAGATCCGGGTATTATACTAGAACTTACTTTACTATGGAACTCCATGTTCTGCACTTATATCAAATAATTCTTTTATTTTCAGAAAACAAAACCCAAGTTCTAGTATAATTGTGAGTGGGCCCCCGCAGTCCACACTTACCCCTAAACGGAGGCCTCTAGACTCGACCCTTAGCCAGGCGGTTGGTGCCTCCACCGCCTAGTGTTCCCACGGGCCAGGGTAAGGTCATTTTGTACGAGTGCGCCATACAGAACCAATAAATGAATAATAACAACCCCCGAATGGCCTCTCTTTACCTCCGTGTGATGTGACGGCTGGAATTATATTTATGCGATGCATGTTAATGCCTGTCCCAGTTTCTTTTTGTAAGCCGAGTATACTTAAGTTCAAATTATGTTGTGACCATCTAAGAGTACACACAACACTTTCTATACTACCATGCAACAAACAAAGCATTCTCTATAATTATGATAATTTCATAATTCAACACACAAGATCATACACAAGCGTTTCCCAAACCCCATACAATAGTCAATTAACAATAATATTTAAGTCCACTATGTACAATCACAAAAAAAAGCATGGAATCATAGGGTAAATACTCATTCGGCCATAACGATTTGCCCTAATCGTAGTAATCGATCGGGAGGTTCTCGCTCACCTCAGGGTCACCTGATCATTATGTGATAACAACACTAGTAAGTACTTTAATTAACTACTAATTCTAAACATCTAATTACCTAATTGTACTTAAATTACTATCAACTTTTATCCGGTAAGACTTTATTATCAATCATATGTTTTTTCGTTTTATTTCTGATATTTATGAATTTATAGTCGTTTTTCATCGTTTTTGAACATATATTCACACGATAATATCTGTTTTGGGTGTTAAGACCTTTATTTTACGTTATGAACTAAATTTATAGAAATTTTTAGCTATGAACACTTAAGTACTCTTATTATCTATATTTATATCTTTTATTCCTTAAATTCTTATAATTAAAGGATTTTACTTTGCTATTACTAATTCATGTATCGAATTAGGTATAATCTAATTTAGAAGGTGTATTAGGATTTACTAATTTAAGTACCTAATTACCTACACTTTTCTTATTTTTCTTATTTTCTAAACCTATGCTTATATCATCGCATACATTATCTTTTACTTATGTCATTGCTTATGTCATCACTTGCTCATGTCATGGCTCATGTCATGGCTTATGTCATGACTTATGTCATCATATGCTTATATAAGCCTTTCCTCATACTTATGTCATATGTACATGTATTATGTACATATTACCTCTCCTCTTATACTTATGTACATATACCTTATACATACATATACTTATACTTATATCGTATTTATACGTATATACATACTCATATACCTATACGGTTGGATACGTATTTTTATACTAAAATTCGTATGCCTAATCTTTTCCTTAAGAAAAGCTTCCTAATTCCATACTTTTGTGTTTTTATGTATATATTTAGTGTAGTATAGGTATGTATAGTTAGATATGATCTTAAGTTAGGTTATGTACATGATTATGTACATGATAAATACTCATGTACAAAGGTTCACATACTTGTACTCTTTTGGTATTCCCTTATGTGTACATACTTATAAGCATATACTCATGTCTTCCTTTCTTCTTCTTCAAAAGTTCTAATTCCTACACTTAAAGATGGAAACTTTATTCCCCCTTCTTCAAGACAACACTAAACACATAACTACTTATCTAATCTACCTAATAAACTAACTAATGAATAATATAAAGTAACATAAAATAACTTAAAGACATACCTTTAATTGTGTTGAAGTTATGGAGACAAAAGTGAAGTAATGAAAGTAAAAGAGGAAGGGGGAGTTCACGACATGGAAAGGGAAGTTTTGGTTTGTTTCTTTTGTTTGATTTTCATAATGGAAGACAACAAATGGTGGGGTCTAGAAGGGAGAAGATGTGGATAGCAATTGAGAAGAAAAGGAGAAGAAAAAAAAATCAAAAAGAAAGAAAAGAAAAGCCATCATTAAGGAAGAGATATATTTTTTTTTATCTCTTTAGTGTATTTTGTTGGCTTTTCAAAGTGTTAACTTGGTCAACTTTTGGACGTTGGTCAACATGTGTTCTTAGTCAACATTCCTTAAGTATGTGTAATTTTGTGCACATAATGTAGTAATTAAGGGAAATTAAGGGAAAAATGAAGGAAATGAGAAGAAATGAGGTAGATGATGAATTGATTAGTTAATATGGTTGATGAGGTCTTACTTTAGGTCTTTATAGTCTATATATCTCATTTGATAAACTATTTTGGATAACAAGTGCAAAAAGTACTAATTTGAGTATTAAAGTTCACTATATGTAACCTAATCTTTAACTATAATCCTAACTCTAAGTGAAACTATCTTAATCACATACTTAAGGGATAAATATAATCTATGACTTGTTATCTTAGTTTCTAATAAGTTACTTGAGAATTCGAATCATATAAGCATGAATGAGGGTCATCTCTAACCTTTTACTAACGATTTGGCAAAATATAAGCATTATATTATCAATTAGGGTTTTAGGGTATATCATGTTGGATTAGTACACATATGTCCTTAAGGTAATCACTTTTAAGGTTTTTATCACTTTTGAATGTAATCTTTAGCATTTAGAAACATTTAGGGTAGAAAAGTTCTTTACGCGATTGATTAAGTCTTTTAGGGTTTTCACTTTCATTAGTCTTATCAACTCCTAAATTGTCTAATATAGTTGAGTCTATTTTAAAAACTAGATCGAAACTTTTAGGGGTTTACAATATACCAATAATAGCCATCATTTGCACCAGATCCTCTCGTGCATCTGCGTTATTGAAAACAATGTCATTGGGGTTACTGGAACCAGATGCTGCTTCATCCCATCTTCCGTTAACCTTCGTTAGTGTCAAACCTTTCTTCTCGTACATTTCTAGATGCCATCTCAAATGACTCATACTAGACCTAGATTTGCTAAATAGAGTATTTTTATAGGTCATGCAATAAGCGGTTACACCATCTTCCTACATTAGCATGTATTGCCAACATCTATTTGTATGTTTTCTATGTTTCCTTCTTCTGCTAGAGGATCTTGCTATGGGCTAGGCGGAATCGGAATCTATACAAGCATTAGTAGATTTAGTTTGTGTTGGAGTTATTGTTCCTTAGTAAAAAAATGCAAACGAACAATTAGGCCTCGTTTCTCGCTCCACTTACTTTAATAATAAGCTTGAAGGATATATTTATTACGCACCTGACTCTGACTGAAATTACTACTAGTTACAAAAGGTGGTCATATACTTTGCATTTAACTCGCTTGTTCGCAATAGGTAATGCTATGGTATGGTACTGCAAGTATATTGTATTACTATAGGTTGTTAATAGAAATTGTAGGTATATTGCATATTTGTGATGGACTTGGTGCGTTAGCATCGCAACTATTAGACATAGGTGTAGAAAAAGTTGAATTCCCTACTTAATTCATTAAATTGGTAAATCTCATATTAGGATATGTGTGGTAAGGCTGCTCGCTGTACAAAGCAGTAAATATCCAATCCTCAAATTCATTAAGGTTAGGAATGTTTGTTGGATTTCCTTGTTTGGCCACTTTTGCAAGAAGAAATGCTAGTTTTAAGGGATTTAAACATAATGTTAAGGGAGTAGGAGAGCGTTTAGGTAAATTCAGGTATGGTATATAAGGTTTTAGGTAAACTACATGCTTTTAGTATGGTTAAGTGTACATATAGGCCTGATTTCAATGTAAATACGTTAGTCCAATCTGCATACGTCTTCTATTTTTTTACCGCCAACGTAGATGCATTTAGGCCCAATGTGTCTACGTTCCCTCTTGCCTAACAAACTTTTGTTAGGCAAGAATTCTCGTCTAATGAAAAATTTGTTGGGTAAGAGCCAATATAAGCACATTGGGCCTAAACGTGCTTATGTTGGCTAGGCAACCATTCACAAATTTGACCATTGGGGGCCAACGTGCTTATGTCAGGCCTAAATGTGGGCACATTGATCCCCAACTGTCAAAATATCCCATTGTCTATAAATAGGTGGCCAACAGTCCATTCATTCTCACAATTCCAACACTTCCTTATCCTCGCTTTCTTTTACATACTTACTCTCTCTAACACCCCTCTACATTATTTTTGAAGTCTTTTTCTACCTAAAAATTCATTATGGAAAGCTCATCACTTCACCACACTACCTGATCTCAAACACAAGCTAAGGGTAAGCATCCTAGGGCTTGCTTAGCTACTCTACCACCCCTTTCAAGTGGTCTGATTGAGGCTTACTTCGTGCATTTAGTTATCCTACATATGCGGCGCTGCTTTATGGATAGATTCTGCACTCGAGTGCGATGAAATTTAGGATTGTTTTTTCCTTTGTATATGTTTTTGTTCTTTCTTTTTCTTTTTCCTTTTCTTTTCTTGTTTCTAGGTAATAAATAAAGTCATTATTTATTAATGGAAATTAATTTTTGGTTTGTTAATAGTTAATTGCTTTCCTTAATTGTAAAATCAATATATTGTATCTTATTTGAACATTTATGCATATATATCTATAATATGTATGTACCAATTTGCATATATTTGTACTCATGTATTTGTGTTCATATATTTATATAAATTTCTCCGAATATAATTATGTGTACATATGTACATGCTTATAAGTACACAAATACATGCTTATACATTTTCCTGAATTATACATTTCATAAGTATATATTCGTACATGTATTTTTTATAAATTTATCCCTACATAGTTCTAACAATATACGTTAGGGCTTGGCCAAAAAAACCAAAAATGGCAAACCACAGATCAAATCATGAATCGGACCAAACCAAAAAATCGGTTTGATTGCAAACCATTCGGTTTAGTTATGAATAAATTATTCGTGGTTCAGTTCGGAAAAATGAGCCAAACTATACTGTTTTGAACCAAAATAAACTATTTAGTTAAATAATGTGTTAATTATTAAGATTAAGTTAAGTAAATTCTATTTAAAATTTCACATTTATTAGAGATAAAAATATCTAGCAAAAATTTAATATAAATGGTTTTAACCGTGGATTAAATCAAACCGAATCGATTTTAATTAGGTTTGAAAAATTTCAAAAACCAAATCGTATGATTAGGTTCGACTTAAAAAAAAAAAAACAAACTAAATCATTATATTAGATTCAATTTGATAAGGATGGCGAATCATCTTGAATTGAACCGTGCCTATCCCTAATACACGTAAGTGTTTTCATTGAGGTATATATGTACATATATTTTTTCACGTACCCGTGTACATATTTATACGTATATAAATATGTCTACGTATTATATATTAATAAATACATCTATCTATGTACAAATTTCTTTAGCGATCTTCCACTACACACTCAAACCCTACACCACATAATCATCAATTCAATTAACCTACGATCAAATACAAATTTCTTTAGTGAGGAAGACCTTTCCATACTCTTTTGTATGGTGGAAAGGAGATAGGTCAACATTAGCTATTTTGTTAATTGTTGCTTCCTTGGTACGCTTTCATGAAGGGATAAGCATTTAAGTTATGGTCGACTCATTAAGTTTATTCTTCTCTCCAATGGGTTTTGCTTGGACAATCACACACTACATAAGACAAAATCTATCTTTAATCTAGTGGAGGTGAAAAATAGACTATACTTCCATTGTAATAAGAAAACTGGTCATAGATAAGGCATAGGTAGTACCAAGAACATGTAGGTAAGGGTGAAGGTTAAGGAGGACTACCATATGTTAATGATTATGACTAAGGATGACATGAACAACAATAGGACCTCAGTCCTTTCACCATGGAAGAACTATTTCGATTAGAAACAATGATGGCTAACCAACAATAAGTGATGGGAACCTTCACAAAGATACGGGAAAGTATACAAAACATTGAAAACCAAGTAGCAACTATAGAGAAGGATATCGCAAATATTCGAATTGAATAAAACAGGCAACATAATAGGATATACGAAATATGGACTTAACAACAAGCGTATTTCAATTAGCAAGGTTTTCAATATCTATCCTTGCCTCCCTTTGCCTAGTCTTAATAGTAGTTAAGTGTCAGATTCTCCATTCCCATTATTCGATGAAATTTAGGATTATTTTTTCCTTTGTATATGTTTTCTTTTTTTTCTTTTTTTTTTTTAATTCCTTTTCTTTTGTTGTTTCATGTAATAAATAAAGTTATTGTTTATTAATGGAAATTAATTCTTAGTTTGTTAATAGTTTATTGCTTTCTTTAGTCATTCTTTTATATATAGAGTTATATGTATATAATATAAAATCAGTAAAATCAATACATTGTATCTTATTTAAACATTTATGCATATATATATATATATATAATATGTAGATACCAATTTGTATATATTTTGTACTCATGTCTTTGTTTTCATATATTCATACAAATTTCTCTGAATATAATTATGTGTACATATGTATGTGCTTATACATACATAAATACATATGTATATATTTTCTCGAATTATACATTTCACAAATATATATTCGTATGTGTATTTTTTATAAATTTATCCCTACATAGTTCTAATAATACATGTTAGGGCTGAGCAAAAATTGCAAATTGTAAACCAAACTGAACCGAAAAATCGGTTTTATTGCAAACTATTTAGTTTATGGTTCGGTTCAATTACGTTCAAATGATTTGCGGTTCAGTTTAGAAAAGTGAGTCTAATCGTACTATTTTAAACTAAAACAAACTATTTAGTTAAATAAATAAAAATTTAAGCAATTATTTTGTACTTTTTTATATTTTTTTAATCACTCTTTATAAATTTTATCAAAATATTTATATCTTATTATTTTTTATCATAATTATGTGTCAATTATTAAAATTAAGTTAAGTAAAGTCTATTTGAAATTTCATATTTATTGAAGATAGAAATATTTAGTAAAAATTTGATACAAATGGTTCTAACTATGGATTGAATCAAACTAAATTGATTTTAATTAAGTCCGAAAAATTTAAGAAATCGAATCGTATGGTTAGGTTCAACTTTAAAAGATAAAAAACGAACCGTTATATTACGTTTGGTTTAGTTAGGGAGGCAAATAATCCCAAACCGAACCACGCCCACTCCTAATATACGTAAGTGTTTTTATTGAGGTATATACTTAAATATATTTTTCCATGTATGCGCGTACATATTTATATATATATATATATAAATATGTCTATGTATTGTATATTAATAAATACATCTATCTATGTACATATCCATACATGTATACAATTATATATTCAATGTATATTTTTTAATTAATATTTTAATGTACAAATGTAAAATATCCAACATATATATTTATACATACATAAGAATATTTTGAGTAAAAAACTTGTACATGTAATTATTATTTTCCGCATTATATTTATTTATTAAATTATTTAATAATCTTGATAAATTACCATAAAATATGTATCGATATATAAAACACATGCTCTATGTTTGTGGTTGGAAAAATTTAAAATAAATAATACCATAAATTATCTAAAATACATCTAAATAGTAAAAAATGTATTTTTAACATTTTATTCCTTATTTGAAGCCTAATTATAGGCATGTAGGCTGACATGTGTATAGATGAATGATACACGAAGCAAGAGCACACGAAATCCAGGCACACTAATATGATGGGTTTCTAAACCCCACGAATTTAGCTTTCTAAGTATAGAAACAAACGTTCAAACTGTAAATGATTTTTCCTGAATTCAAAAGAGCCAGTAAGATTTAAAACCGATTAAAATCTCAATCCAAAACCTAAAGTGGACACGAAAAACCTTAAATCATCAATTGAACCCCTAACCGCATACGAAGACCCTAAAACCTCGAATCTCATCAAAACCCTAAGATGGCAATTGGAGATTTTATCACATAAGAATCTATGAAACCCTAAATGTGTAAAAACATTAGAGATTGTGCCCTAAAGTAATAAAAATCCTAAAACTATAACTTTAAGGATATAAAAGAACTAATTCACCATGATATACCCTAAAACCCTAATTGAAAATATAATGCTCATATTTTGCCAAATCATTAGTAAAAGGTTAGAGATGACCCTCATTCATACTTATATGATTCGAATCCTCAAGTAATCCATTAGAAACTAAGATAATGAGTCATAGATTATAATTATCCCTTAAATATATGATTAAGATAGCCTTACTTAGGGTTAGAGTTAGAGTTGAAGATTAGGTTATATGTAGTGAACTTTAATACTCAAATTAGTACTTTTTGCACTTGTTTTCCAAAGTAGTTTATCAAATGAGATATATAAGCTATAAAGACTTAAAGTAAGACCTCATCAACCATACTTACTAATCAATTCATCATATACCTCATTTCTTCTCATTTCCTTCATTTTTCCCCTAATTTCTCTTAATTACTACATTATGTGCACAAAATTACACATACTTAAGGAATGTTGACTAAGATAATGCATGTTGACCAAAGTCCAAAGGTTGACCAAGTCAACACATGTTGACTAAAGTCAACATTTTGAAAAGTCAACAAAAGACTAAGAGATAAAGAAAATATCTTAACTTCATGATGGCTTTTCTTTTCTTTTTCTTTTGATTTTTCTTTTTCCCTTTCCCCTCAATTGTTACCGTCCACTTATTCCTCATTTTAGTCCCACCATTTTTTGTCTTCCATAATAAAAAACAAAGACAAAGAAACAAAACAAAAACACTCCCCATTGCCGTGAGCTTCTTCTTCCCATTTCACTCTCATCACTCCTCCTTTTGTCTTCTTAATTCCAACACAATTAAAGGTATGTCTTTAAGTTGTTTTATGTTGCTTTATATTATTCATTAGTTAGTTAATTAGTTAGATTAGATATGCATGTGCATATGTCCTTAAGTATATGTATAAAAGGATATGATAGAAGAATACATGTATAAAGACCTTTGTACATAAGTATACAATATGTACATAACCTAAAATAAAGTATATACTAACTATACATACATATATCATGTCAAATATACTCTTAAAATACAAAAAAAAAAAAAATGAAATTGTGAAGCTTTCTTAAGGGGCTAGATAAGGCATACGAAAATATGTATGTCACCGTATGCGTATATGGGTATATGTATTAGTATATATATTAATACATAAGTACACATATTAGTATATTATGAGTATAGGTAGGTATATAACATATGTATATGTATAAGTACTTAATGACATATATATTTACATGTAATAAATGGATTACACTTAATTAAGTACATGAATTAGTAATAGCAAAGTAAAATCCTCTAAGTATAAAGATTTAAGGGTTAACTAACTCATTAAGTCTCATTAAGTATAAACAAAACAAAAGATATCAATATGAGTAAAATCCTCTAATAATTGTTTTATTAATTATTTCATATGTTTCCTTATTTTCCCTCTTTCTTTAATTTTTCTTCTAATTACCCTTATTTTAAAAAATATATGTAATAAATACATGTAATATTATGAGAGTTGACCAAATCAACGTTTAACTAAGTCAGAATGTTGACAAAATCAAAGTATTAACCAAGTCAAAACATTACTTTTAGCTAAAAACTTATAGCTAAAAATTTTAAGTTTTTCATTGACGAAAACTTTAGAAACACAATCACTACATGCTTATATTTTCACAACCTCTTGCACACATAACCATACAACTAAAATCCCTCACATTCCACTTCACCTACACAACTGTATACACATCTACACATACCCCTGTACATCCACATCCCTACGTATATCACAGCACATCACCATGCATGAACATTTAACGTCAACCATACGATGGTAGCCAATCGCCAACGTTAAACCCTCTTGCAACCATAATACAAAGCACCACCATCACTACCTTATTCTTCAAACACCACCTTATCACTGCTAAAAACTACGGTGCTGGTATTAAACTTAGTTTTACCAATTACTTTCACACAAAATATAGAAACTCCAATTTGATTCAATGTTTGGAATATTTTGTAGGAAGTTGGTTTGAGCACTACTGTCAAAGAGGAGAAGACTTGACTTGACTTCTCTAGGACCCCAGTTTGACCCATGCATAAGTTGATGTGACACAGCTAGTTAGATGGTCTAAGTGTTAATTTTAACTAGTTGATTTTTGGCACATCATCATTTTTTTAAATAATAAAATAATATTTTTGCATAAATATTGCATATTTTATAAATTTCACATTTGCATGAAAATTGCATATTTTAGCAAGTTGTCATAAAGTTGCATTTTTAAGCTTTTAGAGATTTTTCAAGAATAAAAAAAATCGTTTTATCACTTATTTAGTTTTCATAAAATAAAAAATCTTCAATTGATATCTTTTCTATGGTTTAGGCCTTTTTTCCATGATTTCGGCTTCTTATCTATAGTTCAAGCATCTTTTTCATGGTTTAGACATCTTATTTATTATTTAGCCATTTTTTCTATAGTTTAGGCTTCTTATTTATAATTTAGGTATCTTTTCCATAGTTTAGACATTTTTTGTTATTTTAATATCTTTTTTATAATTCAAACATCTTTTCTATGGTTAGACATATGGTCATTTGTAATTGCATTTTTTTCATAAAATGACACGTTTTCCATGATAATTTTATATTAGTATAATTTCATAAAACTTGCATCTTTTATTTATTTATTTTTCTTATTTAAGTGTTATATGATTTTTTTTAAAGTTTTGTCACGTAGTAGTTTTTTCTAAAAAAAAAAAATAACTTGGAGTATTTTTAAAAAATTAAGTCTTTAGGTTTTTTTTTTTTAAATTGGGAATAGAAATTATTTTTTTTTAGTATTTTTCTTAATAAAAATAAGTTAGTCAAAAAACATAAACCTGGCTCAATTTTCAAATTAAAAATAATCAACCTACTAAATCTTTTTTTTTTTTTAAAAAAAAAAAGGAACTATATTAGTTTGATTCCTATTAATGGATATTTAGGTACCTTTAGGGCAAGCATAAAAAATAAAAATAAAAATTTCTAAAAATTCATCATAAAAAAATTCATCTTGATTACATTTTTACATATTTATACATATTTTAGCATTTTTATAAAAATTATGAAAAATAAAAGCCTATTAGTTTTTTTTTTTTATATAATGGCTTAGTCTTAATAAGTTAGCTCCTAAATTTAGTTTTTATGGTTTAATTTTCTAAAAAATTATTTTTTAGAATATTTACAGATTAGTGGTCAAATTAGGGTTTTCCCACTTAAAAATCCTAATTTCATGTTGTTACTAATATAATTGATTGGCGACTCCCATTTTTCTAAATATTTTTTAAAATATTTTTTAAAGAAAAATATTTTCTTAATTTAATGTCGAGTATTTTGCATTAAGCAAGCTAGACTTATTATAAAATAACTTAAGGAAAATCGAAATGGAGCTCGACATGATTATAAGGTTAATATTATCTATACTATAATATCATAGTTTCTTATAAATTAATTTAGTATGTATACATTTATGAGCAATTAGAAGTTTTCTTTGATCATTGGTTATTGATTTTATATGATTCAGCATATCGTTATGTATTTATACTCGATTAGGGTTTTATTATGGTTAAAACCAATGACTACATTTATGTGCTTAAAGTTATAGTTTAAAAGTTTTTATCACTTTCAAATGTAATTTCTAATGTTTACGTACATTTAAGGTTTAAGAGTTTTATATGCGATTAGATATTCGATTGTTATATTGGGGTTTTCATCTTATTTAGCCTTATTAACTCTTAAGGTTATCTAGCACACTTGAGTTTAATCTAAGATTTAGATCGAAAATTTTAGGAGTTTACATCCTTCCCCCCTTCAAATAAGTTTTTTCCTTAAAACTTAAAAGGCATACCTTAATTATCAAACAAATGTATATTGATGCATTACCTTGTCTATTGCTTCCCAAGTCACAAATTCTCGTTTGTGATTTCTCCATAATACCTTAACATATCTAATATCTTTGTTCCTTAACTTCTATACTTTATTGTATGTAATCTCAACTGGGTATTCTTCGTAAGTCAAATTTTCTTTTAATCTCACTAGTTCCAACTAATTAATATGATGGGGGTTAGGAATATGTTTTCTCAAAATAAATATATGAAACACATTATGAATTCTTGATAACTTAGGTGGGAAAGGCAACCAATAAGCCAAATTTCTGACTCGTTACAAAATTTCAAAAGGACTGATGTGCCTTGGGCTCAAATTTCTTTGTATCTTTATGTGATGTATGCTTTTAATTGGGCTTACTTTGAGATACACATGGTCCCTTACTTGAAATTCCAACTCTATTCTTTTCAAATCAACTTAGGTTTTCTACCTATCCAGTGCTTCTTTCATTTTCTATTTAATCACTACAATCTTTTCAACTGTTTCTTGCACCAAATCGGGACCTAATACTGTTGTCTCTACATCATCCCAAAATAATGGTGATTTGCACTTTCGTCCATATAGAGCTTCATATGGAGGCATTTGAATAATAGAATAATAATTGTTATTATAAGCAAACTCAATCAGTAGTATATGAGAATCCCTACTCTCTTTAAATTCTGGATCATTAGGTACACATAACCTGTCATTCATCCGTAATGCTCTATGCTCATTCATAATTGTCATACTTGCCAATTGCCATCTCTTCTTTTATTTGATTTAAAATAAGATCATTCTATTACGCTTTCCGGATTCTTTCCATCAAAGTTAGCTCAATTACTATATTTGACAATTTAACATCAACTTTGTGCCAAGTGAATTCTAAATTTAATTTTTCAAATTCCCTAATCAATTCCTTTTGATCCAGAAGAAGAGATGCCACTTTAGCATGATTCTTTCTACTTAACGTAATGGCCATTGCATTTACTTTGCTAGGGTAGTAATTAATTCCCAAATCATAATCCTTAATCAACTCGAGCCATCTTCTTTGTCTCATGTTCAATTCCTTTTGTATAAACAAATACTTGATGCTCTTATGATCTATATAGATTTCACATCTTTGTCCATATAAGTAATGTCGCCATATCTTTAATGCAAACACCACAGTTGCAAGTTCTAGATCATGTGCTAGATAGTTTTGTTCATGCAGCTTTAATTGTTTAGAAGCATAAGCAATCAGCTTTCCGTTTTGCATTAGTACATAGCATAACCCATTCTTAAAAGCATTACTATATATGGTGAAAGGCTCCTTACTATTTGGCAATACAAGTATTAGAGTAGATACTGACCTCTTTTTCAATTCTTAGAAACTTCTCTTTTGTTTCTCTGTCCATTCAAACTTTACATTTTTTTGTGTCAACTGAGTAAGAGGTCTTGAAATTTTTGAAAAATCTTTAACAAACTTTCTGTAGTATCCAGCTAATCGGAGAAAACTTCATATTTCAATTACTATTTTTGGTCCTTTCCATTCTATAATAGCCTTAATCTTTTATGAATCTATAGAAATACCTTTACCCATAATCACAAGTCCAAGGAAAGATATTCCTTTAGCTAAAAGTCACTTTTAGACAATTTTGCGAATAACCTATGTTCTCGTAAAGTCTGTAATACTATCTATAATGCTCCTCGTATTGTTTAGGAGTGGTATAATACACCAAAATATCATCAATGGACATAATTACACATATGTCCAATAATGGTTTGAATACATGATTCATTAAATCCATGAATGTAGCATATGCATTTGTTAAATCGAAGGGCATTATAAGAAACTCATAATGATCGTATCGTGTTCAAAAAGCTGTATTTGGTACATCCTCAAGCTTGATTCTCAATTGATGATATCCTGACCTTAAATTAATTCTAGAGAAGATACTTGCACCTTGTAATTGATCAAATAGATCATCAATCTATAGAAGTAGGTATTTATTCTTGATGGTTACTTTGTTCAACTCTCTATAATCAATATAAAGCCATAGTGATCCATCCTTTTTCTTAAAGAACAGTATTGATGCACCTTACGATGAGACACTTGATCTTATGAACCTTTGATCCAACAATTCTTGTAATTACTTCTTTAACTCTTCTAACTCAATTGGAGCCATTCTGTAAGGGGGCTTTGAAATTGGTTCTGTTCCTAATATTACATCAATAACAAAATCAATTTCTCTCTTTAGTGATAATCTAGGTAATTCTTCAAGAAATACCTCAAGAAACTCATTTACTACTCGTACTTCCTCTAATGTTGGCTTCTTCAAATCTGTTTCCATTGTATTTAGCTAACTATCATCAATGATTAATTCCAAAGCACTTAATTCTTGCACATTTGTTACAACTGAATCTCCTTTGAATTCAGCTTTCGTTCCATCAGAAGCTTCAAACATTATTCTCTTTTCTTGACAATCAACATTTCCTTTAACATCACAATTCATTTCTAATATGGCATCATAAATCTTCAACGGACATCCTTTCACCATCTCTTTTGTTACCACAACACTTCCAATAGGATTTTTCACCCCAATAATAGTTTCAGTAACATTGGTAATTAAGCCTATTTGTTTTACCTCCTTAGGTGATATAAAGGAATGTATGGCTCTTGTATTGAACAAGGTATAAACAGAATGTCCATCTATATTAACATTTCTTGGATTATAGTAAGAAGCTTTACTTTTATGCTTTTAACATCATAAACTTATTCTCCTAATTCTGAATATTTACTACCATTCTATTGTAATTTCATACTACTTACTATAATCTCAATATCTTATAGTAAATAAATAAAAGCACATACCTACAATAAGTTCTATCCCTATAAATTCTTTTGTTTCACCAAAATCTTCTAATTCTTCACTAGGAATATCCTCATAAACCCGATCACTTTCCAAGTTATATACTCGAACAGTGTTAGTTGTAGTTGAATGAGTGTTTCCTAAAATTGGTCCTCTAATTGCTTTTCCCATTCTAGAATGCCTAATAGCTAGCAGTAGTTGTTTAGCAACTTAAGTAATGACGTTCGTAGTGCATTGTGGACATGCAATGGAGAAATGTCCAAATTTGTTGCAAATAAAACATGTAATAGTGCTCTTCTTTAGGCAGTCTGCTACCTGATGCAAACTTTATCCACAAAAGAAACATTTACGTTGAAGTTGTAGACAATCTCTAGGATAGTGGCTTCCTTTACACTTCTAGCATTTAACAACTCCACCAATAGCCTTCTTTTGAATAAGATTTTGTGGTAACCCTTCTGACTTTACTTCTGCTATTGCTACTTAGTCCTTCAAAAGGTTGTTTGCTAAACAAATTAACCTTATATTTGCTAGTTTCTTTACTTTGTCTTTTTGCAGTATCCAACACTCTAGCTTTTTCAACCATATTAGTGAAATTTCTTAGTTCAAATTCCAATAATCTCCTTTTCATTTTAGAGTCCAATCCTTTAGAAAATACCTACATCTTCATCCAATCACTAATCTAATACTTTGGCAATGCAAATTGTAGTAGTTTGTTGAATTGAGATTCGTACTGCTCCACAGTACATGTTCCTTTCACAATATCTAGTAAATCTTTACTATATCTTATCCTTAAACATTTAGCAAAATAATAAGTTAGAAACTCACATTTGAAGTCTTCTTAAGTAATTGGGACTCTCAAACTTCTTTGTTTTGATTTATACTAAGTTCTTGCCTGTATCTTCAACAAATAAGTGCCATAGGTGAGCTGAAGGTGTGGTGATGCCTCAAAAGCTTCAAATAATCACTCCACTTGATTTAGCCAGTCGTTAGCCTTATCTAGTCAACTAATGTGACCCTTGAAATATTTGTTGCAGTAAATGAATTCAGACAACATACTGCGCTGCTGTCTAATATTAGGGGGTATTGAAAGGATAACTCCTGCTTAATCCACTAGTCATAGAGGAGGAAGAGGAGGTGGAGTTGGTTGTAGTAAGGGCATTTCTTGATCAATAATTGGTGGTGGCAGTGCTTACATAGGTGGAGTACATTCTCTTACCAAAAATGCTTGTAGTAATTCATTTTATGTATTAATTGCAGCCAATATTTTATTAGTACGGTCTCGCTCCATATATGGTTCCTCTCCATGAGCAGGTGGGGCCTTAATTAGGAGTTTCCATCTGTATGTATTACGATTGAGAAATTTATTTCCAACTTCTAGTTAGAAACATTTAACTACAATTAATTAAGTTTACTATTCATTATATAACGTGAAAATAAACATAACTTATACAACATACATAGTAAAGTAAGTTGCAACTTCCATTTCTTGTTAACAAAATTAGATTACATCTATATAAACACATAAACCTAGATCAAAAGATAGAGTTTCTAACAATACATCACTTTCACCATACTAAACTCTCAAATACATCAAAACTCTCATAATACATTGTAACCTTACTGCAAGAAAACTCTCAGAGTATAAAATAATCATGCATGATCCTAAAATCTAAAACAAAAGGAACATGTATGATCACTTTGAAGTCGTGCAACAACTTCGCATCATAACTGTACAAAAGATCATCTATTGTATCCATTATGGACGAGATGATAGTCCTGTACTAGAATCATAAGGGCATCGAATTTGAGACAGTAAACGTGACTCTTCTCTAGGAGCTTGTAGAGCCCATTCTTAAGATGACCAAAAATCTAAAGGGTCTAGCTGAATGATGAGCATATTAGTAGGATCGCCTCCTACAGTAACCTTAAGTGAAAGGCCAAGATCCACCTAATAATATTCGAAGTTTAGGGCTAGAGGTAACTCTCTAAGAGGCTTAGCATACATCACTGGAGCACCTAACCCAATCTCTTACCCAACTCCAAATGCCTCATTTGTCTAAAGTAGATCAAAACACCCTTTTATGTTAACCTAGTAGTCTGCCATTGCTTTAGCATTATCTTGAGCAACAATCTTTATATGATTAGCTCGTCGATCAATAACCAAAGTAACTCTACATCTCACATCTTACTATAAGGTGAATGAAGAGCGTTCTAGTTTAGGCTCAACATAGCCTAGAAACACTAATTTTCTTGGGTAACTAGGACTTTCTTCAAGTTCCAATAAATACATCATTTCTTCATTCACTAGTATTTCTCTAGGTAAATGGGTACTCTAATAGTTCTTTCTATTCTACTAATAACCACTCAGTCGTTAACCCCAAGTAATAAAAACTTCTTGTAGAGTGCGCAGATTGCCTACCAAAGCTAAATCTTCAAAAAGGATACGTAAACGATGTCGATAATCATATAGCATCTCTTTGGGTTGTTGACTAGATAGAACCCACCTAGTTATTAAGTGTAGTTCTGACTCCTAAACCAACAAGGTATACATTAAGGCTTATAGTTATGTTAATACAAGATTCATTAATTTAAGCATCAAGACTTAAATATCTAATTCGGTTCTACCCCCACTTAACCTCATTGGGTAAGTTTTCCTAATGTTTAGAGTCAGTATTGTATTTGTCCTATTTATATTTATACTTTCATACCACCTTATTTATCATGAATCGATGGCAACCTAGTCATGGCAGATGTCATATATCACATAAAAGATTACAGATTAGTTTCCTTTCTAATCATGGATCCTTCATACAATATACAAAGCCACTATAATCACTGGCTTCCCAAGAGTAATCAGATAAAAATGATATCATAACATATATCTATTTACATAACATTTAAATTAAAGTAGTTACACTAAATAAAATATACAATACTCTAGGTTAAAAGTAAAGTAAATATACAAGGTTATAAAAAAATGACACATAAAGTCTACTTATAATATCTTAACTCTTAGATTGACTCATTATTGCCTAAAATCCTGTACTAATCTTTGGCATCCGGTGGCCAATGTCTACAAAAAGAAAATCCTACAGCAAAAGTCTACAAGTATATAAGCTAAACAATTTAGTAAGTTAATTCCTTAACTACACTAACAAACAAGTTATACATATATTAATTCAAGCATATGAATGTATGAACAAGCAGAATGCTAATTAGATATATACAGTTAACTAGGTATTTTATGTAACTCAAATTTAACGCCCTCCAAAGTCAGGGTTGGAGTATACACGACATTAGTCAGATTTGGATATTATACTTCAGCTTACTTTACCATGAAACTCTATGTTAGTTAGCTCATTAGGGGCATGACCAAGTTTTCTTCATATTTTTAGGTTTTAGCCAGCTCATGGGGCACTTTGACCGCCTTGGTTAATCAGCTCATTAAGAGCACGACCAAGTTTTTTTTTTTCATTTTTAGGTCTTAGCCAGCTCATGGGGCGCTTTGACCGTCTTGGTTAGTCAGCTCATTAAGGGTACGACCAAGTTTTTTCCTTCATTTTTAGGTCTTAACCAGCTTATGAGGCATTTTGATCGCCTTGGTTAGTCAGCTCATTAAGGGCACAACTAAGTTTTCTTCATATTTTTAGGTCTTAGCCAGCTTATGGGGCGCTTTGACCACCTTGGTTAGTTAGCTCATTAGGGTACTACTAAGTTTCTTCATTCTTTAGGTCTTAGCCAGCTCATGGGGCACTTTAACCGCCTTGGTTAGTCAACTCATCAAGGTACGACCAAGTTCTCATTATTCTTTTTAGGGATTTTTGCCAACTCACAAAGGCGCTATCCTTCGTTATTCTTCGCTTTAAACTAACCTTCATCAAGTGACTTAACGTTCCCTTAAATAGAGTGGTCCTGAGGCAAAAATAGTGTCTCTTTTGTCTTTGTGGCAAAGTTTTGCTCAAACTTCACCATAAAGAGGGGCAGCCAAAGATTCTGGGTTCAATCCCTAGTGGAGTCGCCAAACTATCAAGCTAGATTTTTCGATTTCTTTTATTTAAAATTAATTCTCATTTCCTAATTAATACTAAACCCTAACCCATTTGATATTAATCCTCAACTAAAGAAATTGAGAAATTTCGGTTTTTTTATTGAAAATTATTTTTTTGGAGTCACCACCCGACCGAAGTCGGGAAAAGAAGAGAAACCATAATCAATTGGGTAGATTGATTATAGTAGATTGATTACGATTTGGCTATCGATCTTTGATTTCAATTTTAATAAAGAACTAGAGGGTTCCGAATTCGGGGGGCTAACCTATTAAACCCTAACGGGTACCACTATTTATTTATCGAAATTATGATTATTTTTTAATTATAATATTTAAGAAAATAAATAAATAAAATCAAAAGAAAAAAAAAAGAACCTAAGTTTCTACATATTTTATTGTCGCCCCGAAGGTGCCTACATACCCACTAGCCGGGATCAGACGATCGTAGTTCTTTTAAAAAAATCTTTAATGTGTTAATTTATTTTAATTTTAAAAACTACTTAAGTTTATGTTTTTAATTTATTCAGTTTATTTAAAAAAATCTAAAGGGGTCCTAACTCGTAAATGATCACAAAACTCTCTAAGAAATTATAACTTTCTTTTAAAATATTTCTTTTTGTTAATTTTTATTTCTAAAACTAATTTTCTATGTAAGGATTTCTAACAAACCTATTTTTTTTAAAAAAGAGAAAAAATCCTAGGCTAACATATATACATATATATATATTTATTTGTATCATATTACTATTATTAAACAACTATCCGCTTAAATCAATATAACATATTTAACTTATATAATAAAGTAAAGTAATGCTAAAAGAAATATACTAAACTAATATATACATACCTATGCTATGTCTAATAATATAATAATAATAACATAATATAATAACTAAATAAATAAAATAAAAAAATTGAACTAAATGAACCTGAATTGTTGTTTGCATCAGTGAAAGAGCTATTCAGTGTTACTGGAGTTGTTGACCGTGTGCAGCTGCTTGGTGGAGTCTGTATCGCTGCTGCAGTGCTAATATGGTTTGGGCAGCGTATGTGGCCGAAGTTGCTGTCGTCAGCGTGCTGCAGTGGTGTTGTGCGCTGTGTCAGTATGCTCTTGGATTGCAGATCGTAGCCTTGTGTGTGTGTAGAAGAGAGCAAGGTTGGGCGTTGTCAAGCTTTGGATGTCGAACGGTGCGGTGGTATTGGTTGAGAAGTCAGCGGTGGAGCAGCTGGCGTCAATTCTGGCGCGTGTGACTTGTTTTTCAGTGGGCGAGGACAATGGATTGCTGCTGTGTTTGGTTGCTGTTGTTGTGTGTTGACATTTGGATTGAAGATGCCGTAGCTATGGGAGCGTATGTCAGAATTTGCTTTAGGAGACGGACACACTTTACCCTGCAGGCTGCTGCTGTGCGTAGAGTATGCTTCAAGAGACGAATACACTCTGTCCTGCAGGCTACTGCTATGCGTGCATTTGTTGTGACAGGAGACAGACAGACTGCCGCTGCGCGTGGAATATTTCTAATTCCTGCCGAAGCCTTTTTTCTGTTTCTATTCCTTTTTCAGTTTTTTTTTCCAATTTTGTGAAGTGTTTATATATTCTAAACCAAATCATATCATATAATATCTAATTGTATCTGATTCGTTAATTAAATTAGATTCAAATTTAATTCAAATCCGATTTTAAATCTTACTTCTGCAAAGACAGAAAAATAAAGACATAGGTGCCTGCTGAGACTCAAACCCGTGACCCCCAAATACTCTGCTATTTATCCGTTAAGCCGTTGGTCTGTATCTTGACATTCATTACAATTAAATTATATTTAAACTATCTGAATCCCTAAACTAAATTTTTTTAACTAAACTAAAACTAAAACTAAACACTAAAACTAATTATTCCTAATATAAATTACTTCCTAAAAATCTACGACATTTTTATGATTTTTCTTTTTCTTATTTTTTTTGGTATTTTCATTATTTGTTAATTTTTATTATTTTTTTGTTTTTTTTCTTTTTTTCTTTAATTAGGACCATTTTTGTAAAAATAAAAATTAAGACTATGGAAGGGCAAAAATTGGGTGTCTACACTATGTATATGTTTAGGGGTACTCAAGGCCTCCTATATAAAGGGTGTGTGGATCTTTACTTTGTTGCGCTAAACATGTAAGCACTTTAGTAGGGTTTAGCAGAAAGCTAACAGTTGACTCATTTCTTCTTTTGTCATGAGCATATCAAGGACGATTAGGTTAAGGGACAAAGTGTTTGAGTTGGGATAGAGGTCTTCTCTGCCCCTCCCTTTAAGCTGTAATTGTAAGGGTCCCTCTTTCTGCCCTAATAATACATGGGCAGAGGGGGAGTCAAGGTGCCACTAACCATTTGTTGGTAAAAGAGTCACCATAGAGGCACTCGTTTACACGAGGTTTAAGTGGCTATTCCAAGCACTACCTTACATGAACTTGTATAGGTAGGACCTCCGTGGTGATTACAATAGCATAAGAGGCCTTTTTCCTCCACTTTGACTTGCTAACCAATGCGAATTAGAGGTACCTTCCGAGTAATGGGGAATCCTTTACTTCATGAGTCCCCTGGTCCATTCCATAGGTAACTTAGATGAGGTAGGCAAATCATACCTCGTCTGTTATCTAAGTTGTCTTGGTAGGAGGTTACTTACTCTAAGTGAAGCATTAACCTACCTTTAATGTCGATGGGACCCTTGGAGCTCGAAGTAGCTAGATCAATTGTCTCCATTGCTGCTTCTGTGGAATCCTAGCTTCCTTATGGAGACTAGGGACTATTCTTTAGAGGTTGAGCATCACCGGGGGTCTTGTGATCTAGAGGAACTCCACCTAGCTAAAACTTAGGGATGTAGTCACACAACGTTCCTACGCTAAGTTAAAGTTAAGAGCAATTCTTCTTAGACAAGAGTTCGATGCAGGAATTTCAGTTGAAGTGGGGTGTAGCCATTCAATCTTGGTGTTGAGCTATAGACTAAGGTTTGGGCTTGTGCCCTTTTAACTTTCTTTCCCTTTTGTGAATGTAGTAGGGGTTAGTATGCCAACCCCCAAAGCCTTTCGCCTGGCTATGGTAACTCCGTGTATACTAGCTCTATTCACTCAATTAATATTGCGTTAAGTTCTATAATGGCTTTGCTCGTTCATTTGAGAACAAGAATTAGCCCATCATGAAGATAGTGTAAATTGGCACTCTTGGGTAAATAGGTGTCCATATCGCTAATATAATGACCAACTTAAGCAAGAGCTTGGGGATAAAGATTGACCTAAGGTTTGATACGGACCAACACACTAAAGTTGATAAGCGCCTGCGGGGTTAATGTAACAACTAACCTAAGTAGGGGCTTGGGGATGAGAATTGACCCAAGGCTTAGAGCTTGGTGTGTACTAATGCTCTTAGGTAAATAGGTGCTTATCGAGTTAGTGTGATGACAAACTTAGGCAATGCCTAGGGGATGAGGATCGACCTAAGGCTTAGCGCTTGTGTGCGAACTGATGCCATAGCATAGATAATCGCTTATAAAGTTAGTGTAACAACTAACTTCGGCTATAGCTTGGGGATGAGAATTGACCCAAGGAATGAACCTCAGTGGGAATTGATGCTCTTAGGTAGATAAGTGCTTATAGAGTTGGTCTAACGACAAACTTAGGCAATGTGTTCAAGGATGAAAATCAATCTTAGGCCATGGTGTGGCATGGCATGGCATGGACAAAGGTTTTGAATGTGCATAGAGGGAGAGGGGAAAAGAGATAAGTGTAGGAAACTCGTCATTTTATTAAGTACAATCATAGTTACATGTGTTTCTATTTCTATCATAACACTTAGTAGAAATAGGGTCTAAGGTTATTAGCACTCCATGCCATATAGAGAGGCCTCCTGTCTAAGGTCTCCAGCTTACAAGCTCATTTCCCTACATCTTCTACTGCCTGCACTGGATCCTCCTAAGTGGGGGAAAGCTTGCCCTACTGTCACAAACTGAGGATGGTCTAATTGTGGCAGACGCCATATACTATATGAAGAACCCTTGAGTGGTTACCCTTCTAATTAAGAACTCTTCACATAATATATAAGGCTCCATAATATACAAGGCTCTACAACATACCAGCTTCCCAGAAACACATAGATTCAAAGGATATCATCCCATAACATATTTATATAATATTTAGACTACAAAGTTTACAGTAAGCAGTAATTTAATACATCTAGGTCTATATTACTAACAAAACAAAAGTACATAAGTAAAAGTTTACATAATCAGTTCTCTCATCACACTAGATGGCTCGCTCTTGCTTAGGTTCCCAAGCTAACCTTTAGCATCCCTCGGTTAGCCTCAATGAATAAGCCATCCTATAGTAAAAGTCTTAGTAAGCATAAGCCTAAGCTTAGTGAGCAAAACCCTCAGCCACACCACAAGCAAGTTATCAATACATTATATTCACGCATATAAATGAATGAACAAATAAAATGTCAAACAATACGTATAGTAAACTAGTTGATATACGTAACTCAAATTTAATGCCCTATGAAGTCAAGATTGGAGTTACATGGTACTATTTAGATCCGGCCATTATACTAGAACTTTCTTTACTATAGAACTCTACATTCCATATTTAAATCAAACAAGTCCTTTATTTTTATAAAACCAAGTCTAATATAATCATGAATGGGCCCTTGCAGTCCACACTCATCCCTAAATAGAGGCCTCTAGACTCGACCCTTAGCCAAGCGGTTGGCGCCTCCAATGCCTAGTATTCCCACAAGTTAGGGTAAGGTTAGTTTGTATGAGTACACCATACAAAACCAATAAATTTATAATAACAACCCCCGAATGGCCTCTCTCTACTTTCGTGTGATGTGACAACTGGAATTATGTCTATGCAATGCATGTTGGTGCATATACCAGTTTCTTCTTATGAGTCAAGTATGGTTAAGTCCAATTATGATGTAACCATCTAATAACACACATAATCATTATTTATACTACCATGCAACAAATAAATTATTATTCATACTTAAGGTGAATTCACAATTCAGCATATAATAACATATACAAGCATTTCACCACCTACACCACAATCAATTAACAATATCATTTAAGTTCACTATCTACAATCACATACAAGCATGGAATCATAAGGTAATACTCACTCAGCCATAACGACTCACTTTAGTCGTAATAATCAATCGAATAATCCTCGCCTGCATCAGGATCACCTGATCATTATAATATAATAACGATAGTAAGCAATTGAATTAACTAGTAATTATAGATATCTATTTACCTAATTCTACTTAGATTACTATCAATTTTTATCTGATTAGACTTTATCACTAATTATATGTAACTTTTTCATTCTATTTCTAATATTTATAAATTTATAGTAGTTTTTCATCGTTTTTGAATATACGATCATATGGCAATATCCGTTTTGGATGTTAAAACCCGAGTTTTATGATGTAGACTAAATTTATTGAAATTCTAACTATCGAAGCTTAATTATTCTTATTGGCTAGGTTTATGTTCTATTTTAGTAGTTAATGATTCTATTAACCATTAATTCTTACACTTAGATGATCTTATGGTTTATTATTTTAGCGGCTTATGTCATGGCTCATATCATCAATTACTTATGTTATGGTTTATGTCATTGCTTACATCATCCATTACATATGTATACTTATCCTTATGCATTCATATACTTTATACATATGTTATGTATATACTTATACTTCTAATATACTAGTATGTAATACTTATGTACTTGTACGTATACTAATACATATACCTATATATACATGTGGTTACATACGTGTTTTCGTATGCCTAATATTCCCTCTTAAGAAAGCATCACAAATTTCATATTTTTACATTTTAAGAGCTTATTTTGCATGGTATATGTATGTATAGTTAGTATATATCTCTTTTTAGGTTATGTACATAAATGATACTTATGTATAAGGGTCTTCATACATATAGTTATCAAGTATATTCCTATGTTCACATGCTTAAGTATATATATACATGTGTTTTTCTTCCATTTACTAAGGATTTCCTACACTTTGAAGCATGAATATGGAGCTTCCATTCTCAACAACACATATGCACATATCATATAAGCTTTCTATACTAACCTAACCTATTCATCTAACTACTAAATAAGATAAAAAAAATACACAATAACATACCTTTCTCTTGCTTGAAATATAAAAAGGAAAGCTAGTATATATGTGTCATTGGTTTGTGCTGGTAAATAGAGTTGTGAAAGTGAAATTTGGAAAGTTGAAGCTGATAAAGCAAAAGGGAAGCTCACGGTTTGGGAATGGAGGAAAAAGAGTTTTGTTTTGTCTTAATTTATATTTTAAAAGGAGGATAATTGGGGTCTAGATGATGGAAAGGATTAGGCGGCAACAAGGAAAAGAAAAGGGAAAAAATCTAAAACTTATGTCTTTTATAATATAATAAAGGGTTTTAATTTAGAAAAAGTACAAGAAAATAGAAAACTACAAAAAAGAATAGAAAATTTAGAAAAAAATCACAAGAAATATAAAAATAAAAAAAAAAAAGGAAATTTGGAAAAAAAAAAGAAGTATAAAAATAGAGAATTTAGAAAAATAAAGAAGAAGAAAAAACTAGGTTTAATGATTTAGTTATTTTTATCTTTATTTACTTTTTATTTATCTAAAAAAAAAAATAAAAGAGAAAAAAAAAAGGAGAAGAGGGATTGGATCAGGTTTTAAAACCTAGTCTGTGTTACTCTAAATAAGGCCCCAAGGCCCAAGGCCCTAATTAAGCTGGCCATGAGATAACAAGGATGTTGTGTGCTCTTGCATGCTCAATTATTTTTGTAACGCACATGTGCAAGTGCGTAGCACATGCCTAGTACATAACCGTACAGCCCCTACTTTCTTCTTTAGAATCTAGCATTTGCAGTATGAAGGAAGAAAAAATTCTTGTGTGATCCCTCATTTTTAAACCTAATTAAATTGTGTTTTATGCCAAATTTCGTCAAATTAAATGCATAAATTCAACATGGACTCAGGATACTATGAATTGAGCCCTAAACTTTGTCCAAATTCAGTCAAAATTCAATATTAATTTGGCTCCATTAACTAAATAAAAACCTCAAAATCTAGCGTTTCCATTCATGGTTGATTTCTCCATTAATGAGCTTTCCAAGCTCATTCATGTAGAGATTAGTATAAATAGGATGATTTCTTTCTCTCTCAATGGTAACATCCTCTACAATGGTTTCCGATGAAAACCATCACCACCATGAGCTCTAGCACCCTTGAATTACCAAGTCCCAACCTCTCTCTTAGCTTTAGCAATCACCACATAGTCACACATATTCTACCTCAACTACCCAACTCTGGTCACCACCTAAACAACCACCAACCACCGATGCGTCATCCTTACACCCCCAAAGCCAATAAGAAACACACAAAAGGCTTTTCGCTCGCTTGTTTTGTTGGACAAAACTAGCCATAGTATGGCCCTACAACTGCTATTGTTAAAGATCCAATCAAATTGATCTGAATTTGACCTAACCCAGTTCAACTCATCTGACCTGTATCCCCTTTGACTTGGTTCGGTTTGTTTTGTGTTGATTTCAATTCTTTTTTTTTTTTTGTAATTGTAAAAAAACAAGAAAAAAAGAAGAAGATAAAATTAGAAAAATAAAAGAAAAATAAAAAAAAAGAGATAGTAATAAGTTTAGTTTATTTTATTCAAGATATAAATAATGAAATAGAATAAAGTAAAATAAAATTTAAAAAATCACAATAACCAAAAATTAAAATTAGAAAATTACTTTTTCACTTAGAATAGTTTATTTTTCAAATAAAGTAAACCAACCCCTATTCAACATTAAGACACCCTTAAAAGTTCCAAAATATAAACCTAATTTAAGATCCTTTTAGAAAATTTTCAAAATAAAATAAAAAGTTGAGAAATATAAACTTGAGTATTTTTCTCAAATTAAAAGCAACCAACGCGCTAATGTTTTCAGAAAGAACTATGTATGTTTGATCATAAGTAACGAGTATGTAGGCACTTCTAAGACAACATAAAAGATGAAAAAAATTTACTTTTTCTACTTTTAGTTACTTAATATAGTAAACACGAAAAAACTTAAATTTTTCCAAGTTAGTTTAATTTATCCAATTTAATAGAATAGAATCTAAGTTGTTAGTTGGTGATTAAATTTTACATTTAAAAGCGTAATTTTGAAAGGAAAATCTAAATTTGGAAAGTTAGTAGTAGTACTCGTAAGGGTTTAAACGAGTAGCCTTCAGACTTGATCTTTTGGTTTTCAAAAGCCGTTTTTTAGAAATTGGTTTTTTAAGTGGACTAGTGGCTATGTTAAATTGGTCTACCCAATCAATTTAACTTAAACCTTTTTTTCTCAACTCCGGTCAGGTAATGACTCTAAAGAATTTTCACAATTTGTTTAAAAACCGAGTTTTTCTTAACTCTTAGCTGAAAATTAATATTAAATGGGTTAGGGTTTAATACTAAACGGGTTAGGGTTTAATACTAATCGGGTTAGGAAAAATTAAGCTCAATAGGATTGCAACTCCATTGGGGAGTTGGTGAGGGTTAACCACTTAAGAACTTTTTGAAATTAAATATGCTTTTCAAAATACACACGTTATTTATTTATTTGTTGTTAACTTCATGTATATGCTTTGTTTTGATTGTCAGATTTATTTTGCATGCAACATACATTGGGATAAGGGGGGTTATTCGTTGCATCAAAGAAGTATGATAGATGAGGTCAGACCTAAGCTATCTTAAGAACTTAGATGGGGAGGGGGGGGGGGGGGGGACATTGTGTAGGCTTTGGGTGCTATATTGTAACCACTGCTCGAGGTTGATTAGGTTACCCCTTACTTAAGATTGATGTGACCAATGAAAGTATTTCTAAAAAACAAGTAAGGTCACAACACTTAAGGACCTACCTAATTGTATTCACGAACCCTCTTCCCAAAATTGGCAAATTGACATGATGTAGCAAGACTCTAAAAGAGAAAAAAAGGATTAACAGTG
This sequence comes from Lumnitzera racemosa, assembly GCA_024138005.1. Lineage (NCBI taxonomy): Eukaryota > Viridiplantae > Streptophyta > Magnoliopsida > Myrtales > Combretaceae > Lumnitzera > Lumnitzera racemosa. The sequence continues at coordinate 31,085,385 of JAMXBC010000011.1, forward strand.
AAGTTTCCTAATCTTTTCCCTATAAATATTTTCTTTTTTTAGAAGATCAATGTAATTCCCGTATAAATAGGATAGTTCTGATGTAATTTTCTTTTCATTTTTTTTGTAGAAAATGGTTGGGTCCTCTATTACATTAGCCCTTGTCAAAAAAGTCCATATCCACAAGCCTCTAAAGCCTTAAGAAATACTTGAAAGATGATTTCAATTTTTCAATCCAAACCAATAAAAAGTCATTGAAGACAAGATTAAGCTTATCCTCTCATTGCTCAAAGTTTAGACTAATATCACCATGGTATGGGCTTTAGTCCACTTCTAAGACCCTTAGAATCAATCTTGTTGTTTTAACCTATGTTGATTGAGCCTAACCATTGAAAAATACTCCTATTTGTTAAGGGTGCCCTTTATAAAAAACAAAAGATATATCCAAAACATCATGGCTAGTCTTGTAAAGATTTTCGATAAACTCTTAGTCTTCCATGAATCTAAAATATGTGAAATATGGCCAGATCCCCTCAAGAGGATCATTAAGGTAGACGATTTTTTTACTTGGTTCACAACCCCATTCAGCTACAATGATAAACTCTTTTGTGGTAGCTTTGAAGATTGGCAGCATTATAGAGTTGACACTTATATCTTGGTAGTATTTGTGATTGTTTTATTTCGTAATGGCATATTTCATATACATCATAGGATTGTAGAGTTAGTGACCCAATTTTTAGAAGGGAGGTCTTATATCCCATTCTGTTAGCAACATAAGCAAAATCACTCAGTTGTCTCTAAGAAGAGAAGAATGGAGAATTAAAGACAAATATGGCCTTACCCATGGTTTTGTTTATCAACCATACTTGGAGTCATAAACTTGACTTCCTTCATAAGAAAGACATCCAGAAGATGAATCCTATTGATGCGTTTACCACTATCATTGAATTCCTTAAAGATGTCTATTACTGGGTCAAAACTTTCCAGAAATTCCATGCTAAAGATATCTCCCAAGTTGCTAAATAGATTAAGGCAATTGTGCTAAACAAAAGGAAGAAGATTGAAGAGGATCCGAGACACTACAAGAAGAAAAAGATCTAGACTTTAAAGTATTTGTAATAAGTTTTTGAATAATATAATGGAAACTTAAAAAATGCAATAAAAATCTTTTTCTTATCACATCATAGTTAGTTTGCCAACTCCCTTCTCTGCATCTGCATGCCCTCATATTGCATCTTTTCAATTCTCTTTTCTTTTAAATGTTCATTAGTTTCTATTTGAATAACATCATAAGAGTCGTATCCTTAGGTTTCTAAATATTTGATTTCTTTACAAGTCCTTTTCTCTGTACCTTCTACTCTAACTCTTTCCAATATTTTCTCTTATACATCCTTAAGATTATTTTTCTTGTAGGCTACCTTTTAAATACCTATGAGTTATTAATGATTGATTGTAAATATTTAGACTCCTAATCTCCTAGAAATGTTTTTCTACTCCTTCTTCAAAACTTGTAAATAATTCTTATCATTGTATTCCACCTTTTTCTCCCTCTTAAAAAGAAGAGTGTTCTTTCAAAAAAGAAAATAAAATCAAGAAGTTGCTAATAGGTGAGGATTTCTATCTAGAGTAATGGCTAATAGTGGAAATAACGACAAACTTGATGGCACTAACCTTGTAAAAGTAAGGTTTCTTTTATTAGAGCAAATGGTAAGGAAAATAACTGAACAAATGAATTTTCTAGTTGACAACATCGTCTACTCAAAGCCATAATGTCATCAAATGAAGAGCACTTGGAAGCTTGATAGGGGAAATCTATTAAAGCACCTCTTCCTAAGGAGAAGATCCATCTGGCTTTCTAACCTAAAACTTATTCTTTTTTAGTTGACCTAAAGCCAAGTTAAGAAAGTATCAAGGAGCTAGAAAGGAAGTTGACTCTGTAGATAACTGAAAAGATAAGAGCACTTGGGAATGATGATGGATTTGAGCAAGTAGGGATCATTGACTTTTCTGCATATGATGTTAGGGCCTACCTAGAGAAATAGAAAATACCAAAGTTTAAGAATTATGGTAGGACCGGATGCCCAAAGATACAAACCAAATTATACATTCGCAAGATGGGAAAATATGTTCAAAATAGTCAACTTATGGTACAAACTTTCTAAGATAGTTTGACAAAGCCTATATTGACTTAGTACGCTTAACTCGGTCTCAACCAAATCAATACTTGGGAGAAATTGGCTTGGGCATTCTATGAGCAATATAAGTTCAATATTGAGATAGCTCCTTCGATTTGGGACTTGTGTTCAATGAGAAAAATGAAAGAGTCATTTAAGGAATACGCCCAAAGGTAGAGAGGCATGGGGGCTAAAATCATTCCTCTTCCCCCTGAAAAAGAATTAATATCTATCTTTATTGACTCATTAGAGGAACTATATTATGGGTACTTATTGGGTAATATAATGGCTAATTTTGTGGATATTGTACTTGTTGGGAGTCAAATTGAAGAAGCCATGAGGATAGGGAAGTTAATGAGAAAAAGACCTACCTCACCATATTTTGGGGCATATATAAATGCTACAATGTCAAAACCTACACCAGGAAAAAAAGGCCCAAAAATACTCAGAGGAAAGTTTACTCAGATCTATGCCTCATTATCTCAAGTCTTTAACTAACTTAGAAAAGAAGGCTTATTGCAATAGAAAGCCCTAATGCTAAGATACAAGCTAAGGAAATACGACCCAAATGTACAATGTGAATATCATATAAGTCAATAGGGACATTCTATTGAGAACTATTAGGAATTAAAAAATAGAGTTCAAAACTTAATAAATGCATAGGCAATCTAATTATACTCAATTCAAGGATAAGGTTAGTTTCTCAATGACATTTACAATGTTTGTAAAAGACAAGTGATTCAAATAAAGTGCTTTATTCGCATTTCTTCTGTTTTAAGACATCTTATTAGTTAAAAGGCTTAGAATGAAGAAAGGTAAGACAAATCCCAGACACTAACTTTAAGACACTTTTAAGAGTCGAGTGACATTATTGTGAGACTATTGGATTCATTCCTTAAAGGAAGTCCATCTTGCATTTAATAAATAAATCAAAATGAAGTTAGGTAATATTTTTAATATCTTAAACACAAAATCCTTTGTCCACCCTATTGAACCTTTTATTAGAGTATTTTCAAAATTAAACCTTGTTGAGAACTACCCCTTCAATAGGGCAAAAATGAAGTTAAGAGCATCTATCATAAGAAAAGGTTAAACCAAATTTGTGTATACTTTAGTCGCATCAATTCAAGAGTAATCATTACCATTGATAACTAATGTCCTCTAAGATGAAGAAAGGCATCCATTCTAAACACTAAACACAAACCACATATGCTTTAAAGCTACAAGCCAAAAGAAGGAATGATTATCTTTGTCTTAAGTTATAATAGAAAAGAAGAAAAAAAAAATATAATGAAAAAAGAGGAGAGAAGAAGGAGAAATGAGGAAAAAGAAAAGGGGCATGGAGAAACATGAGAAAATCAAAAGATAAGGTGATCAGGTCTAAAGACCTAAGAAGATTAGGGACGAGTAAGTCAAAAAGCCTATTCCTAAAGTAGGGACCCCCAAAACACGATCAAGATGATTAGAATTGAAAAGCTAGGGCAAATGCAACAGTTTCCCCCAAAACTCATGATCCTTAAAGAAAATTATAGTTGACACATGACTTATAGCCTACTTCCAACTTTACCCATTCTAAAAGCCTTTTTTGATTAAAGGAAATAACTTATCATTGGTAAAAGTTACATTCGAAACTGGGGCAAGCACAATTTTAGTTTTAGCTATAAAGTTCTTAACTTGTAAATTTAGGTTAAAGAGCGATTCTTTCATAAAAAGCCATTTCATTAAGATCCATTTTGAAATTGAGGACCAAATGCCTTTATTACATTACAGTACAAAAAAGACCTAATGGATTGATTAAAAGTGTATTGCTTATAAAATGGATTATAATTTTTGGAATCAAAGTTAAGAGAGAGGAATTTAAGCCGAGAGTGTGAGAAAGTCCTTTTAGACTAAACCTATCTTTAATGAAATATCTTCTAATTAAGAAGAACATTATAGAAGTCATGGAAAGTTATTTTACCCTAAAGGAAATAAAGGGTTCTCTTAGATAAAAGTGGCTAAGTTGTTATGTCGCTCAAAAACCTACACACTATTGGGAGAATCCAAACCTGTTAGCAAGTAAAAAAATTTAAATAAATTTTATTCTCTTTCATTTTAGTCCTTTCTTTTTTCCATGCACCCTAATGGTTTAGGTTTTCAACAATTTAAAAGTCATCTTCTCTAGAGTCAAACTTAGTAGTAAGCTTCTATCATTCAAATGTTATTACCTCGGCAACTATTGTTTTCAAAGGAGTTCACTTCCTTTTATCTAAAGTTCAAGGATCTGCTTCTATGTAAAAATTACTCTCAAGTTAGCCTTGGAGGCTAGAATCTTCCCCTTTAACATGATCACTCTCATGGATGATGTCATTCAATTCCCTTGTATTGAGGGATTTTGTCCCTAACATCTGCTCCATCCTAAATAGCTCTCAATTAACAAACCTAAACATTTGCTCCATCCTAGATAGCTCTTAATTAACAAACTTGTAATCATTTCTCTTTAGAGCATTGTCCATGTAGTAAAAATGTTAGTGATTGCATGCTCTTCGAACGCTATCCTAACTTGAAACCCTTGGATTGCCTGCTCTCATAGTACTATCCTAAGTTAAAACCCTTGAATCGTATGCTCTTAGAGTGCTATCATAACCTGAAACCCTTTAATCGCATGCTCTTAAAGCACCATCCCAAGTTAAAACCCTTAGATCGCATGCTCTTGGAGCACTATCCTAAGTTAAAACCCTCAAATCACATGCTCTTAGAGCGCTGTCCTAACTTGAAACCTATAGATCACATACTTTCAAAGTGCTATCCTAAGTTAAAACCCTCAGATCAAATGCTCTCAGAGCACTATCCTGACTTAAGTTAAAACCCTTAGATCACATACTCTTAAAGTGTTATCCCAAGTAAAAACCCTTGGATCGCATACTCTCAGAGAGCTATCTTGACTTAAGTTAAGACCCTTAGATTGCATGTTCTTAGAGCGCTATCCTAAGTTAAAACTCAAAGATAGCATGCTCTTGGTGTGCTATCCTGACATAGGTTAAAACCTCTAGATCACATGCTCTCAGAGTGCTATCCCAAGTTAAAACCCTGAGATTGCATGCTCTTAGAGTGTTCTCTTAACTTAAAACTCTTAGATCTCATGATCTCAAAGCACTATCCCAAGTTAAAACCTTTGGACAACATGCTCTTAGAGTGCTATCTTAACCTGAAACCCTTGGATTATATGCTCTCAAAGCGTTATCCCAAGTTAAAACCTTCAGATCACATACTCTTGGAGCGCTATCTTAACTTACCTTTATATCGCATGCTATCGAAGCACTATCCTAACTTGAAGCCTTTGCATTACATGTTCCTAGAACACCATCTTGATTCTTTTCCCTGTTTAAATTTTTGTTGCACTTAATGTATGCCCACTTAGTATAAGCCTGCTTAGGTTAGTGAGCTTAGAAGAGCACGAGCAGGTTTTTCCAAATTAATTTCAATTTAGGGTTACTAGTCCCCTCTCTCACCTAAGTTAGTGAGCTTAGAAAAGCACAACTAGGTTTTTTCCAAATCAATTCCAATTTAGGGTTGTTAGTCTCCTAGTGATACTCCTACCTAGGTTAATGAGCTTAAAAGAGCACGATCAGGTTTTCTTATCGACTCCAATTTACGGTTGCTAGTCTCCTAAAAACACTTCTACATAGTTTAGTGAGCTTAGAAGAACACGATCAGGTTTTCTCAAATCGATTCCAATTTAAAATTGCAAGTCCCTAAGAGACGCTTTTGCCTAAGTTAGTGAGCTCAAAAGAGTATGACCAGGTTTCCCAAGTTAATTTATTTAGGGTTGCCAATCTCCGAAAGACGCTCTTACTTAGTTTAGTCAGTTCAAAAGGGCATAACTAAATTTCAAACCAATTTTTCTAGCTATCTCTTAATGCGCTAAACCCTTCTAAAACTCACTTTTGTATTTCAACCACCTCTTAAAGTGCTTCCTCTCTCTTTCACCTTTTCATCAAATCCCTAGTGGACCAAACTTAGTTTGTTAACTAGTTGCAACACTTCTTAGGATAAATTCCTCCCTTAGAGCAAAAATAATGTCTTTTTTATCTTTATGGCAAAGTTTTACTTAAACTTCATCATAAAGAGGGGCAGTTGTAGACACTCCATTTTTGTTCCCTATGTGTTTTTTTTTTAAAAAAAATCTTTTAGAATAAGGTAAGGGTTCCTAATTTACAAAAAGCACAAAAAATAGAAAAATATAAAAAAAAATAGAAAATTAGGAAAAAACAAAAAAAAATTAGAAAAATACAAAAAAAAATTAGAGAAGAGAAAGAAGTATAAAAATATAAGATTTAGAAAAATAAAGAAGAACTAGGTTTAAAGATTTAGTTATTTTTATTTTAAAAAAAATGAAAAGAGAAAAAAAAAAAGGAGAATAGGGATTGGATCAGGTTTTAAAACTTAGTTCATGTAACTTTAAATAAGGCCTAAGGCCCTAACTAAGCTAGCTAAGAGACAACAAGGAAAGGGTATGCTCTTGCATGCCCAATTATTTTTAGAACAATGCACATGCACATTAAGGCACGTGATTATACATACTACCTCCTCCCTCCCCCCTCTCTCCAAACTTTCTTCTCTAGAATCCAGCATTTATAATATGAAGGAAGAAAAAATTCTTGCATGATTACTTCACTTTTAGACCTGATTAAATTGTGTTTTTAGCTAAATTTCATTGAATTAAATGCATAAATTCAACATGGACTCAAGATATTATGAATTGAGCCCCAAACTTCATCCAAATTCAATATTAATTTGTCTCCAAATGGTGAAGAAAACTCAAAATCTATCATCCCCACTCATGACCGATTTTTCTAATAATGACCTTTTCAAACTCGTTCAAGTAGAGATTAGTATAAATAGAGACTCATGAACTTGTTTTCAACACAAAGCTCGATCAAAAACACTCATATAAGTTTAAATTCGAGCTTTCTCTCTCTACCGTAGCATCCTTCACAGTGGTTTCCAATGAACACCATCACCACCATAAGCTCTAGCAACTCTAAATTACCAAGACCTGCCCTCTCTCTTAGCTCCAACAATCACTACCATAATTAAACATATTCAACCTTAATTACCCAACTTTAGTCACCACCCAAATGGCCACAGACATAGAGGCATCATCCCGACACCCCTAAAGCCAATAATAAACACATGAAAGGCCTTTTCCCTACTCATTTTGGTGGCCAAAACTAGCTGAAGTATGCCCCTACTATTGTTACTATTAAAGATCCGGCCGAGCTAACCCAAATCTAACCCAACTTGGTTCAACCTATCTAACTCGCATCCCCTTTGACTTGGTCCAATTTATTTTGTGTTGATTCCCTTTTTTTTCTTTTTGTAATTGCACGTAATTGTAAAATAAAAAGAGAGAGAGAGAGAGAGAGAGAGAGAGAGAGAGAGAGAAAGAAAAAAAAAGAGATAGTAGTAAGTTTGGTTCATTTATTCAAAACATAAATAATGAAATAGAATAAAGTAAAATAAAATAAAATAAAATGATAATAACCAAAAATTAAAATTAGAAAATTGTTTTATCACTTAGAAAAGTTTATTTTTCTAATAAAGTAAACCAACCCCTATTCAAAATTAAGATACCCTTAGAATTTCCCAAAAATAAACTTAATTTAGTATCCTTTTAGAAAATTTTCAAAATAAAATAAAAAGTTAAGAAATGTAAACCCAAGTGTTTTTCTCAAATTAAAAGTAATCCACTCGTTAATATTTTTGGAAAGAATTGCGTATGTTTGATCCCAAATAACAGGTATGTAGGTATTTATGGGGTGATGTAAAAGATAAAATATTAGTTTTTCCACTTTTAGTTACTCAATTTAATAAAAACAAAAAAAACTTAAATTTTTCCAAGTTAGTTTAATTTATCCAATTTAATAGAATAAAATCTAATTCATTAGCTAGTGATGGAATTTCACTTTTAAAAGGTTAATTTTGAAAGGAAAATCTAAATTCAAAAAGTTAGTAATGATACCCGTAAGGATTTAAAAGAATAGCCCTCGAACTTGTTCTTCAAGTTTTCAAAAACTGTTTTTTGGAAATTGGTTTTTTAAATTGACCAGTGGCTAAATTGATTCACCTAATCAATTTAACTTGACCCTATTTTTCTTGAATCTAGTCAAGTAACGACTCCAAATAATTTTCAAAATATGTTTAAAAATTGAGTTTTCTTAACTTCTAGTCAATGATTAGTATCAAACGGGTTAAGATTTAATACTAATCAAGTTAATGAAAATTAATAAAAACTAGAGGTGGGCATGATTCAGTTCGGTAAAATTCGCCCCCTTTACTAAATTGAATCTAATATAACGGTTCAGTTTGTAAATTTTTCAAATCTAATTAAAACCGGTTCGATCCACGGTTCGAACTGTTTTTATCAAATTTTGACTAAACATTTTTATCTCCAATAAATATGAAATTTCAAATAGAACTTGCTCAACTTAATTTTAATAATTAACACAAAGTTATAATAAAGAATAACAAGATATGAAGAATTTGATGAAATTTATAAAGATTAATAGAAAAAAAAATAAACAAGTATAAAATAATTATATAATTTTTTTCTGTTTAACTAAATAGTTCAATTTAATTCAAAACGATATGGTACGGTTCGGTTCGCTTTCCAAACTAAACCGAGAACTTTTTATACATTACTGAACCAAACCGTAAATCAAACGATTTGTTAAAAAAAAAAAAAAAACTAATTTTTTGATTCAGTTTGGTTCAGTTCGATTCACGAGTCAACCCGCAATTTGCATTTTTTTTTCCCAATCCTAATAAAAACCAAGAAAAATCAAGCTTAACATATGGAATAGTGGCATAATCTTCAGCTAAAGTAAAATATATTGCAGGTGAAAGTACTAATTGTCAAGTAATATGGTTTTGAAGAACTCTAAGAAACATGGGAGAGTCATGGAATACTCCTACTACAATGCTATGTGACAACAAATCAATTATTGCAATGGCAAAGAATCCAGTTCATCATAATAGGATGAAGCACATTGCCATCAAGTACCAATTTCTACAAGAGGTTGTAATGAACAAGGGAATCAACATGAATTATTGCAAGACCGAAGAACAAGTTGCTAACATATTTATAAAGGCTCTGCTACAAGCAAAGTTCGAGATGCTACGAGAGATGTTTGGAGTTATGTTAAAGTATGTCAAGGAAGAGTGTTGAAATTGAACCACTTTTGGCCCACGTCTTAGCCCATGTCCATCACAACATCCATATTCTAAAAGAGGTGTTTGGTGGAATGTGTTAGTTGGAATATTTTCATGTAATGTTCTAGATGATAGCTGCAACCTTCTAGTTAAAGTTTTGCAGTTGTTGGATTAAGTTGATTTCTATCATCCATTGATGAGGGGAAAGCCTATAAATAGGCATACCCCACTCAATTATGAACAAATAAAAACTCAGAAATATACAAAGCTTCTATATTTGCAAACACCTCTCTATTCTATTACATTATATCATTTCTTCTAAACCATTCTCCACTTTAATAAATTTTTGAACAAATACCATCTCCAAGTTTCTATTCTATACTAATCCAATACCTTTCTACATATTATCCTTGCTAAACCAGAGTCTTGCAATTCCATGTGCTCTTCTATGCATGTCTACGTTCTCATTTAGCTAGTGTCAAAACAGATGCCGAATATTTGAACCAACAATATATAAGTTCAACTCCTCTGAAATTTTCCCTAAAAGTGGTAACTAGATATCATCTTTAACGATGTGTACTGTTTTCTCCCTGGATGAATTACCATTACTGCTAATGTATGCAAAGACCAAGATTAACTTGCGAAAATGTAATACATCAATTATCTTATTTAAAATCATTCCACTTACGAAATTTCCCTCAATGAAACGATACCTATGACCTAAGTCTCAAAAGAGGAGAAAAATGTTAAAAAGAAACCATCCTTGATAGGTAACTACATATATAGGTAATCTGTGGTGTATGCTAGAAATTGCTGTTCAATTTGTTTCTCTTTGGAGGAAGCAAGGAAAGGAACATCTATTGATTCTAATGGACATAAGAGGAGCTTTCTCCATGTTCCTTTCAGCACTCCCTTGGATGATTGAGATAGTTAGTTGCATTAAAATTCATCACCTAATAACCTGATTGGCCCATCCATCGCATTAAGAGCTAAATTAACAGAACGCCACAATGAAGAAAGCAACTGAGAATTAATTTTTTCCCAAGTTGGAGCTCCATAATCATGGAAATAAAGTTTCCCTAAACTTGATCAGACCGAATATTATTCCGCCAGTTCAATATATGTGCAGTATTGGTAATTGCTGGAGTTCCATAAACTATCGGAAACACAATATCAGATGATGATGACATTTGAAATTTGTGTATAAGTAAACAAACGGCAAAACCCCTAAGAGAAAGAGAGAGAGAGAAAGAGGAGCAGACCCAAACTTATGGAACGATCTGAAGTTGAGGACAGGGGTGCTTTGGTGACTCTGAAGGAGGTTGCTGTCGCCACTGAGGGGAAGCGCTGCTTGTTATGGGGAACGGTGGAGGTTCTTGAGTGGGTCTAATACAATATAAGCAACATGATTTTGGAGGGAAAACTGGGGCAAATAATATATGGAAAGACCACTTTTGTCTCAAGTACACGGATCTTGTAATATAGTTCAACACAGACTTGAAAATGATAAGATGGGCATCCAATTTGAGCTATTTTGAGTCCATCACTTCATGAATTGGCATCTTTGCCTTCTGGCTGATGGAAAATCAAAGCATAAACTTCTGTTTGTTCATAAAAACGCACATGAAGAAAAATCAACCTTTCCTCTTAAAACAAGCACAAGGCATTAGTTGTCCCCTTATGTTCACATTCCATGTACTTCATTTGCATCTCGGGTGTCAAATTTCAATTTTTATCTCAATCATATAATGTGTACTATGAATTTCCAACATTCGTAGGCATTTTTGTCTGCTTGCATTCCCTCGGTAAAACTAGAACCACAAGGACAATGTTTGGCATAGAGATAACACTAAAGTGAGAAACTTTTACGGTAACCCAAACAAACATAAAATATGTATTACATATTTTGTTTGATACAAGTCTCTATGCACCGATATAATTAACAATCAAACGCATCTTTTGGAGGCAAATATTTGGTGGCATCCTGGCTTTTCATGCCAAATAGTTATTAATTCCAACAAATCTTTGCATTTGTCTACTCAGTAATAATGCAGAAATTAGAAAAATGTAGCAAAACATCTTTACTAGAATAAATCATAATCATATATATACAATGTTTGTATGACTTTCACATTTCTACAGCCTAAGCGTGAAGAAGAACAAAATTTGAAAAACAAGTTTCAATAACTGGAAACTAGGAATTGCTGCTTTATCCGATTCTCTTGGAGGGAACCAGACAGAAAGCATCTTTGGGTTGTGATAGACATGAGCAGAGCTTTCTCTAGATTTCTGTCAGCCCTTCCTTGGATCATTGAGACAATTTGTTGCATAAAAGTAGCATCACATGGCAGCCTAATAGGTCCATCCCTTGGCAAGCCAAATTCTTCCTCAGATATCTCCAAGAGCTCTGTAATGACAGGATTTTCCAAATAACATAGGGGAAATATGAAGCGTCTTTGATCTGCCGTGTAGAGAACAAAATGACCTTTACTGGCCACATATGACGTGCTAGCTCCATCATTTTCATTTGATGCCGGACATGAGATCCTTTTCCGTCTCATGATGGCTACTCTTTGCCATTTCTTAGCCATCTTGACGAGTTTGCTTGGAGTGATCATATTTTCTGTCTTTGAGAGTGGAAGAGGAAAAGGAAGTTGATAAAATGTGAAAGACGTTTCGAATGCTGAATGCGCTATGTTGAGTTGGGGGGCGATGGAGTCACTAATATAATATAATCATTGGTTGATATGGGTGCAGAGCCATGTGATGTGGGTTATCTTTTGTTGGCATAGCATGGATGCAGAGCCATGTGCTATATGCAAGGGAAGTCATTGTCAATAAGCCCTTAGCACATAGATTTTTCCTAGCACTTCTTTTCCCAAAGCTATAATGTCTAGCAGTTTAGTGTGCTGAAATAAAATGTGAGATGGCTTACGAAGGCATATGCAACAAATAACAACTAGGCCCAATTTGAACTATCAAACAAGACCGGCATTAGTGGTTGTTGTGATCTTATCACGAGGGATTCATGGTTTTCCTTCACTGATGAAGAATTTGTACCCCCCCAATATATCTAGATGTTCCCTAACAACTTCAGGGGCAGGGTCTACAGGCCTGGAACTTGACTGCTGATGACCCATTTCCTTCAAGTGCTCGTCAGCCGTCGCACAAGGGCATCTCTCACTGTGGACCACCTCAGAAGACTTAATACTGACCATCCATGGTGGTAATTTCTTCATTAGGTGCACATGGGTTTGTAACCAATGGTACTAGACATGAAAATGGCAACAGGGTGCCTTGTTGCGATTGGTATCTAATTGTTGTCTGTCCACCAAATGAGCATGAAAAGTTTACATTTTCGAATTTCTATTTTTGTATTAGTATTTACATCATATTAGCATGCTAATTATTTTCTATATTTCCTATTTTTATTTATATTATATTTATTTTTTTATCATTTCTTGTGTCTACATTTGGCATTGTGTCTGTGAAGAGCATATTATTTACATTGTGATTTACGGTTTGCAGATTTATGAATGTTAATATTTCAAATATATAAAAAAAAATTGAATTATTTGAATAATTCTTTTGTCTTAAAATTTTGGCTTCACAATAGGTCAGTTTGTTCATCCTCTGACTGCTGGATTATGAAAGTGATTGCTTTTATTTGCATAACCAAAAAAAAAAATGGTAGCATTTATGCAACCTCGGCTGCTCGAGATTTCGACTTCACCCCCGACTTTACCACGCGTCTTCTGGACAACTCTTCTTTTTAGCCACAGAATGGAATAAGCACGGCACTCCTTTGGGTCTCAAGTACCACATTCGATTGCCTCCTTCAAATATAGAATATTTACTATTGACTTTCAACACTTTCCCATGGTTTTTTATTGGTTCCTCATGATGGTATACCCCTCGGAGATGCAGCTGAACTTCATTGACAACATATGTCATTGAGATTTCTGTAACGCCAGAACCTTTAACCCAAAACAGAACATATGAAATGTGGAATACATTTTTGGTTTGGTAAAAAATTGTCTACTTACGTCTAAAGCTCGACTCACCTTATTCCTTTTTCGTAAAAATATAAAATTTTCTCTATTGAAGATAAGATGACATACAAATTTTCTATTTTCAAGATGAGAATAATCTTCATAAAAGAAAGAAAACTCTTAAATTTTATTGAAAATGATTAAATGATTTTGTTACAATTCTATACAAGCTATTTATACTCTCAACTAATACCTAATATAACAACTCACCTTATTCCTTTTGATAAAAATGTAAAATTTTCTCTATTCAAGATGAAATAGTATCGTAACTTTCTATTTTCAAGACGAGAATAATCTTCACAAAAGAATTTAAAAAAAACTCTTAAATTTTATTAAAAATGATTAAATGATCTTGTTACAATCCTATGCAAGTCATTTATACTCTTAACTAATATATAATATAAAATTAATATCTAATCAACTAACTAATTATTATTAATATTAAAACTACTATCAATTAATATCTAACTACATATATTAAAAAAAAACTAAATTATTAAATTATTATTTTTTTAATCTAATTTTGGGTTATAACAATTTATCCAACCCTTTTTCTAAGAACCTTGTCCTCGAGGTTCTAAGAGGAAAAATTTAATAAAAAAATCATCAACTAATATGATTTAGTAATATTAAAAAATCATTGACAAGAACTTTAATATGTGTTTCATTCTCCACGATTGTTGGAAAAATTTCTTATTCTTCTTGCCTAAGATTTTTCTAGGTTGTAAAGCCTATTTATAATTTTTTTTGTTTGTCCATGAATTTCATCTTCATAATTGATGTTACTGAGCATCATAATTGTCGTGGTTTTTTATTCTCCAATTAGATTTTTCATAACAACTTCTATATTTGTTATCGTTGTTTGTACAAAGCAAATTATGGAAAAATATATTTCTTCTAATATTTTGGTATTAGGAATATTTATATTCATATTTTCTCGATCATTATCTACATTATTTTTTTAACCAAATCCTCCACTTTTTTAGTATTATTTTTTGTAATAAATTGGTCTATTTGATGAAATTTTTCTTCACTTATATCTTTTACGGTTACCATCGTATCTTCTTCTTTTTTTTATCTATTATTTACGCTTCTTCCATATATTCTATCATTACTTTTTATAAATACTTAAAACTTTCCTTCAATAATCATGTATTTTTTTAGAATTTCTTTATTTCCTCTTGCATTCTTATTGTATGTTTTAACATTTGTATGAGCAATTTTTCCATTTCTGCCTGCTTTCTCAACTAGAGCACCATTATTAAACTTACATACATGAAAGACTCGATCTATTTTATTCCTTTTAGTAAAAATATGAAATTCTCTCTATTCAAGATGAGGTAGTTTTCTAATTTCCTTTTTTCGAGACAATGATGATATCCACAAAAGAATTTAAAATAAACTCTTGAGTTTTATTGAAAAGGATTAAATGATCTTATTATAATCTAATATAAGCTATTTATACTCTCCTAATATAAAACTAATATCTAACCAACTAACCGATTGTTATTAATATTAAAACCACTATTAACTAATATCTAATTACACATATTAAAAGAAAATTAAATTATTAGACTATTATTTTTCTAATCTAATTATGGGTTATAACAACAAGTCAACACAATCAATGATTAAACAATCTTTTGGAAGCAAATTTTTGTAATATCCTAGCTTTTGAGGCCACATATTTATAAACTGCGGCCAATTTTTCTCTTATATCTACCAGTAATGACAACGATCATGCACCCATTAGAAAATATGCTGAAACATCCTTACTAGAATAAACCATAATCATTAAATTACAATGTTTCTATGATTGGTTGAATATCTACAACCTACACCTGAAAAAAGAAAAGTAATATTTAAAAAAAATTAATTACTAGAAACTAGAAATTGCTGTTTTATTTGACTATGTTGGAGGGAACTAGAAAACGAGCATTTTTGGGTTGTGATGGTCAAGAGCAGAGCTTTCTCGAGATTTCCGTCAGCACTTCCTTGAATCATGGAGACAATTTGCTGCATGAAAGACGCATCACATGGCAACCTAATAGTTCCATCCCTTGGCAAGCCGAATTCTTCTTCGGATATTTGCAAGAGCTCTCTAATATGCCAAATACTTTGAAGGAAATATGAAACTTTTGTTATCTGCTGTGTAGACAACAAAGTGACCTTTACTGGCCACATATGAAGGGCTCGCTTCATCATTTGTACTTAATACAGGAAAAGCAATCCTTTTCCGTCTCATGCTGGCTATTCTATGCCACTTCTTGGCCCTCTTTATAAGCTTTCTTTGACTGATCAGATTGACTTTTTTGAAAGTGGAACAGGGAAAGGCAGTTAGTAAAAGTCGAAAGAAATTTGAAATGCTGAATGTGTTGCTGAGAATTGAAGGTTGATAGAGTCGCTTATATAATCATCGATTAGTAGGGTAGAACATTAGCATGGTTGGGGGTCATTTTTTGTCAGCCCTTACTTGTGCAGAGCCATGTGCCATACAGAAGGGAAGTCCTTATCAGATAAGCCCTTAGCACGTACATTTCTGGTAGCACTTTCTTTCCTAAAGCTAAAATGACTAGCAGGACACTATGCTGCAATCAATTCCTGTTGGCAGACAAAGGCATATGCAACAGGGATTGCTAGGCCCAAGTTGAACTTGCAAACAAGACAAATATAAGTGGGATGAAATGAAGCTATCATGAGGATAATGGTTTTTCATCACAATCAAGAGATTCTACCCTCCAATACATTATATATGTTCCCTAACTACTCCAAGGGGAGGGTCTACAGCCCTAGGACTATATGGCATATTATGCATGAGAACTGCAAATTCATCATTATCGATGCTGTTCTGTTGAACACATCATTAAAAGACGTCTCTCTCTGTGAGCCAGCTCTTGAGACAATATAGAGAATGATGGCATTTGAAACATCATCTGTAAGCTTTGGAACCTTAGATCTTCAGCACATTGTCGTTGCTTTCACAGATTATTAGTGACCAACTCGTTGTTAAACAAATTGGCAATAGCTGACAACCCCCTGCACAAGATTTTTCTGGCATCAGTTGCCCATGGTACTGTACCCCATCATACCGGAAATGTAGAAAATGATATGTACGGTCATATTGTCATGGATCCTTCCATATATACAAGTCAACACAGGTGCAAGCTTTCTACTCATCTGAGGCACCATTCCTTGATTCTTCAGTTTTTCTTTGTTCTGCAAACACAAAATTTCTATTTAATCTTTCAGGTGAAAATGGTAAGCACCAAGACCCCAACAAAAATGGCAAGGAAATGGAAGAGGTTTGCATCCAAGGGAAGGAAAAGGATCTCTATTCCTATCGCCACTAACAAACCAACTTCTGGAATTACACCAACTACATTGGCTCCCAAGGGTCATTTTGTGGTGTACTCTGTTGATAAAAAACGCTTTATCCTTCCTCTTTCTTTTCTCAATAATGAAATCGTTATTACTCTTTCTGACAAATCAGAAGAAGAAAATGGATAGTGATGGGCACATCACCTTGCCTCTTGACTCGCATACGATAGAGTATGTAATGTCATTCATAAGCAGAGACTTGACAAAAGAGCAGGAAAACGCTCTACATTTGTTTGTAGAAAATAATAGCTGTTCATCATCCCTAACTTTGACATCAAATAGGGAGCTTAAATGTCAGATCAAAAGTGTTTGTAGCTGATACTTACTTGTAGCCATGGAAAAATTTTGTGAATTATACCAGTGGTTTTTCTTCTTCTGATCTTTGTTTTCCTACAAGACTTCCCTCATCACTTTATCAGTCAGTTCGACAATTTTATAAGGTACATAATCATTTTATTATTTTTTGATGAACTTGATATTTGCTTACCAATACAACAATCTCAGAAAATCCTGCATCCGGGAGTTACTTTTTCATTAATTTGTCTTTTTCTTTACTTATTCATTAGCAGAAGGATTTGAAGCAATATAAAACAAGTTTGCTGGAAACCTTGTCAAGTGCCTAATTCAATTGTGCTTCTCCTTTGGTAACATTATGATGACTATCTACATATCATCATTGTTAAATTTTTCTCTTACTATTTCCTCAATTGTTTTTTTTTAAGATTGTTTCATATTGATTACTATTTATATAATAAATATAATAATCCATATAGTATTTACAAGCTTAAAATTTTATATAAGACAATTGTGATATTAGCCATAATATGGTATTTGAGTATGAGGTCATAATTTGAATTTCCTACATTATCATTCAACCCCCATTTAATTAAGTTGTCTACTTGATGGGCATTGGTTAAACTTCATCCCATAAGTGAGAAAGAGTATTATATAATAAATATAATAGTTTACATTGTATTTACAAACTTAAATTTTTAGATAAAATGACTATGATACTAGTTGTAACAATTACTACTAACTTCTCCTCAAGAAAAGTTCAATATTTGCATTTCCTTAAATGCCAAATGGACATCTTAATCGGCATATGTTGATTAAATTATTGGCTAGGGTTGGCAGTTTGCTATCGATCAAAGTGTACAAGTAGATGGATCACATTCAATGGAGTTAAACGAGGTAGAGTAGCTGACATTGAAAACTTAAATTAGGTAGTGTGACTAATACTTTGAAAGTATAGATAGTTAATTGCAAAACTGGCCAAAATTCAAGTATGAAGATATTTATTTGTGGAAAGAAAGTCTCTTCCTTCCTATAACAGCTACTTTCTTCCATTCCTTTGCAATCTTGATCGTATTTTCATTTTTCCTTCCTAACTAATCAATCTGATTTCTACATCTTTAGAAAGTGGAATGAGTACATGCTAATATAATATCTCAAAACATTGAAACCTGAAGGGTCATTGTCACAAATGTATCCAAATTTTGTCTATATGTGCATTTACTATCTACACTTTAAAAATATTAATTTACTACATGAATTAACTTTATTAAGTTTGTTTGCCAACATGAATATAAGGATGGTTATTTTTACTACTTGAATTAACTCTATTAAGTTTATTTATTGACATAAATATAAAGATGAATTAGAAATTGCATGCTCCAGTTACCCTAAGGCTAGGGCTTGTTGATGACCACCTGTAGGGAGTTATGCGAACCCCCACTAGGTGGCTATTGACCAATCTTGGCATTAGGATGGTTGGAACAACCACTTAAGGAGAATTAGGTCATGATTCACTTCAAAAAGTGGGTCATTCATCCCCTGATGGCTATAATCCAATTCCTAGTTCATCCTTATATCTATAATAGCAAACAGACTTAAGAGAGTTACTTGAGGTAGCAAAAATGGTCGTGAAAACTTCAATTAGGTAGCAAATTGATCTTTCTAAAGTACAAATAGTATATTGTATATTTTGGCAAAGTTTAGATACCATTTAAGACATTACCCAAATCTGAAATACCTAAAGGTTATGTGTTGACATGAAGGGTGGTATTTGGAGTTACTTATACATCGATCAGGTGAATTTTTATAATAATATTCGGGCTATACTCTAGTCATTTGATGGGTGTAGACCTATGTGCTATTTGAAAAGAGGTCCTTGTTTAATGGACCTACCTTGTCTATTTCTATATAACAAAGTATATCTACATCTATGTAGATTCTTAGCTATCTAGTCTCATTTTGCCTAATCTAAGGAAAGTAGTTTGGTGCCATGTCAATGACATAATGGCAAAGTGATGCATGTGTAAGATATAAGAGGCTAAGACAAGTGTTGGGCTCTAAGAGGTTGAACGAGCAAGCTTGACTCTTACATTGTCCACCTTGACTTTTTTGCCATGCTACTTTGCTCTTCTGCTCTACTCCATTGTTTTCTTCTGCTGTGTTTTACTCTACCTAGCTTTTCTATGCTTTGTTTGCTCAGCTTGGTTAGGTCAATTCATCTAGGTCAAATTAGCTCAACTAGGTCAAGTTGGCTCATCCAGGTCAAATCGACTCAGCTAATTCAAATCAGCTTGGCTAGGTTAGGTTGGCTCATCCAGGTCAAATTGGCTTGCCCAGTTTAGGTCAACTCAATCATATTAGGTTAGCTTGGTCTATTTAGGTCAGCTCGACCAAGTCTACTCATCTAAGGTGAGAGACTTTAGGATTACTTACGTATGCTTTATTTACCACTTTATCGTTGTATTTTATTTTGTATTTATGGAACTGCCACTAAGGCAACCCTTACTTTATTTTATTTATGTAATTGCCATTATATATAAATAGTCCATATTTGTAAGGTTTTATGATCATCACACTTATTATATGAATGAAAAACCCTATTAAGTATTTCTCTATAAAAACTCTCTTATCTTACTTTTATCAATTCCTTTAGCAAGGATTGTAGTGAGCAACTCTAATTAATACTTTATGCGTAATATTAAAGTAGAGATTAGATTGTGTGATGTTTATTTGGTGTGTGACATCCTCATGGGCAGCTCACAAATTCACTAAACTCAATCCCATTTTCCTTTCTTAAACATTTCGAAGGATCTACTTGATTTTCTACGATAAGACCTAGTGATTATTGAGCTCCTACGCATATAAACAATGTGTTCAAGGTAAACCTATTACAAAGCAGTTTCAAGTTCTTTTGAAATCAACAGATTCTTTAACTAGATTCATTGGCTTGTAGGGCATGGCACATATTTAAGACTAATTGCTATGAACTCATCCTATGGACTACAGAACTAAAATTGGTAATAATAATACAACTCATGGTAAATAAGAGTAACCACTTGCTAATCAATTTTGGCATTTAAGCTACTCAAAGCATGTAATTTATCTTCTTACCTTCTTGGAGCATCTTGATTTCTTGAAAAGTACAAAATCTAAAATCCATTCTTTATTTGCATGTTTCACTTTACGGTAATAAAGCCCTAACTATGTGATCTTGTCATTTAGAATGTTACTGTTTGTAGTAGTATTAAAACAATGACACTTGTTGATTCCACGTGCAAAGTTTGGTAATTTTAGACATTTTGGAAATCGAATTGAATAAATGTTGAGGAAGATCTCTTCAAATAAGCACCAAAGAAATTGAAATGAGAAATGCATACTAATTACCTCTAGATTTTCAACATGTTGTACTAGCTCTAATGAATCATCTTCTATGTAACTATTAATAAGGTTCTTGTGTCATAAGCAATCCTTAGGCATGAGAGCAAGGTAATCTATTCTAATATCTAAACTACCCTACAAGAGCAACACTTCCATATGCAAGATTTTCTTCATTAGTTACACATAAGATTATCTCTAGTGGTATTGGATAAGGTGAGGGGAATATTTCTCTATAGGTTTTAGTGTAACTTTGAGTAACTAATTGTGCTTTATATCTCTCTATTCCACCATTAGCTTTATGATCTATGGAGAGCACCTATTTACATCCTACTGATTTATTGTCTTCAGGAAAGTTCACAACATCCTAAGTATCATTTTTGTTCAAAGCTCTAATTTCTTCCTATGTGATCTCTTTCCAATTTAAATCACTCATTGCTCCATCAAATGCTCTTAGGAATCTTCACACTATCTACCAAAATAGTAAAGTTTCAAAACTTCTCGAATAAGTTAAAATAAACAAGGTAGTTTGTAAGGATAATTAAAACATGTTCACTTTCCTTTTTGAAGAGCTATTAGTAGATTTGAAACTTCAATATCAACCCCTTCTTTTTCCTCATTTGGAATATTATCAATGTGTGGAACAACTAGTTCTTCATTACAATTGACTAGATTTATCCTTAAGATAAACCATTAACCAATTTAGGAGATTTGTGCCTTCTTTTGTATACATGAAGTTGCAATTATGGATCTATTCTACTCTCTTCTAGAGTTGACACAATCTTGTCTGATGTTGGAATGGAAGAGCCAAAGCTAAGAGAATTGCTAAAGGTTATACAAGGACTCTCAAGGGTTGAACATGGGTACTTAGAATTCTATGGAGTTGGTGGACTTTAATTTTATACAATACTAAAAATGGGAAGAAAGAGAGAGAGAAAGAGAGGATGCCCAAATACTTTCACCATCTAAACTCTTTCTTTGTATAGTGGAATTGGGGATAGAAGTAGATGTTTCCATGGAAAGAAACATCATAAGACAAAAGGAAATTTTGTGTGCAAGGATTATATCATTTGCAGCCTTTTTGGGTAGATGAATACTTAAGGATGATGTAGCCTTCTTGTTAAGTTTACTCCTATTTTCTTGAAGATGATGGACAAAGATAACATACCCAAACACTTTAGAAGGAAAAGAATTGAAAATATGAATATGTAGATATGCCTCTTGTAAAATACTCAAAAGGAGTTTGAAAGTTTAGTAGCTTGGATGGTAATTGATTGATTAAATAGGTTTACCTTATAATAGCATCAAATGAGAATGAATTAGGAATAAAATTAGGGGTCATTATGGAAGGAGCAACATCTAGTAAATATTTATTTTTCTTTTGGAGACACCATTTGTTGTGATATATGTATATAAGAGCTCCAGTGAAAAATCCCATTTTCAATAAGTTATTGATTGGATTTTGATGAAAAATACTCCCTACCATAATATGTATGTAAGACTTGGAAAGGGGCTTGAAACAAATTAATGATTAGTTTATGGACTTATTTGAATACACTACAAGCCTCTAACTTTTCTTTAAGTAGATAGACCTAGAAAACTTACATGGTAATCAATGAAAGTAATGAACCATCAAAAACCAGATAATGTATGCATTCTTGAATGACCCTAGATGTCACTATGAATCAAGTGGAATAGCTATGATGGCTTATATGGTTGACCAAGATGATGATTTAGAGGAAGCTTGGCAATGACACAATATTCACAATGAAAATTTTCTTTGTCTTTATTCAAAAACAAATGTGGGTATAGGTGCTTAAGTAAGAAAAATTGGGATGCTCTAGGCGCTTATGTAAATGCATTACATTTGAATTAGAGACAATTGACAGAGAATTTGGACTGAATTAGAGAAAGATATTTATTAGCAACCTTCATAAAATAGTATAGCCCATTTTGCTTCTCAATGCTGCCAATCGTCTTCCTTGAAGATAAATCCTAAAATTCATGACAATAAGGAAAAAATGTCACTTTATAATACATGTCATTTGTAATCTACTTACTAATAGCAAATTGTGTCTTAATTCAAGCGTAAGCAATGTTTATTCCAATATGAAATTAGATAACCAACTAAACCTTATTTTTTAGCATATGGTACAATTTGATCAACCATCTAAATCTTCATGTGATTGTTATAAGTTTTGTATGATTGAAAATAATCAAGAGAGTTCGTCATGTGTTTTGATGTACCGATATCAATAATATTGGGAACCAAATGAAATGCCCATCTTTATCCACCCATTTTTTGTTATAGTCATAAAAGAGAAACTCACATTACCTTTATATGCACTACCAACAATAAGACTTGTTTCACTCTAAATCTTCCTATCCTTAGTTTGGCTCAATAATTGTTAGACCATTTCAATTTGATCAATAATCAAATTTAACATGTCGTGGTCTCTAAGAGAAGTTCAGTATGGGTGACATCATGTGGTTTTTCGAATGTGATACCCATGATTTGTTATATAGAAACTTGGGATCAAACTAACACTCTAATCCCATGAAAAAAATATGATGTGGAATTTTATTTTTGAAATCTTACTGATTTATACAAAAAAATGGACTTAGTTAAACCTAAAATGATTGGTAGCAACATTTATTACTCCATCAACTCTAACTAGTCCATAACATTAATTCCACCAATCTACACTAACCTTAACTAATTTTACTAAGGAAAAAAAAGAAAAATAAAATAAAATTAAACTTCTAACATAAACAAAGTCATGAGCCACAACCATAATTAATGGTTGTTAACTAAAAACTTGTTAAGGATAACATTAGTAGCACTCATAGGAGATAGAGTGGAGAGTTAGGATTGGAAACAATGGATAAAGTGGTGTAAGTGATTGGGTAGTTGTAAGTATTATAGATGAAAGAATGAGAATGTTGTATTGTTGAATGTAGAAATGGATGTGTAACAGTTGAGATGGTGCCAACATAAGTCAAGTAGGATAGGTTAGGGATAAGTAGAGCATATGTTATAGGTTAGCTTTATAATGGTAACTAAAGGTAGTAGTTGTACGATCAAAGAGAGGTGGTCATGAGATATAGATATGGTAGGTGATGTAGGTTATCATTATGCTTCAGTTATTAGGGAGTTGGTACAAGAGCTTCAAGCAATTGCCATATTAGCTATGGTTATGGCAACAGATATATTGGTAATTAGGGTTTTCTAATTTTCTTAATGTTTCTTTATTTTACTTGTGTGGCTTTAATACCATTTATGATAGGAATCAACCTTCTGAACTGATCATGTACAACTGAGCTAGAGGACTCCAAGGACTCATAAGGAGAATAATAGCTCATAGCCCTATCTAAGACAAGAATTCCTACTCTAACCTCCATGATTTACTCTACTACCGACCTAAGTACTAAGCTCTTTTGTATACTAACATTGTCTTCAGAGCTATCGAGTAAACGTGTCAACCCTCTAAGTAGCCATGCCTTCCTGCTTAGTAGTTATACCATAATTCTAATAACATTCAAGCATACCAATCTCAACAACTATCCAAAGCTAAGCTCTCAAACAGATCAGGATTCGACCCTAGTTTAAGGTAAATATTCATTAATGACTTATTAGCCAAGGATTGAACTAATCTAGATCAGGTCGGCTCTGATGCATACCGTATTTTTCCTCATTTCGTTTGAATTGTACTATATTTCAAAGTGACCACCTACCATGCGATACGTGTCTTTTGGCACAATATTCTAAAAGGATTCTTTATTTTTTTATACTAAATATTTTTTGTCTCTTTTTCCCTTTTTAATATATTTTATGTATCCTCTTTGTAGATTACCCTTTTGTCTTTTCATGTATGTGAGGTAACCCTAGTAGGATGGGTATATGAACCTCCACTTAATGTACGCAACCAATCAATCAATTATCATAATTAATACAAGTTTCCTTATGAGCAACCCTAGTGTTTTTCTTAGCCTTAACTCTTATCTATTTTCTTTAGCAAAGAGTAATAGCAAGTTACCCTATAATTCAAACCAGTTAGTCATATCCAACGGATTTTAGGCCAAATTGGATCGATTGGTGTGTCATATTCGATTGGTGTGTCATATTCAATTGGTGTGTCATATCCAATTGGTAGCTGCTTAGACTTTGCTAGCTTCTTTTTTTCTTTATTTCCTTGTGATTCTCTTCGCTATGGTGCTCCTTTGTGTGTTCAACCCCGAAGATACATTAATTTATAGGTAACTATATATGATAATGTATTTGCATAATTTACATCAATTAAAAGGATACAAAAACGATTTAAGTTAAAACTACTAAACATATTTGTTTTGGACATTTTCAAATGCAACATTATATTTCTTAGTTGGACATTAGAGGATATGGTTGAACTTATGACTATATATCTACATGTATTATAATGTATAGGGGTAGAACGGTACTTTGCAATGTATTAGGGTTACATATCCAATCTACTGTATATATACCTCATGTAATTAGACTATTTTCTTAATGTAATATGATTACACTCTTTCTTCACTTGTACATGGTATCAAAGTATGAGGTATTGAGTTCAAATCTCTACATCATCAATCATCTCCCAATTAATTAAGTTGTCCACTTGTTGGGCCTTAGTCAAAGTTTGGCCTACAAGTGAGAGGGCATGTTATACGACAAATATAAATAATCCCCCCTTATATCTATAAGCTTAAGTTTTTAGATAAGATGTTTGTAGTACTAATTATAATATGGTATTAAAGCTAAATCTCACACACAAAAAAAAACCCTAAATTATTCTATTATATTTCTTTTTTTTTTGCTGCTACAAATTTATTATTTTCTTGCTACCAACTTCATCTCCTCCCTCTCTCGAACCGACCATCCAACAACCACTAGAAAAACAATGTCCTCTCTACTGATCTCTACATCTAACAATCCCATTATCATCAACCCCACCATCACCACCATTTCAACAACTTGTATCCCTCTTCTCACTACTTCTTACTCTATTGTTGTCATAGCAGCAATTACTAGTGTCACTCCAACACTGTCCTTTCAATCTAACTATCCCGTGCCTCCATTAACCACATCCCTCCTTCCCTCTCAATTGACTTCTACCACCATGCTATTGTCTCTAACCTTGCACACCACATCGCCACTAGCTCCCACCCTTCCTTTCCCACTTTCTATCACAACCCACTATCCGCTTCTATTGTACAATCCAACATCCACCTTCCTTTTACCCTACTGTCCAATAACTCTCTCTAATTTCCCAACACACTTTACCCACATATCCACCATTCACAATTTTTACCTAATGTCTCTTACATCGTACGACTACTTTCCAACCCATTCCCCAAAAGTACACCCTCTACAATCCCCTCCTCTACCAATATTACAACAATTGTTTCAATCAAACTTATGGTAGACAATTATCAAATTTGGCTCTTACTTATGATATCCTACTTCATATCTTTTGATCTATATCACTATGTCGACGGTATTACTTTGGCACCACTACCGACCATTACTCTTCTTACCAACATTACACCTATCACCAATCCTACACATACAAATTAGCTTCACATCAATCATACTATTCGAGCCTTATTACTTGCTACCATGTCAATCGACATTCTTATTAAGATTCATGACATTCTCCCTACCTATGCCATATGGACTGCACTTTGCCAATGCTTCATCGAGATTCAATAGCAAGAGAAATGGAGCTTAATAGCATCTTCTTACTCTTCCTTGTAATGCCCTACCTTCTAATTGTCTGCTTGACATTTTTCTCAATTTTTAGGTACCTAAAGACGGTTTATTACTACCATCCCTAAGTTAAGGATAAAGCAAAATATGTATTTCACATGTCATTCAACTTCATAAATACTTGGTTCCAAATCTCCTCTTATGCAATATAATAAACCACAGCGAAAATCTATTACAAGAGTGAGCTATGTCTAAACAATAGCACTACGATGGATTATCTCAATGAACTTAAGTCTATTGTTAATCAACTTTCATCCATTAGTTGTCCTCTAAACACTATGGATCCATATCTCATGCCTTACGTAGTCTACCTTGAGATTATGATGTCTTGGTTACCATATTAACTCATTTACTCATCCTTCTCACTTTTGAGCAAGTGTGTGCCGAGTTAATAAATCAAGAACAATGGCTTAAAAATTAAGCTCTTGATGATCACTCTACCTTAGCTCCTATAGCCCTATACACTCAAAATGCCTCTAGTCCCTCTAGGTGTCAAGGTAGAGGTCACAACAGAATTGGTTCTAGGCAGCACAGTCACCTAACCTCTTTTGATTCATACATAGATCATCATCAAAATTAGATCCTTTATCATCTCTCAACCTTGTGCTCGCCTACCTCATCAATCTACATTGATTACCTCCTCCTCTAGCTTCTCCTCACAGTCCACTATTACTTGCCAAATATGTGATTGTCCTAACTACTCTATACTCTAATGCTACCATTGATTTAGTTCAATGATGCCTATTTAGACATCCTAAAGTTGTTTGTTGCATTATCACTTAATGAATCCAATGAGGTTGTTTGGTATCTAAACTTTGGTGCAATACATAATATGACGCATGATGTAGTTATACTCTCTAACGTAACCCCATAGATTGGTTCTAATCAAGTGACAGTAGATAATGGTGCATCCATGAAAATTAGCCAATTTGGCAACCTCATTGTTTGCATAAATGGCTTCCTTCACTTGAAAAATGTCCTACATGTCCTTTTACTTACACATAATCTCCTATCTATCATCAAGCTTTGTCATGATAATAACTGTACTGTAAAATTTGATCATTCTTCCTTCTCAGTTTAGGACTTAAGCACGAGTCAACTTCTCATCTACTAGCAAACTAGTCATCCTCTTTATCTAATTCGTTTGTCTTCAATCAGTCCTTTACAGTCCTTCATTGCTAATGTTGTCTCTAGTGAATTTTAGCACTCCAGACTTTTCCATCCTAATCATGAAGTCCTCACTTGACTTATCCAAATTTAGTATTTCCCCATCAGTCTAACTCCAAGTCTCTTAGTCTATGTCAGTCCTGTAGTATTAGGAAATCCATACATCTTCTGTTTCTACAGTCACCTCATCATACATTAAATCCCTTCATCACCTTGTCTGGCATGTTGCAATGAGAGAAGAATTTGACTTACTTTAAAATAAAACATAGCTACTTATACCCCCACACCCTTCTCACAAATGTCGTAGGTAACACATGGAAATTTCATATTAAATATAATGCCAATGGCATAATTAAAAGATACAAAGCCTGCTTAGCAACCCAGGGATTCTCTTAAAGAGCAAGCATTGACTACATAGGAACATTCAATAATGTTGTAAAACCTACCACCATTCGCTCCATTCTTTCTCATGCTATCTCGTTTAATTGGGCTATTTGTCAACTTGACATAAAAAAATGCTTTCCTTTATGGTCATCTTAGTGAAATAGTCTTCATGAAACAACCTTCTAGTTTTGCTCATCTACGCTACCTTAATCATGTATGTAAGCTTTAAAAGTTGCTTTATGGCCTTAAACAAGTACCGATAATTTTCTTATATAGATTGGCTTTAGGCAAAGTAAGACTGATACCTCAATTAGTGTTTACTCCCATGGCCTTGATACACTTGTCCTCTTGCTTTATGTTGATGATATCATATTCACTAAAAGCAATCTTCATCTTCTCTCTTGCTTCATCTCAATTCTATCACAACAATTTGCCATGAAAGACCTTAGTGATATCCACTTCTTTTTTGGTGTTCATATCAGTCACAATCCTGAGGGCATTCATTTATGTCAATCACAATTCACCCTTGGCCTCCTCAAACATCACAACATGCATTTATCTGAACCAGTAAAACACCTTTTATCTCCACGGACTCACTTCTCTACTCATATATCCATTCCCCTAACTAATCTATCTACATACTGTTAAATGTGGGTACACTAAAATGCCTCGTTATCACTTAGCCAAATATCAATTTTTTGGTCAATCAACTGAGCCAGTATATGCATCAATTGAATACTAATAACATACAGGCTGTGAAATAGGTTTTAAGATACCTTCGTAGTATTATGAACCTTGGCTTGCTCATATCCTGAAATTCCAACCTCTCCTTAACTACGCTTATTGATGCTAATTGGGTTAGCTATCCTGATGCTCATTGCTCAACCACTAGATATGCGATTTTTCTTGGCCATAATCTTTTCTCCTAGCTATAATATTTTCTCCTAGCAGTCCCAAAAACAACCCACTATCTCATGTAGCTTTATTGAGGCTGAATATGGAGCTTTCGCTTATACTATCACTAAGTCCACATGGATATATCACTTAGCTCGAGAGGTGGGCATTCCCATTTAGAGACCTCTTATACTTTGTTGTGATAATCTTGGGGTTGTATATCTCACTTGCAACCTCATTTGAAATGATAGAACTAAACATGTGGACATTGATTATCACTTTATTCGAGATATGGTTGCAACTGGTCATGTTTATGTTTGCTACATCCCTACACATCATTAGTGCACTAACATTCTTATAAAGAATCTCTCCATGATAGCATTATCGGATCACTATATCAATCCCACGCTTATTGTTGTACCATTATATTTATATGCTTATTGTTGTACCATTAAATTGAGGGGGTGTATGACTATATATATACATATATTATAATGTATAAGGATAGAATAGTACTTTTCAATATATTAGGGTTACAAATCCAATCCACTATATATATACATAATGTAATCACACTCTTTTCTTAATACAATATGATTACACTTTCTTTCACTTGTACGACACTGTCATGATGTAAATCTATACCTTATTGGTTGTTAACACCACATGGAAGGAGAAATATGTTCAAAGTCATTCTAGTTAAATTTTTACTAAAAGTAATAGATTATGAAATCTAGACCTTGACCTCATATACCTATAGCCAAAACATCTTTCATGTGCTTAATCAAAAGGAGAATTAGCAAGTCAGTGTCTATTGCTTCAAAACTGAAGATGGCTAATGACTATGTTATTTTAAGGTTACTTACTCAACTCAAAATCCAAGCTGCTAGGATTCCGAGAGTCAAGAGACTTAGAATAAGTTGAGAATATGTTGTGACTATTAAAAACTAACTTAAATAATAGTTGTAGATAAATAGTGAATCACTCTAACTCAAGACTAGTGCAATTATCTATGCAGTCCTATAACCTTATTCAACAACAGAATCAAGAGAAAAAGTTCATCAAACAATTAAGTTCTTAGGAAGGTAACCAGTAGGTGTCAAGTTAAAAAGTACATTGATGAAAACCTAAAAACAGATCATAAGGATAAAGGGGGTAGAGGTTAAGTTGATACAATTCCATTCACTTGGACATTTTGACCCATTTGCTAGAGTTGAGTTTAAAACATTGCCAATCTTAGAGGTAAGTGTAAGACCTGTTATAGAACTATTGTGCTCAAAATGGTACCGTATAAGAAGTTTCCTATCATCCAATCAAAACTTAGGTGGTTTAGTGTAATCATCACTGATAAGTTGTAGATATCCTGATGGATGCCTATACGTGTCCCAACAATATCAAATGATGATGAAGACATTTGAAATAGGAGCACAAACATATTGTACTTTATTTGGCTCTTGGGTATGAGATTTCAACATTCTATCTCAATCATAATATGTTTGCTATCGATTTCCAACTTTTATACACCTTTTTGTCCTCATGGTTGCTATTAATTGAACTTTTACTTAATAGATTTCACACTTAAGTTTGAATATACTCAATGCCATACCTAATTAAACTTCTGCTTATCAAATTTACTACCTTCATTAGATCACTTGGCAAATACTTATTAGTTAAAGAGTACAATTTTACAAGTAAAGCAATAAATCCAATGGGCAAAAGTTCAACTAGGTATGACATTTAACAACTTCATCTTCAAGGATAAATTTCAAAAGACACCTTAAACTCAAGAATGGTGTATAGAATCTGTAAAGTGAGAAATTTTACAATGACCCCAACAACCATCAAATATGGACTATATTAATCTTCTATTTAATAGTGTAGTCTCTGTACACCAATGTAATTGGTGTAATCTTAGCTTTTCATGCCAAATAATTTTTAACTGTAACAAATCCTTGCCTTTGTTTACATAGTAATTGTGCAATTGTAAGAAAGAGTTTATGTATTTCAATATAAAAATGTATAGTTACATGAGGTATATATAGAGTAAGATGAGTGTGTAATCTTAATACATGAAAAATAATATACTACCATTATATACTACAGTATACATAAATATATAATAATATGCCTCCTCAATCTCATGGTGCGACAGTTAACGTGAGATTGGCACTATGATCAACGAAGGTTGTCGTAGAGAGATTCTTTATAAGAATGTCGATGCGCTGATGACATATAAGGATGTAATATATATGAATGAGACTAACAATTACCATTTCTCTAACAAAGTGGTAATCGATATCAACATGTTTGGTGAAATCATGTTGAATGGGATTGTGAGTGAGATATGCTAGCCTAAGATTATCATAGTAGAGTATTAGAAGCTGATGAATGGGAATGCCAACCTCTCAAGCCATGTGATATATCTATGTGGATTCAGCGAGAGCATATGCTAGAGCTCTGTATTTAGTCTTAGTAGAGTCACGAGATACAACAGATTGTTTCTTAAACCTCCAAGAGATCATATTGTAATTTAGAAATATTGCATAACTTGTGGTTGAGTGGTAAGTATCAAGACAACCAATTAATGTTAAGATGAACGTATGGGTAATGAGTAAACTAATGTTAACTAAACCACAAAGGTATCGTAAGATTCATTTCACACCTTGCTTGTTACATACAGTCACTTAATGTATATACCGACTCAATTGATTGACCAAAAAATTGATTTCTAGCCTAATGATAGTAAGATATTGAATGGCACCCACAATTTCACAATAGGCAATAGGGTTGGCTAATGGAGGTAAGCTATGGGTAGAAAGGTAGGTCTGAGGAGATAGAGGCATGTTGTGATGTTTGAGCAGGTCAAGGGTGAATTGTGATTGACATAGATGGATACCCTAAGGAGTATGATTGGCACGAACACCAAGGAAGAAATGAAGGTCACCAAGGTCTTTCATGGCAAATTGCTATGACAACTTAGAGATGAAGTAAGAGAGAAGAGTAAAATTGTTGCTAATAAATATGATATTGTCAACATAGAGGAGAAGGATAAGATTATCAGAGCTACGTGAGTAGAAAAACATGAAGTGATTAACCTTACTTTGCTTAAACCCAAGTTGTATGAGGAAACTACTAAAACAAGAAAACTAAGCACAAGGTACTTGTTTAAAGCCATAAAGCGATTTTTCAATATTGCAAACACGATTGAGATAGCGTGGATGAACAAACCTAAGAGATTATTTCATGTTTGTTTCACTAAGGTAACCATATAGAAAAGCATTTTTGATATCAAGTTGGTGAATGACCTAATTAGATGAGATGGCAAGAGAGAGAATGAAGTGGATAGTGGTGGGTTTGACAATTAGACTAAATGTTTTGATGTAGTTAAGACCTTTTCTTTAGGAGAATCCTTGGGAAACTAAGCAAGCTTTGAAGCATTTAACCATGCCATTGGCATTATATTTAATTCTAAATTTTCATATGCTCTTAAAAACATTATGGGAAGGATGTAAAGGTATAAGAAGCTAGGTTTTACTTTGGAGTAGAGAAGCAAACTCGTCCATCATTGTAGCAGTCCAAGCAGGATGACAAAGGGCTTTAGTATAGTGATTGGGTTTAGAAGGAGTTGTGTAGGTGTTAATGTTGAGAATCTGTTTAGGTTTATTAATGCTAGATTTGGATTGTGTGATCATATGATGAAATGCTAAGGTAATAGGGAGTGGTGGTGGAGGTAATGACAAGAAGAGGGTGAAGGTTTTGTAAGATGCTATCTGTGATAGACTTTGGTTATGGGGAGTTTGTCTAGAGGTGATGGGGTGAAGGTCATAGTAGTATTAGTTTCAGAGGAGGAGGGAGTAGTGGGTCCAAAGCATAGCTCAGGTTGTAACTGTAAATGTAGCAAGAAGGCTTATTGGTTTGGTTGAGTATCAGTAGAAGTTGGTATGATTATGAATGTAAGAGATGGAGCAATAAATTTACTTAACCTGGTCTTAGTAGGAGGGGCTAGCAACAAAGTGTATAGAAAGCTAGATTTACAGAAAATCACATGGTGGCTAACGTATATACGTCTCAAGGATGGACCAAGGTAGCGATAACCTTTGTGATTGAGAGTGTACCCAACAAAGATGCATTAGATGGAATGTAGCAAGAGTTTGTTTGGGGCCAATGATGTGGTATTAGGATAGCAAAGGCAACCAAAGGTCCATAGGAAAGTGTAATCAGGGTGGCGATTATGTAATAGTTCAAAAGGTGACTTATGATTAAGGATGGTAGAGGGGAATCGATTTATAGTATGCATAGTTGTTAGAGTAGCATCAACCTAGAATTTAGGTAGTAAATTTGCATGAAGCTAAATCATTTGAGCAAGGTCAATGATGCGCCTGTGTTTACATTCAGAAGTGCCATTTTTTTGTGGTGTATAAGGGTAATACAAATGGAGTTGAATGCCATTTTCTTTGAGAATGGTAGTAAATGCATGTTTGACATTTTCACCGCCACCACTATTACTATGAAAAATTTGAATTCGGATGGACTTAAATTGTTTAAAATGAGAAAAAACTTCTATTTTATTAATCATAGGAAATATCTACAAATACTGTATATAATCATAAAAAAATAACATAGTATCGAAACCCTAAATTTAATTTAATAGGAGATTGCCATACATCAAAGTAAATGATTTGGAAGGGCATCTAGCCATGATGAGGTGATCATAAAAACAGAAGACGTATAGATTTTCCTATTGCAAGACTAATAGGGATACTGCAATTGAAAGCTAGACTTACATCATGTAGGACATTTTTCAAGTGAAGTAGGGAGCCATTTGTGTAAACAGTGAGGTTGTTAATGTGAGTGACTTTCATGGATGCATCATTACCTACTATCGCTCGGTCAAAACTAATGTATGGAGTTAAGTTAGAGAGTATACTTGCATCATGCATCATATGGTGAGTTACACTAGAGTTGCACCAGAGTTTGGATGCCAAATGGCTTCATTGGATTGACCAAGTGATAGGGCAGCAAATGACTCTAGAATATTTGAATAAGCATTGCTGAAGTAATTGTGGCACTGGAGGGTGGAGTGGTTAAGATGATAATAGATTTGACAAGTGATAGAGGAACGAGCACAAGGTTGAGGGATGATGGAGGATCTCTAATTCTAATGATGTTTCAAACGTAATTCAAGAGAGATGAGGTAACTGCGCCCTTTAGCATGCCTAATACAACCTCGACCTCGACTCCTAAAGAGAGTGAAGGTGTTTCAAGTATATAGTACTATTAGAGTAGATGTAAAGGAATCATCAAGAGGTTGATTCTTAAGCCATTATTCTTGATTGATTAACTTTGCACACACTTGTTCAAAAGTGAGAGGAGTAGGCAAACGAATAAGTATAGTGACCAGGGTATCATAGTCTCTAGGTAGACCTCATAATGCATGAGATTCGTAGAATTGAGAGGGCAACCAATTGATGAAAGCTAGTTGGCAATAGACTTGAGTTCATGAAGATATTTTACCATAGAGCTATTGTTCATGCAATGAGAAAGAAGGCTCTATTTAAGCTCCATCTCCCTTATTAGTGAATTTTCTAGAAAACATTGGCGAAGTGCAATCCATATGTCATAAGCAAGTAAAATATAGTATATCTCAATAAGGATGTCCATTACGACTGTAGCAAGTAATAATGTATGAATGGTATGATTGATACGCAACCAATTCATATATGTAAGGTTTATGATAGGTGTAAAGTCGGAAGGAAGAGTACATATGGGTAGTGGAACTAAAATAGTACCATCGACATAGTGGTATGGATTTGAGGATATTAAATAAGAGATCATGAGCAAGAGCCATATTTGATAATTATCTGCTATAAGTTTGATCGAAACAGCCATCGTAATGTCGGTAGAAGAAGGGATTGTAGGAGGTTTAGTTTCAGTGAGTTGGTTGGGAAAAAGGAGGTTAAAAGAAGTATCGTTGAAAGAGAAAGAGAATGATCATTAGATCTGTTGTGTGTGAGAATTCAACAGGGGGTCGAAGGAGGGATTGGAGAATACACAATGAGAGGTGATAGTAGTATGTAAAGCAAGGTAGGCAGTGTTGGGATAGATAAGTGGTAGAGGTTGCAATATAGGTAAAGGGAAAAGGAAGGATCTAGGTAAGGGAAGGATAAGGCTAGTGATGGGAGATTGCGATAGCGGCAACAACATCGACGTGGTAGCGGCGATGTTCGATATGATAGCAAGGGCTACATCAAATGAAGAGGTAGTGAGAAGAGTTATAGTAGATGTAGTGGTGGTAGGGTTAATTATGAAAGGATTTTCAAAGGTAGATTGAAGAGGAGTTAACATTGTTAGCTAATGAGGAGGAAAAAAGAAAAAACCCGATTGGAGAGGAAAAGAATAAAAAATTGACTGATTGGCAACAAGAAGAAAGGAGAAGCAACAAAACTAATAATAATAATAAAATGATTTAAGGTTTTTTCTATGATTTAGCTCTAATACCATGTGCAATTGTAAGAAAGATTTGATGTATTTCAATATAAAAGAGTATAGTTATATGAAGTATAGATAGAGTAAGATGAGTAAGTAATCTTAATACATGGAAAATACTATACTACCCTTATACTATCACAAACCTAAAGGAGGTTTAGTAGAATTATCCTAAAATTGTCATATTACAAGTGCACTCGTAATATAAAAACCACCTTGCAAAGTAAAGATTACATAACTCTAATTAGATACTCACTCATTACATTTAATCATAATATATATAGTACATTTACATAAAAATTTTTATGGAAACCAATATTCCATAGTTTATTAAGACTACAATGAATTGGAATTCCCTACAAAACAATAAGATCGAGTAGTCAAACCTTTTTAAAGGATATTGGTTCAAATAAATATAAAGGGGTAGAGATTTTGAAAATAAAAGGATGTGTTTTAATATTTTCCCTCAACAATCTAAGTTCAATCTAAATAATATTCTATCTTATATCTATCCTCCATAGTTTGAGCCTTGTACACTCATCACTTGTCTCTTAACCCATTCCCAGCTTTGATATAACATGTAAGAAAGATTATTGGTGGTAGATGAGGGAGGGGTAAAAGGTAGGGTGAGAAAAACCATAGCTTAGTGAGTTTGTCCCTTACTACTACCATTCAAGCAAGTTATTAAGCATTAATTAACACAAGCAATCTATTTACATGCGAGCGAATGCATATGTAATGAATGCAAGCAATACATATGCAGAAGTCTGGAACCACGGAAGGTATAGATTTACGTCATTTACACGTCAGTTATCCCTTATACTTAACCACATGAGGTACCCATCTTATCAACATGAGGCTATCTATAGGCTTGATCTTGCTAAACGGGACTCAACTATTAACCTAGTTGAGAAAGAGTGCCATAAGGGCCAAAATAGGTGAACCCCAACTCAAAACATTTACCATCGATTAATAATGCCACAAGGGTTAACCTAGGGGGACCTCGACTTAGGTTGTCCACTAACATCCAACAATGTCCCTCTTTAATGCAATATAAGTAAGGTGATTTATTCACTTTGCCTTAACAATTAAAATTTTATCAACGACTTCTAAAAACATACAGTTTTAGAAAAGGCAGATTTTGAGAGCTCATACTAGATTCTTGAAAAAAAAAAAGGGTAGCTTCTAAGAGTATACTAAAGTTTACATAAAATCTTGCCTTGTTTTGAAAAATGTTTCAAAAATATATTTTGCAAACAATTTAAAAAGATTTGGCAAAGCTCAAACACTCCAATATATGTACCTTTAGGTCAGAGACATACAATAGATATATCCAGTTATTTAAGCTAATATTTTAAATGTTCGGTTATTTAGATTACCATACAAATGATAGCATACAAGACAATTAGTCATTTAAACAAATGGTCAACATCAACCAACCAACGACACATAAATATCAAGTAGATAGTAGATCATTAGAACTCCTTCACCTTAGCATAATTGCTCGCTTTATATAATCCTTAAATTGTGTTGAATTCAACAACTAAGTTACCTAAAGAGATAAATAAGATTTAATGGGAATTATAGAAAATGATGTTGTTGGAATAAGTGAGATGTCTATTGTAATTTACCTAATCCCAATTGTAACCCTTTTCGATGGTTTATTTATGTTAGTTTTGATTTTTTTTTTTTTGGCTTTACGATTTTTTCTAGTCTTTCTTTCTTTTTTCTAACATTCATTTTATTACTAGTTTGAAACTCGAATTAAAGTAAGATAAATTCTTAGGATCACTAGATGTAGTTGGGGATATTGGGCTATATAGTTTATCACATCTTGACTTATGTTTTAGGATATACTTGTACATATAATAAAAAATATTTGCTTAACCTAATCTCTTTGCCAAGACATTAATATTTTACGTTGGCAAAAGTTAGTAATACCGAAATTGAAACTCTTCACATTATTTAAGTATCTTAATATCTAAGTTACACATATAGAAATATTTATATATTCGAAGTTGTCAGGAATAAGTAGTTTACTTTGATATGCACAAGATATTCATTGGGAGTGTATATACTAGATTATTTCCATGTTTGCTCACTATTTCTTTATCAATTAAGGATTATACATTTACCGTACATGTAGCCACGTTTGTGTGTGAGAGAGAAGAAATGAGGTTAAAGGGGGAGAAAAATGATTGAGGAGAGAGAAAGAGGAGTAAACATACATATTTAATCATGTTATAATATTTTCATAATTTTTAAAATTTAATTTAGCATTGGTTTTTTTTATGATATATATTAAATTATAGATCTAAATGGTAAATTTAGTGGAGGTAGATATGTAAGAACGAATGTGTTTTAAGAATATAGAAATCTATATACATATTTCTGTCTCTCTCTCTCTATATATTTTTCATTCTTGTAAAGAGAAAGTGAGTTTCCATCCATATATGTACAATGTTTTTTAATTTAAGTTTGACCATTATGAAAGAATCTATCTCTATATATAGAGATACATGAACCTATCTAAAAATAATAAAGTATTATTATTAAGCAAGATAAAAACGATATATACAAATAAAAATTATATATATATTTACATAGACATACATACAACTGATTTGCTATATTATCATAGTTACAATATTTGTTTTATTAATTCTGTAAAACAAATAATGATAATAATAAAAATATCTATGTATATATATTATGACCTTAAAATAACATTGGAATGCTATGTACACCTGTTATAAAATGTGTGAAAATCATAGTTCTAGAAATTTGGATCGATGAACTAGAAAATTTTTCTTCTAGTTTATTCAAATTTAAAACAATAGTTAGGATGCTTAGTTTATATAATATTTGAATAGGAAGTATTCTTTGAGGGAAAAAAAAATCAAATCAAAACTTATACAAAGTATACATTATAAATAAATAAATAAATACACTATCAATTTACAAGTGCCCTGACATATGTCAGGATTAGGTGCATGAAACTGGCCTCATGATATTCAATGACTATCTCTAATAAATTAAGAAATAATGAAGATATTTACGGTAAATGTGTAGTCCTTAATTGATATAGGAATAGTGAGCAAATATGGAAATAATCTAGTATATACACCCCCAACGAATCTCTTGTGCATATCAAAGTAAACTCCTTATTACTGACAACTTCGAATATATAAATATATCTATATGTGTAACTTAGATGTTAAGATGCTTAAATAATGTGAAGAGTTTCAATTTCGGTATTACTAACTTTTGCCAATGTAAAATATTAATGTCTTTGCAAAGAGATTAGGTTAAGTAAATATTTTGTATTATACGTACAAGTATATGGTAAAACATAAGTCAAGATGTAATAAACAATATAGCCCAGTATTCCCAACTACATCTGTGCAGTTGAAGTTTTAAAACCAAAAATCGTCCCGTACGTGCTTTTTCTATCCGAACTTCAATATTAAGCTGTCATGTTAGCCGAAGATGTGTTCCAAAGTCCCAACAACCATCTTTTTTTCCGGTGCCGTTGTTCATATTACGAGTCGTATAAATATATAACTCCGATGGATGATTTCTCCCATTCGAAGTGCAAACCTACTGAGAATATGTTGTATGCTAATTTTTTTGAAAGTGGTGTTTTCCTTTCCAAGTGCGTGGAAAAAGATCGAGCTTCACTATGTTTGTGCGTACCAGGTGTTACTGTTGACCATTCTTTCCATCTTCTGAATGTTTAAATCACTTTTTAACTTTCTACTCTAAATCCCTCCCACATAGATTAAGTGCATTTTACACACCTCATATCGTCATTGCGGGTATAATCCTATAAGATAGAGATACATCAATCTTTCTAGCTCCTGTTTGCTAGATACATCAATATCTTGGCTGGATGGTTCCATAGGTGTACCTCAATGTGTATTGTTACCTATTAATCTATCTATAACTTTTGTTTATTTTATATTTTTCCTACCACGCTTCGTAAGTTTGTTTCACCGTTTACTTTTATCAATTTTACCACCATCTACTGATTCCATTACAAAGTTTTTATGGTTTTGCAGTACTAATGTTTTCTTTTCGTTTTTTAGTTTAATTAAGCGAATCATTTAAAAGAGAAAATGACGAGATTTCTTTTGTTGTTGTTATGTTATCACGTAGCAACATCATAGAGGAGATAAACTCTAATAATTTCCCTAGATAAGAAGATGATCAACATGTCGATCACATTTTTTAATCACATTTTGTATTGCAATGTTAGTTACTCAATCACCCATTTAGAATAAAAGGAAAGTTTTTACTTCATAGGGAAAGTGAATCTGTAGGAAAAATTTGGAAGCATGAATTTTGAGTAAAAAATTCAGTAAACTTTTAGCTTTCATTCACACACATTTACGTTGAAGTTCTACTGATTTTTTTTTTGTAATCCAGAGGCAAAAATTACATTGACATTACACGCTTAGACATAGACATTCTTGCCAAGCTATATATGATAGATTCTTTTATCCTTATTGTACTTGAGGCTTTTTGATAGGCCTAAAAAACCGTAAAAAATAATTTAGTACTTAATTTTTTGAACTTATGTGGTTAGTTTATGTAGAACTCATGCTTAATTTTAATACTTTGTAAATGAACACCACAAAGAGTTTAGACATTGTCGTAGAATTGGTAAGAAAAATTTCAAAGTTGATCAGGATGTACTACTAATAGTATTACATTCCTTTGTTTAGTTTTTGGATTTGCTATTTTTCTTTTCTTTTTTTTTTATGAAGCATGCATTTTTGTGTTTTTATGCAATAATACAGGCATCTATCCAAAAGTTAGTGGAATAATTATGAATCCAATCAATTATTACTTACTGCGTAGATAATTTGCACCCCATAGTGGATATATATAATAGTAATATTTCGACGATGTAAGGTATTGTATGTAACTTCATTTTTGAATAATTCGTTCTAAATATATCCCTTTGTGATCTACAATAGTGTAAAAGATTTTCTTTCTAATCCAATTATGGTTATATTACAATACCTATCGTATTTTTTTGTTAAAGATATACTTTTACCATCAATTGAATAATAAACGTTGGCATATGCCTATATGATTCGATCAAGATAATGAGCATGTCAAAATATGGACAGCTTTCTCAAGCGAAATGTGTCTGTATGGAAATAAATAAGTTATTTTCATCATTGGATTGGTTTTTAGTCAATATTATTTCTCCAACTTTAGTTTTATTTTAAGAAAGCTTTTCATTAATAATCTATTTAGAAAAATTATATCATCAAAATTATACTTACTTCCAATCATAAAATATCTATGTTTCCAATGTTCTATTGTATATGTAGTTATCTAACTTCATATTGTCATATTTTTGGTATTTAATGGACTCAACTGAATTGGTTCGGAAAAAGAAAATGATTTTTTCTAATTATATGAGAAACTAAATATTTGACATTTTCATTGTACATAGCAATATTTTTAACCTATTTATTGTTTTCCAACTAATATTCCATTTTTATAATATTTTAAATTTGCATACAACATCGTTAGCTAGTATATATATATATATATATGTATATATATATATACATGTATATTTAATTTAATTTTTTTAACTAAATAGAGATATGCCATTACCCATTATGTATATTCATATATATAGAAATACTTTTTTCCCAATATTCAAGATTTGCAATTTATTATAGTACTTATAGGTTTCTTTTCGTACAAATATATTTTTTATATATATAATTATAATTATACGATTATTTATTTAGTATTATTGATAACACTATTACTATTCCCATTGCCACAACTATTATTCTTATCATTACCGTTACTGCATTATAGAAATACTACTATTATTGTTATCATTACAGTCACTGCACTATAGAAATAAGGAAACAAAAAATAAAAATGAAAACAACCACTATTTTATTATATTCGGTGGTTTTGTTTGCTAACGTTTATCAACCTAGATTGTGATCAAATCGTGAGGAAAATAAGGCTCCACATTTAGAAATTCTGCAGAGAAGTAACGAATGAAAGTACCGCAACTTAAATATTTGTTCGCCATTTGGGCATGATTTTCTGGTTTCTTTGGTTTGCAATCCATTACACTGTTCATAACATATCCTAACATACAAATCAATATCACTAACGATTAGATAACTCATATTTTGAACATTAATTGCTCCAAAGCTTTCTTAATGAACTTTTGTTCTTAATTCGGGTTTTTCTTCACTTTTACTGGTGATTCCTATTTGTCAAGGCGTTTCTTTCGACCAAAATTGCTCAGCAAGCGTTATGACATATTTTAGGATTAGTGGCAATCAATTTCGAAGTGGATTTCGTGATAAAAATGTAAACTTTAAGCTCATAAATCTGCAAAAATTTCAGATTCGAAACCAACAGCAGGGGTCTACACTCAGATTTATTTTTCTTACCACTCAGTCGGTGCTAGGTGTCGTTCAGAGCTAAAATTTGTAGAACTCCAAGTCCGGTTCACAGTGGTGTGGCGTTTTGTCGATTGGTAGTCGAAGGAGAGAGGAAAAGAAACTCAAATGGGGCATCGCTTAGTTATGCAGCTGATATCTGCTAATTTCTAAGTTTCAGATCAGCTCGTGGTCCAACTTTGAGTGCATTTTTCGAGGTGTTTAGGGGTGGCTTCGCTACGTTAAGTGATCGGAGATTATTTAGGGATAGGGAAAGTCTTCAGATTTGGGTTTTGTTTCAGGAGAAGGTGGGTTGTTGCGAAGAAAGTGATAGACAAATTAAAGGAGGTGAGCTTGGGTCTTTCTGAGGAAGCAGGAGAAGGAAGAAGAAGAAGCAGCGACAGCAGTCCGACATCGTTCAAAAACTTAAATTAAAACTTTGATATAATAATATATCCAAATTACATAGGCATTGATTCAAGTGTGGAATAACAAAAATCTAAATAATATATTTGTACTTATTTTTATTAGATAAGTATTATATGTACTTTCAAAAGTCCCATTTAATACCTAATTGAAAAACTAACTATATATTATTAAATGAAAAACAACTAAATTAATATATAGAAAACAACTATTTGTGATTTTATTTATGTAGGACTGCAAACTAAAACTCAAAAAACTAAAACTCAAAAAACTTTGTATTTTGTATGAAAACCAATCAATCGCACTTATACGATTTTTCTTCACTTTCTTTATTTCATATTACTTCCAAATTAGAAAAAGAAAAGAAAAAAAGAAACTCTTAATTCTAATATTTTCTATGAGATCTTTAACATCATACACAATTTTTTTTTTTCAAAACTCTTCCAAAAATGCATTTAAAATAGTGATCAAAATAAACTCACTAGAGTGATTTAAAAAAAAAAAGTGTAACAAGTGTACACTTACATATTTTCATGATGTTATAAAAGAGAAAATATGATACTTTCGTAATCTATGTTAAATGGAAATCATGAATATGTGCATGTTTTACTATGGAAATAAATGAACATAAAGAAAATGGATCAAGAAGAAGGTGTTCCATGTATGGTTAATTGCAAAATAGTAACTTTTATGTTTACTAATCCCATATTGCCCAAATTGCAAAAAACCGTCTTTTATATATTAAATTAAGTGCATCAACTAGTTAAGATCAATTAGAGTGATAGCTACTCAAGTGAGTGTGTGGTATATGATAGTTCATAAAATTAAAAATTTTAGGGTAATTCTAAGCAAATTTTGTAAACCCAAGAAAATTGATAGTCTAAACCTTATCCTAAATCGCATACTAAACCCAAGCTTGATCAAAACCCTAAACTATAACTTTAAGCTTAATGTAATTATCGACTAAATTGCGTAAAAATATTTTAACGAAATCGTTAAAATAATTTATAAAAATTATAATTATAGCGGATACCAATTAAATTGATAAATTTTCATAAAATTCCAAAATTAATTTATAATTAGTATTTTTATGATTTTTATGTTTCGAAAAATTACATATAATTATTTCTATTTTCTTTTTCTTCTTTATTTTTTTTGTTTTCTTTCTTTTTCTCCTCGTTCACTTGCTACCACGTCCAAATGCTGGAAAGAAAAACTGCAGCCCACGTGTGGAACTTGGAGTCCAGGTGTTGAAATCTCAGAACAAAATCAAGTGCAATAAATTAGGTTATCTTATCTCCATTAATGAGGGATTTGCTAAGATTGGTATTTGATTTGTTTTCTTTAGTTTCCTTGCTTTATAACCTCCTGTACACGTCTGGACTAAAGAAAAATTTGGAAAGGAAAAAAAAAAAAAACAAAACAATACCAAACAGAAACATAAGTGAAGAAAATCAAACAACAAGAAGAAAATTAAGAAGAAGGAGGAGGAAAAGAAGAAGGAAATTTTAGAATATTACTAATAAAATTTAGGTAAGTATATATTTAGTTGTATATATGCAGATTATATGGTATGTATATGTATATATTAAGTATTTTGTTATATTTTACTAAAGATTTCATTACATATACATGTATGTATGTATAAGTCGATAAACAAATATATATGTATCCCTTAAGTGTGTGTAAATAAATGTATGAAGACATGTATATATGTATATATATATATATTATTATGTAAAATATACGGTATATGTATATACATGTATGGATAAAGAGGCATACCTATAATAGGTATGTAGAAATTTCACTAATAGATATATATATATATATATATATATGCATGTACACGAAAGAAAAATAATAATAAGAAAATAAAATAAATAACTATATATATACATATATGTATATATAAGAAGAATACCTATAGTATGTATTTAGTATTTTCATAAATTAAACATTGATATATATATATATATATATATGCACACATGAGGATGTATCTTTAGGTATATATATGTATATAATCTTTATTTTCATATATGATATATATAAGTATAAGTATATGTATATCATATATATATATATATATATATATATATATACATGTGTTCCATATTGTTGTTTTACATGTGAAGTTGTATATATATATATATATATATGGAGGTGGCATGATATACGTACATGTGTATAAGGATAGCATATGTGTACAAGTATAATAATAAGTATGTATATGTATATAAAGTTATATCTAGTATGTTCATGTTACAAGAAATTTTGTATATATGGTTATATAAGTATTTATATATATATATGTATCTCGTGGAATATTAGAAAATAATAAATTAAAAAATATATAATAAATAAATAAAATAAGTTAATAAGTTTAAAATCTCAAAAATAGGTAAAAATAAATACTTAAGGTAAAATAAGTTTAAACTAATAAAATTATCAATTATATGATTTAAATAATTA
Organism: Lumnitzera racemosa; assembly: GCA_024138005.1. Lineage (NCBI taxonomy): Eukaryota > Viridiplantae > Streptophyta > Magnoliopsida > Myrtales > Combretaceae > Lumnitzera > Lumnitzera racemosa. Next base: position 31,129,885 of record JAMXBC010000011.1, read on the forward strand.
TTAAATCATAAATATACTAAGAAAAAGTTGAAATTAATATTTTATAATTTTTGAAATTAAAATAATAAATTTTGTGATATTTTTATATCACATTTCAAACTAAAAGTCACAACGTCTAAAACGGATCTCGATATGAGAAACTACGTTCGAAAAATGATCAAAATGGTTTATAACGATTCGAGCTAAAATGAAAAAGTTATACGTAATTCGATAAAAAAAATAACTCGAATCGACAATTTCATGTAGCTAAGTGAAATAAACATTACAAATTACAATACCAGTTTAGTTTTAAATTATTAAACTTACAAGTTTCTACATTACTTATTCTCAGGTGATTCTGACTTTGACTTCGAGTTGCCACCAAATTATTATGACTCTTGAGTTACTTATGGTTGAGTGAGTTTTCCTGATGATTTAATATTTATTTATGTTTGTAATTAGTGAATATAAATGATAATTAATAATTGAATGTTGTATGGGATTGGGTTATACTTATATATGATAATTGCTTGTTAATAATAAATTTACTTTAAAGTGCGATAACATATTGATTGTTGCATAATAGATTTGTTAGAATTTGATTATTTGTGACGTTGTTGATTATTGAATAATAAGATCTAATTTTACTCGACTTGAAAAAGTTAAACCAAAACATTCATAATCATATACTGTATAATTAATTTCGACTGTCACATTACACGGAGGTAGGAGAGGTCATACGTGAGTTAATTATTTGATTATTATAGATTTTACATGGTATACACGTACGATATGACCTTACCCTAGCTCGTAGGATTATTAGGCATTAGAGACGCCAATCACCTAGCTAAGGGTCGAGTTAAAAAGCTTCCGTTTAGGGGTGAGTGAGAGTTGCATGAACCTATTCACAATCATATATAGAACTTGTTTTTCATAAAACTAATAATGGATATACTATTACATTTTAAATATAAAACGCGGAGTTTCATTATGAGAGAAGTTCTAGTATGATATCCGATCTGACTGTGCTGATGTATCTTCAACCCTGACTTCAGAGGGCATTAAATCTAAGTTGCATGCAGTACTTAGTTGCATGTATATATTTGTTTAGCATATTGGTTAACATGCATTCATTTGATTGAACTTAATTGCTGTATAATTTAATTGCTATATGGTTGAAGAGATTATCTCATTAAGCTAGTTAGCTTATACCTTTATAGTCTTCTTTTGCAGATTAAGTTGTTCGTGGAGTCGGGTCGTTGTATGTAAGAGGTTAGTTGTTCACTAGGGGGTCGATGTGGGAGCAGGATGTGTTTAGAGTATTCACATAATAAGTTTATCTAGATTATAAATCTGAATATGTGATAAACTGATATTAGTTTGAGTTAAAAAGTTCTAAAGACTTTATATATGTAAATTTTTATATAAATAGATTATATTTTATATTTTCGTATCTTATTATTATCATTATGAAATGATATTACTTATACTTACGCAATTCTTAATTATTAGTTGTAGCTTAAGTTGTAACTATAACTTTGTGTATCGTATAAAAGGTCGTCGATTATAAAGAAATTCAATCTATAATCCTTTGTATAGTATACGGTAACTATTATAAGTAATTCTCTCGAATTGTGATAAGTTTTATACCACATTAGTATACTAACAAAATGTCATGTCACGTATTAGTATTGCCATGTATTGATTTATGCCATGTGGATATTAATAAAGTTAAGTGAGGTAGTAAAAATAATAATAAAAGTTTCAATTAACTATTAAATTGAACTTTTAAAAATATAAATATTAAATTACATATTTTCGTAAAATTTAGATATTAAATACAATATTAACCTCTTTCGTATTTTAGATTTGGCTACAGATTATTGTGTACTTTCGGTGAATCGTCCAATGAATGGAAGGACAAACGTGGCACGACATGGAGGAGGTGTAATATTTGATAGCACAGAGGAAAGATTTGTGTAGTTAAGTTCATTCCAACTAGCTGGGCGAGACGAGAGAAGGAAATGGGATTGGGAGGGTAAAGCCTTAACGTGGGCTCGAGGCCTAAATTTCATATTAACACGTTCTAACAATATTATTTTTTTCTTTTAATCTTTAGTTGGTAAACATTTCGGGTATTATTACTATCGTTGTTAATATCATTATTACTTTCACTCATGATTTTCTTATTTTAAAATTTAATATTAGGCTTTAAGAATTCTAAACATATTCTTATTATGAACTTAAAGCATATAGTGGGTTCTTTGATTCTTTTCTTTTTCTTTTTCTCTCTTTTGTTTTATAACAATTTTAAAATTTTCGGGATTTATCTTTTGTATAACATTTAATAAGGTGAGATTTAGAAAATTAATTAACAAAATTACACCAAAGGGAGTATGATTATTTATAACTCTGTCCAATATAACCTGAAAACCTATTTACGTGTTTTAAAATTATAGAGCTATACATATATTTATCAAAATATTATTATTATTATTATTATTATTATTATTATTATTATTATTATTATCATTAAGTACACATATCTAAATCTCATGTTTTACTAAATTGCTATTTATATAATAAATATTATGATGGATATCAAATTGTTCATTGTAACCATTACACTTATTTATTAGAATTTTATTTTTTTAATTATAATGCTATGTTATTGTGTAAACCAGGGTCCCTTTCGGTGGTGAGGAATATATTTTAGATGTATAAGAGTGGGTAATACGTAATTATCGAAACATGGTTATTAGTATCGTTTATTTATAATTACTATGTCTATTATTTGATTTTATACATATTTAAATACATACACAAATGTATATGTGTACGCATCTTTATAATTCTTACTATGGCATATTTACGAGTGTCTTGTCAATTTATTATAAAGCACACTTATTTTTATGCTTTCTATAAATTTAAAAATACTGAGCTACCTTACTAGAAAATAATAATATTATAGAATTTCCTTAAATATATATCATATATTTTCAGGTTTTACATATACACTACGATATACATAAATACACAATAAAAGTAACAATGCACATATTAGAAAAATTAAGCGAAACATCTTGTACTTGCATAAATTATAAACATATATTTACAATTTTTGTATAACTGGTTGAATCTCTAAAGCATGAGCCTCAAAAAGAATAAAATTCGAAAAACAAGCTTCAATAACTGGAAACAAGAAATAGCTGCTTTATCCGATTCTCTTGGGAGGGATCTAGACAGCATGCATCTTTGTGTTGTGATAGACACGAGCAGAGCTCTCTCAAAATTTCTGTCAGCACTTCCTTGGATCATCGAGATAATTTGTTGCATTGAAGTAGCATCACATGGCAATCTAATAGGTCCATCCCTTCGCAAGCCAAATTCTTCCTCGGATATTTCCAAATAACATAGGGGAAATATGAAGCGTCTTGGATCTGCTGTGTAGACAACAAAATGACCTTGACTGGCCACATATGAAGTGCTAGTTCCATCATTTTCATTTGATGCTGGTCATGAGATCCTTCGCCGTCTCATGATGGCAACTCTTTGCCACTTCTTGGACATCTTGACAAGTTTGCTTGGACTGATCATATTTTCTTTTTTTTTGCAAAGTGGAAGAGGGAAAGGCAGTTGACAAAAGTTAAAAGAAATTTCAAATGCTGCTTGCGTTGTGGTGAGTTGAAGGGCAATGGAGCCACTTATATAATATAATCATTGCTTGGTAGGGAAAACATTATCATGTGATGTGGGTTATCTTTTTTTGGCACAGCATGGGTGCAGAGCCATGTGCTATATGGAAGGGAAGTCATTGTCAATAAGCCCTTAGCGCATAGATTTCTACTAACACTTCTTTTCCCAAAGCTAAAATGTCTAGCAGTATAGTATGCTGCAATAAAATGCGAGATGGCTAACAAAGGCATAAGCAACACATAACAACTAGGCCCAATTTGAACTACCAAACAAGACTGCCTTTAGTGGCTTGATGTGATCTTATCATGAGGGATTCACGGTTTTACTTCACTGATCAAGCAGTTGTACCCTCCAAATATATCTGTATGTTCCCTAACAACTCCAAGGGCAGGGCTTACAGACCCAGAGCAATCTACCACATTGTGCATAAGGACTACAAATTGACCACTAATGACCCAGTTCTGTTAAGTAACTGTCGCTAAAATCCATCTCTCCCTCTGGACCAGCTCATAAGGCTTAATATTGAGCATCCATGGTAGTAATTTCTTCATTAGGTGCACATGGGTTTGTATCCTATGGTACTAGACATGCAAAAGGTAATCTAATGCCCTGCTACCATTGGTCCTTTGGTACAGATTTCTACTCATCTCATACTGAAAATCTTAAACAAGTTGCACTTACTCTTATGACTCATCTACACAATGTAATTAGTATACAACATGACAGATAACCTGTGACCAAACACTTGGTAACGACTGGCATAAGAACAATGGAAATCTCTCTAAAATGGTCCTAAATGTCTGTGTGGCCCACAAATGAAGACATTAGACGAAGTCTTATCTTCCTAACGTCAATTGCACATGGCTTTTGTCCCAGAATACTAGACAACGAAAAGGACAGTGCTTGCCTTGTTGCCACTAGTCCTTTCATTATATAACTCCACCATATTGCAGTTTTTCATTCATCCAGTACCAAGTAATCCCTGTAATCTCCCGTCTCCTCTATTCCATTGCAATACATTATCATTCCAGTTCAAAGTTTTCCAGAGATTAAAAAATGGTAAACACCAAAGTGCTAATAAAATTGGCAAGGAAGTGGAAGAGGACGGCTGCCATTGGAAGGAAAAGGATTTCTAGTCCTAGCACAGCCTGTGAGTCTTCTGGGACCTGCGGTATATCATTATCTGTGACTCCTAAGGGTCACTTTGTAGTATACTCTACTGATAAGCAACGATTTGTCGTTCCACTTTCCTATCTCAACAATGTAGTTGTACGGTATCTTTTTGACAAATCAGAAGAAGTTGGACTTTTAAGTGAAGGGCATATTACATTGCCAGTCGATGCATACACAATGGAGTACTTAATTGCATCAATAAGCAAAGGCTTAGACGAGGAACAGGAAAATGCTTTGCTTTTGTTTGTGGCCAGTGGTAGCTGTTCACCGTGCTTAACTTCCACATTAATTAGTGAAATGAGATGTCAGCCAATATATGTTTTGTAGCTGACAAATATTTGTAACCATGTAAAAATTTTGTAAATTGTATCAATGATCCTATATATCATATTTCCTTCTTATTTTGTATCTTCGTTGACCATCTCATTTTAACAATCTTGATTTGTGTATGTGGCCTGTTTGAGTTCATGGTTTTATGCTTAGATATGTGCCGCCATACCATTTTTTATGAACTTCATATATTGGCATATTGATTTTATATTATATAAAAAGGAAAAAAAGAAAAAAAAAAAAAAGAAAAAACGTTAACCTGCACTAATTTTCTGGTGTTTCATTTGCTTAGCTTCAATCTAGATTTAACAAGTTCGCTTCTTAAGAGAGAACATTTTTGATATCAAACTTATATGCATATGTTAATGCACCTCACCCTGTTTCAATCTACAAAAAGTGGATCCACACAGGAACTTTCCCATATGAAGGATCAATAAATGTAGTTGTCAGGGACAAGAACATTGTAGGAATAAAATTATTACCACCCACAGAATATATCTGCATAATCAAGTCCATATACTTAAGTACGTGGTTCGGGGGCCCATGAATCCATGAGGAACCTTGCCATTAAGCATAACTTAGATTAAACATTCATCTTGTTGTACACCATCGACTTCTAAGGAGGGAGACATACAAGCTCCCAATTATCAGTAGTATGCAAAGAAGACCTCTCCTCTATCCAGAAAGGAATAGAGATTCCACTGTTTTTGGAATGGAAACATTCCAGTAGATAAACAAGCATATCAATCAAGACAGCTATAGTAGCAGATTCTTCCACTATGTAGCTCTGTTTTTTGCATCGATAGGAGCAATAAAATGGTCGTAGTGCTTTTAACAGATATGAAGGATTGAAAGTCAGCAGAAAAGTATTCTTTTGCATTGTCGTCCCTCCTCAGAATGTGAATTTGCACACCAGGTTTATAATCTCCACATGAAAGGAGAAAAAAATGCAATAGAGTTTGGATCTAGCTTTCGTTAGATATAACCAAGTCATTCTAGACAAACATTGACAAAAGAATAAATTATGACTTCTAGACATCGACATTACATAAACATCTTCGTGAACTTAATGAAAAGGTGAACTATATCACTGTATGACTACTTGTAATTGAGATATGACTGTGTTCCCTAAACTAGCATAGCTACTAAGACTATGGCCCAATCAAGTCCAAACTTGGATAGGAGTTGCAAGAGTCAGATAAACAGTAGAGGAATCCAAAAATTAGCTAAGCCCTCTGACTCGTGCCATGTGCCAATCATCTAGCCAGTCTTCTAATCCTGGACAACAGCAGAAGGAACAGAACAATTCAAGTTCTTGGTAAGGTAACCTATAGTTGATAAATATCAGGTTAAAAGCACATTGAGGAAGATACAACACAGATGATAAGCAAAAAGAAGGAAGATTTGATTTGCTGCAATCCCCTCCATAGAATGAATTATAACCAAACATGTAGTTGATCGCATTGACAAGATCCATGGAGAAGATAACCAAGAGGCATTTGTGAGGATTGTGGTAGAACTATTATGCTAAAAAAATGCCATAGAAGAAGCTTCATGCTGCTCAACTTGAAGCTTAAGCAATTTGTCGCTTAAGCGACTCACCTCTTCCTTGCTAAGTATTAGCTATTGCAAAGGACGTCCATTTAAGTCTCAAAATGTTTCATGAGTATGACCATCGTGTCTACAATATGAGCATGGCTTTCGCCCATTAGACTTTCCCCTTTCACAATTTCCTCTAAATCTATTACTACTTTGTCCACCTCCCCTTCCAAAATGCCACTAAAACCAAGAAACTTTGGTACCCTGTATGAGAATCCTTCATATCACGAGCAATGAACCACTAGAGAAGAATGACCTCTGGAGCAGAAGAGAGCGATGAACTACAGAATACAATAGAAATACAATGACCATGTGTGGCTATGAAGTGAACAAATTTTACCACAACCCAGAAGAACATGAAATATGGAATTTGGTTTTTGTTTGGTAAAGAACTCTCTGTGCATCGTCATAATCAACAATCTTTTGGAGGGAAATATCTGGTGACATCCTGGCTTTACACGTCAAAAAGTTATTAACTGCAATGAAACTTTTGCCTTTGTCTACTTAGTAATAATGCACAAAGTAGAAAGGTGAAGTAAAACATCTTTATTAGAATAAATCATAATCATTTATACAATGTTTGTATGACTGAATTTCTACAACCTAACTGAATAAGAAGAGCAAAATTTGGCAAGCAAGTTTCAATAACTGGAAACTAGGAATTGCTGCTTTATTTGTTTCTCTTAGAGGTAACTAGAGAGTGAGCACCTTTGGGTTGTGAGGCACCTGAGCAGAGCTTGCTCCACATTTCTGTCAATTCTTCCTTGGATCATTGAGACAATGTGCTGCATAACAGTAGCATCATATGTCAACCTAATAGGTCCATTGCTTGGCAAGCCAAATTCTTCCTCAGATGTTGAAGAGCTCTCTAGTGATATAATTTTCCAGGTAATTTATTAGAAATATGAAGCGTCTTTGGTCTGCTGTGTATACAACAAAACGACCTTTGTTGGCCACTTTTGAAGTGCTTTCTTTGTCATCTTTTCTCGATGCTGGAAATGAGATCCTTTTCCATCTCAATATAGCTAGTCTCTGCCACTTCCTGGCCATCTTGACAGTGTTTCCTTGGACTGATCATATCGCCCTTTTGGAAGTGGAATAGGGAAAGACAGTTAATAAAAGTTGAAACAAATTTGAAATGCTGAATGTAATCTGGTGATTATATTTTCAGCTACTTGATTGGTTAATCTTTTTATCTCAGAATTAGAGCTACTTATTGACACGATTATAGAAAAGACTAGGGGATGGAGTAACTTTGAATGAAAATGAGAAAAAGGTGCGTATGGTGAAATATGTATTCATGTATGTATATATATAGATAATTTTTTTTGAATTGATTTTAACAATTAATACCTTCATAATGGCTACCTTTTGTTAAAATTGACTTGAATGACATGTACTTTTACAATGACTACATTTGTTTTTAATATGGCTATAATGGAAAATACTTTGGCAATGGTTTTTTTTTTTTTCAAAAAAATACACAAAGAAAAAGTAATTAATAGATTATTTTAGAAAAACTTTTCCTTACATAATAATGGGAATTGATGCAACGACTAAAATTAGTCCACTGATACATTCAACTTTTACGCTTTTTTGTATGGTTGGTTTGTTGTAATTGGTCAATCATGTACAATGGGTTTATCGATCGATCTAAGAGACATCTTGAATTGATGACATGTAAAGAGATGTCATTAAGAAGAGCATGGGAGGAAAAACATGCAAACTTAGTATCTCAAATGTGTGTGTGTAACCTTGGAATCGTTCTTGATAAAATTACTTATTTGATCTTCTCTAAAGTAATTTTAGTAGAACTCTGATGTTTGCCTCAAATTAGTTCTAAATAAATTAAATGAAACGAGAAGCCTCCTATTTATAAAATTTGAGGTTAATCTTATTTGTCGAGTAGCTTTAAGATGAATGAGTGAGATTGAGGCTTATTATTGAAACTTAAGTCTCTTCTTTAGCGTTCATGACCTTGGATATAGGCTTAAGGCTTATGATAATTAAAAAAACCCATTTTTTCTTTAAATAAATTTAAAGTACACTTAAACCTCTTTAAGGCCTAATAAAGCCAAACAAAACCCAAATGAGCTCAAAAAGGTGGTTTTGAAGTTTACTTTTTGCATGTGCGATAACTAATTAAAGCTAAGAGCATAAAATCCAGTTTGTCGATCCCCATTTTGAGTTTGCAAAGCCAAATCTTCTTAAAACATTCTTAATAGAGCTGATTTCTTAGATTCTGTCATTAGCCTAAGACATTAGTCCATAGCATTAAATTGGGTTAAAGGCTCAATTATCAAAATGATACTCTATAATTTCATGAGAAATTTCATTAATAGTAATTAGAACAATTGCTAGATGGAAATAAAACTACTAATTGCTACTTTTGATCAATACCCCTTCACACTTCTCCTCAATTCATTCCCTTTGAATTTCACCCTTTAACAATATATCAGAAAATATTATTTTTGTTGACTACTCTAGTTGCTTGCAGCATTCCTTTTGCTTCTAAACTTCATTAAATTTACGTCGGACCTTAACTATGTCTCGATTTGTATTGCTTAAGTCTTCTAGCTTCTAAATGAATCCTTGCATTGCCTTACTATTTTCAAGCTTTTCATTACTCTTCCTTGAAGCTATTGCTTTATTAGTCGACATTTCATTAGTGCATCATAGGATGAACTAATATATGCTCTAACTTTACTTAGCTTAGTTTGCTTGCTTCTGCCATTTTTTTTTTCTTCTTTAAGTTGGGGGCATTTGAAATTAAACTTCTATTTTGATTTATTACATAATATTAACCAACGATACTCTACTATGTATTGTTTGTCCTCATTTTGTTTGTGTCGCATCCCTAAAGGGGTCCTAATAGAATTACCCTAAAATCGTTGTAGTACGTATGCACTCGCAATATAAAGATTGCTTTACAAATTAGAGATTGTAAGACTTTAGTTGAATATTTGCTCATTACATTTAATCATAATATATGTAGTACATTTATATGAAAATTTTTATGGAAACCAATATTCTACAGTTCAAAACTTCAAAGAATCGAAATCCTCTACTAAATAATAAAATTGGACTATCAAAACCTTTTAAAGAGTATTGGTTCGAATAAGTCTAAAGGGGTAGAGATTATGAAAATAAAACAGCACGTATTTTAATATTCTCCCTCATACAGTTTAAGTTCAGTCTAAATTATATTCCATCCTATACATATCTTTCATAGTCTAAATTTTATACACTCATTACTTAGCCTCTTACTCGTTCATGATTTTGATATAACTTACAAGATAGACTATTAGGGGGTAAGCAAAACCATGGCTCAATGAGATCATCCCTCATACCATACAATAAGCAATTAGTAAACAAGTTATCAATCATTATTATGTAAGGCATATATAACCTTATGAATGTAACAATATACACAGTTATTCAAAAACTGTGTACAAGCTTAGATTTACGCCTTCCAGTCACTAGGGGTTATGGAATAAGTACCAACATGTCAACTTTAGGCACTACCATTTCAAGCTAAAATGCCCTTGGCCCAATGTCACTTTAATTAATATATCAAAATATTGTAAGGTCAACTCAAGCAGGGTTTACTTTAATATTGACATAATAATTTGATAACACATATATGGTCAATAGCATAGGTAGCCTTAAGTGGTTAAATATACAAGCAAAGCCTCAATTAATGAACAACATTCCCTAATACAACGGTAGTTTCTAAAGGTCGGGACGAGATTACATCAAATAAAGCATTACCCTTGCATCACCTCTCTGTGCACCTACGTGATACTAATGGCTTTCTTCATAGAATTGTGCAATGTATGTCCAATTAAAATTTTACGTTGTAAAATTGTTATATTCATTACAAGGTAACCAAATAAAATAAGGTAGACACTTAACACCAAGAAAGTAATTAAAAAACCTAACATCTAATTTTCAGTTTCATATACTTTAAAATACTTTTGCACAATATGGCAAGTAATATAAAACACATGTATTTCTCATACTCCTAAGCAATTCAATTTCATATCATATATTAATTAAAGTTTAACTATATTACAAGCACAAGCAAGTATAATAATCATGGAGAGTCACTCGCCTATCCACCATGTCTAGTCAAAATAGTTCTCTTGAAGGTAATGCACGAAGGAGTTATAAAAGTTTGTATCACCTAGACAAATACAAGTACTTTGGGTGTCTATTGTTGAAACAAAGATAAAATATACTCGATTGACTAGTTTGCTTCACTTTCTGCCAGTTTGAACCAAAACTTTAATTTAATGTTATTTATTTATCATGATTTCGTTTTTAACAAATAAATCATCATTTTAAATGTTAAAAAGCTCCAGACTTACGTGGGTTATATTTTCCTAAAGCTAAGTCTAGTTTGTATGATAGTCTAGTTTGGATTTTTTATTCTTGTAAGTAGTTTTGTAACACCTCAAAATCTAGAACGCTGCAGTTCACCATATGTCCTTAGTTTCTACTGATAAGTCAGGCGTTTAAGAACTTGTAACTTGTTTAAATTCAACATTTAAATATAAATATATTAACTCTCATAACAAATAATATCCTCAATTCACAACTAAGAGTAACATAATAAACCACTCAATTCCCTAAGTACAATAAATATTTGACATAACCTATGCAACTAAATAAAGAGCTCATAGCTTAACATAATCTAGGCCTAGTATTTTCATGCATCTTGACCCACCATTAAGGTAACAGTAGTCTTCATCTTCAAATAGTGATCGTACCTTACATCATCATAATGCTCTACATCATTAATAATACCTAAATTTACAGCTAAAAAATAGTAACCTTTGTAAAGTGAGTTAACGCTTAATACAAGATACCATATACATATGCATGAAGATACATGTAACAAGACAAGAACACATATGAGTGTCAACATAAATGTAACCAACAACTAGTTTTAAATCTTATTATTTAAGTCTATAAAAAGCACAATTTCATGTTCTAAAACTTGAGGTTACTTATGACTATATAAATATTACATAGTCTTCAAGTAGCTTTAACTTGTAGGCATTGTCACTAATTTTCTAGAGAACTCTAAAAGGTCCTTCCGCCTTTGCAGATAGCTTGTTCTTCCTTTTATTCAGGAACTGCTTCTTGTTAAGGTGTAGCCATACCAAGTCTCCCGGTTGAAACTATTTGGCTTACTGACCCTTGGTCTTTTCATACATTATCTTAGCAGTTTGATCGATGTGCCGAGTGACCTTGTTGTAGATGTGCTAGAGAGATTGTACTTTGGCCAAGGCGTTAAGGTCCTCTTGCGCAGGTACTGGTACATAAGTGTGGTCGAGGGGCAACTCGGGATTGAATCCATAGACTACGTCAAAGGGAGTCTGCTTGGTGGTGTTGTGTATAGTTCAGTTATAGGCAAATTCGACCATAAGCAGGTAGACGTCCCAATTAGCCATGTTCTTGCCTATTGTAGCTCAGAGTAGTGACCCCAAAATACAATTAAACACCTTTGTTTAGCCGTTGGTTTGGGGGTGATATGAGGTAATGAAAAGCAATTTAGTTCCTAGCCGACACCACAAGGTTCTCCAGAAATGGCTTAAGAACTTTTAGTCTCTGTCAGAGACTATACTTCTCGGCACGTTGTATATTCGCATAACCTCCTGTAAGAAAAGAAAAGCAATAGTTGAAGCATCATTAGGTTTGGTACAAAGTACGAAGTATGTCATCTTACTGAACCGATCTACGACGACCATTATAGAATCTTTTCCTTAAGTAATTCTCAGCAGTTTGAGAACAAAGTCTATACTTAGATCAATCCACGATCTTGTCGGAACAAGTAAAGGCATTACTTTCCCTTGTTTGGCTCGGCACTTGGCCTTTTTAGACACAACACAACCTTCAACCACTTAGTGCACATCCCTTCGTATTTTGGGCTAAAAAATTTAGCCATTTGATAGTTCATAGGTTCTCAGCTCTCTAAAGTTTCCGAAGAGTCCGCCAATATGGGCTTTTCTGATTAATAATTCCCATAGGGAACAAGTTGGTGCGTACAATTTCCCCCTTCGGAACAGATATCCATCCTCTACATAATACTCGTCCACTATCCTCCCATCCATCCATCATAAAATTATTAGTCCAAAGTGTGGATCCTCGGAGTACTGTTCTTTGATATTCATAAAATCAAATAGTCTGGTTTGCAGTTCTAACAAGAACGCATGCCTCCTTGAAAGAGCATCTACAATTATGTTGCTCTTTTCTTGTTTGTATTTGATCACAAAATCGAATCCCTTAAGGAATTCAACCCATCTTGCCTACCGATTGGATAGTTTGGTCTGACTTCGGAGGTACTGCAGTAACTCATAATCAATATATATGACAAATTCTCTCAGCAATAGATAGTGCTGCCATACATTGCAGTGCTCAGATTAGTGCCAAGAGTTCTTTATTATATACGGAGTAATTTAACTACGGTCCTTGGAGCTTCTCACTGTGGAAGGCAACTGGTTGGCTTTCCTACATCAGGACAACGCCTATTTCAGTGCCTGACGTATCACACTCTAGTTCAGAAATTTTGTCGAAGTCAAGGAGTACTAACACTAGGGTAGAGGTCAACTTCTTCTTTATCTCGGCGAAACTCCTCTCCTCCCTTTCTCCCTGTTGGAAGTTAGTGATTTTCTTCGTTAATTCAGTAAGTGGTGTAGCGAGGGTACTGAAGTTCCTAATGAACCTTTGGTAAAATGAAGCTAATCCATGGAAACTCCTTACGTCAACATAAGTGGTAGGGGTTAGCCATTTAACAATTGCTCAGATCTTCTCATCATCAACTCGCAAGCCTTCTCTACTAACTACATAGCCCAAGAATATCACTTCATGTTGGCAAAAACAATATTTCTTTAGGTTGCCAAATAATCTCTCGGTACAGAGAATATCTAAGACTGCTCTGATGTGTTTACAGTGACTTGGCTTGTCGGTACTGTAGATCAGGATTTCATCGAAGTACACTACGACACACTTCTTGATGAGATATCTCAATACATGGCTGATAAGCCTCATGAAGGTACTCGGGGCATTTGACAAGACAAAGGGCATGACCATCCACTCGTAAAGTCCATATCAAGTTTTGAACGTAATCTTCCATTTGTTTCTTGGCTTCATGTGAATTTGATGGTAGCTGGGCTTGAGATCAATCTTATCGAAAATTTTGGCTCCACTTAGTTCATCCAACATGTCTGCTAACTTCAGGGTCGAATACTTATATTTAATCGTGATTTTGTTCACAACTTGGCTGTCAACCAGGTTCCATCCTTCTTCAGCACTAGAAGTGCAAGTACAACACAAGAGTTGAGACTCTCTCTTATGTATCCTCTTTCTAGCAACTCATTGACTTGACATTGAAGCTCAAAAGCTTACTCAGGATTCATGTGATAAGCTGGTTTATTCGGCAGTACAACGCCGGGCATTAAGTCAATCTAGTACTCTATGCCTCAGGTTGAGGGCAACCCTTTAGGTAATTGTTTTGGGAACAGGTCGATATATTCATCTAATAGTTCCTCCACTTCCTGAGGTAATTCATCCCGCCCCTTCATTTCCAGTAGCCACCTGACCAAAAGGAGGGTTGGTTTATCAGGATTAATGGCCTCTCAAAGCTTGGATCTACTTATCATTAGAGCTATCTTCGATCCACGAGCAAGTTTCATTTGTAACTTATGAACCTCTCTCGACAGCATCGGATTCAGCGTGATTTTTCAATCATCCTTCTTGAACATGTAGGTATTCCTATAACCGTCGTGGATGACTCTCCTATCAAACAGCTACGGTCTTCCTAGTAACACATGGGAAGTGCATATGAGCAGTATGTCACAGAGAATCTGGTCAAAGCAATTGCTGATAGCGAGTGATAGTAGTACTTACCAAGTGACGTATAATGCCCCCTTATCACTTAACCATTGCAACTTGTACGGTTTTGGATGTTCAATAGTTGGCAACCTCAGTTTTGAGACGAGGTCGGTTGACGCTACATTAGTGCAACTCCTATTGTCCACGATGAGGGTACCTGTCTGTTCATTCACCTTACAGATAATATGAAATAAGTTCTTTCTCTGCTCCTCCTTTCATAAGGGTTCCACGCTAGTAGTGCGTTGAACAACCACGGGTAGCTAGTTTAAGTCCTCAGCATACACATCTTCTTCGATCAACTCTTTCTCAGCATTCTCATTCTCGGTAGGAACCTCCTCCTCCTTGGGTTCCTCATCCATACACTCTACGTCTAACTTCGGGATGTGTCCCTTAATGACCATTGTCCTTCGGTTCGGGCACTGAGTAACCTTATGTTTGAACCATTGGCACTTAAAGCAATTGATCTGGCTGGTCTTCCTACCAAACCCTTGCCTCTTCTCATACGTTTGGGTCAGCACTACATCTTCGGGATGACTTTTCTACTTGGCTCTAACATTTATCTTACTTCTTGGTTTGGTACTAGGTAGTATCCGGTGACTTGCCTGTCCAGGTTAAATAGTTGGTACTCTGGTCGTTACTCAGCTTCTTCTTTGCCTCTTTATCTACTGGGCAATCCAAATAACTTCATCCATTGTATCAAATCATTGGAGTCCCATAATGTCTAAGATGTCTCCTCTCAACCTAGTGACAAACCTTGAAACTATTCAAGCAGGTGGTTTCTCCACTTTGCATCTTATCATAAGCATTTGGAATTCTTGAACATATTCATCAACAATTCGGCTTACTTATCTCAACTCCCGAAGTTATGTGAAAGTATCTTGGAGATATGTTTCCGATATGAATCTGTTTCTAAGCACCCTCTTCATCTTAGGCCAAGTATTAATCTCTCGATACCCTTCTCTTCTTCTCATAACTTGAAAATTCTTCCACCACATGGCGGCATAACTTGAAAATTCAACAGTAATAGTCATCGCTTTCCGTAATCCTCATACTGGTAATAATCAAACATATGCTCCACCTTCTCTTTCCAATCCAGATATTCGTCAACATTCCCAAATCCATTGAAACTTGGAATCCGAAGCTTTACATGGTTAGATGCTTTAGGGACTCATATACGCTCTTCTTTAAAATCTTTGTCTTCCTCCTCATCAAGCTCTCTTAAGTCTATCTTTCACATTACTCGTTCTCTAACTCCTTTACCTCGAAATAGTCAAGTTGGGTTCTAACCTCTAATAAGTTGAGCAGCTTATGGAGTGTTTTGTACGGCCTCAATAGGTCGACTAGATAGTACATGAACAGCTTGGGTCAGATCTACCAGGAGGTTAACTACTTCATCGATCTCTTGTTAGTACTTTTAGGAGTTCCCTAAGATTGACGCCTTTGGTAGACAACTCCACTATCATCATTGGTACTAATATTCATATTTGGGTCTATTATTTTTCTTCATAGATTCAGAATTTAAATAAACACTTTAGAAAGTGAACAACTAATAACACCGTAGTCAAATGAATACAATAATTGACTATATTTCACACTAGTAAAATAGAACATAACAGAAATCCAAGAAAAGTTAACTATAGTTCACACAAAACCTCTACTCTAATACCTAGATGTTGTGAACCATAACTAAGAATAGATAAGGCTAGTCGTTGAATGGGTTCGAGCTTGTAGAAAGCTCGAAAAGAGTCAATGGGGAAAGGCACGAAAGGGTGAAAGCAAAGAATGAAAACAGTAAGCAAAACCCACGAACAGCTCCAAAGGATATGATGCACAAATGAAACTTTCGAGGACTCATGGTATAATTCGATATAATGCACGAATTGGTCTAATAAGGTTACTTGTCATCTAACCTTGCTTAAGGGAAAGTATAAGAGTGATGCTGAGAGTAAACAACAGTATTTACGTAAGGAAGAAGATACTTTAAAGTGTATTGAAGATTATCTAATCTATTATAACTATAAGTACAAGGGTATTTATACCTACAAAAAGGACATTTCCTAAAGGGGAGCAATGTACATGTTATAAATGGGAAAAAATGAATATATAAGAAAAATAATCATTAGTGCTATAGATTCTGCATGTGATACTGTATATGTGGTGATGTGGCATTGGTGAGGTTGTTAGGAGATGTGGACAAAAAGTACGGAAAGATAGGCTTGTCCGAGGAAGGATAACTTAATTAATCCGAATTCTCTCTCTCGGCTTCTCAACAAAGATGATGCTGAGTGATTTTACGACTCGGCACTAGAGAGTACTCATCTACTTAACAAACCACAGAATAATGGGCTATCATACGGCATGACATTAAAGGTGACTTAGCAAGGAAGTACTCGATCTCGGTAGGAATTGGTTAGAGCATAAGGATTCGATGTACTAGCCCCTCTAGTCTTTGGGCTCGGTTGCGATTCAAGGGTCCTGTAACTTGATTCCCATCACCCCCCACATGCAATATCATTACCATTGTAGAGGCAAGGAAAAGAGAAAGATAAGCTTCTTAGGTGTGTAGTTGATCTAATCCTAAAGTGCTCATGTTGGCTAAAGGACATGGTGATAATGTTGTTGCGCTGATGTTATGATGGAGGCACTAACGTGGTAAGGTTAGTGTCCGTACTAGCGAAAGGTTGGGGCAAAGTTTGTCTAAGTTGGGTGACTCAAGGGTAAAATAGGGGCGATAGACCTAAGTAAGCTACCACCTGGGCTGAGCTGGGTGCTCCAGCTTTGAGGCAATACAAGTAGATTCTGGCCTCTTGGGGCAACGAGGAATGTTAAACAATTAGTGGCCACATGGCCATGGCAAAGATATCCGAATAGGTAAAGGAAGAGCAAGGCTAGATTAGAGTGTCCCAATGAGACGTAGCCTTACTAACATGTCATGGTAGGCATAGAAGGTAAAAGGACCTGGGCAAAGCTTCTTGAAGAAGCTAAGCTTTCCAAATTCTCTATTTGGCATATGTTTCCTAATTGCATTTATTACTCTATGACATCTATCATGTCATGTACGATTGTGTATGTAGGAGTAGTTATCACATAAGATTGTCCAATCAAAACCCTCGACAAGTATCACTATTATGCTTCCTTAAGGGGATCGCGTTTGTATAGATCCATAGATTTTGCGCTTATAAATACCCTTTAGTGCCATCATTTGCACTCTTTCTTTATCTCTCTCTCGATATACACTTATCCAAAACACTCTCAACAAATTCTCTAACCTTATTAACTCTTCATTCTCTCGGTTTCCAACTTCTTTTCAAGTTTTGCTCTTCATTATCAAAATGTTGACTAATAGTAGAGCAAACATAGGTTAGATGCCTTTTGATGCATCCAAATACAATATGATGGCTAACTCTAAAGCCACAAGGAGTGACGCTCCCCATGACCCTCCTTATAGAGGAGAGGACAGAGTCTTATCACTGATACAGTTAGACGAGAGGTCAAGAAAGGAGGTAGAGGCACTAGATAGAGCAAGGCTCATTAGCACCGTCCTTAAGAACGTTTATGAGGACGATACCTTACTAGAGGTTATGGACTTATTCACCAAGCTAGAAATAGACAAAGGTCTAAGTGGTTAAATCACTAAGAGTAAACTCTTTGTCGTTAACTGGGTTGTAAGCAATTTCATGGTTAGATCGACTCTAGGTTAAACAGTACTGTAGACACCTAATTTTTGCCCCTTTATAGTCTTAATCGTTATTTTTACAAAAAGGGTCCTAATTAAAAATAAATAAATAAAAAATAAAAATAAATAAAAAATAAGAAAAGGAAAAATTATAAAAATTTTGTAGATTTTTAGGAAGTAATTTATATTAGGAATAATTAGTTTTAGTGTTAATTTTAATTTTAGTTTAGTTAAAAATTTTAGTTTAGGGAATCAGATAGTTTAAATATAATTCAATAGTAATGAATGTTAATATACAGGTCAACGGCTTAACTGATAAGTAGCGGAGTATTTGGGTGGATTTAGTTTGAGGTCTTGGGTTCGAGTCTCAGCAGGCACCTATGTCTTTATTTTTCTAACTTTGCAAAAGTGAGATTTAAAATCAGATTCATATCTAATCAAATCATATGAATATTAGTTAAATTAGATTTGAATTAAATTTGAATCTAATTTAGTTAATGAATCAGATGTAATTAGATATGATATGATATGATTTGGTTTAGACTTTATATAAACAACATAAATGTACAGAAAAAAAGGAGGACTTTCAGATAATAGGAATTCAGATCACAAAACAATACAGCAAAAAAAACATCATCCGGTGAACTACATTGTCAGAGTCCGACAAACACTATGGATTTACTGAATCTTGCTGCTGTTCAGCAGGAGCCTTATGCCGCTGACTCTAACCCCAACTTTCTATCTTGAATTGAAGATAAACAGCAGCCGTCTAGAGTCGAAACTATGCAGCAGCGAAACAATCTAACTCTAATCAACCGTACGTGCTCACACACAGATACAACTGTAGCCGCAACTCCCGCCCCAACACATCCATAATTCCAATACGACAGCTATTGCAATGACTGCCACTCAGCCGCAACCACAGTTCTGACGCCCGCAAATCATTGATGCCAATGCATGACAACAACAACCGAACACAGCTACAACGACTCATCCTCAGGCCATGCCATTCTTTATCCCAATCATGCACGCCGTCTTCACTACAATAAGCTTACAATTGTCTCCATTCTCTCTAACGGTGCAACTTAGTGATACTTTACTGCAGCAGCTCCAGTTATTTCCGTCGATCAGTAGCACTCGAAAAGCAACAACTTCACCGTGAATAGCTGTTGTCCTATTGTTTGCAAACATTCGCACAACAGTCCACGCATACAACAGCTCACACACGCACTTGTTGTCGATGATCTGCAATTCCATTCAGCCGCACAACGGTCCACGTCGATTGATTACATTGAAGACAACAGGCAGCAGTACATTCACAGCAGCCATACAAGTCCATCGCTGACCTGAATTCCTATAGCAACCGCTACTCCACCACTATGACTTCGCACGAATCCATAATAGCAAGCTCCAACGTCGATTAGTACACTCCACAATCTGATACCGTCGTTGCTCCATCTACGTCATTGTCGTGTAAGAACAAGTCAGGTTCAGTTTTTTCAAATCTTAGTTTTCTTATTTTATTTCATTCTTTTATTTATTTATTTATTTATTATCATTATCATTATATTATTAGTTCATTAGTTATTTGATGCAGTATATGTGTATATGATTATATTAGTTTAGGTGACTCATTAATATTAGTTTTTTATATATTAAGTAAGTTAGATAACATTACTAATCTATGTAGGTAGATAATTGTTTAAAAAAAATAGAATATATATATGTATATTAGTCTAAGAATTTTTAAGATTATGTATATTTTTAGGATTTTCTCACTTAGAAATTTATTTTTGGAAATAAAAAATAATAAAATCCAGTTTTAGAAAAATAAGGCTTTTAGAGAATTTTCGTAAAATAGAATAAAAGGACTTAGTGAATTAGGACCCTTTTCGAGTTTTGAAAAACTGAATTGATAATAATGTAAACTCGGTTGGTTTTAAAAAAATTAAAATAAATCAATACACTAAATTTTTCGAAAAGAACTACGATCGTCTGATCTCGGCTAGCGAGTATGTATGTACCTTCGGGGCGACAATAAAATATGTAGAAACTTAGGTTCTTTTTTCTTTTAATTTTATTTATTTATTTTTAAATATTATAATTAGAAGAATAATCCTAATTTCGGTAAATAGATAGTGGTACCCGTTAGGGTTTAATAGGTTAGCCCCCGAACTTGGAACCCTTTGTTTCTTCATTTAAAATTGAAATCAAAGACCGGTAGTCAAAATCGTAATCAATCTACCTAATTGATTACAGTTTCTTTTCTTTTTCCGACTTCGGTCCGGTGGCGACTCCAAAAAATTATTTTCAATAAAAAATAGGAATTTCTCAATTTCTTTAGTTGAGGATTAATATTAAATGGGTTAGGGTTTAGTATTAATTAGGAAATGAGAAATTAATTTTAAATAAAAGAAATCGAAAAATTAGGCTTGACAATTTTACGACTCCACTAGAGACCGCTAGAGGGCTAGCCATTAGAAGTTACCAAAAATAAGATTATTTAAAAAAAATGAAATAATAAAAATAATAAAAAAGAACTTAGGTATGTTATTTTATGTATTTGTTTATTTTATTTATTTGTTTTTTACTAACATTTTTTTTATTGTTATGGTAGTTTATTTAAGGGGGAATTTTGGGGGGAATTTACTATTATTTTGTTTTTCAACATCATAAATATATGGTAGATACGATTAGAATCAGGCTGTCTTAGGATCTTAGGAGGGGGGCCATTATGTAAGCTTCGGATGTTGTGGGGTAACCACCTTCGAGGGCCGATCAGGCTACCCCACTCAAGTTCAGATGCAACCACAGAATCGTTGCTTTGAAAAAACGTAGTGGTTATAGAACTTGAGAACTTTAGAACCCACCCTTTTGCATTACATAAAACCTTTTTTCAAAAATAATTGCAAGAACTTATGATGTGGCAAACCTAAATTGATAAGGGCAGTTGTGAAGTTGTGATTGTAATTGTAATCTTTCCTTGTACATAATTTATAATTATTTTATGTAAAGTTTAGAATACGTTGTAATTGTAATTTTAATTTTGATTTTGATCTCGAGTCAAGGGGCTTCCAAATAGATTCATGTCTACCCAGCTCATTGGCCTTAAAAGATATTCTTGATATGGTTCCAACTTTTTAGCCCAAATAAGTAAGAATTTATTAGGAATAAAATTGGGCTCATCTTACCCCTATAGAAGAGCCTTATAAATATTACTTTAGTGTGGGTCTTAGTATATCTATGGGAGTCTGAATTGATTGCTTTTTGTTTGGGCCCATCCCTTACGGAGTAAATAGAAAAAAAAAATAAAAATAAAAAAAGGAAGCCAAAACAAAAGAATCAAACCTGTAAAATAATACGTAGTTATTATTTTGCCTAGTATTCTACTAACCAGAAATATTCATTCTTTTACATAAATTTAGCATTTTGTAAATAGCCTTCTTCATTTGGAATAAATAAGATTTAGATATTTTCTTTGTTTAGTCTTTTATTATTCAGAATTCCTCGCTTGTAAATTGACCCTTAGTAACGATAAATTGTATAAGCTTGTATATAGAATTCTACGAAAGCAATCCTCCGTAATCATCCATTTACAATCTCATCGCTTGGGCTCTGTAACATGAAAGCCTTCACATTTTCTTTCTCTCTTTATAAAATAAAAAAAAGGAAGAAAAAATAAAGAAAAGAAATTTGCTAACGGTTACAAATCCTTATAGAGTTCGGGATAAACACAATTACTTAGCCCATTAAAGCAGCTAACCTAAACAGATTCACTTGGCCCAAGAAAATAACCAACCAAACTCGAACCTTAGCCCATCGAGATGATTCCACCAACTCAATGCCCCTGAGTCATCAAGTCTAACCATGAACTGGACCAAAACACAAAGCCATTAAACACTATCCTAAGCTTGATCCTCGGTACAAACAAAAAAGGCAATTCATTAGTCCCTTCTACTTCAAAAGTTGTTAGTTCCAGCCTATTCGAACTCTAAAGAACCTAACCTAAAGTCACATATGGAAGCTTAAGGGCGTTAAGACTTATAAGTCTAAGGCATGGGGCATTTAGTCTTTGAAATTTCATAACTGGGGCATAGGGCATTTAGTCTTTGAAATTTCACAACTGGGGCATGTTCCAAGGAATTGGGGAGTAACGTCAATACCCTAAGGTCAATCAATCCCTATGTAAGGAATTGGTAACTCACTTTTAAGAAGTTTTGAATGAAAATAGGCAAGCTATATCCTATACACTAACCCTTAAATACTTTGAGAGTTAAGAGACATCATGGTGAGGATATTTTGGACTCATTCCTTAAAGGAGGTCCATTTTGAATTTGATACGCCGATTGAAATGAAGTTAGGCATTCGTTTTCAAATCCCAAACACAATTATCCTTTGATAACCCCGTTGGACTGATCTGGAGTCATTTCAAATGTAAACCCTATCAAGAACCACCCTACAGTGGGGCAATTCAGAGGTTAGGGTCATTGACTAGGGGAAAAGGAGAAAACTAATTTGTGCTTACCCCAGTAATAACAATTCAAGGATAATTTTTATTTTCAATAAATTGTTCCCTTTGAAAAAGAGTTAACATTTTTCCAAATATCCCAAAAGCCACACATACCTTACCTAAGCCAATGCACTCTGAACCTATACCTATGGATTTAAGGCCTTGATTCATCTAGAGACAAAAAATTGGCAAAAGAGATAGTTATTTTTGGGGAGAGAAAAGAAAGAAATGAAATAAAAAAAAGAAAAAAAAAGAAAATGAAAAACTAGGGAAAAGGAAAATGAAGAAATACCTAAATATTGGGCTTGAGAAAATCCCCAATCAAAGAAGGCTTAAGTTGCTCAAAAAACACAAGGCCTTAAATCGCATTCCTAACCAAAAACACAAAACCTCATATTCATTCAAAATCATGTTCTCAACCACAAACCAAAAACTCCATATTTAGTTTAAAATCACACTCCAAATCACGAACATAAACCCTTTCTATCCGCTCGATTCTCAAACACAAGACCTTCCCACCCACAATACCTCCCTACTCAAAGCTCTTCTAATTTTGAAGAATAATTTATCTAAGATAAAAATTATTTTTGAAACTGGGGCAAGCGCACATCTAGTTCATTCCTAAAGGTTCTTAACTTGTAAACCCGGGTTAGATGAAAACACTTCTTCAAAAATTGGCCCTCTCAATTAACTTTTTTTGAAACCATTTAACCAAAAGCCTAATTTACAATACTAAACCCAAAAATACCTGACAGATCGATCAAAGCATATCACTTACAAACTGGATTATAATTTCTAGAATAGTAATCAAGAGTGAAATCTAAACCAAAAATACGTAAGGAAGTCCTCTTCGATTAGACTAATCGTGAGTTACTTTTTCCTTACAAAATGAATGTTTAAGGCTTATCCAGTAGGCTCATTATCTAGGTTACAAACTAGGGTGGATATGAGATACCCTACATGATTATAGCATTCGCCTTTTAAATAGGGATTTGTATCCGTTAGCAAACTTTCAAGGAAAAAGAAGAAAAAAAGAAAATGAAAAGACATGAAAAAGAGAGGGAGAAAGTGGAGGCTTGTTACAAGTTTTTCCATTCCATTTCATCCATAGTAGCCAAATTTTCAATTCATGTTATAAACAGTTTTCACCAAATTCCTTGTTTGTAAATTTCTCAAATCAAGAGTTTTTTTTTAGTTGGCTATGGTCCTTAGTTTTACTTTCGATTGTCAATAGAGTTTAAGCGAGTCAAAAGGGTGCTTACCCTTTATCCGTTTTCTCATGGATATAGTTAGCTCATAGAGCACTGTTCCTATCCATATCTTCTTTAGCGCTTCAGTCAGCTTATGGAGCGCTATCTAGATTCATATTTTCATTTAAGGATCTAGCCAGTTCATAGAACGCAATCCTTATCTAAAGTTTCTTAAGCTTCCGACTAACTCCCAAAATAGTTCCAATTTATAATTTCCTAGGGATTTAGTAAGCTCATGGAGCACTATCCCAATTCAAAGTTTCCTTCATTTTTAGGTCTTAGCTAGCACAAAGGGCGCTTTGACCGCCTTGGTTAGTCAACTCATTAAGGGCACGACCAAGTTTTCTTCATATTTTTAGGTCTTAGCCAGCTCAAGGGGCACTTTGACTGCCTTGGTTAGTTAGCTCATTAAGGGCACGACCAAGTTTTCTGCATTTTTTAGGCCTAAGCCAGCTCAAGGGGCGCTTTGACCACCTTGGTTAGTTAGCTTATTAAGGGTACGACCAAGTTTTCTTCATATTTTTAGGTCTTAGCCAGCTCAAGGGGTGCTTTGATCGCCTTGGTTAGTCAGCTCATTAAGGTTACGACTAAGTTTCCTGCATTTTTTAGGTCTTAGCCAACTTAAGGGGCGCTTTGACCACTTTGGTTAGTTAGCTCATTAAGGGCACGAACAAGTTTCTTGCATTTTTTAGGTCTTAGCCAGCTTAAGGGGCGCTTTGACCGCCTTGGTTAGTCAGCTCATTAAGGGCATGACTAAGTTTCCTTCATTTTTTGGTCTTAGCTAGCTAAAGGGGCGCTTTGACCGCCTTCGTTAGTCAGCTCATTAAGGGCACGACCAAGTTTTCTTCATTTTTAGGTCTTAGCCAGCTTAAGGGGCGCTTTGACCACCTTGGTTAGTTAGCTCATTAAGGCACGACTAAGTTTCCTTCATTTTTAGGTCATAACCAGCTCAAGGGGCGCTTTGACCGCCTTGGTTAGTCAGCTCATTAAGGGCACAACCAAGTTTCTTTCATTTTTAGGTCTTAGCCAGCTCAAGGGGCGCTTTGACTGCCTTGGTTAGTCAGCTCATTTGGGTACGACCAAGTTTCCTTCATTTTTAGGTCATAGCTAGCTCAAGGGGCACTTTGACCACCTTAGTTAGTCGGGTGCTTTGACCGCCTTGGTTAGTAAGCTCATTAAGGCACGACCAAGTTTTCCTTTATTTTTAGGTCTTAGCCAGCTCAAAGGGCGCTTTGACCGCCTTGGTTAGTTAGCTCATTAGGGCACAACCAAGTTTTTCCTTCATATTTTCAGGTCTTAGCCAGCTCAAAGGGTGCGTTGACCGCCTTTGTTAGTCAGATCATTAGGGTACGACCAAGTTTTTCCTTCATATTTTCAGGTCTTAGCCAGCTCAAAGGGCGCTTTGACTACCTTGGTTAGTCAGCTCATCAGAGTACGACCAAGTTTTCTTCATATTTTTAGGTCTTAGCCAACTCAAGGGGCGCTTTGACCACCTTGGTTAGTCAGCTTATTAAGGGCACGACCAAGTTTTTCTTCATTTTTAGGTCTTAGTCAGCTTAAAGGGCGCTTTGACCGCCTTGGTTAGTTAGCTCATTAAGGGCACGACTAATTTTTTCTTCATTTTTAGGTCTTAGCCAGCTCAGGTAGTGCTTTGACCACCTTGGTTAGTCAGCTCATTAGGACATGACCAAGTTTTTCTTTATTTTTAAGTCTTAGCCAGCTTAAGGGGCGCTTTAACCGCCTTGGTTAGTTAGCTCATTAGGGCACGACCAAGTTTTTCTTCATTTTTAAGTCTTAACCAACTCAAGAGGTGCTTTGATCGCCTTGGTTAGTCAGCTCATTAAGGTACGACCAAGTTTTCCTTTATTTTTAGGTCTTAACCAGCTCAAGGGACACTTTGACCGCCTTGGTTAGTCAGCTCATTAAGGTACGACCAAGTTTTTCCTTCATATTTTCAGGTCTTAGCCAACTCAAATGGCGCTTTGACCACCTTGGTTAGTCAGCTCATTAGAGCACGACCAAGTTTTTCCTTCATATTTTCAGGTCTTAGCCAGCTCAAAGGGCGTTTTGACCACCTTGGTTAGTCAACTCATCAGGGCACGACCAAGTTCTCGTTATTCTTTTTAAGGATTTTTGCCAACTCGCGAAGACATTACCCCTCACTATTCTAACCATCGTCAAGTATCTTAACATTTCTTAGGATAGAGTCGTCTTAAGGCAAAAACGGTGTTTTTTTTATCTTTATGGTAAAGTTTTGTTCAAACTTCACCACAAAGAGGGGCCGCTATAAACACCTAATTTTTGCCTTTCTATAGTCTTAATCTTTATTTTTACAAAAAGGGTCCTAATTAAAAAAAATAAAAATTTAACAAATAATGAAAATACCCAAAAAAATAAATAAAAATAAAACAAAAATAAATAAATAATAATAATAAAAATAAGAAAAGGAAAAATTATAAAAATTTTGTATATTTTTAGGAAGTAATTTATATTAGGAATAATTAGTTTTAATGTTAATTTTAGTTTTAGTTTAGTTAAAAATTTTAGTTTAAGGAATCAGATAGTTTAAATATAATTTAATGGTAATGAATGTTAAGATATAGGTTAATGGCCTAACGGATAAGTAGCGGAGTATTTAGGTGGATTTAGTTTAAGGTCTTGGGTTTGAGTCTTAGCAAGCACTTATATTTTTATTTTTCTAAATTTGCAAAAGCAAGATTTAAAATCGGATTCATATCTAATCAAATCATATGAATATTAGTTAAATCATATTTGAATTAAATTTGAATCTAATTTAATTAACGAATCAAATGTAATTAGATATGATATGATATGATTTGGTTTAGACTTTATAGAAACAACACACATGTACAGAAAAAGAGGACTTTTAGATAATAGGAATTCAGATCACAAAACAATACAGCAACAAAAACATCGTCCGGTGGACTCCATTGTCAGAGTTCGATGAATACTGCAGATTCACTGAATCTTGCTGCTGTTCAGCAAGAGCCGCACACCGCAACTCCAGCCCCAACTCTCCATCTTAAATTGAAGATAAATAGCATTCGCCTAAAGTCGAAACTGTGCAGCAGTGAATCAATCCAACTCTGATCAATTGTACGTGCTCACACAGACGCAACTGCAGCCGCAACTCCCGCCCCAATACATCCAGAATTCCAATACGATAGCTACTGCATTGACTGCCACTGAGCCGCGACTACAGTTCCAATGCCCGCAAATCATTGACGCCAACGCACGACAAGAGTAACCGAATATAGCAACAACAACTCATCCTCAAGCCACGCCATTCTCTATCCCAATCACGCACGCCGTCTTCACTACAGCAGGCTTACGATTGTCTCCATTCTCTCTAACGGCACAACCTAGTGATACTTCACTGCAGCAGCTCCAGTTATTTCCGCCGATCAGTAGCACTCAAAAAGCGACAACTTCACTATGAATAGCTGCTATCCTATTTGTTTGCAAACACTCGCACAACAGTCTACGCCTATAGTAGCTCACACACACACTCGCTGTCGATGATCTGTAATTCCATTCTACCGCACAACGATCCACACCGATTGATCACATTGAAGACAGCAGGCAGCAGTACATTCACAACAGCCATACAAGTCCATCGCTGACTCAAATTCCCACAGCAACCGCTACTCCACCACTGTGACTTCACATAAATCCATAACAGCAAGCTCCGATGTCGATTGGTACACTCTACAGTCCGATACTGTCGCTGCTCCGTCTACATCATTGTCGTGCAAGAACAAGTTACGTTCAGTTTTTCCAAATCTTAGTTTTCTTATTTTATTTCATTTATTTCATTCTTTTATTTATTTATTTATTATCATTATCATTATATTATTAGTTCATTAGTTATTTGATGCAGTATATTTGTATATGACTATATTAGTTTAGGTGACTCATTAATATTAGTTTTTTATATATTAAGTAAGTTACATAACATTATTAATCTATGTAGGTAGATAATTGTTTAAAAATAATAGAATATATATATATGTATATTAGTCTAGGAATTTTTAAGATTAGGTATATTTTTAGGATTTTCTCACTTAGAAATTTATTTTTGGAAATAAAAAAATAATAAAATCCAGTTTTAGAAAAATAGGGCTTTTAGAGAATTTTCGTAAAATAGAATAAAAGGACTTAGTGAATTAGGACCCTTTTCGAGTTTTGAAAAGCTGAAGTGATAATAATGTAAATTCGGTCGGTTTTCACAAAATTAAAATAAATCAACACACTAAATTTTTCAGAAAGAATTACAATCGTCTGAACCCGGCTAGTGGGTATGTAGGCACCTTCGGGGTGATGATAAAATATGTAAAAACTTAGGTTCTTTTTTCTTTTAATTTTATTTATTTATTTTTTAAATATTATAATTAGAAGAATAATCTTAATTTCGGTAAATAGATAATGGTACCCGTTAGGGTTTAATAGGTTAGCCCCCGAACTTGGAACCTTCTGTTTCTTCATTTAAAATTGAAATCAAAGACCGGTAGTCAAAATCGTAATAATTCCACTTAATTGATTACGGTTTCTTTTTTTTTCCCAACTTCGATCGGGTGGCGACTCCAAAAAATTATTAAAAAACCGGAATTTCTCAATTTCTTTAGTCAAGGATTAATATTAAATGGGTTAGGGTTTAATATTAATCAGGAAATGAGAAATTAATTTTAAATGAAAGAAATAGAAAATTCAGGCTCCACAAGTACGACTACTAAGAAGAGAGGAAACGATACTTTTACTGTTAGGGAAGTGCTTTGAAGTGTTCAAAAAGTGTTTGGAGTATGGGATACACCTCCCCTTAAGTGAGTTCAAGAAGGAACTCTTTGAGTATCATTATAGTAATCTGGCACAAATCCTTCCCAATAGGTAGAGGGTATTAAAGTCATTCCAATAGATATGCGAATATCTGGTGTTGTAGACCACCTCTAAACTCTTCAATCACTTCTTCTAGTGGAAGAATCTAAATAGGTTGACATACCTTTAGAACCGCTTAGGGCAGAAGCTTTTTAGAGGCCTGGTAGACTTTATTAAGGGCTGGTAAGATGAATTCTCAGTAGTAAAATTGCTCATCTAGGTAAACTTTTGGACATAATGGATCACTTTAGTTCAAACTAGTAGTCAATGAAGCTTGGACCCAATAACAAGAAGGTCACACAAGAAATGATGGCCTTTATGGCCCTACGATACGACAAAGAGATTAACGCTAAAGAGACAGTAGAGTGGTATAGATACCTCATTTTTGTCATTTTATTTTAATATTTTTATTGGGACAAGTTTAAAAAATAATAGAAAATAAAAATTAAAAAAATGAAAATTAAAAAATAATAAAAATAAAGTGTCAAGACATATCAAGTCAAGTTGTAACGAATAAAGTCAACTTGTTTAAGGTCAGATCAAACAACGGTGAATGTTCAATTTAATGAATTCTAAGTCATTAAAAAAAGATTGGGCTTCATCAGAAATATTTTTTTATCTAGTCCGACATAAAGTGAATTTTTTGTCTAATTTATATTAGACTGGAATAGACTTAGGATTTATTAAGTATGTTATTGGGCTAAATTAAGTTAGATTGAGTCGAGCTCGAAAAATAAAAAGCCCAAATTAAAATAAGGTTTGTAAAAACTAGGTCTAATCTTCAAAGAATTTAAATCGTATCTTCCATATTTGGGATTCGTTATTGTATTTTTTTATGTCTAGGGTTTGTTCAGGTCAAATCTATATCTAAAAAGATATGAAAGATTTGGTTGTGTGGCTTATAAATAAGAATTCGACGGTGAAGTTTGATATACTACTTAGTTCCCTACAAACTAGCCTATACATTCATTGTACGCCCACGCCACGCTATACACACTTGAAACACTTGATTGATCACATATGCCCACTCCCTTGCTCGCTCCATATTGATACGAATATTATCCTTCGCACTACCAACACAAACACAGCTATACACATCTGTACGACCACTTACACTAATATATGCCACACATCTACACATAATCACATCCTACTGTAACGATATGCCACATTCCACTCGCCTGATCATAGCACTTATACACACTTCACTCACCTGATACTGTACTACATATGGCCACTCACTCCCTTACATACAACAATGCACATACTGACCCTCACATTTTCTCAGATACTCCACGTCGACACACATATACTAACGCCAACACTTATACATTATCCCTCTCCCACACTGACTTCGCTCAGTTGCAAACAGATACATAGATTGACATGCCTTGCTTACATACTCTATGAACGCACGCTAAGACATGTATGCTAATCTGGTCACTCCCTACCACATAATTCATTCCAACAAATACTGAACTCAATCGATACATTCTTGAATACACATGCCCACACTACTAACGCACAAATCACATACACTTACTACATACCAAACACAACATCTATGATTACTACACCTGATCACAACGCACTACTGTTGTGTACGATCGTGATTACTGTTGCATACACATGACCAGTACACACATCGAGCATGCGAATGTAGTCCAGGCAATCACGATACGGTCAACACAAACACGCCAATCACATGTAACTTAACTTGTTTAGGTAAAAAAAAAGTTATTATTATTATTTTATTTTATTAGTTAATTATATTATTTTTAATAATTTTTTAGTATAACTTTTTTATATATATTTTTAATAATAGTCATACCATCTTGTTATAAATTCTTAGATAATTTTCAATTTTATTGATAATTTAGTTAAATTGCATTTTTTTAAAAAAAAATTGCATATCTTTTTTTCAAGACTTATATCTTTTGAGAAGATATGTAGCTTAGCATATCTTGCATGTAGAATTTAGGAAAGATATTTTTTAATACATAGCCATTTTAAAAAACAATAAAAAATATTAATTGGAGTTTTTAAAAATATTTAGTTAATTATTATTTTTTAAATAGATTTGTGAAATCAGATATTTTAATTTTTTTTAAATTAAAAAATGATTAAATAAATGTAAATCTGATTTGATTTTCAAATTATAAGAAGTCCACCTATTAAATCTTTTTTAAAAAAAACTACGTTGGTTTAATTCCGACTAATAAATACGTAGACATCTTTAGGGTATTCATATAAAAAATTAAAAAAAATTCTCCTTTTTCTTAAAAATTCGTAATAAAAAGATTAGAAAAATAATTTTAGTTATATTTTGTATACTTGTATATATCTTAGTATTTTTAGAAAAAGAAAATAAAAATAAAACCCATTAATTTTTTTTAATTTTTTTACATAATGACTTAGTCCTAATAGATTAGCTTCTAAACTTAGTTTTTCTGCTTAATTTTCTAAAATTATATTTTAAGAAAATCCGTGAATCAACGGCCAAATGAAGGTTTTCCTACTCAAAAACCCTAATTTCATTTCTTACCAGTGTAGCTGGTTAGTGATTCCAATTTTTTAAAAATTTTCTATTTTTTTTTTAATTTTATGTTAAGTAATCGCTTAATATAAATTAGATTAAGAAAGACGAAATAGGGTTCAACTGAATTGGTAACTCCACTAGAGACGTTTTGTAGGCTAGCATGTAAAAATTAAAAATTAATTGATGAGCTTTTTGTATTTTTTTTCTTTTATTGTAATATAGTTATATTAACCGGTTTTTAGTGATACAAGCCTTAAGAAAAAACCCGACCTAATGGACCCTTATTGGGGATTTAGGAGGGTTTTATTTATTAACAACCATTTGTATGTTTAGATATGGTCGAACCTAGACCACCTTAGAAACTTAGGGCAAGTCACCATTATATAACCCTCAAGTTGCTAGGGCTTTTACTCCCACCTAGTAGTGATAAGTGAGCCTACTCAAGCTTCGATGTAGCTAACTAAGTTTTTCTTTAGAAATCTTTGAAGCTACAAAACTTGAGACCTATAGACCTTACCCTCCTACATCATTCTTTTTGAAAAAGGGATAGTCATTTTTTAAATTATAAGGAAAGTCTCATTAATTTGTAGTCAGTTTAGCATTCTTTTTTTTTTTTAAAAAAGGTGGAAATTAAAAATTAGTAATCCTTACATATAAGTATTTACGAGCTTCATTTTTTTTTAAATCTTATTTCGATCCATTTATATATAAGGGTACTCTTTGACCGCGAGCTCATAATAATTCCTATAGTTTATTAATGACCAACCCCATTGCATTGTATACGTATGTAGCATGTTGCATCATATTTATTTTATATGCTATCTTATGTAATATATGTGAGTTTTATAGATTTTGTTTTATTTCATGAATAGTAGGTTGTGTAACATAACATTTAATATAGAAGATTCAAAATTATCAGTATTCCCCCTATAGCATGATGTGCCAACATTAAAAAAAAAAGGGAAAAAAAACTTTTGTATTAACTTGTAAATTCTTTTTTAGGTATGTAATTATAGAATTAGCTATGGTAAAGATTATTATGAAACTATCATTTTTTCAATACTTTTAAACAATTTTTTTTTTTTTAAATAAGAAATTTCAAAATGATAATTTATGATCAAAAGCAGTTTTATTATAATTATTTACTTGGTCGATTTCTATTACAATGCCCTATATGTACCATACTATTAAGAATTAACAAAATAAAAAAATTAAAAAAAATAGAAGAAAAAAGATTTAACCATTAGATTTCCATTGTAAATTATTTCCCATCTTAAGGTCATTAATCTTGTAAGTATCTAAGTTCTCATTCTTTGTGTTTAGCCCTTAAGTTGTCATAGTCCAGATATAACTTTCTCTATGAGTCGTTATTTATATGTTATCTTTCAATAAACTTTTAATTGCAAAATAGTTTCCGCTTCTTTATATCATTCATATAATATAATTGTTATCCTATGTCCTTAATTGTCAATCCCAATGGTTCCATCATTTTAACCTTCTATCTATATAATAAGTTTGGATTTATCAATATCAGTATTAGGTTGTCTATAACATAAAATCAACATTGATTTTTTTTTTCAATAAAATTTTCTAAAAAAATAAAATAAAAGAAAGAATGGATTTCAAAACTAAAAACTTGATTTTCTTTTTAAAAAGGAATGTAGTGTTGCTAATAAGAAGGGATTCTTACAGGTTTTGAAAGATTGCTTTTTAAGTAATCTGGCTCAACTTGAAGCCCATAATCACTCATTGTCAAAACCAAGATGTTTGAAGCCCTTGAATAGAGAATAGTCATAGCTGAAGGGATTTTAAGCAAGTATGCAAAGCAAGTCGAGACTCTGGCCTATACCTAAGCTTAAGGGCCTATTAACATACCATCTGAGGCAAACAAGTATAAAAAGCTACCAATTCATAAGCTCAACAACAGTAGTAAAGGCTTAGGGAAGTAATTAGAGTAGAAATTTATGAAGATAAAAGAAGAAATTTTCTAGAAAATTAAAGATAAAATGGGAGTTCTTAAGGATCACTATGTGCAGAGTAATCTAGCCTTAAGTAATGTTTATGCTTTTGAAGACCACGACTCACCCAAGAAGTTTAAGGTACCAAATTTCACTCTTTATATATATCTCTATCTATCTAAGTATAAATGTTTCTATTTATAGTAAGTCCTAAAGTCTAGTGGCAAAACTGTAAATAAAGTACAAGGCCTTAAACCTTAAAAATTGAGCCCATAAATAAAATGAAAGAAAACATATATAAGAATACAAAACTGTATGTTTTATAAGACTTAGCATGAAGTCACTCAGCATGTTCTGGAAGGAGTAGTACTTGAACTAGATGGGGTTGGCAGTTGGATGTCCGGGTCCGAGAAGGGATCCCTAACATCTCATGTGTCCCAACTAAGACACTAGAGAGGTCGACCTATAATTGCCAAGTCATAGAATCAGTTGACATGAGTCTCTCTCTAATGTGTCGAATGGTTCTTTGGTTTCAATTACTCGACTATATGATCTCTCAACACTTCGGTTGACGATAGACTTGATGTTGAGTGTTCATCTTCCTTCCTCTCGCCCTTCCGGCTACAGTTTGGTCTCGGCAAGCATTGATAGACCTCAGCTTGGATGTGGTCGGAGGCTGATTTACCATCAAAACAAGTTGTCCTAAACTTCACCTTAGGCTTTATGTCTGCAAGATGGCCCAATTCTCTAAACATGAGTAGTTGATGATTCAAATTTTCCGAAATAGCCTAACTAGGCCAATATTGATATGGTATGCCCAATTAAACTTAGTTAAGCTTGATACTTGGGATGAGCTAACTCAAGCCTTTAATCAACAGTACAAGTTTAATGAAGTGGCTCATTCCTTAATGGATTTGAATAACATGAAAATGGAGTTGACTAAGTCCTTTAAGGAATATGCTTAAAGATAGAGATCTACAGCTGCTCAAGCTACAATGTAATTGCTAGAAATTGAATTGATTAACATATTCATTTGTACATTAGGTGAACCTTATTATAATTACCTCTTGAGCCATTTAACTTCTATGTTTGCAGATGTAGTTGTAGCCAGTAGTCACATTAAAGATGCTATTAGAATGGGGAGATTGATAGGCAAGGGGTTAACCCTGTTGGAAAAAGAGGCCATTATGAACACTACAATGTCCTATCTAATGATACACGAGCCTAGTGGCCTAAGTACTAGTTTAGAGCTTAAGGAAAATAAGTTAAGCCAGAAATCACCTAGAAGGAGGTTCACTTATATCCCGATTCCTATGTCTCGGGTCTATTGTTGGCTAAAAGAAAAGGGTTTATTGCATCCTAAGACTCTAACACCAAGGTATAGACCTCACAAATATGATCCTAATGCGCAATGTAAGTACCGCATGGGTCAGCAGGAGCATGCTACTAACCATTACTGGGAGTTGAAGAAGATTTGATTGATGAAAAATTAGTTTAGTTAGACTTCGTTAGGGATCCAAGGCCCAAATTCCACATAAAGCCCACTATCAACATGATATAAGGTTTGGAAAAAATGCTAGAGACAAATTTGAATGGTTAATATTAGGAGGCATGTTATTACTAAGTCTAGAAAAAAGGGGTTGCTACCCTATAAGAAAAAATAGCAAAGTTAGAAGAAAGACTCATAGGTATAGAAATGGCAATGAGTTATGTGCTCAAGCAACATAGAAACTTAGATCCTAATATATATAGAACATCAAACCCAAGCATGAGGATGATTCAAGGAAAGACAAGTTAGGAGAAAATGTGCCAATTAGGAGAGTCCAGAATCAAGACAAGCCCATCCCCAACAAGAGGAGGCGACTTATACAGTTCAAGATTCCAATGGCCCAACTGTTTAAGCAATTGAGAGATATAGGTTATTGTTGTGTGAAAACCCAACAAAGAAATATAAGCTAAGGGATCATGACCCCAACAAATGGTGTGAAGATCATATAGGCCAAGTGAGGCATACCATAGAAGATTGCAAGAAACTGAAGCATAAGGTGCACGATTTGATTGATGCTAAGATTATCTAACCAAATTTTCTAGAGACTGATGGGTCTATGGGTATTGGTATCCCTAACCCAGGGGCATCCAATAGACAACCGCCAACATCAAGTGTTGAGGGTTTCCTACTACCATTTGACTAGGTGGTTCACCATTTAAAGCAATTAGGAATATCTCTAAAAGATCAACTCAACTAAATAGGCTAAGTTTAAAGAAGTAACAGAAATGAAGGCAAGAAGTGGAAGAGTTTTAAGTTCCTATATTTATTTCTTTTTAGAATAATCTTTCACTTTGGAGATAAGATTTATTTGAATAAAGTGTTTTTTTATGATGTAGACTTAGCTAAGCTCAATAGGGGTATGTCATTGATCCTTCATTAATGAAATACTTTGTGCAAAACTTAAGGTAAGTGAAAATGGATAAAGTAAATGTAAACTCAAAACTTAAAATTTTCCATCTAAGGGAGTTATAACACATTAATTGAAAGGTTTAGGTTGAAAAGAGACAAACCATGTCTTAAACACTAACCCTAAACACATGAGAGTTGAGTGACACAATGTAAGTAGTTGGGTTCATTCCTTAAAGGAGGCTTATCTTGAACTTGGTACACATAAAAATGATATTAGGCATTCGTTTCATCATCCCTAAACATAGTTATCCCTTACAAACTCATTTGAGCCTTTAGGGGATTTTTTTTTAAATTAACATTGGGGCAATTGGGGGATTAGGGTCATCAATCTAGAGAAAAGGAGTAAACTAACTTGTACTTGACTTAGTTTTGTTAATTTATGAGCAAATATTGTTATAGATAACTTAGGATGAAGAAGTGTTTCAAATCATCTACACCTCACTCAAGCCTATACACTCATTCAAACCCCATATGCAAATGGATTTTTCCCAAACACTCTAAATCCATAAACACTTCTCCCCATCCTATACTCTTTGAACCATGGATTTAAGGCTTCAAATCCCATCAAGCAAAAACTTAAAAAGGGAAGGTAACTGCCTTAACAAAAAAAAAAAAAAGAGAGAGAGAGAAAGAAAAAAGGAAAAAGAAAGCAAAGAAAAGAAAAAGAAGAAAAAAAGAGAAAATTGAAAATATTAGTAAGGTGATCACCTTCAAAGCTGAGTTAAATTACTAATAAGCTTAAGGTTTGAACTTGTGAAAGGTATCTAAAGGCTAAACATTTTAAATTCCCAATCCCAAAAGCAAAGCCCTCATTTTATGATCCTACCTACTATATCACTTTTAATGAAACTCGCTTGATTAAAGAAATTAATTTATCTTCAGTAAAATTTTCTTATGAAACTGAGGCAAGCTAATGTTTAGTTTCTCTTAGGTTCTTGACTTGTAAACCCAGGTGGATTGCATATGATTTCCTTAAAATTGGCTAAGTACATTGATATCCATTTACTCAAACCATTGACTAAAAGTCTTATATTGCAAACTTAGAAAAGACCTGATTGATTAACTAAAGTATACCATTTACAAGACAGGTTACAATTTTTAGAATTGACGTCAAAAGTGAAGATAGACCTGTGAGAGTACAAGGAAGTCCACTTGGATTGAACATTTCAAGTAATGATATTTATCCCCTTAGTAGAAAATTAAAGAACAGTTGCATGTTTTCTCAAAAACATGAATGGTCATTTAGCCTAAGCTTGAAATTAATGCTTCTAAAAGTTCAAGAATCATGAATTATGCTCTAGGAAACAAAACTGAAAGAATGACTGATTACCGAGCAAAGGGCAAGTCAACCTATTATTTGTGATATTTATAATTTTTGTGACTTTCTTACTTGTTAGCAATACAATTTTCCATCAAAGAATGTTTTTTTTTTTTTGTAAGAGAAAATAAAAAAGAAAACCTTTTCAAAAGAGGAATGGAACCTTTTTCAAAAATTGTCAAGAGAGATTTCTTAAAAAGAAAAAGTCAATATTTTTAAAGAATCATCAAAATCCCTCAAACTTAAGTCTTAAATCATTTTATCAAAACTCATCAAAGCCCTTGAAATTCTCGATCGCTTTCCCTTTAGTGTATTGTCCATTTCATATAGTAATCTTAGATCGCTTGCTTGTTAAAGTGCCATCCAGTCCTTTTTAGGATCGCTTACTCATTAGAGCGCTATCCTATTCCTTAGTTGGATTGCCTACTCATAGGAGCACTATCTAGTCCTTTTTAGGATCGCTTACTTAAATGAGCACTATCTTATCCTTAGTTGGGTTGCTTACTCATTATAGCGCTATCTAATCCATTCTAGGATTGCTTGCTCAAAGGAACATTGTCCTATCCTTAGTTGGGTCGCTTGCTCAGTAGAGCACCATCCAATCCTTCTAGGATCACCTGCTTAAAGGAGTACTATCTTATCTTTTGTCATATCGCTTGCTCAAAAGAGAGTTGTCCTATTCCTTTTTGATCGCTTGCTCATAGGAGCGCTGTCTTATCTATTCCTTTTTAAGATTGCTTGCTCAAAGAAACACCTTCCCATTCCTTTTTGGATCGCATGATCATAGGAGCGTTGTCCTATTTATTCCTCTCTAGGATTGCTTGCTCAAAGGAGTGCTGTCCTATTCCTTTTTTGATCACTTGCTCATAGGAGCACTGTCCTATTTATTCCTTTCTAAGATCACTTGCTTATGGGAGCGATGTCCTATCTAGTCTTTTTCTAGGATCGCTTGCTCATGAGAGCGTTATCCTATCTAGTCCTTTACTAAGATCGCTTGCTTAAAGGAGCACTATCCTATTCCTTTTTGAATCAGTTGCTCATTGGAGCATTGTCCTATTTAGTCCTTTGTTAGGATAGTTTGCTCAAAGAAGGGCTGTATTATTCCTTTTTGGATTGCTTGCTCATAGGAACGTTGTCCTATCTATTCCTTTATAGGGTCGCTTGCTCAAAAGAGTATTATCTTATTCCTTTTTGGATCGCTTAAAGGAACATCGTCCAGTTATTTAAAAGATCGCCTGCTCATGAGAACGCTGTCTCATTTTGTCTTTAATAGAATGTCATCTTATCTT
Organism: Lumnitzera racemosa; assembly: GCA_024138005.1. NCBI lineage: Eukaryota > Viridiplantae > Streptophyta > Magnoliopsida > Myrtales > Combretaceae > Lumnitzera > Lumnitzera racemosa. Next base: position 31,168,452 of record JAMXBC010000011.1, read on the forward strand.
GTCTTTAAAAGATCTATCTTTTCGAGCAATAGATCCTTAAAGAGATCTATCTTCTTAAGGATATCTAACCTTTCAAGTCAGGACCTAATTTGTTTAATAATCAAAGTCCTTACCGTACCAATTCAAGCAAGGACTAAGCAAAAATGAGTATGTCCTTTTTGTCTTTGTAGTGAAGTTTTAATCGAACTTCACTACAAAGAAGAGTATTTGTAGACACCTGATTTTTTCTATTTTATTTTAGTATTTTGATTGGGCTAAGTTTAAAAATAATAAGAAATTAAAAAATTAAAATAAATGAAAATTTAAAAATAATAAAAATAAAGTGTCAAGTCGCATCAAGTTGAGTCGAGTCGAATTATTCAAGGTCGGATCAGATAATGGTGAATGTTTAATTTAATGAATTTTAAGTCGTTAAAAAAGATTGGGCTTCATCAAAAATATTTTTTGGTCCAGTCCGATGTAGTGGATATTTTGTCTAATTTATATTGAATTGAAATAGACTTAGGATTTATTAAGTAGGTTATTGGGCTAAATCAAGTTAAACTGAATCAAGCCCAAAAAATAAAAAGCCTAAATTAAAATAGGGTTTCTAGAAACTAAGTCGAATCTTCAAAAAATCTAAATCGTATCTTTCATATTTGGGATTCATTATCATATCTTTTATATCTAGGGTTTATTGAGATAAAATCTATATGTAAAAAGATATGAAAGATTTGGTTATGTGTCTTATAAATAAGAATTTGAAGATGAAGTTCAACACGCTACTCAATTCCCCACACATTAGCCTATACGTTGATCATATGCCTACGCTATGCTAGGTACACTTGAAACACTTGACTGATCACGTATACCGACTCCCTTACTTACTCCACATTGATACGAACACTATCCTTCACACTACCAACGCGAGTACAGCTATACACATTTGTACGACCGCCCATATTGATGTATGCTACATGTCCACACATAATCATATCCCATTGTACGGACATGCCACAATCCATTTGATTGATCATAACACTCACATACACTTCACTTGCTTGATACTGCACTACACATAGCTACTCACTCCCTTACATACGACAATATTCACATCGACCCTCTCATTTTCTCATCACTCCACACTGACACACACACATTATCCCTCTCCTACATTAACTTCGCTTGGTTGCACATGGACATAGACATTGATATGCCTTGCTTACATATTCCACGAGCACACGCTGATACACGCATGCTGATTTGGTTACTCCTTACCGCATACTTCATTCCAACAAACACTAAACTCACTCAATATGCTGCCGAACAAGCATACCCACACTACTCATGCATGGATCACGTACACGGGCCACACATCGAATATGACATTCATGACTATTGCATTTGATTATAGCATACTGTTGTCACACACGATTACGATAACTGCTGCATGTGCATGACTAGAACACATACTAAGCATGCAAACGTAGTCTAGGCGATCATGATATGGTCAACACGAACATGCTAATGATACGCGACTTGACTCATTTGGGTAAAAAAAATTTATTATCATTTTATTTTATTAGTTAATTTTATTATTTTTACTAATTTGTTTTTTTAATGCAAGTTTATTTATTTATTTTTTTTAATAATAGTTGTATGTCTTGCTATAATTTATTAGATAATTTTCAATTTTATTGATAATTTAATTAAATTGCATTTTTTTAAAAGTTGCATATCTTTTCTCCAAGATTTGTATCTTTGGAGAAGATACACATCTTAGATACGTAACTTAACATATTTTGCATGTAGTATTTAGGAAAGATGTTTTTTGATACGTAGTCATTTTAAAAAACAATAAAAAATCTTAACCAAAGTTTTTTTAAATGATTTGGTTAATTAGTTTTTTTTTTAAATAGATTCATGAAATTAGATCTTTTAGGTTTTCTTTTTTAAAAAATAATAAATGGTTAAATAAACATAAATCTAGCTTGATTTTCAAATTAAAAGAAATTTACCAACAAAATCTTTTTTAAAAAGAATTATGTTGGTTTGATCTCGACTAATAAGTATGTAAACCCCTAAAATTTTTTATCTAGTTTTTGAAATAGACTCAATTATGTTAGACAATTTAGAAGTTGACAAGGTTAATGACAGAGAAAAACCTAAAAGAATTCATCAATCGCGTAAAAAACTTTTCTATCCGAAATGCATCTAAATGCTAAAGATTCCATTCAAAAGTGATAGGAACCCTAAAATGATTACCTTAAAGACATATGTGCACTAATTCAACATAATATACCATAAAACCCTAATTGATAATATAACCCTCATATTTTACTAAATCATTAGTAAAAGGTTAGAGATGACTTTCAATCATGCATATATGTTTTGAATCCTTAACTAGAAACTAAAATAATGAATCATAGATTAGATTTATTTCTTAAGTATATGATTATGATAGTATTACATAGAGTTAGGGGTATAGTTGAAGATTAGGTTAAATGTAGTGAACCTTAATCCTCTAATTTGTACTTTTTGCACTAGTTACACAAAGTAGTTTATCAAAAGATATACATAGGCTATAAAGACCTAAAGTAAGACCTCATCAACTATTTTTACTATTCAATTCACCAAATACCTCATTTCCTTAATTTTTCCCTTAAGTTCCCTTAATTACTACATTATGTGCACAAAATTATATATGCTTAAGGAAAGTTGACCAAGTCAACACATATTGACCAAGGTCAAAGGGTTGACCAAGTCAATACATGTTGACTAAAGTCAACAATTTGAGAAGTCAACAAAAGACACTAATGCATAAAGAAAATATCTAAGCTTCTAATGATGGCTTTTCTTTTCTTTTCTTTTGATTTTTCTTTTCTCCTCTCCTTCTTTAATTGCCATCCACTTATTCCCCTTCTAGACCCCACCATTTGTTCTCTTCCATAATCAAAACAAAGCAAAAGAAACAAAACAAAAAGGCCCCTCCATTGCCATGAGCTTCCCCTCTCCATTTCACTTTCATCACTTCTCTTTTTGTCTGCTTAATTCCAATACAAACTATGGTATGTACTTAAGTTACTTTATGTTGCTTTATATTATTCATTAGTTAAGTAATTAGGTAGATTAGATGAATGGACATGTGTTATGTGTGATATTGAAGAAGAGGGAATAAAGTTCTCATCTTTAAGTGTAGGAAGTTATAAATCATGAAGAAGAAGAAAAGAAGACATGACTATATGCTCATAAGTATGTATATATAAGGGAATACTAAAAGAATACAAGTATGGGAATCTTTTTACATGGGTATTTACCATGTACATAACTTAAATTAAGACAAAACCTAACTATATATACCTATACTACACTAAATACACACTTAAAAATACAAAAGAATGATATTATGAGGATTTTCTTAAGGGAAAGATTAGGATACGAAGTTGTAGAAAAATACGTATATGACCGTATAGGTATATGAGTATGTATATAAGTATAAATATGGTATAAGTATAAGTATATGTATATGTATATATATATGTATATGTATGCTCATATACATATAAGTATAGTAAAGGTATATGTACATAAGGGGTAAGGTGAAATGTACATAAAACATTTATACATGACATAAGCATGAGGGGAGGCTTATGTAATCAAATGATGAAGTAAGTGATGATGTAATCACATGATAACATAAACCATGACATAAGCAATGATATAAGCAAATGATGATGTAAGCGATGACATAAGCATAGATTATAAAATAAGAAAATAAGAAGAGTGTATCATAATTAGGTACCTAAATTAGTAAACCCTAATACACTTTCTAAATTGGATTATACTTAATTAAGTACATGAATTAGTAATAGCAAAGTAAAATCCTCTAAGTATAAGAATTTAAGAGTTAACTAACTCATTAAGTATAAACAAAAGATATAAATATAAGTAATAAGAGTACTTAAGTTTTCATAGTTAAAATTTCTCTAAATTTAGTTCATATCGTAAAACACAGGTCATAACGTCCAAAACAGACATTACCGTGTGAACGTACGTCCGAAAACGATGAAAAACGACTATAAATTCATAAATATCAGAAATAAAACGAAAAAATTACAAATGATTAAGAATAAGGTCTAATCGGATAACAGTTGATGGTAATTTAAGTATAACTAGGTAACTAGAATAATTAGTTAATTCAGTTACTTACTAGCATTATCATATCATAATGTTTAGGTGATCACGAGGTAAGTGAGGATCTTCCGATTGATTACTACGATTAGGGCGAGTCGCCATGACCGAGTGAGTATTTACCCTATGATTCCATGCATGTTTGTGATTGTAGATAGTGGACTTAAATATTATTGTTAATTGACTATTGTGTGGGGTTTAGGAAACGCTTGTGTATGATATTGTGCGTTGACATGTGAAATTATCTTAAGTACAGAGAATGCTTTGTTTGTTGCATGGTAGTATAGAAAATGATTGTGTGTACTATTGGATGGTCACAGCATAATTTGAACTTAAGTATATTCGGCTTATAAAAAGAAATTGGAACAAGTGTTAACATGCATCGCATAGATACAATTCTGGCCGTCACATCACATGGAGGTAAAGAGAGGCAATTCGGGAATTGTTATTATTCATTTATTGGTTCTGTATAGTGCACTCATACAAAATGACCTTACCCTGACCCATGGGAACACTAGGCGTTGAAGGCGCCAACCGCCTAGCTAAGGGTCAAGTCTAGAGGCCTCCGTTTAGGGGTAAGTGTGGACTACAGGGGCCCACTCACGATTATACTAGAACTTGGTTTTTATGAAAATAAAAGAATTATTTGATTTGAGTACGAAGCGTGGAGTTCTGTAGTAAGGAAAGTTCTAGTATAATAACCGGATCTGATTGGTTTCGTGTATACTCCAACCCTGACTTCGGAGGGCATTAAATCCGAGTTACGTATATGAACTAGTTAATTATACGTATCGTTTGGCATTCTGTTTGATCATTCATTCATATGTGTAAATATAATATACTTATAACTTGCTTGTAGTGTGACTGAGGGTTTTGCTCACTAAGCTTAGGCTTACACTCCTTTAGATTTTTGCTGCAAGATAACTTGTTCGTAGAGGCTAGCCGAGGGATGCCATAAGTTGGCTTGGGGACTTGGGCAAGAGCGAGCTGTCCTGTGTATTGAGAGAAAATAGTTGATGTAGACCTTTACTCATGTACTTTTATTTTACTAGTATTGTAGACTTAGATGTACACTATTACTATATAATGTAAGCTTTCTAGTTCAAATTTTATATAAATATGTTAATGTGATGATATCATGTGAATCTGTATGTTCTTGGAAACTAGTGGTTGTAGAGCCTTATATATTGTGTGAAGAATTCTTGATTGGAAAGGTAACTAATCAGGAGTTCTTTGTACAGTATATGGCGTCTGCCACGACTAGGCCGTTCTCAGTTTGTGACAAAGTACATAAGCATCTTTGAGGTAATTATATAAAAAATAAAAATAAAAAAATTTTCTCCTTTTTCATAAAAAATAGTTGTAAAAAAAATCTTAAAAAATTCATTTTAATTATATTTTGTATACCTGTATATATCTTAGTATTTTTAGAAAATAAAAATAAAAAGAAGCCCATTATTTTTTTTATATGGTAACTTAGTCTTAATATAGTAGCCTTTGAACTTAGTTTTTTTAGTTAATTTTATAAAATTATTTTTTAAGAAAATCTTCAAAAACCTTAATTTCATTTTTTATTAGTGTAACTAGTTGGTGACTCTAATTTTTTAAAAATATTTTTTAAAAAATGTTTCCTTCATTTTATGTTAAGTAATTTATATTAAGTGGGCTGGGCTTAATATAGATTAAATTAAGGAAAACGAAATAGAGTTAGACAAAAAGTACCTTAAGTGTGTGATCTCTAAGCTCTTCCCTAACATGAAGAAGGTTGAGATGAAGAAATGGATGGGAGGTACATGTTCATTTTTCACGAACAACTTCTTTCGTTATGCTAGCATGGGCTTGTATAGAACTGTGCTGCATCCGACGTCTTTAACGAGTGGAAGGGATCATCCTTACTAATGTTGGTCATAGCGGAGTTGGTAAACGATTGTGTCATATTTATCTTTATACTAATAACATTTGTTTGTTTCTTTACAGGCAAGAAATTGGCTAAGGGGATACCTTGACCATCCACATCTAAGCTGATGAGGTAGAGCCCTGACAAAGACATCTACCCTCTAAGACCACTACCCCTAAGGGTAAAGTTGTAGGGCCAAGGTCATGGGTGAGGGAGATAAGTAGGGTCACCCTAGTAGCTCCTCTGTAGGGGATTCCCCTTAGCAGTTTCCCCACTGAGCCACTAGTCATCAACCCTTTAAGCATGGCTCTCCTCACTACTACTTTTATTCCCGTTTCTTCACCCATCATAATGGTAAACAAGATTGCTGGCTTCGGCAAGTCGGATGCAAAGATGCTTCCCCCTCCATCTTGAGGTGAGGGGAAGGAGGTCAAAGCTATCGACTCAGCCCAACTAGAAAGGATAAGGCCTTCTAGCCCAAGGCGAAGAAGGGGAAAGAGCCCTTGAAGTAGCCGTATGTCTATGACTAGCCCTTAAGCACTTGTACATATATGTTGACAACCTTAGGGAAGCCTTTTGCAAGGTCTTGAACAAGTTTTAGTACCTAAGGATAACACCGAACTCTTTTAAAAATGTGCTCTATGAGTCTAGGGATGAGGAGTTGCGTAGTCAAACTAGTAAGCTCGAAGCTAAGAAGGCTAAGGAGGGCTCCTTAAGCTGAAGTGGGATATTCGGGGTAAAAACATCAAGTTATACCATCAGACACTCAATCTTCAAGCCTTCATGGGGTCCTTTATCCCTAAGGATTGGACCATCCTTGAAGCCTTGTCAAGGACTGGGTGAAGTCCCCTTTAGAAATGGCAAGTTACCTAAGCTTACTCATCCAGTAGGTAAGTTTTCATTTCCTTTAAATTGTGTTATTCTTTGTTGATGTAGTCTTGGATACTTATCGAGACTAATTATAGTGTACATGTTTGTTTATAGTATCATGGTCAAGTGTTGCTCCATTGATGGGCTACAACACCTTGCTTAATGAGGTAATGGACCTATGTAAGTAGGTTTTGAATGCAAACAAGGGTTTGAGGGAGGCAGAGTCTTCCTTTAGATAATATTATGAGAAATTTAGCAAGGCTAACCAGCGTCTGTGTCATTTTTATGTATAGATGATCATGTTGAAGGCCAAGCTATAGGAAGAGCACAGCTAGATCGATTTCGAGATAGTTGCATAAGAGGTTGATAGGCTTAAAGCTTAGTTGGAGGAGGAGTCGAAGTCTAAGGCCAAACTTTTAAAAATGTTGAAGTAAAAGAGGAAGGCTAATGAAGAGCTCTATTACTATAACATTGAGCCGAGTGCGTCAGCCTTACGATTAGAGATTGAGTTGATAATAAAGGTAGTTGATTATGAGACTAATAAGAAAACATCGGTTAAGCTAGTAAGTCAGAAGATCAAGTTCGAGTAGAAGGTCCAAAAGCTCCAGGATGAAGCTAAGGAGATGAAAGAAATTATCTCTAAGATGGAGATAGGGGAGGTCCTTAATAAGGTCTCTACAGACAAAGCAATCAAAGAGTTCTACAAGATGGACTAGTAAATCAAGGAGATAAAGGACATCTCTACTGAGTGTGGCCACGACATCCGAAAATGAAGTGCTTACACATCATCTTTAGCTTGACCTTAGCTTCTTGGCTTGGTTGGATGCTACAACTCATAGGGACAAGAGGGAAGCCCTTCGAGTAGAAATGGTTGTTACCTAAGCAACCAACGTAGTCCAAGCTACCCTTTCTACTATTGGAGATAGATAAGGCATTCTTCCATCCATTTCTATCTCGTCAGCTTAACAAGGGGTCACTCTTAAAAGTGCTTCACAAATTAGGGGACCTAAGCCAGTAGGTCCCAACTCCTCTATCTATAACATAAGACAAGACATCTCGAGAGTGGGGACCACTAGTGGATCAACCATCCCAACAGATTGATGAGTTAGACTTTTTGGAGCTCCTAAAGTTAGATAATCTAAGATGACAAACTATTTTCCTCCTTTTTCTATTCCTTCTTGTATTTGCCTATTTTCTTATGTACTTGCGTTGCTTTAGGTTGGTATGCTTACCCTAAACACTTATCTTTACTCTTTGATTATTGGAAAATATTTTTAATTTCTATTTCTTAGTGTTGTCAATAATCCATTATGCTTGCTTAGTACTATAGCTTGACACTTAGTCATTGCATATTTGTACTTCACTATGTAGTCGTAGGGCTAGTTTAGGGATAGAATCGACACGCATCTAAAAAGGAGTTCATCAAATGTATAAGGAATGTTTCCCCTTGCTAAGGTTAACCAAGGGGGTCAAGTTGGTGATGTTTCGACTTATCCAAGTAGTAGGAGTTCCTCAATTGTGTAAGAGGTGTTTCCCTTAACTAAGGTTACCCACTAGGTAGTAAGAGTTCCTTAATTATGTAAGGGGTGTTTTCCCTTACTAAGGTTACCCGAGGGAGTCATGTCAGTAGTGTTTCGATCTGCCCAAGCTTGAAGAGGCATGCAAGAGTCCTTTCACCCTTCGGAGGCTAGGACTTAGTGTGAAAGCAAGAAAGAGAGAAGGAAAAGTAAAAATACCAAGCATGTATGAGGAATAGAACTTTCATTGATGTTCATGAAAAAAAATTTTACTAGGAATTTGTATATTAATTGAAATATGGCCTAAGGTTATCAACATTCCAAGTGCATAGAATGAGCTCACCATTGAATCTCTCCAATCTGTATGCTCCACTCCCCAAGCTTTCTCTTACCCTGATCAGGTATTCCTAGTTGGGTGCCAACTTGCCTTGTCTTTCTTGTGGGCTTGTGGCTTTTAGCTTCTAGCAGACTAGGTCACTGATCTTGAACTCTTTATATCTAACCTTTTGATCATAGTATTTAGCTACTTAGTACTAGTAAGAAATTACCGAGTTGTGACGAAGTCTCTCATTTCTTCTATAGTATTGACACTAGCTTATAATAGGGACTTGTTCAGGATAGCATTGAAGCTTTGAGTCTGGATGTTGGTAAGTTCTAGCTCAATGGGGAGGACTACCCCTGAATGCTAGGCAAAATGAAGTTTCTCTTGTAGAGGTGCAGTGGGCGGTCTTATATTCCTACAAGATATTAGGCAACTTGTCTACCTAAGTACATTGAGCTTGATCCATACTCTTTTTCAAGCTCTCAAAGATGATCCAATTAATGGTTTTAACTTGACCATTCAACTAAGGGTAGGCAATTAACTTGTAGTAAGTTGTGATGTGGTATTATGGCATAAAATTCTCTAAACTTAGGGTTATCAAACTAATGCCCATTGTCCATGATGAGGGTGTAGGGGAACTTAAATTTGGAGAGGATATTATTCTAAACAAATGACTTAATGCTCCTTTTGGTAAACTTAACTACGACCTCGGCCTTGACCTACTTAGTAAAGTAGTCGATGGCAACAACGATGTACTATCAACCTCCTAAGGCCATAGGGAAGGCGTCAAGAATGTCAATGCCCCACTAGGCGAATGACTATGGACTAGTCAAGGGTTGAAGGTTAGTACTAGGGTTGTAAATAATTTGGGGGGATGGGGTGCTTCTAGCACAAGGGGTACTTTTAAGCTACGACGTTAGCATCTTGCCTCATAGTAAGCCAGTAATATTTGAGCCATAAAGCCCTAACATAGAGGGCTTGCAATTAGATATGGTTACCACACACTTTGGCATATAGCTCTTCCATGACTCGCATACCTTCATCTATTCGGAGGCATTTGAGTAATGGAAGGTTTACTCCCTTATAATATGGGATGTCGTCGATCAATGTATAGTTGGCAACATGGTACTTCAACTCCTTTGTCTCTCTCCTATCATCTAGGAGTGCCTTGCTCTAAGCAACTCTAGATTGTATCCATCTAACTAAGCTCTAATGGTGTTACCATGAGCATTATGACTTTAGTCGAGCCTAGAGTTATGCTCTTTTCTTGTAAGTATTCAATGGAAAAATTTCTGTCCTTTACCTCGAGTTTCTATATCCCAGTGGAAGTAAGTTTAGATAGCCAGTTTATTGTAGAGTTCTTGGTTCAAGGGATCTTCGTGATGCTCCAAGAGGGGAACTCAACTAAGAGACTCCTCACTTTCTCCAAATATCTTGCCACGGTGTTGTCCCTTACCTCATATTCACCTCAGACTTGTTGGACAACAAGCATCGATTCTGAGAAAATTTGTAGGTGCTCAACACCAATCTCCTTAGCCAGCTTGAAACCTTCTATTAGAGCACCATATTTGGATTCGTTATTACTAATGTTGAACTCGAACTTGAGGGCATAGCAAATAGTGACCTTGTACGATCTAATTAGTACTAGGCTCGTACCTATACCCTCCGAGGTAGATGATTTGTTAACATCGGCTTGTAATGAAAATCAGCATTTGACCATATCCAAGTCGAGGCCTATCAATGCTTGTAGAGGTCAAGCTGTAGCTAGAAGGATAAGGGGAAGGAAAATAAACACTCGACATCAACTCTATCGTCGACTAAGGAGTCGAGGAGCCAAGAAAGCATAAGGCTGAGTACTTGAGATCAAAGAACCACTCAGTACAACCCTAAGAGACTAGCGTCGACTAATTCTAGAATTTGGCAATTATGGGCCAACCTCTCTAGTGTCTCGGCCAAGCCAAATGAGACGTCAAGGACCCCTTCCCAAACCTATACATCCAACTACTAACCCCGTCTAGTTTAAATACTACTCTTCCCAGGACATGCCAAGTGATTACATGCCAAGTCTTATAAAACACATAGCTTTGTATTCTTATACATGCTTTCCCTTTATTTTATTTATGGTCTTGATTCTTTAGAGTTTAAAGCCTTGTACTTTATTTACAGTTTTACCATTAGGGTTTAAGACGTACTATAAGTAACAACATTTGTACTTAGATAAATAAATAGATAGATACACAGATAGATAGATATACAGAGATATATGCAAAGAGTGAAACCTTTCCTCTTTTCGAGCAAGGCTATACTTAGGTTAGCATTTGTCGGATTATTGAGTGTTGATCATACTCTTTAATCGTCCTCGCGTTCTTATCAATCTTGTCCTCGGATTATGCTGAACCGCTTCATTTGAACTGGTTAGTGAGTTGCATCTAACCTTCATTTCAAATCCCGAGCAACATTTAGTGCTCGTAAGTCATAACGAACTCTATTTCAAGCTCAAACCCCTAATCATGTTTATGTCTTGGTAAGTTATATCCATTCACATTTACCATCAAAACCTTTCCTATTCTTCATACCCATCATCGTTTTGAATACCCGTTCATGTTCTTTCGTTATAAATCCACTACCGTTTCTTTCTTATCTCAATCCCATATCATATTAGTATCAGAGCTTTAGGGAGACATGCATGTTAGTGTTCTTCAAAGAGGATTTGTGGTTCGAACATTTCTATTAATCATTGTTCTGTAGTTGCAAGCCCTAAAATTAGCAATTTGAGGTTTCGATTGGTTAAAAGACCTGATTGAGCCTATATTATAAAGTAAAGCTAGAAATATTAGTAAAATGAACCCATAAGCTTGAATTTAAGAAAATAAGCAATAAAATAAAAGAATATAAAAATTCCAAATTTTAAGTATATAACTCGTTATTTATCGAAAATGCGTAACATGCATTTTGATAATTAACGAATCGCTCGAGATAAATTATATGTATACTAAAAATAATAAAATAACCTAAATAATATTTACGAATATTTATTTGTACTATATATGAATTTACATGTGTGTAGAAATACGTTTAATTACTTAAAATACGCGTAATGTGCTAAAATCATATTAAATAATTAAAAAAATCATAATTAATTAAGGAAAAATAAAGAAAAATCAGGAAAAATAAGGAATGATCTAGATATAGGTAATGGCAGCTGGGAAAAATAAGAAAAAAAATTGGCCAATTAAATTAAGACAACATAAAAGCAAAAAATTAAGAGATAGGGCAATTGTCTTGTCCAATTTAATGCATAATAATTATCTTAAAGCTCTATAAATAGCAAGAAAAATTTAGAAACTCATTTGGACAGTTAGAAATCAAAGAAAATGAGGGAGAGGCGAAAATTGAGAAAAAAACCAAAAAAAAAAAGAAAAGGAAAACTGTACAGTTAGTGCCACGAAGGAGAACCCAAACTCGACGAGCAGCTGGGAGTGGACGGCCACCACCACCATATGGTGTTGGCAGCGTCCAGGCCGACCGACAAGGCCATGGCGGCCGGAGGTGGCCGAATACACTCGGACCGGTGAGTCCTTCCTTTGCCCCGATTTTGAATAATTTCGTAAAATTAGTTATTTTGCCTAGAAAATTATGAAACTTGTTATTCTGAGCATTTATTGTATTTACATTTAGGGAAAAATAGTGATTTAGTTTAATCACATCTAAAAATATAGGGTTATTAACAAATTGAGCAAAACCGAGCATGATTAGAACGAGAAATAAATAGGCTTAGGAGTGTAGTTTGGAGCTCAATTTTTTTCTATAGAATGCTTATGTGATATAGAACAGTGCTATGAAGCCATTTTTCTAAAATTAATTTTTGAAATTTTTAAGTTAATTTTTGGCCCTAAAATGATGGAAAAATTGGGTAATTTTGGGTAAATTAGGTGATTAAGATACTAATTATTGATTTAGATAGTAATTAGATGTTTTGGGGATGTTAATCTTTGATGTGGAAACCTAATCATATCCTTTGAAGTATTAAGTATAGTTAATTTAGGAAATTAAGTAGTTATTGGAAGAAATTAGTAATATGTGGAATTGAAAATTTATAAATCTAAAAGAATTAGGGTTATTTAGATAATATTATAATAAAAATCAAAATAACACTAACTCTGAAATAAGATTTAATTTTCGGTAATTGTATAAAAATGTAAGATTTTCTTACATCTGGAATAAATCCGATACACTAATTAGGAATAACGTGTACTGAATAGTTTAGAATATTGAATTAAGACCTAATAGGATATTTGAATACTCGAGCTTAATGTGATTAATTTCACATTAGGATTCGAGCATATTTAGGACTTAGAAATCGAACTAGAACCTCATTTAAAAATTGATGCGGAAACCGAACCCGAACCTAACCCCAAACCTAGAATAATTGGAAAAGACTTAAGACCTAGATAATTAGGTATATTAAACCATAAATAAAACATAACAATAAGCGTTATAGGAGAAAATGAACCTATAATCATTATATGAAAACTGAAACCACGTTTGTGTTATAGGGATGATCGGCGATGGCCTGAGCAAGTCGGACCTCGAGTGAGTGAGCGAGGAGTTGAGGTAAGTTGGGATTAATATAATGCTATATTTTGGAGGCTTAATATTATGCTTGGTTGTGCTTGTTAGATAGTTGGATTTGTACATGTGCTTGATTATGAGTGATGCTATGATTCTGTCTATTGTCCTGGCTTATATTGTATGGTTTGTATGAAATGACTGATCACCCTAAACTGGACCTAATTAAATATATGGCCTATAATCATAATCGGACCTACATGGCAACCCATTAGGGGAACTCAGGACTCTCCGGCCAAATACCGACCCCTTCGAAAGGGATAGCGCAGGATTGCAATTGGTCCCTTCTTCATCCTTAGTCGAACTAAGTGATAAGAGAGGAGGTCGCGGCGAGGGTAAAGTCAATGGTTTAAAAGTAATCGCGGGAGGAGTGAGGTCTCCATTGCACAAGCTTGGGTTTGGTCATGAGCCGTTGCATTAATGGAAACTCCTCAACCCGGATTAGAGCGGGTGCAATTTCTCTAATCTCACGACGGGCCGGACAACGTCGTGCGATGGCATTTGCTTGCACATGTATTGCACCTAATAAGTTGATTGAAAACCTTGTTGTGTTTGTGGTATAGTTTTAAGTCCTCCATCCTAACTTACTGAGCTGTGATTGCTCACATCCCTATAGACGTCGTGCAGGTGCTAGCTAAGAAGAGGCAAACAACTACTCTGAAGCTAACAACTACTGGATCTTGGGGAGTGAGGAAAAATATTGAAGAATCAACACATATTTTATTACTTTTCATTTCTAAATAATGTAATAAGTAGGAAATATATTATGGAGAATTATTGTAAACTTTAATTGCAATAACTAAATTATAGTGTATATATATATTTCCTCACTTTCTTAGGTAAATGATTTATTTAAATTACAAACTGTTTACTTCAAAGCGGGTTAGTCATGGATGCCTTATGTAGATCAGGTCTAAGATAACGGTTGTAAGGCCAACTTCTATCTTAGGATAGTTTACACGGCGGGACTATTACGACTCTGCCGCTTTAGGGCATGACAGTAGTGTTGTGTGCTGTTTGTAGTAGTAAGTAATTGCAGAAGCCGAATAGTGGATAGTTGCAGAAACTGAGTAATGGGTAGTTGCAGAAGTAAAGTAGTGGTTGTTTCTGAGTTGCTGTAATTCTGTTTTGTTGTTTCTTCAATTTTATGGTAAATTACTATACGAACAAGAATGCCAGAGGATAGTGTCAACAACATTAAAGACAGTCCTCGTGGAAGCTTGAGGAGACGTGTCGACAACCTAGAATACCAAATTTAGAATCTAACTGACTCTATTCAAGAGTGTAGTAAGTTAGTCAAAGACTGCAAATGTGATGGCCAAGAAGAAAGGAGGGAACGAACACCCACCAGTAGGAGTGGTTCTAATAAACTTTGTAATGATACGAGATAACCGAGAAGAGATGCTAAGTTGAGAAGAAGAGAAACCCCGCCAATGCCGAGAAGAGGTAATGACAGGAGTATTGACTTTGAGTTGAACAAAGGAGCTCGGAGAAGAGAGCCGAGGCCGAGAAGAGATATGGACAAGCAGAGCTTGAATAAAAGTGGCCGATCTGAAGTAAATCGACTTGTTAGGAATATAAGGGATGAACCTCGAGCACCTGGCTGAGGACTTGACAATATAAAGCTTAAGTTGCCGACCTTCTATGTAAGTAGCTGACCTGAAGAATTCCTTGATTGGATTCCCCGAGTCGAGAAATTGTTTGAATGCTACGAGTGTAATGAACGAACAAAGGTTAAGCCGGCTTCACTATCCTTTATTGAATATGTAAGTCTTTGGTGGGATAAGCTAGTTGCCAAGCAAGAAGTTAAAGGAGAAGAGCTGATCAGAACATGGAGACTTATGAAGTGATTGATGAATCAATGATTTGTGCCGACCTACTTTAAGCAAGAGATGCTCTATGCTTTCCAACACTTGAGATAAGGTCAAAATATTGTTAAAGAGTATTTGCAAGAGTTTGAGACTTTGATGGTGAGATGTGAAATTGTCGAGCTATAGGACCGCACCATTGCCAGATTCCTGAGTGGACTCTAAGATGACATTGCCGATATAGTTAAATTGCAGCTGTTCAACTATCTGGACGAGCTAATTAATTTGGCATTAAGAGTAGTAGGCAGAGGAGAAGAAAGCATCAAAGGTCGAGTGGCCAACCTCAACAAAGTAGCCCTGAGCCTAATAGGTATGAGAAGAGAAGGTAAGAAAAGAAGATAGATAAAGGAGAGCCTAATCGACTAGTCCATGCTGAGAAACAGATTGCTAAGAAAGAAAAGGCACCCGGAAACAAGGCCCGAGAAGTGAAGTGCTTCAAATGCTTAGGTTACAAACACATTGCATCCTAATGCCCAAATAAAAGGGTCATGGTCTTAAAGGGCGAAGGGCCTAAGGCTCAAATTGAGAGTTAGGGTGATAAGAGCTCAAAGGAAGGATTGGTCAAAGAAGATGTCTATATTAAAAATTTGGATGAACTCTTATCCTTGACGAGTCAACAAGCTGACCTGAAGGAAAATCCTAGACAACAGGAAATGGTAGACCTATTCCTTGGTTGTTGACGGAGGAAGCTACACCAACATCATTTTTATTGAGCTGATAGAAAAGATGAAGTTTCCAACCTACTCGCATCTCTAACCCTATGGATTAAAATGGTTTAATAACAAGGGTATGGTCCATGTGCATAAAAGAGTACAGATGGCATTTAAGGTCGGACAATATGAGGATGATATTAGTTTTGATGTCATGCCTATGAATGCCGCAAATCTACTTCTTGGCTGACCTTGGGAGTATGATCGGAAAATGGTCCATGATTGCTTCCTCAACACGTACACCATTCGGAAAGATAGGAAGAGCTATTACTTGACCCCCATAAGTGTTGAGGAAATCCAAAGACACCCGGTACCCATGGTGAAGAGAAAAGGGAAGAGAAGTTTATTCAGCATCCCAACCTGTGCTCAACACTTAACGTCAAGTACGACTTCCTTTCAAACCTGTGGTAATGATGGGAATCAACCTTCGACTATATCCAAGTTGAGACCTATCAATGTTTACAAAGGCCAAGCTACAGCCAGAAGGACGAGGGGAAGGAAAATAAACACTCGGCATCAACTCTGTCGTCAGCTAAGGAGCCAAGAAACCATAAAGCTAAGTACCCAAGATCAAAGAACTACTCTGCATGACCTCGAGAAACTAGCGTCAACTGATTCTAGAACTTGGCAATTATGGGATGACCTCTCTAGTGTCTTGGCCAAGCCATGTGAGACATCGAGGACCCCTTTCTAAACTTATACATCTAACTATCGATCCCGTACAGTTCAGATACTACTCCTCCTAGGACATGCCGAGTGACTGCATGTCGAGTTTTATAAAACGCACAATTTTGTATTCTTGTACATGTTTCCCCTTTATTTTATTTATGGGCTTGATTCTTTAAGGTTTAAAGCCTTATACTTTATTTACAATTTTTTCACTAAGGTTTAGGACTTGCTATAAATAGCAACATTTGTACTTAGATAGATAGATACACAGACAGATAAATATATAGAGATATATGCAAAGATGAAAACTTTCCTCTTTTTGGGCAAGGCTATACTTAAGTTAACATTTGTCGAATTATTGAGTGTTGATCATACTCTTTAATAGCCCTCGTATTCTTATCAATCTTGTCCTCAGATTGTGGTAAACTCCTTCATTTGAACCGGTTAGTGAGTTGCATCTAACTTTCATTTGAAACCCTATGCAACCTTTAGTGTTCCTGAGTTGTATCAAACTATATTTCGAGCTCAAGCCCTTAATCATGTTTGTGTCTTGGTGAGTTATATCCATTCACATTCACTATCAAAACCCTTCCTGTTCTTTGTACCCATCTTCCTTGTGAATACCCATTCCTGTTCTTTCATTCCAGATCTGCTATCGTTTCTTTCTTATCTTGATCCCATATCAGGCTTATCATCCTCCAGTAGTGCTTTCTCCTCTCTTATGTATTCTACCATAAAGTGGGTCAGTACTTGTGCCCTATAGGCTATCCATGGTTAGTATTACATGCCATACGTACTTAGCTCCACTACGTACTTCGCCATTCATAGCAATATGTGAGAGGCTACTTTGTTAGCATAATAATCTGGTGCACTTAGAAATTGGGCTTGAGCTAATGTGTCGAGATGACGCCAACATGTCAAGATGATGACAGCCAGGGCAAACTTCTCTACTCTAGTATACTTAACCTCAAGAGCTTAAAGAATATGGCTAATATAGTATATGGGCTTATGCTCTCTCCCATCTACTTTGATTATTACAAAAGAAAGTGCCTAGTTGCAAACAGCTAGGTACAAATGTAAGTCTTCACTTGGAATAGGCTTAGAGAGGATGGGAAGGTATGTGAGGAAGTCTTGCAACTCCTTAAAGACTGTCATACACTGAGGAGTCCATTCAGAACCCTTAGAATTCTTGAATATTTTGAAGAACTTAGCACATCTTTCTATGCTTTTGGAGACAAATCTGCTCAACATAGCCACCATGCTAATGAGCTTCTATACATCTCTAATTGAGGAAGGCGGCTTCATATCCCTAATGGCCTGGATCTTCTTAAGGTTAGCCTCAATTCCTCTATGGGTAACCAGAAAACCTAAGAATTTGTCGGAGCTAACCTTAAATATGCACTTTTGGGGATTCATCTTCATGTTATATTTTCTCATCTGGTCAAAGGCTTCTTGTAAGTCCTTGACATGATCGCCAAACTATTTGCTCTTGATTATCATGTCATTGATGTATACCTCTATGTTCCACCTGAGTTAGGGCTTGAAAAACTTAGTTAATGGTATGTGCTAAAGTTGGTGAAAAAGGAGGTATGAACTTTATCCTTTGAGTGCATCTTGATTTAATTGTAGCTGGAGAAGGTGTCTATGAAGTTACGTAGTATGTGTCTTGACATGGAATCAACCAATTAGTTAATCCAAGAGGGAAGTGGTCTTTTGAGTAGGCTTTGTTGAGGTTGGTGTAATCAATGCACATATGCCACTCTCCAGACTTCTTCTTAACTAATACTACATTAGCCAACCATGTTGAATACTTCTCTTCTCTAACGAAGCCAACCTTAAGCAGGCTTTGTACCTCTTCTTTAATAGCGGCTTCCTTTCTAGTGAAAAATGTCTCTTCTTCTATTTGACAGGCTGTAGATTAGTGTCAATATTGAGACTATAGGTTGCTATGTTAAGAGAGATTCTAGGCATATTTGACGCCAACCAAGCAAACCTGTCTGAGTTGGCCAATGGAGGGCAACTATCTCTTCCTTTGTCTTAGGAGGGGTCTCGATCCCCACCTTGGTGCTTTGGTCGAGAGAGGTACCAATTTGCACCTCTTCTATTTCCTCACTCGACTCTCTTCTCTTAACTAGCTTCTCTTATGAGCCAATCTCTAGAGTGAAGACACCATCAACTCTAGCAACCTTGACATAAAGCTCTTGAGAAAGATTCTAGTTACTTCTACAAATTCCTATCCTAATGGGGATTGGGAACTTGGCCTTCAAGTAGAGGGATGAAGTGATGACTTCGAAAGCATTCAAGCTCGGTCATCCTAAAATAGTATTATAGGGCAACAGACAGTCGACTATGATAAACTCCACTGGTCATTAGGTGACATTGTTATCATCGCGAAGTTCCATATCAATAATTATATACCTTTGGCTCGAACAATTTCCCCATTGAAGCTGATGATTATGGTGGTATGGCTTCATCTTAACTGGCAATTTACTCCTCAGTCTCTCGTACATATGCATGAAGAGGATGTTAGTAGAGTTGCTGGTGTCCACCATAATCTTAATAACCTTAAAGTTTGTAATTCTTGCCCCAATCATAAGGCTATCTTGATGAGGACCATAATCTTAATGACCTCAAAGTTTGCAATTCTTGCCCTAATCATAAGGCTATCTTGATGAGGGGTATCTATGCTTTCCTAGTCTTCATCAAAAAAGGAGATTGAAGTATTAATCTTCTACCTCTTCTCCCTGACAACCAATACCTCAGATGGGGTGTTGATTAAGCAGCTAGTGTTCGATCGGCTCCCTAGGTGTGGCCCCCTAATTATTATGTTGATGACAACATTAAGGGCTCCATCATTGCTACGGTCTTTGTTCAGCTCTACTTAACCACCTTTGGTTCGCGGCCTCTGAGTTGCCTTATCTTCATCATTATTAGAACAATCATCATCCGTTTATTAGGCTACATACTCATTAAAGTAGCCTTATTGAATAGCATATTCGATTGCATTCTTTAGCTAGAAGCATTCCTGCGTGGTGTGACCATGGTCATTGTAGAACTAGCAATACTTGTCTGAGTTCTGTTGACTAGGGTTCCCCCTCATCATAGGTGGCTTCTACAATAAGCCTTTGTTCTATACCTTAGTGAATACCTGAGCGATAGGTCGATTTACAGGTATGTAGTGTGTACAAATGGCAAAGGGGAAGTTTTGTTTAACTTGACACTTCTTATTGCTTGAGCCCTTCCCCCTCAACTTTACTTAATGCCCCGCTACTGAAGTGTTATTTTACAAACAATTTCTCCTTGTCCTTCTTTCTACCTGACCTCTCTTGGTTAGTGTTGTACCTAGTACAGATGTCATCCTAGAATTCGGCCAAGGTCTTTAGCTTACTCTTCGCAACCAAATAGAAGAAGTCCTGTAAATCGACCAATTAAGAGATCTCGACTACATCATTATTGAACAGGGCTACATATTTTTGCAAAGTCTCTCCTTGGCTTTACCTAATCAGGTAAAGGATGAAGTGTCCTTGGATAAGGAATTGTTAGCTCTGAATTGGAGACTATACTTGTAAGTGAGCTCATAAAAAGAGCTAATGGAGTTCTTGGGTAGGTGGTTAAATCACATCTAAATTGCTTTCCTCAAAATTTTTGGGAAAGCCTTACGTATGATAGCATCCCTATAACCATAGAGGTTTATGAGGGTATGGAAATGAAGCAGGTGATCATCAACATCACTTGTACCATTGTATTAGTCCAAGGTAAGAAGTTTGCTATTCGAAGGCAAGACTTCATCCTAGATACACTTGGTGAAGGGGGGTTCGATGCTAGTGACCAACTCGAAGTTGTCAGCCGCTTTGCTCCCCTGTTGTTTGGAGAGCCTCCTTACAATGCGCAAATCTCATTAAGGTAAGCATTGTCTGTTGTGTAAGCTTGGTATGCTAGTGCTCCATGGGAGTTGGCTACCTACTCATTGCCAACAAGGGTATGGTCGCAGATCGTACCTACTGTTCCTACACTTAGGCATCGTGTAACTGACCCTTGCCATTCGACTGTTGTTGCTAATTGTAACTAGTATGGACATCAAAAGCCTCAGGCACTTGCCTATTATGCCTTTCAACTTTGTTGAGCTTGGCTTGGAGCTCCTTATTATGAGCGGTGAACTACTTAAGTAGCTACTCCAATCGAGTCAAGCGTTGCTTAGGTATTTCTCTAGCTAGGGATGATTAGCTATAGGTTAGTTGTTGTACAAGACATTATAGCAAATGAAAAGACGAAAGTTGTATTTGGGTAAGTGTTTAAAGTATATTTAGGTAAGAGAAAAAGGTTGGTTTCTTATATACGACACCAAATGTTATCTTTAGGTTTTGGCCGATAGAGATTAAGAACTGACTAGGCTTTGCATAGTAGAGAGAGAGAGAGAGAGAGCCTGCAAAATAGTAAATTATGAGGGGTGCTAGGGTATTATTTAGCATGGCCACTCTGATGCTTAGGTTAATATGTGTTTAAAAAGATACTAAGTATGCAAGAGTGCAATAAGAAAGCTTAATGCATAAAGTATTAAGTAGTTTACCGTTAGATAGTAACCTTGTATTTATAGAGGAATGGAGTAAGCGGTTGGAGAGTTGTTAGTGGGTAGAAGCTACATACACAAGTAATAGGCGATGGAGTTACAAGGTTTGACGTGATCCGTAATTATAGAAAGTGGTTATTAACTTAGTTGTCTAGCCTTATCTGTAATATCATGGTTGTTGGTGACAGTTATAGTTGAGTATGTAGTGTAATAAGCCTAAGTTGAGGCTGGCCACAAAAATAGGGAGGCTAAGGTTAAAGAAGCATAGCCTAGGCCATAAGTCTAATCAATTGAACACAAGCCTAAAGGGTCTAACTCCAAAGGCCCTATTAACACTTAGCTTATTATTATTATTATTTCTTCTTTACTTAAAGATGCCAAAAATCTAAAGTTTTAATTTGGACCCTATAGGTTGTAAATATTTCTAATTATGGCTTAAAGTAAGTAGCAAGTTCTCTAGTATTTTGTTAATATTCCATAAAATTTTTTAGACTTATATCTTGTACAATATTTTAATGACATTCAACAATTTATCATTTCATAAAGTGATGAATACAATCTTGCCCAAGGGAGTATGATTATTTATAAATCTTTGTATTTAACTAGAGAAACCCATTTACAATATTTATAGTGAACCACCATTTATATAACAATATTATTATTATTGTTGTTGTTGTTATTGATACCTGATTCTCACCTAGACTAAGGCCCAACAAGTTAAGCCCATCATGAAGGATACTGGATAGTGCTCGAGCAAATAGTGAGCCTTCGTGTTACACCATAAACCCCTTACGAAGCTAAGAGCTTATGCCAATAAAGATGCAGGCTGATGGTAAGCCTACCCCCCATATCGTAACCTGCTTAACAAGCCAAATGATGACTATCCAAGCAAGTCACCTCCCAATTGTCGAGCTGGCAACCATTGATCGTTTGGTGTAAGCTCGGGGCTTAACTTACCTCATCTAACATCAGTTAACCCCTTCCTTATCATCTCGACCCGGCTTTTGTCTTTAACACCTACTCTCCACTACAATTCATTAATAAGCATATGACATCTACAGTACAACCAGTATACTAGCAACCCTTACTATTGTCGGATCACTAAACTACAAATTTGGTGGTTTGGTCAGCTACAACATCATGTCTATAGTGAAGCTCAATCTAAATCGTGAAACACACTACCGGCTGGCAAATGGTATCAATGAACCTCTTATCGCCACTTATCCTAGTAACCCACATAAAAAGTGCCAAGTGCTAAGAAGTAAGGGGATTCTTACTTCAAAACTCTCATAATACACTTCATCTAAAAAAGAGGTTCCCACTTTACACTCTTTGGGTGGTTTTTCTTCTCTCCTTCTCTCTCGATTAGAGCTAAACACATCACTCATACATTAGGCGAACACATTCCCTTAGGTCCCTTATGCTTGTCCCTCTTTTTCCTTTATCCTCCTTGCTAACTTAAGCATTAAAAGGCCCTTGTAGCCACACCTACAAGGGCCTTTTTGCAAGTATCTAGGAGAAGGAGTTAAAGCTCAAGACCATTCAAGTTAGACTCTATGTGAGCTCTACATCTTAGTTGGTACAACTATGATCAATATTTTAGCACCCACAATTTTAGGCCACCATGATGACGATGGCTAAAAGCAAAAACAATAATCCATAAGCTTTCCATGCAAAGAATACCAATACTTCCCAATAAGGTGGAGGTGATCAAACATTTTCACCTCAAAATGAATGCACCAAAGTCTAACAGCTCAGGTCAATCATCCAGTAGATGCTGGAAGAAAATAGAATATACCATGAATCTACTGCAACTTTGCACAAAGATGTGACATTACTCAAAATTGAATCTAAAAACCGTCCAAATGAGGAGGCATCCATCAATTCCTTCTCAAAGCCAAGAAAGACTGACAATTTGCACAACAAACACCTTACACGTTCGTACGATCAGATTCAACACAATTACTAACCGTACAAAGACCTGCGCAACAAGTTGAATTGCAACTGCAACAAAATATACGTAGGATGCAAGTGCATAACAACTAGTAAGCGGATCAATAGCCTCTCACTAAGGCCATTGCCAAAAGACTATGAAGACATGAACATGAATAAGATTAAAGAAAACATCCGCCACTTCTCCAATATATGTGATCGGAAGAAAGTTGAATCATCCATACAAACGTCATGCTCTGGTTGATGAAAAGCACATTCATGTCCTTAATTATTGAGGAAACCTTCCTTATTGGTGCAAGGCTACCCCATCTAAACACTTACGACAGCTTTACCGATCTATATGATCACCTCATACACTTTCAAACAATGATGAGCCTTCACAACTTCTTAAATGCCATCATATGTAAAGCCTTCCCTAGCACACTATCAAAAAGCTGATTTGCTATAGTTTAACACCTTCCCCAAGGGATCCATCGCTTAATTCGATGACCTAGGAAGTAGATTCCAACAATATTTTCTCAGTTCCCGACTCCTATGAAGAGACTCCTCCATCCTCTACAATACTAGGCAATGCCCCAATGAAACCCTGCGAGTATACCTTGAGCGTTTTAACCAAACAAAGTTGCAAGTTTCCATGTTAGACACAAGAACCACCCTTTAAGTGCCCTTCACTAGATAGACCTCGATCGAGGGCTTTTCAAAGCAATATCGTTAGATAAGCTTAAATCTTTAGACGACTTCATGAAAGTCGATAAGAAGTATGTAGCCCAAGAACATGCCATCAAAGCTCATTTCGAAGTGGAAAATAACACATGCATCTCAGCAAAGGATTGCCTAAGACTTTGCAATCTAGACTACAACCTTTAACACAAGAAATGAATGATAAGCAAAGGCCCAAATTCCAAGACTACAACTTATACATCCCCTCAACCCAACTATTCAGCAAAATGACGTTCGAGGTTCAAGAGCAACTCTCGAGACCACCAAGCATTTGAGAAATTCTAGAAGCAACGAACTTAGGAAAATACTATGACTCCTACAGGGCACACGAGAACAATACTAACGAGTACCACTACCTCAAGAACATAGTTGTAGGCTTCGTTTGCAAAGGCTGCATTGACCACTTCGTAGTAGATGAAAGAAAAAAACAAATACAGCAGCCAATCCAGCATTGCTGAGTGTATAACTAACAGTAATAACACAATCAGTATGCCAATACCTTGATAGACAACTAGAACTATAAGGGATGACAAATCCTGATCAACACCATATTCGGTGACCTTAGGCTCTTATTAAGCAACATAACCATAAAAGCCAAATATGAGGTTCACATCATAAGAAATAAGAAGTTGGAAACTGACATTGCAATTACTTTTATAGAAGTGGATGAGCAGGGAATCGACCTACCCCATAGCGATGCACTCATCATAAACGCTAAAATTGGGTACTTCGACATCCCTAAAATGTTCGTTGATAGCAGAAGTTCAGCAAACATACTCTTCTACAGTACCTTTGAGTAAATGAAAGAACAACTTGTTGAAGCACTCCAACCATACAAACATGAACTAACGAGGTTCGAAGGTAGCAAATCAATCCTTGCTAAGGGAATTATCACCCTACCAGTTCAACTAGGTGATGATGAACATGTTGCCATACAGTCAATAAACTTTGTCATCATTGATATATGGTCACCTTATAGTGTAACTTTGTCATCGTTGATATATGGTCATTGTATAATGTCATCCTTAGTAGACCAAGCATCATGAAATTTGACATGCTCATAAGCCAACAATGCCTCAAAGCAAAGTTCATGATAACTACTGGTATGGCCAAGGCTAGAGGCAACCGGGCTCTATCTAAGACTCTTTATCTTAAAGCCCAATCTAGAAACAATGTCATGAACATCAAATCTACTAACTCTTTTGCTACCCCAATCTGGGGAGAGCTTGCCAAATGGCCTTGGAAATTAAGATATTTGATGCTCCTAGCATGATAACCAGAATAAGGGCCGTATTGTCAAATAGCAACAAAGTTAAGCTCATAGATTTCCTCAAGGAAAACTTAAGCATGTTCACGTCTACCCTAAAAGCCATGCTAAGAATCATCAACATCCCTAAGGCCACTTATCACCTCAATGTCAATTTAGCCATCCGACTTATCAAGCAAAAGAAACGATACGTCACCTTAGAACGTTAGGCTGCAATTAAGGAGGAATTACAAATGCTCCTTTGAGTGGGTTTTGTTTAGTAAGAAAAATACCTAACATGGCTTGCTAATACAATACTTATCAAAAAAGCAAATGGAAAGTGGCTTATGTGTGTCAACTATACTAACCTCAATAAGGCATGCCCTAAGGATTGCTTCCTTCTATCGCATATTGACTAGCTCGTTGATTCAACATCCGATCATGCGCTTCTCAGCTTCATAGATGCTTACTCTAGATACAACCAGATCTAAATGTCTCCTAAAGATGAAGTTCATACATCCTTTATCACAAACTTTAGGACCTATTGCTACAAAGTAATGCCCTTTGGTTTAAAAAACGCTAGAGCCATATACCAAAGGCTGATTAACCACATCTTCAAGCCACAAATAGGAAAGATCATTGAAGTCTACGTTGATGACATGATTACTAAGAGCAAAAGAAAATACCATATCAATAACCTCCATGAGATCTTCTAAACGCTTTACCGATTCCACATGAAGCTTAACCCTCAAAAGTACGTCTTTAGACTTGCTTTAGGTAAGTTTCTTAGTTTCATGGTCACAAAGCAAGGAATAGAAGCAACCTTAGAAAAAATCAAAGCAGTCTAAAACATGCAAGCTTTAACCAAAATCAAGGAAGTTTAGTGACTAACAGGAAGGGTAGTTGCACTTAATCAGTTCGTATCTTGAAGCGTATATAAATGTGCAGAATTTTTTAATTTGCTCAAACACCCTGCTAAGTTTAAGTGGACACTAGAATGTCAATGAACTTTCCAAGAGTTAAAGAGCTTCCTAGCAACCCTACCCATACTATCTAAACCAATACCTAAAGAGGAATTATACTTATATCTTACAATTGGTGACAACATTATCTTCGATACTCATCTGAGCCAATGGCCAAGACCACCCACTAGTCTACTACGTTAGTCACATCTTCTAAGGATTGAAGCTTAGATACACCAAGATAAAAAATCTTGCCCTTGCAGTGGTCATCATAGCTTGGAAGCTAAGGTCATACTTCCAATTACATTCAATTGTCATTCTAATAGATGTACCACTTAGAACTGCATTACAAAAGCATGACACTTTGGGTCGAATGATGAAGTACTCCCTTGAGCTCAGCACCTATGAAGTTTAGTTTTGCCCCAAGCAAGCAATCAAGGCATAGGACCTCACAGACTTTATAGAAAAATACATTGGAGTAGATGAGCCCCCACTCGAGCTCACCATACCTACTTAGATGCCCTACATCGATGGCTTCTCCACTAAGGGGGGGAATGGGCTAGTATCACATTACAAGGTCTATGTAGAACAAAGATCCTCTATGCCTTGAAGTTTGGCTTTCTAGTTTGTAATAAAGAAACCGAATACAAGGCCCTCATCACCAGCTTGAGAATTACTAAGGATATCAGGTAAAAAGGCCTAACATACACTCGGACTTCATGCTGGTTGTATAACAAGTCAAAGAAGAATATGAGACAAAGGGCAAAACGATGGCTAAGTATTTACATTTAGTACGGGAACTTCTTTCAAAGTTTACTTCTTAGGAAGTCAACAAGATCCTGCAAGTAGACAATGTAGTGGTGGATAAACTATCCAAGATAGCCCCATCTACCATTCCTATATTGCATGACTACAATAAGCTAATCTTCATATAGTACCCATATCGCACAACTATGATAAGCCAATCTTCATATAGTACCTCTACGAGTGAAGCATAGAGGTGCAATAGTAGCAAGTCATCTAAACGATAGAAGTAACCCCAAAGCCCTCTTGAATGGGCTCTCTTGCATAGTACGTTAAGATTGAAGCATTATATGAGGACTAAGCAAAGGTAAAGAAGCTTGCCTATGCCGCAATCAACTATTCATTGATTGATGATGTACTGTACCAATAAGGACATAGCATCATGCTCCTTAAATGCCTCCAAATAGAAGAGGGTACCTAAGTCTTCGAAGAGCTCTATGATGGAATTTGTAGCAATTACATCCAGTCCCAAGTACTGTACCTTTGAGTGCTCAAGTTGGGGTATTATTGGCCCATAATGAAGGAAGATGCTTAGACCATGGTTTAGAAATGCCACTCTTGCCAAAAGCATGCACCAATCACTCATAGCCCCAATTCAGAGTTGCACCTTTTAATAAGGCCATGGACATTTGTACAATGGGATTAGACATCCTCAATCCCTTCTTGAATGCTTCGGCAAGCCAACAATTCATTCTAGTGGTAGTAGATTACTTCACCAAGTAAGTAGAGGCACTAGCTGTAGCTACCATCATAGCTCAAGCTATTAAGGGGTTCGTGTTGATCAACATACTATTATACTTCGAAGTACTGTATAGGTTGATCACCAACAATGTGAGGTAATTTGACAGTGATTGCTTTAGAGATTTCTGTAGCAAGTATAACATCAGGCTATACTACACCTCAATAGCGCATCCTTAGACTAACAGCCGAGTTAAGACTATCAATAAGATAATCCTTAATAGTCTAAAGAAGAGGGTAGAGCGAGCAAGAGGTCGGTAAGCTAACAAGCTTCCTAACATACTTTAAGGATAACCTACAATGCATAGAACCTCGACCAGAGAAATCCTATTCCGTCTTACATTTGGAATAAAAGTTGTCTTCCCAATTGAGTTAAAATTTATCGTCTAATAAGACCTAGCACTTCAACATAAATACTAATCACATGGCCCTATAAGCAAGCCTTAACACCATTAACGAAGAGCGTGACACTACACAGGTATGCACAATGGCCTATCAGTAACAAGCTTCCAACATAGACATTTCTACTTAGATGACCTAGTGTGCAAAAACCTAGAGGCTACTAGTTCGAAGGAAGGACGAGGCAAGCTTGCCCCTAATTGAGAAGACCTAGTATGAGTACTTAATGATGTACAAAAAGATCCTTTTAAGCTTAAGACACTAAAGGGATGACCCATCCCCATGGCGTAAAAAACTTAGAATCTAAGGCCTTATTTTAACTAAGTGTAATAACGACAACCAAAAGCACTTGTAATCATGGTTGAATGCAATGAATTAATGAAGTTTCTAACATGTTCCTCTTTCCTTCTCCCAAGCCTCATGACTTTGGGTCGATTCTCATCCCTAAGCTTGGCCTAAGTTAGTCCTTATACTAACAAAGTGGGTACCTGCTTCAAGCATCAATTTATATCGAGCCCTTAACCTTAGGTTGATTCTCATCCCCAAGCTTTGCCTAAGTTAATCCTTACAGTAATGATGCAGGTACTTCCTTCGAGTATTGATTTACATTAAGCCCTTAACCTTAGGTCAATTTTCATCCCTAAGCTTTTCCCAAGTTAGTCATTACATTAACAACACAAATACCTCCCTTAGGCATTGATTTACATTGAACCCCTAACCTTGGGTAATTTTCATCCCTAAGGTTTGCCTAAGTTCGTTCCTACACTAATGACATAAGCACTTCTCTCAAGTATAGATTTACATTGTGCCTCGAAACATAGGTCAATTTTTCATCCCTAGATACTCTACTAGATAAGGCCTTGTTATAACAGTTATTAAGTGAAATTTTAGGACAGACTGAATAGTAAGAGTTGAAGGGGAGTATAGCCACCTAATTTTTGCCCACTCATACTTTTAATTTTTTATTTTTTAAACTAGGGTCCTAATTCAAAAAAAATAAAAAAATATAAAAATAATAAAAATTTACAAGTGATAAAAATACCCCAAAAAAATGAGAAAAGAAAAATTACAAAGATTTTTTAGGAAGTAAATTATTTTAGGATCAATTAGTTTTAGTTTTAGTTCGATTCAAATAAGTTTATTTTAGAGAGTTACATGGTATAAGTACAATTCAATTGTACTAAAAATCAAGGCACAAGCTAACAGTCTAACGGATAAGCATTGGAGTATTGATATGAAGTTAACTTAGAGTCACGGGTTCGCGGGATCACATCTAGTTAAATTTTTTTTGTTCAAATTTGAATCATTATAAAAGATTTGAATCTAGTTTGATCTTTATCAAATTGGGTTTAAATTAATATAAATAATTTAAATCTAATTGAATTTTTATCAAAATCTGATTGAAATCACTATAATAGATTCAATTATAACATTTGGTCCGGCATTTATAAAATCAGTTTTCATCTTCAACCAATTCCAAGCTAATGCACCAAACCAAATATGGAAACTCTAGGCAAACAACACTCCATCCGTGACCCCTTTCTCAACCATCTATGCATGACCACACAGCACAATCTTTACTGTGCTATTACCCACGTGATCATCATCTTCAAGCAATACACTTCTTCAACACACTTACTATTGTAGTGAACCAACAGCAGCCACCATCCTCTCGCTACTATATGCTTAAGCATACATCAGACCAACAACCATTTATAGACCTAACCCCAACCAACTGTTCCCTCTTTCAAACTCACGATTACAACTTACACAGACATACTATACGAAGGCTGCCATCTCCATTCTAGGCCAACACCTAAACCAACTCCATGTTGATCGCCGCTGACCAGCCCCACATTCTACTATCACTCCTAGCCTGCAACAAACATTGAACTGCAATAACACAACATGAAAATTGGCTCCTACGAACGCAATGACAATCTATGAACCACTACACCACCACTCCATTGTTAATTCCTTACCCCCAATGCTTACCATTAACCAACACCTTAGCCACTACCTCTTTTCGCCACTATCATCACAAGCGCCCCATACGTAACTTGATCCACTTCATGACTAAGAGCTTCACAGTAGTAAGACAGTAGTAGCTACGTCCACGCTCATAGCGCCATCTTTGGAGCCTTATCTAATATCCAACCACACTATGCAAGTGAACACTATCCACACTCCATCTCTAATGCCGTAGTTCCTTAGCTAGCAACAATCCAACACGCATGCCACAGCAACAGCGAACAGTAGCATCTACTGATCACGAGCAGCATTGCCCTCTTCTCGACGACAATCTACCTTTCCTTCATTGATGACACAAAGCTACACAGTGCACACCACTCCAATCACCATCCACTCCATGCAGTAGTCTTCGATCAACCACGTGGTAATCCATTGTGATAAAGGCATATTTTTCATGTTTATAGTGCAATTTAAGATAGAACTATTATAGATTTTATAGAAATCATTAAGAATTGGTACTTAATTATTTTCATTTGGACATTTCAGGAATTAGAGGACTCAAGAGTAGAATTTATGGATGATTTAAAGGAATTTTAAGCAAATATACAAAGTTTAGATCAATACATGCAAATTAGGATTAAAGGCAGCCAGCCGACAGCCTTTGTTGGCTATGCTACCAGCCTTGGATGACTATGTCGCCGGTCTAAAAGCCAACCTTGCACTTACATCGCCAGCCTTCACGAAAAAAGAAACTTCAAGTGAGCCAACCCTAATTTTTCATATAAATAGCTTATGTTTCATCATTTGAGAAATTTTTAGCCACTTTTTCCTTAGACGTCAAGAGTCGTAGAATAGTTTTAGATAGTTTTTTACGAATTCTTCAGGAGAAGAGCTTTGATCATTGAGAGGATTTTGCTTTTGCTATGGAGACCAAGATCGAAGTTGCAATTGAAGATTATTTCTTTCCAATACAGAATTGGTGACATCTATTTCAATTATCCTTATGCAATTTTGTATATTACTTATGCTTGCAATTATAAATTTCCTTGCAATTTCAACTAGTATTTGTGTTTTTGTTTCCAAATCCATGGCTTATTAAATTTATTTGTAAGAATTGATGAAACCTTAGATAGTTAAGATGATGATTGTGTTCATGTTATAGGATTAAGAGATATATAGATGATTTATGATTGCAATTTCTATGATTTTGATTATAATTGATCAATTGATTATAATTGTTAGAAACCCTAATGATACCGGAGTTGATTAGGGTTTGTTGGAAATTCTTACTTGATTTGATTAATCAATGTGGAAGCAAAGTTAATTGAATTAATTAGAAATTATCTAAAGATTAATACAATATTCGACGATTGATTATTCACTAAGACATTAGGGATAATTGATTTAGGACATTAGACAATCATGGTATCGGGAGATATATGATTATAATTTAGAGTCCACTGTTAATTAGAAGATACGAAAGCTAACTAATTAATTTGGGGTTTAAATTCTTAAGTCTTAAGGTATAATAATTTCACTTGAATGACCAAATAGCTATTAATCTATATAATATGATAACAATTTGATTTGCATAATCTAGGGTTGATTCTATTTTCCCACAATTCTCAATTGATTGCTTAATTTTAGATTTTTCACAGTTATTTTCTTTTTAATAGTTTTATAGTAATTATTGGAATAATTAATTTAATTTTAATTGCCTAAATATTGATAAAAACTAGTATAGAATTAGTAATTTCTTAGTCCTTGAGAGATCGACAACCTTACTTTTCTATATTACTTGATTTCGACCTAGTATACTTGCTGAATTATTCGCAATTTATTTTTATATATATAGTTTAAGCAAATCACATCCTACCCCAAGCATCGTTCCATTCATCCTCATAGCCATACGTGCAAGCCAACTCCACAATATCCAAAGGCCACTAAATAGCCCACTGCAATTCTTCATTAAGCAGTGTTGCAGTGGACAATTTAAGTTTGGTCACAAAAAAAAAAATTCATTATTTTATTATTATATTATTAGTTGACATAATATATAAATAGGTATGTAAAATTGTTAGTTTTGAAAACTTTAGTATTAGTTTTTTATATATTAAGTATATTACATGATATTATTCATTTATTTAGGTAGATAGGGGTTTAATACTCATAATATTGATATATATAGATACATATTAGATTAGGAGCTTTTAGGATTAGTTTGTCTAAATTTTTCACTTAGAAAATTATTATTATTATTTTATTTGTTTATTTATTTTTTAGAAATAAGAATCAATAAATTTTAGGACGCTTTAGCAAGTTATAATATTTGAAAATTATGAATCTTTTATATTTTATTTGAATAAATTAAACTGATAAAATGTAAACTAGATCGATTTTCAAAAATTAAAATAAATCCATATATTAAAGTTTTTTTTGGAAAAACTACGATCGATTGATCCTAGTTAAAGGGTACATAGGTAACTTCGAGGCAATGATAAAATCTATAGAAACTTAGTTTTTTTTTTTATTTTTCTTTTAGTATTTATTTTTTTAAATATTATAATTTGAAAAATAATCCTAATATCAGAAAATAGATAGTAATACCCATTTAGGTTTAATAAGTTAGCCCTCGGATTTAGAATCCTCTAGTTTGTATTAAATTGAAATAAAAAACCGGTAACTAAATCATAATCAATCTACCTAATTGATTACGGTTTCTTTTTTTTTTTTTCTCGACTTTGGTTGGGAGGCAACTCCAAAATATTTTTCTAAATAAGAAAACCAGAATTTTCCAATTTCTTTAGTCTTAGATTAATATTAAATAGGTTTGGGTTTAGTATTAATCAGAAAGTAGGAAATCAAATTAAATCAAAGAAAATTGAAAATTCAAAGTCAACAATTTGGCGACTCCACTAGGGATGTCTAAAGAGCTAGCTACAAGAATTTACCAAAAATAAGATTATTTCTCAAATAAAATAAAAAGATAAAACCTAAGAAAAGAGCACTTACGTTTGCTATTTTATTCATTTATTTTATTTCTTTATTTGCTAACACTTTTTGTTGTTATAGTTAATTTAGGGGGTAGGGTAGTTTTAGAGGTATGTTTTATTTTATTTTATTTTCTGCATTATAAATGCATGATAGATATGGTGAGAACCAGGCCAACTTAAGACCTTAGGAAGGGGGCCATTATGTAAGCTTCAATTATTGTGAGGCAACCACCTTCCAAGGCTGATTAAGCTACCCCACTCAAGTTTAGATGCGACCACAAAACCATTGCTTTGAAAAAATGCAATGGTTATAGAACTTAAGGACCTATAGAACCTGCCATTTCCATTACATGAAAACTTTTTGCAAAAATCACAAGAACCCATAATGTGGCAGACCTAAACCAATAAGGGCAGTTGTGAAGTTATAGTTGTAATATTTCCCTATAAATAATTTTAAATAATTTTTGTAAAGTTTAGAATAGGTTGTGATTGTAAGTTTGATTTTTTTTAGGCATGGTTAGATCAAGTTAAGAGCCATTTGAAGAAATTCATGTCCACCCACCACACTGGCCTTAAAGACTGCTTTAAATGTGGTTTCGACTCTTTAGCCCAAATAAATAGGAGTTTATCAAGAACAAGATTGGGCCCATCCTCTCCCTGCAAAAGATCCCCTTAAATATCACTTTAGTACAGGCCTTAGTTCACCTATGGAAGCTTAAGTCCATCAGCTTCTGTTTGGGCCCACATCAGCTAAGCCCAACCTTAAAAGAATACTTTCAATTATTGTGGGCCCTTGTTATCACAAATGAGGTCTACGTTCCGGACTTGGAGGTTGTAGCACCAAAGATCTTCCACAAATTATTAGGAGTCAAAAAAACTGAGTGGTAAATTAGGGAAAGACCATTCGATTGGAGGATGTCATGGACTAGTTTTCTACTAAATTGAAGCATAAAGACAAAAGAGAGGTTTTTTGTGCAAATTTGGAAGCATGGCACCAGTACCAAGTCAACGCTTTTATATTGGTGATTTTCAATACTGTCTTGTTCCCTGATGATAGATGCTGGATCCACTTCAGAATTGCAGAAATTGTAACCTAATTTCTTGAAGGGAAATCATATGTCTTAACCTCCTGGCCAAGCAAATTTGGTCACTAAATCATCTCAAGAAGAAGAAACAAGGAGATCTAAAGACCAACATGGTTCTGCTCATAGTCTGATTTGTCAACCACATGAGAATTTACCAACTTAATTTCAACCGAACTGAGTTTACACAACAATATGATCTCATCAAGTCGTTTGAGGAAAGGATTGAGTTACTAGAAGACATAGCTACCCCCTACTAGGTTCAGTACTTTCAGAGTATGAAGGCGAAAAGAATTAATATGGACGCCTAGATGGTTTGTAAGTAAGCAAATGATAAGAGGATATGAAGATCTTAAGGCGATGCCCCTAATCGACTTCAACCTCTATGTCAAATACATCCCAGCCAATGGACTTGTTGAAGACATGATCCCCAAACCATCATTAAAAGCCGTATCATTGAACTTTCATAACCTCAGCATATTGGTGGCTAATAAAGTAGCTAAAGTCCTAAGCATCCGAGCTCTTTGGTGCACAAGAAAGACTACCCCTACCACTAAGGGGATAGTAGGCAAAAGCCAAATAACCAAAGGACTTCTTTATCGCCAACTAAAAAAGCTAAAAGAAATGGAAGACAACGAGGAGAAGGAAGAAGTCCAAGTCAAAGTTGAACCCAAGAAACAAGTAAAAGAGAGCAGGAGTTGGAGAATTATTGTGGGGAATATCACCAAATATTAAAGGCATTGAAAGCATAACAGAAGAGGGCCAAAGGCAAGGAAGAGGAGGCTCCCAAGGTCGGAAAGAGGAAGAAGACTTAGCCATAGGAAGATTAGAATTTGGATTTTAGGTTATTTTAATGTTTTCTTTCTTTAAGATTCCTTTTTCGAATAGAATAAGTGATGTAAAGCTTCAAAATTGCAAAAATTAATAAAAATTAGTTAGGTTTTGCCACATCAAAGGTCTCTTGCCAATTCTTAATTTTCATTGCATTCGTGTGCATTCATATATTTAACAACCTTTTCTTAGAAAAATGTACATATGCTAACCCTTTATTGAGTTTACAATTCAAGAAAAATCTTAAGATAACTCCCAAACGTCAAGTCTTTCAGAGAAGTTTGATTAAAACATGTTCCCAGACCAGGATGGCCACCACTCAAGGAGATGAGAGAACCCGGGATCAATGATCTATCCAAGCTGAGATTCCATTCCATAGAAAGGGCTATGGAGAAGATGGCGGACCAAATGAGCTTCCTAGCAAATAGCATCACTTAGCTGCGAGCCATAACATAGGCTAATGAAGAAAGCTCCAAGGCCCATTATGAGAAGAATATGCAGGCTTTCAAAGCAGAGCATGAATATCCAAAAGACCCATTCGAGTCAGAAGGAGTTTACCCGAAAGTCAACCTCACCTTCGAACCTGACACGTATGTGGCCCCAAGACCGACTGACTAAGAGCCTAGCACAGACAACTTGAAAGAACTAGAAAAGAAATTAATGCAACAGATAACTGAGAAGATGAAAGCACTTGCAAGGTATGATGGTTTTGAACAGGGAGGGATCACCAAGTTTTCTACATACGACATTGGAGCATACCTTGAGAAGTTTAAGGTGCCAAAGTTTCAAAATTATAATGGGACAAGATGCCCTAAGCTCTATGCCAAGTTATACGTCAAGAAGATGGGTAAATATGTTCGATATGATTCACTCATGGTACAGACGTTCCAAGATAGTTTGACTGGGGCAGCCTTGACTTGGTATGTAATAACTCTGATATTAAAGATATTTCATATGGTAATTTTTGAGTATTTCCCTTACATTTTTTGTTTTCTTTAAATAAATTGATACTTAATTGAGTAAAATGTTGATTTCAAGGTTTAAACATGTTTTAGGCTTGAAAACGAAGAAAAGGAATCAAATTTCACTCAATTCCGAGTTCAAACGAAGAAGTTATGAAGTTTTGAAGTTGTGTAGAAAATTTGCCTAAGTGCAGAAAGCTACACGACCTGGGGACACGGCCATGTCTTAGGCCGTGTCTGGTGACGAAAAAAGAATCTTTGTAATACACATATAAAAGGATATCTTAGGGTTCCAAAAAAAAAGGAGAGACATTACAGAAACAGAGAGACACAAGAGAAGAGAAAGAGACCTAAGGAACAACATCGAGAAAGAGGTAGAACAACATCAAGAAAGAGGCAGAACAACATCAAGAAAGAGGGAAACAACATCAATTTCAAGATTAGAGAGATTGTTCATCAATCAAAAGGGGTTTTCATGTTTTATTTTATATTATTGATGAAACTCGTTCTTAGATTCATTATGATAGCTTAGAATTCTACTATTTAGGATTGTGGAACCTAGGGTTTCATGTGATTCTTGGATTGATTTAGAATTTTCAATAAAGTTTCTGTCTTTACTTGATTCAATTATGTCGTTAATTATTGATTGATATTTTTAGAATATCAATATTTGATATTATGCATGTTGATTGAGAAATTGCATGTGTAATTAGATCTTTACATAATTGAAGAGAGTTACATGTATACTTAGAGATAAGATACATGTTTCTTCCATGGGAATTCATTATACATTAATGCAATTCTAAATTATATTACTAAGTGAAGAGATTCCGATAAATAATTTAGGATTAGGGTTAATATGCTTGAGAAAGGTATTAACTTTAGTTGTGAATCCCTCTGGTCAAGAATAATAGAAACCGAATTGGATATATTTTAAAAAGCTTACATGTTAAACACTAGGGGAAATAATTCCTAAATACGTTATTACTTTCTTCAAGTCATTCTTGATTTTATCGTTTTTTCAATTGCTTAATTAAGTCTTATAATTAAGTTAGTTTGTTAATTTTAGTATTTTTAATTACTTCAAACTTTCATAATTTTCCGGTTAGATAATAAAGCTAAGGTTAATATTAGTACTCGAAGTCTCTGAGGGATCGACTCGGACTCACATCCGCTATATTAAAACTGATAGGTGCACTTGCCTCATATCAAGTTTTTGCCGCCGCTACCGGGGATTTTCGATATTAAGAACACTATTTGCTTTATTACTTTAACCATTTTTTTTCTTTTGTTTTCATTATTTATTTTCATTAGCTAGAGCTGCAATTGATTCTATATTTCTTACCCTTGCAATGCATGACTCGAAGTAACCCGAAAGATTTGGTAGAACTTGATCTTGAAATTGAGAGAACTGCCCTTCAAAATTTGAAATCACGACCTAGACGAAGTGTGGCGACAATTGACGACGAGTCCATCGTTGAAATCAAGGAAAAAGGTGAAGAAACCAACACTCAATTCATCGGGCAAGAAGATCCACCACACATGGCTAACAATGGAAATGAAGCAAATCGGACCATGTCCGATTATTCAAGGCCTACACTTATTGGAGCTGACTCTAGCATCGCAAGGCCAACCGTCGCAGCTAACAACTTCCAAATTGCACCTAACATTATACAAATGGTGCAACAATATGTTCAGTTTGACAGTCTCCAAGATGAAGATCCCAATGCCCACATCTCTAGCTTTCTGGAGATTTGTGATACTTTTAAAATCAACGGAGCCACGGATGATGCTATCCGACTGCGGCTATTCCCTTTCTCCTTGAGGGTTAGAGCAAAACAATGGTTGAACTCTCTACCACGAAATTCAATCACAACTTGGAATGAATTGATAGAGAAATTTTTGGAGAAGTATTTCCTACCTGTAAAGACCACTAAACTTCGGAATGATATTTCTTGTTTTGCTCAATTGGAAGCGGAGACGCTATATGACACTTGGGAGCGATTCAAGGACTTGCTCAGGAGGTGCCCACATCATGGCCTTCCATTATGGATGCAGATTCATACCTTCTATAATGGTCTCAATTTATCTACGAGACAGATGATTGATGCATCCGCAGGAGGTACTTTGAACACAAAGACACCTGAGCAAGCACAAAACCTGATTGAAGGAATAGCGATGAACAATTATCAGTGGGAAAGCACTAGAGCCAAGCAAAAGGCCATGGGAGTTTATGAGGTAGACTAGACCACTGCTTTGGCAGCCAAGGTAGACCTATTGAGTAAGAAGATTGATGCACTCTCAGTTGGCCCTCAACAAGTACAATCGGATGTAAGTGATTTTGGTATGCAGGGGTATGGAGCATAAGGACAACTGGAACAAGTAGATTATCTAGGAAATCTACCCATGCAACAAAATAACCCCCTATAGCAACACTTATAATCTCGGATGGAGGAATCACCCCAATTTCTCATGGGGAAATCAAAACCAAGGCC
Source organism: Lumnitzera racemosa (assembly GCA_024138005.1). Classification (NCBI taxonomy): domain Eukaryota; kingdom Viridiplantae; phylum Streptophyta; class Magnoliopsida; order Myrtales; family Combretaceae; genus Lumnitzera; species Lumnitzera racemosa. Next base: position 31,206,827 of record JAMXBC010000011.1, read on the forward strand.
AACAGAAGACCAACTTTGGCCCACCTGGATTTCAAGGACCATTCCCACCTCCACCTCCTCAAGAAGAAGCCCAGTGTAGAAGAACTTCTCACAAAATATATTCAAGGCAATAAGGCTCGCTTATCCAACACTGAATCATCGCTGAGGAATCAAGAGGCTTCAAATCGTAATCTTGAGAATCAAATTGGTCAACTTGCAAAAATGATCTCTGAGAGGCAACAAGAGACACTCCCAGGGAATACCGAGGTCAATCTTAGGGAACATGTTAATGTAGTGACCTTGAGAAGTGATAGAAAACTGCAAGTGGAGAAGAAGGATGGTAAGGAAGTAGTTAAGAAAGAAGTGGAAGCAACCGTAAGGAAGATGCAAAGCCACTAAAATCAAAAGAAAATATGGAATCACCAAAAGTGAAGGAGTACAAGCCTCCCATCCCTTACCCGCAGCGCCTTAAGCAAAGTTACACTGATCAAAATAAGGAATTCGGTAAATTGCTTGATGTTTTCGAACAATTACACATTAAATTACCTCTTGTTGATGTCATCTTGCAGATGCCAAAGTATGCGAAATTTCTAAAAGATCTTCTAATGAATAAGAGGAAGTTAGAGGAGCTTACAACCGTCACATTGAACGAGGAATGTTCGACACTTCTCCAGAAAAAGCTGCCACAAAAATTAAAAGATCCAGGGAGTTTCACTATTACTTGTATGCTTAGCAATTTGTTGGTAGATAATGCTTTGGCAGACTTAGGAGCTAGTATAAATTTGATGCCGTATAAACTGTTCAAAAAGCTAGGGTTAGGAGAACCTAAATTAACGCGCATGAGCCTTCAATTAGCCGATAGGTCTATCACATACCCTAGAGGCATCATAGAGGATGTTTTAGTGCAAGTAGACAAATTCATCTTTCCCGTGGATTTTGTTATACTTGATATAGATGAAGATATTAAAGTGCCAATCATTTTAGGTTGACCCTTCTTAGCTACTGCTAAGGCTATTTTTGATGTTAGTGAGCATAAGTTGATATTATGGGTCGGGGATGATGAAATAATTTTTAAAACTCCAGAGGCAACGAACACATTTCTTGACTTAGAAGACAAATGTCACAATGTTAATGCTACTAATGTTGTTATATCTAGATGTATGCAGGAAACTCTTGCCAAGGATTCCTCAAGCTATTGCTTGCAAAAGGGAGATGAAAATTTGGCGATTAACCTCAATTGTGCAGAAGTGGCAGCTCAAACAAAAGTTCATGAATCCAGTATGGACAAGAAGGGAATTGATCCACTCCACAAGCCAAAGGATCGTACGTTAAAATCTTTCAAAGAGAAGCTACCAATTTTGGAACTAAAACTGTCAAGAAATCATTTGGAGCATGTCTTTGCGGTGAAAAGTTCAAAACCCCCAATGACAACCGCATCTAAGTTAAAAGCAAACAAAACAAAGAAGTTTAGGTTACATGAATTTGATAAGTGGCATGATAAGGAGAGAAACTATGGAAGTTATGCATCAATGAAATGGAATTGGCAAGATCGATGGCCGAAGGGTAAATCTACACTTGTATGGAGAGTTCGAAAGCTAGATACAGGAGGAGTTCTATTTCCACCTGGATGAAGAATCATGAATTACAAGAAGTACCCTGGCGAGCTATTGACGTTAACTATAGCACTTCTTGGAAGGCAACCCATGTCTAACTTGCTTATACTTTTGTTCTTTAAGTTTATTTCATTTTATTTTTCTTTTATCTAACTTTTCTTTACTTCTTTTATTTGTTTTAATTTTAGTCATAGGCTTTTCCCTTTTAATTTCATTTTTTATTCTTCTCTTTAGTTTTCTTTTTCTTATTTTTCTAGTTTAATTACTTTTATTTCTTTAAGTTTCCTTTTGCTTTTTTTTTTAAGAAAAAGAAGAGTTACATGGGCAAGGGACACGGTCGTGTCCCAGCCCGTGTCCATCCAGGCCCCTTTAATTTGCTACAACCACAGAAAGTTACACGGGCAAGGGACACGGTCCTGTCCCCAGCCTGTATGCGCCCAGAATTTTCCACCCGTGCACAGAGAGTTACACGGGCGTGGGACACGGTTATATCCCCAACCCGTGTCCGACCAGACTCCACACGACTCATACAGATTGTTACACGGGCAAGGGACACGGTCGTGTCCCAGCCCGTATCGACCCAAACTCACACGATTTTTACACACGGCTGGTTTTATTTAAATTAAATACACCCTCTCACACACTCCTAATCAAACATTTCTCTCTCTTATTCTCCCTCTTTTCTCCACAATTCTTGCATTCCGCATTTTGATCCAAGTAAGTTTCCTACTTAATTTTGCTCTCTCTTCCTCAAGATTAGGCTGGCGAATGTGATGAGGATGTCGAGGCCAGTGATGATGATGATGATGCTATGATGGCTGAGGCATCGTCTGATGAGGCAAATGAAGAGATGGATTCCGATCCCTCTTCTTAATTCTTCATTTTTTGTGTTGACTTTTGTTGTTCAAGGCTTGTGAACTCTACTATACAATGATGATGCTTCTTCATTTTGCGCTTCTGTTCGATTGGCAGGGAAGTATTAGTTTTCTTTTCAATACATATGTTTTCTTTTTCCCTATGCTGCTTTTTCGTGTTGTTATGATTTTTTGTCGTACATTGAGGACAATGTACATTATTAAGTGTGGGGAAGGGATATATATGAATTTGTTACTGTTTAGGAGACCAATTATTCACATTTGACCCAATTAATTTTTAAGTTAACTTGCAATAGGTGATTAACAAGTGTTGAGCCAAATTAACTGTTTCATCTTGATTATTATTGATCTTATTATACTTTATGAGAAATGATTAGTCAAATTTGTGGAGGGCAAAGTTACGAGTTATTTAGCTTAAGATTTTAAGACTTGAGATTGGAGCAACATCACTAGTTGAGAGTTAGTCATGGTTATTTTTAAAATTTACTTTTGTGTATACTTTTCTCTTAGAAATTTTTAAGAGTCCTATAGTTTTTAGCAAATAAACAAATGAAATTCTTCTTTTGAGAAACCCCTGAAATATCATAATGATTGGAGGTTAAAAGTAATAATAAGTGTATGAATAGAAAAAATTGGTTAGGATTCGTCTTGGTCCGTCAGAAGAGCAAGATTGAGCCCCAATGCCAATTCAAATGAAAAAAATTGATATGGATCGGTCTTGGTCCGTCAAAAGAGCAAGGTTCTTTCCCGCTATCAATATAAGAAATAAGTTGGTCTGAATCAATCTTGGTCTGTCAGAAGAACGAGATTCTTTCCCGCTACCAACACAATTGTGCTTAAATAAAGTAAATTCAAAAGACCTCTCAACAAAAGCATTAACTAGGGGGATGATCAGAGGATGAGTGGATGTAAAATGTGTTTGTTCTAGATTATGGTACTTAGTGAGATGGAAAAGAGAATTGTATACACTTTAGTCAAATGGACAAAATTTTTATGACTCTTTCTCGGTTGCCGAGATGTTAAATCTAATTTTTAGTTTAAAAATCCTTGGTTAAATGATTCAGGGTAAACTTTGATTTTCATAAATTAACTAGTGAACTCTAGTATTAAGTATTGTTGGAGCATTTGAATATGGTCAGATGAAATTGGTTGACTTTATTATTGCAAGTTAGTTGAGAATGATTTTCTTATCTTTCTTCGGGTCAAGTGTATTCGTTCACAGGTTTCCTAAATAGTGATAAATTTTGATTAAGTGTTTCTTGTCCCAAAAGTTTTGTTTTGATTTATTTGCTTGAGGACAAGCAAATGCTTAAGTGTGGGGAAATTTGATAACTCTGATATTAAACATATTTCATATGGTAATTTTATAGTATTTCCCTTACATTTTTGGTTTTCTTTAAAGAAATTGATACTTAATTGAGTAAAATGTTGATTTCAGGGTTTAAACACGTTTTAGGCTCGAAAACGAAGAAAAGGAATCAAGTTTCACTCAATTCCGAGTTCAAACGAAGAAGTTTTGAAGTTATGCAGAAAATTTGCCTAAGTGCAGAAAGCTACACGACCTGGGGACACGGCCATGTCCGAGGCCGTGTCTGGTGACGAAAAAAGAATCTTTGTAACACACATATAAAAGGATATCTTAGGGTTTCAAAAAAAAGGAGAGACATTACAGAAACGAAGAGACACAAGAGAAGAGAAAGAGACTTAAGGAACAACATCAAGAAAGAGGTAGAACAGCATCAAGAAAGAGGGAAACAACACCAACTTCAAGATTAGAGAGATTGTTCATCAATCAAAAGGGGTTTTCATGTTTTATTTTATATTATTGATGAAACTCGTTCTTAGATTCATTATGAAAGCTTAGAATTCGACTATTTAGGATTATGGAACCTAGGGTTTAATGTGATTCTTGGATTGATTTAGAAATTTCAATAAAGTTTCTATCTTTACTTGATTCAATTATGTCGTTAATTATTGTTTGATATTTCTAGAGTGTCAATATATGATATTATGCATGTTGATTGAGAAATTGCATGTGTAATTAGATCTAGGCATAATTGAAGAGAATTACATGTATACTTAGAGATAAGATACATGTTTCTTCCGAAAAGTTGATTGTTTGTGTGGGAATTCATTACACGTTAATGCAATTCTAAATTATATTACTAAGTGAAGAGATTCCAGTAAATAATTTAGGATTAGGGTTAATATGCTTGAGAAAGATATTAGCTTTAATTGTGAATCCCTTCGGTCGAGAATAATAGAAATTGAATTGGATATATTTTAAAAAGGTTACATGTTAAACACTAGGGGAAATAATTCCTAAATACATTATTGTATACTTGAAGTCGTTCGTAGTTTATTGCTTCCTAATTTGTGTAATTAAGTCTCATAAGTAGTTTAGTTGTTAATTTCAGTATTTTTAATTCATTCAATTTATCACAATTTTTCGGTTAGATAATAAAGCTAAAGTTAATATTAGTACTCAAAATCTCTGAGGGATCGACTCGGACTCACATCCGCTATATTAAAACTGATAGGTATGCTTGCCTCACATCAGTATGCCCAGCTCAATCTAAACTAGATAAATATATGGGGAAACTTACAAGAGCATTTTATGAGCAATATAAGTTCAATGCAGAAGTAGCTCCAACCATGATGGATTTGGTCGCCTTTCGCAAGAAGAACAGTGAATCATTCAAGGAGTATGTTCAAAGATGAAGGTCCTTAGCTACGAGGATATCTACTCCTACTACTAAGAAGGAGCTCACTTCAGCTTTTATTAACACCTTGGAAAGGCCTTATTTCTCCCATCTCATCGGCAAGCCTCATCCAGCTTTGCTGAGGTCGTAGCAGCAAGGTACAGGATTGAAAGCGTCGTCTCTTTTGGCAAGCTTCAAGAGCCAACAAATAGAAGGCCATCAATTTCATCATCTAGTCTTAGACTAATGGGAAATAAGCTTAAAGAACCCACGATTAGCGTAGTGAATTGAAATGCTAGATCAAACACTTAAGCTACCTTCAGAACAAATCCTCCTTCGACTCAACAACAGTTTAGGGACCAACCTTAGGCTAACAAGACTTTTGGACAGTTTACTAAGATACCCCCTAAGTTAAGTTTTTGAGAAGTTGTGAAAAGATGATTTAATACAGTATGAACTTCCTAGTGATCATTACTGATCGAGAATCTTTAACCCCATAGTAAAGTATGAATACAATTGTGCACAAGTAGGGCATTTGATTGATGCTTGTTGGAGACTGAAGAACATAATTCAACACCTAATAGATGAAGGGATAGTGTAGTTAGCTTTTGTAGAAGCCCCAATTCCCAATGTTAACAATAATTACCTACCTAAACATGGGCTGATGATTAGTATGATTTTCGATGACTGTACTGTTAATGTCATTAGTTCAAATAAGAAGTCTAAGGTTTTTGAGTTCTATACTAACGAATAGGCTCCAAAAGTGAAGAGGTACACATTTCACGTACCATTGGTACCAAAAAATTACAAGGCTACCTCATTTAACTATCACCTGGTAAATCAGGAGAAACCAGGTCCTCTGGTAGGGGAGACTACTCGATCGGGAAGGATTTACCACCCAAGAGAAGAGCATGAGAGGAAGGCCATACTGCGGGAATCAAATTGTAAGATGACAACCGAATACATTGAAGGGCTATCAACCTTTACCAATATGATTAAGTCAAGTGAGTGTAAGATCATAGACCAACTCAATAAGACTTTAGCACAAATATTGTTGATGAGCTTAGTGATCACATTCGAACTACACAGGGAAGCTTCATTTCGTACTTTAAAGGAGGTCAAGGTCCCTCATAAAATTCCAATTGAGAAGATAGGATTGGTCACTAATTCCATCCTCACTATAGATCAAATTTCCTTTTCAACTAAGGAGTAACAATATAAACTCATAACAACCATTCATAAACCCAACCTTAACCGACTGTTCCCTCTCTCAAACTCACAACCGTGACTCACATAGACACACTACGCGAAGGCTGCCATCTTCGTTCCAAGCCAACACCCAAACCAAATCCACGCTAATCACCACTGTCCAATGCCTTTGACTAGCCTTACGTTCCACTATCACTCACGGCCTGCAACAACACAATACGAAAATCAGCTCCCACGCCCACAATTACAGTACACAAACTACTGCACCACTACTCCACTGTCAACTCCCAACCCCTAACGCTTACCATCAGCCATCATGAGTGCCCCATACATAAGTTGATCCACTTCACGACTAAAAGCTTCTCAGTAGTAGGATAGCAGCAACCACGTCCACATTCATTACACCACGTTCGAAGCCCCATCCAATATCCAACCACATTACACAACTGAACACTGATCCACATACCATCCCCAACGCTGTGGTTCCTTAGCTAGCATTAGTCCAACATGCATGCCACAGCAGCAGCGGATAGCAGCGTCCACTGATTACGGGTAGCACTACCCTCTTCGTGGCCACAATCTGCCTTTCCTTTATAGATAACATAAGCCACGTAGCATACACCACTCCGATCATCGTCCACTCTACGCAGCAGTCTTCAATCATCCATACAGCAGTCTATCGTACCCCAGGCGCCGTTTCACTCATCCTTACAGCTACACGTGCAAGCTAACAACACAATATCCAAAGGTCGCCAAACAGCCCATTGCAATCCTTCAACGAACAGTGCTGCAATGATCAATTTAGGTTCGGTCACAAATAAATTTTCTTTTTCATTATTTTATTATTATATTATTAGTTGACATAATACATAAATAGGTATGTAAATGAGTTAGTTTAGGAAACTTTAGTATTAGTCTTTTATATATTAAGTATATTATATGATATTATTAATTTATATAGGTAGATAGGGGTTTAATACTCATAGTATTGATATATATAGATGCATATTAGATTAGGAGCTTTTAGGATTGAGTTTTTTAAATTCTTCACTTAGAAAATTATTATTATTATTATTATTATTATTATTTCGAAATAAGAATCAATAAATTTTAGGATGTTTTAGTAAGTTATAATATTAGAAAATTAGGACACTTCTATATTTTATTTGAGTAAATTAAACTGATAAAATGTAAACTTGATCGGTTTTCAAAAATTAAAATAAATCCACACATTAAAGTTTTTTTGGAAGAACTACGATCATCTGATCCCAGTTAGCGGATACGTAAGTACCTTAGGAGCGACAATAAAATATGTAGAAACCTAGTTTTTTTTTTAATTTTCTTTTGGTTTTTATTTTTTTCTAAATATTATAATTTGAAAAATAATCTAAATTTAAAAAAAAAAAAGATAGTGGTACCCATTTAGGTTTAATAAGTTAACCCTCGGATTCGAAATCCTCTAGTTTGTATTAAATTGAAATCAAAGACCGGTAACTAAATCTTAATCAATCTACCCAATTGATTACGGTTGCTTTTCTTTTTCCCGACTTTAGTTGAGTAGTGATTCCAAAAATTTTTTCTAGATAAAAAACCAGAATTTTTCAATTTCTTTACTCAATGATTAATATTAAATGGGTTTAGGTTTAATATTAATCAGAAAGTTGGAAATCAAATTAAATCAAAGAAAACCGAAAATTTAGACTCGACAAGAAGTAAACCAGTAAACGAGAGGCGATGATCAAAAGATAATAGTTTTATTTCACTAATCGAATGAAGCACAAGTTTTAACTGGTTGACATAATAAGCCCAATTACATCAAGACATAAAACTAAATAATACAAAGGCATACAACTGCTTCCTACACTACGGTCATACGCCTGACTTGAAGAACTGCTCTCAACTTTAACTCGGCTTGCTCTTACGTTGTGACCACATCCCTAGATTCCTATATGGTCGAGCCTTGAATTGTAGAGGTCCTAATGATACTCAGCCTCCAAGTGAAGGTCTTTACTCCACCTTCTAAAGCTTCTCTTCCATAAAAGCGACAATAGGGATAGTTGATCGAAGGTCGATACGTTACCTAGAGTGAACTAAAGGACTTGAGAAGTAGAGGATTCCTCACAAGCACCTCAATCTTCAAGTAAGGGTAGAGAAAAGACCTCTACTATTGTAATCACCACAGCTACCCCCCATTTGGTTGAATTCATTTGGGACAATGCATGTAAAAGCTACCCAAAACTTTGTATAGATGAGTGCCTCTATGGTGAGGCTATCACGAACAAGTAGTGGGATGTACCTGAGCCCCCCTCTTTCGTTCGGCATTATTAGGACACAAAGAGGAGAGGACCTAAAGGCTACGTACGCCTATCAATCACAACTTAAGATCCGACCACTACTATCGAATGGCTATCTATACCTTACGGTTACAACCTGAAGGAAGAGGTCCAAGGCAACCTCCTCCCCAACTTAAGCACTCCATCCCTTAATAAGATTGCCATGGACACATTCATGTTAGATCTCACATATACCTCACTAAAGTTGTTTGGATGTTTAGCAGAGCAAAGCAAGGACTTATGTACCCTTTATATAGGAGCCATAAGACATCCCTGACCATATATATGTTTACCATTGCACAACCCCAATATGTTAGGAACCTAAACGATGCTTGAGGAATTAATGCTGCACCATATATGTATTAAATATCCTCTAGAAGGCACTCTGCCCGAGGCACTCCACCTACTAGGGATGTATGTTGCCTAAATGAACTATATCAAGAAGATATGCTTATGTCAGTAAAGATCTACGTTAACAAAATTACCTTGTTGAAGAGATTTCATGACATCATCATAAGACTTGCTTTGGCAAATGCATTGTTTTATGATGCTACACCCTTGCAAGAGTCTAAAGAAATGTGATATGCTTGGAAGGCAGGACACCTCAACCTACAAGAGCACATCGTCACAAGTACAGAACACTTAGATAAAAATCAAGGATTTGTGTTAAGGGCCAATACATAGGTAAGTGAACAGTCCTACACAAAAATATTTGTGAGCAGGCGTAGAAAACCTTCTCAAGGATAAAGAACTCAAGTAACCTCATAAGGAAACATAGTATATAGGTTTACATGAGAAAAATTCTATTTAGTAGAAAAGATTTAAACAAAAAATGAATGGAATTCAAGTTTGTAGCCATAATAAAAATATAAGAAACCGTGAATAAGGGAAATAAAAAGGAAATCAAAGTTAATTAAGGGAAATTTCATTCATTTAAGCTCTCAATTCATGACATGAAGGGAGGCCGACGCCCTAACCTCCACAAAATAAGATTACAAAAAGAGAAATTAGAAACGGATACACATTGCCTATATTAGCCACTAAAAAGAAAAATAAAGTTTGAAAATGTTCTTAAGCATCTTCAACTTACTACTCCTGTTGTAGCTCCTCTTGCCTAACCTTAACATCACCACCTCCTTCCCTAAGGCCCACATTCGAGCCACTACCGGAAGCTCCTATCGAGTCACCAGACAACTCGCCACCTAGCTTACCTCTAATAGAAACCCTAGATTAATCCAACCAATGCAAGAAAGATAAGTCAGCATCAAACGTGTTCTACTAAACTTGTTTCCATACCTCTTTTGTGATTACGTATCCAAGTAATGGCCTTCTTGATCAAGGGGTCATCTAAGGTCTCCATAAAGATGTCCCGCTTAAATTCAGCCGACAACCCTTTGCCCTTCAATAGCTCTAACTCCCTCTTAGTAAAATCGGCTCATAACTTCTCCAGCTCTTTTCCCTTCACCCTTAACTCGAGATTCATCTTGTCTTCAGTACTTTTGCTGAACTCCTTAGCCACCTTTAGTTTGCCTACTTGATCCAAGACTTCCCTATGTTGGCACTCCAAGTTACTTGGGATAGCTAAGTCGCCATACACCTTCTTCTCTTCTTCATACGCCTTTTGGAGCCTCTCAACCTTGACTTTCGCTTAGCCCTAAAAACTTGATTGACTCTAAAATAAAGCTTCCGAGTTTTACAATTTGTAAACCTATATTCCATCCTTAACTATTTCAATAGACAAGTGTATCTATTGCTTTATAGCATGGATAAGTATAGGTTCGTCTCCATTAGGAATGGATACAACCATTAGTACTAATAAATCTTCCTATGATCTTCTAACCAAATTTATCAAGTGATGAAAAGATTAAAATATCTAATTTACTAGCTAAACTACACTAATCCACAACAAATTTTATCTAACACAAATGCTATAGAAACTATTAATATTACAATGATTAACATACATATTTGTTTCACTACTTAGTATGATACTACTGATATACTTTTTTTTTTGTCTTAATACTTGTTATTGATGGGAAATTATAGGTATGCAAGCATTCTTCTTCGAATTATTTACTTCTAATCCTAATTATGTCTATTAGAATCTCTTCTAAATTAATAGCTAACTCGGATTACATTAATGTCATGTTAATTTATCAATTTCCCTAAGAATGCAATAACTTTCCTAATAATATATCTACTATTAGAAGTAAGGTGTTCCAATGAATTAGATCTATTCAATAGAATTGTCTCTCAACATATTCTATTGAAATCTAGCCTATGTTAATTTCGTACACTACATCGTACTTAGATTAATTAAGTTCAACTCATCATATATAATAATATCAGGAAACTACTATTCTAGGTACTCAATCATACTAAGTGGATATAGCAAGTCTTAATGTACTACTCATACATCATAAAACAATGACATACACTAACAGGAATCATAATTGAATAGAAATAAAATATGGAATAAGTAAAAAGTAAACCCTCCTTTTTATTCCACTATAGAAGTCTCGCAAATACACAAAAAATGAAGTCCCGTCAGCTCTCTCAAGTAATTTCGAGAAGAATACGATTTACATTAACTATTGACCTAGAGGACAACTAAACAAAACACAAAAAAATGGTACAAGGTTAATGAATAGGTATGTTGTAGGTCGGTGATGTGATGTGATGTGATATGATATGATATGATATGATATGATAAGATCCTCTTGATGATGTGATTATGATATATCTCCCTTCATCTAAAAATTGTGGTATATTTATATTCTTCTTGTCAAAGAGCTTAAAATATACCACTTCAAGACACCCCATGGTGTTAAGACCTATTCCGTACACTGATTCATGTGAAAAAGTTAAAGAAGAACAATTATGCCCACTCTCATCTTGCTCATGACTCGGGGTATGAGAGTCTGGGATAACAAAAATCTACAATAATCACGGCCATAACTGTATATGTGAACTCCTTGTTGTAAATATTTCATCTCAAATTGAGGGAGTGATCACCCTCCCGATATACCATCATCGATATGACTAGCAGAGGGATCATAAGAACTTCCTTAATTATTCCGTGATGGAGGGCATAATCAATGTTGGTTATTCCAATCTTTCATTATCACACCCATGATGGAGTGTATACCTTTCAAGGCTTTCTTCTCCTTACAGTCGTGATAGCCTTAAATTGCATTGTTTTTATGTAAACTTCACCTCCTTGTTCTTAAATTATCTGAAATTGATATATTATATAATTAAGTACTAAGAACTTTGGAAATGAACAAAATTATGAATAATTTATTCTTAAATATGTCTCAAAAGTGTAGAGTAATTTACTCTTATCACCTCCCGTCGATTAAAGGAGTGATTGATTGTACATAAGGATAAAATCTAGCAAGTCATATAAATGCGAGCATAATACATAGTCAGTAATCAAACTAAGACTACACAATCATATGAATAACTTACCTCATTATGCCTCCTTAGCAACTCCATTAAGGCCTCCATTTCATTCTTACCAGCCACCAATTGCCCAAATCATGCTTATAGTTGCTTAAACCTTTAGGAAAGATGATCTACAAGTTAGATGGGGGCTACTCACCTCCCACGACAGACCAAAGGTTCAATATGCTCATCGTCGGGAATCTTGATGGCATCCACAATAATAGCTTCAAAGGTTCACTCCAAACTTACCTACTCCACATCTACTTAGCACCTGCTACTATAAGGCCCTGTTCAGCAACTGTAGCCCCAGCCAAAGCCTCATGAATAGTACCCCCACTAGATGCCCCTTGACCCGCCCCCGAAGTCCCCAATGGCATCCTTATTAGCATAACCCCACAACCTTGCTGAACAACCTTGGGAAGTGTTTTCTACCTTCTACTCTTCTTCTTCAACTTTTTTTTATGGGCAACATGAGCTTTCCCCTTCCCCTTTTGTTCGAGTGCCTTCTTGTCTCAAGCCTTGAAGCACTCTTGAGTCACCTACTCCATACAGCCAATAGTTTTGCCTTCACCTTTTATATAGCCAATTATGAAGTTGCAAAAGGAAAAACGAACTCTTTAGGAAAACAGACTAAAGCAAAGATAAAACACTTACTAAGTCAAGGATGAGCAACTTCATGTCCTTTACTCCAATAGCAAGACAATACAGTATGGTAAACAACTAACCATCCCTCCTTAGCTAAACACAACAAATACCTGTCTCCATCGCAAACAGTGCTCTGTCCATATCTTCTCACATATCGACAAAGGTTTGTGCTTTTTCCACTTTTCCAAATTCAAGAGCTCAATACTAACCATCATTTCCTCATCCCCCAAGGCTTTTAACTTCCTACCCGGAATGGGCCATCTCCATCCAGTTAGAAAATCAAGTGGCTTGGCAGCGCGTATACAGTAAAAGAACTCCTTCTACACTTTGACCTTATTTGGTGGCTTACCAATGATGGTCAAACCCTTCCCTTGAGTTGCAATGTAAACCCATCTGACAATTACCTTTCTTATAAGGAAGACGTGCCTAAATAGTTGCACGGTTGGCCACCGCAACTCCCAAACATATAGCACCTCAAAAGCGAGCACTTGAATCTATACATTTGCATTAAGACTGCCCAATGCAACTTTAAAGTAACGAAAGAACTCCAATAAGAATTCTGAAAAGGGGGTGGTAAAGGGTAAGCTCAAATGGATTCGCATAGATACAAAATGATCGACATCCCCTATGTCATAAGCCCACTTCTTATCCATGGCCTCCTGCACTTACCACCTGACCACCGCTCCCATTGCCTAGTGGACCAACCATAACTTCTCCTCACTCACTACATAAAAAACCTAGACAAATGCATGCTCATTTGTGTTGGTTGTTCCCAACAACCGCCTAATTTTCCCTTCTTTGCCATCTGGTAAATATGCGTCATAGGGTCGTTGTTGTGCGAACTCCTTCCTCTCATCCTAAGACATTATTATCCCATCTTCAACTCTTATTGCTACCACCATTTCCAGAGGAGAAGGGTTATCACCCTCTGCTCAGGACGAGCTCTCACATCCTTCATCTACTTCCCTCAAAATAAAAGGATAGGATGACTTACTCTAATTACCAATTTTTCTCTGATTAGCCGTTGCCAATGATCAATAATGAATGGAAATATAAGAGAAAAGGCACTTTGCTCGTAGATAAAAATTTTGGTAGAGTCTTCTTTAAGTAAATAAAGCAAAGTGAAAAATGAGGGCCCAAGCCCCCCTTTATAAAGAAAAATAAGGGGAGAAAGTGAATGGTTTCCTTATTCTTAGAGCATGAACCTACGATAAGACATGTACTAAATCTCAATCGTTCACATACCCCACCCCTTCACTTAAGGGCCCTGATTAATCCTTACATACGAATCCATGATGTGGCCTAACAACGAATTACCCTATATGCACAATCATGCTTTACAAACCATCAATACCTTTTACATTTCCTAATAATAGCCATCATGACACATCAAGTAGATTGTTGGTCACATCTATGATGCAGTAACCCGATGTATGGGAAAATGAGCCTATCTATAGGGGTCTGCCACAACCTAAGCAATAGAGCTAGTCCCCTACTCAAGGGCTAAGCCTTAGTTCAGTTACGTCATATGTATTACTTTCCTTACGTCTCGAATGCTGAAGACAGTATGGGGACAAGTGTTGACACCCAATTCTCGCCCGTACTAACGCGTAACAGGTGAAGCCCATCATGTGGGACATTATATAGTACCCGAACAAACAGTGAGCCCATGCATTACACCATAACCCCCTTTTGAATCCAAGAGCTTGTATTAATAAAGATATAGGTTGATGGGGAGCCTACCCCCTGCATTACAACCTGCCTAACGAGCTAAATGACGACTATCCAAGTAAGTCACCTCTCAACTATTGAGCTGGCAACCATTGATCATCTAACGCAAGCTCAAGGGTCAACTTAACCCCATCGAGCATCAACTAACCTGTTCCTCAACATCTTAGCCTAGCTTTTGTCTTTAGCACTTACTTTCCACTACAACTCATTAATGAGTATCTAATATCCATAGTACGGCCAACATGCTCAACAAGCCCTACTCTTATCAAAGTACTGAATGGTAGATTTGGTAGCTTGGTTAGCTACAACATTATGTCTACAATGAGACTTAATTTCAACTACGGAATGCATAACTTACCAATAGACAGTATGATTGAACCTCTTTTTTTCCACGTATCTAGGTAACCTACATAAAAGACACTAAGTGCCAAGAAGTAAGGAGATTCTCACTTCATAACTCTTAAAACACATTTGGTCTAAAAAAGAGGTTCCTACTTTACACTGTTTGGGGGGCATTTTTTTTCTTTCCTTCTCTTCTAATCAAAGCTAAACACATTACCCATACACTAGGTGAACAAGGTCCATTAGGTCCCTAGTGCTCCTCCTTATTTTTTCTTGGTCATCTTTGCTAACTTGAGTATATAAGAGCTCCCATGACCACATTTATAGGGGGCTTTTTGTAGGTATTGAGGAGAAGGAGTTAAAACTCAAGTCTATTCAAGCCAAACTCTACATGAGTCCATACATCTTAATTAGTCCAACTACAATCAACAATTATTATTATTTATCAGGATATTAAAATGACTTTATGTGATCATTATGTTTATTCATTAAAATTTTATTTTTAAATTGCAATATTATTTATTGTGAGTATGTTAGGGTCCTTTTAAGTAGGGAACACATTTTTTTATATATAGTTAGACAAACAAAGTTGCTATTGTTAGTTATTTATACCTTTTATAGTTACTTATCAATTACTATATATATATATATATATAAATATTGAAATTACCGCAATTTAATTAACTATTATAAATATATATACATATATATATATATATATATTGGCTCTTACTTTGACATAATTATAAGTGTCTTACTAGTTTTGTTCTATTAATCGTTTATTCTTTGGAAAATAAATTTTTAGCTAAAATTTATCATACATTCTAATTAAAATATGACTTATAGTAGGTCTGGTAATCTTATTCTATTTATACACTACATGCATGGATATGGAGATATCCTTTCTTATTAGTTAAGTTAGTGGCAGTCAATATTACAACTTCCTTATCAATAATTATTATAGCATATACAAGTTCATTATCTTATTTAGGTTTCAAATCATTTAGCCATAGTTTTGGAATTTTAAGACTTTATACATTTCATCTTTATATCTATTTTCTTATTATTTAAAGTTTAAGTGTTAACTTTTCAAGGTCAACTCATTGATCTTTTGTGATTAAATCCTAAGGTTTGAACGAGAATCACATCCATTTCTCGAAAGTTCTAAACTTGATAATTTGAAAAGATCCAGATATCATATTCGTCCTCATTGGAATTCTAGATAGTTGTCTTAGATAATATTAATATCTAAAATCTTCGTAATTAGACTTGTTAATAGGATTTCATAGTTTGAACAACATGAGCATCTTTTATATTATCTTACTCATTATTTTAGCTTTGTCCTCATCTTTTTATTAGTCATCGTAAGCTCTAAACTTTATGATATTTTTTAGGATTTATGCCACTAGAATTTATATATTTCCCAAGTTTACTTTTGTAGATTCTTTTTCTTCTCATGAGCCTATCCATCTTTAAAGCTTACATAGGATTGTCATAAAAAAGTTTGCAATTACTACTTATGTCTAATAATTAGGTCTTTATAACCTATAAACATTTACAAATAAGAAGTTTATTGTCAATCTACTCCTAATTTTTTTCTACAACTTTGATCTTCTTCATTGTCATGATCATCCTCATCCTCTAAATTTTTTTTTTGTCTATAATGTTGTAGGTTTCCAAATCTATGTTACTTAGTGTTTATGGTAACTAATCAAATGTAGGTTAAGAAGGAGTTATTCTAATTAGAGTATATTGTTGAAAGTTTTCATATGCAAAGTATAGAATATTGAAAATATAAGCATATTTCTCTTATTTTAATTGGCAATAAATGCTTAATTAAAATTTTATGGGTTTTAATTCATGTTAGGATAAATTTTAGGGATATTGAATGGTTGGGAGACCTTGAAAAAATGCACTAAATGAAAAGTAAGAGCCATTTTATGAAATCATAAGCATTTGAAAATTTTGAGTGTTTTGTAAGTAATAAAGGGTGGTAAATTTTAGGAATTATTGGGACCCATAGCTCTGAATTTTGAAATAAGAGAGAGTTTTGTACAATAAAGTAAACTGTAGTAAAAATTTGATGTGAAAAGATGCATACAAGTTGCCATATTTACAGTGAAAAAGAAAAAAAATGAATGAAATGGTGGAAATGGATGTTGCAATAGATATTTGGCAACCTATTGCTATATATATATATATATATATATATATATATATCGGGAGAATTACAATGAAAGGGATCGATGTTTGGAAATTCAAATAGGGAATTAATTCGAAAAATTCAAATAAGGGATTAGAATTTTACAAAATGGTTTAAACAAAATAAGAGATGCATCTATTATAAGACTATAATATAATAACCACTCCATAAAATAATTTAAATCACTTTGTAAAACATTTATCTTTTATTTGAACTTTTTAAAATGTTGATTATTTATTTAAACTTACTCTCAAACATTGATTCCCTTTATTATAATTCTCCTTATATACATTAATAGAGACATTACTATACAAGAGCTAATGTTGAATGACTAATTTTCAAAATCATATGCCTACTTCCATTGCAAAGTGACTAATTTTTTCTTTTCTTTTTTCTAAAAAAGAACTTAGCAAGGCACGTTCTTGATTAGAGGAATGACCTAAAATATGGAATGCCATATCAAATCACTATAACAAGGAAGGAACATACTAACGTTCCTTATGCCTTAGTACATGCACTAAGCTCCCCTTTGTCTAATCTAAGAATCTAATATCCAATAAGACTTGCATTATTTCACATGTTAGAATTAGGGTAGTGTCATAAATGATACCTAAACTCTACTCAAATGTGTAACTTCTATCTATATTTTGAAAAGATCAATTTGCTATCTAATTTAAGTTTTATTGGTCATTTTACTACTTAAACTGACTCTTTTGATTCCATTTATTGAGATAAACATAAGGATGAAGTACAAATTGCCCTATGATAATTATTAGGTTGAATGACCTACTTTTTCAAGTAGATCGGGATCCACTTTGCCCTAAGCACTTTTCTGGCCACTTCAAGGTTGAAGGGTGGCTAGCGGTAACTCCTTCTAAGTAAATACCGACCACCATAATAGGATCACACAACTCCCTATAAGTGGATCTTGACCTTAGGGTAGCTAGAGTATTTAATTTTTGATTCATTCTTATATCTACGTTAGGAAACAAATTCAATAGAGTTAGTTCATGTAGTAAAAAGTGAGAAAAAGGAAAATAAAAAAGACAATAATTTCCAGTTAATAACTACATACTAAGAATTGTCTTTTACAGTAAACATCTTTGTGCTCTAATGGACAATAGAAGAGCTCTCTCCATATTCCTTTCCATGTTCCCTTAGATCATGGAGATAATTTGTCACAAGATGCATCATATGACAATTTGATGGGTCTAACCCTTGGTAGTCCAAATTCTTCCTAAAACATTGCCGGTAGCTCTCTAATGGTAGATTGGGTCTATAAAGCACTTTTGATCTGTGGTGAACATGACAAAAACACATTTCTCTACTATGTATGATGCAATTGCTTCATTATCTTTTTTGATTGCTAAGTGGAAATATTCTGCCTTCTAATGATAGCAAATCTCTACCACTTTCTTACCATTTTGATGAGTTTTTCTCAGATTAATCATGCTGCTTAATTTGAAATGGGAACAAGATAAAGCAATTGTAGTTACTTGAAATTTTGAAAACTAAGTCGATTGTGTGATTTTAGAATTGCAATTTGAGCTTTGAAAAATTGATAAATCAATTTAGAAAAGATCTTTTAATGTTAAAATTATTGTTAGAAAGATTGTTACTTAATATCATTAAAATTGGAATAGAAAGAGGGTTAAAGAAAAGAAGGGGGGGAGGGGAGTATTGGTGGAGAAGGGGGTGAATTTACGCAAGAAAAAAATAAAACCCTTAAAACTTTGACTTAGGTACAAATTGACCCCCAGACTTTCAAAGTGAGGTTTTTTACCTTTAAAACATTTATAAATTGGCAAATAACAAAAAAAGGGGAGGGGGGAGGGAATTTACAAAAAAACCCCCCTAAAACTTAACTTAAGTACAAATTGGCCCCCTATACTTTTAAAGTGAGGTTTTTGATCCCTTAAACTTTTATAAATTAGTAAATAATCCTCATAACTTATTTAAACTTCAATTTTTTGTGCACAAACACCTCCTCAACTTTGTTTTTGGTGCATAAATACCCCCTAAACACCCATAGTTTAGGGAGGTATTTAGTTTAGGGGGTATTTAGACACTAAAATTAAAGTTTAAGAGGTTTTTATGCTCCAAAAACAAAGATTAAAGGTTATATAGGTTATTTTGCTAATTTATCAAAATTTAAGAGATTAAAAACCTCACTTTGAAAGTTTAGAGGATTAATCTACACTTATGTCAAAGTTTAGTTTTTTTTTTTTTTTTGCATTTTTCAAAAAAAAAATTTGAAGGCTAGTTTAAATTAGATAAGTATCTATATTGTATTTATAAACTCATATCGATATATTATTATTAAAATTCTATTTTACAATACAAGTAAAGGTATTCGTTAACATACTTTGTATATTTAATATTTTGGAAGGATTTACATAGTGGTAATTAACTCTTATCTATTTCTAAGAAATATATGATGGCATGTATATAATAGTATTAATTGACATGTTTTTAGCATCAATATATGCTATATATATATACACATACACACACATATATATAAACAATTGCATCAAGAATGGCATGATAGTAAAGAAGAGGAAATAAATAGATAACTAAATAAATGAGTGATGAAATAGAATAAAGCTAATGACTGTCCCGAATAGTAAAGAGGACAGACTAAGAGTTGCGAAGATGAAAAAAAAAATTGATAATAAATAAATAATAATTAATTAGTTAATCAAAATCTTGAAGTAACAAATGTTCATACCCATAAATATACCCAGACATGAATGAAAAAGTAATCTTTAGTACTTAAAATCTCCTATTTTAATGCACTTGTTGTTAAACAATAGTGAAACTTTAGAATTAAACCAAAGGGAATATATAAAAACTTTAGAATTAATAGGTTTATATAATTTTAATTGTTTAGTATATGTAAGATGTTAAGGCATCTCTATACTCTAGTTTTCTAGTCGTGATGCTTTAAAACAATTGTTCTACCTCATAAACAAAGAAAGCGACCTGATGATTGTGTTTAGCAATTCCTATATATGTATTATGAATGATATCGTTATTTAATAATGCTACCTTTGTAGTATAAGAAGTGACTAAGTTATGTTATCGCTACTATATTTATTGATTAATGTATGGACATTGTATTCTTGTACTGGTTTGTTTATTTAATAGAAATCTAAAATATTAAATTGATTTAAACTTGAGAAATCATACTTAATTCTTTTAAACACCTCTTACCTAATATAGATGGGACTTATAACTTCCTCATGTGTATATATATAGAAGAATAAAAACGGCCTTTTGAGATTAGAAATCGGATTCAGGATTAAGTATAATGTGATAATTTACTACTGATTATATACAAAGTTAATAATTGCAACAGCGATATTATTACTAATAATAAATATATAAGTTTATATACTTATCAATACATATGTAAGCACATACATATTATAATATAATGATGTGTAAAGTTATATTGACTATGTTAAAGAATATGTTAATGAATTGGATCAATTTAGAGTTAATAAAGTTTGTTATAATATAAATAAACTAAGATTAAATAAACTAATAGTATAAATGAATATGTCTACAAAGGAAATTAGGATTGGAAAACTTTTGAATTTGTTTCTTTTATACTTTTTTTATAAAATAGAACACCCTTAGAAAAAATGAAAGGTTTTAGGGAAAGAATTAATCAATATACTTAACCATAGACAAATGAGCTTTAAATCGAAGTAAGGGATCAAATTTTAAATTTGAATTCCAAATATGAGTGTCAAAGTTTAGAGATGAATAAGATACTTCCATTTTAGAAATGGTTAACAAAATGCAACTTTTATTTTTAAAACTTATAAAAGGAATACGTGTGTGTGTGCAATATTTAATGATTTGAATAGATTACAATATATGCTTATAAGTAGCAAGTGGTAGTGTTAAATAAAGCACCATAAGTTGGATGTTACAATATTCCCTATTCATCTCCATTAAACTAGGAAATAAAATAATAATAATAATAATAATAATAATAATAATAAAAATTAGATGCATAGGCATATGAATGCCAAACACAAATGGAAGAGAGAATCTTTTCATGAATATCTTATCAACTTGAATAACACTAATAACTTTGAATATAAAAATATATCTATATATTTTCCTTAATATATTAAGTCGTATGAAAGACTTAGAAGAGTTTCCATGTCAAATTATTTGGTTTTAACAATGGACATAATATCTTAACAATGCAGACTAGATGAATGTTTTATATTATACATATAAGCCTATGTTATAATATAAAGCCTAAGTGTCCTTATTTAATCATCTAGTACATCAATTAGATTTAAAGACCATAAGAATTGACCTACTTCAACTTTAGTCTTATACTTGTAATCAAAATAAAATGAAAGTTTAAAATTTGGAACCTAAAAATATTAATGGGGCCAAACTTGAATATTCAACCTTGAAACTAATTTAAATGAATAATTCCTAATATAACAAGTTATGTTGAAATTATAAAATCAATTAATCGATCATTTTAATTAAGAAATTGACCCAACACATCGAATATTCTTAAAAGAGATTAGATCCTTCAAGATAGTTATTTATTTACAAGAGATTGAAGCTAAAATAAATAAACAACATTTTATTTGGGTTTTAACTAGAAAATTGAGCAACATTAAATTTAGTTTAAACTTAATTATAGTTTCAAATACCTTGTATGCTTATTTATTGATGACTTTGGTATAGAGGGTTAAATTCAAGTTTAAGCTTTAAGTTTAGTAATTAATTAGGTTTGACTTTTTAAGTTAAGGCGATGGGGCTCAAAGAGTTAAGTCCAAATATTTGAAATGGTTAATGGAGTTTTGACATAGTGAGATTAGAGTAGGGTCTATTAGATCGATCTACTTAATCCAACCTTTCTTAGTTTGACTTACACTAAAAAATAATAATAAAGCCCTTTATCTAGATCTAAACCTATGAAAAAAGTTTACTTAAGATTTATTAATAAAAGACTTCAATCTTGACCATTGATCACTATCATGATCTGACGGATGAGATTAACAACTATTTCCTATAAATACTCTTTTCTCTTCTTTATTTAAACAAGAGAAAAGACCTCATTAATACTGTTACTGTATTGGAATCCTACCCTAAAGATTAAACACTTAAATACTATAAGAACTTTACTTTGTTCTTTATTGATTATAGAGTTTGATACCATCATGCTCCACTACCAACCACCGTACATGTTAAAGCTTTATTGAGACTGCCTATTCCTTCTCCCTATCCTATCTTGATTATTCCATACGTTTAGTATAAGTTATTTCCTTAGCCATGTGTAGCATGATTAAACACGCGATACACATGTGATCATCATATTTGAACTTACATTAGGCTATACTAACTTTGGGGGAATTCTTTATCAGTTATCTATTTAGCAACTCTATGAGTAGTTGCTTGGAACAAGTGATTGACTCTCAATGATTATTATACTTACTTGTCCTTGTAGTATAATTGCACTTCAATTAATATATGATATGAAATTGAATTACTTGGGGATATGGGGAATGCATATGCCTGATATTGCTTGTTATATTGGGCAAAAATACTCTAAATTATATGAAATTGAAAATTTGATGTCATGCTTATTAATTGCATTCTTGTTGTTGAGTATTTGCTTTATTTGTTTGATCATCTCGTAATGAATGTAATAACTATTTGTCTTAAAATTTAAATTAAACATGCATTACACAACTATATGAAGAAGGTTGTTAGATCACACGAGTACATAGAGAGGCCGTATAAAGGTAATGTTTTGTCTGATGTAACCTTGCCCTGCATACTAAGGAATGTTGGTCCATTGATTGGGGCTTTGTCCGTTGATACATGCACTAAGGGCTACCTACACTCTTAAGCATATATGTATTATTAGATCATTATTTTAATAGTAAAGTAAAACCCCACTTGAGTTAGGCTCACCATATTTTGATATATTAATTAATAAGATATTGGGCCAAGGCCAATTTAGTTCGGGTGGTGGCATTTGGAGTTAACGTGTTGTTCCTTATTCCCTAAGCCCCAGCAACAATAAATTTGAGTTGTACAAAGTTTTAAGATGACTATATATATTATTGCATTCGTACGATTGTACATGTATTACACGCTAATGGTTGATCGCTTGTTTGCTAATTGGTTGTTGTATCGTATGAGGGATGATCTTACTGAGCTATGGTTTTACTCATCTCCTTGCAAGTTATATCAAAGTTAGAAATAGGTTAGGAGCCAAGCAATAAGTATGTAAGCCTTAGACTATGAAGTATAGGTATATGGTAGAATGTTATTTGGACTAAACTTAGATTGTGTGAGGAAGAATGTTAAAACACATGTTCTATTTTCAAAATCTCTACCTTCTAGACTTTTTTTGAACTAATACACTCTAAAAAGTTTTAACTTTCCGATTTTATTGTTTGGTTGGGGATTGCGATTCTCTACAGTTCACTCAGTTCTAGTGAACTATAGAATATTAGTTTCCATAAAATTTTCTTATAAATATATTACATATATTATGATTAAATGAAATGAGTAAATATTTAATTAAAATCTTACAATTTCTGATTTGTAAGAAAATTTACATATTGTAGGTGTATGCGTAGTATGATGATTTTAGAATAATTTTATTAGGTCCTGTTTAGGGTTGTTATAGGAAGGTAGAGTTATGTATAGAAACATCTGTCCAATTGAGACATTATCACGTGGGTTATTACTTGTGTGAATTTTCTGGTGCAGCGCATATGCTATTTTGAAGTAATCAGCAGAGGTCTTTGCCTTGGACCAAGCTTTGTTTGTTTTTGTATAATTAAAGATATTAATGACTGCATGGACCCCCAGCTGTTTTCTTTTAACTATAGTGTAATACTGTCAGCATGGCAGGGAAAGTTGTTTGGTGCCATGAAAATGAAGATTTGGCAAAGTGATGCGCATACACTTGGTGCAATTTATCTTTCAAACATCAGATGGGGTACAAGTTACCCCAATAGTTGCAACATGTTGTATTAGCTCTCATGACTCAATCTACATAATGTAGTTGTTGTACAAATGGGCAGATAACCTGTGACCTAACATGTTTAAGAACTGGCATAAGAGCAAAGGAAATTTCTTGGAGATGATTCTGATTTGTTTGCACTGGCCTATGGATGTCGATTGTCCTATCTTCTACAACTTCCTAACATCAAATGCGCATGGTTTTGCATCCCGTGGTGCTAGACACGAAGAAGGCAGTGATTGTCACCTTGCTGTTGGTCCTTGCATTATATGACCTTTGCAGCTTTTCACTCATCTTATGAGCTCCTAAAAATTTGACAAGTCAATTTCGAAAAATATTTGAGTATTAGAAATCATTTTAGTGAAATTGTTACCGAGTACCGTTGAAACTATAATAGTATGTAAAAATAATTTTACAATTACGTAAGACATTTAAATAATGTTTCTATAATAATAAAACGACTAAAAATATAAAATTTTATAAATATTTACATATTAAAGGATTTCTTAGTAATTAAATTTACTTTCTGATTTAATAAATTGCAAAAAAGCCACCTATATAAAGTTATATATATATATTAATATTCAAACTAAACTAAAATCATTAATCATGATGGATATTTTGCAATAACTCATTTGAATACTCCAGTAAATTAATTAACATAAAAAGAGTTCATTATAAAGTATATAAATGAATATATCCTTTTATAACTTGAACGAAATGCATTAATGTAATAGAAAAATAAAAATAAAGGGATTTAATTTTAAATCTTAAAATAAACTCTAAATCTAAAACCTACTATTGACCATTCTAAGTAATCTTACGCCCACATAGAGGACTTTACTAATAAAACTTCTATATTATTCTATTAAATGCCATCCCAAATATAATATATGCTATATAGCACTATAATTAAAAAAAGAAAAAGTTTCAATTTCACAACAACAACAATGATAATAATAATGATAATAATAATAATAATAATAATAATAAGAGACAATAATTAGAGATGATAGGCTAATGAAAAATCTAGATTACCTATAAGTAAATTTCAACTACAGGATCATGATATTTTAGATCACTTTCTATTTCTCATTGTCTTGCAATTGGGTGACATTCCACATGGGATCCAATCGTTCAAGCTAAGGCCATCACCATCACAAGCTCATTCGCTTCTATAGCTTGCACAAACCAAGTCCAAATTTTTTTAAGCTAAAGATCACTCCCTTGTAGTTAGTTTAACCAAGTCCCCCTAACTAAGCAAACTAGAAAATCATTCGGAAGATCTTGCGTAATCTATTTAGTGTCATTGATGTGTACTTTATTGTCTAAAAATATACAAAAAGATCAACTAAGTACACCTTCTCTTAGATAAAAATTTGCTCAAGAAACACTCAACCCACTATCCTCTTTATTAAGAAAGAACAAAAAAATATTTATGTCATTGTAATCTTTCTTCATGATCATTGTGACAATCATGTTCAAAGAATGAAGAAGCAAATCCAAGAGGACCACTGTTCTTCACCTTGAGCTATGTCGACAAGCCTTTCCAACATTTACCTCATATCACTTTCTTCCTCTGTATTTTTCTTTCTCTTCAATACTTTGGCTGTTCCTTCCGTAATTTCAAACTAGAAATAGAGTACCAACTTCAATAGCAATCTTCCATTTAGATTGTGTTATATCAAAGCTAAGGATTGGGTTAGGAGCTAAGTGACGACTGTACAAGACTCATACTACAAAGTATAGGTATATGATAAAATATTATTTGGATCGAATTTAGATTGTGTGAGAGGGAATATTAAAACATGTGTTCTATTTTCAAAATCTCTTTCCCTCTAAATTTATTTTGAACCATTACCCTCTAAATTGTTTTGAGTATCTAATCTTATTTTTTGGTAGGGGTTTCGATTCTTTATAGCTATGGTAAACTATGGAATATTAGTTGCCATAGATATTTTCATATAAATGTACTAAATTTATTATGATTAAATGTAATGAATAAATATTTGATTAAAATCTTGCAATTTTTGACTTGCAATGCAAGATGATCTTTATATTGTGGATGCATAAGGGTAATTCTACTAAACTCCGTATAAGGTCGTTACACATCCACTATTAGTATTCTCAATGATCCAGAGTCTCCTCTACTCCAATTATAGTTTTTCAAATATTGAAAAACAAAAACAAAATGGTAAGCACCAAAGTTATTTAAAAAATGGAAAGGTAGTGGAAGAGAGTGGCCGCCGTTGGAAAAAAAAATGATCTCTTTTCCTAGCACTACTTATGAGGCAAAGTTATTATACCAAAGTAATGCTGAATCAGATACCAAAGTTATTATAAGTCATGACACGGAAGAAACTTCGGTTTCACAATAAAAGAAGATAATGAAGTAACGAACAAGGCCACTTTGTCATATATACCATGGATCAAAAGTGCTTATTTCCAATAAATAGTTAAACATCTCTGTAAAGAGCTATTAGAAATATCTTGGAGAATTTCGCTCACCAAGAGATGGAACGATCAGGTTGCCTTGTGATGCAACTATATGCAACAAATTGTCTCGGGAGTGTGGTGGGAATATGGAAATAACTCTTCTCAATCGTCCCTTCAAGAGAAACAAATTAAACGACCATTCCTAGAGTGTAATTACTGATTAGTGATACATTCTTATACAGATGTTTCATCTTCTTTGCAGGATTACGCTGTAAATATTGATTCATTGAGGAAAATTCTTGCAATTCCAGTTTTATGATTCATGGTTGAGATATTATAATTCCAGGTTCATGGTTCAATTGTGCAGTACATGTCCAATTTT
Organism: Lumnitzera racemosa; assembly: GCA_024138005.1. Classification (NCBI taxonomy): domain Eukaryota; kingdom Viridiplantae; phylum Streptophyta; class Magnoliopsida; order Myrtales; family Combretaceae; genus Lumnitzera; species Lumnitzera racemosa. The sequence continues at coordinate 31,233,748 of JAMXBC010000011.1, forward strand.
CCCTATAAGTCAAAAAAGAAAAAGAAAGAAAAATAGAAAGGACCTCCGCAAGTTGGGATCGGTGGCGTGGGTTCAGACAAATTCAAAAGTGCTTTTACTCCAGGTAAAACTTGGTTGAATTTGCGAAATTGTAATGCCATTTAAGCTTTACTAGAAACCGAGCATCTCAAATTTGTCTGCAATGTCAAAAAGAAAAAATGCTGCTCTCTCCGCCATTAAGAAGTATTGTTTTCTGCTCAAAATTCATCTGAATATTACACAAGAATTTATAGATGCTTACAAGTCTCTGTCAGCTACAGACAGAAATGGGCTGACATCTTGAATCTTTATCTAATGTTGAAGGTAAGGGTGATGAGCAGCTACTGCTGGCTACAAACAAAAGCAAAGCATTTTCTTGTTCCTTGGCTAAGCCTCTGCTTGTCAGTGAGATGATGTACTCTATCATATATGAATCAACCGGCAGGGTTATATGCCCATTGCTTGGAATTCTGAACTCTTCTTCAGATTTGCCAAAAAGAGCACTCATAATTTCATTGTTGAGATAGGAAAGAAGAACAACAGAGCGTTGTTTATCAGCAGAGAATACAACAAAATGACCCTTTGGGGCCACAGCTGAAGATGTACCGGGACTACCAGGAGTTGCCTCATGAGTAGTGCTAGGATATATCCAATAAAATATCTAACTCTATCCCTCACGACTTGGACTAAAATATGGATAATTACTAAATGATCAACCTATCTATTCACAAAAACAGATTCTAGATGCAACAATACCAAAAATAAAAATCGTAACAAATAAAAAATAATTAAATTTTTTTCACTCCCCCTCAAGCTTAGGAATAGATGTTCATCCTTCCAAGCTTGCTTATGAACTTTGAAAACTCCTTTGAGTCAGGACATCCACCACTTGATCTTTAGACTCCACATACTCCAGCTTGATGCTTCCATTCTTGAGTTCAGACTTCATAAAATTTCGATCAAGTCTTACATGCTTCATCCTATCAAGCTGCACTAGATTTAGAGCTGATTTACTATCACTAAACATCTTTACGTCACTTACTTGTACTCTTAAATTCTGTAACAGTCTCTGAACTCAAATTACTACGCATAACCCGTGTGCAATAGCCCTATGCTTAGCCTCTGCACTAATTCTTGCAACCACGGTCTGTTTTGTACTTCTCCATGTTACAAGATTTCCCCAAAGCTTCATACAAAAACCTGAAGTTGATTTGCCATCAGCCACATCACCTGCCCCATCAGCATCCACAAATGCTTCAAGACTTCCCTTGCTTTTCTTAATAAATATAACTTTACTAGGAGTTGCCTTTAAATATCTGAGAATATGATTCAGACCATTTAGATGATGTCTTGTTGGAGCATGCATTGCTTGACTTACCAAGCTAATTGAGTTTGTCGGATCAAGTCTAGTTAACGACAGGTAAATTAGTCTTCCAACAAGTCTTTGATACCGGCCTCTATCCACTAGTACATCATTCTCTGGTGCAAGACATCTCCAGTTGTGAGGAAGAGGAGTACTCATTGGCTTGCACCCTAACTTGCATGTTTCTTGTAGAAGATCCAGAATGTATTTCCTTTGACTGATAAAAATTCTTTGTTTGCTCCTAGTAATCTCCATTCCCAAGAAGAATTTTAAGTCCTTAAGTTCTTTTATCTCAAATTTTTCTCTAATTTCCCTTTTCAATCTTAGAATCTCGGCCTCATCATCACTTGTAATGATCATATCGTCTACATAGACTATTGAATAGATTTCAGACCATTCTTACCATGTTTGATAAAGAGAGTATTCTTTGTTTGATTCTGAGTATATCCTAAATTAATCATTGTATCACTAAACTTCTTAAACCAAACTCTAAGAGACTGTTTCAGACCATACAAGGACTTATTCAACTTACATACCTTGTTCTCATTCTCTTCTGATGTGAAGCTAGGTGGAAGTTTCATATAGATCTCCTCCTCTAAATCTCCCTTAAGTAAGGCATTTTTCATGTCAAGTTGGTGTAAAGGCTAGTCAAGATTCATCGCTAGAGATAATATTACCCTGATGGAATTGAGTTTAGCTACAAGAGTAAATGTCTCTTCATAGTCAATATCATAAGTCTGAGTGTAACCCTAAGCCGCTAGTCTCACCTTGTATCTCTCTACACTCCCATTTGACTTGCGTTTGATGGTGAAAACCCGTTTACTGCCTACAACTTTCTTGCCTACTGGAAGATCAACAATTTCCCATGTATTGTTTTGGTACAATGCCTTCAGCTCATCCAAAACAGCATCTCTCCAATTTCTATTGGCCAACGCCTCATGAATATTCCTGGGAATAATAGTTGTATCCAATCGTGCAACACATGCTCTGAAGCAAGGTGAAAGTTTGGAGTAACTTACATAATTTGAAATGGGATATCTAGCACAAGCCCGCTTCTCCTTTCTCAAAGCAAGAGCAAATCCTCTTAGCTTCCTCAACATCCTCAGTAGTTTGCAAGACCAATGACACCAAGTTAGACAACTGGCTTTGTTGAGGAAGTTTGTTTCTTCTTTTGTATACATGAATATGTGTTGTCACTGTCTAACTTGTTTTCTGACTTTGATGTATCTGTGTTTGGACTCTTGGTTGACACTGACATGTTTGGGTCTGGTTCTGACATGTTTGGTTCTCGTTTTGACGTGTTTTGGTCTGGTTCTGACCTTGACTTGATAAGGTCTGTTCTTAACTCGTCAAAAACAGGAAGAATGGACGCAAACTCAACTGATACTGATTCTGACTCTTTTAAACCAAGACATGATGGAGTGCAAGGGAACGGAAAGAATAACTCTCCCCTTGAACCTGATGGACAGCTTGGAAAACACCACTTCTCCTCCTCATAAACCTGCTTCCCCTGAAGAGAAGTGCTGTAAAATGGCTGCTCTTCAAGAAATACAACATCAGAGGTTATAAAAAATCGCTTGCTAGATGGATGATAACACTTGTAACCTTTTGCTGAGTATCCAACAAACATTCACCTAATAGCCTTAGAGTCAGGCTTATGTCTTTGTGGAGAGTTGAAACACTGTGCATCCAAAGACTTCAGGAGGTAAAATATTGAAAATACGAACCTTTGGATAAGATTGAAGTAAGACACTTAGAGAAGTTTGAAATTTCAGTTAATTAAGTATGCAGCAGCTAATATGGCTTTCCCCCAAAAGCAATTAGGTACATTGTTTGTAAGCAACATATCATGAGTAATTTCAAGGAGGTGTTTATTCTTTCACATGAGCTTTGATGCACAATACCATTATCAGCAAGATAATTTTCAAGTTCAGTTGAAAAATACTCTTTTCTGTTGTCTGTACAAAGAATTTGAATGTTTGTTTGAAAAACATTAAGAACAAACTTATGAAACTATTTGAATACTTGACTTAACTCAGATTTTTCTTTAGGGAGGTATACTCAACACACTTGGGTATGATCATCAATAAAGGTGACAAACCATTTGTATCCTTAATGTGACAATATCTAAGCCTGACCCTAGATATCACTATACACTAGATGAAAAGGCTTTGATGGAATGTAAGAATGACCATGATCTGAACTTTTGGAAAACTTAGCTAAAATACAATCCTCACATTGGAAAGAATCACCATCTTTATTCTTGAATAAATGTGGGTACAAATGTTTTATATTCATGAAACTGGATGATCAAAACACGCATGCCATAACATAACTTTAGACTTATTTTGAATAGACACAAAAGACTGACACTGGACCTCATGGTTAGACTTAGATTTAACTCCAGAAAGATAATATAGACCATGATCTTCCTTAGTATCGTCAATTGTCCTCCCCAAAGTTAGGTCCTCCAGAATACAACCATGAGAACATTTCATATCTTTTGTCAATTTAATTATTGAGATTAAGTTAGAGTGCAACTCGGGAGCAAACAAAACTTCAGTCAACCTCAAGCCAGTCAAAGAAATATTCCCTTTCCCCTTTGCCACTGCACTTTCTCCATTAGCAACTTATATCTTACTGTAGTTGCCACCAGTATTCATATTTTCAAAGTAGTGTAATGACTTACACATATGATATGACAATCCAGTTTCAATTATCCACCTGTCATTTTCTACTTCTGAAGTGGGACTAAGTTAAGTACCATTTTGTGCAACAGCAGTAGTAGAGTAGGATTCATTAGGTGGAGCATTACCCAATCTGAGTTGCATTTGACTCAAAATCTGTTATAACAGCATCACCTGTTCATTGGAAAGATTAATACTAGAACCTGATTTTGGGTGTCCTTCCACCTTGGCTACCTGCACTGACTTGAAGTTTAAAGGGGCTGACTTCCCTAGTTGCAAGCCCCCTTTAACATCCTCAAGCCTCCCATTCAATTTCCAACAAGTACTCTTAGTATGGTACAGTCTTTGACAGAAATCGCATAAACCTTCACTTTTCCAGACATCACTGCATTCCCTATAGTTCCTTGCTTTGTCAATAGGGCAGAACTAGGATTTTGTCGAATTTGAATAGAGTCATTCGGTTCATTTAAGGAACCAAATCTAACCCTGCTTCCAGGGGTAGCATTGAGTTTGGTTTCATGGCTACTCATGTTTAAATTACCCCAATTGACTTAGGGCCGATTGAAGCTTTGATACCATGAAGAAAAAAATTACTGAAATAATCTCATACCCATAATTTTATTCATCAAGATGAAGGAAATATATACAACCCTAGACTCCTAATGGGATAGATACAAAACAACCCAGATCTGGTGCAACAAGATAAGGACTACCTGACTGGCAAAAATCCATATTCATTTTTTGCACATTCTCCCCTTTGCACCAGAACCTTGTATTTGTAAATTCTGCAGCATATAACTGATGATCATGGAAGAGTGTTGGGTTTTCATTATACGCATACTTGAATAACGACTTGTACTGGTTCTCATGACACATCTACACAATTTTAATCATTACTTTAATTCAGGTTCTTGACCCAATATGCTGTTGAGCAACTGGCATAAGAGCAAACAAACTTATCTGATATCTGGGCTAGCCTACAGGAGCAGACACTCCCATCTTCAAAATCATCTTAACAATAGGTGCACATGGCTTTTATATCCTATGGTACTAGACATGAAGCAGGCAATATCATGGCAACCAGTTGTTTCACTATGTAACTTCACCACGTTATAGCTTTTGACTCATCCAATTGAGAATCCCGGTAATCTCCAGTGTCAGCTCTCTTAACACACATTAGTATCCTTTTTTTTTATTTTTTTCTTAGCCAACGGAATTACATATTACAACTTAGGAGAGGGAAGATTTGAACCCGGTCTATCCCATTGAGAGACTGGTGTTCATGCCACTAAGCTGCAATAGACTTGACAACATGAATCAACATTCAAGCTTGAAGTTTTTCACAAATAAAAAATAATGTTAAGTCCCAAAATGCTAGTAAAATGGCAAGGAACTAAATGAGTTCAGCTACCATTGGAAGCTATCTGATCTCGTTTCCTAGCACTATCTACTATAAGACTTGAGGTAGTTGTGTTATATCATCATCATAGCTTCAAAGGGTCATTTCCTACTTTATTCCACATACGTGCAACACTTTGTTATTCCTCTCTCCTTTTCCAAGAATGAAATTGTTAGTGCTCTTTTAAACAGATCAGAGGAAGATTTCGAACTCCCTTGTGGCGGACACATTACGTTACCAATTAAAGATGCATACATGTTGAAATATTTTGTCATATTATTAAGCAGAGGCCTAGCCAAGGACCAGGAAAATACTTTTGCTTTTGTTTGTAGCAAGCAGTAGTTGCTCATCATCCTTATCCTCAACATCAGATAATGAAACCAGATGTCAGCCAATAAATATTTGTAGCTGAAAGATGATGTAACCATCCAGAAATTTCACATAGTACACCAAATATTTCCTTCCATTTTCTAAGAAAGGTCGATTTTGACTCTTTGGTACTGTTTTAACAAGGTTTTTTCACATCCATAAGCACTTCTCTTATCACTTCAGATGGGATTAAACTTGGCCCTTTACGCTTTAATATCGATAATCTTCGGGGGGAAAAAAAAGAAATTCTAAACAGTTATTGCTTTATACTTTATAATCTTTCCTTTGTTTGCTTCTAGTAGAATTTAACTATTAGGATACATAATTTGAAGATGAATCAGCAGGGAAGAACATAATAGTCATCAAATTTTAGTGGTTTTGCTTTTTTATCAATCAAAGTGGCACATTAAGCTGGAAAGAAAAATGAAAGAAAAGGTTGGTTAACCATGGTGTCGGGGGTTCGAATTTCTCCTCACCCAGAGCCTTCCCTGCTTCAGCCATTCATTGACATCAACCGATCTTGTTCAAAGCTTTAGACAAAGGTGCTATTGAGATATTAGGCCCCATAACAGTAGTTGAGAGTCAGCAAGGGCTGAATTTTCGATATTCCTTTTTATTTCACATCAAACAAATGTTGTTATTTGATTTGATACATTGGGGTCAGTAACATTGATAAATTAGTGGTGCTATTGTCCCCTTCCTTCTCCTAGCGCTGATTGACATTGTCCCAAAGTTACAGGGTCATTTTGCCGAGGCTGAATTTTTTTTCCCAGGCAAAGGACAAGTGCTGGAGATTAGAAAACTATAATATCTTCACCCTGTCATTGGTAGAATCTTTTCAACAAATTTAGTATGTGATGTCTGGTAAAAGTATAGTATTACAACTAATTGATCTTAAAACTTAATTCTGTAGATATGTTTTGTGCTTTTAGATATATACTTAATACTCTCCACTTGTGCGCTAAGACTTTAACTGAAGTCCATCAGGTAGACAATCTAATTAAATGGGGTAAAATGGTGATGTAGGGATTTGAGCACGTGGACTTCCACTTTGATATCATGTTATGTTTAGTGCTGCAACTAACTGATTTAAAAACTCAAGTTTGTAGATATGATATTAGCTTTTGGATACAGAAAGATCTTTGCATCCTTTATTTGTTACACTTTTGTGGAAATTTTCATGGAATATATTGCAAAAATTCTTTCTCAATAAGCTTTTGAAGAGGAAGCTGAAAATTCCTAAATACATTAATCAACACGCTTTTACTGTGAGAAGAGATGTTCATCATTTGACCAGATAACATAGGATTTATATTTCTTGATTGCATATATTCATTAATTATATCTACTAAGTCCTTAATTTCCAGTTGACTGTCATGGTAAACATAATAATACAAAGATTTACTCAACAAATACGAACTGAATCATTTCCCTCAATTAATTCATGCCTACATACAAACTTGACCTCAAAGTAGGGAAAACTTCCTTCCCTTCCCCCATCCCATCTACTACTGCCTCACTCCCGAACCCGAAATAATTATTAGAAAGAAAAAAAAAAGGCTGATCACCACTTTGATCAGTAACTAGACAGTAGGAATTGTTGTTTGATGTGATTCTCTTGGGCAGAGCAAGATAATGAACATCTTTGGCTTCTAACGGACATGAGAAGAGTTCATGTAATATTCTTTTCTACACACTGTTGGATCATGGAGACAATTTGGTGCATAAAAGTTGCATCACATGGTAGCCTAATGGGTCCATCCCTTGGTAGGCCAAATTCCTCCTTGGATATTTCCAGTAGCTCCTTGATTACAGAATTATTCAAGTATCTTATTGGGAATAAGAAGCGTTTTTTATTTATGGTGTAGATTACAGAATGGCCTTTATCTGCCACGTACGAAGTGGTTGCTTCATCATCTTTATTTGGTTCTGGAAATGAGATTTTCTTCCTTCGCATTACAGCAACTCTCTGCCACTTCCTTGCCAACTTGATGAGTTTTCTTGGACCAATCATACTGATTTGAAAAGGGAATGTGGAAAAGCAGTTCGAATTGCCGAAAACCTTCAAACCTCAAATGACTTTGCTGTGTTAAAGTGAAGGATGCTGGAGTTACTTATACAGTCATCAGTGAGGGCTTACTTTTGCAGGCATCTAATGGGTGCAGGTCCATATGCTATTGGAAGGTATTGGCCAAAGGTCTTTCTTTCTGTCATGGACCTACCTTTTCTTATTCTTTAAAAACTTTGGATATATACTTAGCTGCATGGTTTCCTTGCTATACGGTATTGTTTTGGGTAACATAAAACATGTTTGGTGCCATGTGAATGAAGATTTGGCAAAGTGCTGCATATGCAAGAGATAAAAAGCCAGTCAATAGACAGAAAACTAAGCAAGACAACTTTCCTGTGGCTCAAGCTAAACCAATCATGAAATGTTCTGTATATATATTTTGTGAGATCAAGCGGCCCTCTTAGCCAAATGTTTTGTCTGTAGGACATGGCATACATTGAGATTTACTACTTATAATTGATTACCTACACTTCCATGTCCCTCAACAAATACAAATGGGGGGTCTATGGAGCCAGGACTACACACAGCGCAAATGTTTTGTCTGTAGGACATGGCATACATTGACATTTTGGCATTTGTGGCTCCCGAACGCAGCTCTCTAATGCTTTGAATCAGCTCAGGACATCATTTGAAATACCTGACAGTCTTAATATATACCATCAGTAGTTATGTTTCTCATAATTGACTGAACTCCATGATGTATATTTGCATCATCTGAATTGAAGAGAGGGATAACTGCATGCTGCTATTACTCACAGAGCTAATATTTGCAATAAAACTGAAGTGATGGTACTGATATTTTGCACTGATATATGATTTTAAACAGTGAGGCACTTGCCTAATAATTTTTTTTTTTTCAGTAATTGCTGCAGTAAATGATTTGATCAAACCAAGCATCAATGTAGTTCAAACATTATATGTCCATGTCCTACTTCTCCATTTTCAACAATTTGCACTAGGTGACATGACTCATCAACACAAAGTAATTATTAACCTGGTGGACAGATAATGCGTGACCCAACATGTTGTTGAAACTACTAGCGGAAGAGTGAGGAAATCTATATTAGATGATTTGGATGTCTGCACTAGGCTACAGAAGCAGACACTTAATCTTCTACATCTTCCTAACATTAGGTGCACATGGTTCTGTATTCTGCAGTACTAGACACGAAGGCCATCTCGCACCCCATTAAAACTAGTCCTTTCATTATATACGTCCATCCCATTAAAGCTTTGTACTTAACCAAGACCAGAATTCCAGTAAATCTCTAATCTCTCAACTCTTTCAGCTGCACACTCAAATTTCACTGAAGTATTCAGCAATTACAAAATGGTAAGCACTAAAATGCTAGGAAAGTTAGCATGGAGGAGAATGGCTGCAATCAGAAGAAAAAGGATCTCCATTCCTGGCACTGCTTGCGATGAAACTTTTGGCAGTTTCATTACATCACCATATGTGGCCCCAAAGGGTAATTTCGTAGTTTACTCTACCGATAAACAACGGTTTGCCATTCCTCTTTGGTATCTCAACAATGAACTAGTTTGTGCTCTTCTTGAGAAATCAGAGGAAGAGTATGGACTTTCTTGTGATGGGCATATTACATTACCAGTTGATTCATTCACTTTGGAATATTTCATCTCATTGATAAGCAGAGGCTTGACCAAGGAACAGGAAAACGCTTTGCTTTTGTTTGTAGTAAGCAGTAGCTTCTCATCATCCTTAACTGCAATTGTAGACACAGAAATCAAATGTCAGCCAACGCAAGTTTGTTGTTGACAGATAGCTGTAACAATCCGAAAATTTTGTGAATTATATAGAGACATTCTCTTTTAATATGTGATATCCCAATGCAAGGATCAGATTTATTGTTTGATATATGAAACTGCACCTGCTTTCAATTTATATGCAATGATTTTAGTTTCAGTGTTTTCGAATAGATTTTCAGGGCCTGAGTTGATTTGTTTTTTTGGGGCAGTTCCATGATGATCACTTTTCTCTCCATATTTTTATGATAGTCTTAAACGCGGTCCTTTGCTTAAGTTGCTCGTTGGTGACCGAAAGGTCAAGGGTTCTCAAGGCAACAATCGTAACCCTTCAACGTAATAGGTGGGTAAGGCAAACCCAGCATGATCAACTATAAGCTTTTAGATGAGTGTAGAGCCAAACCTTCATGGGTCATGACATTTAATAAATGAACATCAATCATCAAAGTCCTTTTTCTCCTGGTTCTACATGGTTCAAGCTGAAGTCTTATTTTAAGGAAAGGATACGTCCTGGCACACGTAGAACAACCCTAGTTGTTGGTTTTATTTTTATTTTTATTTTTTTTAGGGTTTCCCTTCCCCTTTTCCCGCAATTTATATTGGTACTGTATATCAAACCAAACGAGCAAGAGATCTTTCACTCAGTAAAATTTGGCTAAAATGGTTTTGTTATTTACGCTTTAGTTTCATGTGTTACTAAATTTTTAAACTATCTAAATTTTTCTTTTCTCTAAAATTCTCTACATTTCTAATCTTCATTCCAATATTACCCTCTCTTCACTATTAAATGAGCAATTTTTCTTTTTCTTTTTTTTTTAATGACTTTTTAGTGCTTTTTGCATGCTTTGCCAAATACCATTGTCATTATTCAAAATTCATATTGGGAAATATCGGTGGAAGTTGATAAAATGGTCGTGGTACTAATCTTAGTATGGTATTAAAGTAGAAGGCTCTAATTATATAATCTCCTACATCGTCATTTAACCTTATATAATCAAGTTATGGATTTTATTCAAAGCTTTAACCCACAACAATTAACAAAAAGCGTATTTCAAATCTATAAATTTAGACTTTTAAATCAAATAATTATAGTGTTGACTTTAATAGAAGTAAAAGAAAACTAAGATAGGCCTTTTCTACTGCATTCCATGAACTTTATAAGTTTCGTGTAGTTTGCTTGGCCATCAGTTTATAGAAAGAATTGTCCAAAATTATGAAAACATGAACCGAATCTATTGAACATCTTAAATTATATCTTTCAATATTTCTAAAATGTTTTGAATACATAATATTAATCTCAATGGAAGTTTAAAATTTTGATAAAAGAAGTTTTAGTGACTAAACAACTAAAAATTGATGTTTAATTTGTTTCTCTTGGAGAGAGTAGGAAACTGAGCATCTTCTTCACCAAAGATATATTAGTAGAGCTTTCTCAATACTTTCTCCTGTGATTTCCTTGGATCACTGAGGTTGCCAGCTGGATAAGAATTGCATCACACGGTAACATCCAAGAGGCTTCTAATCACAGGATTGTTCAAGTATCTAATAGGAAACATGAATCGCATTTGATCTGAAAAGTGTGTAATAAGTGGCCTTTCTCAGCAACATGTGAAGTATTTGCTTCTTCATTGCTTTTAGGTTCTACCAATGAGATTCTCTTCTTCCTTGAGCAGCTAATTTCTTACATTTCCTTGCCATCTTGATGAGTTCATTAATACTGATCATTTTGAGAAAAACCAAATTCGAATATGGAAGACTTAGAAGTAGATTGATCAGAATGTGAAAATCTTTAGGAAAATTTGCATTGTTGGGTTAAAATTGTATTCTGCTGTAATAGTTTTATGTACTAAGTCCACTAGGACAGTCCATTAATGCTGGTTTCCTTGTTTATGAATATCATGGGTCCAAAACCATGTGCACTTTGCAACATGAGGTTGAGGGATGGGTGTGCCTGGTTCTTATGGCATATTCTGTAAACTTGTCAAGGAGAACTTCTTGGCTTCCATGATATTATTGAGTAGATCCATGGAGCAACAGAAATTGCTATAACATAATGAAATTTTTTTCTTTTCTGGTAGAACGTTTGAGGCTTGGGCTGACATATCCGCCGTCCAGTGTGCCAAGGTAAGAGAGTTGTATGAAGGGGATTGTTCAACTACTACAATCATTTGGAAATATATGGCTCCAAAATTTAATAAGTGGTTTTCAAGCCAAAATAAAAAAGCCGAACGAGACAAGTTTCATATATCCATCGACTACGTCATAGAATAATTTTTCAATTACAGCATTCTCCAGCTGCCATTATCTACGTAGAAGACCAAATTTAGTCATTTTGGCTGGATATTGAAGCCTAATTGGTTTTTTTGTAAGGGACAATGGTGTGATCTCAAGGTAGCAGTACAAACATATGACAGAATGAGACTTTCCTTGTGAAGGGTGCACAGCCACGTGCTTCGTGGAAGTAAATACAAAGTTAGGACAGTGGCTGTCTGCTTCTGTCCGGTTGTCTATTTATGCATCAGCATTCAATTCTCACATGGTGGTTCCCCAGATAATAATGCCTTATCTGTTTGGATTTGTAGCCCTGAAAAACCATGAAGTCACAACAAACAAAGGGTCCTTCCTTAGGGCTATTTTGCAAATTGAGCATATTTTATATATCGATCCATGACCCTAAGATGTCCTCAAGATGCTGTATGAACATGGAGGTCAAAATGGCTCATACTTCAAACATCATCATTTTAAAGATTAGGAAGCTAACATGAGCAAAAATTTTGGAAGTCAGAGAAATGCTTTGGTACAGCACGTTACTTCTTCTCTTATTAGTATCCCAATTTCGTGATTAATAAAGTGCATGTCAATTTTACATTCATCGTCTTTATGAATTAGCTAGGACTTGATGTAGGCCAATCAGTTTGCCATATTTAATGAGCAAAAGTTGAAAGGAAAGAAACATAGTATACGCTTTATATGTTCAATTAAGAATTACCATGAGTGAGTAGCTCAACAAATTCCCAAGTAAATACAATTGGGGAAGGCAAAGTTCTTAAATTAACTGCCTTGAGGTAGAAAATAGGTGAGAACTCCATTATTGAAGATGGCCTTGTTTTAACTCTAATGAGACATATTCTTATTGTAATTTTATTCAAAATTAGAGTAAGGAGCAAACAACTACCAAGATTAGGAGTTTTGTACCTAAATAGGCCCTTTTTCGAAAAATATTGTAGAAAGGGGCCTGTTTAGAATTTTTTTTCCATGTGCTTTTCCTGTTCACCGGTTTCAATACTTCCACAGATGCAATAGAGAAAATGATTCTTCAACTTTTTAACTGATTTCCTATTTTATTACGGATACATATTGTTAGTCACAATATTGTATATAATAGTTTTCACATACCCAACTATTTTCAATTTAGTAATTCAGTAGTTAATAAATAAGTTAGACTCAAAAATACTCAACAATATAATTTGATACGTTGACGATAACAATCTCATTTAAACCGTAGCACCTACACAATTTTTCCAGCTTGGCAAGGCATGTCAACAAACATCTTATACACACCATGCCTTAACTAATATAGAAGTGCCAAAATTGCAAAAGTCATACATGACATTTATATATTTCTAGGTTAATGACACAAAAATGCAACAAAAAATAATTTACCAATAAATAACCCAATTTCAATACCCAACGATAAAACCTTGTGAATCATATAAACTAGTAAAAAATTTGATGAATGTAGTAGAAAAAAAGATAAAATAATGTGCAAAATATAATTAATTGATCTTACTAGTAGATGGAGAATTGAGTGTTTTAAGAGTTAATTTGGTAGCATGCTAATGGGTTGTAAGTGAACGAGAGAATTTTAGAGAGTTTAGAGAGAGTTTCCAAGTGTAAAATAAGGAGTTAGATGAAAATTAGGGTATTTATAATCATGCGAAGGTATAGGGTAACACCATGCCATCACTTTAATTAAAGGCATATGGCTACCATGCATCTTTCTTTGTTTAATATATATATATATATAGAAGGTGCATTGCAATCATGAACTTTTCATGCACATGGAAAGTGTGTCCCTTCAATACAAAAAATGATGAATAGGGAAAGTACACATTACTGGCAGAATAACTTTCTACAAGGCCCCCTTTCCAAGCTTATTTAGGTAGAAAACTCTCAAGATCTACAATATATAAAATTATTATCAATTTTTCAAATTATTTTGGTGAGATAAGCTTGTTAACTAGTATCTAAAAATTAGAAAACAAACGAGACAAATATATTTTGATCTTTGTTAGACATAACTGTGAGCTGAGTGAAAAAAAAAAAGAATCCATATTGGAAAGAGATGAATTAAGTAAAGGATATATAAAAAGGTTATCTACCATTAATTCCATGTTTAACTATACAATTGAAAGATTATAGCAATTGAAAAGTTCATAGAATGAAATGTTTCTTCAATTAATTTTAATTAATGTTTAAAAGGAGACAAGAGCAGGATCAAGAGGAAAGATGATAATTTTCTTTTTAGAGAAACACCTTAAGAAAAGGCAAGAGAGAGATATAATTTTTGCTTCCTAGATTTTGTAATTCTAATCCTAGTTATGTAGTAATATAAAGGATTAGAATTTGTTCTTGTTAACACGTGTAGATACTACTAGAGGGATTACATTTGGAGTCCTTGTAGTAGACACATTTTGAAATAACAAATCAGATTTAGATTTCAATTGAACTCTATCCCTAGGAGGAGACAGTACTTCTCATCAAGGAAAGATAGTTTTATAATTTTATTAACATATATTTTATTATATGTCACACATGGGTTCTAGGATAAGTTTTGTAGTTTTTTTTTTTTCCGCTGCATTCTTTCTGATCTATAAAACCTAACAGTGGTATCAGAGCTACTTGTATAACATGTAAAACATATGTTGGTATTGGCCTAAATTTGATTTATAGAATAATTTTTATGATCCTTGTGGGATTAATTTATTCATGTTTACATTATGGATTTGATATCAAACATGGGATCTTTTGCTTTTGGATTGAAAACATCTATATCTTTTATCAATGTAAATTATTGTTTGATATTGATAGTTTTCTTTCTTGATCCATGGACCGAGAAATTCCATAAATAATTTTTTTTTATGATAATTTGGTCATAGTAATCCCAAGTGTGTATATTTAGATTATAATAATTATTTTGAATCAACTAGTTAATATGTTTTATATTATTTATGGAGCTTTTATTTCTTGCACATAATCTTGAGTCTAGGCATGAATGTTTTTGTATGAATATTTATGGATTTATTAAATAAGACTTACATGTCCTTAAGACGGGTTGAGTTCGAAAAATGGATGTAATTTTTTTTTTTTTATCTGCATACCCATAGATAAAATGTAAATTGAGTATATGTAGGTCTGCAAACCCAAAATTCAAGTTCCATTTATACTTTGTTTTCTATTTTCTTTTTAGAAAATAAGTTTTAGTACTAGAAATGGAAGATTGGAGGTTTATATTTACTCGAGACATAGAGAGGTCCAAAAAGCTAAAGAGAAGCTACATCCGAGTTAATAGATTTTGGTCTCATGACCATTTAGTGTAGGCTTAGTCTTGGTCCATTTCTTAGCTGGCTCATGATCATTGCATTATTGTTTTATTATAGTTGTTTTATTTAATTTATGTATACAAGTATTGTCAATGATCTACAATATTATACATGATTGGTGAGACATTATAAAATCTCCTAAATATATTAAGTCAAGTTTCAATAATGTTGCCCTCCAGCTATAAATTAGAAAATAGTCAGGATTTGATGTGAGTCGATATAACTCAGTTGTGAGCTCATAATTAATAACTGTAATTTTTATAATTTATTACTAGATTGACTTAAATTGAATTGTTGATTTGTTAGCTCAACTAAGGTTAACAATCTAATGGGCAAGTATTGGGTTTTAAAGTTATACTTTAAAAAGTAGCCCTATAGAAAATCCAAAAGTCGTATAATTTTATAATTGGCGAATTCATTAAGGCCTACCTAAAACAATGTAATATGTAGGTTCAACTCAGTTGAGTGCATATTAATTTTATTTAGGATTTTGGATGCACTAAAAAGCCTTATAATGGGTTTTTTCGAATCTAATAGAGGGGGCTATTAGATTTGAGTAAAATAGTGGGAGATAATTTAAAAGTCCTTTTATAAAATAAATTCATAAACATTAAACTCTGCATCTTTTTGTAGATCTAAAATGTCAAATAGCAACAATAACATTTCGTTGCAATTTATTCTTGATAAAGACAATATTCTCGTTAGACCAAATTTCCTTGACTAGATAATGAAATTAAAAATTGTCCTTAGGCATGAAAGGAAATTATATGTCCTAGAAGAGGAAGAAATTAAAGAACCAGGTGAGGATACCACCACAAAAGAATATGAGCAATATCAGAAATATTTAGAGGACACTATTGATGTCTAGTATCTCATGCTATCTGCAATGTCATCTAAATTGTACAGGTAACATGAGAATATATCTGCAAGAGAGATATATGCTCACTTGTAGGAGCTATTCTAGGAAAGTGCTAAGGTCAAACGGTACAATACGTCTCAAGCCCTATTTAACTGTAAGATGGCTGAGGGCAGCCAAGTTAGACCTCATGCACTCAAGATGATAAAGTACATAGAGAGGCTCGAGAGCTTAGATGAAAACTTAGCCATCAATCTAATATTGGCTTCTCTACCAGATTTCTTCTCCCAATTTGTCATAAACTATAACATGAACGGAATGGAGAGGTCTTTGACAAATTTACTTGCCATGTTAAGGACAACTGAAAAAGACTTAAAGTCCAAGTCAAAGATACCTCAAGAGGTTCTCTTTATTGGTAAATTGAAAAGAAGAAAGGTTAATGGAACAAATAATTCTAAGGGTAAGTAAGTAAAGAGAGGTGAGCAATCTAAGCAAAAGAAGGGGCAACAAAAGCCCAATTTTGATGAGAAGGAAGCAATATGTTTCCATTATGGCAAGAAGGGCCATTGGAAGAAGAATTATATTTAATTCAAGAAAAGGATATCAAGTGAGCATAATACCTCAAGTATCTTTATGATTGAATGCAATCTCTGTTTTTTCTGCATAGGTCATAGATACAGGATGTGGTTCTCATATCTGTGTTGACCTATAGGATCTAAGTGAGATGAAGAAGTTGTCCAAAGAAGAAATGGACATACGAGTAGCTAATGGAGTGAGACATACTGCTTTAGCTGCAGGAACTTATATCATTTCTTTGTCTAATGGACTTGTATTAGAATTAAAGAATTATTATTATGTTCCTAATTTCACCAAAAACATAATTTCAGTATCATGTTCAGATACCAAGGGATTTGTTTTTCAGTTTAAAAATAAAAGCTATTCATTTTATATGAATGGAATATTTTATAGTGATGGAACATTAGTTAACGGTCTATATATTCTTAATACTAGTGAATCTATTCATTGAATTGGGACTAAGAAATAGAAAACACATAATTCAAATTTAATTATCCTATGGCATTGTAGAAAACGAAAAACGCTTAGCTAAACTTCATTTTGAAGGGTATTTGGATTCATTTAATTTTGAATCCATAGATACTTGCGAAGCATGTTTACTAGGTAAAATGGCTAAGAAACCTTTTACTAAGAAAGGTCAAAGAGCAAAAGAGTTATTAGAACTCATACATAGTGATGTGTATGGGCCATTATTAACTCAAGCCAAAGGTGAATTTTCTTACTTTGTGACTTTTACTGATGATTTAAGTAAGTATGGATGTACCTACTTAATGAGGCATAAGTCAAAGACTTTTGAGAAATTCAAAGAATTTAAAAGTGAAGTAAAAAATCAACTTAGTAAGAAGATAAAAACACTTCGTAGTGATAAAGGTGGAGAATATCTTAGTCAAGAGTTCATTGACTACTTAAAGGAATATGGAATAATTTCACAATTCATATCTCCTAGAATGCTAGAATGGAATGGTGTTTCAAAGAGGAGAAACCGCACCATAATGGACATAGTTAGGTCAATGATGAGTTATGCGAGTCTTCTTTAACCTTTTGGGGTTATGCCTTGGAAACAACAACATATACACTAAACCATGTTCCAACTAAGGCAGTACATAAAACACCACATGAGTTATGGTTTGGGAGTAAACCTAATTTATCTTATCTTAAAGTTTAGGGTTGTGATACTTATGTAAAGAGTAGATTCTCTAATAAGCTTGAAACAAAGTCTATTAAATGCACATTTATAGGATATCCCAAAGAAACTAACGGATACTACTTTTATCTTCCAAGTGAGAACGAAGTGTTTGTTGCTGGATGTGCTACATTCTTAGAGAGAGAGTTTATCTCTAAAGAAAGTAGTAGGAGTCGAGTAGATCTTGAAGAAATTTAAGATTCCATAAATGAGTTGGAACATGTACAATTAGGTATGAAATAACCAGCATAAGCGCCTATAGTGTCATAACCAGAGATTGCTTTTGAAATGCAAGAACCACATAGGTTAACAAGAGTATGCCGAGAACCTGAAAGATTAAATTTACTCATAACACATCAAGAAGATGTATTACTTGTCGAAAATGATGAACCGTTGACATATGAAGAAGCAATTGCTCCACCAGACTCTAAGAAATCCAAGTATGGGATTTGGTAGATGCACTAATTGGGGTAAAACCTATAGGGTGCAAATGGGTCTTTAAAAAGAAGACTAATATGGATGGTAATGTAAGTACCTATAAAGCTAGGTTAGTAACAAAAGGTTTCACTTAACATCATGGAATTGATTATGATGAAACTTTTTCGCTAGTAGCAATGCTTAAGTCCATTAGAATTTTGCTTGTAATAGTAGCTTATAAAGATTATGAGATTTCGCAAATGGATGTTAAAATAGCTATCCTAAATGGAAAGTTAAAGGAGGAAGTATACATGATACAACCTCCTAGTTTTATAGCATTTAAGAATGTCAATAAAATTTGTAAGTTAAAGAGATCCATTTATGGATTGAAGCAAGCTTCTCGGAGCTGAAATTTGAGATTTAATGAGGCAATAAAGGAATTTGGCTATCTTAAGAATCTAGAAGGACCTTGCGTTTACAAGAAGGACCTTGTGTTTACAAGAAGGTTAGTGGGAGCACGATTGTGTTCCTAGTTTTATATGTTGATGATATCCTTCCAATTGGAAATGATATACCTACCTTAGAGTCTACCAATGCTTGGTTAGGTAAGTACTTCTCCATGAAAGACTTGGGAGAAGTAACCTATATCTTAGGAATTAAGATATATCAAAATAGGTATAAGAGGCTGCTTGGACTATGTCAAAGTATGTATATTAACAAAGTATTAAATAGATTTAATATGCAAAATTCCAAGAGAAGATTTTTGCCTATGTCACATAGTGTACATCTCTCCAAGATAATGTGTCCAAAAACACAAGAGAAGAAAGATAAAATGGATAGAGTACCATATGCCTCGACAATTGAGTCCATAATGTATGCCATGATATGTACGCAACCAAACATCGCTTATGCTATGAGCATGATGAGTAGATATCAAGCTAGCTTAGGTAAGGGTCATTAAACTGCTGTTAAGACCATTCTTAAGTATTTGAGAAGAACAAAAGATTTGTTCTTGGTTTATAGAGAAGACAAGCAACTAGTTGTAAGAGGATATATTGATGTTAGATTTCAAACAGATCATGATGATTTGAAATCGCAACAAGGTTATGTGTTTTGCTAAAACCATGGAGCTATTTGTTGGAGGAGCTCTAAACAAGAGAGAGTGGCAGATTTCACAGCGAAGTCCGAGTACATAACAACTTCTGAAACAACTAAAGAAGCCATATGGATTAGAAACTTTATCTTTGAGTTAGGAGTGGTTCCAAGTATTGCAAATCCTATTACACTATATTATGATAACAATGCAACTATAGCTTAGGCTAAGGAACGAAGGTCTCAACAAAGGTGTAAGCATGTACTTCAAAAGTTTCACATCCTTATAGAGATTGTTCAAAGAGGTGATGCGTTGGTTTGTAGAGTAGCAATAGATGAAAATGTTGCTGATCTACTCATAAATGCCTTACTTCAACAAAAAAATGAGACTTATATGAGGAGCTTAGGACTTAGAGTCTATAATGCTTAGCACTAGTGTAAGTAGAAGTGTTGTAATTTGTGTACAATGTGCCAAGATAATTTTGATGTATTTATGGATATTATTTATAAAAGGAAAGTATTTATTATATTTATATACTTTTCTGATGATATATATTTTATAATAAAGTCCCATAGATAATTAGAGTATGTATGGAATTAAAATAAAAGTATATTATCCGTGAGATTCCATTACATTATATTATCTAAAAGTTGTCATTAACGTTATATTATCTAAAAATTGTCCTTGGTCGAATAAATATCTAGAGGGAACATAGATATTTAGACCAACACATTGTATAACTAAGGTCATTCTCACTAGACTAAAGAAAAGATATTCGAATTATACAAGTAGGTGCTCAAAGTTAAGTGGGTATATTGGACACAACCCGTTAATAGAGAACACCAAATGTTTAATGTCATTAGCCTCTCCTTTAAATAAACGAGCGTAAATAATTCCTAAACTTGAGACCTTTATATATTCTATATATGGAATGTTATGCTTTAATACTGTTAAACGCAGTCTTTATTTGAATTAAAAATAATACAGTTATTGGGTACGGCATAAAATATAGAGAAGATAGTGATGAGTTAAGATGGAATTTATCACTCTCTTAGATTAAGGAGTTAATATTCAAGGTGACTTGGTTAAGATTATAGTGACTTATAAGTCCATGGCCACGGCAAGTATTATTAAGTCTATTTTATCTTGGAAACCAAGTAAAATGATTAAGTGTTGATGACATGACATGCAATGGTTTAATTAGGATATCATTTGATGAAGATATTTAATTACGTAGTAATCAATTCATAATGGTTTCTCATGCACACTTTTTCTATTATGTTGGATGATCAATAACTATTGCTAGACAGTTACCTTGGTTTATGTTTATATGTTACCTTCGTGTATAGAAATTTAGAGGGTCGCATACTATAGCACGATTAATGGGAACAAAGTTTTGACAAGAAATCTTAATATCCACTAAAATTTGTCAATATTTATTTCAGAGCTAGAATAAATTGATCTGAAATAATAAATTGGAAACAATTTATCTTATCGCATAATAATATTTGTAATTAAGTACCTTTTAAAGATTATGTATTTTGTAATTACCTTTTCGTGTATAAATAGATGGAATTTATTAATTCAATGTTTAATTGCTATTGAAAAGTTTATGGCAATTGAAAAGATATGGAATTTATTAATTTCATATTCAATTGCAAAGTTCATGGCAATTAAAAGGTTGTCTACCATTAATTCCGTGTTTAATTGTTATACAATTGAAAGATTATGGCAATTGAAAAGTATATGGAATGAAATGTCTCTTCAGTTAATTTTAATTAATGTTTAAAAAGAGACAAGAGCAGGAGAAAGAGGAATGAAGATAATTTTCTTTTTAGAGAAACACCTTAAGAAAAGGTAAGAGAGAGATATATACTTTTTGCTTCGTAGCTTTTCTAATTCTAATCCTAGTTATTTAGCAATATAAAGGATTAGAACTTGTTCTTGTTAACATGTGTATGGATACTGCTAGAGGAATTATATCCAGAGTTCTTATGGTGAACACATTCTGAAACAGCAAATCAGATTCATATTTCAATTAAACTTCATCCCCAAGAGGAGACAGTACTTCTCATCAAGGAAAGGCAGTTTTATAATTTTATTAACATATATTTTATTGCATGTAACACATGGATCCTAGGATAGGTTTTGTAGTTTTTTCTCCGCTGCATTTTTTTCAACTTTTGGAAAGTCAATTATATGTTTTTAAATATAATCAGCTTTTGGAAGCCCATTTTAGTAATACACTAAAATCAGCTTTCCAAAACCTGATTTTATTGCATTATGCTAAACTTAGCTTTTGGAAAGTTGAATTTAGCTTAAATGGCTAAATTTGGCTTTTCAAAAGCCATTTATATCAAATTTCCACCCAACACCAAACTCACATTTTGTCCTTGATCCTAAATTCAATTGTAATATACAATACTTTTGTTTCAAAAATCAATCATAATACATACAAGGACATTTAATTCATAATAAATCCCATCTATCAACTACTACTTTTTCACCCATAACTCCCTTGCATAATGTTTACAAAACTTTCATAACTCAGCCAAAATTTGACCAATAATGAACAAATACAAGGCAAAAGAGAGATTGAACAACCATTTCAATAAGTATCCAAAATTTGGCTAAATGAACAAAGTAAATGTGCATGTACATACAAAGTTTGTCCAAAATAAATAAATAAGTTCATATAAGCATGCCTGTCTAAGGGTATCTTTGCAAGCAGTGCCTGTAGGCATACGCATCCTCTTAGTCATTCGTTTAAGTACTACGCTAAGGCTACACTAACTAATCACAATTTAGCTACATAATCTATAAGTTGCCCTAACCTGATGAGCTTTACAAGTAAGGTATCTACATGGGTATCAGAGATGGGTTGACTTATGTGAGCCCTTAGTATGACACCAACATTTGTTGGACATCATAATCGTCATTCACCGGTACAGTACAAAAGTAATCCCTAGTAACTCCAACAATAGGACACCTGTGAATCAACTCAACTCAATGGGTCATTAAATTAACATAAATACGATTGCAAATAATGCTAACCAATTGTTGATAACATGCCTCATAAGGAACCCTAACAATTATTGTTGGCTATTATAGGGGTATGGATATGGATGCAAGGGTCACGTGTGTTCCATGTATATAGTCGCACTACTCATAACTAGGGAAATGACTTAAGTGACTCATACAAGATGACCAGGAGGGAAGTTTAAAGAGGAGGAACAAGTGATCCCGGCAAGGTTTTAACACTTTGGTGATAGGTATAGGAGCTCGAAGGCATTAAACTCCATTAATGATGAAAAATAGGATAATATTTCTCAAGGTGCTTAATTATTTAATCTTTTACGGCAAAAATCTGATAGAATAATAGCATTAGTGCCAATTCTCCCTTACCCAAATAAAGGAGGAAGAGGGGTATTTACAGAGAATGGTCCTGGATCTCATCAGTTAGATCTTGATGACGATTAAGGCTAAAATCAATCCCTTCCTTTTCATGGACTTGAGATGAATGTTCTTTATGAGCTTAGACTTAAATGGCCTTATTTTATTAGTGTGAGCCAAATTAAGAAATGTTAAATTGGATGAACTGATACAACAGGCTTTACTCCAAGCCTGCCATGTCAAATCTCCTTTGATTATCCCGATTACACATGTGGACTTAATTTTTTGAACCTTATCACTTTAGCCTAAAAAGTCAATCTCATTTTACTCATTGGGTTTAAGGCTTATGGATCAAATTTAATCCTCTACATTTTGCCCCCTCACCAAAGTTCTTCAGACAGAGTCAAAAGGGTTTAGGCATCAAATAAGTCTTTTAGGCAACTAAAACTAAAACATTGCCTAGTAAGTGTATGCCTTACAGTATTTAAGTTGCTACTAGTGCATTTAATTCACTTATATATAATATATATATAATATATATATATAGGTGATTAACAAGATAGAGGCCTAGCATGTCATAAAGTATCTCGAGAACTTTTCTTAATGCACAATTTCATAGCACTATCCAATTCCCTAGTCACTTTAGCTATTCGGAGTTGTATTGCCTTCAAGATCATAATAGAGTTGCAGTATTCGCCAAGAATTTTTTGAAACTTCAAATCTTTTATAATAAATCTTTGAGCTAGGAGTTGTATTGCCTTCAAGATCATAATAGAGTTGCAGTATTCGCCAAGAATTTTTTGAAACTTCAAATCTTTTATAATAGATCTTTGAGCTAATTCACCTTCATTTGATTTGTGTGAAGGATTTGAGTTATATTTGAAACACCTTCCAGTGTTGACAATGATGTTCTAAAGACGAGAGCCTCTAAGGCTGCTTTAGTTATTTTGAGATTCAATGACTTTCATGCATGGCTTCTTTTCGTTCGTTACCTATAGATTTGTAGCTTGGGATTATGCTTTTAAATATTACCTGTGAAATTAATTTTTAACCCTTTACGCCTGCTTAGATTGTTTTGTAAAAGGTCACGTTGCTATCGACATAAGCTAGTTCCTCCTTTTTTTTTTTCAATTATAGCCACTTGATTTATGCTTTCCAGTTCAATTTCATGTCTATCTTTCATTAGGACAAGTGACAGGGGAATGTCTCACCAAAAGATAATCGTAATATATCTTTGCCATCGGAGCATGTAAAGTTGAAATATAACCTCAACTCTCTATCAACTTTCATTCCAAATGAGTTGAGGTGGCATGCTGTTATTACATTGTACATGCTCATTTTTCCCTTTGATTTTTTGTCTAAGGCTTGCAAATCCTAGACCAGCTAAAAAGGATGTACCCCAAAGAAGATCACAAGTAGTATATTCATTAGGAAAAGGACAAAAGATGAGATACAATACTATTTCCTTATCCCAATTATCTCTATCAAAAACTTGACAGGTGTCTCTTTTTCTTTATTGCTATCCTTAAAACAGACAATCCCACAATTGTAGCAGATGCAGCAGAAAACAGTCCTCCACAGAGCATAGCTTTTTCTTCTTTTCCGCCTAAGGCGAGAGACGCAAGTAGCCAAAACATTTTATATATATATATTTGTGTTCTCCTTCCTACTTATATCACTGATATTCCCATCGCCATCCATAGACCCTTGTTTGGAGCTCTCATTAGATAAGGAAACAACAAGGAAGGACTGAAAAGCTGAAGGGCAGCAAACAGCATCATTGGTGAAACGCAAGTGGTGCAAGTAGAAACCTTTGAACGCAGACGGAATCGCTTGAAGTCCCAAATGTGGTATTGGCAGTGTTTCGTCTGTTGTGAAGACGGGTAGCTGTTGAAAGAAAATGAGATCAACATGAGTTCCAAACATGGAACCAGTGGTGTTTCATATGTTGCGAAGGCCGGAGACACCGCTTCTTAAAGCTAGACGAGATCACCCAGAGTCCCAAACACGGTACTGGTGGTGTTTCGTTTGCTGACTTGGAGTGTCTCTTTCTAAAGAAACTCATTGTTGGGAGACTTCAAAGTAGTGGGCTGTGGTAGAATCCGGGGCCATGCTCGGGGAGATTTGGAGCTAGGGGTTGATTTGAGCCATTGTTTCCATTTTACACCAGGTACTTTTCCTTAGTGTACAACTATTTATCTCATTTATCAATGTTCCATAATTTTTTATACTCTTCTACTTACCTTTGACCATTTTATTTTATTTTTTTATGTCGATGTGTAGGTCTCTGCTACCTTATTATTTTTTTTTTTTTTGAATCCGATGCTATACTTGCTGCATTAGGAGTTGTACTTGAAGTCCATGACCCTGGCGTTGAACTCTGGGTTAGTATTTTGATTCTTTTGTGATTACACTCCGTAGTAGTCTATGTTACTATTGATGCCGCTTCCATACTAACCAAATTCATGGGCACGTAAAAGTACCATCTCAATAGCAAAAGCTAGTCCATAAGCAATAAGCATATCACCATCTTCGATCTTGTATAGGCCGTGCATGAAGTTTGCTTCCCCTGTCTTGGTACGAACAATAGCTTTAAGTCCTCTTAAAATTATCACAGTGTGGAGTTGGAACAAGGTACATGGTTGAAGTCTGAGGGTGGAGATATTGATTTTAAGATAAGGTACGGAGAACATGATCTAGGGACTACTTGATATTTTACTTTAGGATGTGTATAGTATTTCGACCTACCGAGGTGAGGCGGAGAGTAAAAACAGGGAAGACCATGTCGTGTTTGAATTTACAAAGTTAAAAGTAAAAAAGGTGAGGGAGAAAAGTTTCCTACGTGGTTTTCTTGAGGAAGATGGAATAATAATAGTAAGATGGCAAAGGGAAGCTCCAAAACAAAATAAAGCTTTGACCAGAGTGTTTAGTAATATATGATATATATATATATACACGATCAGGGAAGGGGGTATATTCTCTTGTCTCTAGATATAATTTTGAAAACGTAATTGTGGAGACATGAATAACGAGGATCCCTCGTCACATTGGTTTCGAGTATGCACTCTTGCACCGTAGCTTGGAAATGGATTGTTGAAGTTGTCATTTCAATTCTTTAAGAGCTCCATGTGTTGCACACTTCAGGCCTTATCAAATATTGTGAGTCTTGTTTTAATGGCTACTCGTCTATAAAAGAGAGGAGCCCATCTTTAGTGTACTAAATTATGAGCTTTCATTCTATGATAAATATTATAAGATCGATATCTAATAATAAAAGTTCTCAAATGGTATGTTAATTGGCTCCCTAACCCACGAGCACGAAGAGGGTATTGGGCGAATTTGTCTCGAATCTGATGGATGGGCTTTCGTTTCACAACTATACATGAACTTTTGGTGCATTGCGAATGAAAGTAAATTCTCATGTCAATATGTGGATTTAGTTGACTTCTTGTTGCCATCTATGGCCATTATGGCCTTTGCTCGGAACCATGTTTGACTTAGGTGATATTTATTTTGCTTCATGTTAATCCTTACTTCAGTCATTGTCGTGTCTTGAACATAAAGGGCAACTTTGTTGGATCCCTCTTTTCGTCCTTAGAAAATATATGGAATTGTTGAAAACTATTTGTTTCTCTTATATTATGTAATTCGAGCACCCTGTTTTCGAACCTCATGTGAGATGATATGTGCCTTAGACCTTATGTTATGATATAGGTTGCTTTTCTTGAGATAAATTTTCCTTTTCTATCCCATGCCTCTTGGTCAGTGCTCTTATTGTTGTAAATTTTTTTTTAGTTGCGAACCAATATTCCCTTATTTCTTCTATATTGTAGGTAGCAGAATCATTCAAGTATCTTCTTTTTCTTCTCCTCCCCTAAGTAGTAGGAATCATACTTCATGTTAATACCACTTCAAGGGCTAATTAGAAGATGGGTGAAGATGGGTAAAGATTCTACAGGGAGCAAGTTATATAGTAATAAGACTAAAAAGAAGAAAGAAAGTGATGAGCTATCATTTTTGGGTGGCTGAGTGCCCAAAATTCCTCTTTCTTGAGACAAGTGGACAGATAGGACTATTTCAAGGGACAATTTTTAGGTTGAAATGAGGAAACAAAATACATGTACACAACCATGTATAGATGTCCATTACACTTCATTAAGTAAGAACCTAAGCCAAGTGAAAGGGAGCTCTTGGAGGGAAGCTTTATATTACAATTGGGGAATAAAAGGAAAGAACTATTATCTAAGAATCAATTTTTACACCCTCGACAGCTTGTAAAAGGATAGGCGCAATGGGTGGACTACGTCCTTAATGATTTTAGGTATGCATGCAAATTACTAAAAGTAAACGTCTCTCTTCCAATATTTATTTCCTCAAAGTTGATTGGCAAGACGAACAATGTGAGCTTATGGAGGGCCTTCATTGCTTGTTGGAGTATTTAATCTCATACTTTCATAACCTCATGGGGCGAGATTACTCCCGACCCTAGAAGATGTATGTTGTTGCAACTCTGTGACTTAAGGTTTACTAATATTGCAAAAACTTTTATATCTGAAGGTGATCAAGAAATATTAGTGGCCTTAGAGGATGACTTCAAAGTGGCCATCAATACTTGAAAGGAGGCTACATACTCTCAATGGCTTAAGCATTTTTTTTTTTAAGGAAAATGGAATAGGGAAAGAAGGTCCTCACTTTCAATGTAAGTAAGTGACCATACATTTCACAACTTTATCATCATTCATGCTTGAACTATTATTCATACTTTGCATTCTCATTTTTTTTTTTCAAGTATGAGCTAAAGGCAATCTTAGCTTACTCGGTTTCTCTATACATATTTCCTAGTAGTCTGGAAGATGGAGTTAGTTAGTGGTTCTTCCATCTAGCTATTCATATCACTCATAGAGAGCGATTTGCTTTGGGTCCTTTCTATTTTGGTTCTTTGTATCGATGTTTAGATCTTTATTGTGAAGCCTCGGTACTCCTGAAAGGATGTTATGTAGCGGTATTTGATGCAGCCTTAGTATTCTTAGAATTGTTTCTTTGTGAGCACTATAGAAGATATTTTAATAGACTTATGAAGAAACCGAATCCTCTAGAACCTTAGGCTTAGGCTTGGGTTGATAAGAAGATAGAATCGAAGTTGTTTGAGATCATTGATAACGAAGAAGAATTCACCTTTCATCCTTTCACTAAAAGGATAGGTGGGTTCTAATGGTTTGAAGGGTTCTACCCCCTTAGGATTCACCTTTCATCCTTTCACTAAAAGGATAAGTGGGTTCTAATGGTTTAAAGGGTCCTACCGCCTTAGGATCAGGGTTTGGTGACTTTAGTGGATGTCTACAATAAAATTACTGTTACTAGTGCTAGATTCATACTATGTGTTATACCTTGAAGTCATAGAGCCGCAATAGTCTCGCCATGTAAACTAACCTATAATAGGAATTGACCTTACAATGCTTATCATAGATACAATCTACACAAGGCGTCAACGTCTCTTTACTTTGAAGTAAACAATTCATTTAAGAATTTAGCTAAAATGTACATAAAATTTAAAACTATCATTTATAAATAGATATAATTACATTTACATTACCATAGAATTCCTAAGAGATTCTATGTAATACAATAGTTAGCAAATTTACATATCATATAATAGTTCTTCGTCCTAACAATACTAGCAAGACCTTAAACAAAAACTTGATCATCGAGCTAGTTGATCCTCACTCCCCATAGCTTCAAAAGAAATCTAACCTCCAAGTAATTGTATCGCAACATTGAAAATAGAAGTCAAGACCTATAAAAGAATCTAAGTAAGTATGAGTAATTACAGCTCAGTAAGTTGAATTACAGACTCATGAATGTATATAAGGACAATCAGGGTTATCAAACAATTATGTTCATGAAATGCAATAAACAAGTGCCCTCACATAACGTAGTCCGATCTATTGTGAAATCAGAATAATTTCGCCTGCTCTAATCCGGGTTGATGAGTTTCCATTAATGCAACAGCTTACAACTAAATCCAGGTTTGTGCAATGGAGACATTGCTTCCCCTAAGACTATCCTTCGGACCAATGCCCTTATCCTTACTGTGACCTCCTCTCTTATCGCTTAGTTCGGCAAAGGATGAGGAAAAGACCATTTTGCTATCTAACGCTATCTTTTTCAAAGGTGTCGATATTTAGTTAGAGAATCCTAATGATCCCCTAAAAGGTTACAATACATAACAAATTAGGGTATTAGGGTTGATTAAGCTTAGGTTCAATTTAGGGTGTTCAAATAATTTTACACCAATTCACTCATAATAGTCATCAACCATAATACAGATTTCACTACAAAATCAAATATGCAACCACATGCATAAAAATACTTACAATCACACTCATATATAATCCTAAGTTTCCGAGTATTCTAAAATAATACTCCAAATATGGTGAAGTATTAAACCCAACTTACTTGAAATCGTTCAATCAATCAGTTATAAGTTAGATCATCTCCGTGTATCTTATAATATAAATACACTTTTTAGTATTTCTACTTTAGTGATACATATTCTAAGTTTTGATTTAACTTCATTCTCCTTATATACCTATTATTTACTAACGATTCGTTCTATATTAGTTTGGAGTTCGGTTTCAAATCTGATTTCGGTTTAGGCTTTAAATCAATCCCAATTATCAGTAAATCCTAAAATACATTTTGATCTTTAATGTGACATTAATCACATCAAGCTCGAGTATCTTAATATCATGTTAGGTCTTAATTCAATATTCTAACCCAATCGATACTCTCAAATCTTGATTAGTTAACTGGGTTTACTCCTAATGTAAGAAAATTTTACATTTTTTCATATAATTATCTAAAACTAAGTTTTATACCAAACTTAATACATATTAATATTATCATTATATTGTCCAATTTAACCCAATATTTTATAATTATCATAATTCTAATTATACATATTATTAATTAATCTATATTTATTACAAAATTCCCATGTTAATTGAATTTAATACTCCAAGTGCTATGATTATGTTATTACATCAGAGATTAACATCCTTAAACATCTAATTGCCTTCTAAATCAGTAATTAATCATTTAATTACTTAATTAGTCTAAAATTATTCATTTTTCTCATCATTTTAAGGCTAAAAAATTACTTACAAATTTCAAAAATTAATTTTTAAAAAAATGGTCTCATAGCACTGTTATATACCACTTAAGTAGTCTATAAAAAAAATTGAGCTCAAAACTTCACTATAAGTTTATTTATTTATAATTCTAAACATGCTCAGTTTTGCTTAATTTCTTAATGATCTTATATTTACAGACGTAATTAAACTTAATCACTATTTCCCCTTAAATCTATATACAATAAAACATAATAATAATGAAATTCATAATTTTCTAGAATAAATTAATAATTTTCAAAAAATTGGTTAGAGAATTGGACTCATTGGTCTCTTGGCCTTTTGGTCACCAACGCACGTTCAAGTGTGTTAGTTAGTCTACATGTTGGTTTTGGAATGGGATGGTGGTGGTGTTTTGGTTACCAGTAGTGGTTGTGTATGGGTTCAGCTTAAATGTTCCTACTACATAGAATTTTTGCTATTTTTTATAAAACCCTAATTCCTTCTCAATTTCGACCCTTTGTACTTTTCTAAGGTTTAAAATTGATTAAATGAGCATCTGTAAAAATTTTGATATTTATAAAGCCTGAGAGTAATTTTAATGCATTAATTAGATAAGATATTTACCTTATCTCCTTTCATTTTGCCTTTACAAGTGTTTGAATTTTATTGGCCAAATTTTTTTCTTCATCCCCCAACTACCACGACCCAAATTTAGATTCTTCTACACTTCTCTAAATTTTTGCAAATTTTTCTTTAATTTTTTTATAATTTTCTTTAATTATTTAATAATTTTCTAGTAATTTTTTGGGTATTTTTAAGTAATTTCGCGTATTTTTACCTATGCATAAATATACATAGAGTATAAGTAAATGCTCCTAAATATTATTTATATTATTCTATAATTTTTAGTGTGTATATAATTTATTTCTAGCAATTCATTAATTATCGGAATGTATTTTAAGCATTTCTTGTAAACAACGAGTTATATACTTAAAATTTGAAAATTTTATATTCTCTTATGCAATTACTTATTTTTTTAAATTCAAAATTATGAAGTCATTTTTACTAATATTTTTAACTTTATTTTATAATTTGGGCTTAATTAGATCCTTTAACTGATTGCCCTAAACCTTACATACTAAGTCCGGTCTCATGGTTATAAGGCTTATGCTATAGTGTACACCTGGGGGCATCCTCTCATTGCATGATTGGGAAGGGCCTTCTAGCCATTTTCTAGAGAAGAAAGTCATACTTTATTCCCCTCATCAAGTTGTACGTCAGTTAAGGTATAATCCGAGTGTTCCCCATCAAATGAAGATTAATGAATACTTTGACAAATGTAGTAAAGACTTGCATTACTGTAGCTTCAAGAATATCCAATTAGAGGTGAGGTAGTTGTATTTGCCCTCTATTAACTATTCTAGAGTCACTTTTACTAAGTAGCTGACATATAAGGGCAACTGCTTAGAGCATTTTAAGAAGTATATGTTTACAACCATAAAGAATGATATTCCTAAAATAATCCCTTGTAAGTACGATTTTTATCTTCGACTTTTGAAGGATGAAGAGAAGTCTTCTAAGAGCAAATGAGGAAAACACAAGTTAGTGATCCTCTCCTACTTGTCATAAGGTAAGCGAAACGTACTTGTACCTTTGAAGTATAATATTTCTTCCTTAAGGCCTTCCCCTTTTTTTTTCATTGTTTTTCTTTTTTTTTTTTTTACTTGTAACATTTTACTCTCTATCATTTTCTACATGCATGTATCCTTCACACATTCTCTTTTCTTATGTTCCTTTATGTAGGATGTAGAAGATTGTGATCATGTGATAATTAAACAAACACCAGGCAAGCTAGGCTATGATTGGAGGACTTCTAATGTATTAAATGATGTTGGCTCATCAAAATCTACTCTTACCATGATATTCCCTTTCCTAAACCGATACGATTTAGATAAGGTGTTCCAATATGGAGGCCATCATAGTACCATTGATACTGGAAGTCAAAACATAAGGGTTAAGTTGGTGATGAATGAGAGCGGACTCTTTAGAGCAGGATGAAAATGATGGCACAAGAGAAGGTTCCCTAAGGCTTACAGGTAGCCAAGAGAGTAGTGATGGTGAAGAAATAGATCCCATATCTCAAAATGATAATAATACCCACAATAAATCATGCTTCTTGAAGACTTCAATGATACAGCTAGTTTGATAACCACGAGGAAGGGGAAATCCGGGCATATGCTAACATCTTGATACTGGTAGGCTTTTTGGTAATGGGGTAAACATTGAGAGTGAGAATGCCATTATGGATGCAATAGGGGTAAATGATGTCCTTATTCCTTTAGTTGATGCCACCTTAAGGCAAGCTCTAAAGTCATCCCTCCCTTAGAGACTAAAACACTATAACATGGAGATAAAGGAGTTGTAGTTAAGGCGGTAACGAGCTCAGAAGATACCACCTCCTTTTATGGCTTTACCATACCTTATAACCTCATAGCAACATTAGAGCACTTATATAGGATGGAGGGAGATTTTTGGACGGGGTTCGTTTATTTAGGTTGTAATGTAACTACTCATGTCTTAGGCTTACTTGAGCAAGCCATAGGGCTATTTGTTGAAGGTTGGCACTCATTATCTACAAAGAATTTTGAAATTTTGATTAATATTGTCACTATAACACATGCTTTCAAGTTTAAGCTCAACAAGGTGGAGATTATTGTAGCTAAGGCTCAAAAGGTGTTGGGTAGTCGAGACATTAAGGAAAGATGTGAGCTACTCGAAGTCAAGCTTGCAAAGGAGAAAGTTGAGAGAGAGGAGCATCTTAAAGGCACAGATCTTAATTTTACTGTAGCATCTAGTATCAAGTCTTGATAGTGTTGCTTTTACTTTCTTTGCAATCATTTTTTTTTTTTTACATAGGGCTTATGGCCTTATTAAACCTCATATGTATTGTCTAGCTTCTTACTTGTTTGAGATCCCTTAGTTGTTGACATGTACTCACTTTTATGCAAGACATCATGAGTTAATGTAAGTTATCTATTGACTTACCCAGCTTTTAAGAATCTACATCATCATGCGCTTAGAAAAGTATTGTGTTTTCTTAGTAGCACTTTATAAGATAGAAGACGATAATGAAACATTACTAAATGGCTTGCTAAATTTTTTAGAAAACCCTACGTGTTGGAAGTGTGTTCTCATTTGCAAACAAGGAATCAAATATATGATCCAATAATATGGAGATATTGATTGCAACTAGGAATATTAGTTCTATTCGACAATCATGTTGTGAGTTAAGGGAGTCTTACCCACTACTTAACTATTTTGACATGCTTCACAAATGTATATTCACATAGTCCAAGTCATTGTCTTATTTGATAGAGCATCATATAGTGTAGCCGGGAGTCAAAGCTTCAACTAGTCATAGCTCGTAGGATAAATGTATATTACACACTTGGGAGATGGATCTCTTACCAAGTAGCAGCATTATAAATATTAATACTTTGTTTTATAGTTTCTTTTGACGTAGAGTGCATAAAAGAGACAATAGAAGAAATAAATATGCAAAATAAACTTATGCAACTTGAGTTGTAAGTTTCATTCTTTTAACTTCACTATAACTTCCCTTTACAAATGGAACTTTTTGATATATTGAAAGTTGACAGGAGTAGTAATAACATCCATCTTAGGATTCCTAAGTTTGCAATATCTACTTTCGTACACTTCCTCACCTATGAAAGGTCCTTCCCACCTAAGTGTAAACTTGGGTTCTAAA
This sequence comes from Lumnitzera racemosa, assembly GCA_024138005.1. NCBI lineage: Eukaryota > Viridiplantae > Streptophyta > Magnoliopsida > Myrtales > Combretaceae > Lumnitzera > Lumnitzera racemosa. Next base: position 31,267,442 of record JAMXBC010000011.1, read on the forward strand.
ATTCCTCGACACACATGCTCGACTGTACGAAGTATGGCGTCACCCTGTTGGAATGATCTCTTTCTCACTAAACAATCATACGCCACTCCAAGTCTATGTTGATAGTTGATCAAATTGTGTTTGGCTATATCACACTTTTCATCTAATGCCTTTCAATCCATCATTCGTAACGTAGTAAGTTCGAGTTCAGCGTTTATGGCCAACATAGCAAATGGGATCAAAACCTTTATAGGAACTACTACCTCAGCCCCATATACCAAAGAAAAAGGAGTTACTTGTGTTGGCCTTCGTTTGGATGTCTTGTAGGCCTAAAGCGCTAATAGTAGCTTATCATGCCATTCTTAGGATTATCGTGAACCATACAACTAAGTACCTTCAACAAACTCTTATTGGTGGCATCGGCTTGTCTATTTCCTTTCAGGTAATAAGGTATCGACTTTATATGATCAATATTATAGGAAGCTAGTAGTTAACGAACATACAAATTGATGAAAAGAGTACCACTATTGAATAAAATACTCTTAGGGATTCTTAACCTTCATATGATATTCTCCTTCATGGAACTTGCAATTGTTAGTCCCATCGCCTTCTTTAAAGGAGTTGCCTCTACCTACTTTGTAAAGCATTTAGGTCTTGTTAGAATCTAAATACATCCTCTCAATGGTGGATGTATAGGTCCAATAAGATCAAATGCCCATGTATGAAAAGGCTAAGGAGTCGTGATACTATAGCATATGACCACGGGAGCATGAATGGCATCACCATGTTGTTGATAAACAATACATTTCTTGGTGAAGTTGAAAGCATCTACTTCCATTGTTGGCTAATAGTATCCTCTATTGAGTAAGTAATAATATAGTTTCTTTCTTCCCTGGTGTTCCCTACATTCTTCATGCACCTCAGTCAAAATTGTTTATATTTTAGGAGGAGCAATGCACTTTAGAGGCTCTCCCATAAATGATACTCTGTAAAGCTCATCTTCATGCATAAGATATTTCTTAGCCTTTCATTTTACAAGTTTAGTATCCGTACTATTCACCTATGGAACATTATTTCTTAAACAATCAATGTGCGGGCGCCTTTAATCTTTAGCACTAGATACAAAATTGCACCTACTCTAATCGGGGAGCTTAAGATATTTAGGACAATGTACTTGCACTCGAAATGCATCTTTAGCCATTGATGGCTAATAATAGCCTACACATTGAATACTGCGGTACAGTGGTAGCCCTTCCTCTTCACACCAGATCTAGTGATACTTGTTTAACTTGAGATAGGCTTCCTTAGAACCAATACATTAAGACAAAAAGCCTTCTGGACCCTTATAGTATAACATCCCATTAATTTTGACAAATCCTTTAAGGTCAAAATAGAAGCTGCACTAAGGTGTGTTATATGTTCCATAATTAGAATGTGCCAATTGTCTTGCAAGTCTTCATCCTCATCAACAAAATTTAATGTCATATACAGTATAGATTTCTTAACTACTTGAACATTCACTTTATCATTTGCATCTTGAATTGGAAGTTTGGATGCTAATGTAGCTAATGCATCTATATATCTATTCGTTGATCAAGTTGTATGCTTGTATCACACAAAGTTAAATTTTCTGACCACAGCTTGTACTGCAGCCCTATTAAGCATAAGTGTAAGTTCCTTCAAGCCAGATTCACCTGTGGCTTCTTTAATGATCAAGCTTAAATTGCCTCAAATATACAATTGACATGCTTCAACTTCTCATGTAGACAATAAACTAAGTAATAATTCCTTATATTCAACTTCATTATTAGTGCATCAAAAATTAAGTTTAAATGCCAATGGTATCTCTTGACCTTTAAGTGAGGTTAATATGATTCCTACTCCCCAACCTTAATTTCCTGCAGAACCATCAAATTGAAACATCCATGAACCATCCGCTTCGACCATTAAAGAATCTTCATGAAACTCAACTAGTATTATATCTATGATTAAGCCCACTTGGGCGTTCAGGAAATGTGATAATAAATTAGCCAAGGCTTGTGACTTGATGATTTTAAGGCATTTCACCAAAATGTCAAATTCTCTATGAAGGAGTAGTCACTTAGCAACTAGTCATGATAATAAATACTTGATTAGATTCAAACAAGTTACCAAATTGAACCTATGTACAAGGAAGTAATGTTGTAATTTCTATATGGCAAATACTAGTACAAGAGCAAACTGGGTAACTAACCTCGCTCCCTTAGAGTGTTCGACTCTAATAGTATACAAGTCGCTCTTGACCACTACCTCTTGTACAAGTAAAGCTCCAATAGACCTACTGGTAGAAGTAAGGTATAAGATTATTGGCAATTCTTTGACAGAAATGGTCATGATCTAAGGGTAGGTCAAGATTGTCTCGATCTTTTGAAGTGCCTTCTCATGAACTTGTTCCCATTCAAATGAAATTCCCTTTTTTGAAAGTTGGTGCAATGGGTATAAGATCTCAGCAAGTGTAGGTATAAATCTTTTGATATAAGAGACCTTTCCCATAAAAGTTTTTAGTTCCTTTAAAGTAGCACAAGATGACATCGATCTTATAGCTTGTACTTTTGTAGGAAAAATATCAATCCCTTTTTCAATAGACAACAAATCTTGGGAACTTCCCTAAAGACACTCCAAAGACACATTTGATAGGGTTCATGCAAAGCTTATATAGCCGACATCGTTCAAAAACCCTCTACAAATGAACTAAGTGATTAGGTGTTCTTTTAGACTTAATGACTATGTCATCAATATAATCTTCCATAAAATCATGCATCATGTCATGAAATAAAGCGATCATTGCCTTCTAATATGTGGTGCCCGCATTCTTAAACTCGAATGGCATGACAGTTGTCGAGCTTAAATTTTCGGTTTTCTTGTATTTAATTCCATTTCTCATTTTCTGATTAACATTAAAACCTAACTCATTTAGTATTAATTCTCGACTAGAGAAATTGAGAAATTCTAGTTTTTTTTTTTAAAAAAAAAAACTTTTAGAGTCAACACCGATTGGAGTCGGGAAAAAGAAAGAATCATAATCAATTAGGTGTATTTACTATGATTTAGCTATCGTTTTTTTATTTTAATTTGATAAAAACCATAATGTTTTGAATTCGAGGGCTAACCTATTAAATCCTAATAGGTACCACTATCTATTTTTCGAAATTAGGATTATTCTTCTAAACTATCTTTATATATATATATATATATATTAATAAAAAATAAAAGCAAAAGAAAAAAAAAACTAAGTTTCTATAGATTTTAATATTACTTTGAAGGTGTTTATATACTCGCTAGTCAGGATCAAACACCGTAGTTCTTTCTTGAAAACTTTAATGTGTTAATGAATTTTAAATTTAAAAATCGATTAAATTTCCGTTTTAATTGATTCAGTTTATTAAAAAAAAAAATCTAAAGGGGTCCTAATTGTTAAGTGTTTCCATTTTATAAAAAAAAAAACTCTGAAAACCTTGTTTTTTTTTAAAGGATTTTTATTATTTTTATCTTTTTTTTAAAAAAAAAATAGTTTTCTATGTGAAGAAAATTTTAAAAAACTTAATGCCAAAACACCTAAACTAATATATATACATGTATATACATATATTTCATTATTATTAAGCAATTATTTATGTAATATATAAGACTAATACCAAAAATAAAATCTCTTAATCTAATATGTGCATATTATGTTATAAAAAATAACTAACTTATGAAATAATAATAATATAATAATAATATAATAATAAAATAACAATAAATAAATAAAGAAAGAACTGAACCTGATTGTTGTTTGGTGAAGATAGTGGTACACAACAACAGTTTGATAGGCGTGAAATCGTGTGTGCAGTATTGATCGTGTGTAGTCGATGGAGTGTGGTACCATGACGGATCAAGGGATGAGCTAGCGTATGTACAACGCATGGGAATTTTGATCACTGGTGGATGTGTATGGCTGCTGTAGATATAGTGTTGCCTGCTGTGTTCAATGTGATCGATCGGCATGGACCGTTGTGTGGCTGAACAGAGTTACAACGCGGATCATTGATAATGAATACATATATGAGTTGTTGTAAGCGTGGACTATTGTGTAGCCGGTTGGCGTTACGGCACAAATCGTCAATAGTGAACGTATATGAGTTCAATTGTTACTTGACCGGAGACTAGATCCTTGCTGACTGTATACGGGTGTTTATGGATGCATAAGACAACGGTTGTTCGTGATGAAGTTGTTACTTTCCAAGTGCTAGTGATTGGTTGAAATAACTGGAGCTGCTATGGTAGAGTGTTGTTAGGTTATGCCAATAGAGAGAAGACAAAGACGATCGTCAGTATGATGTAGTGAAGATGGAGTACATGACTGGGATAGAGAATGGTATGGCATGAAGATGAGTCGTTGCTGGCATGTTCATGTATGTGATGAAGCGTTGTAATAGTGATGGAGTGTGTGGACTATGTAGGCGTGGTGAAGTGGTGCGGTGAACTACAATGGCTAGGGGCAATTTAAGCAAGGGCATGCGAATTGTTTGTTTCATGTGTATTTCGCTATGGACTTACTCAGCATGGATAGTAGTATGTAGTATGTGATGTTTGGTTTGGTTAGGGATTTGGCTACTAGTGTTGTTGGAGATGGCATGTCAGGGGCTTGTACAGTTTATATTAGAGTGCGTTAGACATGTACGAGTGGAGTTGGTTAGAGTTCATGAAGTTGAGCAAGGCTGGACATACTTGCTTGCTGCGAACGTACGGCTGATGTGGCTATCATGTAGGCTTTAGTTTTTTTTTTTTTTTTTTTTTCAATGTGTGTTGTCTTCTCCTTTGGTGCCATTTGATTTGTATTTATAAAGTATAGAAAATAAAATACTAGATCATATCAAACTGAATCTTTTATATTGGTCCTGATTTGATTTGATGAAAATCAAACTAGATATAAATCATTTATATCTATTTAAACACGATTTGATAAAAATCAAAATAAATTTAAATCTTTTATATCGATTCAAATCTATTTTGATAAAAATCAAATTAGATTCAAAAGATTTGATTGAATTTGAATCTCGTACACTCAACCAATTTTCACAAAATGAAAGAAAGAAAAATAAAAAGCATACTTGTGCTAAATGAGATTCGAATTTATGACCTTAAACTAATCTAATACTTATACTCAAATATTTATCCGTTAGACTGTTGGCTTGTACCTCAACACTTAGTACAATTAAATTATAGTTAAACAACATGACTCTCTAAAGTAAATATTTAAATCGTACTAAAAATAAATTAATTAACTCTAAAACAATTTACTTTGTAAAAATCTAGAAAATCTTCATAATTTTTCTTTTTTCATTTTTTTATATTTTCATCATTTTTTCATTTATTTTGGAATTAGGACTTTATTGAAAAACTTAGAACTATAGGGAGCAAAAATTATATGTCTACAACTGCCTTTTTTTATGGTGAAGTTTGAATAAAACCTTAGCACAAAGACAAAAGATACTCTATTTTTTCCTCAGGATAACTATATCCTAAGAAATGCTATAACTAGTTATCTATACTAGGACTAGTTTGTTGAGGATTTGATGACAACAAGCTTTGAAACTAATAGAGGTGAGGGTAGCTACCCTATAGGTTAGTAAGAACCTTAAAGAGAATAATGGGAACTTGGCCGTACCCTCCATAAGTTGACTAACTAAAGTAGGAAAAGCACTCCTTGAGCTAGCAAAGACCCTAAAGATATTGAGAATCTTGGTCATGCCTCCTATGGGCTAACTAACAAAAGTGGGCAAAGCGCTCCTTGAGCTAGCTAAGATCTTAAAGATTTGAAAACTTGATTGTGCCCCTTATGGGCTAACTAACCAAGGTGGGTGAAGCACTCTTTGAGCTAGCTAAGACCTTAAAGATATTGAGAAACTTAGTTGCGCCCACTATGGGTTGACTAACCAAGGTAAGTGAAGTACTTCTTGAGCTGGCTAAGACCCTAAAAGATTTTGAAAACTTGGTTGTACCCCTTATGGGATAACTAACCAAGGTAGGAAAAACGCTATTTGAGTTGGCTAAGGCCTAAAAGATTTTAAACACTTAGTTGTCGTATCCCTTATGGGCTGACTACCAAGGCGAGCAAAATGCTCCTTAAGCTGGCTAAGACCCTAAAAGATATTGAAAACTTAGTTATACCCCCTATGAGCTAACTAACCAAGGCGGGCAAAACGCTCCTTGAGTTGGCTAAGACCCTAAAAGATTTTGAACACTTAGTCGTTGTGCCCCCTTATGGGCTAACTAACCAAGGTAAGCAAAGCGTTCCTTAAATTGGCTAAGACCCTAAAGAGAAATTAAGAACTTGGTTGTGCCCCCTATGGGCTAACTAACCAAGGTGAGCAAAGTACTCCTTGAGCTAGCTAAGACCCTAAAGAAATATTGAAAACTTGGTTATGCCTCTTATCGGCTAACTAACCAAAGGGGCAAGGTGCTTTTTGAGCTGGCTAAAACCTTAAAAGAAATTGAGAACTTGGTTATGCCCCCTATGGGTTAACTAACGAAGGTAGGCAAAGTGCTCTTTAAGTTAGCTAAGATCCTAAAAGATATTAAAAACTTGTTTGTATCCCCTATGGGTTGACAAACTAAGGTAGGTAAAGCACTTTTTGAGTCAGCTAAAACCCTAAAAGATATTAAAAAATTGGTCGTGCCTCTTATAATTTGACTAACTAAGGCAGATGAAGTACTCCTTGAGCTGGTTAAGACCTACCTTGAAAGATATAGAAAATTTGGTCGTACCTCCTATAGGTTGACTAATTAGGGCAGGCGAAGTATTCCTTAAGTTGGCAAAGACCCTAAAAGATATTGAGAACTTGGTTGTGCCCCCTGTCAGCTAACTAACCAAAGTGGGCAAAGTGCTTTTAGAGCTAGTTAAGATCCTAAAAAATATTAAGAACTTGGTCGTACCCCTTATGGGCCGATTAACCAAGGCGAGTGAAGTTGTTCTTAAGCTAGCTAAAACCCTAAAGATTTGAAAACTTGGTTGTACCCCTTATGGGCTAATTGACCAAGGTAGGCAAAGCACTCTTTGAGCTGGCTAAGACCCTAAAAGAAATTGAGAACTTGGTTATACCCCTATGAGTTGACTAACTAAGGTAGGTGAAGAGCTCCTTAAGCTGGCGAAGAGCTCCTTAAGCTGGCTAAGATCCTAAGAAACTCTAGATTGGGACTACGCTCTAAGAGCTAGCTAAACCCCTAAATGAGAATATGAATTGAGATAGAACTCCATGAGCTGGCTAAAAAAATATGAATAAAGGGCAAGCACCTTACGAACTCACTTAAACTCTATATGGCATTTGAAAAAAGTAAAATCGAGTGACAAGACCGATTTGAAAAAGCTGTTGATTTGAGAAATTTATAAAGGAGGAATTTGGTAAAAACCGTTTATGACATGAATTGAAGATTTGGCTACTAAGGTCGAAGATGGAAAAAACTTGTAAGAAACCTTTACTTTCTCTCCCTCTTTCCCTTTCTTTTATCTCTCTTTATTTTCTTGAAAGTCTGCTAATAGATACAAATCCACATTTAAAAAGCAAACACTATAACCATGTAAGGTATCTCATATCTATCCTAGTTTTTATCCTTAACATTGAGCTTCTTAGATAGGTTTTAAACATTCATTTCCTAAGAAAAGGGTAACTCGTGATTAATCTAGTCAAAGAGAACTTCCTTACACACTCTTGGTTTAGATTTTGCTCTTAGCTAATATTCTAAAAGTTACAGTTCAATTTGCAAATGATACACTTTGATCAATCTATGAGGTCATTTTGGTTCTATATTATGAATTAGGCTTTTGGTCAAATGGTCTTAAAAGGGATTAATGAGAGGGTCTATTTTGAATGAAGTACTTTCATCTAACCCAGGTGTATAAGTCAAGAACCTTTAGAAAAACAAGATGAGTGCTTACCCCAGTTTCAAAAATAATTTTTATTTTAGATAAATTATTCTTCAAGATTACAAGAGCTTTGAGTAAGGAGGTATCGTAGGTGGTGAGGTCTTATGTTTAAGATATAGGTGGACTTGGAGTGTGATTCTGAAATGAATATGGGGTTTTTGGTTTGTGGTTGAGAATGTGATTCTAAAATGAATATGGGGTTTTGTATTTGTGGTTGAGAATGTGGTTCTGAAATGAACATAGGGTTTTGTGTTTGTGGTTGGAATGTGATCCTTGTTTTTTTTTTTAAAGCAATTTGCGCTTTTGGGCCTTCTTTGGTTAGAGTTTCCTTAAGCCTAATATTTAGGCCTTTCTTGCTTTTTCTTTTTACTGTTGTTTTTTTCTTTTTCTTTCTTTATTCTTCTTTTTTCCTCTTTCTAACTTTACCCATTATTTCTTGCTTTTTTCTCCCTAGAAGTAATTATCACTTTTGTCGAGTCTTTGTCTATAGATGACTTAAGGCCCTAAATCCATGGGTTTCAAGTGTCTGAGCCTAGGTAAATATGTATGGTCTTGAGATATTTGAAAAAGTATTGACTCTTCTTCAAATAGAATAATTTATCGAAAATAAAAGTTATCCTTAAATTGTTGTTATTAAGGTAAGCACCTCCGAATTGCCCTACTATAGAGTGGTTTTTGACAGGGTTTACATTTGAAAGGACTCCAAATTGGTTCAATGGGGTTAACAAAGGATAATTGTGTTTGAGATTTAAAAATGAATGGCTAACTTCATTTTGATATGCATATCAAATTCAAAATGGACCTTCTTCAAGGAATAAGTCTAAAATATCCTCACCTAAATGTCTTTCATCTCTTAAAGTATTTAAGGGTTAGTTTATAAGATATAGCTACCCTCTTTTCATTCTAAATTTTTTAAAAGTGAGTTACCAATTCCTTACATAGGAATTTAATTTATTGTAGGGTGGAGATTGACCTTGCTCTCATGCCCTAATTGTGAAATTTCAAAGATCAAATGCCCTATACCTTATGTGCTCTTACTTAAATTGCCCTAGACTTATAGGTTTTAATGCCCCTAGGCTTTCATGTATACTTTCAAGTTTGGTTCCTTAGAGTTCAAATAAGATGGCATTAACAACTTTTGAAGTGGAAGGGACTAATGAATTACCCTTTTTGTTTGTATTGGGGATCAAGCTTAGGATAATGTTTCGTGATCTCGTGTTTTAACTTAGTTCATGTTTGGACTAGATGGGTCAAGGGTTTTGAGTTGGTTTAACTATCTTGATAAGCTAAGGGTTCGTGTTTGGTTGGTTGCTTTCTTGGGCTAAGTGGATGTGTTTAGGTCAGTTGTTTTAATGGGCTAAGTGATTGTGTTTGTCTTAAGCCTCATAAGGATTTGTAACCATTAGCCACTTCTTCTTGTGTTTTTTTTTTTTCTTTTTAAAAGAGAGAGGGGAAAAGTTAGGGCTTTTATGTTACTGAGATCTAACGATGGAATTGTAAATGGAGGATTACTTTCCTAAAATTCTATATACAAACCTATGGAATTTATTTATATATAGAACAACATTGTTGAGGGTCTATTTACAAAAGAGAAATTTTAAACAATGAAAAATAAAAGACTAAATGGAAAAAATATCTAAATCCTATTTATTCCAAATGAGAAAGGCTTTTTACAAAGTGTTAATCTATCCAAAAGAATGAATATTTCTAGCTGGTAAAATATTAAGCAAAATGGTTACTACCTAAAATTATTTTACAAGTTTGTTTCCTTTTGTTTTGTTTTTTGTTTTTTGTTTTTATTTACTCTACGAGGGTTAGGTTCAATTGATATGGGCCTAAAAAGTGATATATTCGGGCCTTTATAGATGAACTAAGGTTCGCACTAAGGTAATATTCATAAGGGTCTTCTGTAGGGAGAAGATGGGCTCAATCTTGTTCTTGATAAATTCTTACCTATCTAAGTTGAAAAGTCGGAACCACATCTAGAGTATTTTTTTTAGGCTAATGAGGTGGCTAGAAATGGATTTGTTCGAAAGCCCCTTGACTCAATGTAACCATACCTATCTAAAGAAATGAAATCACAATTAAAGCCTATCCTAAACTTTATACGGAATTATTATGGGATATTTATGAGGAAATATTAGAATGGACAACTGCCCTTATCCATTTAAGACTGGCACATTATGGATTCTTGTAATTTTTGAGAAAAAGTTTTCATGTGTGCAACGGGTGGGTTTTAAAGGTCCTCAAGTTCTATAACCACCATATTTTTCAAAGAAACGATTATATAGTTACATCTGAACTTAAGTAGGGTGACCTGATTAGCTCTAGAACGTAATTGCCCTACAATATCCAAAGCTTACATAATGACCCCTCTCCTAAAGTTCTAAGACGGTATAGCTTTGACTATATCTACTTTGTATTTATAATGCGGAAAAATAAAATAAAAACCCAAAACGACCCCCCTAGGTAAGTAGCAATGAAAAATGTTAGTATACAAAAAATAAAAATGAAATAAAATAACAGCCAACTCAAGTAAATAATAATTTTTTTTGAAAAATAATCTTAATTTTGGTAAATTCTAGTGGCTAGCCTTCTGGATGGCATCTCTATTGAAGTCACTAAATTGTCGAGCTTAAATTTTCTGTTTTCTTGTTATTTAATTCCATTTCCCATTTTCTAATTAATATTAAACACCAACTCATTCAATATTAATCCTCAACTAGAGAAATTGAGAAATTCCAGTTTTTTTTTTTAAAAGAAAACTTTTGGGGTCACCAAAAAAAGAATCGTAATTAATCAGGTAGATTGACTATGATTTAGTTATTATTTTTTTATTTCAATTTGATAAAAGCCATAGAGTTTCGAATTTGAGGGCTAACCTATTAAACCTTAATAGGTATCACTATTTATTTTCTAAAATTAGGATTATTCTTCTAAACTATCTTTATATATATATATATATATTTAAGAAAAAAAAAACAAAAAAAAACCTTAAGTTTCTATAAATTTTAGTGTTACCTTGAAGGTATCTATATACCTGTTAGTCAGGATTAGATACCGTAGTTCTTTCTTCAAAACTTTAATATGTTAATAGATTTTAATTTTGAAAACCAACTGAATTTCCATTTTAATTAATTCAGTTTATTAAAAAAAAAACTAAAGGGATCCTAATATTTTATATAAAAAAACTCTCTAAAAACCTTACTTTTTTTTAAAGAATTTTTTATTATTTTTATCTTTTTTAAAAAAGTAGTTTTCTATGTGAAGAAAATCCTAAAAAACTTAATGCCAAAAATACCTAAACTAATATATATACATATATCATTATTATTAAACAAGTACCTATACCAAAGATAAAATCTCCTAATCTAATATATGCATAATATGTTATCAATAATAACTAACTAATAAAATAATAATAAATAAAGAAATAAAAAAAAAAAAGAAAGAACCGAACCTAATTGTTGTTTGGTGAAGATAGTAGTATGCAGCAACGGTTTGCATGGGCAAGAAATCGTGTGTACAGTACTAATCGCATATGGTCGATGGATTGTAATGCTACGATGGATCAGGGACGTGTTAGTATGTGTGTAGCATATGGGAATTTGGATCAATGGTGGACGTGTATGGTTACTGTGAATGTAGTGCCGCCTATTGTCTTCAACGTAATCAATTGACGTAGACTGTTGTGTAGCTGAATGGAGTTGCAGCGCAGATCATTGACAGTGAGTACATGCATGAGTTGTTGTAGGCGTGGACTGTTGTGTGGCTGGTCAGCGTTGTGGTATGGATCGTCGGCAGTGAATGTGCATGTGTTCAATTGTTACTTGATTAGTGACTAAATCCTTGCTAACTATGTACGGGTGTTTGTGGATGGATAAGATAGCGGTTGTTCGCAGTGAAGCTCTTGCTTTCCAAGTGCTATTGATTAGTGAAAATAACTAAAGCTGTTGTAGTAGAGTGTCACTGGGTTAAGCTGTTGAAGAGAGGACGATGACGATCGTGGGTATGCTGCAGTAAAGACGGTGTGCATGATTGGGATAGAGAATGGCGTAGTATGAGGATGAGTCATTGCTGTTGTGTTCGTATGTATGGTGAAGCACTACAGTAGTGATGGAGTACGTAAACTGTACAGACGTGGTGAAGAGGCATGGCGAATTGCAATGGCTAGGGATAATTTAAGCGAGGATGTGCAGACAATTTGTTTCATGTGTATCTTGCCGTGGAATATTGCTCGGCATAGACAGTGGTGTGTATTGTTTGGTTCGGTTGAGGATTTGGCTACTAGTATTGTTAGACATGGTGTGTCAAGGGCTTATGCGGTTTAGAATAGAGTGAGTCAGACATGTGCGAGTGGAGTTGGTCAAAGTACGTGAAGTCTACCGAAGCTGGACATGCTTGCTACGGACGTGTAGCTAATGCTGTGGTCATGTAAACTTCGGTTTTTTTTTTTTCCAATGTGTGTCCTCTCCTTTGGTGCCACGCAGTCCATATTTATAAAATTCAAAAAACAAACAACTAGATCATATTAAACCAAATCTTTTATATTGGTCCCGATCTTATTTGATGAAAATCAAATTAGATTAAAATTATTTATATAGATTTAAACTTGATTTAATAAAAATCAAACTAAATTTAAATCATTTATATTGATTCAAATCCAATTTGATAAAAATCAAATTAGATTCAAAAGATTTGATTGGATTTGAATCTCGTACACTTAACTAACTTTTATAAAATAAAAGAAAGAAAAATAAAAAGCACACTTATACTTAATGAGATTCAAACTTATGACCTTAAGTTAATCTAATGTCCATACTCAAATACTTATTTGTTAGGCTGTTAGCCTGTGTTTTAATACTTAGTATAATTAAATTGTAGTTAAACAACACGACTCTCTAAAATAAACTATTTAAACCAAACTAAAACTAAATCAATTAACACTAAAACAATTTACTTCCTAAAAATCTTTATAATTTTTCTTTTTTTATTTTTTTTGTATTTTCATTATTGTTTAATTTTTTTTATTTTTTATTTTGGAATTAGGACCTTATTAAAAAAACTTAGAACTACGAGAGGCAAAAATTAGGTATTTACAATAATATAATAAAAGTTACCAACTAGTGTATGAAAAGCTATACACTCTACATCCCCTATTGCCATCATGATTTGATTATACCCATTGAAGCCATCCATAAATGAGAACAACTCATGACTTGTGGTTACATCTATCAAGGTATCAACATTTGGCAAAGGAAAATCATCCTTAGGACAAGCATTGTTCAAATCCTGAAAATCTACATATATTCTTATCTGTCCGTTCTTCTTTCTTAAAGGTACAATATTAGCAAGCTAAGTAGGGTGTTCAATTGGTATTATGAATCTAGCTCATAACATTCTCTCTACCTATTGCTTGATCTGTATTTTAATCTTAAAATGAAAAACTCTTTATCCTTGCTTCACGAGTGTAACTCTTGGAGCAATATTCAGTCTATGTACTATAAGGCTGAGATTCAATCCCAGCATTTCTTCATATGTCCATGCGAACACATCTCTATATTCTTTTAACAACTTAGCAATATGAACTTTTATTTCTTGTGAAAGGCTTTTGCTTATGAAGATTGGCTAACACAAATCCCTTGGTTACACTAGGTTGAATTCTTCTCTCTCCTTAGCCTAAGGCTTCATTTGGTCTTACAGTTATTGTGAGGTGAGTTCAACTTCTTGTACTAGTATAAGACCTAAAGAGGAGAGATATGCCTCTTCAAACCTCTCAGATCGTCATAAGCAGTACACCCTTCTCTCATCTTCTTAAATAAAGCTTTCAATTCCCTTAACTTGCTTGTTCTTCTTCCTTCCCCTATGACATCCATGCATCTTCTTCTTCTTTTGTTGACCCTCTTGAACTTCTTCCCATGTAGGTAATGGGACACGTAATGGCTTGGCTATCGCGGTTTCACCTTCCTTAGCAAATTCATTAAAGTAAATTGACTCAATGAAGTATGATTCACATTACTCAAAAGGATTCTTAGTAACTAGAATGAACGCATCCTTCCCTTTCCAATGACCCTTAATACACTGGTGTAATGTCAATGGGATCAAGTTGTAATCATGCAACCACTTCTTACCAATGAGCAAATGGTATTGAACTAGCGCATTGATCACATGAAAGGTAGTAGCACCATGGATATGCCTAACCTTGAGATCAACATTAACATGCTCGATAGAATCCATAAAGGCATGGCTAAATCCATTTATCAAGATAGGCTGCTTAACCAATAATCGAACATCAATGCCAACAGCCTTAAAAGTATTCATTGGCATGATATTTAGCGAAGAACCATTATCAATGAATGTTCTCTTAACCAAGCACCCGTTAGCACACCTTCTACATATAAGGGGTGATTATGATTGAAATTCTTCACACACATGTCTATATCAGTAAATAAAATCACTTTTTTGTATGCCATGGCCATTCTCTTTACAAGCTGTGCTGCGCTATACTTTGCGTATTGACTCTTAAAGATTTGTGTAAGTGTAGTTGCTATTGCAAGCAGAGATCTATGTGAGTACAGTTGCTACTACAAGTAAAGATCTGTGTAAGTGTAGTTACTACTGCAAGTCGAGCTTTCTCATTGAACCCTAAGAGATCAAAGAAATTCCTAAAGTTAGTTGCCTTAGTAACACTGCAATGACAGGCAAGCATTCATCATCTTAAGCTTCAATGTACTTTCCTTTGTCTTCATGACTTCCAGTAGCCTAAGCATCAATCACTTCAGTTGTGATGGGATCATAACTAATGGTATTGATAGCACCCCTTCAATTATTGTGGGCGGGAAGTGGATCATTTCTATCATCATTATTATCAACGGTCAACTCACCATGTGCAACTCGATCATTGAATATTTTCTTTAAAGTGAAACAATTTTTAGTTAGATGACCAATACTTCGATAAAATCTATAATACTTAGGATCATTCTTTTCTTCATTTGTAGGGAAGTGCTCGACCTTCGGGAGGTTGATATTTCGATCATAGAGCCACTGGTTAAGCATTTGATGTACTTTAGCCATGGGAAAAGGATATGTTAAAGATGGCCTAGAGTTAATGGGCTAATCATTTCTTTGTTTCTTTGCTCCCCCTAGTGACTTATTGTAAGTTGCATTTATAGACGAAGCAAGCTTATTGAATCTTCCAATTTCACTTATTTATTATGCCACTGAGTTATTGGTCCTTCATAAATTTTCAACTAGCACAATAAAGAAAGTCAACAAAAGATTCTTAAGCTAAACCGCATACTTAGAAAATATTCCTTGGATACTGATCTTGACCAACTCCCTTTTATCACAAACATCATGTATATCTAACGAACATTCCCTGAAGCATTCGATATAATCCATGAGATGTTCTTTGGACTTTTAATGGATCATTCCCATGTTAGTAAGGGTGACTCTTTTTTCAATGGAGAAAAATTTCTTTAAGAATAGTTTACACATACTAACCCACGACCTTACTGACCCTAGAAGGAGATTAACATACCAGGTGTATGCCTTCTCAGTAAGCGACTTAGAAAATTCTTTCAATTTCAAATCATCATCTAGACCATGTATTTCCAACGTCTCAATGAATTTTAGCAAATGTTCCTTAGAACTTCCTTACTTACCATTAAATAGCATGAACTTCAAATTGACATAATCCTTAAGGTACAGCTTAGCGGTAATGCGTTGGTGATATGGAAGCTTTAACTTGAGTATACTAATTGGAGATTTCTCTTGTATCTCCTTCAAATACATGGTCAAATCTTCTTTTGTCACAAATGAACCTCTCTAAGTAGATACTTCTATCTTTAATGCCATTGTAGGAGTAGGGTACATGGGCATGAGATTAATAGGTATAGATCTTGTAAACATAGGATTCATCAGTATTGGTTGCCTAAAGCCAACAATTATGACACATGGTATAGAATGTGAGGATGATGAGCCTCTAACCTGAACTCCCTGGTTCCTTACTTCAAGTAATGAATCTTGTATAGTTGTAAGCTCTACAATAGGAAGTTATTCCTTAACTCTAGGAGTAATATGCTCGTTGACAACAGGAGGGTTAGGTGGAGTTGTTGCAATACATTAGAAGGATTTGAGGAAGTTACTCCTCGTTATGAAGCAGCAAAGGCAGCTAAAGTAGCCATGCATTAGGCAAACATTGCCATTAGTTCACCTAAGGTCCAATTAGTCTCCTATAGCTCACGCGTCAATTATGCATTATCAAGAATACCTTCCTATGTGCCATCTCCTTGATTAGTGTTTCTAGTTGGAGATAGAATTTGATCATAGGTTACAATAGTAGCATCTTTCTCCTAATTAATTCCATTAATAGGATTGGGTTGTCTTCGCCTTAGAGGTACCATGATGTGAATATCTAGTCTTATCTCCCTAATAGAGTCGTTAGAAAATATGGAGATAAGGGTATAGATGCAAGGGTCACTAGCGTGTCGCGTATATAGTCGCATTATATGTGACTAAGGAAAAGACTTAAGTGACTTGTATAAGATGACTAAGAGGAAAGTATAGGGAAGAGGAACAGGTGTTCCCAACAAGGCTTTAACACTTTAGTGAAAGGTGGAAGAGCTCAAAGGCATCAAACTCCACTAATGATGAAGAATGAGGTAATGTTTCTTGAGGTGTTTGAGTATTTAATTTTTTACAGCGAGAATCCAGTAGAGTAACAACATTAGTGCCAATTTTACCTTGTCTAAATAAAGGAGGTAAAGGGATATTTATAAAGAATGACTCTTGATTTCATAGGTTAGATCTTGATGACGATCAAGGGTTAGAATCAATCCCTTCCTTTTTATGGACTTGAGATGGGCCTTCTTTGTGAGCTTAGGCCTAAATGACCTTATTTTATTAGTGTAAGCCAAATTGAGAAGGGTTAGATTGGATAAATTGATGGAACAAACTCTACTCCAAGCCAGCCATGCCAAATCTTACTTGATCATCCCGATTACATATGCAGGCTTGAATTTTTTAGCCTTATCATTTTAGCCTAAAAAGTCAATCTCATTTTACTTATTGGGTTTAAGGCCCATGGATCAAATTTAGTCCTTTACAACCACCTATCATAACAAACTCCATTCTCCCCTTCCATGATATGACCATTTATATAGTGAATTACTCATACTTTACTCTTTTTCTAGCTTATCTATATTTAGGAATTATTTGTAAACAAGACCCACATTAGTATCACACTATCACTAAAGATGGCCTTCCAATAACCATGCTGCTAATGTTCAATTGCTAATTACTATTGATTCATGACTATCTTATTATTCCTTATGTTCGTTTCATGTAATATCTATAAGTCATAATAAGAACTAATTATACATATATACAAGTATTGCATATATCAAACAAATGTCAAGTAACACTATATACTCATTCTACATTATAAATACAAACAAATATAATATATATACTTTCTAAACACACAAATGTACTACATTATACATTCTCACACTTAAGGTACATACATACATACATATATATATATAGATACATATACACACAAATACTATTAGTATATCACACAAATGCCAAATAACACTATACAGTCATACTACATTATAAATTCAAACAAAAATAACATATATATGTATATATATATACATTCTAAATATAATACATAAATATATTACAATATATTACAAATATATTTCTGTATGAAGTATACATATATATATATATATATTAAACAAATGACAAATAACGTTGTATCAACATGAAACCCCCATATTTAATTGCTAATAACATGTGATGTATTATAAGAAAACATGCTTTAGAGGAAAAATTACCTTCACGTTTTAGAAAGAGAAAATGAACAAAACCCACTTATTTTTTTAATAAAACTAGGAAATTCGACTACTAAAATGTTAGGTATTGATGAGCTTGTGATTTCTACCTTTAGATTGATGCAAAATAGCCTATAAATGAAAGGATTTGAGAGTGACATCGTTAGGTTTTGTATTTTTAGAGAGAGAAACAAAATGTATAAATGAGGAATAAGGTTGTTGTGTTGTGTATATTGCTCAATAGAATCAACTTTTCATAAGTCGATTTTACTAACTAAAATTGGCTTTTGAAAGCCAATTCTATGCGCATATCTAAAATCTACTTTCTAAAAGCTGATTCTAGCTTTTTTCTTTATATTTAAATATTGAAAAGTTGAATTTTGTATTACATAAAAAGAGCGTTTTAAAAGCTAAATTTATGTGCTGTATTTGTGAGATTATTTTCTCAATCATAGTATTTTGGAGCTTTTTTATTTTTTATTTTTTTTATTTCTTTTTTCGGTATATTTATCATATTTTTTACTATTTTATTATTCATTTTATCGAGCTATTGTTATTTTATTATATTTTCTCTAGATTTTTTGTTGTTAGTTATGTCATTATATTTCTAGTTTTTCCCTTTAACTTGGCAAGGCTTTAGCCATATAAATACTCTTATTACTGCAGATTATTCAGTTTATAACATCGTTGATATTTTGAGATTTTTCTTTACCATTGTTATCTATTTATTCAAATTGTAGCAAACACTTATTTCATTTTGTTTGTGTGTCATATTAAATAAATCCTAAATGTAGTTGAATCTTTTTTGATACATTATATGCAAGAGAGGGTTGCATATCTTTTTAATTTTAATTTTTAAATTAAAACCCTAGAAAATGCAAATATATCATAAATTCAAATATCTTAGAATTTTGCTCTTTAGTTGGAATCTCGGTACAAATTAGTAATACAAATCCTCCATCCATATTACACAAATATCTTTTATTCATCTTTTAACAAGTAAGACACAAAATGACTATATATAGAAGAATGGGATCACATGTGAGTCTCATTTTACTATATTTCATTGAAAAATACATTTATATCTACGTTGAATCTGTCTAACCTATATTTTTAGTCTACAAAAGGATAAATTAGTTATTTGAACTATCTAGTAGCGATGTCATGTGATGTATATGTTAAGATTAGTACTACAATCAACTAATCTAAAAGTCTAAACATATAAATTTAGTGTGAATTATTATATTTATTATATAAGAGTACATATGATTCATGTTATTTGGTGGTAACTCACATAGATGAGAGGCTTACAAGAAAAATGTTCCATATCTGCATTGATACTCACACATGTGAGATTACAAATACTCAAAACCCCCATGTATGGAGAACTGAGGTCAATTTCCTTTCACCAACTGTATCAAGTTACAATCCCTTACTTACAAAATTTTTAATTCATTACACGTATACAAGAAAAAACACTAGATAAGTAGTTTGAATCTGTTCAATGACTAGGCACTGTGAGTTGCTGTATGATTTGCTTCTCCGGGAAAGGACAAGATACTGAGCATCTCCTGGACGCGATGGACAGAGCTTGCTCCATCTCCTTATATGTACCACGTTGGATAAGTGAAATAATATGTTGCATATTATCTGAATCACATGGAAATACAATTGGACCATCGCTTGGAAGTCCAAATTCCTCCTCAGACATTCTCAGGAGCTCTATGATAACAGGATTGTTCAGATACATTATGGGAAACAGGAAGCGACTTTGATCATTAGAGTAGACAACAAAGTGGCCTTTATCAGCCACATATGAAGTCCCTGGACGGCTAGCTTCCTCATCTATGTTTGCTTTTGGAAAGGAAATCCTTTTCCTTCTCATGGCAGCCACTCTCTTCCATTTCCTAGCCATCTTGATGAGTTTCTTTACACTGATCATAATGTCAATGCTTGTATCTTGCAAGAGGGAAGGAATACTCGGTGTTTGAAGTACTGAATTTTGAAATGCTAATGCCGTGCTGAACTGAAGGTTGGAAAGACACTTAAATAGAAATACATTGGAAGACAGCTATTCAATGTGACCTTCCTCATGTAGGGGCATCCAGGGCACACATGCATGTGCTTCTTGCATGAAACCAAATGTTAGGATGATGTCCATGTCTTTTTCTGTTACATAGTCAATTCATCCACCAGGGATGATCTCTCAAAAGGTGGCACGCCAGATATGGATCACTCCATCCACAATGATCTCTAGCCATAGAGGGAAAAAAACAAGAAAAGAAAGAATGATTGAAAGATAAAATAAAAGAGAAGGGCACCTTTCCTGGGAAATTTTGCCCAATCTTGATGTAACTGCAGGAGACAAGATGACAAATAGGGGCTGGCAAACAACAAAGGGCTCACAAGTAGGGTAGTTGGGTGAAGCCATAATTCGAGTCCCCACCATGAAGGGAAAAAAAATAGTTCGTGCAGTATACACTGGTAATGATGCTCTAATATTACTGCAATAGCTCATTTCTTTGATTGCAGAATAATGAGGAGTGTATAGATGCATGATAAAAGCAGCCCCTCAAATTCAAAAGCGTTTGGAATGAGGAAGATTCGACTCTACATTCCTTATTCAACATTAAATTTATATTTACACTTTCTTGAACAAAATTCATATTATAAGTATGCATTGTCTTTATTCTTTAAGATGAAAGATTTGTTGGTGATGATGTCATGCTCTTCACCCTCTGTGGAGCAGCCAAGTTCATGGAGAAAATTAAAATGTAATCCCCTCTTTCTAGTGTGGAACCTTTCTACATGATGGATCCCACTCACAAAGCTTTGTGGATGGGCAAATAAAATGTTCCATTAGCCACCTTTTAGATTGAGAAGAACTTCAATTGATAACGATGGCAGGAAGGATATTTGCCCTTAGAAATTCTAACATATAGTTCTAGTACTCTGTATGCTAAAACTTATGGCAGGAACTTCAGCACTAAAAAAACCATGAAAGATGATGGTTGCATGGTTTGATTATCAAGATGATGTTTTTGACAATCCAATTTCATGTGCAAAAGAAACTGTAGAAGACTAAACTCAATATTTATTTAAGCCTAACTTCTTGGACTAAGTGGTAAGGTTTAAGGAGTTTGATTTATATTAAGATGATTTAAGAAAATTTAGCTTGATGAGCTCAGAAGAAAAGTTGTTGAACTAGTCCGTTTGCCTCCAATCTTTTTTAGATAGGCTCACACACCATGAAAAAGGCTATTGGCCTTCGGCCTTTGCAAGCTTATTCCAAATAATTATGGAATTTGTAAAATTCCATCTCATCCATCATTAAGCCTAATAACTTATAAATACTCAGTTATTTTTGCTTATTTGACACAACTCTAGAGATTAAAGAAACAGTTATCGATTGTAAAACCTTTGCTCTCTAAGATTAAAATAATGTTTAAGCTAAGAACGATCTTAGTTGGTCAATAACTGTAAGATTGACTTCTTGGATCTTCTAAACTCCCTTATCTGTCATTTATGCATTCGCAACTATAGAATTGCCTATTTCTCCTCTTTGTTATTTTCTCTCCAATCATTCCATTGAGTATCATCTCTACATTACTACTCTCAAATCACATGTAATGCGATACTTACATGACTCGTGCGTGACTGCTCTAATTAAAACTCCTCATCAATAGAAACTGCCTCCAATAGTCCATTCAATTTCACAAAAAAAGTATCATAGTGCAGTCTTTTCTTCTTGCCATTTGTTTTCATTTTATGGTAAACACCTAAAGAGACAATCAATCTTTTCATGAATAAAAGAAATGTAGTCAATTTATATTCTTAGATGTGTAAATTGCAGTCCATCAAGAACAAAAAGGTTGTTTAATCCTAAGAGTTTACACATGCAACAGATCAAAAAGAAAAAGGGTCGGTATCAATAACTACAACTTAGAGATGGTGATCTAATTTGTTTTTCTTGCAGAGAAGAATAAACCAAGCATCTGCTGTTAATAATGGACACGAACGAAGCCTTCTCTATATCTGAAGCTGCATTTCCCTCCATCACTTTGCTTACATATTACATTAAAATCGTGTCACATGGCAGCACAATGGTCCCGTCCCCTGGTAGTCCAAATTCTTCCTCAGACATTTTGTAGAGCTCTCTAATGATGCAACGATTCTGAAATCTCATGGAAATACCATTTGGTCAGCCATGAAAACAACAAAGCACCATTTTTCAGCAACATATTGTATCTTTGGACTGATCATTTTTGCCAATATTGTATCATAAAGAGGAGCAAGCATTGAAAGGTTTTTATTCTCAATTTTTTTGAACTCCAAGTTCTGAAAATTTCTATGTTGGATTAATCTGGCAAATTTGGGACACAGATAACCATAACTCCAAGGACACAACATTAATTAAACCTTCCTACTCAAGGTGTGTACAACCATGTGCTTCTCGCATTCAAATAAACATCAGAGATGCTAGCTATGCCTCTTTTGTTGGGATTCTATTTCATCCTTAAGCAATTAATCTTCACATGGTGGCTCCATGGAATGGATGTTTAACCCCAGAAACAATGGTAGGAATATAAAATTATAACAAGAGGCTCCTTTCGTCTGACATTGTTGGAATTTCAAGCATATCCTTTGACAAATTGACCACATTGGCTGTGCTTCCACCTAGCAAGGATAAGTGGTTCACAGTATCCCTAGTCTTTTACCTGGAACCTTGAAATAGAAGACCAGACTCAGCATTGCCTTTAAATAAGAGTTCTTGGTGCCTTGTTAAGGACAGAGGATATGGCAGCCACCCCATTGGTGCGCTTCTTTATCTTTTGACTCACCTTGATGCCTAATCTGAACACTAACAGAGCTTATCACCACTTCAGCTTCCCAGGTAGATATTGGGATTGGATAAGAAGATTATATGAAGAAATGGATTCCCATGCACTGGCCTCTTTTGCTTGACAAATAACTGCATGCCCCAGAAAAGGGGGGGATGAAGGAAAAGTAAACAAACATAAAATGGAGCATGCCCGCATTTTCTTATGTATTTCACTTTAAATAAGAAATCTCAGCAGGCCTAATAATAGTCACCTATGATTCTAGAAGTTTTTGCTATTTCTTCCTTAATAATTCAGAATAGGGTGCAAAAATGAAGGCATTGCTTTCACATTCCTTAGAAATTCACTTTGCAGATTCTCAATTTACCCCTTGCAATTATGAAGATCAACATCTACAACTTTCTAGCTACAACCACACACGTCCATGAGCTCTTCACCTGTTAGATGAAAAGAAAAAAAAAAAACAACAGTTCCATCTATCCTGATGTTGCTTAACCTGATAATCAGTGTTAATAGATGCTTGAATATGTTCAGAAGAATGGTGAATACTTGGATTTTTGTTCTCTCTGGAAAAACAAGTAAAGCTTGGAAGGAGAAGTAATTTCATGTTTTGCTGGTGCATGTTAAGAGTTTATCACCGAACCTTACTATGAAAATAATAATAATAATCAGCTGTCTTAGCTATCCGGAAATAATGTCATATGATATGTACCATAGGATGTTCATGTCTCTTGATGGCTAGGGTCAAGAAAAATGGACTATATGTACATATGTTAATACTCACTTCTAACAGATAGCAGATAATGAGCCCTCATGTGAAGACCGAAGTCCATTTCCAATTCACCAACTGGGTCAAGTTGCAATCTCTTGGTTACAGAATTACTTTTCTTTCCATCAGCACATGAAATGCACTAAATAAGTAGTTCAAATCTATTTAATGACTAGGAACTATGAATTGCTGTTTGATCTGCAACTCCATGAAGGAACAAGATACTGAGTATCTTCTGGTTGTGATGGACAGAACTTGCTCCATCTCCTTATAAGCACAATGTTGGATAAGTGAAATAATGTATTGCATATTAACTGAATCACATGGAAATACAATTGGACCGTTACTTGGCAGTCCAAATTCTTCCTCAGACATTTTTAGTAGCTCCATGATAACAGGATTGTTCAGATAAGCTATAGGAAACATGAACCGCTTTTGATCCATGGAGTAGAAAACAAAGTGACCTTTATCAGCTACATACAAAGTCCCTGGACTGCTAGCATCCTCATACATGTTTACTTTTGGGAAAGAAATCCTTTTCCTTCTCATGGCAGCTGCTCTCTGCCATTTCTGTGCCATCTTGATGAGTTTCTTTATACTAATCATACTGCCAATGCCTATATCTTGCAAGAGGGAAAAAATATTCAATGTTTTGAAGAACTAAGTTTTGAATGCCAATGGTCTGCTGATGAAGTTTGGGTAGACACTTAAATAGAAATACTTCAGAGGGCAGCAAATTAATGTGACCTTCCTCTTGTAGGGGCACCCAGGGTACACATCCATGTGCTTCTTGCATGAAATAAAATGTTCGGACAATGTCTACGTCTATTTCTGTTAGGTAGTCAATTTATCTACCACCAATGAATTCTCAAATGGTGGCACAATGGATAAGTGTGGCTATATCTGTAATAATCTCTAGCCACAGGAAGAAAAGTAATTAAATCAAAAGAAGGGCAACTTTCCTGGGAAATTATGGTAAATCTTGACAGAACTGCAGGAGACAAGATGACAAACAGGGACTGGCAAACAACAAGTGGCTTCCAAGCAAAATAGCTCGAAGCAGCCATAATTTATGGTCCCCACCTGAAGGAGAAAAACAATACATGCAGTATATACGGGTAATGATGTTTTAATTTTGCTGCAATGGCCGATCCTAGACTAACAGAATAATGAGGGCTGTAATGTGAAATTGATGCATGACAAAAGTAACTCCCTCAACCTGAAAAGTATTTGCAAGGAGGAAGATTTTATCATATTCCTTGTTCTGCATTCATTTGTTATTAGCTCCTTTTGCATAAATTTCAATTTACAAGTTTGCATTGTCTTTGTACTTTAACATGGAAGACTTGTTTCTATAATTCTCCTGTAAAATGGATGACTCAGCTGCTCATTATATCCTTGGCTCAGCTTAGGCAATTTCCATGTTGGCAAGCATATTTTAGATAGCTAAGATTGTTGAAATTGGATTTTTTATTAAACAACCAATATGGACCTCAGGCTTGGTTTATATATCAATCACCATTGGTCTGTCATCACCCAAAAATTGATAAAGTTTTAAGTGATTTTGTGAATAAAAACATAAGTAAACACAACATTTCTTGTACAAAAACAGAATAGCTATGCTTGATTTTGAAGCTTCATTCGATTGCCATAAGATGCAAGCTATCAGATGAGCCATGAACAAGAGTTACAGCATTTACGACTTAATGAATTAACTAATCAATTAGTGAAAATTTAGTCAACGATTCTGCTCACAACCACCCCTTCCGCCACTAAATCTAGTGAGAACCAACTATAACACAGCAAGACAGTTGATGAAAGTTTCATGCTATTAACTTTCTGTGGAGCAGCCAAGTTATTGGAGGAAAGAAAAATGTTATCCACCTTAGCTAGTGTGTAAGCTTTTCAACATAATGGGCCTTCCAAGCTTTGAGAGTAAGCCAATTCAAAATGTTTCATGGCCACCCTTTAGATTGAGAGGTGCTTCAAATAGGAAACGATTACATCAAGTATATTGACCTCAGTAATTCAAACGTCTTGTTCTAGTCCCATGTATTTAAGATTATACGAAAAACTTATACATTTAAGAGTTAGATTGATGATGCACACTAACAAAATCATGAAAAATTCTTCTCTTGTGGCTTAAATGTTGAGGTGATGTTGTCAAAATCCCATTTAATATAAACAAAAATAAAATTAAAGATTGGTGCCTCCTATTAGTCCATTCAGCTCGCGCAAATAAGCATCATTCTGCATTCTCTTTTACTTGTCATTTGAATTTGCCAACATATAGACGGACAATCAATATCTTTGCGAATAAAAGAATTCTAGCCAATTTTCTTTCTTAGTTGTGTAAATTACAATTCATCAAACAAAAGGGTTCTCTAATCTTTTTAATCTACACAAGCAACAGATTAGGAAGAACATTGTAAATATCAATAACCACAAACTAGAGATTGTGATCTAATTTGCTTTTCTTGTAGAGGGGAAGAAACTAAGCATCTGTTGTTAATGATGGACAGGAGTAAAGCTTTCTCCATATCCGCAACTGCATTTTGCTCGATCACTTTGATAATGTACTGCATGAAAATTGCATCACAAGGCAATACAATTGGTCCATCCACCGGTAGTCCATATTCTTCCTGTGACATTCTGAAGAGCTCCCTAATTATCATGTGACTCAGGAATCTTAACGGGAATACAACCCGCTTCCGATCAGCAGCATAAACGACAAAGTACCCTTTTTCAGCCACATAGGGTCTCTTGAAACTGCCCTCGCTAGCACCTTCATTTCGAAATGATATTCGTTTTCTTCTCATGGCAGCTACTCTTTGCCATTTCCTTGCCATTTTGATGAGCTTCTTCAGACTGATCATTATTGCCAATATAGTATAACAAAGAGAAGCAAGGATGCCAAGTTTTTCTTGTTCTTTGAACTCTTAATTCTGAAAAATCTCTATGTTGAATTAATCTTACAAATTTGAGTCACTTATATAACAATATCTCATGGTATACAGCATTAATTAGACCTTCCTAGTCAAGGGGGTATACAACCATGTGCTTCTTGCATGCAAACAAATGTTGGGATGCTTGCTATGTCTCTTTTGTTGGGATGTTATTTCATCCTCAAGCAATTAATTGTCACATGGTGGCTCCATGGATATAGATTTCGATATGTTAATGGATATTAAGCTACAAAAACATTCGTAGCATTATGAAAATTGAAATAACGATTCCTGGACTAGGATAGCAATTATATTTTAGAAAATTGTCAATCAAATGTTTACCTAACCCTATAGAATTTCTTACAAACCCTGAACTAAGGGAAATGTATTTTGATAACACCTTTATTTATCATAGGATTTTTCCCTTTTTCATTTTATTAGAGGCGATTTTAAGATTGTTACCAGCTCCTTCCCTTTCCTTTGACAAATTTGGAACTTCAATCATATCTATTGATGGATTAACACATCCTAACAGTGCTTCCACCTGCCAAGAATTCATTGTGCTTTAGATAGTGCTTTGAAAAATAAGAAATTTCATGTGTTTCACATAAGCATGACAAGCATTTACCCTACAATACATTTCATGTGTTTTAAACAGTCACTTTGACTTTGAATAAGAAATTTCGAATCGCGTCGCAGTACCTATATTAGGAAAATTCGGTGGGAAGTAAAGGAAATGAAGGCTTAGCCTTGAATAACTTACCAAACAAATCAAGAAAAGCACAGCCCTGATCTGACATGCTACCTTACCATGCATCACCAACTCGCCATAGCTTATGCGGATAGCTCGAAAGAAAATTTCTCTTTATGAGAATCCCCTCTAGTGTCAAGGCCTTAGAAGACTTTTCAAGCAATGGCAAGTGGCAACCACTAGGAAGCCCATTCCAGTGGGCAGAAAATCTCACAACTTTAAGGAAATATGGTTGATCAACAGTCGTTGAGGTGGGCAATCTATAATAGCAATTTTATTTTTAAGTAAAAGTATTTTCTTCTTTTGATACTTTTAATGACTCTGCTTCATTGCGTTTAATTCGTCCCATCACCACTATTCATTACACATGCCAGTTTCTAATTGGTGCTCAAAATAATTAACTTTATGATATAATATTATTAAATATACTAAATTAAATGATATAATAAAAAAAGAAATAAAAATAAAAACAAAGTTCTTTTTCAAAAAAATTCATTCCCTGGCCTTAGTATGGCTAGCAAGAGCCACCAAAATGTGTGGATGATGCAATTAATCAATGATGATTGGTATTTGTGCACCAATATTTCAACTAACATGTCCCACTTTGCTATTTCTTTAAAAAAAAAGACAATAAAAAACTCATATTCACATTTTTAAAAAGATCTATTGTAAGTATATTTAATATAAAAATTTACAAAAATTGTAAATAATCTTCTTAAATTTTGATTTAAATATAAATTGACCTCCTAAATTTTTAAAATGTGCTTTAAAACCTCCTCAACTTTAATAACTTGAAAACATAAAAGACATTTCATTTTTTAGTATGAAAAAATCACACTATTATTAGAGTTTAGAAAGTTACTATTATCAGATTTTATGTAGCAAAATCAAAATTTAAGAAAGTTATTTTCAATTTATGTGGGTTATTAACTAATTTATCAAAGTTTAACAGGTCTTAAAGTACATTTTTAAATGAAAGTTCGAAAAGTCAATGCATACCTAAGTTAAAATTTATAAAGGTTATCTACATTTTTCCTTAAAAATTTTGTACCCATACAAAAGACTCCTAACATGCACCATTGTTCTTAAAACCTATCCCCTCTACTATAGATAAGCTTTTGCCATTGACCTATTTAGCACCTAGTACTAGTTTTGTATGAATATATGGTTATTTTAAATAATAATTATTAGAAATTAAGTGATCATAAAAGTTGATTAGTTAGATCTCACTTAAAGATGCATATACAATATGCATTTTTAATGTGTATAGAATTTGCACTAAAGGCTCTTAGACAATATAAGACTTCACTTCAGATATATATATATATATATATGAAGGGTTCTAACTGGATTGGTTATATGTGAATCACACAAGTATTGCATTACATGTAGTCATAGAGCAGCGATGTAGAGATGATATTTGATGGGATGATTGGAGGGAGAATAGCAAGGAAAAGGAATAGGTAATTTTGGAATCTCAAATTCACAGGTAAGAAGTAAGGGAGCCTAGGAGACTTAGGACATCAACCTTGCAGATCTTAAGTAAACCAAGATTAATTCTTTTGCCTAAACATTGTTTGATCTTACAAAGTGAAAGTTTCACAATGAAACACCTTTCTCTAATCTCTAAAGTTGTGTCAAATGATGAGAAATGACTATGTACTTATAGGCTCTTGGGGTTGGTGACATTTGTTAGATCGTCTTGATGATTGGCGGATGATATGGATCTTTACTCATTCCATAATTATTTAGATTGAGTTTGCAAGGCCCAAGGCTAATAACTTTCCTCACGGTGCATGAATCTGCCTAAGAAAGGTTGGAGGTAGACAGATCGGTTTAACGATCTTTGTTTTGAGCCCACCAAATCAAATCTCCCTAAATCATCCTAATATATGGACTGGACCCTTTAAGCCTTGTTACTTAACTTAAAGAGTCAAGTTTAAGTAAATAATGGGTTTAACCCAATAATTAATATAGTAATTTTTAGCCTTCTACATTTTACCTCCTAACCAAGAGTCCCTTGGACACATTCAAGTGGGTTTTAGGCATTTCTAGAAGTTGTTTCTTCAACTGTTATGTAAGCATATTGAATGTTGACTTTACTTGCTTAATTACTTCCAATATCTACAAAATTGATGCTTCTTTTGAATCATCGATGAGTTGAGTATGATATGCTAGTATTCATTTTCCTATAATAGAATACATATTTTCTATATGTTCTTGTATCGCACTATTGACTTATTGCTACCATTATATTGATTCGCTAAATAATATGTGGTGGCTCCTCTCTCTATTTCTTCCTCATTTTGTGATAATGGCAGAAAAATAAAGTCATTAAAACATTTTTAAAATAATGTTGCAGCTTTAATAGTATTTTTATCCAACCATGTTATATATCTCATTCACACTAGTAAACAGGGCAGTACTGTCATGAAGTGGAGTGGAGCTCCAGAGTGAGGCTTACGAAACGATAGCATCTACCCCCTTGTAAAGATTGCAAGAGTCATGTTGCACTTTGCGGAGATAGCGTGACGATATGGGGGCAATGGCCCTATGGTATGATATAGTTTTCTTTTTGTTAATCTGTACAAGGGGCAGCATGACATGGAGTCATAAGGAGGCTTCATAGTAAGACATCCTAAACCAATAAACTTATATTGCTTTTTCATTCATTTCTATTTGTGTTTTTCGATCTATTCAAGTACCAAAATTTGCAGAAATCATCATATGCTTAGGAGGCATAACCTTCACTTAGTAACATCGATGTAAACAATACTTGTGATGAGTGGTCATAACTAGTATGATTAGAGTGTCGCACATTGGTATAAAGCTTGCACTTGCCAGCAACAATTAGTAGCACATATTTGAGTTTAATTACACTTTATTAGCCTTAGCGATTAAGAGGGTGTTTCCTAATACTTAATCATTTATAATTTCTATTTCACAAGAGATTATTCTCCTGTTTAGTAATATTGCATTATCGTCAAGTGCCTGAGAGCATTACTCTTACCAATCAGTAATTAGTTGTCATTGCGCACTTTAGGGGGAAATGCTCTTACAAGCTGCAGCAACAACTAGAATTATTCATTATTTAATTTCTATAAATTTGTCTTGTTCATCCTATGTCAGTGACTGTAGCTCTTTCTTGTATAGAGAAATTTTTTTCTAGAAACAACTTGTATATAATCCCCTATGAATTGACTGACCTTGA
This sequence comes from Lumnitzera racemosa, assembly GCA_024138005.1. Lineage (NCBI taxonomy): Eukaryota > Viridiplantae > Streptophyta > Magnoliopsida > Myrtales > Combretaceae > Lumnitzera > Lumnitzera racemosa. The sequence continues at coordinate 31,297,728 of JAMXBC010000011.1, forward strand.
AAGGAGGTTGACATACTAGGTGTATGCCTTCTTAGTCATTAACTTAGATAATTCTTTCAATTTCAAGTCATCTTTGAGCCTGTATGGCTCTAAGGTTTCATTGAACTTTAACAAGTGTTCTTTAGCATTGCCCTCTTTGCCATTAAATAACATAAACTTAGGACTTTTGTACTCCTTAGGATAGGGTTTTGTAGTAATTCACAAATGATAAGGAGGCTTCAATTCTAACACTCCTGTGGATGACTTGGCCTGAATTTCCTTCATATATTGATCTAGGTCTTCCTTTGTTACAAATGAAGTCCTTGGGGTAGATATTGTAGACATAGGGGAAGGTATTGTTGATGCTAAGGTGGATACTTTAGAAGTAGGATTTGGGATCGGGTGGTCTATGGACCCACCAATAGCCATACAAATGGGAACTTGAGAGGATAAAGAGCCACCAATTTAGACTTTTGTATTCTCTGTTTCAGATACTAGATTTTGTCTAACTATAGGCTATGGTGAGGGACTTTGTTCATGCCTTCCTTGGGGAATGCCCTATGTAGTAACGAGAAGGTTAAATGTTTGAGTAGAGGGGGTAGTAACTATATACGTAGCAACAATAGAGTTTAGTAGAGCTGTTCCATGTTGTGCAGTAGTAGAGGCGACTAATGTTGTCATAAGGGGAGTAAACATAGCCATGAATTGATTTAATGCTCTTGTTGCCTCTTGCATAGCTTGCATCACCTCTATAGTATCTTGAGGTGGCTCAAGGATTAGATTATCTCAATTACTGTCTTAAGGTGGTGGAAGCAGATCTTGCTTAACTTGTTCGACATTAGCATCTTACTTTTCAGAGATAGCTTCACTTGTTGTAGCCATTCTCTTCTTAGGAGGTGCCATCACTCTAATGTCATACTCTTTTCCTAGTAGAGTTATCGAAATGTAGATAGGGGGGTTTGATTGGATTGGTCATGTGAGAGTGACATGACTATCGTATTATATGTAGCCATAAAGTAGTAATGTGGAGATGACACTTGATGGGATGATTGGAGAGAAAATGGTAAAGAGGAAGAACAGGTAATCATGGAGTCTCAAATGCACAAGTGACAAGTAAGGGAGCCTAGGGGACTCAAGACATCAACCTTACAGTCCTTGAGCAAACTAAGATTAATTCTTTTGCTTAAACATTATTTGATCTTAGAAAGTAGAGGTTTTACAGTGGAATACTATTTCTCTTATCTTTAGAGTTGTGTTAAATGAGGAGGAATGACTAAGTATTTATAGGCTCTTAGGCTTGATAATATCCGTTGGATCGTCTTAATGATTAACAAACAACATAGATCTTTACTCATTCCATAATTATCTAGATTGAGTTTGTAAGGGTCCAAGGCCAATAACCTTTCTTACGGTGCATGAGGTTGCTTAGGAAAAATTGGAGGTGAATGAACTAATTCAATGGTCCCTGTTCCGAGCCCATTAAGGCAAATCTCCTTAAATCATCCCAATATATGGACCAAATTCCTTAAGCTCTGTCATCTAGCTCAAGGAGTCAAGTCTAAATAAATAATGGGCTTAGCCTAATAATTAATATAGTAGTTTTCAGCCTTCTACAATATATATATATATATATATATTATGTACACTTGATTTATGCTCCTTCTTTAGTTAAATGAAATCTAAGCAACAATGTAATCATATGAAACAGTCTAAAATATTAACTAAAAGGTTAAGAATAAATTAAGTCAACCTAAGGACAATTTGGGTTTAAGCCTAAGGACCAAGGAGTAAAGCTAATAAAATATACAAGGAAACTAAGGAGTGCAAAACACACAAGTGATTTGAACGGAGACACCTTTAGTATCTAAGTGGCTTGAATTGGCACATTAATCACAAAATTTAAGGTTGTGCTATCCTAGTGGCATGATGGCATGAAGGGAGCCGACTAGTTTCTGTACAAATTTTGCTTTATTTCTTTTATAGAATATTTTCTTTAATTACTATTTTGTCCTTAGCACTATTTAAGGTTATATTTAAGAGCTTTCTTCTAGTTATTTTAGAATTAATACATTGAGTTTATGGATTATTGTTTCTCTTGCAAAATTTTGAGTCTTTAAGAGCTAATATTGAGTATTGTGATTATTTCTTCTTTATTCATTATAGTTCTTGTCAATCTATCTTAAACTGTGGTGAATAACTTTTTAGATCTAAGAATTATATGAAATTCTATTAGTACTTTAATTACTTTTATTGTGATGCATAATATCAACCCCATTGTTCTAATCCAAAACTAATTCATTTTGAGTTATAGGTAGTTCTTAATTCTTTACTTTCTTATAAGTAAAAAAAAAAAACCTATAAAAAATGATCACTTTTATAATTTCTTTATGGAATGATTAGAATTACATACTACTAGCTAGTTTATTGTGTACGATGATTACACCTTTACTTAGGTTTTGGTTGTTGGGTGCAATAGAGTAGAGAGATTTTAAAGGTTGATAATGTATACTAATAAAACATGAAATGAGAGTTTTTCATAAATCATTAGAGCAAGCACCATGTGTTCATTATCTCATATTCTCAAAATTGAATTACAACCTTACTTCTTTGTAAAGTAAATCTTCAAATGCTAGCAATAATTTTCCTTAGCATAAAGTAATGCTCCACCATAAATCCAACATTAAAGGCATTTTTTTAGTTAAATTGCAAATTATATTTTAACATTGGTCACATTAATTCAAAATTAGAGCAGTAATGTGATGCTTCAATAAGCTAAGTCTCGCATTTTCTCAAAATTATTACCATATGGTGTTGGGATGAATTTTGAAGTTTATATGTGTAGTTAGCATGGTGCGCTTATTTTATTTTATTTTTTTTGGTTAAGGGAACAACTCACTTTTTATTTAACCATTATCAAAGAAAATACAAGCAAATTCATCACAAAGAGAAATGGCTAAAACATTTAAGTGGATGAGCTTCTAGAGTGCAAATGGGGGGTTAAACCACCACTCCAATGGACACATTCCCCTCCTCTTATGTGAAGCCACCCAATCTACCACTGAGTTGGCATTTCTATTAACAAGATTAAAAGAGATTATAGTCTCACCAAAAGACTTTAACTCACTAAGAATAGCATTAACTATGTCTACTGTGGACTATTTGACATATTGTCTAGTCACATCACATCCAACAAACTCTTTGTTTTCATTTAAGGTTTTGAAAACCATTACTACACCCATCTCTATCATTACCTTTCTTGAGCCCATCTCTTTTGCCAAAGCAAACCCTTACTATACTACTTTACACTTTAAGGTTTTAGCATCTAACCTAAAAGCTTGTTCTCCCTTCCCTACAATAACTTTAGCTTTGTAGTTTCTTAGCAAAGCACTTAAGCCTCTTGGTATAGCTTGCCCATCCCGTGAAGCATCAACGTTGATTTTGATTTCATCAGCCAATGGAGCTTTCCAAATTTTTAAAGGCTCCTATAACTCAGGTTCAACAACAGGTACGACTCTTTTCTTCAATCTCATCCACTTAATGTAACATTTGAAAAAAGGCTTATACCATAAAGCTAGGGTTAGGGTTTTTGTGATTGTATAAAGCACTACATCTCTCATACCAAATAATCCAATACAGTAAAGCCAATTTTGAATCAAATTCTTTTCTTATTATTGTACTGTTTTCCATGCTAAACCTTATGTTGTTCCACCATCGAAGAAAAGGGGATTCAGTTTCTCATCCAACCCTTAGTCTTAAGCAGCCAAAGTAAACCCCCCTTGTCCATTCGTACTACAAAATCGCATGTTCAATTGTCTCAATCTCACCATACAAAGGACAATTTGGATTTTGAGCTATATACTCCTATGTAAATTTGAGAAGTTTACATTATTGTTATGTATTGTACGCCATATATCTAACTTTTGTTAACATGTCAAATTTCTAGATCTGCATCTAGTCACTTGGTTGACGTGAAATAGATGATGAAGCCCTCTTTTGTGTTTGCTTCCCTAAGTAAATGAAATGATAAGCTAATTGCACTGTGCATAGTCCTTTCCTATCCCTAGCTACACCACTTCATTGTCTCTCAATAGGTAAGATAAAGGTACATTCTTTATTGCTTTAATTTCTTCATTTGTACAATTGTTAGCAATCTACAAAAGATCTTATTGTATATAATCCACATCAATTAGCTCACATACATGCATATCTCTGTTATGAGCTCTTTCAACTCCACTAAGCCTTCCCTCTTCCAAATTAGGTACCCATCAGTCCTCCTAAACTCTAACTTGTTCTTCGCTATGAACTCTCGACATAAGTCCTTGCTTCAGTACCTTCTGTCCTTCCAAAAGACTCAATTACCCCTAAGATACTTTCTTACACTTTATTGCTTCTAGAAAATTGCAACTAGGAAAGTAGAAACCTTTAAATACTTTAACACATAAGGCATCCGGATTACACTATACTCTCTAAGCTAGCTTCGTAAGTAAAGCAATGTTAAAATCATGTAGCCTTATTCCCCCTTTATCCTTAGCCATCTTAACTTAGGTGTCTTTGTTTCCATTCTTGAATTTTCTCGAAGACTTTCTCCTTTACAAAGCCTAATGCTTCAAATTTAGATTTTCCCTATATACTAGACTTTACGTATAGAAGGTTCTCAATCTATTGTCTCTCTATCTCAGGAGTGTTTGCATTAAAAAATACACAAGACTTGTCATAGTTCAATTGTTTTCTAGACAATTCACAGTATCTCTTAGCCACTTGAACTAATCTTGAGATACTATCCATGCCTGCTTCTGAAAAAAAATAAAGACTCATCAACGAAAAATAGATGGGATAAAATAGGGCATCCTTCCTTCAACCTCACTCCTCTTAGCACACCATCTCCTAAAAGTTTAAGAATACGTCTAGATAATACATCAGCTATTAGAATGAACATGTAAGTTAAAAGTGGATCCCCTCATCAAAGTCCTCTAGAAGGTTTAAAACTTACAATAGTTCTCCCATTAATTAGGACATTATAGTTCATAAAGGATACATATGCCATGATCTAATGAACCCATTTCTCAACAAAACCCAATTTGATAAGGACAACTCTTAAAAATCCCTAATTCACTCTATCATAGGCCTTATTCATGTCAACTTTAATTACACAAAATTTAGCCTTTCCCCTTTTCTTAGTTTTTTAAAAGTGAAAAACCTCATGTGCAATTACAATATTATTTTGGATTTATCGTCTTGATATAAAAGTGATTTGGTTTTCAAATAAGCTCATTAAAAAAAGGTTTTAACCTATTAACTAGGATTTTGGAGATAATTTTATATAAACAATTACATAAACTTATTGGTCTAAACCGAGACACTTGTAGGGGACTAACTACTTTTGGAATTAACACAATATCTATAGAGTTTAACATGGGGGAGCTAATGTAAACCCCTGAAAGTTTCGATCTAGTTTTTGAGATAGATTCAACTATAGTAGACAATATAGGAGTTAACAAGGCTAATTAAAGTGAAAACCCTAAAAGACTTAATTAATCGGGTAAAGAATTTTTCGACCCTAAATGTTTCTAAAAGCTAAAGATTCAATTTGAAAGTGATAAAAACCTTAAAAATGATTTCATTAAGGACATATGTACACCAATCCATCATGATATACCCTAAACCCTAATTGAAAATATAATGCTTATATTTTGCAAAATCATTAGTAAATGGTTAGAGATAACCCACATTTTTGCTTATATGATTCAAATTCTTAAATAATCCATTAGGAACTCAGATAATGGGTTATAGATTATATTTATCCCTTAAATATATGATTAAGATGGTCTTACTTAGGATTAGGGTTATAGTTGAAAATTAAGTTACATATAGTGAACTTTAAAACTCAAATTAGCACTTTTTACACTTGTTATCCAAAGTTATTTATCAAATGAGATATATGGACTCTAAAGACCTAAAGTAAGATCTCATCAACCACATTTACACATCAATGCATCATATACCTCAATTCTTCTCATTTTCTTCATTTCTCCCCTAATTTCCCTTAATTACTACATTATGTGCACAAAATTACACATACTTAAGGAATGTTGACTAAGATAATACATGTTGACCAAAATTTCAAATGTTGACCAAGTCAACACATGTTGACTAAAGTCAACATTTTGAAAAGTGAACAAATATTAAGAGATAAGAAAAATATCTCTTATGTAATGATGTCTTCCTTTTCTTTTCTTTTTGATTTTTCTTTTTCTCTCTTTTCCTCTTGTTGCCGTCCACATATCTTCTTCTTAACCCCACCACATGTTACTTTACATTAAGAGAAACAAACAAAAGAAACAAAACAAAAATCTCTCTTTCATGCCGTGAGTTCCCTCCCCTTCTTTCCCTTTCATTTCTTCCCTTTTGTCTCCTCCATTTCAACATCATAAAAATGTATGTTTTTAAGTGCTTTATCTTACTTTTTATTAGTCCTTAGTTAGTTAATTAGGTAGATTAGATAGGTAATTATATGGTTAGTTTTATCTTGAAGAAGAGGAAACAAAGTTTCCTTCTTTAAGTGTAGAAACTTGAAGTTTGAAAGAGAAGAAAGAAAGACATGAGGATATGCTTCTATGTATGCATACATAAGGAAATACCAAGAGAGTATAAGTAGAAGAACCTTTGTACATGAGTATATAACATGTACATAACCTAATGTAAGATCAAATCTTACTAAACATACCTATACTATACTAAATATGTACATAAGAACACAAAAACATGGAATTAGAGGACTTTTCTTAAGGACAAATGTAGGTATACGAAATTTTAGTGTAAAATACTTATTCCACCGTATAGGTATACGAGTATGTATACATGTATAAATACGGTATAAACCTTAGTATAAGTATGAGTATAAGTATGTATAAAGTATATGTACATAAGTATAAGAAAAAGGGATAATATGTACATAATACATATGTATATAACATAAGCATGATGGAAGGTTTATGTAAGCATATGATGAGGTAAAGGATGACATAAGCACATGATGACATAAGCCATGACATAAGCAATTGATGACATAAGCAATGACATAAGCAAGTGATGATGTAAGCGATGACATAAGCATAAAAAAAAATTTAGAAAATAAGAAAACTAAGAAAAATGTAAGTGATTAGGTAACTAAATTAGTAAAATCTAATACACTTTCTAAATTAGATTATACCTAATTCACTATATGAATTAGTAATAGCAAAGTAAAATTCTTTCATTAGAAGAATTTAAGGAATAAAAGATATAAACATAAGTAAGAAAAGTACTTAGATGTTCATAACTAAAACTTTCTATAAATTTAGCTCATAACATAGAATAGAGGTCTTAATATCCAAAATAGATATTACCATGTGAAAATATGTTCAGAAACGATGAAAATCGATTATAAATTCATAAATATCAAAACTAAAACGGAAAAGTTACATACGATTGAATTAAATCTTACCGGGTAAAATTTAATAGTGATTTAAGTAGAACTAGGTACTTAGTTGTTTAGAATTACTAGTTAATTCAAACACTTATTAGTATTGTTATCACATAATGATCAGGTGACTCTGAGGTGAGCGAGGACCTCCCGATAGATTACTACGATTAGGACGAACCGCTATGGCCGAGTGAGTATTTACCCTGTGATTCCATGCTTGATTGTGATTGTAGATAGTGGACTTAAATATTATCGTTAATTAACTGCTGTGTAGGGTTCGGGATATGCTTGTGTATGTAATTGCTTGTTGAGTTGTGAATTTACCTTAAATTCAGATAATGCCTTGTTTGTTGCATGGTAGTATAGAAAATGATTGTGTGTATTAATGGTTGGTCACAGCATAATTGGAACTAATTTATACTCGACTATAAAAAGAAACTGGAACATGCATTAACATGCATAGCATGGATATTATTCCGGCCGTCACATCACACGGAGGTAAAGAGAGGCCATTCGGGGGTTAATATTATTGAGTTATTTGGTTATGTACGGTGTACTCGTACAAAATGACCTTACCCTGGCCCGCGGGAACACTAGGCGTTGGATGCGCCAACCGCCTGGCTAAGGGTCGAGTCTAGAGGCCTCCGTTTAGGGGTGAGTGTGGACTGCGGGGGCCTACTCACAATTATACTAGAACTTGTGTTTTTCTGAAAATAAAGAGTTATTTGATATAAGTACGGAACATGGAGTTCCGTAGTAAAGTAAGTTCTAGTGTAATACCCGGATCTGATTGGTGCCGTGTAAACTCCAACCCTGACTTCGGAGGGCGTTAAATCCGAGTTACATATATGAGCTAGTTAAGTATGCGTATTATTTGGCATTCTGTTTGATCATTCATTCATATGCGTGACTATAATGTGTTTATAACTTGCTTGTTGTGTGGCTGAGGGTTTTGCTCACTAAGCTTAGGCTTACACCCCTTTAGACTTTTGTTGCAGGATAGCCTGTTCATAGAGACAGGACGAAGGATGCCACAGGTTAGCCTAGGGACTTGGGCAAGAGCGAAGTGTCCTGTGTGATGAGAGGAAAATAGTTTATGTAGACTATTCCTCATGTACTTATGTTAAATTTATGTTTACCTTATCCTTATGAACTTAGATATACTTAAATACTATGTAATATAAACTTTTGAGCTTAACTTTTATATAAATATGTGGTGTGATGATATCATGTGAATCTGGATGTACTTTGGAACTAGTAGTTGTAGAGCCTTGTATATTGTGTGAAGAGTTTTGATTGGAAGGGTAACCAATCAAGGGTTCTTCATACAGTATACGGCGTCTGCCACGACTAGGCCGTCCTCAGTTCGTGACAGCTAACCTGATTAGAAAAAACTCTAAATAGCTAAAGTGATTAACTTCCAATGTGATTCCAGTAGGATTGATAGAAAATACTAGGGAAACCATCTAGTCCAGGTGCCTTTAGAGACCCAAGTTAGAACATTGCCTCGTTCACTTTAAAATCCATAACTTCACTATATAAAGTAGCATTAACACCTTTGGATATTAATGAAGGGACCCAGCTAAGTACATCATCCCATTCTTCTACACATTCCACTTCAAATAGGCTTCTAAAATACCCCACAAACTCATTCATCACATCCTTCTTTGATTCAATCCATAGCCCATTTCTTCCCTTAATTTTATGTATTTTATTTTGTTGCCTCCTACATAAAGTAACTCGATGAAAAAATGTGGTATTTTGGTCACCATAGTTAATCTAATTCAACTGTGCCCTTTGATGCCAATACATCTCCTGCTTTTCCTAAATTTCATTAAGTTATCCCATCAATAGCTCCTTCTCTTCTAAACAGCCTCCCTCCTACGAGTGTGATAGCTGACTATACAATATATCCATCATCTTCTTATTATTCAGAAATTTTTCTTTACCCCATCTAATGAGCTCATTTGAACATTTCTAGCACATTCCACAAACTCACAATACTAGTTAATTTGCAACTTTTAACTACCACATCCTTATACTCCTCATTGGTTCTCCACATATTCTCAAATTTAAACTTCTTCTTACACTTTAATTCATAGAAATTTATGTTTAGTACAATAGCCACATGATTAGAGCCTATTCTTAGTTGATGGAAAACCTGAGTGTTCGAATATTCAGTCAACCAATTGGTGGAAACAAGCCCCTAGTCAATTCTCTCACTAACCCTTCCATTAGACTAGGTAAACAACGGTCCTTGTTAGCTTACATCCATCAAACCAACATTAGAAACCATGTCTTGAAAACCTTTAATTTGTCTTCTACTTCTAAAAGCACCTCCTTCTTTCTCCTCATCACTCAATATTTCATTAAAATCACCAATACAAACCTATGGATCATTATTTTTAGCAGAAAACTGCTCTATCATCCTCCAAAATTAACATTTACCATTCAAATTTAGTAGGAGAATGGATACATGTGACTCTTTCAAGGCTCTTCCCATTTACTTCATTGATCAATACGTCAATATAATTGTTTCTAGCACTTAACACTCCCACTAAAATACCTTACAGCCACCATAAAGTAAGTGTAAACAATAGGTTATTTCTTATTCTTTCCACTTTATTTTTTTTTAAATTTTGTCTCCATTAAGAATACAAGATTAGGGCTAAATTTATTCATTAGATCCCTTAAATGACAAATCATCAAAGAGGAACCAATTCCTTGACAATTCTAACTTAGAATAATCATAGCACCCTTTTGGTTGATTCGGACTAACCACTATAGCCCATAGAAGATAAGTCAACAATAGATACTTCTATCAATGTAGAATTAGCAAGTAAATCTTTATTGTTTTGAGAAGTTAATTGTTTTTTTTTTTTTTATAGGGGATAACTTGGCTTCCCTTATTATCTTTTGAGATACCATCTATTTCTCTTCATGCAATATTATTAGTTTCATTTTTTCAATTAGAGAAAGTACTTGCTCATCTCTCATTCTTTTCAATTTCAACTCTTTAAAGCCTTCTTTAGTTTTTGTTGATTACACTTCTTGTACTAGTAGACTCTCTTCAACCAAGCCACTCTGGAAAGGCACACTCTGGTTTACATCCACTTCAAGCTCCTTTTGCATAGATAAGTCTAGATTTAAAGAGTTATTTAGGTAAGTCTCCTATTGAATTATATTCATAAGTTTGCTGTTATGTAGTTTAGGCAAGGGTGGGTTCTAATTATGTGGTTGAAAAGGTTGAGTTGATGAGGTAGGTGTTTCTGTATGGGACAGGGTGAGTAGAGAAGGATTAGTAATAGTTTCATGTAAAGGGGATAATGGGATGAGTATATGGGGTCTGTTAAGTTGGTTGACAATGTTTGGGTTCACGTTCTCTTGGTTTAGTAGGTCTTCAACATTTCTCTACACTACCTTGTACTAACTTGTCCTTCCTCCAAATCCTATCCTCTTCTTACCTATTCCACTCATTTTCTCTAAAGCTCAAAGCTCTCATATATTGACCATACTCTTCCTTCCCTTCTCTAAGAGACTTACACCCTCTATCTATATGACCCAATCGTCTACAAATAAAACAAAAAACAAACAACCTTTCATACTTAAAGCCTACTTTATGTTTCTCACCATCAGGTTTTTTAATCCAACACCTAGATTTTAGGGGCTTCTCCACATCAAGCAAGACATTTATTTGTAAAAAACTCCTATGTACCCTTGATATAGTTTTGATAGCATCAATTTTTTGCACTTCCCTTATGGTTTTTCCTAAATTTTCTGCATTACAAATTGTTAGTTGATCCAATTTTAAATAATGAATCTTAACCAATAAACCACTTTATCAAGTACAATTTCTTCTATATTCAAATTGGATTTCTAAAAATTTAAGATCAAAACATGACCTATGGCCAACTAAGGACTTTGCTCGGGAATAGCATTAATCTTGCAAATGTCATCAACACCAAACAGAGACTTATTAACACCCACAAGTGTAATGGTGAACTTACTAAACTCCATCCAAGCTTTCTAAATAACACCAATAACTATAGATCTATTGAGTGCCTTATTAGCAACTACACATCCAATCAATAAAAACTTAGAATTCTGACTAATATCCTCTTCAATTTCAAGTACTAACTCTTCCTTAGTATTTCTTATCTTCTTACTGGAATTTCTTGAAGAAGAATCACTAGCTCTTGCCATGACTAAAGATAAGAACATACATAGAAGGATTTAAAATGAAACAATGAACATTTACTAACCTAGGATTCCAAAGAATCAACAAAAGCAACAAGAAATCAAACAATAGTACTCTCTTTTTTCTTTACTCTCTCATTTTTTTTTTTTATTTATTTTTTTAATTTTTTTTTTAATGATGTGACTATATATGTATAAAGATATAAACAACAATGGATGGAAGCTGTAACCCATCAATAGTAACACAAACAATAACTAAAGCCAAAGCAAAGAAAACAGAGGAGAACGAAACTAGATCAAGGAGAATGATGAAGGGAAGAATATTTGCATAGATGGATGGATATAGCTTGTACTTAGATTAGCTTTTGGTTTCACTAGATTAATACAGATACCGATATAAATGCGTGTAAATGAGTGAGTAGAGTAGTGAATGATGTAATAAATGTATGATTTAGTAGTAAAGTCATGTAATATTGATGAACACTAAACTAAATATTGTTAAAGCAGGCATAACAAACTACCACCACTAGGTAGGGGAATCTTAAAATTTAAGAGGATTTTCTCTCTTTAGGGTGTTAGAGAGAAAGACTTTTTGTTCTTAGCATGGTGCGCTTGTGTGTGTAGATTATTGCTTAGGTTTTGAATTTTTATTATTTAAGGTACTTTCTACTATAAAATTTCAGTTGCAAAATATGTCAAGTGAGAGTATTAATAATTATAGAGGTAGTTATTTTAGTAAGGAAACAAAAGGATTAGCGACAAAGAAAATCAATTAAAGGAGTTATCCAAGTCAATGAGAAAAATGTTGATACAATTACATGACCAACAATAAGTGCATCAAGGTATGAGCAGGGAAAGAGATGAGTGGAGTAATGGTGGTGCTAGCCAAAAGAATAGTGAACATGATGAAGCCATTAGTGAACTAGAGTCTTTCTTTTGTGTAACTCCTTAGAAAATAAAGGAAAGATCGGGAATTCTTAGATTTGCCTCTTAAAATATCTTTCTATATTTTGCTTTGACTATTGAGCCCAACAAACCTTTTAACTTTTTAATATATTGTATCTTTTGATTAAGCGAGATTGATTTCTCACTTCCAGGTTTAAGAGGCTTAGGCCTCCCAACTCATTAGGTTTCATAATTTTTTTCCAACCTACTAATGAGTTTTCTTTTTTTTTTTTTTCCTTTTGGTGAGGTAACATTGCATAGAAAATTGTTGATTATTTGTATTAACTTAGAAAGACTTTTTGAAGGAAGTTTGTCCATTTGTGTGTGATTAAAGTTGTATAAGTGGCTTAAGTAGGTGGTGGGCCAACCTACCCTTCCTCACCCCACATTGACCCACAAGTTAAATAGGTTAGCCTACTTAATATGCAAGCTAGAATTTTTGGCTCGGCTTACTCCACCACGAATTGATGGGTTAAGTAAGCTAGCTTACTAAATGCTCACCTGCTAAGAATTTTTTATACATAAATTAACATTTTAAAATAAACCTATCAAAGGTAAATATCACATATTGAATTAAAATTTTATTTAAAAAATATAGTATTTTTTACATAACATTCATCCTCTATAGTTTTTACTTTTTGCCCTATCATGACCACAATTAGACAAATTTATGTAAGAGTAGCTTGAAGTGTGTAATATAAAATGCAATGCCATTTTTCCTAAAATAGGATGCAATTGTTAGTGACAATGATTAATTAAAAAACAAAAAATAGTTAATACTGGAATTAAGTCGATCACACTTCACAAAAATAGGTTGTCAATAATATATATATATATATATGTATGTATGTATGTATGTATGTATGTATGTATGTATAACCAATAAACAAGAAAGATGACCTTTTCCCCCTTTCTCCCGTAAAGCTTCCCTTCACCCAGTCCCATATCCAATTAGTAGAGATTGAGATGGGGACATGAGAAAACTGATATATTAGTTAAGCTGTACTTGTCTTAATTCTTAAGCTTAATTATAGTGTTTTGACAGGAATCTAAGTCTAACATGGTATATAGTCGTAGTCAATTGCTTGAAGTCATTTGATTTGGTCAATAAGAAAGTGGAGCATTAAGTGATTTCTAACCATAAAATTTAGAATTGGTATTCCACTTTCTTTTTCAACATTGTCCAAATGAATCACAATTTTATTTTTCCTCAAAAAATAGTAAGTAACAATTAGCACACCGAATTATGTATAGATATTAGTAATTTAGCATGAGCTTCGAAGCTTTGCCTCTATGGTATTTCTTTCAACATCATCCTAAAATAGAAGAATATCATCACCCGAATCACAATTAACATCATTTTTCCTCTTACCATAATTACCTCAACATATATATATACATATATATATATTTGTTTCTACTTTTTACTTAGTAGAGAGAAGATAATGTGGGATAGACTAATATCGTTCTTTTTCCATTTTTTTTAATTTTAAATTCTTGAGGGTTATGAGCCTAATCACCCCACAACGGGTTGGTTTACTTTAACTCGTGAGTTAAGTATAGCTAGTTGAAAAAACCTATACTTAAATAAGTGAAAAATTTCAAGCTCAACTCTCTCTCTCTCTCTTTTTACAAGTTAAACTAGCTAACCCATGTGACTTGCTTTGCTTGTACAGCTCTATATGTAATAAGTTGGCAATGCGTGAAAAGTGCCTTAATTAGAACTAGTTTTCTTACCATGCTTAAATGTTTAACTTTCCAACCACTCAAGTTTTTATGTACTTTCTCAATAATAAAACTAAGTTGACTACTTGTTGGTTTTCAATCTTTATCTAAAGGACAACCTAGATGCTTCCTAAGGGATTGAACTCTCTAATACCTAAAAGAGATAGAAAGTTCTTTTTTATTATCTAACAAACTTTTTGAAAGGAAAACTCCTAAATATTTTATCTACCCTTATGCTAAATAGGAGAAGTGAAGAGATCAAAGGTTATAAGAATGACTTCAGCATTTTGTTCATTTTCTCTTACATAGAAGATAATATTGTTTGAAAAAGCAATATGAGAGAAACAAATTCTATCCTTTTTGAGTTTAAAAGCCTCCAAGTGCTTTTCTTAGCCTCTCTTGTAATAAATTTACTAAGGAATTCAATAAATGATATGAAGAGGTAAGGGGAAAGAGGATTCGCCTACCTTTTTTCCTGACTTAGGTAAAAGGAGGGTAAGGCTTCCCCACTTAAAATTACTTCCAAAGCAGCGCAAAATTAGTTCACTTGAAAGATGAGATTTTTTAGCACCAAAATAATAAAATCTCATTTATTTGAATTAAACACTTTCTCAAGTTTGAATTTGATAATCATCCAACTGTTTTTTTTTTTCTTTTTTTTTTTTTTGGTTTTTTTCCTATGGCAGCTATGCAAGATTTCATTAACAAGCAATAAATTATCGGCTACTTTCCTACCAAGTACAGAACTTGCTTGCATAAAGTAAATCATGTTGTCTAAATAGGTCTTGGTGGGCGTGGTTTGGTTTGATATAGGTTCTTCCCCCTCTACTAAACCGAACTTAATATAAAAATTTGGTTTGTAAATTTTTCAAATCCAACTAAAATCAGTTAGATACGGTTTTGTTTGAACCGTTTAGGTCAAATTTTCACTAAGCATTTTTATCTTCAATAACATGTTTTCGTTTCAACTGAACTTTCATAAGTTTTCAATTCATTTCTCGTATATTTATTATGTGTAATAATATTAAGTAAAATGTTGCATAAGATCTTAACAAACTTAAGTTAATTGAACAGTGGTAAGAGACTTTATTTCAATGAATAAACAATAAGGAGAGAGAAGTAGAGCTGCTTATAAAAAAGTAATATGAAGAACACAAAAGAGAGATACCCAAAACCAAAAAAGAAATGAGAGAAACATAAAAACCACCAAGATGGGATACTTGATTTGAAAACATATAATAAATTGACAATTTAAAAGAAAAAATTTCTAAATGTGAATTTTTAAATGAAACTTATTGAATTTAATTTTAATAATTTACCTAAAAATAAGACAAAAAAGAAGAAGATATGAAAATTTTAATAAAATTCATAAAGGTTGATGAAAAAAATAACAAAAAAATTGCATAAAATTATTTTTGTTTATTTGAATTGGACCATGATCAAATGGTTTGTTAAAAAAAAAAAAAAACAAGTTTTCGATTCTATTCGATTTATGGTTCGATTTGTAGTTCGCAGTTTTTTTCCTAGCCATAGTGCAAGCTAATAATACTATGGGTGGAATTATAGAATACTAAAATTCTCTTTGGTTGTAAAAGAACCCTTTGATCATTTTCAACAACTTAAAAAAAATTAATAAAAGTAGTTTAAGTGGAAGTGAAATAAAAAGAAAATGAAAATGGTGCAATTGATGGAGATAAAATGTAGGGGAAATTGCATAAAACCTTCCTAAATTTTTACTTAAGTACAGTTTTTTGCATAAATTAGCAAACAACCTTCTAAGTTGAGAATAACTCCTGTGTTTAGGGGGTATTTACATACCAAAATAAAAGTTTAAGGGCCGTTTATATGCCAAAATCAAAATTTAATAGGATTATGAGAATTATTTATTAATTTATAAAAGTTTAGGAGGTCAAACTGCACCTAAGTGAAAATTTAAGGGCGTTTTATATATTTTCTCCCAAAATTTATCTTGTTATTCTCATTCAAGGATATTTTCTTTTGATTTCATCGAAAGGTCGCAATAAAAAAATTTGACATATTCATGAATATGAAAGGATAAAGGCCACTGTAGCCATACTTTACATAATATGAAAAGGTACATTGTAATGATGCATAAATGATAAATGCTTTAGTGAAGAAAAAAGAAATCTAAAGTATCTATTCACTCAAGAAACAAACAAGAAGAAGAAGGAATTTAAAGGCCATTAAAAAAAAAGGAAAGAAAAAAGAAAAGCCTTTTTCATATTAAATATGAAAGGACACATGGTAATAAGTTTTATCCATTGTCACTAAAGGAATAGATATTAGTAAAAAATATACATATATTTTGAATTCCCAAATGTTATTATTATTAATAACAATATAGAAATGGAAAAAGATTTTCAAATATTTATATGAAAGATATCTAAAAAAGCTAATATTTGACAATTCTACTCATCAACAACATAAAAATATCCTTGCCAAAAATAAAAAAAATAAAGAAATAAAAAGAAGAACTCTTGTATAAAGATATGGCTAATAAAATTTGGAATATGTTACTAAATGAATAGGCTATAACAAACTATGGAACTAGAAACCTCATATAAATATAAATTACTTATCACATTCCTACTTGTACATATTATACAATCATGGATTATATGCTCAAATTCATTATATATGCAGAAAATAAAAAAGTTATGGTTTTTATATAGTTTTTGTGAATTGTAAATGTAATTTAGACATAATTTAGTATAATAATAAATATATAATGATGGACATAAATATTATCACATTGATGGTCGTAAATATAATGGCATAGATGGATATCAAGAAAGAAGACAAACCTTCATTATTAAGATTGAACATAGAAAATCATAAAAACAAATATGCAAATTTAATACAAAAGTACCAAGGAAAAGAATAATGGAAAAGAGACAAATGCTTCAGAGTAGAAGAATTGGTTTTATGAAAAAGAAACAAAAGCACCAAGAAAAAGAATGAAACAAATGGTTTTATGGAAAAAGAAAAAAAAAAAGTGGTCAAGGGCAATGTAAGATAAAAAATTAATAGCGAAGAGGTATTATTGAAAAAGTTTAAAATTAAATGGTATAATTTTAAATAAGTTAAATTGAAATAATATGATAAACTAAAAGGATACAAGGTTACATTGAAACGATAAGATTTTTTCTTTTTATTGATTTACATTGAAATAATATGGTAAATTGAAAAGATGTGATTATAGAAAAAGCTTCTGAAATTATATATTATAATATGATTAGTTATTTGGTTATTCTTGTAAATTTGCTAAAGTACTTTTGTTTCTCTTTTGAGTCTTAAAGTTCTTTTATAGGTTAACAATATATTTATCTCTCAAATCATCAAATAATTAACCAACCAAATTAAATTCCTAAATTCCTCTAATTAGTTTAACATGGATTCAAAAATACAATTACTTATCTTCCAATATGTAATCTACTAGTGTCATAAATTAATCTCTCCCAAATTCTTTTAGTAAAAAATTAACAAAAACATTGCAATAAGCTCTAATTGCAAATCAATTTAATCAAATATAGTTACAATCTTCCGAGTTTACTAACTTAGTAAAAGTAAAACATGAATCTTGAGAATCCATAAAATATCTCTCCACTTCAAAAACACATTCTATAATCCTATACTTTGGACCCTAAAGACAAGATCATAGTATCAAGATTAAACAAAAATAATCTAAGCATCTAATTATATATAATAAAGTCACAAACACAATTAGCAATTACGCTTCATCAATCTCCTACATAAAATAATTTAGCAAACGATTGAAACATTCAATATAATACAAAAATGCCATGAAAGTATTTATAATTGAAAAACTGATATTTATAAAATAAAGTGAATCCGTGACTGACTTCCTGAATATCCAATTCGTCTCTCTGTGCCACTGTCTCTGAATGTTTTTCCTCGTGTATTTTGAATGCCTTCTGAAAAAATGCCTCTTCCACTCCCATGAATGTTGCGGTCAAGGAGCAAAAATGGCAGGAAAAATTGTTCCCCATTCTCTGTTACAATGAAGAGGGATATTATATCTGTACTATTAAAACCAAAAATGTTTTAATTAACCACTTCTTATAAAATTATTATTTAAATCTTCAATTAAAAATTATATAACAAAAAAACTAATACTAAAAATACTATGAATATATTATAATATAGGTAAATTAGTATTTTTCATAATATACTATTATATTTAATTATAGCATACTTATAATTGTGTGTGTGCTTGTCTACTGGTATATTGCAAATTCCTGACCTCGTTTGCATTTTAGGAGGGATGGAGTAATCTAGTGTATGTGGTGTCCATGGTGTTCCTCCATTTATTTCTATAATAGCCTAAATTCAACTTCAATCTCACTCCCGCATCCTGCAACATACACAACTTTCAATTCAATGATAATGTAATTATGTCAATAACGGTTACATAAAAAGCAATAACTATACGGGTGTACACTCATCCCACCAATGCTAGCCTTATCTCTAAAATACCGGTACATGCAACTAAATTTCACCGACCACTTCTCTTTCCCATATTGTCTCTGTCTCTCCCCCATTTGCATCTCATGTTAATATGGGTCACATATTGTTCTATATTTAAAATTTTTGCATACTATTATATTTAACTATAAAATACGCATAGCGAGTACATATGCAACGCTAATACATGTCTACTAATATATTGCAAATCCCAGGCCTCATTTGCATTTTAGGAGGGATGGAGTAATCTAATGTGTAGGGTCATGGTGTTCCTCCTTTCATTTTCTTTGTAGCATTTGGAAAATGGGAGGCCTGCCCCAACGTGTGCAATCCACCGTGGGCCTTCCTCTTGTCTGTCTTTAGGTGCTACTTGCATGTGACCAAGTGTGGAAATGATCCGACGTTTGCGGTTCATGGCGAGCCCTACTTTCAATTGCTTTTCCTGGCGTTAGTTTCTCACAAATGAGAATTAAAAAGTCAATTCCAATTGCAGTCACCAAACCGCCAATCCGAAATAGGCATTGAAGAATGAATTCCAATTTCATCTCCCCGTGTTGCAGCTTCTACTGTGAAATGTATGTACATTTCTCGATTCGGCATATTACTTCTTTTACAAGTATAGAAAAAATTATCCACACATTAAAATGGAATTATTTAGAATAAAAACGCACGAGCACAATTTAAACCATTTAAGCACTAATTTTGATCATTTCTCATAAATTTATTATATTAACCCTTTATGTGTGCAATATATTAATTTTATGACAATAATTCAATAAAGGTACTATAAATTACACAAATTTATAGGATTTTATATAGAAAAAAGTGTAAAGAACTCACACTCATCATTTTCCCCAACTTTATTTCTTTCTTGTCCTGAACGGAAATGTTTATCAATCATGAAAATAATTAAGGACAAGAATTTCTACAAACCTTATATTGCTAATGAAAAACCAATTATGAATTGCACATCTATTCACAGCTCAAGAGATATGACTCTCTTGTCGATTTGCATTCAAAGAATAAACAAACTTCTAGCAACGTTTATGTGCATAGTTTACTCCATTACAATTGGAATGCACTAAAAACGCTAAATATATTCAAGTTCAATAGCTAATCAATATGAAATAAAGTCTTACCATAACATTTAAACCGTTATTTAGAAACTTGAAATCAAGTTAAACATCAACTAACCAAGAAAGACTCACCCGTACTTTGTAGACTAAATTAAAATATGTATACTCTCCTTGTTCATCTCTTTAAGTATCATAATTTAAAGCAAATGCATGCTACATCTGTCATGCCCTCAAACGGTAAAATTATAACAGTCCTACCGTATAAACTATTCTAAGATAGAAAATGTCCTTACAGCTACTATCTTAGACCTAGTTCACATAAGGTGTACTTGACTCTACCTCTTTAAAGTGTTCAATTCGATACCTATTTAATATAAACCTATGGAGTGATTCTTTGAAATAATTTATAATAATAAACTTATCATTTGACCTTATAAAAGAGTAGTAGTAAATCCCACAAGTACCTATCATTTCATATACAAACCAAAATATTGAAAATTACTAAGCCCTTTGAAGAATTTTATGTAGTTTTTCTTAAAAGATAAAAAGTTAATACTAAGAGCAATAACCGACCATTTCCTGTTATATTTTGCTCCCCGTCCTAGTTTAGTAGGATTCTGGTGTTAAGTAGCCACTTATAAATCATTTGGAACCTACAAAATAAACTATAGGGGAATAAGCGATAACTTGCTCAGTAAGTGGGATAGAAATAGAAGTATGCACTCAGCACATCACAAGTAGGGTTTCAATTAAGCTGGTTAGATACAATGTATGTATGAGAAAATACCATTGCATGACGTTATTCAATCTATTGTGAAATTAAAGAAATTTCACCCGCTCTAATTTAGGATAAGGAGATTGACGTCACATACTTACGGATCAAAACCAAACCGAGGCTTATGCATTGGAGAACACACTCCTCTTATGACTACCTTCGAACTATGGCTCTTAACCTTACCGCGACCTCCTCTCTTGTCGCTTAGTTCAACTAAGGGTAGGGAAAAGACCATTTCAGCTATCTTTATTGAAAGGAGTCTGTATTTAGCCCTATTAATCCAAGTTTAGGTTAGTTCATCTTTTTAGGATGATTAACGAAGCTCAAACAATTTAATAATAATATTCACAAAACAATCATATTATAGAGCTCAGCTCCCATCAAAGCAAATCGAAACCCAATCACAAGCATTGCATACGCACAAATAGCTAAGTACAATCACATATCAATACATACCAAAACCTCCAAATATTTTGAAATAATGTCCTAAAATGTGATAAAGCATCAATCCCACTTGCTTGTCCTGACGCCTACTTCAAAAAATTCGTATCATCAACGGTCTAATCATTGGGAGGCCCTATATATACAAAATCTAAATTCAGTTTTTGTAATGATTACAAAAACATTAGGGTCTTATCTAAAATGACTATATATATATAAAGTATATTATGATCTTCCTTATATAATAATATATAGTTTCATTATATTAGTCGAGTTAAGTTATTAAGTATTAATAATGTACACAATTATATTGTAACATATAATATATATCATTTCAATTGTATTAAAATGTACTTTTAATCGTATCAAAATGTACTTTTAATCGTTTAAATCACGTTTTGATTATAATAGAGTTATAATAGTATATAAATTAGTAATATTGTAGAGATATAGGTCATATTACCTAAGTTTATTTGATTTTAGTAAAAATAGTATTGTTGAGCTCTGTAGACTTAACGACATATATTACAAGTCTTAATTTCTAGAGATGACTTTTAATAGGTAATTCGAGTTTTTAACAAAGTTATACGTATCTAATCAAATATTATTGTACTATATGTAGTTTATGTTATTAAACCATATTTTACCTAATTTATCAATATAATCCATAATATAGATATTATCTAACCTTAATACTTCTATAACGTATCCCAATTATTAAAATATCATTAAATATATTAAAAATATAACTTTCATCCAATCTAACCAGTATACAAATAGATAGTTTTTATTTAACTATTTATCACATTTTAACTTATTATTATTAGAATTGGGTATTAATTCGTTATTTAAGCTATATTTTACTAAGTAAATGCATAATAAATAGTTTAGGTTACCAAATAATTCAATGAAAATTTGTATAGACTCCTAAAATATATGGAATTCATGTGGTACTTGGTTTCGAGTTTTCGATTTATCGCCTATATATTCGAAATTATGATTTTACTCCTAAATTACACTTAATTACCTAAATAAGATTCTTTTATAAAAAATTATTTTCAACATATCCTAACATCATTATGCTTCATTACAAATCAGTATAGGTCAATTTCACTGTTTAATTTCATAAATCCTATTTATTTAACATTTTTAGCCTAATTTCGAGCTATTTTTAGGCCAAAAAATACAATAAATATTAAAAATATTCAAATAAAAATTGGAATACATAGAAATTATATATATATATATCATAAGTATCTTATACAAAAATTTTGAGCTACAAACTACATCATTTAGTGTATTTATTTTGAATTTCAAATTTCAAATGAATAGTATATTTGTTAAGCAAGTATATTAAATATTCCTAATTTTGTTAAAAAAATTTATGAAATGAAATTACATCTAAAATAACCTAGAAATTAATTTTTCCATATTTTTCCTAATCAATTTAATAATTTTTCAAAAATAGAGAAAAATAGGGTAGAAGCTTAGAACCTAAGTTCATCGGAACTTCGGCCACCATTGACCTAAGAGGGGTTGTAATCTGACCTAGTCAGTGGTGGCTCTGGTAGGTGGTGAGGGGGCTCTATGTCAGGTCATCGAATGGTCAGGGAACTATCGTAGTTCGATCCTTGCTTTATTTTTGTTCTAATTTTTTCTATTTTCCTTTGATTTTTTTTTCCTTTATGTAATTTGGCTTCCTAAACGTGTATTTATTGTAGGGGAGTCTTATTTATAGTAGTTAGGGTTAGTAAAATTTTTTTCTTAATTATTAAGTAATTTATTTTAATATTTTTCTTGAAAAACAAAAAGTATGAGGTGGTAAATTGTTAATGATTCACTTTTAAGTCATCATTTCCAGCTGTTGTTGAAGTGCCACATAGATTCCAGTTGTTCCCACATCATTTGGATAAGTTTTGGTTAAATTTTAGTAACATTTGAATAATTTAAGTATATTTAATTGTTATATTAATATACGTATATATATACACTATATATGTAATAAGTGTATTGAGTAATTATATGCATATAACCATGTTTCTAACATATCTTTTATTTTTAAGATATTTTTCTTATTTTATTTTTGTAAATTTAACGCTTATTATGTATAATTATATAGTTTTAAATTAATTTATGAGTATATTTATTATTTATACCAAGTATACTCATAAAATACGTGTATACTCATATAACATATTATGTTATATTATTTTCTTTTAGTACTTAATTAACTTATTTTTAAGTCTTCGTTATATTCCGAGCTCGATTTTAGGGGTTTCGATCATTTTTACACTATATTAAGCAATCATACTTGTAAAGGTAAAATCGAGATTTTGAGTAATTATTTTCAAAATCCAATTTCACTATATCACTTCAACTAACTTTTCTATCTTAGTCCTAAAGTTTAAGTTTAATCGGATAATTTTTCTTGAAAACCTTAAATTTAGGTACAGTTGTCTTACACTTGACTTTAAGGTCTTATATAAAGTAAATTCTCACTATCTTGGTTATACTCTTGATATTTTATTATATCTTTTACTTTTGTATGTAGAAGGATTTCTCAATTAAGGTTATCATGTTTTTCATAAGCTTTCAACTTACTCGATTTATCGATCATAATCGTATAAGGACAGGGCTTTATCGTAATACTCAGATATTCATGTTTTTATTGCTAATTTATGGGATATTATATTCCACCCTCCTTAAAAATAGTTTCGTTCTCAAAACTAACACATATCAAATCTTTTTGTGGAAAAGTTATATGGATTTGTAAACTTGTTATTAATCTTATATTTATGGTTTGTAAGGGTTGCTATTTTGTTGCATAAGAGAACCAAAGGGATAACCTTTCTTTACAAGAGTTTCATTTCTCTAAAGTGTCTCTATTCCATATTTATCTAACCTTTCTCTATTTAAGCTTCCAATTTGTCTCCTATCCATCCTTTTATCTTCTTTTCCTCAATCTTTTGTATCTTACAGTTAGTGCTAAACAATTGCTAAGACCATTACTGAGTTCTTTCTTTCACATTATACTTTTCTAATCTAACAACTTTCCATTTCATTTATTTAAGTGTCCTCTTACTGATCTATCTTCTATTGTGTCCATCATATCACAAATTTTTATGTTGTAATTAAGATTAGTAACAATACAGATCCATCATGTGGCCTAAGTATTATTCCACTTTCTTCCATCCGTACCTTCTATACTATAATGACTAAGTTATTGCTACAATTATTATTTCATTCTTTCATATAACTTAGTGCAAATGTTAACAAGATTGAGCTTGGTAAGTCTGGACTTTTCTCTGCTTCGAAGTCAAATGAGATGGTCAACAATTTGAATCTTTACGACTTGACTTAACTTAACTTAATAAGAATTGACATGACTTTCGATCAAGAGACTCACATTGATATCGATATGAGCTCATTACTTGACTAGACATAACCAAAGGTGAAGTACTTTGACAAAAATAAAAGACTCAACAAGGAAGAGACTTAATAATTATAGGTTTCCCATTCTCTTCTTGATTACCCATTGCCATTGCATATATGAAGTGTATGCTTTCCTTATATTTAAATTTACATCTATCAATTTTCCTCTTCTAGTAAGGATTATTGACTAAAGTTTGAGGCTTCTCTTTAATTCTCTTGTTTTCAAATTAACTTCTTATATTGGATGTAAAGTATGTGATAGGACTAGTTTAAAGTACCTATTGGTTCTATCTATTGGGGTTATCAACATATTTTCTAGATTTTCTTTTTTATTTTTCAGGGAGTTTTTTTCTTTCTTTCTTTCTTTTTTTTTTTTTTATAAAGTAGTTTCATTAGTCAGTAAGTCATAAATAAAATAACTTTAGGCTATTAGACATTAAAACTTCTGTTTGAATTATCCATTACTTTAATTTATTAATTAAGCAATTGATTTTTTTTATAGTACTTTTCACCACTTTTTTTAGTAAGTAAAATTTATTACCTAAACCCCTTAGGAAGGTCAAAATAATACTTGACGTTAGGAGTTAGAGATACTCATAACTTGAATCATTGACTCGAGATATTGGAGTAGATTGTCACTTTTTTTTTTATCTTTTTATTATTCTTTAACCCCTAACTTTGTAATCTTTTTAAGGAAAACTTTCAAAAGATAAATTTCATTTATTCATTTACTAAACATTATAATGCTTTAAAGACTTCTAAGGAATGAGTATACATCAAATCAAGCTTAAAAATATAAGTAGCTAACTCTTAACAAATGGTATTACCCCAATTTCAAATCTCAAATCAAAACTTAAATAACATGTATTTAAATCTAACATAGATTTCATAATTCAACTCTAATCAACTGTTGAAAGTTCATAAGTGATCAAGTAAAATTAAATACAAAAATTGAAAAAAATTGTCCAAAAGGTTACCTTTTTACCACACATGCAAATTGACCTTATATATGTTTGTGCAATATAATGGTTTTTCGTAAACAACCTAATTTCAAGTGCAAAATTTTTCAATAAAAGCTCATAAAGACTACATATAACACCAACTAGCCACAAGATAAAAAAATTTTAGTCCAATTCATTCATCCCCTAACTTTAAGACAAACGTTGTCCCCATTGTTTAAGAAAAATAAAAACAAAGAGTAAAAGAAAGAATATTCCCTAAGGATGTTGATGTGACATCTCTTCTTAGGATTTTCCTTGACCACGGTTCAATGGATAGCATAAAACAATCCTAACAAAAAATAGAAAAGCAAAGAAATAAACTATATTTTTTATTTTTTTTCAATTTTTTTTTAGCAAACTCAAAGAAAAGGCTGTAAGTTGTCTCTCTTAAAGCACTTAGATTATAATCACTAACCTAACTTTTCAATTGTTGGAGCAAAATTTCCTAAGTCAACAATAGTTGTATTTCTATTGATGTCTTCTTATCGTTGTCTTTCCCTTCATAAAAATGTTTTAGAAGATGACCATTCACTTAAAAGTGCAATTATCTTCTATTTTTAATTCAACAATGCCATAGGGGAAAACATTAATTATGATAGAAGATCCAGAACATTGTGACTTCAACTTACTTAAGAACAATTTGAGGGTAAAATTATATAATAAAACTTTTTGACTAGGTAAAAATTCTCACTTCAATACATTCTTATCATGCCATCTCTTTGCTCTCTCTTTATAGATCCAAGCATTCTGATAAGCCTCTTCTTTGAACTCAAAGAATTGATCGAGTTAGAGTAGTCTTTTTTCACCTACAACAACTTGTATATCAAAGTGAAGAAATTTAATAGCCTAATATGCTTTGTGCTTAAGTTCTATTAATAGGTGACATGATTTACCAAAAACAATTTTATATGAGGACATATCTATGGGCATCTTAAAAGTTGTCGTATAAGCTTATAGTGCATCATGAGTTTCAATGACCACTCTTTCTTAGATGCAATAATAGTATTTTTTAGGATTCACTTTGTTTCTCCATTTGACAATTTTACTTATCTACATGTCTATGGATGATAAGGGATAGCAATTTTATGAGTAACTAATATGTTGATAAAATATTTTCAAATTGCTTATTACAAAAATGCAAGTCCCCATTGCTAATTATTGCTTTAGGCACCCTAAATTTGGTAAAAATATTCTTTTTTAAAATTTTTTAATAACTTGGGCATCATTTATTTGTAAAGTCACATCTTCTACCCATTTTGAAAGATAATCAACAACCATAAGTATGAATTTTACTTGAAAAAGGTGAGGAAAATGGGTCCATAAAATCAATTCCCCATACATCAAAAAGTTTAATTACCATAATTTTGTTTTTGTGATAATTCATGTCTCTTAGAAATTTTTCTAGTTCACTAGGAATGAAGACAAGACATAATAAATTTTTTACAATCATTAAATAAACCGTGCCAATAAAATACAAAAGACAAAATTTTTGCTACAATTCTTTTGATTCCAAAATGACCTCCTATTTCTTTTGAATCACTATCTTGCAAATAGCTAGACTACTCACATTTAAGCATACATTATCTAATTATTTGGTCAGTACAACATTTAAACAAGCATGGCTCACCCCAAAATTAAAATTTGACATCATGCAATATCATTTTCTTTTGTTAATAAGACATACCATAAGGAATTATTTTGCTAGCTAAATAATTTACAATTTTAGCATATTGTGGTAATTCATGGATATCTATTGCATGCTAAAACTTCATTATTGGTAGCTATTGCAATCAAGTTCCAAATGGGGTAAATGATCAACCCTAAAATTTTAGAACCTTTCCTATCTCTAATCTCATTATCAAATTCTTGTAATAGAAGAATTCAATGAATTAATCTATGTTTAGCATCAATCTTGGCAAGGAGATACTTAAGGGCAACACAATCAATATCTACTATGAGTATAGAACCAATTAAATAAGACATGAACTTATGGCATGCAAGTATGACAAATAAAAGTTCTTTTTCAATGGTGGGCCTCATTCAAAGTTCTACTAGCATAATATATAACATGAAATAACTTATTGCATTTGCCTTAACACAACTCCTACAACAAAGTCACTAGCATCACAAATGATCTCAAATGGAAGCTCACAATCTAGTGTAATAATCGCAAGCACTAGTGTAAGCTTCTTCTTTAAAAGATTAAATGCCTACAAACATTTATCATTAAAATCAAAAGGAGCATCTTTCAACAATAAATTGTAAAGAGGTTTAGAGATTTTAGAAAAATCCTTGATAAATCTCTTATAGAAACCAACATGGCCCAAAAAATTCTTGAATCCTCTTACTCATATGGGTCGTGGAAACTTTTCAATAATCTTCACTTTTGCCTTGTTAATTTCAATACCCTTCTCAAAATATTTATGACTAACTGTAATTCCCTCTTTCAACATAAAATGGCATTTTTACCAATTAAGTGTTAATTTGTGTTCTCACATCTGTTAAGTAAAGATGATAATTTTTTCAAACAAGTATAAAAAATGTTCCAAATATAGAGAAATGATCCATAAAAAATTCAATAAAATTTTCAATCATATCTGAAAATATAGCCATCATACACCTTTGAAATGTTGCTGGTTGATTACATAGATTAAAAAACATTCTCTTACAAGAAAAATTTCCATAAAGACATATGAAAGTGGTCTTTTCTTGATCTTTAGGTGCAATATAGATTAGATTATAACCAAAATAACCATCTAAAAAGCAATAGAAATCATTCCTTGCTAATATTTCTAAAATTCAATGTAAGAATGGAAGATGAAAATGGTCTTTAGTGATTGCATTTTTTAATTTTCTATAATCAATACAAACCCTCCAACTAGTTATAGTATGAGGGAATCAATTCATTGTTATCATTCTTAACTACAATCAATAGCCATCCTACCTTTTTTCCGCACTACTTCAATAGGACCAACCCGTTTACTATTAGAGATAGGATAGATAATATTTACATCAAGAAATTTGACACCCTTTTCTTCATTACCTCTTTAAAAGTTGGGTTTTGTCGACTTTGGCTACAATGTAGGCTTACTCTTAGTCTCCAACAAAATCCTATGTGTGCAAATTAGTGGGCTAATTCCCTTTATGTCTGCTAAAGTCTACTCAATTGCTTCCTTATGTTCTCTCAAAACCTCTGATAATTGTTGCTCTTCATCGCTTGTTAAAGAAGAAGAAATAATTATTAGTGGTGTGTCATTTGATCTAAGAAAAGCATATTCTAAATAATTAGGCAAAGGTTTCAATACAAGCACTAAGGGCTTTGTGACTAATGGCATTAGTTTTGTCTCGTTAGTGCTAAGCTCCTTGTATTGTTCGGTTCTGATTTCAAGCACATACTCAACACATCCAACTTCTTATTCATCAGCACTCCAATCATCCAAGTCTCCCAAGATTGATTTCATGGTCTACATTCTTGTTTCCTACTTAACAGACTCAAATAAAAGCTCATCAACAAAATCAATGGTATAATAGGATTTATTATCATCAAAATGCTTAATAGCATCATAAACAATGAAAATTACCTATTCATCCATTATTCTTAAAGTGAGCTTATTGTGAGCCTCTAAAATTGCTTTTAGGACAATTGTACCCGAATTTAGGGAAATTTATTCAACTAAGTCTAAACTTTATGACTAAATAAAAAAATTAGTCAAAGCAAGCCAGTGAAGTTAGATTTTAAAAAATAATTTCATAAAACCCCAATTTTAGCCTTAGAAGTGCATTTATTCAATATAGTATAAAACTTGTCAAAAAACCTAAAATCAATCCCAAAACACAATAAGGTCTTAGAGATAAATTAGTTAGGCTATGAAAGTGAATAATATTACATAAAATACTATATGAATATATATAATTTTATGAATATACTTGTAAATTAACTCAAAAGTCTATAATTATATAAAAATAAGCAATAAATTCACCAAATTAAAAAGAAAACATATCCTAAATATTAGTAACATAAGTAAAACATTAGTACATAAATATGATTGCTCATTACGTATATAATTTGTATAAGATATATACCTGTATATTAACAAAATCATTAAATGCTAATATAAAACATAAAAATACCTTAAAAGATCATCTAAAAATTATCCAAAAATAGGATAACGACCTGGATTTAGTAGAAATTAACATGCAATAACTTAAAAATTATAAACAGCTGCATCAAAAGCAAGTCAATTAAAAACTGACACCTTCTACTTAAACTTTTTCATATGTAATTAAGAAAAAAATTACTTAATCACTAAGAAAAATTCCAACCATCCCTAGAAACTATAAATAAGACTTAAGAAATCATTTCAAACATTTTAGAACCTAAGACACTCAAAGAAAACTCGAGAAAAAAATGTAGAAAAAATAGAAAATAAAATAATAAAAACAGGATAGGTATCGCCTTATGCTCATTCCCAACCCAAACAGTGATATATTGTGGAGCCCCACTAGACCCAGATAGATCACCACCCATCTAGCCTTGCCGACAACTACCCATTTGCCAATGGTGGCCGGAGCTCTAACAAACCTAAGTTCTAAAAATCTATCATGTTTTTTCCTTATTTTCTAAACATACTAAATGAATTAGGAAAAATATGAAAAAAATATTTCTAAGTTATTTTAAATATATACTTTCATATGGTAAAATTAATTTGATAAAATTTTAATTATTCTATATGTATCCTTAAGAAACGTTACTATTCATCTAAATTTTCAAATCGAAAATAAATATATCAAATGATATTATTTAAGGCTCAAAATCTTTCTGTAGTTTGATGCTATGTACCCTCATTTTTATTTTATACATGTATAATATTTTTTGTATTCTTAGCCCTAAAAATATCTAAAATAGGCATTTTCAACAATAATTTAGTTTTTATAGAAATAATTAATGAAATTCACATGTAATAACTTTTAGACACTTATAATGAAAGTAGGATAAGTTAGAATTTATTTTGAATAAAAATAATATTATTTTCCTAATTAACCATAATTTAAGGGTAAAAATATAATTTTATATATATAGGAGATAAACCCGATCGCATGAAAGTTGTTGATTAAATTCTATATAACTTTCTGAGTTTATAGGAATTTTCATAGAAATATTTGATGATCTGTGTTATTTATTATGAATTTTTCTAGTTAAATAACTTAAATTGATAATTGGGATATTTATTTAATAATAATAGATTAAAATATGTTAATTGTTTGACTAAATCATGATTAAGCATATTTTGATCAAGTATGATTACCCATTCTTTTTGTTGTATCTCATAATATTATGAGCATAGGGTTATGATATATATACGCTAGGGGTAGATAATATATGATTTATCTCAAAATAATCTAAAAATATATCTTATTCATATACTACAATACTAATGTGATATTACTAGCTATGTGAATTTATTTATATACTGGGGTTAAAAATAGCCTTTAGGAATTATCTTCTTAACAAAACACTTAATATGTATCGTCAAGTTCAAATAAACTTCACGATATTGACTTTATTAAAATTAGATAACTTTAGATAGTAAAATATGTATTTTTTATTATATTATGGAAAATATTGTCTTATGATAGCCTTTCCGTAATTGAAATGTAATTTGACTAATAAAATGTATGTTTTGATGTAATTGAAACAATATACTATGAGTAGTGGTAAAATTATGTATATCTATTAATATTAAATAATTTAATATAACCTATATGATAAACTTAAAGTGTATGTGTGTGTCTATATATATATATATAAGAAACTCTATTAAATAACAATATAAGTTGTATCTCAACTAAGTTATATAATAATATGAAGAACTAGATAAAACCTTAATGTTTTTGTAAATCTTACGAAAACTAAAGTTAGGTTTTAGTACATATAGGACTTTTAAGTAAATGGAACCCTAACGTTACAGACTTGCTAGAGTGAGCTTCAGTACAAGTAAGTGGAATATGTGAAAATTGGCGTATATGCTCACTTGTGGTTATAAGCAGTTATATATGCATATGCTATGCTTATGCTTGGTTACTAAGATGCCGATTAGTAGTTGAGCTACATGTTTTGCTATGTTGATTGATCTTGTTTGATGTGTTATGAATTGGTTGATCACCCTTTATTGGACTAATTAAAACATGAACTAAAACTATAAACGGACATGCATCATATCCCATTAAGGGATGGTTAGGTTTCCTTAGCTAAATTTGATGCCTTCGATGAGGTGTAGTGAATTGGCCTTTCCCCACCATTAGTCAAACTAAATTACATGAGAGGAGGTTAGGGCGAGGTTAGGGTTATTAGGTTCAAAGGTAGTCATGGGTGAAGTAGCAGTCTCCATTGCATAAGATCGAAATTAATTATGAGAGGCCCTTATGGCCTTTATGATTAGCACTATGGTTGTCATATCATAACTTCTCAACTTAGGTTAGAGTAGATGAAATTTCTTTATTCATGCATTGCATGTAATAATTGCTTAGTAGCTTGGTTATATTATTCAACTTATATATGCTTTTTGCCTCCTACCCCTTTTTAAGCTATGGTTTATTCACGCCCCTATAGATTTGCTTATAGGTTCTTAGTAACTATGTCGCATAATGATCATCTCCAAGTGTGCAAAAGGATATATTCGGGCTTGAGTGAGAAGGAACTATGTTTTAGAACTTTTTATTTTGTTTTTGTAGGATTAACTAGATCATTTAAGCGATTTAGTTAAATTCCTACCTTTGAGTCATAGTACGTATTGGTGCACTTTTATAAACACTCTATACTTAACTTGTAAACCCCAGAATTTTAGCTTTCTAAGTATAGAATCAAACGCTTAAACTGTAGATGATTTCCTAAAGTCAATAGAGCCAGTGAGATTTAAAACTGATTAAAATCTCAATTTAAAGCCTAAAGTGAATATGAAAAACCTTAAATTATCAATTGAACCTTTAATCGCATACAAAAACCTAAAACCTCAAATATATGTAACTGCAAAAGTTAATCTTGAACCTCATCAAAAACCTAAGATAACAATCAAAGATTTAATTGTGTATGAAAATGTTAATCCCTAAATATGTAAAAACACTAGAGATTGTACCCAGAAATAATAAGAACCCTAAAACTATAACTTTAAGAATATAAAAGCATTAATTCACCATAATTTATTCTAAAACCCTAAGTAATAATATATCATCCATATTTGGCTATTTCATTGGTAAATGATTAAAGATAACTTTCAATCACTCATAAATACATACAATACTAAAGCAATCAATTAGAAACTAAGATATTATATCATATATCACATTCATTTTCTAAGTATATAACTAGGTTAGTATTATATAGAGTTAAGAATTTAGTTGATGCTTATATTGCATATAGTAGGTATTAGTACTCTAAAGGATACTTTTCATGACAGTTACATAAAGAAGCATACCAAATGATGTTTCTACAATATAAATACTTAGAGAAAGATCTCATTACCTATTTTTACTAATTATTTCAATAAACCCCACATTTCCTTAATTTTCTTCTTGATTTTTCTTAATTACTTCATTATGAGCATTCAAATTACATGCAACTCTAAGAGAGTTAACTAAGTCAACATTTGACTAAGTCAAAGGTTGACAAAGTCAACAAATGTCATTATCATCTAGAATTCTCTCCTCATTTCTAATGATTTCTTTTCTTTTCTTTTGGATTTCTCTTCCCTTTTTTTTTTTTTTTTGCCATTCACTTATTTCCCTTTCCTAGACCCCACTTGTTTTCCTTTTCAAAAAAAAAAAAAAAAGAACACAAAACAAAGTCCCTTTCTTCTTCTCCGTTCCTAACCGTATCTTCCCTTTCCCTTTCACTCTTCTTTACTTTTCAACTTTGCATCCATATTCAAGAGCAAATTAAGGTATGTTCTTATGTTATTATGTCTTGCTTCATATTATTTGCTAGTTAGATAAAGGGTTAGGTTAGGTTAAGTAGTTATGTGTTGTCTATCTATATGTTGATTAAGGCTTAAAGTTTCAATCTTTATGTGTAGAGGTAGAGGAATCTTTAGATAATGGAAGAAGATGCATGTGTACATGTTTTTAAGTATATGTACATAAGGGTATACTAGAAATATACATGTATAAAGACCCTTGTACATAAATATTCATTATGTACATAACCTAAACTATGTACATAACCTAAACTAAGGCATATACTAACTATTCATACATATACCATGCTAAATATACCCTTAAAATACAAAAAGATGAAATTTAAGAAGCTTTCTTAAGAGGGTAAATAAGGCATATGAAAATACGTATAAAAATATATATGCCATAGTATGTATATATGGATATATGTATTAGTATATGTATAACTATATAAGTATACATATTAGTATGTTAGAAGTACAGGTATGTATATAACATATGTATGAGTACATAAGAATATACATACATAAGGATATATATATATATATTTATATGTAATGAATGATTGCATAAGCCATGACATCATCAAATGATTACATAAGCCATGACATAAGTAAATGATGACAAAAGCGATTAATGATGCAAGCAATAACATAAGTATAGGTTTATAAAATAAAAGATAAGAAGAGTACATAAGAATTAGGTACACGAATTAGTAAACCCTAATATACTTCCTACATTGAATTAAACTTAATCAAGTATGAGAATTAGTAATACTAATGTAAAATTCCCTAATTGTAAGAATCTAATGGTTAATTAAATCATTAAATACTAGAATAGGATATAAACATTAGAAATGAGAATAATTAAGCTTCAATGAGTTAAAATTTTAATAAATTTAGCCCATATCTAAAACATGGGTCTTAGCGTCCAAAATGGACATTACTTGTGAACATACGTTCGAAAACGATGAAAAATGACTATAAGTTCCCAAATATCGGAATTAGAATGAAAAATTTACTAAATATATAAAGGAAGTCTCATAACTTACTAATATAAGAAAATGGTTACTATTAACCCCATTGAGTATGGTAAACCCTATATACATTATACTTGGGTTATATTGAGGGAAACTAGATAAACTACAATAGACTTTTAGTTAACTAAGGAGTCTGACTTCTCATAATACTTATAAGTTTTACTATTTTAATTTAGGCGTTCAATATCGAGTTTTGGAAACCCCAAAGGCTTGGAGAATGAGAAATAATCCAAGTGAGGGAGTTCTAATGACTTGTTACTTGCTTGTACGTCTTACTTGTATGAGGTTTTGTTGCTTGCTGTTGCTTGTATGTCTAAATGATTGCTTTGCTTATTTGCTATCATCTGTATGATCACCTTTTTAAATTGATAAATATAAGTATTAGACCAAAATAACTAATTATACTCATCGCATGTCTATGACCCGATGAAGGTATAAATGGAGAGTGCTAGCTTTGCAAAAATCTTAAGAAAAGTGGTTTTGGAAAAAAAGCTTTTCTACTGTTAAACATATTTTTGTATGATCTCTATAAGAGCTCGTGGAGCCATAAATAATATTTTAACGTTAAGGCAAAGCTAGCATGGGATCTCTAATTGATAGAAAGAGGACTTACTTTATTATGCCTGTAAGGCCTTGGATAATTTTCATTGTGAGAGGACTCGCATGTTTATGCCCAAGGAGCCTTAGATGGTGGATGGTCCTAGTTTAGGATCCACCTATTTGGATTGGAACTCTTTTCTCGACTAGGGTATTAGTCGAGTATTGCCTAGAGGGGTGGTGCCCCTAGGCAGCCTTATGCGAATAAGTTAAGATGCCCATGTACGAGTAAGTACAGGAGATAATCGAAGTGTAAACGACGTAATTCTGCACCTTCCATAGTTTCGGACTCCTAGAGATGTGTTGCGTGCATTCATCATGCCTGCATTCATTTTGTATGTAAATAGCTTACTTGTATATGTGATAATAATGTGTGATGACTTGCTTCAATGGTAGTGGTGAGGGACGAACTCACTGAGTTGTTTTATGCTCATTCCCCTTTAGTTTTGTTTGCAGGTTTACTTATGATTGGATTGGGATAAGTCTCGAGTGTTGAGTGCAAGATGAAGATATGCATATTAGTATTAGAAGTAGTTGAGCACTCTTTAGATGATACATAAGCATCATTTATAGAATTTAATTCTTCTTATATAGATATATATATATATATATATATTTAATGTTAGTATATCATGTCTTATTATTTGGTAAGGGATATCGATTCTCTATGGTTATGAGGAATTGTGAGATATTAGATACCTATAGTTATTTATATTTATATGTTATGTTATGTTACAATAAATTAATTACTTGAAAATCAGTAATCTTAGTGATTTATTATTTAGAATCTTACAATCTTTGATTTGCAAGGCGGTTTTCATATTATGGGTACACATATATAATGAAAAATTTAAATAATCCTAATAGGCCCCCTTTAGAGTCTTGACATAATCTTATTGTAAATATAAGTTATATATATATATATATATAAACGTTGATATATTCATGGAACTATGAATGCTTTAGAGCAGTTTGTCGTATGATATTTGTATACATTAAGGTTTTATTAACAACTAAGCGAACAATTTTTGGCAAAAAATTAACATACACGATGGACTGTTACAATTTGAGTGTGTCTAAGAATGGTCTACTAAGTATAATGGGAAGCCCTATGTCCTTTTTCATTTCTAATACTATGAAGTTAATTAGAAACATAAATTTGTTTACTTTCACTAATACATTCTAAACAATACTCTTAGATATTTAATGTTTTAGTCAGCTAGTTGCAAAGTTACATGTGTCTGCTTGCATTCACTTAATCTAAGCTTCCTGAAGCACTAGAATCTATTAAAACTTTATCAAAACGAAAATTGATAATGGTGTAAGGAACAATAAAACTCCTTCAATCTCTTTATCTTTTAAGAAGCTAAGATAGATTATTTAATAGTATCATAGAGCACTCTCATGTTAACATAATAGGTTCTGCATCATCAATTTTCCTCTTCTTAGTCAACAACTGCTTCATGAATTTTGCATAAGATGGCATCTGCTAGATTGCCTTTGCAAAAGGAATGTTAATCTAAAGCTATTTAAATACATTAAGAAATTTTGCAAATTGGGCATCTAACTAATGCTGCTTCAGTCTCCCTGTAAGAGCATCCCCATCCATGGTCCTTAACATGAAACCTTATACCAAGAACCTCCTTTTTGAGGTTCTTGATAGATAGGGGTGAATTCTTATACTTCATGGGGTCCTCCATGAAGGACCTCGAAAAGTTATCCAATTGTTTTTTTGACAAAATAATGTTTACTTTAGCTAAATTATGGAATTTGTCTAGTGTCTTCTACATTTACTAGGAAAGTAGAATGCATTTACATTCAAAGTTCAATACATTGGCACCATTAGGAAATGACAATATTTAATTGTCCATTTCTTGGGGGAAAAAATTCAATTATTCTTTCATTGGCAA
Organism: Lumnitzera racemosa; assembly: GCA_024138005.1. Taxonomy (NCBI): domain Eukaryota; kingdom Viridiplantae; phylum Streptophyta; class Magnoliopsida; order Myrtales; family Combretaceae; genus Lumnitzera; species Lumnitzera racemosa. The sequence continues at coordinate 31,334,763 of JAMXBC010000011.1, forward strand.
AAAAAAAAAAAAATCAAAGGTCCATTCCTTATGTGATAAATTGAAGAGTTTAGTGGATGGGTATATTTTCATAGCATAGAATGGCATTGAAGAAAAATTTCCTATATTATTTTTTTCTTTTTTAATTTAATTTTTTGATAATAAATTCATTAATAATTTACATTGTTGAAAGAACATTAAGATGTTATTTCAAAATAATTGGTGTGAGACATATAAAAAGATAAAAGGAAATAATAAAAACTTCTTTTTAAGGACCCCAAATAAAGTGAAGAGGTCCTTAAGGAGGATAGACTGTTAAGCTGCTAATGTAGAATCTTAAGAACTTTGAAGAGGTCCTCATGAGTAGGGATACTCTAAAAGGATTGAGATGAACATATGGTTTCACCTTTAGTGTCTTAAAATCTGATTCCTCTAATTTTTTTTCTTACCTTTATTACTTTATACAATCTCTACCTTACTATCAAGCTTCTACTCTTCCTTACCACTCTCTTCCTACTATTTACCAATCCTCAACATAATAGCATTAACACTCTTAGGATTCTTTTCAATATTATTAGGCAAAGACCCTTAAGGTCTATTGCTTAGTTATTGTGACATTTAACCTAATTGGGTCTCTAAGTTTCAAATGCTAGTTTGCTGATTCTATAACACAGTACCGGTTTTTTGCATGTAACTTACCATAATCTCCTCTAATGATTGCTTTAGCTAAGGTGATGCATTATGATTCATTACTTGATTCTGAAATCTTGGTGGCAGTCTCAATGATTGTTCTCATTTCTCCATGAAAGATTGAGATGATTTTGCCAACGAAGATTATAGGTGTTTGAATATGGTCCTTGGTTACCTCTCTTAAAATTGTTAAAAAAACTAACTTGTTCAAGCGCTTCACTTAATCATGTAGCAAATGGGTTTCCAACTAAACACTTATTATTAGCATGTAGACCTACACATAACTCATAAGGAACAATTGGGTTAGCATTAAAAGAATTAGATGTAGTGAGTTTACTTACCTATGTAGCAAGTGCTACAACTTAAGTTGTTAATCCAGATAATATATCCATCTTATTCACTACTAGAAGTCTAAGTCTTGCTATCTCATTGTTGCCATCTATAAGCATTAGAAGCCATCTCCTCAATCAATTCATACACTTGCTTATATGACTTACTCATAAGTGTAACCCCTATTGCAGCATCTAATAATGATCTAAATGTATCTCCCAAACCATCATAAAAGATTAGGACAATAAGCTAAGTGGGTAGTCCATGATGTGGACACTTTCTAAGTGTTTCTTTTTGTCTCTCATAGGCATCATAAAGTGACTCTCCCTTTATCTAAACAAAATTAGTGATATCATTTCTATGTTTTGTAGTTTTTGTAGGTTGAAACAATTTTGATAGAAATTTTTGAGAAAGATAGTCTCAATTGGTTATTGAATCTTGTGGAATTGAGTTCAACCAGCTTCTTGCTCTATTGCATAGAGAAAAATGGACAAAGCCTTAATTTGATGGCATCCTTAAATACACCATTATTATGGAAAGTGTTACAAATTTAGAGAAATACTATAATAAGTTCATTTGGATCCTCATGTAGTAATCCTCCAAATTGGTTTGCCTGAAACATCTAAATGAGAACGAGTTTAAGCTCAAAATTATTAGTTTGAATGGTTAATCTCCTAATACTTGAACCTCTAATATTATGAAACAGACTCGTAGATGAACACATAAACCCAATATCATACGTAACTAAAGAAGGTCGGTCGAAGTAGTAAGATGGCTCAAAATGTAAATGATAGTAGAGGGAGAGTAAGGTTTTCTATGCACTAACGATGGATATGATGCACCAATGCCCTACACAAACTTAAGTTAGAGTTGATATGATACATAAGTATGGCTGTAGGTCACTCATTACTAGTCTACATTTGAATGGGGTAGATAAGAGTATCTCAAGAGTAAGCAAGAGGACACTTAACTCAAGAGAAGGTGAAAAGTTCAATGTGTTCTTCTGTATATCTTTTTGTGATTGTTACATCATGTGACTATTTATAGTATCCAGTTAGGGCAAGCTCTACATTACAGATATTACAAAAATGAATTCCTATTTGCTAAATAAAAAGGAAAATACTTTATAGGGAAAACACATAATCGTATACAGAGAACATCATTTGTCAGAAAAGACAGTACGATTGTTAGAAAGGATAGCGTGCATATGTTTTTACTCTACAATTCTGACAGTATTATGATCAGAGCAGGGGTAGGCCTCTATTAAAGTCCGTTTGGCGTAAGAATTTTAGTACCCTGACTATTAGGGTAGGACTGGGGGTTGGCTTAAGGATGGCTCACAGTAGGGTTAGTCTTGGATGGTCAACTCCTGACAGTTATTAGCTCGGCCTTAGCACCGTTGAGATTGTTATATTTGGATTTGGCACTTAGATTACTGCATAACAGAGGGTTTAGTTGTTCAGCACATCAATTGGTAACCTCGGTAATATCTTGGATGGCATGGATAGCGAAGTTGTTTGATAGATTGGACTGGGGTAAGCATTGCTCCTCGGTGCTTAACTCACTTCGGACAGCTCGACGAACTACCTAAGAGAGTGATGCAAATCATAATCAAGAATAGATAAGGCTGATCACCGAATGGGTCTAAGCTTGTAGACAGCTCAAAAAGAGTTAATGGGGAAAGGTACAAAAAGGGTAAGAAATGAAGAATGAAAATAGGAAGCAAACCTACGAATAGCTCTAGAGGATATGACGTACCAATGGAACTTCTAAGGACTCACGACACAATTTGATATGACGTACGAATTGGTCTAATGTGGTTACTTGCCACTTAACATTGCTTAAGGGAAAGGATATGAGTAAAGCCGAGAGTAAACAAGCAGCATTTACGCAAGGAAGAAAGTACTTAAGTGTATTGAAGGTAAGCTGATCTTCTTATAACTATAACTACAGGGGTATTTATACTCGCAAATTAGAGCAACTTGCCTAAAGGGGAAAAGACAAAAAAGACATTTTCTAAAGAAGTAATGTTATATGATATAAAAGGGTAAAAATGAATATACAAGGAAAACAATCACTAGTACTATAGATTAAATGCATGATATAATACACATAGCGATGCCACATTGGTAAGGTTGTTAGTAGATGTGGATAAAAGGTACAGATGGATAGGTTTGTCTAAGTAAGGATGGCCTAATCAGTCCGGTCTTTCTCTCTTGGCTTCTCGGTAAGGAAGAGGTTGAGTAATTGGTTGACTAGGCAACAGAGATTAATTATTAACTCAACATACCACAAAATAATAGGCAGTCATAAGGTATGGCATTAGAGGTGGCTTGGTAAGGAGGTATTCGGCCTAGGCAGGGGTTGGTTGGAAAATAAGGATTTGTTGTGCCAACCCCTCTAGTCCTTGAGCTCACTTGTAGGTCAAGGGCCCCTAGCTTGACTCTTATCATTCCCTTTTGGTTGTTTAGAATTTGGGATCAAATCTGGATGGTATTCGCTCAGTTCTCTGTAAGGGTGATATAAACTGAGGTTAGCAATGTTGAAGGTATCAAAAACCCCATAGTCCTCAAGCAGTTTCAACCTGTAGGCATTGTCACTGATTTTTTAGAGGATTCTGAAAGGTCCTTCTGTTTTTTTAGATAATTTGTTTCTCCTTTTGTTTGAGAACCATTCCTTATTGAGGTGTAGTCATGTCAAGTCTCTTGGTTGAAATTGTTTTGCCGATTAACCCTTGGTCTTTTCATATATTCTTTTGGTAGCCTAGTTGATGTGTTGAGTGACCTTGTTATCGATGTGTTGAAAGGATTATGCCCTGGCTGAGGAATTGGGATCTTCTTACACGGGTGTAGGTACGAGGTGTAGTGAAGGGGTAACTCGGGATTGAACCTATGGACTACTTCAAAGGGGGTCTGCTTAGTGGTGTTATGTATGGTTTGGTTATAAGCAAACTCGACTACTAGCAGGCAGACGTCCCAATCAACTAAGTTCTTGCCGATTGTAGTTTTGAGTAGTGAACCCAAAGTACAATTAATCACCTCTATTTAGCCATCAATTTGGGGGTAATAAGAAGTACTAAAGAGTAATTTGATTCCTAGCCAACGCCATAGGTTTCTCCAAAAATGGCTTAAGAACTTTAGGTCTCTGTCAGAGACTACACTTCTCGGCATGCTATATATCCGCACAGTCTCCTATAAGAAAAGAGAATTAATAGTCGAAGTGTCGTTAGTTTTGGCGCATGCATGAAGTGTGCCATCTTATTGAACTGATCTACAATGACCATTATAGAATTTTTTCCTTGGGTAGTTTTCGGTAGTCTAAGAACTAAGTCTATGCTTAGTTCAGTCTATGGCCTTATTGGAATAAGTAGGGGCATCGCCTTCCTTTGTTCAGCTCGGCACTTAGCTTTTTTATAGATAGCACAGCTTTCAACCACTCAGTGTACAACTTTTCGTATTTTTGGCCAAAAGAATTGACCATTCACTAATTCACAGGTCCTTCTCTCTCCAAAATATCCAGAGAGTCCTCCTCTATAAGCTTCCCTAATTAATAATTCCCGTTGGGAACAAGTCAGTACGCACAGTTTTCCTCTTTAGAATAGATAGCCATCCTGCACATAATATTCGTCTACTGTTCTCTTATTTACGCATCTCAAAAATATTGATCCAAAGTATGGATCCTTAGAGTACTGTTCTTTGATACTTGCAAAACCAAACAGTTTGGTCTGCAATTCTGACAAGAGTACATGCCTCCTCAATAGGGCATTTGCAACTACATTGCTCTTTCCTCGCTTGTACTTGATTACAAAATTGAATCCTTCAAGAAATTCAACCCATCTCACCTACCGCTTGGACAACTTAGTCTGACTTTGGAGGTACTATAGTGACTTGTAGTCAGTATATATGACAAATTCTCTTGGAAGTAGATAATGCTAACATACTTGTAGTGCGCAGATTAGTGCCAAGAGCTCTTGATCATACACAGAGTAATTTAGCTAGGGTCCTCAAAGCTTCCTACTATAGAAGGCAATTTATTGGCCTTCCTGCATTAGGATAACGCCTATACCAATGTTTGACACATCGTACTCTAGCTTAAAAATTTTATCGAAGTCTGATAGCACTAACATTGAGGTGGAGGTGAAACTCTTCTTAATCTCAACAAAACTCCTCTCCTCCCTTTCTCCCCATTGAAAGTTGGTGTTTTTCTTCACTAATTTAGTTAGTGGCATGGCGAAGGTGCTTAAGTTCTTGATGAACCTTCAGTAAAACGAAGCCAGTCCATGGAAGCTTCTTACATCGGCATAAGTAGTAGGGGTCGACCATTTAACAATTGCTCAAATCTTCTTATCATCGACTTGCAAGCCTTCTCTATTAACTATATAGCCCAAGAATACCATTTTCTCTTAGCAGAAACAACATTTCTTCAAATTGCCAAATAGTATCTCGGCATGAAGGATATCTAAGACTATTATGATGTGTTCACAGTGACTCGACATGCCGGCATTATAGATCAAGATGTCATCGAAGTACACCATGACATACTTTTAGATGAGATGTCTCAGCACATGGTTCATAAGTCTCATGAAGGTACTCAAAGCATTCGATAAGTCGAAGGGCATAACCATCCACTTGTATAGTTCATGTTGAGTCTTGAATGCAGTCTTCCACTTGTCTCCTGGCCTCATGTAGATTTGATGGTAACTAGAATTGAGATCAATCTTGCTAAAAATTTTGGCTCCACTCAATTCATCCAACTTATCTTCTAGCCTCAATATCGGATACTTGTATTTGATCGTGATTTTGTTTTATGGATCGGCTATTAATATAGATCTACTAGGTTCCATCCTTCTTCAATACTAGAAGTGCAGGTATAGTATAAGGATTGAGACTCTTTCTCACGCATTCTCTTTCCAATAACTCATTAACTTAACGATGAAGCTCAGAAGCCTGCTTGGGATTCATGCAATAAGCTAGCTTATTCGGTAGTATAGCATCGAGTACTAAGTCAATGCCATACTCAATGCCTCGGGTTGGGGGCAACCTTGCTAGAAACTGTTCTAGGAACAAGTCAGCATATTCATCTCTTGAGGTAAATCATTCCGCTTCTTCATTTCCAATAGTTGCCTAACCAACAAGAGGGTCGGCTCATTGGCGTTAATGGCCTCTCAAAGCTCGGCTTTACTCATCACTAAAGTCTTCTTCGATCTACGAGTAATTTTTTTCTGTAACTTATGAACTTCTCTTGGCAGCATTAGATTTAGCATGATCTTCCGATCATCCTTTTTGAGCATGTAGGTATTCTTGTAACTGTCGTGGATGACTCTTTTATCAAACAGCCACAATCTTCCTAACAACACTTAGGATGTGCACAAAGGCAGTACGTTGCAAAGAATTTGGTCGAAGTAATTACCGATAATGATTGGTAGTAGTTTTTTCCAAGTGACGTGTAAAGCTCCCTTCTCACTCAACTAGTATAACTTGTATGGCTTCGAGTGTACAACAGTTAACAACCGCAGTTTTGAAACGAGGTTGATTGACATTACATTGGTGTAGCTCCCACTATCCATGATGAGAGCGTACGTTTAATAATTTACCTTGTAGGTGATATGTAATAAGTTCTTTCTCTGCTCCTCCTCTTGTGAAGGTTCCATACGCGTAGTATATCAAACAATCATGAGTAACTAATCTAAGTCCTCAACATACACATCTTCGTTAATCAACTCATTCTCGGTAGGAACACCCTCCTCGGGTTCCTCATCCGTACTCTCTACGTCTAACTTCGGGATGTCTCCTTTGATGACCATTGTCCTTCGATTCGGGCATTGAGTAGCCATATGTCTAAACCCTTGACACTTAAAGCACTTGATCTGGCTGGTCTTCCTGCTGGACCCTTATCCCTTCTCATACGTTCTGGTCAGTGCTACATCTTCTGTTCAGCTTTTCTACTCGGCTCGAACATCAACCCTTTTACTTGGCTTGGTAATTAGCAAAGTTTGATGACTTGCCTATCCGAGTTAGCTAGTTGACATTCTGGTTGTTACTCGGCTCCTTCTATGCCTTTCTACTCGTTGGGCAATCCTAATAGCTTCATCCATTATGTCAAATTGTTGGAGCTCCACAATGTCTCGGATGTCTCCTCTCAACTTAGTGACAAATCTTAAGACTGTTCGGGCACATGGTTCCTGTACTTCACATCTTATCATAAGCATTTGGAATTCTTGAACATATTCATCAACAATCCAACCTCCTTATCCTAGTTCCTAAAGCCAAGTGAATGCATCTTAGAGATAAGTTTTCGATACAAATCGGTTTTTGAGCACTCTCTTCATCTTGAGCTGGGTGTTAATCTCTCGGTACCCCTCTCTTCTTCTCGTGGTTTGAAAATTCTTCCACTACATAGCGATATATTCAGAGAATTTAATAGTAGCAGTTTTCAATTTCTTATAATCCTCATATTGATAGTAATTGAATACATGCTCCACCTTTTCTTCCCAATTCAGGTACTCGTTAGCATTCCCAAATCCATTGAAACTTAGAATTCAAGGCTTCACATGATCGAATGCTCTAGAGACTTGTACACACTCCTCTTTAAAATATTCTTCTTTCTCTTCATCTAGCTCTCTCAGGTCTATCATTCACCTTACTCGTCTACTAACTCCTCTATCTCGAACTGGTTAAGTTGGGTTCTAACCTCTAATAGGTTCAGTAGCTTATGGAGTGTTTTATGTAGCCACAATGGGTCGATAAGACAGGGAATGAATAACTCGGGTCAAATCGACCAAGAGTTTAGCCACCTCATCAAGTCTCTCGTTGGTACTTTTGAGAATTCCCTGAGATTGTCGTTTATGGTGGACAATTCCACTATCATCACTAGAATTACATTCATACTTGGATCTATTATTTTTCCTCACAATTTGAAATTCAATCCAACATTTCAAAGAGTGAACAGCTAACAACATAGCAGTTAAGTGAACACAGTAACTTGCTTTGTTTCACATACACAAAACAGAGTATAATAAAATTCAAGAAGAACTAACTACAGCTTATACAAAACCTCCACTCTGATACTAACATGATGCGAACCATGACCAAGAATAGATTAGACCAGTCACTAAATGGGTCCAAGTTAACAGAAAGCTCAAAAATGGTTAATGGGGAAAAGTACGAAAAGGGTAAGAAATGAAGAATGAAAACAGTAAGCAAACCTACAAACAGGTTTAAAGGACATGACACACCAATGGAACTTTTGTGGACTCATGGCATAATTTGATATGACACACAAATTGGTCCAATGAGGTTACTTGCCACCTAACCTTGCTTAAGGGAAAGGATAAAAGTGATGCCGAGATTAAACAAGTAGAGTTTATGTGAGGAAGAAAGTATCAAGTGTATTGAAGGTAATTTGATCTTCTAACAACTACAAGTATAGGGGTATTTATACCCCACAAACTAGGGTAACTTGCCCAAAGGGGAAAAGATAAAAAGGACATTTTATAAAGAAGCAATGTTACATGATATAAAAGGTTAAAAATGAATATATAAGGACAATAATCACTGGTGTTACAGATTCTACAAATGATACAGTACAAGTGGTGATGCTGCATTAGCAAGATTGTTAGTAGATGTGGACAAAAAGTACGAACAAATAGGTTTGTCCAAGTAGGGATGGCCTAGTCAGTTCGGTCTTTCTCTCTCGGCTTCTTAACAAGGAAGAGGTTGAGTAATTGGTCGACTCGGCAATAAAGAGTAATCATTAACTTGGCATACCATACAATAATAAGCAGTCATAACGTACGACATTGAAGGTGACTCAGTAAGGAGGCATTCGGCCTCGATAGGGGTTAGTTAGAACATAAGGATTCATTATGCTAAACCCTTTAATCCTCGAGCTTAGCTATGGGTTAGGAGCCCCATATATTAACTCCCATCAAAGGGCCTTCGAGCTTGGGAGCATATAATTGGTCTTTGACCCCTATCATCCCTTTCCAGTTGTTTAAGATTTGGGATCAAATCTAGTTAAGCTCCAAGTTACTTATCTTAGGGAGTGTAAGGTTGGAGGTTGGCAATGTTAAAGGAGTCTGAGACTCTATATTCTTTGGGCAATTCAATCTTGTAAGCATTAGGGTTGATCTTTTCAAGCACTTAGAAAGATCCATCGACCCTAGGAGATAACTTGCTCTTCCTCAAGTTTAGGAATTATTCCTTGCTAAGGTGTATCCAAACTAAATAACCTAGTTGAATTCTCTATTCCTCTGTCCTCGGCTTCCCTTCTCAAGCTTAATATTAGCTCTACCTAGTCGCTCTATAGCCTTCTCATGTATGGCTTTGATGACCTTAACTTTCTTAACTATTTGTTGATCATCATTAAGCATTGGCTAGGGCACTTGGTCCAATGGTAGCTCGGGGTTAAACCTATAAGTGACCTCGAATGGGGACATGCTTATTACATTATGGGCGATCCTATTGTATGTGAACTTAATGATTGGTAGGCATAAATCCCAATCGGCCGTGTTTCGTCTGACAACAACCTGCAGCAAAGTACCTACGGTTCTATTGACAACTTTAGTTTATCCATCGGTTTGTGGGTGGTAGGACGTACTGTACATCAGCTTGGTTCTCATTTCCCTCCATAACGTCCTCCAAAAGTGGCTCATGAACTTGGGGTCTCAGTCTGAAACAATGGTCTTGGGAATTCCATGCAACTTGTTGACTTCTTGCAAGAAAAGAAAAAAGATAGCTGAAACGTCATTAGTTTTGGAATAAGGCACGAAATGTGCCATCTTACTACATCCATCCATAACCACCATGATGGAGTCCTTCCTTGGGGTTGTCCTTAGCAATCCTAACATGAAGTCCATGCTTAGTGGTTTGGTTAGGATCAGCAAGGGTTGGTAGTGTCCTTGCTTGGTTTGATTCTTTGCTTTTTGATAGGTCATATAAAATTCCAACATCAATTGGACATCTCTCTTCATCCTTAGCCAAAAGAATCTGGAGGATAATACCTCATAAGTTTAATGCTGGCCAAAGTGTCCTATTAATGCCCCTTTATGTTCCTGATGCATTAGCAGTTCTTACGTGGAACAAGTTAGGATACATAGCCTTCTCTTCTTGACTAACTATATGTCCTCCCTATGATAGTTGTCTAGTGTCCGTCCTTCCTCACAACGAGCGTAAAGAGGACCAAAGTGTAGGTCTCTAGCATATAAATTTTTGATGGTTGAAAAACCAAGTAGCTTTTCTACAGCTCAATCAAGATGGTATCGTCTCGATAGGGCGTCGACCACTATATTGTTCTTTTCGTTCTTGTATTTTACGACATAAGAAAAACCCTCCATGAACTCAACCCACTTGGCTTGCCTTTGGGACAACTTTGGTTGGCTCTTTAGATATCTCAAGGATTGATGATCGGTGTAGATTACAAACTCCTTAGGCAGTAGATAATGTTACTACACCGTTAGGGCTCAGATTAAGGAGTTGAACTCCTTATCGTAGACAGAATAGTTGAGTATAGCTTCTCAAAGTTTCATGCTAAATTAAGCAATAGGCTGACCTTCTTGCATCAGCAAAATACCTATGCCTAGTCTAGACACATCACACTCTACTTGAAATATTTTGTCGAAGCTTGATAGGGCTATAGTTAGCTTTTCCTTCACATCCGCAAAACTCCTCTCTTTCTTACCCTATCGGAATTTAACATTCTTTTTTTAGAGTTTAATGAGTGCGGCCACAATTGTACAGAAGTTCCTAATGAACGAAGATAAAACGAAGCCAGGCTATGGAAACTTCTCACATTGGTAAAATAGGTCAACTCGGGCCATTCTATGATCACTCGTATCTTCTCTTCATCAACTCAAATGCTACCTCCACTCACAACAAAACTCAAGAAGATCACCTTGGAATGGTAGAAGTCGTACTTCTTCAAATTGGTGTAGAGCTGTTCAACTCATAGTTTTGCAAGCAGTTGTCGGAGATGCTCCTAGTGAGTCTCTAAGTTAAGAATGTATACCAGAATGTCATTAAAATAAATTACGACAAACCTTCCTAGTAATTCTCGAAGCACATGATTCACAAGTCACATGAATGTGTTCGGCGCATTGGACAACCCAAATGGCATTACAAGCCATTTATATAAGCCATGTCATGTTTTGAATGTGGTCTTCCACTCATTGCCTTTACACATTCGAATTTGATGGTACCCAGCTTTAAGGTCAATCTAAGAGAACACTCTTGCTTTGCTTAATTCGTCTAGCATGTTACTAAGCCTAAGTATAGAGTACTTATACTTGATGGTAATTTGATTGATCACTCAGCTATCCATACATATCTTCTAAGATCCATTTTTCTTTGGCACTAATAAGGCTAGTATAACACAAGGGCTTAGGGACTCCCCATATAACCCTTCTTCATCAACTCATCCACTTGCCTCTGCAATTTGGTGGCCTATTTAGGATTCGGCTTATAGGTAGGCTTGTTTAGCAATGTGGCTCTTGGATGTAGGTCGATCGCATACTTGACACTTCAATTTGGGGTAGACCATTTGGTAGCTTTTCCTGAAACAGGTTAGAAAATTCTCCAGTAAGGTTTGCACTTAGGTTGGAAGCTCTCCCTCTTTGGGTCTCATCTCTAGAAGCCTCCTAACAAGCAAATAGGTCGGTTCCTCCAACTCTAGTTCTCTTTTCAGTTCGGTTCGAGTCAATACCAAAGCCTCCTTCTTCAGGGTTCGACTAAGCTAGGACTGCATGACCGTTACCTATTTGGCAGTCATGGGACTTAATTTCAACCTTCTCCTTTCATGCTCTACGAAACATGTGTTTCTCCTGTCGTCATATATAACTGCTTGGTTAAACATCCATGGTCGTCCAAGTAGAAGGTGGGACACACTCATAGGCAGTACATCACAAAGCATTTCATCTCAATACTTGCCAATACAAATCGATACAAGCACCTATTTGTTTAGTTATAGCGCTCCCTTATCATTGAGCCAATGAAGCTTATAAGGTTTCAGGTTGGGCATGGTTAGCAATTTTAGTTTTTGTTCCATAAATGCAGAGACTGCATTGGTGCAGCTTTCATTGTCAACGATCAGCATGCATAGTGATTCGTTCACCTTGCAACCAATATGGAAGAGATTTTCTCTCTGCTCATCTTCAAGCATAGGACTAATGCTCATTGTCCTTCCCAACACTAGAGTGATCGGCATGAAGTTGCCTTCCTCACTATAGATAACTTCCTCCTTGGACAGCTCAGTCTACCGATTCTCCTTCAACTCCTCTACTTCATCATCAGTACTATTAACCTCAATGGTTAGTATCTCGCCTCGAATCACCATTGTTCACTTGTTCGGACACTGAGCAGCCATGTGTCTAAATCCTTGGCATTTGAAACACTTGATTTCACTCGTCTTCCTCCTTTAACTCTAACCTTTGTCAAACTTCCTTGGGGGTTCCTTTTCTTCGGCTCGAGTAGTTAGAATGGGTCAGGTCTCAATAACCTTACTCAGTTCTGTTTACATAAGTTTGCTTGGAATAGTTCGGATACTTCCTAGTCAGCCAACAAGGGGTTAAATTCCTCCTAATCGATGCATTTCTATCCTCTAAGTGGCTTGGATCGTGTTATTAAGTGTTCTAACATCTAAGGTTCCCAAAATGTCCCCAATCTCATACCTTAATCCTCCAATGAACCGAGATACAATTCGTTCCTCTAACTTTATGACTTCGTATTAAATCATTAACTATTGAGCTTGAATTTTCGGTTTCTTTGATCTAATTTTCATCTCCCACTATCTATTTAATATTAAACCCTAGCCTATTTAATATTAATTCTTGATTAAAGAAACTGGAAAATTTCGATTCTTTTTTTAAATTAAAAAACTTTTGGAGTCACTACCCGACTGGAGTCTGGAAAAAGAAAAATCGTAATCAATTAAGTGGATTGACTATGATTTAGCTACCATTCTTTAATTTCAATTTGATAAAATTCCAAATACAGGTGCTAACCTATTAAACCATAATGGGTATCACTTTCTATATTTTGAAATTAGGTTTATTCATCAAAATTATCCTTTTTTAATATTTTTGATAAAAATAAAAACCAAAAGAAAATTATAAAGAGCATAAGTTTCTACAAATTTTAATATCGCCCCAAAGGTATCTATATATCTGTTAGTCGGGATCAAACAATTGTAATTTTTTTAAAAAACTTTAGTGTGTTAGTTTATTTTAATTTTTAAATCGACTAGATTTACATTCTTTAACCGATTTAATTTATTAATAAAAAATCTAAAAGATTCCTTAATTCTTGAGTGATTTTATTTTTTAAAAAATATAAAAGTCCTAAAATTTTTTAGAGGATTTATTATTATTAATTTTTATTTTAAAAATTTTCTATGTGATGAATCTTTAAAAAAAAACTAATCCTAAAAAATAACCAATCCTAACAACCCCTAAATTAATATATATAACTATTTACGAAAAAAAAATTCATATAATATACTTATACAAAAACTAATACTAAAACCCATATACTAACATATTCATATATTATATATTATGTGCATTAATAGATAACATAAAACTAAAATTAACAGTCCCTTATCTAATATTTATATATCTTCATATCTATCTCACTATTATTTAAATCAACCTTTACTTAAATCCATGTTAAAACTAATGCTAAAGAAGTTTCCTTAACTATTATATATAAACTATACTAAATTACTTAAAGTTCTAATAATAATATAATATAATGATAAATAAATGAAAAAAAACTCCTAATATATACATGTCTTATATAAACCACATTATATGACCAAGGATCTATTAATATAATAATAAAATATATAAATAAAATAATAATAAATAAAATAAAATAAAATTTGAAGAAACCGAACCTTAGTTGTTGTTCGGTTAGGAGCTCGGCAAAAACCAATTGTGTGCTATTGCAATTGTTGCGGTGAGTTGTACGTGGATTAGCAGTGGCATTTGGTGTTGCGGTCAGGTTGGAGATGGTCAGAGAGGGTGCTATCCATGGATGTGAAGTCAGTGTGTTGTATGTGTTGTTGCTGTTGTATCTTGAAGGCGTGTGATAACAGCGTTAAGTTGAGTCAAGTTGTTATGGATTAGGTCGTATGACTATCAACTGTACGTATTATGTCTGTTGGGTATCGATTGCTATTATACATATGTGTGAATTAGTGTCGCTTGGGTGGGGGTATGTAGCGTTGGGTATTGTGGTGATGGGTAGATGAAATTAGGGTTGAGATCAGGTTGGGGTCTAGGTCGATTGATGGTTCTAGCTAGGTTCGTTAGTGTGAGCACATGGGATGTTAGTGGCCGTAAGTTGGTTGAGTGGTTAGTAACTTACATGTTGTTGTTTGGTTACGTGGATGGTTCAGGGTTGATTGCTTGACAGTGGGTAATGCAGTAGTCTCAGTGTCTTAGGGCACTAGGTGTTTGTTATGCGCAATCGTCATGTATAGATGTGCAGTGTATGCATTAAGTGGCTGCATGAGTTGTTACACTAGTGTGTTTGGCAAAATGTGCCGTAGTAGCATGGTTCAAGCAAGTGTCTATGGCCTACTCATCTTACAAGCAATAGACATGTAGCGTGCTAATTGTATAGTATAGCTATGTGTGTGCAAGTAGGCTTATCATTGGGGTTGGGAATTTTAGTTGATTAAAGATGAAAGTATAGGATGTTTAGGGTCGTGTCTGCTACATGTTTGTTTATTGTTGTTGGGTTTGGAGTCGAGAGAAGGGGAGCAGGCTATGTGAGTAAGAGTTTGTAGGGAGTTAGCTTGGGAGGTGGGTTGAGGATAGGGAATTTGCCGCTATTCATGGAAGGGTTTAGAGTGCAAGAGAGGTGTTTGTTGCTGCGTGAACATCAATGGGCAATTGGAATGGAATCAAATTGATTGAAAATTGTTTTTCTTTTAGTGAGTTCTTAATTGTCTTCTTTTATGCCACGTACTTTGTATTTATAAAACCCAAAATGGACCATATTGAATCAAATCTATTATATTGATTTTAATTTGATTTGATAAAAAATAAATTACGTTTGAATAATTTATATTAATTCAAGTGTAATTTAATAAAAATCAAACTAGGTTTAAATCTTTTATATAAGCTCAACTTGTTTTTTGTTAAAAATAAAACACACATAAGTGCCTAGCGAGATTCGAATCCGTAACTTCAAGCTAACTTTATATCAATACTTCAATGCTTATCCGTTAGGCCGTTAGTTTATATCTTGTGTTTTATTACAAGTAAATTGTACTTAAGCTATACGACTTTTTAAAATATAATTATTTAAACATAACTAAAACTTTAAATGATTGACCCCTAAAATTATTTATTCCCTAAAACTCTAAAACTCTTTATAAATTTTCTTTTTTCATTTATTTCTTGTATTTTCTTCAATTTTAAATTTTTATTATATTATATATATTTTTGGAATTATGACCATATTAATAAAAAAAAAACTATAACTATTAGGGGCAAAAATTGAGTGTCTACAGCTGCCCTTTTTTGTGGTGAAGTTTGAGTAAAACTTTGTCAAAAAGACAAAAGAGATACCATTTTTGCCCCGAGATGACTATCATAAGGAACGCTATGACTAGCTTATTGAAGATTTGACAAAGAGAAGCTTAAAATGACGAATAGTAAAGGTAGCGCCCATGTAGGCTGGTAAGAACCCTAAACTGGATTATGAGAACTTGGTCATGCCCCTCATACGTTGACTATTAAGGCAAGCAAAACGCTCCTTAAGTTAGCTAAAGCTTTAAAAATTAATGAGAAAACATGACCGTGTCCTAATGAGCTGACTAACTAAGGTAAGCAAAACGCTCCTTGAGTTGGCTAATGCTCTAAACTGGATGGGATGGGTAAACATACTTAGATCTGACTAAAACCCTAAAAAAATTAGAAAACTTGGTTATGCCTCAGTAAGCTGACTTACCAAGGTAGGCAAAGTGCTTCTTAAGTTGGCTAAAGCCCTAAAAGAATGAAATGGGTAAGCATTCCTAGAGCTGGTTAAACCCTAAAAGAATGAGAAAACTTAGTTGTACCCTAATGAGCTGACTAACCAAGGCGAGCAAAGCGCTCCTTGAGCTGGCTAAAACCTTAAAAATGAAGAAAACTTGGTCATACCCTAATGAGCTGACTAACCAAGGTGGGTGAAGCGCTCATTGAGTTGGTTAAAGCCTTAAAAATTGAGAAAACTTGGTCGTGCCCCATTAAGCTGATTAACCAAGACAAGCAAAATGCTCCTTGAATTAGCTAAAGCCCTAAAATATAAGAAAACTTAGTTGTGTTCCAATGAGCTGACTAACTAAGGTAGGCCAAGCATTCCTTAAGCCAACTAAAGCCTTAAAAATTGAGAAAACTTGGTCATGCCCCAATGAGTTTACTAACCAAAACGAGCGAAGTGCTCCTTGAGTTGGCTAAGGCCCTAAAATTATAATGAGAAAACTTAGTCGTACCCTAATAAGCTGACTAACCATGATAGGTGAAATGCTCCTTGAGTTAGCTAAAGCCTTAAAAATCAAGAAAACTTGGCCGTACCTTAATGAACTAAGTAACTAAGATGGGCGAAGTACTTCTTGAGTTGGCTAGAGCCCTAAAAAATAAGAAAACTTGGTTATGCCCTAATAAGCTAACTAGCCAAGATAGGCGAAGCACTCCTTGAGCAGGCTAAGGTCCTAAACTGATAATGAGAAAACTTAGCCGTGCCCCAATGAGCTGACTAACCAAGATAGGTGAAGCACTCCTTGAGCTGGCTAGGGCCCTAAACTAATAATGAGAAAACTTGGTCATGCCCTAATGAGCTAACTAACCAAGATGAGCGAAGTGTTCCTTGAGCCAGCTAAGGCTCTAAACTAGATGAGATGGGTAAGCGCTTCTAAAGCTGGCTAAAACCTTAAAATAATGAGAAAACTTGGTCTTACTCTAATGAGTGGACTAACTAAGGCAGGCGAAGCGCTCCTTGAGCTGACTAAAGCCCTAAACTGAATGAGATGGGTAAGCACTCCTAGAGCTAGCTAAAACCCTAAAGAGTAAGAAAAGTTGGAATCGGGATAATGCCTCATGAGCTAGCTATATCCCTGAAAAGGAACGGGAGTCAAACAACATTCTATGAACCAACTGGAAGCCTAAGAAACTTTGGATTGGGACTGCACTCTATGAGCTGGCTAAATCCCGAAGAGACTATGATTTAGAAGGAACAGTTGGAAGCCTGTAAAACTTTAGATTAGGATTGCACTCTATAAGCTAGCTAGATCCTTAGAGTTTAAAAATTAAATCAAACTATCATCCTTAAGGAGAGAATAAATGCAAATGCAAATGCAATGTTAAAGCTCAGAACCACTTACTTAGCTTTAGCAATAGTTCCCAAACAGTTAAATCTTTTCTTGAGCAATCTGATTGCAACCAATGGTTTTGACCCTTTTTTCTTCTTCTTCTTCTTTTAATTTCTGCTTTCTTTTTTCTTTTTTCTCTTTTTCTTTCTTTTTCTTCTTCTTCTCTTTTTTTTTTCTTTTTCTCTTCTTTTTTTTTTATTTTGTTCTTTTTCTTTCCTCTTTTTTTTTTTTCCTTTCTGTCTCTTTCTTCTTCTCTTTTTTCTTTTAGGAAAGCAATTTAAGCCTGAAACAAATGCATGTACACTATACTTAAAGACACATTCAAGAAGGCGACTTTAACAAATGAAGCATCTTCATCTCTTGAGCAATGATGTCATGTCTTGAATTTCTAGTCCAACTTAATCAGTTTTCAATGTAAACTTCCTCCCTTAAGTGAGTTACTATTTATCTACCACCCATTACTCTTTATGAACATGGCCTTATCTTGAAAAATAGAAAACAAATCTTCCTTTTTAAGGGGATGAACCATAATAAAGTATTAAGAGAATGTTTATCAATTGATATCATTCCCAATTAAGTATTTATTTTTCTTATGTTTCTTATAAATAGGGTTTATTTAGATAAAGTAGGAAGTAGGGCCTTTTAATGGAATGAGAAAGGATCTAGAGATATTACCCACTGTCAATGACTACAAGAAATACCAACTTTGCATTTAGAAAATGAAAATGAGACTACAGTAATATTAAGATTGTTTGCATTTCATAATCTGAGAAAAAATTCTATTAATCTTTTAAGGATAGTATATCTTCAATGCATTCGCGTTTACTAGGTCTCTCAAGTCTAGACTATCCATTTGGGATAAAATCAAGGCTCTCCTAAGCAATACTTTCTTTACAATGTAAGGTCCTCTATAGTTTGGAGTAAACTTCCCTCTTGAGTCTTGTACATTAGGCAAAGTTTTCCTCAGTACCATGTCTCCTTCTTTAAAACTTTACGGCCATACTTTCTTATTAAAAGCTCTAGCCATTTTGTTGATGATAGCAGATGTTGTGGCACGAAGCTGCCATCCTCTTCTTGTCAATCAAATTCAATTGCTTGATTCATTTCTTTATCCAATTAGCCTCATCCAACTAAGCTCTCGACAATACCTTGAGAGATGGAATTTCGACTTCCATTGGTAGTATAGCCTCCATCCCATATACCAACAAGTAAGGGGTTTCCCCTATTTTGTTCTGATATAAGTTCAATAGGCCATGAATGCAAATAGTAACATTTCATGCCAATCTCGATATATGATAGCTATCTTCTTAATAATTCTTTTAATATTCTTGTTGGCCACTTCTATGGCTCCATTCATCTGAGGTCAATAAGGAATGGAATTTCAATGAATAATCTTGAACTATTAGCACAACTTTGACATCAATTTATTGTTCAGGTTCATACCATTATCAGTAATAACTGTCTCTAGTTAACTATATCGAGCTAGTATGTCTCTCTTAATAAACTTGACTACTACTCCCTTCATCACACTAAAGTAGGATAAGGCTTTGACCTACTTAGTAAAATAATCAATAGCCACCAGTATAAATTGGTACTCGTTAGGTGCCTTTAAAGTGATCAGGCCAATGATGTCCGTTCCCTACATAAAAAATGGCCACGATGCAGATAATGTATGCAATTCTTGAGGTGAGGCATTTACTTTATTTGCATAGATCTGGCATAAATGGCAATGTCTAACATGCTTAATGTTATTTCCTTCTATAGTCAACCAATAATATCTCGTCCTTATAATTTTCTTAGCGAGCATGTAGCCATTCATGTGAAGGCCACATACTCTCGCATGCACTTCTTTCATTAGCAACTCTACCTCTTTCTCGTCTACACATCATAAAAGCGTACCATCAAATGATCATTGGTACAAAGTAGACTCACTTATCGAGTACCAAGTAGCCAATCTTCTAATCATCTTCTTATCCTTCTTCTCGGCTTCTTTGGGGTATGTTCCATATTGTAAAAATGTTTTGATATCATGATACCAAGGCTTTTGGTAATGTGAACTTTCCATTGCCAAATAGAAAGCGGCTTTTCTTTAACTTCAATCTTAAGTGGCTGAATCTTTACTCCTCTTGATATTTGGATTATGGATGCCAAGGTAGCCAGGGCATCAGTGAATTGGTTCTAAACCCTTGGTACGTATACAAAGGTAATCTTTTTAAATTTAGCCATTAATTCGGCCAAGTGTTGGTAGTAAGGTACTAATTTAGGGTCTTTTGCCTTATACTCACCTTAAGCCTAGCCTATGATTAGTGAAGAATCTCCATACACCTCTAATTCCCGTATCTCCGTAAACAGTGCAATTTTAAGTCCTAAAATACATGCCTCATATTCTGCAATATTGTTAGTATATTGGAAAGCTAGTCTTATAGCCATTGAGAATTATGTACCTTTAAGGGATATCAGAATTGCCCCAACTCTACACCTACCAAATTAGCCGCTCCATCAAAAAAACATTTTCTAACCTAAGGATTTCTCAATTGATTCACTATCAAAATTATTTTTTGCCACCATGATACTTTCATCAGGAAACTCAACTTGTGCTTCTTGAAGGATATCTTCAGAGAGACTTTCTACTAATTGATTTACCAAGGCTTACCCCTTGATTAAGCTTTGGCTCATATACTTGATGTCGAATTCTAACAGCAACATTTGCTACTTCGAAACTCTTCCAATGAGGGCTGGCTTTTCTACTAAATACTTTAAGGGGTAATGTTGTGTTATTAACTCAATTTGGTAGTAAAGTGTATATTGTCTGAGTCGATGCATGACCCAAACCAATGCACGATAGGTTCTTTCAGCTTTCGAGTATTTTTGCTCCCCTTTTGTGAACTTCTTGCTCAAATGATAAATAACCCGCTCCTTCCCTTCTTCATACTTTTGACTAAGCACGAACTGCATGGATTCGAGTAATATGGTTAGGTATAAGAACAATGGCTTTTCAACCTTAGGAGCTACTAACAATGGTGGATTCATAAGGTATTCTTTAATTTTAGTGAAAGCCTCTTTACATTTCTCATCCCAATTATTCCTCACATTCTTTTTCAATTGCTTGAATAGAGGGCGGTATTTACCTATTAGCTGTTATATGAATTGAGCTATATAATATAAATGCCCTAATAACCCTCGTACTTCCTTGAGTGTACGTGAAGGAGGCATGTAAATTATAGCCTTAGCTTTATCAGGATCAACTTCGATACCCCTTTAGCTAATTATGAAACCCAACAATTTTCCTAATGTCACTCTAAAAGTGCACTTCTCTAGATTCAACTTCAACTGGAACTTCCTTAATATATTAAATAGCTTCCTTAGGTTTTCTAAGTGATCTTCCTCTTCCTTGGATTTTGCAATCATATCATCAATATACACTTTTATCTCTTTATGCATCATATCATGAAAGATTGCAACCATTACCCTCTGATATGTTGCCCCTGCATTTTTAAGCCCAAACGACATCACTTTATAGCAAAATGTACCCTAAGTGGTAACAAAAGTCATCTTAATCTTATCCTCTTCGAACATCTGAATCTGATTGTATCTCGAAAAACCATCCATAAATTAGAATAGATGATTTCCGGCTATGTTATCTACCAATACATTAATGTAAGGTAGTGGAAAGTTATCTTTAGGTGTTGCTTGGTTAAGATCTCGAAAGTTTACTTAGACTCTGACTTTCCCGTTCTTCTTTATTACTAGAACAATATTAGCTACCCATTCCGGATAATCTGACACCTCAATGAATCTAACTTCTAGTAGTTTCTTAACCTCCTCCTTGATTTTCAACAAGACGTCAGGTCGAAATCTCCTTAACTTTTTTTTTTAAGCTTAGCATCTTCTTGTGTAGGTAAATGATAGACTACAATCGACGAGTCTAACCTTAGCATATCCTCATATGAACAAGCAAACAAGTCTTAATATTTGGCTAACAATGTAATTGTTTCTATTTTTTGTTTCTCTTTTAGATTCCCTCCATTTTTAGATTCTTAGGATTATTTTCATCCCGCACATTAACTGTTTCAATCGGTTCATCAATAATAATTCTACCCAATTCATGTTTTTGCCATACCTCTTATATATTATTGTGGTCATTGACATAGTTCTTGATGACTAACCCAATAGGGCCGGAAGCAATATTGATATTCTCATTTTCAACTTGCGTAAGGTATTCCTGGTTTTCACTCGATTCATTGGATCTAAGCAAAGCACAGAGAGAAAAGTGTATGTAAGCAAAAGAGAATTGAAACACAATAAAGGAAAGAAATGAACTAAGATTTTATTGAATGAATGGAAGTGAATCACAAATGAGATAAAGGCCTAACTAATATTTTTGAACAGAAGGTTTAATAGTACATTAAGAACGATGACTATTGAAAATAAAAATTCAAAAAATACTAACTAAGGGTTACCCTTTACCCTAGGGAAGACCTATTATCTTTTGTCGGGATGGAGAACCAGTTATTCAATTGGTACTAGGACTTAGGTAAGCTTATTGATCTTCCATTAGTAGATTCCAAGGCTTGAGTTTTTATCCGTATGAATGTCTTAGCTAATGGTAGGAAGGTCATCAAGGCATGGTATAATTTATCACCTCTCTTGCCCCTCACTTATTTCTTCTAGAATTCTTCTATCGAGGTAAGGTTGTAGGTATCGTAGCTAAGGTTGTAGGTGTCGATCTAGCCTTCTTTGAATTCTATTCTTCTATCATTTTCTCTCTTAAGACCAGTAATCATGCTTACTTCTTCAAACATCTGTAAGCCCAACTCTTCTTGCCCTTCACTTCCTATATAGGTTATGGTCGTTTCCTTGGAAATTTCATAATCTTGATCTCCCAAAATTGTAATCACCTGGCCATTTGAGATAAGCTTCAACTTTTGGTGCAAGCTCAAAGGTATGGCTCCTATTGTGTGAATCCAAGGTCTTCCCAAGAGTAAGTTGAAAGATCTTGGAATGTCCATGACTTGGAATCAAATAGTGAAGTGTTGAGGGCTAATACTCACGAATAAATTTATCTCCTCTATAATCTCTCTTCTGGAACCATCAAAGGCCCTAACTGTCATAGAAGAAGGCCTAATTGTAGACGTATTGATACCCAGCAAATCTAAGGTGGCAAGTGGACAAACGTTTAGTGATGATCCATTATCAATAATTACTCTAGTAATGATTATATCGTTACACCTGACTATAATGAAAGTCGTGTGTTTATTCCCTTCTTCGCCTAACTCTTCTGTTGAAAAAGAAATTTAATCTATGGTGAGGACGGAATTAGTAACCAATGCCATCTTCTTAATTGGAATTTCACGAAGGACCTTTACCTCCTGTAAAGTGTGAAACAATGCTTCCCTGTGTGGTCTGATGTGATCAACAAGTTCATCAACAATATCTGTATTGGAGTCTCACTGAGTTGGTCCATGATGTTGTACTCATTCGACTTGATCATCTTAGTGAAGGCTAATAGCCCTTCGACATATTCGACCATTGTTTTATCATTTGATTCCTCCGGTACGGCCTTCCTCTCATGATCTTCTTGTGGGTGGTAAATCCTTCCTAATTGAGTAATCCCCCCTACCAGAGGACCTAGTTTCTCTTGATTTACCACATGATAGTTAAATGGAGTAGCCTTGTAATTTTTTTGTGCTAACGGTACATGAAATGTGTACCTCTTCGCTTTTAGAGCTTGCTCACTCATGTAGAACTTAAAAACCTTAGGCTTCTTATCTAAACTAATGACGTTGATGGTACAGTCATAAAAAATTATAGTAATCATGGGCCCATAGTTAAGTAGGGGATTATTGTTAACATTAGAAGCTAGGGCTTCTGTAAAATCTAACTGCACTATCCCTTCATCTATTAGGTCTTGAATTATGTTCCTCAGTCTCCAGTGTGAATTTGTCGAATGCCTTACTTACCCATAAAGATTCTTAACTTAAAACGGTCACTAGGAAGTTCATACCATGTCAAATTATTCTTTTACAACTTCTCGAAGACTTGACTTAAGGGAATTGATATTTTGGTAAACTGTCTAAAAGTCCTATTAACCTAAGGCTAGTCTTTGAATTGTTGTTGAGTCGAAGGAAGATTCATTTTAAAAGTGGCTTAAGTGTTTGGTCTAACATTTGAGTTTACCATGCCAACTGTAGATTCTTTAGGCTTGCTACCTACTGGTTTAGGACTAGACGATGAAACCAATAGCCTTCTATTTGCTAGCTCTTGAAGCTTGCCGGAGGAGATGACACTTTCGATCCTGTACCCTGCTATTACTACTTCAGCAAAATTGGACGAGGCTTGCTTGATGAGATGTGAGAATTGGGGCCTTTCCAAGGTGTTAATGAAAGCTGATGTGAGCTCTTTCTCGGTAATAGGAGTAGATATCCTTGAAGCTAAGGATCTCCACCTTTGAGCATACTCTTTGAACGACTCATTATTCTTTTTCCATAAGACAACTACATCCATCATAGTCAAGGCTACTTCTATATTGAACTTATATTTCTTATAAAAAAGCCCTAGCAAGTTTCTCCCATGTATTTATATGGTTCAGGTTGAGCTAGGCATACCAAGTTAAGGCTGGTCCCATCAGACTATCTTGAACATCTATACCATGAGTGGATCATATTCAACATATTTACCCATCTTCCTAACTTATTACTTGGTATGAAGCTTGGGCTGGCCCATCTCATTATACATTTCAAATTATGGTACCTTAAACTTCTCAGGGTAAGCTTTGATGTCATATGTAGAAAACTCAATGATCCCCACCTATTCAAATTCATCATAACCTACAAGCAATTTCATCTTCTCAGCTGTCTATTGCGTCAGTTTCTTTTCAGTTCTTTCAAGCTATCTGTGCTAGGCCCTTAGTTAGTCGATCTTGGGGTTGCATTTGCATCAGGTTTAAAAGACAGGTTAACTTTCAAATAAACTCCTTTTAACTTAAATGGGTCTTTTGGATATTTATGCTCTGCTTTAGGAGCCTACGTATTCTTCCCTTAATAGGCCTTGAAGCTTTTTTTATTAGCTGGTGCTGTAGCTTGCAGCAAAGAGATGTTATCTGCTAGGAAGCTCATTTGTTCTACCATCTTCCCTATAGCCCCTTCTATGGAATGGAACCTTAGCTCGGACGGATCACTGATCTCGGGCTTTCCGTCCTCTCCTTAAGTGGTGGTCATCTTAGTCTGTAAACATATTTTAATCATACTTCTCTGAATGACTTGATGTTTGGCAGCTATCTTGAGATTTTAACTAGTGAAAACTCAACAAAGGGATAGCATATATTACATTTTTCTAAAAAAAGGTTATTAAATATACGAATGCAAGATGTGCGGTATACAAATGCAATGAAAATTAAGAATTGGCAAGAGACCTTTGATGTAGCACAGCCTAACTAATTTTTATTAACTTTTGCAATTGTGAAGCTTTACAACACTTATTCTATTCAAAAAAGGAATCTTAAAGAAAGAAAACATTAAAAGAGCCTAAAATCTAAATTCTAATCTTCCTATGGCTAGTGAGCTCATCTTGCGTCTTTTTCCTCTTTCAAATCTTGGGAGCCTCCTCTTCTTTACCCTTAATCCTTTTCAACTATGCTTCTAATGCCTTTATCTTCTGATGATATTCCTTGTAACGGTTCTCTAGCTCTCACTCTCTTTTACTTGCTTTCTCAGGTTCAACTTCAACTTGGACTTCTTCCTTTTCCTTATTCTCTTCCATATTTTTTTAGTTTCTTTAACTAGTGATAAAGAAGTCCTTTGGTTGTTTAGCTCTTGCCTATTATCCTCGTGGTGGTAGGGGAGGCCTTTCTTATGTGCCAAAAGGCTTAGATGCTTAGGAGTTTGGCCACTTTGTTAGCTACAAACATGCTGGGGTTATGAAAGTCCAATTGGATAGCTTTTAATGATGGTTTGGGGGTCATGAATTCAATGAGTCCATTGGCCGAGATGTATCTGGTACAGAGGTTAAAGCTGATTAGGGGTACAGCCTTGAAATCTTCACATCTTCTTATCATTTCCTTGCTTGGAAACCATAGTAACTCTTCTACTTTCATACTCTGAAAGTATTGGACCTAGTGGCTAGTAGCTATGTCTTCTAGCAACTCAATTCTATCTTCAAAAGACTTGATGAGATCGTATTGCTAGGTAAACTCGACTCGATTGAAATCGAGTTGGCAACTCCTCATGTGATTGCGAACTTGGCTATAAGTAGAACCACACTAGTCTTCATATCTCCTTGTTTCTTCTTTTTGAGATGATTTAATGATCGAATTTACTCGACCAAGAGGGCCGGAACGTATGATTTCCCTTAGAAATTGGGTTACGATTTCTGCAACTCTGAAGTGGACTTGGCATCTATCATTGGGAATAATATAGTGTTGAAGACCACCAAGATAAAGGCATTGACTCGGTGCTAGTGCCATGCTTCTAAGTTTATACAAAAAACGTCCTGTTTGTCTCTATGCTTCAGTTTAGTAGAAAACTAGTCCATGACACCCTCTAACCGAATGGTCCTTCCTTGATTTCGAACCCGGTTTATCTTTGTTTTTTTTATTCCCAACAACTTGCTGAAGATTTTTTGTGCTACAGCTTCTAAGTCCGAAGCATAGACATCATTTGTGATAGTAGGGGCCTATAACAATTGGGAGTATTCTTTTAAGGTTGGGCTTAGCTGATGCGGGCCCAAACAGAAACTGACGGACTCAGGTTCCCATAGGTGAACTAAAGCCCACACTAAAGTGATGTTCACAAGGATCTTCTACAGGGAGAGGATAGGCTCAATCTTGTCCTTAATAAACTCTTACTTATCTTAGCTAAAAAGTCGAAACCACATCTGAAGTAGTCTTTGAGACCAATGTAGTAGGTGGACATGGATTTCTTCAAGGGGCTCTTGACTTAATCTAGCCATGCCTACGTAAGAAAAATCAAACTTACAATCATAACCTATTCCAAACTTTACACAAAATCGTTACAAATTATTTATAGGGAAATATTACTACTATCACTTCACAATTGCCCTTATTCATTTCGGTTTGCCACATTATGGGTTCTTATGATTTTTGAAAAAAAAAATGTTTTTAAGTGATGCAATGAGTAGGTTCTAAGGGTCCTAAAGTTTTGCAACTACCATGTTTTTTCAAAGCAACGATTCTGTGGTTACATCTGAACTTGCATGAGGTAGCTTGATCGGCCTTAGAAGGTGGTTGCCCCACAACATTCGAAGCTTATACAATAGCCCCTCTTTAAGATAGCCTGGTTCTAACTGTATCTACCAGGCATTTATGATATAGAAAAATATGAAACAAAAATAAAAACCCCAAATTGATCCCCCCCTCCCCTACCTTCCCTAAATAAACTACAACAAAAAATTTTAGTATATAAAAATAAAGTAAACAATTAAAGAAACAATAACCAACTCAAGTTTCTATTATTATTATTATTTTGAAATAATAATCATAATTTTATCAAACTCTAGTAGCTAGCCCTCTTGATGACATTCCTCAGCAGAGTCATCAAATTGTCAAGTCTAAATTTTTGGTTTCTTTGATCTAATTTTCATTTCTCACTTTATGATTAATACTAAACCCTAACCCATTTAATATTAATCTTTGACTAGAGAAATTAGGAAGTTCCGGTTCTTTTTTTCTTTAATTAAAAAACTTTTAAAGTTGCCACCCCACTAAAGTTTAGAAAAAGAGAAGTCGTAATTAATTAGGTGAATTAACTACGATTTAGCTACTGATCTTCGATTTCAATTTGATAAAAACTAGAGAGTTCTAAATTCTGGGGCTAACCTATTAAACTCTAACGAGTACCATTTTTTATTTTTTGAAATTAGGTTTATTTATTAAAATTATCCTTTTTTAATATTTTTGAGAAAAATAAAAACCAAAAGAAAATAATAAATATATAAGTTTATACAAATTTTAACGTCGCCCTGAAGGTACCTGCGTACCAATTAGTTAGGATCAGACGATCGTAGTTTTTTTTAAAAACTTTAGTATGTTGGTTTATTTAATTTTTAAACCAATTGGATTTACATTTTTTAATCGATTTAATTTATTCAAAAAAAATCTAAAGGGTACTAATTCTTAAGTGATTTTATTAAAAAGAAAACTCTCTAAAAGTCCTAAAATTTTTTTAAAGGATTTTTTTATTGTTAATTTTTATTTTAAATGTGATGAATCTATAATAAAAAAAAAAAACTAATCCTAAAAATAACCAATCCTAACAACCCCTAAATTAATATATATAACTATCTACCAAAATAATAAAATAATTCATATAATAGACTTATACCAGAACTAATACTAAAACCCCTATACTAAGATATTCATATATTATATATTATATACACTAATAGATAACATAAAACTAAAATTAACAATCCCTTATCTAATATTTATATATCTTAATACCTATATAACTACTATTTAAATAAACCTTCACTTAAATCCATGTTAAAACTAATGCTAAAGAAGTTTCCCTAACTATTATATATAAACTATACTAAATTAATTAAAGTTCTAATAATAATGTAATATAATGATAAATAAATAAAAAAATCTCCTAATATATACATATCTTATATATACCACATTATATGATCAAGGATCTAATAATAGAATAATAAAATATATAAATAATAATAATAATAATAATAATAATAATAATAAATAAAATAAAAAAATTTGAAGAAACCGAACCTTAGTTGTTATTAGGTTAGGAGCTCGGTGAAAACCAATTTTATGTTGTTGCTATTGTTATGTTGGGTTATACGTACGGTCAATAGTAGCATTTGGCATTGCGGTTAGGTTAGAGATGATTGGAGAGGGTGCTATCCATAGATGTGAAGTTGGGATGATGTATGTGTTGTTGCTATCGTGTCTTGAACATGTATGACAATAGCATTGGGTTGAGTTAAGTTATTACGGATTGCGTCGTGTGCCTATCAGGTATGCGAGTTGTGCATGTCCGGTATCAGTTGCTATTGTGCGTATGTATAAATTGGTGTCATTGGGGTGGAGATCTATGGCATTAGGTGTTTTGGTGATGGGCAAATGAAATTGGGGTTGAGATCAGCTTGGGATCTGGTTCGATTGATAGTTTTAGCTGGGTTTATCAATGCAAGCATAGGGGATGTTAGTAGTCATTGTTTGGATGAGCGGTCAGTGACTTGCGTGCTGTTGTTTGGTTATGCGGATGGTTCTGGGTTGATTAGTTGACGGTAGGTGATGCAGTGGTCTTAGTAAGTTAGGGCACTAGGTGTTGGCTATGTGCATTCGTCGTGTGTGGATGTGCAATGTATGCGTCTAGTGGTTGCATGAGTTGCCGCACTAGTGTGTTTAGCAAAATGTACTGCAACAGTACGGTTCAGGTGTGTATCTATGGCATGCTCGTCTTGCGAGTAGTAGACATACAGTATGTTGATTGCATAGTACAACCGTATGTGTAAGAGTAGGCTTGTTGTTGGGCTTGGGAATTGTAGTCGATTAAAGATGGAAGTGTAAGCATTTGGGGTCATATTTGTTTATTATTGCTGGGTTTGGGGTCAAGAGAAAGGGAGCAGGGTGTGTAAGTAAGACTTTGTAGGGGGGGCTGGCTTAGGAAGTGGGTTGAAGATAGGGAATTTGCCGCTATTTGTTGAAGGGTCTGAAGTGCAAGTGATGGGAATCAAACTACGGGGCCCTTAACCTACAGTAGGGCTCGAGGATTAGAGGGGCTGGCACAATGAATCCTTATGTTCTAACCAACCCTTATCAGGGCTGAGCACTTCTTTGTTGAGTCACCTCTAATGCCATACCCTATGACTACCCATTGTCGTGTGATATGCCGAGTCAACGATTACTTTCTATTGCTGAGCTGACCAATTACTTGGCCTCTTCCTTACCAAGAAGTTGAGAGAGAAAGATAAACTAATTAGGCCATCTCTGCTCAGACAAACCCACGCATCCGTACTTTTTGTCCGCATCTCCTAATGACCTCGCCAATGCTGTATCGCTACATATACAGTATCACATGTAGAATCTGCAGCACTAATGATTATTTTTCTTGTATATTCATTTTTGCCCCTTTATAACATGTACATTGCCGTCCTTAGGAAACGTCCTTTTTGTTTTTTACCTTTTGGGCAAGTTGCTCTAGTTTGTGGGTATAAATACCTTTTGTACTTGTAGTTGTAAGACATTAGATAATCTTCAATACACTTTTGAGTTCCTTCTTTCCTAGGTAAATACTGTTGTTTATTCTCAGCATCACTCTTATCCTTTCTCTTAAGCAAAGTTATGTGGTGAGTAACCTCATTGGACCAATTCGTGTGTCACATCAAATTGTACTATGAGTCCTCAGAAATTCCATTAGTGCGTCATATCCTCTAGAGTTGCTCTTAGGTTTTGCTTCACCTTTTCATACCTTTCCCCATTGACTCTTTTCGAACATTTTGCAAGCTTAAACCCATTTAAAGACCAACCTTGTCTGTTTTTGGTCACGGTTCACATCATCTTGGTATCAGAGCGGAGGTTTTGTGTTAGCTATAGTTAGTTCTTCCTGAGTTCTATTATACTCTGTTTTTGTCTATTTGAAACAGAGTTAATTATTGAGTTCATTTGACTACGGTATTATTAGTTGTTTACTTTTTGAAGTGTTTGTTTAAATTCTGAATCTGTGAGGAAAAATAACAGACCCAAATATGAATGTTCGTACCGGTAATGATAGTAGAGTTGTCCATCATGGGCGTCAGTCTTAGGGAACTCCCAACAACACTGACGAGAGACTCGATGAGGTAGTTAACCTCCTGGTAGATCTGACCTAAGCTGTTCATATACTGTCTTATTGACCTACTAAGGCCATACAAAATACTCCACAAGCTGCTCAACCTATTAGAGGTCAAAACCCAACTTGACCATTTCGAGGTGAAGGAGTTGGTGGACGAGTAAGGAGAAGGATAAACTTGAGAGAGCTAGATGAGGAAGAAGAAGAGTATGTTGATGAGGAGCATGTACGAGTCCCTAGAGCATTCGACCATGTGAAGTTTCAGATTCTAAGTTTCAATGGGTTTGGGAATGTTGACGAGTACCTGGATTGGGAAGAGAAGGTCAAGCGTGTATTTGATTATCACCAATATGAGGATTATGAGAAAGTGAGGATTGCTACTGTTAAATTTTCTAAATATGTTGCCATGTGGTGGAATAATTTTTAGACCATGAGAAGAAGAGAGGGGTACCGAAAGATTAATACTTAACTCGAGATGAAGAGGGTGCTTAAAAACAGATTCGTGTAGGAAACATATCTCCAAGATAGTTTCATATGGCTTCAAGAGCTGAGACAATTAGGTTGAACAGTTGATGAATATGTTTAAGAATTCCAAATTCTTATGATAAGATGCAAAGCAGAGGAACCACTTACCCAAATAGTTTCAAGGTTTGTCACTAGGTAAAGAGGAGACATCTTGATACGATGAATGAAGCTAATAGGATTACCCAACGGGTAGAAAGGCAAAGAAGAAGCCAAGTAGCAACTAAAGTGTGACTAGCTAACCAAGATAGGCAAGTAACCGAATACTGTCGAGTACCAAGCCAAGAAGTAGGATAGATGTCAAAGTCGAGTAGAAAAGCCAGTCTGAAGATCTAGTGTTGACCCAAATGTATGAGAAAGGGCAAGGGTTTGGTAGGAAGACTAGCTAGATCAAATGCTTCAACTACCAAGGGTTCGAACATATGGCTACTCAGTACCTGAACCAAAGGACAATAGTCACTAAAGGAGACACCCTGAAGTTAGACATAGAGAATACAAATGAGGAACCTGAGGAGGAAGAGGTTCTTACTGAGAATGAAAATATTGAGAAAGAGTTGATTGAGGAA
Source organism: Lumnitzera racemosa (assembly GCA_024138005.1). Classification (NCBI taxonomy): domain Eukaryota; kingdom Viridiplantae; phylum Streptophyta; class Magnoliopsida; order Myrtales; family Combretaceae; genus Lumnitzera; species Lumnitzera racemosa. The sequence goes on from JAMXBC010000011.1 coordinate 31,366,012, forward strand.
GATATGTATGCTAAGGACTTAAACCAACTACTCATGGTTGTTTGACGCATTATGAGCATGGAGCCCTCACGAGAGGAAGAGTAGTGAGAGAACTTATTTCATATCACCTACAAGGTGAATGAATAGACATGTGCCCTTATCATGGACAGTAGGAGTTGTACCAATCTGGCATCAGCTGACCTTATCTCAAAACTGTGGTTGCCAACTGTTGTACATTCGAAGCCATACAAATCGCAATGGTTAAGTGACAAGGGAGCATTACACATCACTCGGCAAGTACTACTGCCAATCACTATCGGTAATTACTTTAACCAGATTCTCTACGACATACTGCCTATGTGCACTTCTCACATGTTGCTAGGAAGACCTAGGCTGTTTGATAGGAGAGTCATCCATGACGGTTATAGGAATACCTACATGTTCAAGAAGGATGATCGGAAGATCACATTAAATCCGATGCTGCCAAGAGAAGCTCACAAGTTACAGACAAACTTGTTCGCAGATCAAAGAAGACTCTGGTGATGAGTAGAGCCCAACTTTAAGAGGCCATTAATGCCAATGAGCTAACCTTTCTATTGGTCAAGCAACTATTGGAAATGAAGGATCGGAATGAATTACCTTAAGAGATGAAGGAAATGTTGGATGAATATGCTAACCTATTCCTAGAACAGTTGCCCGCAGGGTTACCCTCAACCCGAGGCATAGAGTACTGCATTAACTTAGTACCTGGTACTGTATTGCCAAATAAGCTAGCTTATCGCATGAATCCTGAGCAGGCTTTTGAGCTTCAACGTCAAGTTAATGAGTTATTGGAAAGAAGACACGTGAGAGAGAGTCTCAGCCCTCATGTTGTGCCTACACTTCTAGTGCTAAAGAAGGATAGAACATGGCAGATGTATGTTGACAGCAATGTTGTGAACAAAATCATGATTAAATACATGTATCAGATCTTAAGACTAAAAGACATAGTGGATGAATAGAGTAGAGCCAAAATTTTTAACAAGATTGATCTTAAGTTTGGCTACCATCAAATTCGCATGAGGCTAAAAGACAAGTGGAAGACTGCATTCAAAACTTAACATGGGCTTTACGAGTGGATGGTCATGCCCTTCGGCTTATCGAATGCCCTAAGCACCTGCATGAGGGCTTATGAACAATTTGTTGAGATATCTCATCAAGAAGTGCGTCGTAGTGTACTTTGGCAACATCTTGATCTACAGTGCTGACATGCTAAGTCACTGTGAACATATTAGAGCAATCTTAGATATTCTCCGTACTAGGAGATTATTTAGCAACCTAAAGAAATGTTGTTTTTGCCAACATGAAGTGGTATTCTTGAGCTATGTAGTCAGTAGAGAAGGCTTGCGATTCGCTGATGAGAAGATTTGAGCAATTGTTGAATGGCCGACCCTGTTACTTGTGCCAATGTGAAAAGTTTTTATGGATTGGCTTGGTTTTACCAAAGGTTCATCAAGAACTTCAGTATTCTCACTGCACCACTTATTGAATTAACAAGGAAAAACATCGACTTCCGATAGAAAGAAAGGGAAGAGAAGAGTTTCACCGAGGCAAAGGAGAAGTTGACCTTTACCCCAATGTTACTACTCCTTGACTTTGACAAATTTTTTGAGCTAAAGTACGAGGCATCAAGCATTAGAGTAGGTGCTGTCTTGATGCAAGAAGGACAACTACTTGCCTTCCATAGTGAGAAGCTCTAAGGACCCTAGTTAAATTACTCCGTATATGATAAAGAACTCTTGGCACTAATCCGAGCACTGCAAATGTGGTAGCATTGTCTACTACTGAGAGAATTTGTCATATATATTGATCATAAGTCACTGCAATACTGCCGGAGTCATACAAAATTGTTTAAGTGGCAAGCGAGATCGGTTGAATTCCTTGAAGGATTCAATTTTATAATCAAGCATAAGCAAGGAAAGAGAAACATAGTTGCAAATACTCTATCAAGGAGGCATATGCTCTTATTAAAACTGTAGACCGGACTATTTGGTTTTGTAAATACCAAAGAATAGTACTCCAAGGATCCATACTTTAGACCAATAATTTCAAGATGTGTGGATGAGAGAATAATGGACAAGTATTATGTATACGATGGCTATTTGTTCCAAGGAGGAAAACCATACGTACCGACTTATTCCCTATGGGAATTATTAATTAGGGAAGCCTACAATAGAGGACTCTCCGAACATTTTAGAGAGAGAAGGACCTCTAAACTAGTGAATGGCTAATTCGTTTAGCCAAGAATGCAAAGAGATATGCACCAAGTGATCGAAAGCTATGCTACATACAAAAAGGCCAAGTACCGAGCTGAATAAGGGAAGACAATGGCTATACTTGTTCCGACGAAGTCATGGACTAAACTAAGCATAGACTTTGTTCTCAAACTGCTAAAAACTACCCGAGGAAAATATTCTGTGATGGTCGTTGTAGATCGGTTCAGTAAGATGGTACACTTTGTGCCTTACACCAAAACTAATGACGCTTCGACTATTACTTGTCTTTTCTTAGAGGAGATTGTGCAGATACATGGCATGCCGAAGAGTGTAGTCTTTGATAGAGACCCGAAGTTCTTAAGTCATTTCTAGAGAACTTTGTGGTGTCGGATGGGAACCAAATTACTTTTCAGTACCTCTTGTCACCCCCAAATGAATGGCCAAATAGAGATGGTTAATTGTACTTTGGGTTCACTACTTGAAGTTGTAGTCAACTAGAACTTAGTCAATTGGGATGTCTGCCTGACAGTAGTCTAGTTAGCTTACAATTGAATCGTACATGACACTACTAAGCAGACCCCCTTCGAAGTAGTCTGAATCCTAAGTTACCCCTCAACCATACCCCTATACCCATACCCATGCAAGAGGACTCCAACGCCTTAGATAGGGCATAATCCCTTCAATACATCTATGATAAGGGTACTCGGCACATCGACCAAGCTACCAGAAGAATACGTGAAAATACCAAGGGTCAATTATCAAAACAATTTCAATAGAGAGACTTAGAATGGCTATACCTCAAGAAGGAATGGTTCCCGAACAAAAGGAGAAACAAATTATTTGTAAAAATGAAAGGACTTTTCAGAATCCTTTAGAAAATTAGTGACAATGCCTAAAGATTGGAACTGCCTAAGGATTATGGGGTTTTTGACACCTTCAACATCGCTAACGTTAGTCCATATCACCTAGATGGAGAATTGAGCGAACACCATTCGGATTTGATCCTAAATCCAAAACAACCCCTAAGGAATAATGGGAATCAAGCTGCGAGGCCCCTGACTCATAACTGGGTCGAGGACAAGAAGGGTTGGTATGATGAATCCTTATGTTCCAACCAACCCTTACTGAAGCCGAGTACCTCCTTTTCGAGTCACCTCTAATGTCGTACCGTATGATCGCCCATTGTTATGTAGTATGCCGAGTTAACAATTACTCTCTATTGCCGAATCGACCAATTATTCGGCATCTTCCTTATCGAGAAGTCGAGAGAGAAAGCTAAACTGACTAGGCCATCCTTGGTTACGTAAACCTGCACGTCCATACTTTTGTCTGCATCTCTTAATGGCCTCACCAATGCCGCATTTCCACATGTACAATATCACATGTAAAATCTATAACACTAATGATTATTTTCCTTGTATATTCATTTTTGCCTCTTTATAACATGTACATTACCTTCCTTAGAAAATGTCCTTTTTGTCTTTCCCATTTTGGGCAAGTTGCCCTAGTTTGTAGGTATAAATACCTTTGTACTTGTAGTTATAAGACATCAAATAATCTTCAATACACTTTTGAGTACCTTCTTCCCTAAGTAAACACTATTGTTTATTTTTAGCATCACACTTATCCTTTCCCTTAAGCAAAGTTAGGTGGCGAGTAACCTCATTGAACCAATTCATGACACTTCGAATTGCACTATGAGTCCTTGGAAGTTTCATTGGCACATCATATCTTCTAGAGCAATTCCTAGGTTTTGCTTATTGTTTTCGTCCTTTGTTTTCACCCTTTCATACCTTTTCCCATTCACTCTTTTTGAGCTTTCTACAAGCTCAGACCTATTTAGCGACTGGTCTTGTCTGTTCTTGGTTACAATTCACATCATTAAGAGAGGTGTTTGTTGTTGTGTGAACATCAGTAGGGAATTGGAGTGGAATCCGATTGACTAAAAATTTTTTTTCTTTTAGCGAGTTCATAATTGTCTTCTTTTACACTATGCACTTTGCATTTATAAAACCCAAAACATATCATATCAAATCTAATCTATCTATTGATTTTAATCTGATTTGATAAAAATTAAATTAAAGCTAAATCATTTATATTAATTCAAATCCAATTTAATAAAAAAAAAAAACTAAATTTAAATTTTTTATAATGATTCAAGTCTGATTAGATTTGATTAGATGTGAATCCCATAAGTTTAACCCGTTTTTTATAAAAAATAAAACACACATAAGTGCCTAACGAGACTTGAACTTGTAACTTCAAGCTAACTCCATATCAATACTCTAATACTTATCCGTTAAGCCATTAGCTTGTATCTTGAGTTTTATTATAATTAAATTGTACTTAAGCCACACGATTTCTAAAATAATTATTTGAACCGAAATAAATAAAAAGGAAAATATTTTACAAGGAAAACACAAAATCATATACAAAGAACATCATCTGTTAGAAAGGACAATACGGTTGTTAGAAAGGACAACGCGTGTGTGTTTTACTCTATGATTCTAGCAATATTATGATCCGAGCAAGGTTGGGCCTCTATTCAGGTCTGTTTGGCATAAGAAGTTTTGCAACCTAACTATCGAAGCTAAATTGAGGTTAGCTTAAAGATGGCTCATAACAAGGTTGATCTCAAATGGTCTGCTCCTGACAGTTATCAGCTCGACCTTAATATTGTGGAGATTGTTGTATTTAGATTTGGCGCTTAGACTACAGCAAAGTGGAGGGTTCTGTTCTTTGGCACATCTGCTAGTCACCTTGGCAATATCTTGGATGGCATAGAGAGCAAAGTAGCTCAGTAGATCAAACTAGGGCAAGCACTACTCCTCAGCACTTAACTCATCTAAACAGCTCGACAAACCACCTAAGAGAGCCTTCGAGCTCAAGAACATGTAATCAGTGCTTAATCCCTATTACAGTAGGTACCGTATACTCTTATAAAGCTCTTCCATTCAATAATAAAGGGTGAATGGAGTATTGTTCCCACGAGGATTAAATCAAGTATAAGACTAGTATCAATTCTACTATTATCTAAGCACTAAAAAAATTTATTATAAACTCAACTAAATTATCAAAACTATCTAAGAATAAGGAAATAGAATAGAATGATCATGAAGAGAATTTTTACCGATTCAATCAATAATTATGTAGGATAACTGAATACACCATAATATACCAATTGCAGTGTAAATATAATTATAATTGGCTACTTGGTTATTCTTATAAATTTACTAAAGTACTTTTTTTCCTTTTTGAGTCCTAAAGTTCTTCCATGGGTTAATAATATATTTTATCTCTTAAATCATCTAAGTATTAACCATCCAAGTTAAATTCCTAAATTCCTTCAATTAATTTCACATGGATTCAAAAATACAATTACTTATCTTCTAATATGTAATTGACTAATGTCATAAATGACTCTCTCCTGAATTCCTTTAGTTAGAAATTAACAAAAGCATTGGAATAAGCCCTATGTGTAAATTTAATTTCATTAAAGATAATTACAATCTTTTAATTTCATAAAATATCTTTCCACTTTAAAAAACATTATATAATTCTATACTTTGAGCCCTAAACATAAGATCATAATATCAAGATTCAACGAGAATAATTTAAGCATAAAATTATATTATAATAAAGTCAAACACAATTAGCAATTAGACTTCAACAATTTCCTAAATAAAGCAATTCAGCACATGATTAAATTAAAAAATACACAATAAGATAAAAACATACCATGAAAATATTCATAATTGAAAAACTGATTTTTTTTAAAAAATAAAGTATGCACGAAAACACCTAAGAAAAGAATAAGAAATTGAAGTCCTGATACAAAGTTGAATTCGTGGCTGGTTTAGTGAATGTCTAGCTTAGCTCTTTTTTACTGCTATCTCTGTATGTTTTTCCCTCATGTGTTCAAAATGCCTTCTAAAAAAAAAAAAAATGCCTCTCTTATTCTCTTGAATGCTGTGGTTAAGTTATGAAAAGGGTAGGAAAAGTTGTCCCCCCTTCTCCATTAAAATGAAGAGGAACATTATATATATTGCAAATCCCAAGTGTCATTTGTAATTTAGGAGGGATGGAGCAACCTGCTGTGTGTGGTGCATGGCGTTCCTTCTTTGATTTTCTTTGTGGGCCTCAATCTACATTTGGAAAATGATAGGCTTGATCCAATGTATGTCGTCCACCGTAGTCCTTCCTTTTGTCTATCTTCAAGTGCCAACTGCAAGAGACCAAGAGTGGAAATGATCCAATGTTGGTAGTTCATGGTGAGCCCCATTTTTAATTTCTCATCCATGTGTTAGTTTCGCACAAATGATAATTCAAAAATCAATTCCAATTGTTAAGGAACGCAACTGCTCACAAAAAAAAAAAAAAAAAGGAAACTGATGGAAGAGAGATTCTATGTAGGTAGCAGTAAAGGCACTTTTTCTAAAAGGTACCTTTTCTTTTCTGATTTTTAACATGGAAAGTGCCTTTAGGGAAAGTGCCTTCTTCTATTTTAAGTAAAAAAAGAAGGTGCTTTCCTCATTGAAAATGCACAAAAGAAGGGGTCTTCTTTACAAACACCTACAACTTAAAAACTAGTAAATGAAACCAACCAACCAATTTACAAAATGAAGTATTAGAACAAATACAAGATCAAATTAACAGCAATCTAGTTGAAAAATCAAAACTCCACGTCTAACTCACATTACCAACCCTAACACCAACTGCAAACTTGATTGTAACTGCTTGTATCGAAAATCCAAGCAAAACATATGCAACTAATATCCCAAACTCTAAACTTGTTTGTTATTACTTTAAAGTAATAAGTGAATTATGAGACAACAAGACATAGAAAGAAGCACGAAGAAGTTAAACTAATATTAAATCTATAAAAATAAAAATAGTTAGTGCATTTGTTCACACAAGTTTAACAAATAATACATGTAATCCCGTCTTCTCCTGGTCCTAGTGAACATTCGTGATACTTTAGATGCCAAACTCTCGCTGAACCTCCTCTCCTCTTGAATCGTTAGAGCCTGTGACTCTTGTATCTCTATTAGCCATTGGGGTAGGTTAGAGAATTATAATAGATCAATTGTAGCTATTTAGGAAGAACTCTCTCCCTAAAGAACTAACAAACTTCCTTCTCTTATTTAAGGTTGGCGGTGTGAAGGGAGATCATGTTGCATCTTCATAGCTTGGGTCTCGAACATGCTACCTGCACTTAAACCCCCCAGATGACCTCACTCCATGAGATGGACTTGCACTGTCTTCACTAAGCTAACCCTATCTCTGATGTTTTCCACCTCCCTTCATCTTAGCATGTCTGCCTTGCCTGGGGGGCTTTGGAGGGCCGTAATCCACTTGGATGTCATCATCGAGTTCCTGAACCTGATCCTAAGCTAGATGTAGAGGCTATGGAGTAACTAGAAGATGGTTATGGAGCAACTATATTCTAGGATCAGCATAGGCTTAAGTTGCTTGGTAATTGGCCTCGTTAAGAGAGAATCTTATCTATTGAAACTCTTTAACTTGCAAAAATAACAATATTAACATAAGGTAAAGTGAGGTAAGTAAAAAAAATAGTCGAGTGTAAAGGTGGTTTCACCAATTGCCAAGTAATGCTCTAATCTAACCAATAAACTAATGGGTGATGATCCTATACTACTGTCGGTACTCAGGCTCCACTCCTTTGAGTTCGTTAATCTAAATCACCTGTGAGTGCTGATTATTCTAAGTGATGATGTGTGGTAGATGCTATATGATCCAATCAACATCCATCTAGCCTCGTGGGTTGATATAGTATAAGGCTTCCTCCATGTCCCATGGTGGTAGAATCCTCTACAATTCACCAAACTACTAAACTACACACTTTGAGAAGTGTCACTTAACTATGTAGAAATGTATGAGTAGCACTTGCATTGTCCAAATGTAGCAACTACAGTGGTAGAAATCAGGGATCTCTAGCATCTCGTTCGAATATGGCTACCATATGACCTATAAAACCATGTTGTCAAAGTTACTGTTTTTATAAAGTATTGAAACATAAGGTAATAAAAATGTATAGAATATATAGCTGATCTAGAGTTTGCCTATTAAATGCATCTCAATAGGTTGTGAACATATGGGTTGGGTGCATCTTCGTGTCTCATCCAATCATCTACCTAGCAGTTAGAGGCCTCTCACCATTGATGACTATCCCATGTTTACGTTTACTCAAAGGGGCGTAGGAACCTATCCTAAATCTACACTTGAAGAAGAGTTACAACAGCTCTCATCTCATAAGCCGTCTCCAACAACGAACTACATAACTGTCTATACAATCAAGTGAGACATGTAGACCTCCAACTATACTATCCAGCTTGTGTGCAAGCGAGACATGTAGACCATCCCATTTATGCTTATAAAGGTACTTTTTTTTTTTAACTTTTATAGAGTTAATTAAAGGTGCCTTTATATTAAAAGGCACATTCTTCAGGAATTATAGAAAAAAGAGAAATTTTTTAAAGGTGCCTTCCCTACCCACTATACGTAACCAGTTTTTCCCTAATTCCTTTTTTTATTTATTTATTTTTTTTTTTTTTGGGAGTGTCCCTCTCCAATTGTTATCACCAAACCGCCAACACGAAATGGGAATTGAATAATAATTCGAATGTCATCACCACATACTGTAGCTTCTAATTTGGACTGAGGTCTCAAACCGTGCTTCTACTTCTGGTAAGCTTTTATACATTTCCTCAATTCAGCACATTACTCCTCTTACAAGTATAGAAGAAATTATCAACACATTAAAATGTCATTATTCAAAATAAAAAATGCATAAGCATGACATAAGCCATTTAAATACTAATTTTAATCATTTCTCACAAATTTATTGTATTAACCCTTTATGCGTGCAATTCATTAATTTTATGATAATAATGGAATGAAAATGCTATAAATTACATAAAATTTGTAGGATGTCATATAGTAAAAGTGTAAAGAATCCATACTCATCAAATTCCAATATCATCCATTAGACCTAGGGTTCATGTTTTTGGATCTTCTACTCATTATCCGAGCATGATAATATTTGGTACTCGTTTCACCTTGCAAAATCTATTTCGACCTTGCCTTCATTTTCCACAAACTTTCCTCCGCAGCAAAAATCATCTTGGAAGCATACTCTATTATTCAAAAAGTAAATAACCATTAAGGGCTCTATCATTATACAAAAGATCTCAATAGGATATCGGATAGAATCGAAATTCTATGTCTTTGGAACACCACTTACAATCTACTTTATTCTTATCTCTAACAACCTTACTTACAATTCTTGTTTGAAAACCCGAAAAAGAAAAAGAAAAAGTAAAAAGGAAAAGAACACGTGTCTTAATTAAGATTAGGTTCTATGCCATTCTTCAAGGTTCTTTTGAAATGTATCTTTTTGTTGCCACTAATAATCACGTTGGAAAAAAGTAATATGCTTAAACATATATGTTCATAAATATGTCAAGATTTCATTATATATTTTTTATCAATAAAAATTATAAATCTTTTAGTATCATTCCTTAAAATAGATAATTCTTAAAACAAATATTCTAGAATAGATTCAGTAAGGAAATAATATTCTTTTAAAAGAGTTGATATCTCAAATTGAGAAAGGATAATTTTAGTAACATAATACTGAGATTTTAAAAGATCCTTTTGGAAATAGTTGCGGACATTATAGGAATAAGATTTTTTTCTAAAACAAATATTAAAATCTTCTTATTAAAAAGATTATGTCATTATCTTTTATTATGAAAACTCTTGATCGGCAATATTTAAATGGATAAACAATTGCGTGGGATAAAGAAATTAAAATCGCAAACACATAGTTAAACATCTTTTGCAAACATTTTTAATATAAATGTAACAAATATATCAAAACATATTTTGTCAATACTTTTGTTTCATCTTCAAAACATACAAAGTCAAAGTAACCGAGTAACCCTATTATGCTCTTTGCCATGTACTCTTTTAAGTTATTGAAGGTTATATGATAGATTTCATATAAAATTTTCTGAAATCTACACACATAAGGTGAGGAATAGTATGATGTTTTGATATCGTATATCCACTTTATAATTGTACTCGAAGCTATATAAGGTACATATTCAATGATATTTGGTACTCATACTATAAAAATTATTAAATAATGATAACAAATTTAAAATATTATTATAATTCTATCTTTTAAGTTCTATCAAAAAGTAAAAAGAAATAACATGTCAGATATAGCCCAATCCCATCATCCATAAGAAATCCCAAAAAAATCTCATTTTATTTCTTCCACTAATTTTTTTTTATCTTATTTCAACTTTTCTGTTGTTTACATCTCTTGTTTGATTTCTTGTCCATAAGTAATCCCATATCTACTTAATTTTTCATTGAATGTTATACATGTGTACTTATTGAATAGATTTGGAGTTATATATTTTAAGCAAGTGATTAGACTTTCTAGTTGATGTAAGCTCTATATAATCGAGGCTTTATCTTCCTCATAAGCATATTATGTTTTCACTTTTATTTTATGATTTTATTTTTGTCCAATATGTTATAGTAGGCAAACTTTGTAAATTCACTTTTATAAATTGTGGAAAGTATTATTTCATTTGATTTGAAGAAATAAGATGTTATAGAAATATTGATTGGTTTATGTTATTGAAAATTTATCTCAAATTTCTAACCTTATAAAAATGTAATTAAGAAATTTATAATTTTCATGGGTGCCTTGAATCAATAGGGTCAAGTTCAGTTCTAGTTCTATAGTATTATAGGATAGATTCCAATTTTAAAATTTGGGACCTGTACTTATAAGAAAAATAACATGAGGCCTCATATCCTACATAAAGTACTTGCTCGTCCCTAATACAAAGCTTACACTTCCTATTTTGTTAGCCCAGGTGGTGTACTGGAGGGATTGATCGTATATGATAATAAGTTGTCAAAGATACATACATATTCAGGAAACTCAATTCTTCATATAGCCATCAAACGAATGTGAACTAGCTATCATCAAATGAAATAATGATATTCTAGATATGAAGTATATTAGTCAAAAAGGCAAAATTATGAAGTAAAGCAACTAAAGGGCATAAAAGCACAAGCTAATTCTAAAAGCTACTTGACCATCATGAAGAAATAGATTAAGTTCTTTAAGATCCTTTAGTTGATTCTCAAGGAACATATCGATGAAGGCATAAAAGATAGAGGGACTTCTTAAACATTATGATTGATATGTCATGCCATACTTCACCATTGTTTGTAGCACATCCTCTAATCTCACTATACATCATTCAAGAAAAAAATAACTTTCCTCATCCCCTATAAGTTGAGGTAAATGATGTAATAGGTAGGGATTTGATTCCATGCTTCAACATTGATAAAGACGATGGTTATATTACTTCTGTGCAACATGAGAACGAGAGGTATGATAATCTAAGCACTAATGATGAGTTCAAGAAGTAGATGTGATTTAATACCAAAATTGATCTCACTTATAGCAATAAGATGCATTACATCATGAATCAACATAAACTTATGTTGAAGAATCAAACAAGAGCTTATGGTTGGTTTTTGTTATAAACAAAAACTGTAAACTCTATGAATTTAGCTATTTGAGAATAAAATTGAACTTTAATATTGTAGACAACTTCAACAGGCAATAAGAAAGAGTAAGATAAAAATGTTATTAAATTATAAATTTAAATATATTATAAGTAATAAAAACCTTAGAATTTCAATTAAAATCCAAATCATGTATAAAAATCTTAAATCTTATATACGCGTATACACTAGAAATTGAACTCGAACTTGACAAAAACTCTAAACTATAACTTCAAGCTTATAAAATGAATAAATATAACATAATAGTAATAAAACCCTAGTCAAATATAATTATCGACTAATACGTGTTATTGTATAAAATTGTTAATGAATATATTAAAATAACTCATAAATATTATAAACATAATAGGTAATGATTTAATTAATAAATTTTAAATATTATTTAATTATTATTATTTTATGATTCTTATTTGGAATTTTATAATTTTTCTTTCTCATTTTTCTTTTCGTTTTTTTTTCTTTTCCCTTTTTCTTTTCTTCTTCGAATTTTTTTTCTTCCCTTACCACATTGGGTTCCAAAATCTTATGTACAGTAACCCATGTGATTTATTATTCTCTCATATGCTTAATTATGTGGTGAAGACAACTTACATGATAAGCATAATTACATCCATTTAATGCTTTCCATTATCTTTTCTTTTTGTTTTTGCTTTTACCATAAGCTTCATTTTCAGTTCACTTTTTCTTGCACATTTCTTGTGGTTGTTTTCAAAACATATACAATTACACACTAACAAAACTCTACAAAAAACTCCTCCACACTTTTCCTTTTTGTTAGTTCTTTTTTTTTTCCAACTTTCTTCTCGGTTTTTTTGTCAAAATAAGGGGTAGAATAGGAAGCACTTAGGACAACTATACATCAAGACATCAAAAGGATTAATTAAGTAGCCTTTTGGAGTATGTATTTTGTTAATTTGTATATACTTTGTGTGTATATGTAGTTAGTAGAAATTTATGTATTTAGAGGTTCTGTAATTATAATGAATTTTTTTTTTTAGTAATTTTCTTATATTAAGATTAAGTGTATATGTATAACTATTAAAGTATATTCACATGTATATACATGTTATATTGGATTTTACAAAATGTTTAGTATAAGAAATTAGGCTATATGTACATATGTACATGTGAATATAATAATAATATATATATTATGTATTTTCCTTACTTATCTATATAATATATATATATAAGCATGTAACCAAAAATATGTCTATATATTTATAAAGTACAAAATAATAGTATAGTATAGCATATGTATAATAGAGTATATGTTTGGCATACATACATATGTGTATATATAATAGTATTCTACTATGTATTTTCAAAATATAGATATATATATCTATGGACATGGTAGTATATGCATAAGTATTTGTGTATAATATTATGTATATTAAGTATTTTTAATATATATATATATGTAATTATGGTTGTATATGTATGTATGTATAAAATATAAAAAATACAAGTATATATATATATATATATATATAAATGCCGTATAGGTATGAACATACGTATAGCATATGTAATATATTTAGGATTATATTATTATGTTACATTAGTATTTTTATATGTATATGAATAGTATAGTATATATAGAAATATGGGTATACTTAAATAGTACATATATAATATACTATGATATTAATTTAATAAATAAAGCAAAGTAATATATATGGATATATGTACTGTAATCCTTAAAGAATTATAAAATAACTAATTCATAAAATTTATTTAAATATAATAGTAAATATTATTATATGCATATTATGTAAAAATACAAAATAAGAAAAAGATTGAAAATGTACAAAAATTTGAAAATGACACATGGCATCTTCCTATGTTGTTACGTTAGTGTTTAATTATATTTAATGAAATTCGTAATTAAAAATAATAATAAAATAATTAATTAATTAGAAAAATTAACAAAGTTGTAAAAATGAATTAAATAAGTTTTGAACCTAAAAATTTGCAAAAATAAGCAAATTATGGTAAAATAGACTTAAAAGTAAGAAAATTACAAAATATAAAGTTTAGATATTTATTAAACCATAAATATGCAAAAAAAAAAAGCTTAAAATAATATTCTATAATTACTTAAGTTGAAATAATAAAATTTATAACATTTTTACAACATAATAGAATATGCAGATTACAACGTTCAAAATGAACCCCACTACGAGAAAATACATTCGAAAAATGATGAAAATAGACTATAAGTTAATAAGAATCGGAGTTAAATAAAAAAAGTTATACGTGATTAACGAAAAATTTCAAACCCAACATTTCATAAAAATAGATAAATAATTTAAATAATTAGTACCAAACATAAGAATAGCTTAGTTATTCTACTTAAATACTTATTACTTTTTATATTTTCCAATTGTCAGGTGATCCCGATACGAATACTGACTTACCAAGTGAACTATTACGACTATTAATAGACTCAATGACTAAGTAAGTACCCCCAATAACTCTATACTTGTTTTGTATTTGTAATTAGTGCACCTAAATTAAATACTAATAACTTAATGCATAGGGATTCGGGTTATGCATGTGCTTGAATATTGGTTGTGTGTTGTGTAAAATGTTATAAAACATAATAGCTAAATAATTGGCTGCTTGATTTATTACTGTATAATTGAATGATTTGTTAATATTAATTAATCACCTTATAAATTGACTTAATTACATACAACTTAACTTAAATTATATGGATTATGCATAAGAACAAACATTACATATAATGTTTCATTTATCATCTCACACGATTGGTAAAAAAAGGCCTTAGAGGAATAGATTCCCATATGATTTGATTAGTATAGTACAGGAGTATTGGTACAAGAAGACCCTACCCTTGGTTCGTAGATTTACTTGGAGCTAGAGACGCTAACCGTAGGTGACTGGAGCTCAAGTTTAGAGACTACCACTGTAGGGTGTAAACGTGGACTATAAGGGCCACCTCACGATTAGACTTGGGATTTTATATATAACTAGATTTCTTTGAAATGAAAACATATATTGTAAAATACAAAATTTAAGCTTTATAGATAAAAACCCTAGGTGCTACAATCCCGTTGTGATTGGTGTCGATGTATCTCTAAGCCTTACTTTGGAGGGCATTAAATCTGATATTATATGCAACATCGGTTAACTACATATATTGTTTGACATACTACTTGTTCATACATTCATATGTTTAGTAATAAATTGTTTGATAACCTACTTCCTGGTATAGTATGAGGGATATCTCATTAAGCTCGTATAGTTTACTTTGCAATAGTTTTCTTTTATAGGTTACTAAATAATCGAGTATGGGTTAAGAGCTAAGTGTTAAGTACCAATGTCGAGATATATAGAAGTTAGAATATGAGGATAGATTATATAGTTGGTTTTAAATTATTATATATAATTATTAATACTATATTTAGATATTATAACTTTTTGTAAGTTTAGGTTCTAAATCTTTACTGTCTAATCTTATCGTTTGGTAAAGGATACTAGTTCTCTACGGTTCTAGTAGACTGTAAAATATCAAATATCCATAGTCACTCATATGTTATAGTAAGTTAATTAAATTTAAAATCGAAAATTTTAGTGAGTAATTGTTTAGAGTCTTGCAATCATTGACTTACAAGGCAATTTTTGTATCATGGATATATACATGATATAAAAAAATTTTGTCATTCTATTAGGCCCTCTTAGGGTTATGACAAGAACAATTACTCCAAGCCTATAATAAGAAGTTAGAGGGGTGATATCAGGCAAGTGCATCTATCAGTTTTAATATAGCGGATGTGAGTCCAAGTCGATCTCTTAGAGACTTCGAGTACTAATATTAACCTTAGTTTTATTATTTAACCGGAAAATTATGAAGGTTTGAATTAATTAAAAATACTAAAATTAACAAACTAACCTAATTATAAGACTTGATTAAGCAATTTAGAAATTAATAAAACTAAGAACGACTTCAAGTATGCAATAACGTATTTAGGAATTATTTCCCCTAGTGTTTAGCATATGACTACTTAAAATATATTCAATTCAATTTCTATTATTCTTAACTGGAGGGATTCACAATTAAAGTTAATACCTTTCTCAAGCATATTAACTCTAATCCTAAATTATTTACCGGAATCTCTTCACTTAGTAATATAACTTAGAATTGCATTAATGTATAATGAATTCCCACATAAATAATTAACTTTCTGAAAGATACATGTATCTTATCTCTAAGTATACATATAATTCTCTCCAATTATGTAAAGATCTAATTATACGTGTAATTTCTCAATCAACATGCATAATATCATATATTGATATACTAGAAATATCAATTAACAATTAAACGATATAATTGAATCAAGCAAAAATAGAAACTTTATTGAGAATTCTAAATCAACCCAAGAGTTACATGAAACCCTAAGTTCAATAATCCTAAATACACGAATTCTAAGCTATCATAATGAAACTAAAAACGAGTTCCATCAAAAACATAAAATAAAACATGAAAAACCCCTTTAATTGATGAAAAATCTCTCCGATCTTGAAGTCGGTGTTATTTTCGCCTTTTTCTTTTCCTTCTCCTCAACTCTCTTATCTTCTCTTCCCTAATATGTCCTTTTATAGTGTATCAAAAGGTTTTCGTTTTCTTTACCAGACATGACCTGGGACATGACCGTATCCCCAGGTCGTGTAACTTTCTACCCCTAGCCAATTTCTCTGCATGGATACAGCTTGGGGACATAGTCATGTCCTAGACTATGTAACTTCAAAACTTCATAACTTCTTCGTTTGAACTCCGAATTGAGTGAAACTTGATTCCTTTTCTTCGTTTTCGATCCAAGAACGTGTTCAAACCTTGAAATCAAAATTTTACTTAATTAAGTATCAATTTATTTAAAGAAAAAAAATGTAAAGGAAATACTATAAAATCACCATGTGAAATATGTTTAAAATCAGAGTTATCAAGGGGCTCTTTATTATCACTATTTAGAACAAATCTATACATGAGAATTCAATGAGAAATTAGGATCATCTGCATTTAGATTCTAATTAATGATAAGTTGCTTTCATTATGTTAAGAGAAGTTAGGATATGAAGGTTGCCCTCCTTAGTTTTGGTTAAAGAAAATATTAGTTATATGATTTTTAGGATAAAGATAGAGGATGTACTTAAGGCCTTTTAAGTACTTTAGGGCCCTAATCATTATTAATGGTACTTTTTATATAAGAAATATAGACATAAGTTGTTGATTGCTTATAGCATAGATGGAAACACTATATAATCCCCTTAATTCCCTAATAAATAAAGAATTGATTGAAAGGTAGAGATGGTTTCTATAAGTAAGGATGCAATCGAGTAAGTTGTTATAGGGTACCTGACCCTTCCATCTTGATAAAAATCCTAAAGGGTTAAGGTTAGGTTTTAGGATATGGAATAAAACCCATTAGTTTTATAGGGTTGGGTTATAGCATTTAGAAAAATACCTGTTAGAAAACCTACCTAGTAAAAATAACAAATTAATATATTAATTTTTATACTGTATCAAATTAGTAGTAAAGGAAACTCCAAATCTTTGCTTTGATATCTTCTAGTTCCCCCCCCCCCCCCCCCCCTCTTTCTAAATATGATTATATCTTTGATGTGATTTTTTCATTCAATAAAAGTTTGGCTCTTGTTCTTCATATAGTGTGACCTATTAACTTTCTTAGGTATACACCTAGGTCTTTTATGTTCCATCTTGTGTCAATTGCCAAGAGTAAGGACTAAGATTAGTTGTTTTTATTCAAATGCAATATATTACTCTTATTTACAGAAGGAAGAAAAAAAAAAACATAAATAGAATAGTTGAAACATTAATGGGTCAAAATGGTATAGGTTTCTACATTACTAGGATAGGTTACAAATACATATAAAAAAAGGAAAAAAAAAACCTATAGGTTTTTTCACGGGTTCTATGAGCCCCTTTAAGGAACTATAGAAGGTTTGGGTTTTACAGTACCTATTTTAAACCCGCCCTAATTACATCCTTATCTACAAAACAGCGAGAACATATAGTAGTTCATGGTTTGAATATCATTTGTCTTATTCCTAATCGATATAAGGGTGTCAATTCTATAGTTGCTATAGAAGGTGTTAGATGGCAATCTAAATTTGTAGTATAGAGGTTTTGTTTACATTACATTATAAGCAATTTCATAAAATCCTTAAAAACATGCGATGTAAGATATTTGTGACAGTTGTTAGGATATAATAATAACTACATAAGATTGAGCATTTCATGAATAAGTCATAGGGAGTAAAGGAAGATACACTAGAATGGTTCAACAATATAATTATATATTAGTAAATGATTACAAATGATGTTTTCTATTGGTTCAATTATATGACAACTAACATCATTAGATATATAATTCCATTTTGAAATTCTCCACAACTAGGTTATACACTTTAAGTGTATGCAAGCAAAAGTAATACTTGCATTACTAAAATATAAGCATTTACAAAGTATGCATAGTTGCTAAAATCGTGATTTTACCCATGTGATTTTTCAAATTTACGATTTTAAGTAGCTCTTTCGAATTAACTTAGGTATAGATTCTATTTTTCATATACAAAATTTACATTTTTAACTGAGTTTACATGTTTATTGAGTTTACCGATTCTATACGTCTTAGTTAAATAGACAAAAAAATTAAAGAAAAAATAATACAACTAGCCATTTATAGGTCATCAACTATTAAGGTATTATAACATCTATCATATCCTATTCCAGTTTTTTACCTCTTTCTTTCTCTTTCAATCTCTTATTTTATGTTCATAACTTTTATCTAAGTTTCAGTTTCAATAACAAAGTTTATAAATAGAAAATATACTTTATTTCATATCATCAACAACTTAAAATAAGTTGAAATGTTTTTTTTTTTAATTTATAACTTTAAAAAAATGGGGAAAAAATTTAGTTTCAGCTAAATTTGTCCTTCCTTTGAACATGTTAGATTATATATTAAGAATTTTTATTAAAAAAAAAACTTAATTTCTTCATTTTTTTTAAATTTTCATCATGTATTTTAAGTTTTGAATAATTACTATAAGTATATCTATAATTTTTTTAAACTATTTTACATAAGTTGTAAAAACTTATGTTTCTACATTTCTATTTTATGTTCTGATTTTATAAACCCTCTAACAATTTTAGGTAGAATAGCGAGTTTGCTAACCTTGAAAGTATGCCTTAGAGATAACATCCATAAGATGCGTTGAGTTTTCCCTTAATATATTTTGATGATAACAAAAAATGTATATGAACTTAACATGTTTTTTAAGTATGTAGGATGTTCTAAAGAAAAGAAGCATTTATTAGAATGTATATCAACAAAAAATCAGAATATTACAGTTAGTGTTCAGTACAGTGTTCAACTACTGTTTCTAAGTATTTTTCTAATTAACTTGAATGAATTAAGTTAGACAAATGTATGAGAAGGCCTAGCTCCACTTTGTTGAGCATATTTGTATAGTGTTCAAATTTGTTCCATTAAAGTTGAATTTAGTCCATGGGGATTCTAAGTTGGATTAATATCAAATATATAGATTAGTTGATTAAGGTTTGAGCACTACATTTAGGGAGAACATTTTCTGACAATTTTGGTAAGATCTGAAAAAGGATTTTATGCTTTAGAGTTATATATCAAGATCTTTATATGAGGTTTCTTTGGTTGAAGTTGTGTTCGAAAATTTTAAATGTAAGATTTTAGCAAGTTCTCAAGATAAAGATATAGTATAGTTTGTAGGAAACAAAATCAAGAATTCGAAGATAAAGGTCGAATTTTTTGCATAAGTCTAACTTGATCTTTTACGAAAATTTTATGACAAAATTCAAATAAAGATATTGAAGAAGAGAGAAGATTTGTTCATGGTAGTTAGACAGATAGTGCTGGACTGTCTCTCGAAGTATGAAGATTTGTTCATAACTCTTCATCCTTATCTTTATTACTTGAAATGTATTTTTGATTTCTACGAAGTTAATAGAGGATTGGAACTTATCATAACGTGCAACAACTTTCAAATTACACAAGCTTGGTAAAGGAACAAATTAGGAATAGTAGGATTCAAGTTTTCAAAAATTCAAACTTTCCGTTCTTATTTTCATGAGATATTTCTCCAATAATAAAACCAATTGTGATTTAATAAAGATATCTTGGAGAAAAAATTGGATCTAGTCATTTCTAGCTGTTACACGAAAGTTTATTTAATTTAAAGACGATGTTGTTTAAGATACTATACTGTACACTTAATATCAAAACCAAATTTAAAAATTCTCTCGGGCAGATTGTCAGAAACTTAGTCAAAAAATAAGTGAAAACAGTTTTGTTATTGCATTTGTGTGAAAGTTGTAAATAGCTTTTTGATTGTATTATTTCACTTTCATTGTAAGCATTATTAACTTTGTGTTTTGAGTATAAGAGGATTAGGGAGTTCTCTAAGTTCTGTGTATAGCTTAGGAAGAAACTAGTGAGATAGGATAGAGAAGTGATTGGATATCATTATATTTTTCATTAATAATTGTTTATTGAAAAGATTAGACTAGTAGAACGACACCGATGAAGAGGATCGGGTTCCTAACGGCAGAGCTAGAAAAGAGCAGTAGACAAAAGGCTGAAGCTCTATAAAAACACTTGCTTGATCTTCTTATTTCTTATCTTATTTACTCTCTAATCTTTATTGTTATTATTTGTGCCTTGACTTAACAATTAATTTTCAACTACTTATCACACCACTCACAATATTAAGAGGGATTTTGTTTTTAAATCAGAAGTTTTAGTTTTTACAAAAGATATCAATTTACCCCACTCTTAATATCTTACTGGGAACAACAAGATGAAAAGATATAATAAACAAAATGGCATCTTTGACGTCATAATGGGAAATTGATTCACAAATATGGGCAAAAAGGGGAAGTTGCATCCAAACTATTGACTTCATGAATCATACAAGCACATATGACAAACAGCAACATATATGATCCCTTACTCACATACTTATGTAGCAATAGCATGTTTGAGAGCTAATAATAGTCATAAGTTTGTGGTATAGGTAAACACATGACGATTGTTTAAAATATACAATTTTTTCCCAACTTTAAAACCTGTATTTATGCATAAAATTAGCAAAAACTTGTTAATTTTAAATGAAATCAAAGTTTAAGCACAAAATGGAATAACTTGAGTAAAAGTGTAAAAAATGCATGAAAATGGATTAATTTTACATATTACTTGTAGGTATATGGGGGCTACCATGGTCTTAGTAACCCCCACCATTCAATCAAGGTGGCTTAATACAAGGGAACTGGTGAATTTGACCTACCGATCAATTAGTATGCCCTAAAGTATTATGGGTGAAGCAATTTCTTGGATGATCGGTCGCTAAAGAGGTTGACATAGTGAACAAAATGAGTATGGATGGATTTACGCATGCCGATCAATCAGTACCATAAGCATCGATCGATCAATAGAAGAAACTAGGGTTAAGGTTTTTCTTTATTAAACCCCAATCCCCCAATCCCCCTTAAACGGCTTGTTTCATAAAACACGAAGGCAACCTAGAGTTGACACGTGTCTACTAATCGATCAATAGCTTAAAAATATAAATAGTTGCATTTGTAGATAGAAATGCGAATCGCAATTAGGATTTTAGCATTGTTAAGTTTAGTTTTGTGAGCTCATTATCTGTTTTCATGTTCTAGGGACTTGTTTATGATATTTGGTGAATGTTTTATGACTTTAATGCATATTTAAGTTTGTTTAATGAGTATTTACTATATTCTCCTTATTTAATCTATTGTTCACTTGTTCTAATCTTGTTTACTTGTTCACTAATGGAGTTTCGTGCTATATTCTTATAATTTACTATTGTTTTTGTTGATATAATGAGTACCTAAGTAGTTTTTAGCGGGTTTGTGATAATGTAGATGGTATAACTTTGTAGTTATGATACGGGAATATGTATTTAATTAGGATTTTGATTATTGGTATTTCATTTGAACTCTTCGAGGTGCGTTTAATGAATTTTATTGAGTTTCCTTATGATTATGAGATTGAAAGGAAATTAGTCCTAGGAAGTTCCCCTTAAGAATTATTTATTTTACATAATTATGAGATCGAGAGGAGATTAGTTGTGTAATTCCTTAATTAGGTCACTAAGTTGGTGAAATGTCAATAAAGGGTTCTTATTCTTATGAGACTAAGAGGAGATTAAGTGTTCCCTATTGAATTTACATTATATTATGCGATTTAATAGATTAAGATAGGTTATGAGACTAAGAACAATTTGACCCATAATCTCTATGACTATAATACTTAATTCATGATAGGATTTGAGTATTTAGTTGATCATGTAAGGAAATGAGACCGAGAGAAGATTTTTGGTTACATAATTGAGTGAGATGTCCTACCTAAGATCTAGCTTAAGTGAATTCCATCAAAACCTAGTTAAAAACCATTCTAGATATCTTAATGGCATACTCTTACCTCTACTTTGGAAACATATCACAAGCCTACATCTTTAGTATTCATGTTAATTGTTGCTTTTGTTTCATATTTTAATTGCAAACTCTCTTTTTGATTCGCCTAGATTAAAGTAATAGGTTAGGATTTGGTACTTAATTAAACCCTTCAACCTGGTGAATACTCACTAGTATTATTACTACAGAAGATCCGATATACTAGCGATTAAGAGATTGGCATTGTTTTGAAAATTCTCTTTTATAAAGTGGTCTAAAAATATCTTTTTTATCAGTGTTTTGTATTGTTCTCATCAATTTTTGGTGCTACAACAAAGGAAGAGGCAATTGGATTGATAGTAAACAAATCAAGGACTTTAAGCCTGGGCATTAGGCATTAGCGTAGCTTTAGTATATTTGTAGTGTAGTCTATAGCCTAGTCTAATTTTCGTTGATTTGGAGTAATTCAGTTATTAAAGTCTTGACCTTTATTTCTTTTCTTATTCAATTAAGTTGATTTTGCTAGTTTACTATTAATTTGAGCTAAATTGTAGATAAAGTTTGAAATTTTACAATGGAATTTGTTGAAAAGTACTAAGACTATCCCTAATCAATTTGTGTTGAGCTAAGAAGAGTGTTGTTTATATTCTTGCATTGAAACTTGTAGATTATAGTTTTGGTCGTTCGATTAGATCGATAAGAAGTAGAATTTAAGATTATTGATATCTATGTAAAGATGGATAAGAGAACTAGTGGAGGAATTTAATCCTAAAATAGATCGAACTTGTCACTGTAGAATTAGAGAAAGAAGGAGAGATGAGTTAAGAGAAATGGAAAATTAATTAGGATTCCTTAATGGAGGAGATAGAATTGGAGTTAATGGGAATGAAAATAATAGATATGAAGGAAATGGAAATGGGAATGCTAATAAATGAGCTTTGTGGGAATATTGTGTCCCAAATTTGAATGAAGTTACACCACTTATTACTTGGCTAACTGTTTAAGCAAATTAAACCCGCTTTGATTCATATGGTACAACTCAATTAATTTGGTGGAACATCATCTAAAGATCCCCATGAACACATTCAAATTTTTTTGCAAATATGTGCTGTAATGAAAACTAATGAGGTTTCCTACGATGCATTTCGCTTAAGGTTATTTTCATTTTCATTAAAGGATAAGGCTAAAAGTTGGTTAAATTCTTGACCAAAGACTACCTAGTTCTATCTTATTTCTTTCCCCTAAGTAAAATGATGAAAACGAGGAATGATATTACCATGTTTAAGCAATTGGAAGGGGAGTCACTATTTAAGAGTTAGGAAAGATTTAAAAAGCTATTGAGGAAGTTTCCTCATCATGGTTTACCTATGTAGGGCATAGTGAATACTTTTTATGATGGTCTTAGGAGTTCATTAAGGATGATAGTTGATGTAGCCTGCAAATTTTAAGTAACAATCTAAGTAGTCGGAAATGCCTTTTGAATATTCCTAAGGATCAACCAAACTAAGAATCAAGCTTAATATGAAAGTCTTACTTGTAATAACTAACTTCACAATTACAATCCAACTTGAGAACTATTAAACTCATTGTCAACCCTCGAATTAACCAAAACCCTAAGCCTCTAAGTATAGTAGAATACTTTCGAACTTGTAAAATCCTTAAGACGGAAAGATCAAGAACCCTAATACCAACTCGAATGTTTGAAATCCCTAAAACTTAATAACAACCTCTAACTTACTAAAACCCTAAACCCTGAAATGTAATAAGAACTTTCAAGCTTATCAAAACCCTAAATGAAAAATCTAAAACTTAAGTATTAAGTTGAATGCGTAAGAACTCTATATTGAAAGCCTAAACCTAACTAAGCTTGAACCAATCTAAAGATAGTTATAACCTATTATGAAAACCAATTTGAGAAGAGGAAATATTTAAGAACTCAATACTAACTTAGCCACTTTAATAAGAAAATTAAGTAGGACATTTCAAGAGTGGGATTTTGGAGAGCCTCGTGTAAGGGATAAGATTGGCCACATTCTATCTAATTTCCCTTGCAATTTAAGTTCAAACATACCAGAGTCAAGAGTGCAAACCCAGTTGAATTGTAACTTAGAAATTTCCCATGAGTTTAGGCAAGATAACCTTAAATTCCCCAGACAGGTTATACCATTTAAAGAAAAAGGTAACTTAACCATTTTTGGAATAAACCAAAAGTAAGGATTATGGGACAACAAACCATACCCTAGAGCCACCTACACCACCGATTGGAGAAGGAAGTAAGGTATGCCATCTTTTTATCCTTTTTCTCACTTATAACTTCACAATTAATAACCACTCAACAAGTTTACACAAACTACCATAACCTATGGATTATGCATCACTTTAACACATCAATGTGACAAGATTTGAGGAGAAAACCTTAAAGCCAAAACCAACTACCTAAAGCTTCTAAATACCACTAACCCTTCCATTTCTTTTAAGACAAACAAAACTTAAGCAAGTCAAGAAGGATCTACCTAAACATACCATCTTCACCGCCCATAAACACACATAAGCCATACGCTAACCACCCGATTTTAGCACCTTAGAAAGAGACCCCTAAACACCACGCTACACTTAATTATTTGAGAGAAATTTTGAGCACCAACAAGCACCCAAAACATAGGATTTAAGGAGTCAAGGGTCGCCAAGGGAGAAGGATCAAAGCTAAGAGCCATAGGACTCTCAAGTGGGGTATAAACTACCATCCAATCACCTAGTATAGTATATCTCATTTTCAAATGTCTTCAAAACATTATGCACATAGTTCCATTTCGTGTTTTTGTAAATATATCATGTATGTTAAAGTTTCTCTTAGCTAGGATAAGTGATAGCTTTCTTGAAGTTTCCTTACAAGTGATAAGACATAAATAGCTTAAGATTGTTTTCCTCTTAATGTATATGTATGTTGTAGTATAGCCTTGTAACTTAAAGAAACCACAAAAATAAGCTTTTGTAAGGCATCCTAAGGTGTTAGACATGAGGTCTAAGAATGTTTCCAAAGTGTTATCTTTATTTATATTAAGTTTCTCATGCATCAAATTAATTGTAAGAGTTATAAATATAATTATATGAAGCTTAGGTAAAGAAATCATCACATAAAAGCCTAACTTAAAGCATCGCACCTAAGAGTTATACATGTTCTACTAGAATGATCTACTTACAAGGAGTAAGACAAGCATGAGTTAAAGTACAAATAGTGTAAAGCCTTAGTTAAGCACCTAAGCTAATAAAATAAGTAGTTAAGTTTGAAAAATGGGTTTAGGGATCAAAGAAAAAAAGTTACTAGATTTGCAATTAACTTTTAATCCACTTAAACACTCTTAAAATACACTAATTAAAGTGAAAAAAATAACCAAAGCTAGTAGCACAAGTGCTAATAGCCAAAAAACCCATAAAACAAGCTCAAAACTCCTAATCGAGCCTTGTGAAACTTTTTGACCAGCAAGTTAAGGGTAAGACAAAGATGGCATAAAGCTCATAGAAATCATACATTAAGTTTTCCAAGCCCATCAAAGTGATAAGTATTACTAATGTAAGAAATCGAGCCCATCTTTGACCATAAAAAGCCACTTAAAAATCAAAGAAGTGCAAGATAGTGATAAGGCCAAAAATATTAAATGAAAAACTAATCTTAAGAAAGTAATTCAACCTAAATAAAAGTTCCAAACCTAAGCCCTAATAAATTCCCTAAGTAGTAAAAGGCTCGATAATAAATTTAAGCTCAAAAGGAAACTCAATGGATAGAGATGCTATTGTTCTAGCCCATAATGAAAATTTCAGGCCCCATCTCTCAAATATGACCATACCATGTGAAAGTATACTAAAAAACAATGGAAATCGACTATAAGATCCCGAAAAGAAAATTTAAAAAGAAAAAGTTGTAAGCAATTGAAGATTTAGCTTAACTGAGAAAAATTTAAGGCTAAGTCAAGAGTATAACTTTAATAAAACCTTAGGTTAATATTATAATATATCAAATCCTTACGATACTATGTTTACTTTGATCTTAGAGATCACCTACCTTCGAATTATTGTGATTAGTAGCTATGGTAGAGTAAGTGACTCCTAATGACTTCATGCTTGATTTTGCTTATAGTTTAGTTACACTAAAGTGATAGAATATAAATTGGTTGCATGAGAAGAATATAAATTGGTTGCATGAGAGGTATAAGGAACGCATGTCTATAGATTCATGATTGATTACATGACTTAATAATTAGATATGAATAAAAAATACTTGTGTGATTGAATTATATATTATCAATATGGTATGAAAATGCTTGATAACATGAGTAATTGAACATAAGTATTTATTTGATTGTGAATTAAAGTGAGTCATGCATGGTATGTCATCGCATCATAATTATATCAACTATCGCCTTACGTAGAAGGTGGAAAGGGGCTCATAGGAGCAGGAGCTCCTAAAAGGATTAGTTAGGCACATTATGTCATGTTATTAAGCTTCTATCCTAACTTATGGGCTTACCAAGCGTTAGGGGATGCTAACTGTTTAACTAAAGGTCATGTCTTGTAACTTTTGCTTAAGGTGTGTGATGTGGACTATGAAGGTCACTACACCGCTAGACTTGGGAATTTTGAGTTTTAAAAATATTATGTGCTTTATTAAAGTAAAGTATATTATATATATATATATGAGTATATGTACATAAGTTGATTTGAGCACGTAGATGCAATTTCGAATAAAAACCTAGGTGCTAGAACCTGGTTGTTGGTTTGTATTAGTTAATGATCTCCAACCCTGACTATAAAGGGCAAAATTTCTAAGTTGCATATACTGCTAGTTACATGCATTCATTTTGATTATTAATTTATTACTTGTAAGGCATGTTAAAGGAATTAGCTCGTTAAGTATAAGCTTATACCCCCTTAAATTCCTTTTGTTGCTAGGCTATCTACTAGCTAAATTAGGCTACAAAATGCCCAAGGTTAGTCTCGAGTGAGGATAAGACTGTGAGTTATTTGGATTGAAGGAAAGAACTACTTAGTATTAACTAAGACTTTGTGAATTTCATTATATTGTGTTGTTAGACCTTTATTAGCCGTTTAGACTACTTATTACTATCACCATTATTTTTGGAACATAATGTTCTGTACATTTAAATTTGATAACATGTCTAATTAATTAATAAAGATAGTTATTTTTCTATGATACTATTTGTTTATTGGATCGATAGTAACTAGAAGTGGAAGTAACCGAGTAAATCGTGTAGAAGGGCGATGATTGACAAGGACGTTAATTATCAACCTTCGTATGGTATACGGAAATCTATCATGACATAGGTATTGTTTAGGTCGTAATAGTCCCCATCATGGTTTACCCATGTGGGCTATAGTGAATACTTTCTATAATGGTCTTAGGAATCAGTTAAGGATGATGTTGATACTGCCACTAAGGAACCATAATGAACAAAACTACTGAAGATGCATATAATATGTTTGAACAAATGGCGTCACGTGCTTATGGTTAGTATTTTAAGAGAGTTTAACCAATGAAGGTAGCGAATGTAAGTGAAGAGGAGGAAATAAGGCGATTTAGAGCTTAAGTCACCTGCTTACTGCTCAATTTGCTCTAATAGAAAAAACCAAACAAGCTAGTACCCTTAGTAAAAGTAAGCAACCTTATGAGTACTGTTATGTTTGTGGTGAATGAGGGCATGAGAGTCCAATTGGAAATCCCTTTGTCCCATGAAGAGATAGTTAAGAAGAATAAGTTAGCACATCGGGGAATTTCAATTAAGGACAAAGAAACTATAACTCTTACTCAAACACCTATAAGCTAGGTTAGAGAAACCATCTTAACTTATCATGGGGAGGTAACCAAGGAAGAGGATTTAATGGAGGTTTTCAAGGACTTAAGACATGAGCTGGTTATCATCGATTTCAATTTCTACCTCTACCCATGCAAGATTCAAAGGAAGAATCCATAGAATAGTCATTGAGAAATTTCATTCAAAACTGTTATTCTAGAATGAATGCCCAAGAGGTTACCTTGCAAGAGATGCATAGATGGATGGTTTGATACCATTTGAACAAACCCATAGGGCAACTACCTAGCAAAACCAAACAAAAACTAAAAGACTTAGTTAAAACATCTAGTAGAAATGGTAAGGATGCTAGTTTAGGAGAAAAGGAGTTTTGTTTTAGTGGAAAACAAGTCTTTAAAAGTGAGTATTTAAGACCAAAAGATCTCGTTGAGGAGCAAGATGAACTTAGTAGTGAAGGAATATTTACAGAGGAGAAGTTAATGACTATGATTTAGAGGAATCCTGATGATGAAGTTAAGGAGGATCCAAGTGAGGAGGAGATTAAAGAAGAAGCACCTAGTGATGATGTATACAATTTAGAGACAACTAGAATAAAGGAAGTTAGTATAAGAGAGGATCTAAGTGACAAGGAAGTAGAAGAGGATTCTAGTAAATATGAAGGCATGGAAATTGATGAATCTAAGGAGAAGAACCTTGAGAAGTTTGAATCTAAATAGGTAGGAGAAGTGAGTTTTAGAAGAGAAACCTAATATCGATGAATCCAAGATTATGGACATGGTACTTAAGGAGAAGGGTGCTTGTAGTTTCTTGTTTCCTTGCAAATTAGATGATCTAAGGAGATTTACCCATCCATGTACCATACTAGATTAATTTTTTCCGAGAGTGCTTTTGGATATTAGAGCATTAAATAACTACATGTCAGCGAAAACTATGTAGGAATTAGGATTAGAGAGTTTTATGAAGACAAGCTTATATTACATCCAAACCATCAATAGAGGTTAGACCAAACCTTTAGAAGAACTCCACTTCATACCCATTAATGCTAGACCATGTGACTTCCTAGATGATTTCATAGTAATGGATATGAAAGATGAGGAGTAACCCTTAGTTTTTGGAAGATCATTCATAACTACCTCGTGAGCTATATTGGACATGGAGCAAGGAAAGTGATGCTCTAAGTCAAAGAATGACTTCAATAGTTGAAGGAAGGAGAATGGGCAATGGATCAAGAATTTGAGAAGGGTATTAGTATGAGAAAGAGAAGGATCTATGAGAAAGGAGAGTTAGAGCTAAGAGCTGAAGGATTTAAGTCCTAGAGGAAGTATGATGACCCACTGTGTATTAGCATAAAAAAGCAAAGCTAAAGGCTTAAAAACAAGTGCTTAGTAGGAGGCAACCCAACCTACCATCTTTTCTTATTTCTATTTAGTTTATGGTAGAGTCTTTTCAATTTTTAGATTTTTTTAGTAATGTCTCTTTTATGTTATGCAAGCATAAGTAAGTAAATAAAGGAAATTAAGAATTCAAAAGGGAATTGAGAATTCATATCACAACAAGAAACTACAAGAGTTCTATTCCAACTTTCTCTTTTACTTCCCATTGTATATACATTAAATTGTGAGATATATGCATCTAAATTAAAGGTGGGGGTAGGGAAGTTAGACATAAACATAGAAGCTATGTGATTGTGAATAAGTATTAACGATTTGAATGGATGAATGATGAGTTATTCCTTCTATGTACTTATAAGATAATTTCTTTTTGAAAAGTTAGATCTATTTTCCTTTATGCTTTGTGCCTCAAATTTTTAATACGTTATCATCAATTAAGTTTGCATGAAAGAACATAAAAAGAAGTGATTAGGGTCTTATTTTGAAACAAGTCTCTTATGAATAAGTCATGAACATTTCTCAAAACTTTATAATCAATCCATGATATTTTTGCTTTGTCTAGTTAAGCCTAAATTAGGTGTAGTTTAGAGGTTTAGAGTTAGGGAAATGTATTGATTAAGTGTAAGATTTTAGTGTTTTTGGAAGTTGATTTATATATATACACTATTCTTTTGAGGAATCTAGTCATCTGTTAACATTATATGAATCAAAGTAGGTATTAGATTTTACCTTAATGTTCTTAGATTTATGCATGAAAAATGCACAAAAGGAAAGAAAGAAAAGTTAAAAGAAAAATAATGGGGATCAAGAAAGGTTATTACATATCAAAAGCATGATCCATTAGAAAAGAAAATCTTATTGGGAAAAAGAAAGAAAGAAAATGAAGGAAATAGAAAATGAAAGAAAAAATGTTGAAAAATCCAAAAATCTAAAAAGAGAATAACTAGTAAGGTATGAAAATTATTTGAAAAGTCGAGGATGCAAAGTAAGGTATGATTTAGTGGTCACTCTTTGTTTGTATGACATTAGCATACTTAAGAGACTGATAAGGAAGAAGTATATATGAAGGCTAACCAACTAAACACCAAAACCTCTCACTTAGTCTGAAATGTTAGACATGACTTCAAATTTAATAAGCTTAACATAAATGAGAAGTTAGCTCTTCTAGGCATTGATTCCTGGATTAATTATATAGTCTTTGATTTGTGAGCATCTGATTTAGCAAAAGTAAAACAATTTCAACAACACTTCTAAGGATCTTGCATCATATTGAGTATATGCAAACTTTGTGCTTTCATTGGCATAGCATACTCTATCATATGTTAGCATTAACGAAGTATATGCTTCTCTTATTATTTTTTGAAAAATTTGATATTTCCTTGCTTGCTTAAGGATAAGTAAGGTTCTAAAATTGGGGATGGTGATCATTGCTCAAAATACACAATTTTTCCTAATTTTAAACCTTATTTGTGTATAAAATTAGCAAAAACTTGTTTATTTTACATGAAATCAAAGTTTATGCACAAAATGGACCAATTTGTGTAAAATTATTAAAAATGCATAAAAATGGATCAATTTTAGAAGATATTTGATTGATTTTATATCCTATGTGCAAGTGTGACGCTATTACCATAATCTTGGTAGCCTACTACCGTTTAATCAAGGAGGCTTAACTCAAGGGAGCTAGTGAATTTAACTTACCGATAGGCTACCGATTGGTAACCTTGCTATCAACTAATTAGTATGTCCTGAAGTAACAATAGTGAAGTAACTTCTTAGACGATCGATTACTAGAGAGGTTGGCATAGTGAACAAAATGTGCAAGTGTAGATTCAACTATGCTAATTGATTGGTAGAAGAAATTAAGGTTAAGGTTTTTCAACTAAACCTTAACTAATAGGAATCAACTCCTTGGACCGATCGCATGTAGCTAAGTTAAAGGACTTTAGGGGCTCACCCAAAGAATATTATCTTGAAGCCTCATCTAAGATGGGAATTCCTACTCGGACCTCTATGTTTCCCATTGCTACCAACCTAACTACTAAGCTATTACATATGCTAAACTTGTCGAATAGTTGTACTATGATGCAACAACTGAACAAACAACCTCCAATAACTATCCAGCAAAGCTTTTGAGTGTCTAACCCTAACCTAAGTTAAGTACTCTTTAGCAAATGACTAACCAATCTTTGACTTGATCCAGATTAGGTTGGCCCCTAACTATAAACTCCTTCTTTTCTTCATTTCATCTAATTTGTACTGTAATTCAGAAAGACCAACCATTTTGCGATATGTTTCTTTTGACAAAACAATCCAGAATAATTCTTTACTTTTTTGTATAGGATATTCTTTGTCTTTTTTACCATTTTTAGTATGTTTTATATATCCTATTTGTAGAATACCCTTTTATCCTTTTATACATGTAAAATAATCCTAGTAGGATGAATATATAAATCCCCACTTAATGTACTCAAATAATAACTTCATTATCAAAATTTATACAAGTTTCCCTTTGAGTAATCCTAGTGTTCTCATTACCATTCAACTCTTATCTATTTCCTTTAGTAAGAAGTAGTGGCGAATAACCCTTTAGTTCAAACCGGTGAGTCATATTTAGCGAATTGCAGGCTGAATAGGATCAATTGGTGCATCATATCCAATTAGTAACTGCCTAGACTTTGCTAACTTTTCTTTATTTCCTTTTGTTCTCTCTTCGTTATGGTATTTCTCCATGTGTCAAACCCCGGAAATGCATCAATCACTAATATCAAAGCACAATTCCAAGAGGGAGTATGTAAAGTTGCAATGAAGTTTTTGTTCCCTTGTTGTTAGTAGCTACTACAGTGTATTCATATTGTAGTAAGCGTAGTTCTTTACTACTCTGTTTTTCACTACTAAAACAAAGCAAGTTCAATTCTATCCTATTTGAGTGAGTATTGAGTGTTAAAGTTGTTAGTGTGTTGTCTATTAACTTGCATTGTAGTGACTAGACTCTCAACAAAGTTAATGAGTTTGTTAAGTTTATCATCAATCGACTTAAGAGTGTTACTACCATTTTTATTATGACTAAGTTGGGCACTACTACACTGGTCTTCAATAACACCTTGAACACTTGGTTCCAGCATGGTATAATACTATTCTGGTTTTTAACAACCTCAGGGAATTTTACAGCGCAACCTACTCGAAAATGTTCTAGAGAGAGGCTATGGCTAGGGTAACCAAGCCAATCACCTAATTGGACCCTAACAAGTTAGAGAAGTTGCAAACTAAGCTGTTAGATGAAGGCTAGAGTTGAAAGAGATAGAAGAGGTTGATGAAGAAGTAGATGTAGAGACTAACAAAGGGGAAGAAGTTGAGGTTAAGTACTATTAAGCATGACAGCGATGACACTAAACTCCTTAAGGACTTGACAATGTTAATGTCCAAATTCTACCTTTCAATTGAAGTAGAGATGCAAATGAATACCTGGAGTAGGAAGAAAAGGTTGAGAAGGTGTTTAGTTGTTAAGGTGTTTGGTTGTTATGGATATACAAACCTATCAAGGTTCGATTTGCTGCATTAGAATTTACTGGGCATGCTATTATGTAGTGGAAAAATCTAAATGTAGCCAAAGCAAGGGATGGAAGATGAAGTATGAGAACCTAGTATGAGATGAAGAGGTTATTGAGGGGTAGATTTGTGCCCGAGACCTACTTATAGGATACATTCGTAAAGTTTTAGGAACTTTGCCAAGGTCAATCTGTTGATGATTATGTAAGAGAATTCCAAATGCCTATAATCTAAGCTGACGTGGAAGAACAAGAGGCTTGCATAGTAACAAGGTTCATTTCTAGGCTAAAATATAAGATTCACAACATTATGTAAGTATAGAGGCTTTATACATTGGAAAAGGTAATTAACATAGTGTAAAGGGTCAAAAAATAGAGGAAAGGTGCTTTGAGCCAACCTATACCAACATTCTCCTAAGCCTATGTTCTATGCCAACCTATTCAAGTTGAGTTAAGGTGGTCATATCGAGCTAAGGAGAGGAATGGTTGACCTAACAATAGCTGAGCAAGTTAGTTGAGCTAAACTAAGGCTAGATTGACCTCGAGGACATATAAAAGAGGATAGACCTTTAAATAGAAGACCAGCGAGGTGAAGTGATTTAAATGCTTAAACTTCAAACACATTGTTGTTGAGTATTCGAACCAATGTATCATAGTGTTTCAAAGATATTTAATGGATAGCATCGATAAGAAGGAAAAGGATGTTGGAAAAGCCAAAGCCAAAAAAGAGGAGACCTATATCTATGTTGACTTAGGAGAAGTAACGATCCTAATATTAGGATAAGTACTAAGTTCCTTGTCGAACCCTGAGGAAAACTAAAGGGAAAATTTACTTCATACTAAGTATACCATCAAAAGACAGTTATGCACCATTATAGTGGATGGAGGAAGTTGTACTAACATAGTTTTACAGTCCTTCATCAAAGGTTAGGTCTACTGACCTTTAAGCATCTTTAACCTTACAAGCTACTTTAGCTTCATGATAAGGGTACTTTGCATGTAACTAAACAGGTAACTATGTCATTTAATGTCGTCTTTACGGAGGATGTACATCTATTTCTTAGACAACCTTGGTTATTCAACTGACGTGTCACTCATGTAGGTACAACAACACTTATGCCTTTTGTTAAGGATGGAAGGAAGATTATGCTACAACCTATGGCCCCAACCTAAGTAAATGAGACACATAATCAGCTCACCCGAGCAAGTAAGAAGAAGGCCCTAATGATGAACTAAAGAGAACTCCGAGCTACTAAAAAGGCCAATGAGCATATGTTTTTATTGATTAGAAGATTATTGGAGATGAGAGTTCTAAAAGATGTTCCAAATGAAATCCGAAGGTTAATTGATGGGTTTTCCAACCTGTTTCCTAAGGAATTACCTAAAGGACTTCCTCTAATCCGAAGCATAGAGTACTATATTGATCTATAGCCAGGTACCACCCTATTGAATCGACCTACATATAGAATGAACCCTGAGCAGGCTGCTAAGTTGAAAAGACATGTGAATGAGTTCATAAAGCGAGGATACGTGAGAGAGAAAATGAGCCCTTATGTTGTACTAACTTTGCTTGTCCCAAATAAGGATGGTTCATGGCATATGTGTATTGATAGCTGAGCAATCAATCATATCATTGTTACGTTCAGATACCCAATACTGAGACTCGATGACATGTTAGATAAGTTTCATGGTGCCAAGATATTTTTTAAGATAGATCTACAAAGTGCCTACCACCAAATTTACATGAGACCAGGTGGTAAGTGGAAGATTTCCTTCAAGACTAATCATAGTCTCTACAAATGGTTGGTTATATTGTCTGGACTTACCAGTGCACTAAGTATATTCATGCAATTAATGAACCATATGATGTGCCCTATGATTGGAAGATGTATAGTCGTATATTTTGATGACATATTAGTATATAGTGTTGACCTAAACAACCATATTCAACATCTTTAAGCAGTTTTTTATATTCTACGAGTTGAGAAGTTATATAGGAATTTGAAGAAGTATACATTTTGCCAAGATAAAGTGATTTTTCTTAAGTTTGTAAATGTTAAGGGAAGAAGTCTAAGCAGATGAGGAAAATATTCAAGTTGTTCTAGAGTGGCCAACACCGAAGACTGTCACTAAAGTTGGAAGTTTTCATGGCCTAGCTACCTTTTATAGGCGATTCATTAAAAATTTCAATACCATAGTCACTACCTTAACTGAGCTGGCAAAAAAGGGTGATGGGTTCAGATGGAGTAATCAAGCTAAATAAAGCTTCAGGGAGATCAAGGACAAGCTCTCTACCCCTGTCCTATTATTACTAGATTTTGATAAGCCTTTTGAATTGGATTGTGATGTACTAGCATTGGAATTGGTGCCATCCTAATGGAAGAACAATGACTTGTTGCTTACCATAGTGAGAAGCTTAATAGTGTTACCTTGAATTATTCTGTATACAACAAAGAGTTATATTCTCTTTTTCAAGCTCTTACTATCTGGTAACACTACTTATCGCCATAAGAGTTTATTATTTACACTAGCTATGAGTCATTAAAGCATCTTAAGAGTTAAAACAAACTTTTCAGGTAAGCTAAGAGGCTAGAGTTCATGGAAGGTTTCTCTTATGTGATTTGACACAAGAAAGAAAGCACTAATGTAGTCGTCAATGCTCTGTCAGGTCGGCAAAACTTACTGACCACTTTATAGACAAAGTTGCTAGATTTTCACTTATCATTGAGCAATATGCTCATGACCCTCATTTTGGTCTCATTCTTCAATAGTGCTAAGAAAGAGTTATTATTAGAGGATATTATCTCAAGGATAGCTATTTATTCAAGGACCGAAAGCTGTCTATACTAAACTATTCCATGCATGAGTTGTTGGTAAGGGAGACTCATAATGGTGGGTTATCTAGTCATTTTGAAGAGATTAAAACAATCAATCCGTTAAAAGAAAACTTTTATTAGCCTAATTTAGTCAAGGATATCTATAAGGTAGTTAGAAGTTGTAAGCTATGTAAGAGAACTAAGGGGAAAAGAGAACCCAATGGAAAGTTTATGCCCCTACTAACACCCACCCTACCTTGAGCCAATCTCAATATAGACTTTGTCCTAGGATTTCCCTAGACATCTAGAAGAAAAGATTCTATCTTTGTTGTAGTGGACTGCTTCAGCAAAATAACATACTTCATTCTATACCATCAAACTAACGATACTTTATTTATTACTAATTTGTTTTTACAGAAAGTTATTCCACTACATGGAGTGTTGAAGACTATTATTTCAAATCAGGATACAAAATTTTTAAGTTATTTTTGGAAAACTCTTTAAAGAAGACTTGGAACTAAACTTGTATTTAACTCTACTAGCTAACCCCAAATTGATGGCTAAACTGAAGTGGTAAACAGAATACTAGGCAATTTACTCATAGCTATTGTGGTAAAGAACTTAAAATATTGGGATCTTTGTCTACCAATTATGGAGTTCACATATAACTGAACTATTCACAATATCACTCAAAAGACCCCATTCAAGGTTGTTTATGGCCTCAAACCCACTATCCACTTAGGTCTAATCAGTACCCCCTACAAATGTTGAATAAAGTTTATTTGAAGTCAACTTAGCCCAAGAATTGCATGAGCTACACCAGACTATGACAAAGAAGATTGTTAAGTCCAATTAAAGATAATAAGAGATTGGTAATCGAGGCCACTAAACTGTTTCTTTCAAGCTAAGATACTTAGTATGAATTCATCTCAATCGAGAACAATTTTTTCACTTAAGACAAAATAAGTTGTCTCCATGAGCTGATGGTTCATTCAAGATTCTGAAGAAAATCAACTACAATACCTACCAAATTGAGTTGGCTGTGACTATGGAATTTCCTCTACTTTTAATGTATCTAACCTGATTCTCACCAACTAGAAGAAGAAGACCCCATAAGTGGCCTAAAAGAATAAGAACCGAAAACCACTTTAGATTTGAGGACAAATCTTTCCAACTCCTAAGCAGATAATAAGAGTTAACCCCCTGGAACAATCACACATAGCCAAGCTAGAAGACTTCAAAGACTCTTTCGGAGAATACTATCTTAAAGCCCTATCCAAGATAGGAATTCCTACTGCCAACTTGACTACTGAGCTATCATGTGCACCAAACCTATAGAACAGTTGTCCTATGATACAATAACTAAGTAGACAATCTCTCAAGACTATTTGAGCCAAGCTCCTAAGGCATCTACCAACATTCAACCCTAGCCCAAGTTGAGTACTCTCTAGTATATAACTAACCAAGCTCCTACCCAATATAGATTTAGTCAGCCCTTAACTACAAACTCCCTCTTTTCTTCATTTCATCCAATTTGTACTACAATTCAGAATGACTAGCTACCATGCAACATATGTCTTCTAACATGACAATCTAAAAGGATTCTTTATTTTTCCATATATGATATTTTTTGTCTCCTTTACCCTTTTTAGTATGTTTTATATATCATATTTATAGAATACCCCTTTATCTTTTCATACATATAAAGTAACCTTATTAAGATAAGTATATAAACCCCTCACTTAATGTACATAGACAATAACTTCATTATCAAAATTTATACAAGTTTCCCTTTGAGAAAACCTAGTGTTTTCATTATTCTTCAACTCTTATCTATTTCTTTTAGTAAGAAGTAATGGTGAGTGACCCTTCAATTCGAATCGTTGAGTCATATCCAGCGAACTGGAAGTTATATAGGATTAATTGATGCATCATATTTGGTTAATAGCTGCCCAGACTTTACGAACTTTTCTTTATTTTCTTTTGTTCTCTCTTTGCTGTGGTGTTTCTTTGTATGTTCAACCTTGGAGATGTATCACTAACCTCGTTAAATGTCACTTTTCATAAAACACGAAGGTAAGCCAGAGTTGACTCATGTCTACCATTGATCGGTAGACCTTTACATTAATGGATCGATAGCCTAAAAATATAAATAGTTGCATTTGTAGCTAGAAATGCAAGCTGCAATTACAATTTTAGCATCGTTAAGTTTAATTTTACAACCTCATTGTCTTTTTTCGTGTTTAAGTGACTTGTTTGTAATATTTAGTGAATGTTTTTATGACTTTAAGGCACATTTAAGTTTGTTTATGGAGTATTCACTACATTCTCTTCATTTAATCTCTTGTTCGCTTGTTCTCATCTTGTTTACTTGTTCATTAATGGAGTTTGCTACTATATTCTTATCATTTACTAATGTTATTGTTGATATAATGAGTAGCTAAGTAGTTTTTAGTGAGTTTGTGATAATGTAAATATTGTAGATGGTGTAACTTCATAGTTATGATATGGGAATGTATATTTAATTAAGATTTTGATTATTGGTATTTTACTTGAACTCTTTTGAGGTGCTTTTAATGAAATTTTCATCAAGTTTCCTTGTGATTATAAGACCGAGAGGAGATTAGTCATAGAGAGTGCCCCTTGAGAAATATTTGTTTTATATAATTATAAGACTGAGAGGAGATTAGTTATGTAATTCCTTAATTAAGTCATTGAATTAGTGAAATGTCAATAATGGGTTCTTATACTTATCAGACAGAGAGGAGATTAGGTGTTTCCCCATTGAATTTACATTACGTTATATGGTTTTAATGGATTTAGATAGGTTATGAGACTAAGGGGAGATTAACTCCTTAATATCTAGGACTAGTATACTTAATTTGTGATAGGATTTGAGTACTTAGTTGATCGTATGAAATTTTCCACTGTAATATAGTGAGATGTCTTAACTGAGATCTAGCTTAAGTGAAATCCAATAAAACCTAGTTAAAATCCATTCTCAATATCTTACTGATATACCCTTACCTCTACTTCAGAAACATGTCACAAGCCTATGTCTTTAGTATTCGTGTCAATTGTTGCTTTTCATTCATATTTTAATTTTAATTTCAATTTCAATTCCAAACTCTCTTTTCGATTCGCTTAAATTAAAGTAGCAAGTCAAGATATGGAATTTAAATGAATCCTTTTCCCTATGGAAATTGACATGATGAATACTCATCGGTATTATTATTATAGACAATCTGGAAAACTGGTCTATTAAGAGATTGATACTATTTTGAAAATTCTTATTTGTAATGTGTCTTTAAAAATATCATTTTTATTAGTGTTTTGTATCATCTTCGTGAACACATTAGCTTAAGTGTTATTAGACTAACCTCTTTCCCATTAGATATGAGCTTATTAGCCATTGAGTACCTTATCATTCTTCCAACCCAATAATGTACTTATGTTAGAATTTGTATGTCTAAGTTGAAAATATATTAGATGGAGATGGACAATAAGGAGTTTGTGGGAAAAAATATTTCCATTCCACATAAGGGAATTACACAATAAAAGAAAGTGTCCAAAGAAAAATATACACGGCATGATATGTGAAACTACATTAAATGTACATGATGTGCTTATTGATTTAGAATTTTGTATAAACGGTTTTGCTATATTTTACCTATTAGATGGACATGAGACTCACCGAGCCAACTCAATAGTATGGTGGTTTTATATGTTAAGCCATAAGTGTGAATTATCCTCCTCTTAATGAACATGATAAAGTAGTCGGACAACAAATGTCAATCTTCCCTCCATTAGCATTGTATTTTCTTATGAGGATTAGTGAGAGGAGAGAATATTAGGACTATTGCTATAGCGTATCATGTAAATTTTCATTATTCTATTATAAACAATCATATATGTATTCATAAACCTCTTTATGTAAGTTAGAAACATATAAAGTTTTATTGTGTTTATTGGTATGTTACTGTTATATGCATCTATATACCATTGAATTTTCAGATAAACTTGTATTTGGAGTTTGCGCTTATAGTTTGGTATTAGAGTTTGTGTTAGGGTTTGGATTTTAGCGTTTGGTGCCTATTTTTATGTAGAGTTGAAGTTTGTGTTGGATATTGAAGTTAGATTTTAACATTTGAGCTTGAATTTGGATTTTAGAATTTGTGTCTTAGCATATGCTTATTGCATAATATAC
Organism: Lumnitzera racemosa; assembly: GCA_024138005.1. NCBI lineage: Eukaryota > Viridiplantae > Streptophyta > Magnoliopsida > Myrtales > Combretaceae > Lumnitzera > Lumnitzera racemosa. The sequence goes on from JAMXBC010000011.1 coordinate 31,406,182, forward strand.
CACTACGTTTATTGCATGATTTCTGTGGTGTGCACTCTCAATGCTGCAAAATCTATCCATAATGAAAACGAATATTATATGTGCACTTTTATAATCTTACTATTGGAGTTGTTTTTCCATCACTTACTTTGAAGAAGAATTTTTTATAATGAAACTATGTAAATACGAGACACATCCATACAATGCCAAACCATCTTGACCTAAATGTAGGGAAATATCAATATTGTTAAACTCCGATAAAAAGTTGATCAAAGAATAAAAGTGGGTCAAGGGTTGAGATGTCAAACGAGATTGGATTGGAGTCGACTTAGGGCCAATAAAAATATCAAAATGTAATTCATATTTATTCATAAGATAATAAAATTATTTATATTCTTGAAATTTGAAACTCAAAGTTTTTTTATAATTTAATTTTTGTTTTTCTTGGATTCACAGCTACTTTTTTAAGTAAATTTATGTATTTTGCAAAAAAAAAAAAAAGAAGCAAAATAGAATAGTACATTTGACTTGAAAAATCGATTGGTTACTATAAATCGATTTTATAATCAAATTAGGTTGAATTGAGTTGGATTGGATAGGTTAACCCAATTTGACAACACTAAGATCGTGTTTGGAAAGAAAGAAGTAATGTGGAGGAAGGAAATGTGATGAGAAAGAATCTATTTCCATTGTATGACTAGGGACGAAATCAAGAAAGAAGGGAATTAGGAGAGAAATATTTTGTATTGCACTTATTTTTATTCAAGTAATTTATTGCATTTTCAAGTTTGCTCCTTTATCATTTTTCTTCTCTTCTTCTTTTGTTTACAAAATGGCATTTTTGTAATTTTATATAATACTTTATTTTTTCTTTATAAATATCTTTCATTTTTCTTCCTTCCACTGTTTAAATACATTGGAATGAATCAAATACTTATCATACTTCTTTCCTGTCACATTGTATTCTTCCCTTCTAATTGCTTTCCTTACCATGTAAAAAGAAATATACGCATTAAGAAATCCGTTTTCCGCTTTGGGCAATTTTCTGAAAGGAAAACGTACTCAATTAACTTATATAAAGAAAATGCACAAAAGAATGCATGTAAGACAGACGTTTACTTGGCTTATGGCAGTCCCTCCTTTAGTCTGTACATTCTTTTTTTTTTTTTCTCCTTGGACTCACCATTAACTGAATATGTGGCCTGTGGCGACCAACTACAGCCTTATCTCCTCTCTCTTCACACCAACGTATAAAAACTACCTTTTGAACTTCCACTTCCACTCTAAAAAATTTAACAAAACACCAGTGGAGAGTGAGACTGACAAAAACATCCCGAGGCAGTTATGGAAGGGCTGAATCTCTCTTGTACTCCTCACACGATCCATGGCATGAGACCTCTCATTCCACTATCCACTTCCAGTTTGAACCTCAGCGCCAGAACCACATCTAATTTGCCCCCAGTAAATGGTAATTTCATTTCATTTCATTTCTATTAATGCCTTAAGGAACCATTTTTTAAACAAAGTTCGTTGCTTTATGTCTTTATCTATGATATGGCCAGCTGGGTTTAGTTTAATTGTTTCTATGAGTTCAGAAATTATGGTTTTTCTTTGTTTATCTTTAACTTTTTGTTTGGATTGCTGATTTTGGAGTTCTGGGTTGCTTTTTATGCTTTGATTTCTGTTCATGTAAAATTTATAGTTTATCATCTATGTCGGCTTATCATGTATTGGGAACTGGTAATTATAGTTTAATTGTTTAATAGTCTTGGGTGGCAGTGAACTAAATTTACCGTATGTGGTTCTGATTAATTTTGGGGTGGCTTGGCTGACCGACGTTGTCAGTTATTTTGCAATGTAGGGGTCCTACCCTTATTGGGGGAATAGTTGTGTTTTCTCCTTTTGCATTTTAAACCAGCAGTGAATAGGACCAAAGCATATCTCAGTGAAGAGGATTTTTCCATAATATATGTTTGTCATGAGAATCTTAGCTGAGTTTTAAGCTTGAATTTGAGGGACCTAGATGTTATTATAATTAATGAAGACACCTGCATTAATTAAGAATAACGGCGACAAAGGTGGGCCAGCAGCAGTGATATGTTGGTGGTCGTGGTTGTGGTTGTGGTATTTGTCAATATTGTTAAGGTGGTTGTCTGCTGATGATTGTTTTTGTGCATGGTGACGTTGATGAAATTGGGACTTGTATTCTTAAGCCCTTTAGTGGAGTGGTGCAGAGGTGAATGCAGGACTCTGCAGTTGCAGTAGCATAAATTTTGTGTTATATGCATAGTAAATTCTTTAAGGAGTATGTGCCAGGTGGGGAAATGTTATCTCTCCAATCTTCTTTTTATGCAATGTGTTAAAAATCAATGGAGAAGCAAATCTGTTCTTAAGGCAGTCCATTGCAAAGTCTCATTTTCCTATTTTTCCTCTCAACTGGTATGTTGGACTTTGTCAGAGTTGCTTGCAACATTTTGTGGATATTCAGATTTGAAAGCATTTCTCAGTGCTCAACGGCATTTCCATTCAGGATTCAATGTAAAATTGATGCCTGGTTTTCTATTATGACTGGTGAAATGATTTTCTTGAAAGCGGGTTACCTAGATTGCTTTGTGGCTTCTGTTTATTGATCCTTGTCATTCTACTTGACTGGAAGTTTCATCATTTTTGGCATTAACTACGAATTATATTAATTTGATATATCCTTATCAATGCAGGATTTTGTACAAGTTTCTTTTCCGTTTTTTCACCCAGTAAATTCTCAAGCAAACAATTCAGATTTTCTATAAAAGGTAAATGATTGTTTCAGCTGTTCCATTATCCTAGTTATTTATATATTTATTTTTTTTCCCCAATCCTGAATTGATGTCACCATACGTCTTTTCAGCATCAATGCAACAGGTAACAGAGGAAATAAAAGAAGAGAAAGCAAAAGATTTCTTAGTTTCTGGAGATTCCATACGCTGTCGATTTCTAGATTTTTATGCTTCTCGTGGTCACAAGGTTCTTCCAAGTGCTTCACTTGTGCCAGATGATCCCACAGTGCTACTGACAATTGCAGGAATGCTTCAATTTAAACCTATATTTCTTGGAAAGGTAATGATTGGACATTCTTCACCATCATGTACTCTTAGAGAAGGATCAATAACAGAAAATGCAAGCTATTCATTTTATTTTATCCTTTCATCATATAGCTAGGGCTTAAGGACGAGTTTTTATATTGCATGATTCAGCTCTCCTCCTAACAATAAGCAGATATTTTATCAAATTTTTTTTCCCATTTTTTTCACTGAACCAAACCTGCATTGTTGTGAAAAGTTAGCTGTAAACCCACTACACTACCCTTCCCATCTTTCTTTGCATCCTTGTGGGCTAGGATTGACCATTTAATTAGATGTGAAAACTGTATCATCTGTCAGGAGCTGAAGGTGGGAGATTCATGCTATTCCATTGCAGTCATGCTTTTACACTCCTTGCATGTGGGCTGATGCAGTCATAGATGCCAAACATTTAGAAGTCAAAAATACTCTGGCATATATCCAAAATAGCAGGGGGGCCAATTTATTGAATAAAATGGTAAGCTAAATGCAGAGAACTGAACAAAGGTTTGCCCCCCATTGGGATCTTAATATATATTGAGCATACTGGAAACTTTCTAAGAACTTGATATTGTAAGGGGACATGAATTATCTCTAACAAACTTGTAATACTTTCTGCAAGATTTCTATCATTTGAAAGAAGATCTAGATTACTTGTTGCTAAATTTTAATCTTGATTTGTGGAAAAGAAATTACCTTTTAGTCCTGATACATTTCAGGTCCCCAGACAAGTTCCATGTGCTGCAACTGCACAAAGGTGCATCCGTACTAATGATGTTGAAAATGTTGGGAAGACAGCTCGGCACCATACATTCTTTGAAATGCTGGGAAATTTCAGCTTCGGTGATTACTTCAAGAAAGAGGCAATCAAGTGGGCATGGGAGCTTTCAACAGTAGAGTATGATTCAAAATTTCTGTGGCTGGTGGCATCAGAAACTTATGATGAAAATACAACAGTGTGTTTAATATATTGCTTCTCCATCACCTGAGCTGATCTCCTGCTCTACTTTCCTCTTGAAGATTAGGTTTGCTAGCAGAGAGATTATGGATTAGTGTCTTCGAAGATGATGATGAAGCTTATGAAATATGGCATAATGAGGTAACATCTGGTTACAATCTCCAATCTTTGTCCATTATATGCATTGTTATTCACTTGCTATACATACCATGCTTATGTTCATTGGAAGCAAGTTGTAGAGCTTCATTGCTCCCTTTTGACTTTTGTCCTTTGCTTCATGGAATGACGATAGAGTTTGTTATTACAGATGAATTTAGCTCCTTTAGATTCTCTTGACATTTACCTTTATCTTACTATTACAGGATCTAATTGGAATAAAGTTTTAAGCTTGTTAGAGAGAGAACCCAACAATCTCTTGATTAGGGTTCAATTAAATAAAGAACCCTACGATTTCCTTTAAAATTTAATAATCTAAATTTTCTGAAAATGATAAGACCTGAATTTTACCCTTTTTTCTTCCTTTTTTTCTTTTTTTTTTTGTCCTGATACATATATTGGCCTTCCCTTAGCAGTTGGAGTAACTGCAACTTCTAAGAAAACTGCTAGTCCTAGATTTACCCTCTTTCTAACACTTATCATAACCATAACATAACCTATTTAAGATAAAGTTACTGTAACCCTACTCTGGAAACAAGACCCTGACTAAAATACATAAACACAAGACCACTGACCAATATAGCTCCAAGTGTCCAGAACATTGATCCCACAACACTCACACCTGCAACTATTAAAAAGATACAGCACAAATAATCACCAAACACAATTCACTATACATTACATTACACATTCCCAGGTCTGCTATTTTTCTTTCGTGATTAAGGTTTCTCAAGAGGAATGATTTCATATTCTTTTGTTGCTCATGCTGGATGCATAACACTTAGGTTTTTAAAATGTAATATTTTTATTCCTATCATGTGATTTTGTTATGGTAGTTGGTTTTCTCTAAGTCTCAAGCCATTTCTTCAGGTTGGAGTTCCAGCTGCACGAATAAAGAGGATGGGTGAAGAAGACAATTTTTGGACTAGTGGTATAACAGGCCCTTGTGGACCGTGCTCTGAGATCTACTATGACTTCTATCCAGAGAGGGGAACTTCTAATGCGGTACATGCCCATTCAGGAATATGTTTTCTGGACGTCCACTAGTGTTTCTGGAACCATGATCTCAACCACATAGTCCAGAAAATGTTCCTTTCAAGAAATTACTTACCTGCCTGGCTCTGCTTATAATTATAAACTGATGATCTTGCATGCCTTCCTGCAGGATCTAGGAGACGACACACGGTTCATTGAGTTCTATAATTTAGTATTCATGCAATATAACAAAAAGGATGATGGTATCCTTGAACCCTTAAAGCAGAAAAACATAGATACTGGAATGGGATTAGAGCGTGTTGCTCGCATCCTTCAAAAGGTAGATATTGCATATAAATCAACATTATACTTTGGTAAGAAACTTGATATGAGTTCTGTTTGTCCTGGACGTTCCTTATAGGATTCTGAAACTCTTCTTTTCAGGTTCCAAGCAATTATGAGACTGACTTGATATATCCCATTATGGAGAAAGCTGCAGAACTAGCAAATGTTTCATACAGTCTTGCTGATGATCCTACAAAACTGAAGCTCAAAGTACAGCCATTATGGTCAATTATGTTTTTGTTTGAGTTTTCCTTTTCCAAGTACAACAGGGAAGAATATTAACTAACTTTTGCATCTGTTTCAGCACAGAGAATCATTCTAAATAATGTTTTAATTTGTTCCAGATCATAGGAGACCATATGCGTGCAATTGTATATTTAATTTCTGACGGGATAATCCCGTCAAACATTGGAAGAGGCTATGTAGTCAGGCGACTTATAAGGAGGGTTGTGCGTATGGGTAGGCTTTTAGGCATAAAGGGTGATGGTAGGGGGAATCTTGAGGGTGCATTTTCACCAACCATAGCAGAAAAGGTGATAGAACTAAGTGCTCACATTGATTCAGACGTCCAGGCCAGAGCACCTCGCATACTTGAGGAATTGAAAAGGGAAGAATTCCGATTTGTGCAGACTTTGGAGAGGGGAGAGAAGTTGCTTGACCAAATGATCACTGATGCATTGTCAACTGCTCAAGAAGGTGGAGTCATGCCATGTTTGGCAGGGAAGGATGTGTTTCTTCTATATGACACATTTGGCTTTCCAGTGGAGATAACGACAGAGGTGGCTGAAGAACATGGTGTGACCATCGACATGGTTGGTTTTGACATTGAGATGGAGAAACAAAGGCGTCAGTCTCAAGAAGCACATAATGCTGTCAAACTTGAAGTTGGTGATGATGCAGATCTTACAGAAACTGTTCCCGATACTGAATTTTTAGGATACGACACCCTCTCTGCTACAGCCGTAATAAAGAGCCTTCTGGTGAACGGAAAATCAGTAATTCGAGTTCCCCAGGGGAATGATGTGGAGGTTTTGCTTGACAGGACGCCTTTTTATGCGGAATCAGGTGGTCAAATTGCAGATCATGGTGTAATGTATGTTGAAGATGGAAATCAACAGAGAACTGTTGTGGAGATCCGAGATGTGCAGAAATCCATGGGTAATTTATTTGTTCATAAGGGAACCATTAAGGAGGGAGTTCTAGAGGTTGGCAAGGAGGTGGAAGCTGCAGTATATGCAAAACTTAGGCAACAGGCTAAGGTTCCTTTCTCCTATGTGCATGCCTAAATTTCCTTGGATCATTGCATTAAATTGTGCATATGTAAACACCAAGTATTACTGCTTTTAAATTCCCACTTTCTCATATAATTATTATATGATTTGAAAAATGAGGGAGTTGAGTATTCCATGCTTTTGACAAAGAATGTAGCATACTTGTGCTTTTTTGAGTATGCAGATTGCTGTAGCCCCTAACTTGGTCTTTACAGGTTCATCATACTGCCACTCATCTACTGCAATCTGCTCTTAAGAAAGTCATAGGCCAGGAAACATCACAAGCTGGTTCATTGGTTGCTTTTGATCGATTGAGATTTGATTTTAACTTCCATAGGCCACTTAATGACAAGGAGATTCAGGAGATAGAGACACTGATAAATACTTGGATAGGTGATGCAACAATCCTTCAGACTAAAGTTATGCCCCTTCTCAAAGCAAAAGAAGCTGGTGCTATTGCAATGTTTGGAGAGAAGTATGGAGAAGAGGTTACACCTTTTGCTAATTGTTTTCAATTTTCATTTTAAGTTTTAGTCATCTATGCAGTAGATTTACTTGGGCATTCCACAGGTTTATGTTGTTGTATTACTAATTTGAGAAAACGTTACAATTATCTTCTTTCAAAATTAATTGCCATACATTTTGCCTCATCAGTTTTACTCATTATATGGCAATTTAAGATGAAAAAACGGATGGAAGCTCATTGCATTGGCTTCATTTTTTTTCTTATATCAAGTTGGAAATATGTTGCAGGTTCGTGTTGTAGAGGTCCCTGGTGTATCGATGGAGCTTTGTGGTGGGACCCATGTTAGCAATACTTCAGAAATACGTGGCTTCAAGATTATCTCTGAGCAAGGCATTGCATCTGGAATAAGGAGAATAGAAGCTGTGGCTGGAGAAGCCTTCATTGAATATGTTAATTCCAGGGACTATTATATGAAGCAGCTATGCAGCAACCTTAAGGTATTTATTGCATAGCCACAGTATTGGGGTCATCCCTTTGTAATTCACATGCTCTTTAACTTAATTTGTTTACTCTGAAAAGTGTTAGATAAATATTTGAACATACAAAAGAAAGGAAGTGACTATTTATCATTGAGGTAATTATTGATGTTATAAGCAGCTGTACACAAGCCTTCATATTAGATATTTCACTTTTGATTGATTACCCCAATAAATAAAACCCATTTGTGGTTTTATCTACCTAAGTTATTGAACTCCTCTTTCTGAATGATATCTTTCTTGATTATTAGTTTGAATAACTGGCGAAATGACTTTGGGATTTCATGAAATTGCTCTTTGAATTGGCTCTCTTTGATTGGCACTCCTAAATTTTAGTGATTGTCTGGAGAAGCTTTTAATATTTTATTGGGATATTATATGACATTCAGCTAATCTTTATTATTGCTGCTAAGTATTTCATACATTTTGTAATCATTCTACTGAATACTCTAAAATTGTTTAGATATTTTGAACATACAAAGAAGCAAGTGACCTATTTATTCATTGAGGAATTTATGATGAAACCTGTACCTTCTATTAGATATTTCACTTTTGATTGATTACCCCAATAAATAAAACCCATTTGTGGTTTTATCTACCTAAGTTATTGAACTCCTCTTTCTGAATGATATCTTTCTTTGATTTTTAGTTTGATTAACTGGCTAAAAGCTGACTTTGGGATATTCATGAAATTGCTCTTTGAATTTGGTCTCTCCTTTTGATTGCACTCCTAACTTTTTGTTGATTGTCCAGGAGAAGATGTTTTATATTTTTATGTGGTAGGATGATATATTCATTCAGTTAATCTTTTCAATCTTCTGCTTAATATTTATACAATTTTTGGAAGCATTCCGAATATCTAAACATTGTTTTGTTTTGGTAATCATGAGAGCAAGTCCTCTGTTTTCTACTTCAGTTAAGGAATTTAATGATGAAACCTTCTTCTTCTTGCATCTTTGCTCTGGGAGTTGATAGATAGAATACCAAAGTCTTTGACTTTTAGTCATGTTTCTGTTTCAATCTTTCCCTGAATACTGAATTTATCGGCATTCCTCTTGAAAATATACTTAATCTTCCGAAGGTAAAAGCTGAGGAAGTGACAACCAGGGTAGACAATCTCTTAGAGGAGTTGAGAACCACGAGAAATGAAGTTTCTGCTTTGCGTGCTAAAGCTGCTGTATTCAAAGCCTCAGTTATAGCTAGCAAGACATTTTTGGTTGGCAATTCAACAAAAATCAGGTAATAGCAATTAAAAATAGCATCTCACATGTGAATGCAACATATGAATTAATTTCCTTACGTAACTCCTATGCAGTGCTATAAAGAAACGGTGTAAGCTTGTTTCTTTCTGATGTTTTTTCCTTTGAAATGCCTTTGACCTTCAAATCTGCTTCTCGGAGACTTGAAATGTTTTGAAATTGCATATAGGAAGATACTCTCTGTACTCGATGTTCCCAATATTTTGCTGCTCTCTACTTATTTGCCTATAATTCATTTATGAGATTTTGTTTATATTAACTTGACTAGTATACAACAGGGTACTGGTGGAGTGCATGGATGATGTTGATGCTGATTCACTGAAGAGTGCTGCTGAATATCTGATTGATACCATACAAGATCCCGCAGCAATCATATTAGGCTCAAGTCCAGGTGAAGGTAAGGTGAGTCTAGTAGCTGCATTCACCCCGAGTGTTGTGAAGCTAGGAATACAAGCTGGGAAGTTCATTGGTTCTATAGCAAAGATGTGTGGTGGAGGAGGGGGTGGCAGGCCAAACTTTGCTCAAGCAGGAGGCAGAAAGCCTGAGAACTTGCAGAGTGCCCTTGAAGAGGCAAAGGAAGAGCTCGTGTCAATTTTATCAGAAAAATAGGATGATCAGTTTCTCTTGATACTACATCTTCATAGCATGATTTGTGAAATTTTATACCCTCCCTCATCACCTATATGATTCTTGGAGGACATTTTGCATTTTTTTTCCCAGTCCATAGAAAGCTAATAGTGTAGGGAAATGTATAGTATTTTCTTTAGTACCTATCCTTTTCACTCTTTAGAAGTTCAGCCAGAGAGACAAATTATAGGGGTTCCTACAGATTTCGTTTCATCTATCTGAATGAATTTTGGGAAAATATATTGTAGATGTCGAAGTCGAATTTTCACAAACAGAAGCTCTCAAAGTGGTGAGAGGTAAGAAATAAATATAATTATTGGCATTTTTTTTTATTTTTTTCCTTAGGTATTGCAAAAATTATTTTTCTTAGTGTTTCTATAACTGTATAGTTGAAAATATATATATATATATATATATATATATATTTGATTTGTCTGTTGCAAGCTAAGTCCTAATATGGTTATATTACAATTTCTGACTTAAGTTGATTATTTTCATTTTGGTAACTTAACTAAACCAAGCTTGTCAGTGGCAGCTCTATTATCCCTAGCTATAACAGTTCGCTTATTTGACCATTAAGATCGTCAAAGAAGATGAAGAGTATGAGACTGAACGATAAAACGTCGCTGTACACCTTCATTCCTTCTTTTGCTATCTTCATAACCCACTTAGATGGTATTATTATAAACCATATTGTAATTATGCCAATGATCTAAACAATTATTGAATTGTTCGGATGGAACTATTGTTACGATCAGGAGGAATAGACACTTTCAGCATCATAAGATTAGCTCGACGTCTCTGCTCGGTTGGGATAAAAAAATGTAAACCACCAAAATTTTGTATACAGAAGTAATAAGAACAGGGAGAAAGTCCAGCAACTTTCGTCGTTTTCCCATCTCATTTTGAAAACTCTTTTTCATTGGTTCTATCTTCAATGAAAATGAAATTCTCTTAGCTTATCCAGAAAAAAGATAACTCCTTTTGGGATACTTATGCAAGGTACATTTACTTTACATACCTACTCACCCTTTTCACTTTACATATATGTATCTTTGCTTTTCACATTTTATGTACTTATATTTTATTTTTATTTCTCATTATTAATCAAAAAATATGTGTTAGCATTTGATTAGTCCATAAAAAATCAACTTATTCAATAATATTAGTAAATATATTTAACTAAATTATAAGTTAAAATTTTAAAAAGTTACAAAAAATTATAGAATGGCAAGGAGAAAAATAAAAACAATAAAAGCCTTAAGGAGTTGGCCAATATCGCAAGCCTTGAAGAATAGGGTGTTTTAGCATAGTAGAAAGTCTACTAGAGTAAAGAGTGAGTGGGGAATGAGGCACCATCCGTATCCTTCGTAACGTTGAAACTAAAATATACCCCATAGCACTCTAGAGCCAATATTGTCAAATTTAATCTGAGTAATTGATTCGAATATATGAGAGATTTAAAACTTATGGAATTAAATTCAACCACAGTTTAATTAGGGTTAAACTAAGGTTAGACTAGATCAGTTTTATTGTCGAATTAGATTGGATTGGATTGAACAATAAAGGTCAATTTAAATTTGACAACACTGCATAGAACTACTCTAAAACTTGTACCTTGTAAAACCTATAGTGTACAAAGATATTCTATAAAATTAGTAAATTTTACATTTCTTCTTATGAATTTTAAGTTTATTTGATATTAAAGAGGTAATTTATATATCATATCACAAGTTTTTCATATCCAAAAGTTATGTAAACTAAAATAAAATATGTGAAATTAAAAAAAAAAAAAATCCTACCTTCATTATTTCAAACTTTTGGTGATCTTACTACTTAACAAATAAGAGAGAACATGAGAAAAAAATGAAAAACATAAAGCTCTAGAGAAAAATGACAAAGAATAAGGAAAAGAACGAAAACCGTAAAGTAAGAGAGATGCATTTAGATTATTAATTTATGGTCTCGTACTCTTTTTTTTTTTTTTACTAAAACAATTATTGGTAAAAAAAAATATAATATTATTGTTTTTATTCATTTATTAATGTTATTTCATAATTTCTTATAAAGTAAATATAAGATATCATAAAATCTATACCCTCTATATTTTAGAGTAACGTGGTTATAAGATAAAAGTATCTCATACCCGTCATACCCGTACGTTACCTATAAGAACATATTCCTTTTTATATGACTTCTTTCCTACCCTTCCTCCCCTAATTTCAGATAAAAGGACTTGGAATATGACACAAGCATGGGTCTGTATGTGTGTATGCATTGCCCTGTTTAGTCTTACAAGGATTGCCTACATTGCCATTTAAATCCTTACATTTCTTTTTTATATGTAATGGAAAGCTTGGCTTCAAGTAATAAGAGTTGGAGAAGGGTAATCTCCCATTCTTAAAATCACCATATCAATGAATCTTTAAATATCTGTGAAGCATTTCACTCCTAGTAAAGTTTTGACTAACTCCCTTTGTTGCCTTTTCACTTTCAAGCATCTTAATATTTTTTACTATTTAAAACATGCTATATGTCTATTGGCAAGAAAAAAAAATGTTATATGTAGATTGTACTTATAGTTAATTAAATATTCAAATAATAGGTACCAAATGGAAATTTTAATGAAATAAAAAACATAAAATTTCTTTCTTTCTTTCTTTTTTTTTTTTTTCCAAACATGAAATTGGTAAGTTGAATGTATGGGTAAAACAACAGGCTTTCAGCAGAATTTTACCCGCAACATTTAACATGTTAAAATTATAACTCATGTTTTCAATGAAATTTCAACATTGTAATTCAAAAAAAAAAAAATTAATCGTATCCAAGAAAAGGTTTTAAAATGAAAAATTTTTACGTTGTCAGCTTGAAACCCATCCGCTGTATTTGGTGGAAAATTACTATTACAACTTGCAGAGCTACTAAATGATTTTAGATCTCGTCAATCGTCATCATATTTTGGATTCTGGTTTCAGCCTTTGACCAGCACCCTCAGTTATCAGATAAACCGCGTTCCTTTCGTTACCAAATTGCAGCTCGTTTATGCGCAATTGCTCCTCAACTCCGGTGGCTCATTGCCGGGGATCTCTATTCAGATGTCGTGAAAAACGACAATATGTCCTCGCAAATGAGCTAAAAAAAAAAAAGGGAAATTCACATGGAAATTATCAATATATATATATATATACACATATATATAACAATAACATAATGAATGTATGAAATACGTATATATATATATATATGTATTAAATTAAAGATATGCAACCACCATATGTGTACCAAAAAGCAAAGAACGATAAAACATAATACATTTATAAAATGGAAGCTATCATAATAATTGGGAATATTTCTACTTTCCATTTCTTAATTTGCTAGAATTTAATTTATTAATTAAGTAGAAAATATGTGCAAGAAAGTAAAAACTATTCAAGTGAAGAAAGTTCACTGATTTGGTGGAATTAAACTTCAACTATTGATGTGATAAGAATCATACTTTTACTTTGAAGGGAAATCGAAGACTTCCTAATAATAAGTTAATTTTTAAGAAATATAACACTAAAACCAGTGTTTTGCATTTTGATATCATAAATAACAAGATGAATGTAAAAATGCTGTTTAATGATTTGACCATTTCAAAATTGAACCATTTTGAAAACCATTTGGAAGGATTGTAAGATATCTTTTTATAATGATTCGATTCGACTAAAATGCAATGCATGTTATCTAGTACTTGATCTCTCTGGTTTTTCGACAACATAAAACTTTGACAAGTAAGGATGAAAGTAGGTGGATTCTTATAAAGTATCTAATATACCCAATTCAACAATTACCTTATATGAAAATTCTTTACAAGAATTGAGACAGGCTTTGGATCTTGGCTTAAAATCCTATAAAGTGTTGAATTAAGTTTTAAAACTAAACTAGATATTGATGAGAAACCTCAACTTGATAAAAAATAATGAGATATATTAATATTTAATGTCTATAATGTGTTTAGGGTTTCAATTATGTAGATCTTTATAAGGTATTTGACTTACTTGCTGACCAACTAAACTATTACCTTACAGGATAATTCCCCCTATGAGGTTTTAAAATTGGTTTTGAGTATAGGATAAAAAACTCTATATAATTTTTCTCAAGCTATAAGAAATCTTATAAGATATTGGATCGGATTTGGGTTTTATAAAACTCGTACACTACAATGCCTCGGTTGCATTCCTATTGACGAGTTTGTGAAGCTTCACGAGTATATTGAAAAATCATCTCTCAAAACTAAAAATAGTTAAATCAACAAAGTTCATAAAGTTTCTTCAATTGGATCTCTAAAGAAAAGTAAGAAAAAACACCCTAACCAATGGACCAAGTTTTTTAAATGAACGTGCAAGTTCTTGATGTAAAATTGGCTTTTAGATAACATATCTATACTAGATTGTAATTTAAAAAAAAAAAAAACATATAACAACCAAATATATTACATAAATTTTGATTTCCATATATGTGATAGACCCCAAAGCACTAGACACTTCAAGAAATGCCACAACCCTGCCATGATTTACAACTTTTAACATATTCCTTTTACTAATAATTCTTCAGTTCCAATTTTTGTAATCTAACTATAGATGTAGGGGTCCGATTGGAGTAATCATGTGCATACTATATGAATGATGCACTGTACGTGACTTCAAAGAAGTAAAATGATATTGTCATCTAAAGAGAAGAGTAGGTGAAAACAAAGTAAAGAGGAGGAATAGGCAATTTCATAATCTCAGATGCATAAGTGACTGACAAGGCTCCTCAAATGTTCACCTTCTAGCTTTAGTAAATGAGATCAATTCTTTACCTGAATTACTTATTTGATTTTAAGGAGTAGAGGTTTTATAAAGTAATTTTGTTTCTCTATTCTTTCTAAGAGTTCCAAATGTGGAGAAAATACTAGATATTTATAGGCTCTTAGATAAGATAGCATCCGTTTGATCATCTAGGTGATCAACGGATAAAATGAAGCTTGCTCAATTCATAGTTATTTAGAATAAGCTAGCTAATAGGTCCAAGGCTAGTAAATTTTCTTATGAGTGCATAAGCCTACCTAAGAAATGTTAGAATTAAACAAGTCAGTCCAACAATCCCTATTCCAAGCCTACTAAAGCAAATATCCTTGAATCATCCCAATATATGGGTTAAACTCCTTATGCCCTATCACCTATCTCAAGAAGTTAAGTCTAAATAAATAATGAGCTTAACCTAATAACTAATATAGCAATTTTTAACTTTCTATATTTTGCTCCCTGACCAAAATTCTTAGATAGAGTCTAAGTTTTTTTGACATCAATTACTTACTTTGAATAGCGACGTACGTGCATTGTAAATTAGCAACACTACTTCCAATCACACTTACATAGTTGAATATCTCATCTAGCGCTAATGCTATAACTTCATTTATTATATGTCTCAATATGTAAGCTTGTGACATCATTTAATTGTAAGTGTTGTTTTTGGCATATAGGAGTATTATTGTCCTTAAGGTAATATATATATTAAAATGAATCTTCTTTAATGGATAACTGATTCAATCTACCTCCTCTTATTTAATTTATGTAAGTTATATGCACCATCAACTTGAGTTGCATGCATTGGCTCACACACATATTCTTTTCGAAGGATATGAAATTTCAACAAGCCTAATCACCTCACAATTGTCTTTACCTTATAGAAGCTGAATTCCATCATATGAACTATGATGATTTTTTTTTTCTTTTCGATTTTTCCCATGATTAAGTTTCCAATAATCTAAAACAAATGTATAAAGAAGAAAGGGTCATCATTGCGCTCAATTGCTTCATAGCAAATATGCCTTTCATAGAGTAAAATTTTTAAATGCAAGAAAATGTTACTTGACCATACTTCTCCTTATCAAAGTCCATATAGTAAAATGATTATATATTAAATGACACAATCTTCCAAAGCATTTTTCTTTGCAAAGGGATCACTAGACCTCTTCTAAATTTATTCAAATCTTCACTTGCCTAAAGAAAAAAAACCCGGTGAATAAATTTACTTCCCAATTCAAATGCATCCCGATAAGCATCAAATCTAACTTCTAAATATTAACATATCTTTCTAATCTCTTAACTTCCAGATTTAAACATCCTTAAATCTTCAAATAATGCCATCCAAGTAAGACAAGATTCATTAGATCTTTGGTCAAATATTTTAATATCTATCCTTGAAATATCCTTTATAGACAACCATCAATTTTTCCTAATCTACGCTAACATCCATCATGCAAATTTTAGTCTTCAACTAATAAGTTCAAGTGAATAAATATTAGGTAAATCAAGCCTAAGTTGTGATACTCATTCGAAGGAAGCACCGAGCAACTTCAACACTCATTTGAGTTATATCTAGTGATTATGTTTCATTGAACTACTACGTATAGGTACTTCTTTATACTACACCAACTCTTTTCCAATTTTTTGAACAATTAGCAGCAACCGACCTTTATTATTATTATTATCCTTTACCTCGATGATAATGATCTCTTATGGACATCTTGCTTCGATTCTTGTAGCTTCTTTTATTTTTCCTTTCTTCCTTTTTTTTTATAGTTATTTTATCTTCTCCTCATTGCCAGTGATGCATGTTAGCAACTAGCTCCTTTTCATCTTGTAATAGCTACATCAATGCCACCTTTCAAATCAATTGATCAAAAAGGCTCTACAAGATAATATCATGTTTACCATGACTCTGCTCAAGTTCTACTAATACCATCTGTCTCATCAACCTTTTGCAAATGTTAGAGGTAAATATGTCCAGGACAAAGGGTTCCTTTCTCTTCATCTTTTCATGAATATTATGGAGATGAAATATTTGCTTTGACTTTCCAAGAGTTAAGAATGCCATATTGACATTGTAGTTTATATATATATATATATATATATATTCCCTTTAGGCTAATATTTCTCAAGAGGTATATAGCTTCCATTCTACTATAAAACAAGTTTCATGGTAATAAAAAGAATTCCTAAGACCTCAATTTGATGATGAGAAAAAGGTACATCTCTTTGGAATTAGGCCATACTCAATTGCTAATGGAGACTTCATTGCTCTTGGATAGTTCAATTACATGCGACTAGATAAATAATACTTCTATCTTGTTTAATCATCATTCATTCACTTCTAATTAAATTTGCTATGTCTTTATTTTGCATTATTTTACTCCTCCTTTTAGTCAAATAACAATAGCATTTGCCGAAAGAAACTTCCCTTTTCTATATCTATATATAAATATGCATTGATAAATGCATTCTCATGTACTAAATAATGTATATCTTCCCTTATAGGTGTATGTGTCTTTGGATTCTTTGATAAGCAATTCACTGAATAATAATAATAATAACGAAGAGTTCTTCTTCTTCTTCTTCTTCTTCTTCTTCTTCTTATTATTATTATTATTATTATTATTATTATTATTATTATTATTATTATTATTATTATTATTATTATTATTATTATTATTATTATTATTATTATTATTATTATTATTATTATTATTACAGGAAATAGAAGGCAACACCCTTCACCATTGAAATAGCAGTTCATCAAATTATATGAAGTCCCCTTATCGCTTAGTTATGAACTCAACTTGTACTGACAATAGTAGCATAACTTGCAATTTGTTGAGCTCAGTTTCTTGAATTAGAGAATATACTGATTTTTACAATCTAGCAAGGAGAGAGATGAAGACTAATCTAAGTAGAAATACGGAAGTTATAAAACAAAAGGACTTACTAGTGCATCAAGAAAAATGTCCACCACTCATCTTATGTCCTCAAGATAAGTAGGTGGGCGAAAATATTTCTGAAAACACATTCTAAGATGAAGGCAAGTATCGAGAAGCCCAATCAAAACCTCATATTGATGTTAGTCTCCAATTTATCGAGCGCGAGCCTCGTACTAATTCTAGAGATACCATTAAGGGAGATTCAATGTTGTACTTCAAAAATGAGAGGAGAAAGCTACCTCTCTTTAATACACAATTCACATTCTCGAAGGAGCTAGCCTCTAATGGGATGATTAGGTAGCATACATTGTAAAGAAGCCGAAATATGTCACTCTACTAAAGAAGGCTAAAGTCCTCTATGCTATTGCCACTTCTACTTTGTTGCGGTTCCCACAAACGAGTGGAATGGAAATATAGCGGGCAATCATCTTGCATTGGAGTATTTAAACCTACACATTTATCACTTCATGGGGAGAGATAACTCCCAACATTAAAAGACATAGCTATACTATTGAATCTGCATAGTTTTGGATGAACCGACCTTACTTCTATAACAACCTCTCATAAAGAGCATAGCTTTCAAACATCACTCATGGGTGCTTTGCAAGCTACCCACACTAAGAAAAAGAAGCCATGTTTTGCTTGACATATTTCTTCGAGGAGTGAAGGAAGGATAAGCTTTAAGTTCCAAACCTAAGTCGTGGGAAAAATTTAATATCTTCATATCCGCTCTCTCTCTCTCTCTCTCTCTCTCTCTCTCTCTCTCTCTCTCTCTCTCTCTCTCTCTCTCTCTCTCTCTCTCAATTTAAGTATGTAGTTGTCTCTTCATCTCATATGTTCCCTGTCCCGTCTTTGCAGGTATGAACTTTTCGCTTTCATTGTGTTTTAGCTTTTCCTATTTGTATTCACTAAAGGGCCTAAGGAATGTGTTAGTCTATGACTCTTCCTCTTGGTCATACGCATTGGCCAAGGTGAGTGATTTGCTCTAGGTCCCTTTTACTTGGCTTTACTTTATCAACGCTTGGACCTATATTACCATGCTTTCGTACATTTGAAAGATCGATATGTGATCATTTCACATGTAGACCTTGTGTTCCTTTAACTTTTTTTTTTTTATGAGCAATTTCGAAGACATTTTTCTCCTATAGCTGCATAAGACCAACTCAACCCTACTCTTCTTAGAGCGTAGGCCTAAGTTGAAGGATCGATTGATCAATCACTCCTACAGCTCATTGACATTAAGGGTGAATTCACATTCCACCTTTATGTCGAGCAAATTGCGTGAAGATAGTAATGGCCTTTATCCTCCTGGCTTAGAAGATGAGGTTACCTTGGTGGAAAATCAAGAAATATTCTTGATTATTAAGCTAGGTTCCTCTTATGGTGTATTCTAGGGAGCTTGCCTTCCCTTCTAAAGAGTCAGCTAATTACTTTTTAGAGTGAAGTGTCATGGTGAACTCACCCCATCGAGTCGCATGTTAACTTGGTTTTGATTAAGGAGTGCCTTGCCTAATTACCATAATTGAAAGTTTTAAATCTTGCTACCAGTCATTATGTCCAAACAACTTTAGAAAGATTCACCTTAGAAAGAGACAGCTATTCTTTCCTTCTACTAGTCACTTTGGGGTTGCTTCCCCTAGATGGCTAATACATTAGACAAATTGCCTGGATGTGCTTTGAGCTTATGCCTTTCCATCAATAGGTGAGATACTTCATGCAACTACTGTATATCATTACGAATTCTTTTTTAAACTCCTAAGGCCCAAGTCTCAAGGTAGTAGAGATGCACGAGGAACTATTATTAAACAATTAGAATGTCCTAGTGGGACAACAAGGGTGAAACCTTTTTTAAAGTTTAAGAACAACCACCCTTCACCTTTGCTAGTAGATTTGAGACAAACCAAGTGAGCATTTATTCATGAGGTAACTTTATTAAATGCATCATGTCATTTTAATATGTATATATATATATATATTTTTGTCTGACTTTGTTTCTTTGCTCTTATAGGTTGAGACAAGCTTTCTTGTTGCAGTCCACGAGAAGGACATTTCTGCTAACTTAAGTTATGGGGTTCGTTCGAACAATCCTGCTACACAAGTGGTAGCTTTAGATAAAGATGATGATGATGATGAAGACTTGGTTAAGACGAGCTTTCTTGTTACAGTCTACGAGAAGGACATTTCTGCTAACTTGAGTTATGGGGTTCGTTCGAACAATCCTACTACACTAGTAGTAGCTTCAAATAGAGATGATGATAATGAAGACTTAGCAGATTATGGTAAATCCCTAGTATAATATAGAGATGTTGATAATGGTAGTGGAACTGAAGAGTTTAATGATTCTTCCAAAGCATAGGATATTACTTTATTAATCAATTAGGTAAGTGAAGGCAATACTTATGCAGATGCGTTACTGCGCTCAAGTACTCATGGAGGTGAAGTTAATGCATCATTTGCTTATGTCTCTTTACCCATAGTTGCTAACTTATCTTATGGAGACATGGTAACAACTCCAAAAGCCATCCTAAAGGAAATGGTATCCTTATGGATTTGATATTCCTTCTCGTCTACTATAACCATTGGAGAGACTTTATACTATGAACCAAGATTTTTAGAGTGAGTCTCTTATGTTGGAGACCGAGTTAGCCAATACCATGGTGAAAATGTTAGGAGAAGCTATGATGGGAATTAGCCTTCGATCATATCTAGGTTAAGGCTTATTAATGCTTGCTGAGGCCGAGCTGCAGCCAGAAGGATGAAGGGAAGGAAAATAAACACTTGGCATCAACTTTGTCGTTAGTCGAGGTGCCGAGAAATCATAAGGCCGATTATACGAGATCAAATAACCACTTAGTACTACACCAAGAGACTTTTGCCAATTGAATCTAAAACTTGGAAAATGTAAACTGACCTCTCTAGTGTCTTAACCAAGCCACGCAAGAGTTTAGGGACTCCTACCTGAACCCGTACATCAAATTGCTAACCCCATCTAGTTCGAATACTACTACTCCCGGGACATGCTAAGTGATTGCATCCTGAATTCTATAAAACGCACAATTTTGTAATCTTGTATATGTTTTCCCTTATTTTATTTGTGGGCTTGATTCTTTAAGATTTTAGGTCTTGTACATTATTTACAGTTTTGCCACTATGGTTGAAGACTTGCTATAAATAGCAACTATGTATAGATAGACAGATAAATATATAGAGATATATACAGAGAGTGAAACTTTCTTCTTCTTGAGCAAGGCTATACTTGAGTTAGCATTTGATGGATTATCAAGTGTTGATCATACTCTTTAATCATCCCTACGTTCTTATCAATCTTGTTCTTAGGATTGTGGTGAACCCTTTCATTTGAACCAGTTAGTAAGTCATATCTAACCTTCATTTAGAACACTAAACAATATTTAGTGTTCGTAAGTTGTATCGAACTCTATTTCGAACTCAAAACCCTTAATTGTGTTTGTGTCTTAGTGAGTTATATCCATTCACATTCACTACAAAACCTTCCTGTACTTCGTACCCATTTTCTTTTCAATACCCATTCCTGTTCTTTCGTTCTAGATCCGCTACTGTTTCTTTTTGGATTGATCCTTTGATTCCGTATCATATTGGTATTAGAGATTCAATCCTTATCATATTGGTATCAGAGCGTTAGGGGGACATGCGTGCTAGTGTTCTTCAAAAAATATTTGTGCTTCTAACATTTTCGTTAATCATTGTTTTGTAGTATAGTGTACTGTTCGTAGTAGTAAGTAACTGCAAAAGTTGAGTAGTGGTTGTTTTTGAGTTACTGTAAGTTTGTTTTGTTGTTTCTTCAATTTTCTGGTAAATTACTATATGAACAAGAATGTCAAAGGATAGTGTCAACAACACTGAGATAGTCCTCGTGGAAGCTTGAGACAACGTGTTGACAACTTAGAGTTCCAGATTCATAATCTCACCAACTCTATTCAGGAGCTTACTAGGTTAGTTAGAGGCCACAAATGTAATGACTGAGAGGAAAGAAGGGAGAGGACACTCACAAGTGGAAGTGGTTCTAATAAACTTGATCATGATGATTGACAATAGAGAATAGCTGCCGAGCCAAGAAGAAGAGAAAACCATCTAATGCCGAGAGGAAGAAACGATAGGAGTACTAACTCCAAAACAAATCAATAAGCTTAGAGAAGAGAGCTGAGGCCGAGAAGGAACATGGCCTAGTAGAACTCTAACAGAAGTAACCAAACTAAGGAGAATCGACCAGCTCGAAATGCAAAGGATGAACCTCGAGCACTTGGCTGAGGACTTGATAATATAAAGCTTAAGTTGCCGACCTTCTATGGAAGTAGCTAACCTAAAGAGTTCCTCAACTAGGTTCCCCGAGTTGAGAAATTGTTCAAGTGCTACGAGTGTGCCGATCGAACAAAAGTTAAGCTGGCTTTACTATCCTTTATTGAATACGCGAGTCTTTAGTGGGATAAATTGGTTGCCAAGCGAGATATTGAAGGAGAAGAGCCGATCACAACATAAAGACTTATGAAGTCATCGATGAATTAGCGCTTTGTGCCGACATACTTTAAGTAAGAGATGCTCCATGCCTTCCAATACTTGAGACAAGGTCGAAATATTGTTGAAGAGTATTTATAAGAGTTTAACACCTTGATGACAAGATGTGAGATTGCTGAGCCATAGGACCACACCATTGCCAAATTCTTGAGTAAACTCCGAGACGATATTGCTGACATAGTTGAATTGCAACTATTCAATTCTCTGGACAAGCTAATTAATTTGGCATTAAGAATAGAGAGGCAAAAGAGAAGAAGGCATCAGCGGCTGAGTAGCCGGCCTTAATAAGGCAGCCTTGAGCCTGAGAGGTATGCCGAGAGAAGGCAAGAAAAGAAGAGGGAGAAAGGACAACCTAGCTGACTAGCCTATGCCGAGAAAGAGAAGGCACTCGGCAACAATGCCCAGAAAGAGAAGGCACTCGGCAACAATGCCCAAGAAGTGAAATGCTTCAAATGCTTAGGCTACGGACATATTGTGTCCCAATGCTCGAATAAAAGGGTCATGGTCTTGAATGGCAAAGGGCTCAAGGCTCAAATTGAGAGTTAGAGTAACAAGAGCTTGAACAACTAGTTGATAGAAGAAGATGTCTATCCCGAGGACTTTGATAAACTCTTAGCTACGGCAACAAGAGCCGACCTGAAGGCAAATCCAGAATAAAGGAAAAATTTGTTTCATATATAGTGCTTGGTGTATGGGAAGACCTGTTCCTTAGTTATTGATGGAGGTAGCTACACCAACATCGTCTCTATCGAGATAGTAGAAAAGATGAAGTTGCCGACCTACCCGTACCCTCGACCCTATGGATTAAAGTGGTTTAATGACAAAGGTATGATCCATGTACATAAGTGCACTTGAATTGCATTCAAGGCGAGACAATACGAAGACGAGATTGAGTTCGATGTGGTCCTTATGAATGCCATGAATTTACTTCTTGGTCGACCTTGGGAGTATGATTAGAAAGTGATCCATGATGGCTTCCTCAATACTTATGCTGTTCGGAAGGATGGGAAGAGCTATTGCTTGACCCTCATGAGCGTTGAGAAAATTCAAAGACACTCAGCACCCATGGTGAAGAGAAAGGGGAAGAGAAGCTTATTCGACATTCCGACCCGTGCTCAACACTTGACGTCAAGGATGACTTCTTTTCAAACCCACAGTAATGATGGTAATTAGCCTCCGACCATATCTAAGTTAAGGCCTATCAATGCTTAACAAGGCCGAGCTGCAGTTAGAAGGATGAAGGGAAGGAAAATAAACACTTGATATCAACTTTGTCGTTAATCAAGGTGCCAAGAAACCACAGGGCCAATAACGCGAGATCAAATAACCACTCAACATAGCCAAAAGAGACTCGTGTTGATTGAATCTAGGATTCGACAAATGTAGGCCAACCTCTCTAGTGTCTAGGCCAAGCCATGCAAGAGTTTTAGGACTCCTACCCAAACCCATACATCAAATTGTCGACCCTGTCCGATTTGAATACTACTACTCCTAGGCTATGCCGAGTGACTGCATACCGACTTCTGTAAAACGCATAGTTTTGTATTCTTATATATGTTTTCCCTTATTTTATTTGTAGGCCCTATTCTTTAGGGTTTAAGGCCTTATACATTATTTACAGTTTTGCCACTAAAGTTTAGGACTTGCTATAAATAGCAACTGTTGTATAGACAAATAGATATATATATATAGAGTGAAACTTTCTTTTTTTCGAGTAAAGCTATACTTGCATTAGCATTTACCGGATTATTAAGTGTTAATCATACTTTTTAATCATCCCATGTTCTTATCAATCTTGTTTTTAAGATTATGGTGAGCCCTTTCATTTGAACCGGTTAGTAAGTCATATCTAACCTTCATTAAGAACCTCGAGCAATATTTAGTATTCGTGAGTCGTATCGAACTTTATTTGGAGCTCAAGACCCCTGATTGTGTTTGTGTTAGTGAGTTATATCCATTTACAGTCACCATCAAAACCTTCCTATTCTTCATACCCATTTTCTTTTTAATGCCCATTCATATTCTTTCATTGCAGATCCACTGCCATTTCCTTCTAGATCAATCCTTTAATCCTGCATCGTATTGGTATAAGAAATTCGATCCTTATCATATTTTTCTTAGAGCTTCGATCTTTATCAAGCTACATCATTACATGAGAAGTGTTGGAGGTCTCTGTCAGATGATAAGCTACAACAATTGATTAGTTGTGTTGAAGGGGCTCATCTTTTAAAATTTTAGGTTGGTAACTTAGAGCCCATTGCTGTCAAAGCTAAGAGATTGTTGAGTTATCGTACTGCTATCAAAAGCCAAGGTGAGACAATGGAAAGGATTCAAGCATTGTAAGTTGCTACTGAGGAGATAGTCCGTAAAGCAAAAGATTTATTAGGCAATACAAACCTTTAATTGCTTTTATTCTTTATTTATTCCAGTCACTTAGTTGTATCAAATAACAAGGCTTCTTAGCTTAGAGGTAGCTTATACCACTGAAACCTATAGGGGTCATTATGTACTTTTAGGCAGTAATGCCTTACTTAACGGCAACAATGTCAAAGAAATGTCATGATAGTAGGATTTACTTCTTACAACTTGTGAAGCCTAGAGCATAGCATTGCACATTGGATGGAGGCTCTTACTTACTAGCAATAATAAGTTGAGTACATAAGATTAAATAGTCGATCGCGATTAAGTAGTGATAGTAACATGTGCTAAGCATATTAGCATTAGTGGTCAAGAGGGTATTTCCCAATACTTAACCTTGTATCGCTTTCTCTTTACTTATTTCTGTATTAGCCTTATGTGCTAAGGAGACGTATCTTTAACTTTGCAGCAATAAAGAGATAAGAATATAATACATAATTAAAATTGTGCACTAAGGAGATAAATCTCTAACTTTACAGCAACAACAAGGCAAAAGAAAGGAACATGAAGAAATAGAGAAATGCAAGTTAAATGTTTCATTCATGTGAATTGCAAATATATCATTGAATTTACAAATGAAACTTCTTAAGATATTAAAAGTTAACGGGAGGGGTTCTTGCATCAGTTTTCTAATTAAGGAGCTTACATTAACCGTTGTCATGGACCTCATGAATTACAAAAGGACCTTCTCACTTTGGTGTAAATTTTGGCACTAGAATACATCACCGCACATGCTCTGTTGTGTGAAGTACAACATTACCTTACTAAAATGATCTTTTCTTAACTAGGTGATCATAGGCAACACTAAGTTATCTTTAGTAATTAGTAAGGTTGCGCTTGGCAGTGTTTTTCCTTTCTTCTATGGCTTTAATATCCAACATACGTAGGCTATCTAGTTCTAATTGGGCATTGAGAGCCAAGTATGTAGAAGGAACCAAGATTTCAAGAGGCATCACTACCTCAAATACATGTACCAAAGAGAAAGGTGTTACCTAAGTAGGACCTCACTTAGAAGTTTTATAAGCCTATAGTGCCAATGGCAGTTTATCATTCCACTTTATGATTTTCTTGAACCATCCAATTGAGCACCTTTAGGAGAGTCTTGTTTGTTACCTCTGCTTGGCTATTTCCCTTTGGATAGTATGATGTAGATTTTACATGATTGATATTGTAAGAAGCTAGTAGCTGTCATACATATGAGTTGATGAAAGGGGTGCCATTATCTGAAAGGATACGCTTTAAGATTCCAAAATAGAAAATAATATGTTCCTTCATGAAATCTGCTACGGCAGGTCCTATTGCATTCTTAAAGGAGATCGCTTCAACCTACTTAGTGAAACATTCAATCTTAACGAAGATCCATATGCACCCTTTGGATGGTGGATGTAGTGGACCATTTAAATCAAATGCCTAAGTATGGAATAGCCACGGAGTAGCCAGCCTATGCAATGTAATGGCGAGAGCATAGATTGCATCACTTTGTTGTTGGCATGCGATACACTTCTTAGCAAGGCTGAATGCATCATTTTCCATGGTTAGCCAATAGTACCCCATATTAAGCAAGTGGTGGCACAACTTCCTTCCTCTTTGATGTTCCGTACCATCTTTAAAGTGAACTTTAGACAATATAGTTTCTGTTTCAAAAGGTATTATACATCAAAGAGGCCTTCCCATGAATGATACCTTGTATAACTCACCCTCATGTATAAGATACTTTATTTATTTATGCTTTACTAATCAAGCATCTATGTTGTTTGTAGGCAAAACATTATTTTTCAAGTAATCGACATAAGGGCACCTCCAATCGCCTACACTTGCTATAAAGTTGCATTCTCCTTGGTCAAGGAGTTCAGCACACTTTAGCCAACTCATTTGTAGTTAAGATACGTCTTTAGACATTGTTAGCCAGTAATACCCTGCGTGTTGAATGCGGTAATATAAGGGTAGCCCTTCTTTTCCACACCAAATCTTATGGTATTTATCTATCTTCAAATGAACTTATTTTGCACAAATACATCGGGATAAGATGCCTTTTGGTACTCGAAAATACAAGACATCATTTATAAAAGTGAGGTTCTTCAAGGTTATCACAAAAGCTGCATTTGGATGCACTAATTGTACCTTGATAGGAGTACACCGGTCATCTTGCACTTCTTCATCTTTGTCCACTAATTGTGGAGCTATCCATGGGATGGATTTCTTAATAACTTGGACGTTCAAATTATTCTATGTAATTGGAATGGGAACTTTGGAAGCTAATGTTGTCAGGGTGTCTACATACTACATAGTGGTTGGTATACCATTTGGCATGCTCGTACCTCACTGGATTGAACTTGCCAACCAAAGACTACAATAGCCATATAAGGTGTTAATGCTGGTCCTTTAAGAGCAAATTCACCATTCACCTATTAATGATTAGGTTCGAGTCACAATAAATCCACAAGTTAAATGCTCCAATGTCTTGAGCTTCATACTCAGCTTCATTATTGGTACATGAGAAGTCTAGCTTAAAAGCCAAAGGTATCTCTTGGCCTTCTGAAGATGTTAAGATCACCCTAGCTCCTTGTCCAGTGTTACTAGAAGAGCCATTAAATTGCACTTGCCACTCTCCATCTAGCTTTGCTCTCATAGAGTCTTCATGGAGCTCTGCAGGGATTGTATCTACGACAAGAGCCCCTTATGTTATAGAAAACTGAGCCAAAGGTCTGCTAGAGCTTGAAACTTAATAATCTTGAGTAGCATAACCGTAATGTCAAATTCTAATAGGAAGAGCAACCATTTTGCAATCCTTTCTAAAATAGCTGGTCATGACAATAAGTACTTCAATGGAACTAAATGAGTAACAACATTAATCTTATGAGCCAAAAAATAGTGGCTCGACTTTTGAATGGTGAATACTAATGCGACTTTTGCATGGCGAATACTAGCACAAGGCATTGCTTTTCATAAGCTAAGTATTTCACCTCGCTTCCTTAGAGTGACCTCTTCGTATAGTAGATCGATCATTTATCGCTATCTAATTCTTGAGCTAGCAAAGACTCGATAGACTTATTAGTAGCTATTAAATAAAGAATTGTTGGCAACCCTTTAATTGGCATTATCATCATTGTTGGGGAGGTGAGTATCTCCTTAATCTTCTATATGACTTCCTCATGAGGTTGTCTCCATTTAAATAGGGTTTCCTTTTTCATTAGCTATTTTAATAGATGAGAAATTTTTGCCAGTGCAAGGATGAATCACTTAATACAGGAGGCTTTCTCCATGAATGTCTTTAATTCCCCTAGCCTAGTAGGTAAGGGCATAAAACGTATAGCCTGTACCTTTGCTGGATCCACATCAACTCCTTTCTTGTGAACAACGAATCTAAGGAATTTCCTAAAAGCCACCCCTAAGACACACTTCAAGGAATTCATACACAATTTATATAGACAATGTCATTCAAAAACCTACCATAGATGAGTTAAGTGATCAGGCACCCGTCTTAACTTGATAACTATGTCATCAACATAGTCTTTTATGAAGTTATGCATCATGTCATGAAATATGGCAGTCATTACCTTCTAGTAGGTAGCTCTTACATTCTTGAGTTCAAACGGCATGATTGTATAGTGAAAGTTTTTTACTAGTGTTCTAAAAGCAATGCATTCAGTACCTCTAATAGGTATCTTTATTTGGTTATAGCTACTAAAGCCATCTATGAATGAGAATAATTCATGTTTGGTTATGACATCCACCAGTGTGTTAATATTTGGCAGTGGGAAATCATTCTTTAAGTAAGCCTTGTTAAGATCATGGAAGTCTACGCAAACGCGTATCTGTCTATTCTTCTTTTTCACTAGCACAGTATTGGTTAGCCAAGTAGGATGTTCAATTGGCTTAATGAAGTCAACCTAGAGCACCTTTTCAATCTCTTCTTTTATTTGTACTTCAATTTTAAGATGAAAGATTTGCTATCCTTACTTTACTAACTTGACCCTAGGTACGATGTTCAATCTATGCACCACTAGATTAGGGCCTAATCCTAGCATTTCATCATAAGTCCAAGCAAACATGTCCTTGTATACCTTCAACAATTCTATAAAGTGAACCTTAATTTCTTGCAATAGATTCTTACTACTGAAAATAGGTCATGGAGACTCTCTTAGTCCTGCCAGGTCTAACTCTTCAATCTCTTCAACTTAAGGTTTCATTTAGTCTTGCATTTGAGGAGGGGTAGGCTAGGTTTCTTGCACTTTTATGGGAATTGAGGAAGATAAAAAGGCCTCATCGGATCTCGAAGACCATCATAAGCAATACACCTTTTGCACATCATCACCAATAAAACTTTCCATTGCTTTAGCTTTTCTTTGCTTCTTATTGCACTCATAGGGGCCTCACATTCTCCTTTTCTTCTTTTGTTTATTCAGGGTCTCCTCCTACGTGGGCAATGGTGTACGAAAGGGTTTGGCATTGGCAGTCTCTCCATCTTTAACATACTCATCAAAGAACCTTATGTTAGGTAGATAAGACTTGTTATATTCAAATGGGTTCTTCATAGCTGAAATGAAGATATCTTTACCCTTCCAATGGCCTTTAATACACTAGTACTATGTTGAAGGTATGAGGTTGTGATCATGCAACCACTTCCTCTCAACCAGAAGATGGTAAGATACGAGTGCTTTGATCACGTGGAATTGCATCAATCCTTGTATGGGTCCAACTTTAAAGTCCACATTAATATACCTTATTATGTCTATGGTTGTTTCAGTAAAGTTATTTACTTTAATAGATTACTTCACCAAGCGTTGGTTGTTTATCCTTATGGCCTTGAACGTAGACATTAGCATAATGTTTATGGAAGAGCCATTGTTTATGAATGTCATCTTAATGGGATGCTCGTTAAGCATACTCTCTACATAAAGAGGATGGTTGTGATTAGGGTTCTTCGTACACATGTCTACATTAGTAAAGATTATTGCATTCTCAAGTAGGTTAGCCATCCTTCATATTGGTTGCATTGCACTACACTCCCTATACTATCTCTTAGAAATCTAGGTAAGTGCAATCATTGCTGTAAGCCATACATCTTCATCAAATCCCAGTAAATCGAATAACTTCCTAAAGTTAGAGGTCTTCATTTGGGCAGTAGCCATTGATGAGTGTGCGCTTTGTTTGGTTTCTATTACTGTTTCCTTGTCTTCATGTATCTCATCTTATGGCACTTCTTCTCCTTGTCTCGAATCATGACTAATAACATTTGCAACACCCCATTGAGTGTTGTGTGTTTGGAGCAGATTGCTACGTACATCATTATTCTCTATGACAAGTTCCCCATTACAGACCTTGTCATTAAATATCTTCTTAAGTGTCCAACACTCTTTAGTTGGATGACCCACAGTCTTGCGACTTCTATAGAACTTAGGGTTATTCTTCTTGTTTGCAATCGGCAAATGCTCTACCCTTAGGAGTTTTATGTTCCCATCCCGTAACTACTAGTCAAGTACATCATGTACCTTGCCCATCGAGCATGTGAATGAGATAGTTGATATAGAGCCTCATGAGGTATCGTTCCTTAGCTTCTTGCTATCTCTAGAACTTTCTCTTCGGGCTGAGCTAATAGATGTTGCTCATTTCCCAAATCTCCTACCTTTTATCCACTGTCGCATAACAAAATTGTTGGTTCTTCTTGTAGTCTCAATGAGTGTGGAGAAAGAACATAAATTAAGGTTTTGCAAGTAGACATCGCACTTAGTGAACATCCTCTAAATGCAAATTTCCACCAATTCCTTTTCATCACACATATCTTGGATGTCTAGGGTACACTTTTTGAAGTTCTCTCTGTAAATCATCAAATCTTCCTTTGAGTTTGTTGTATTCTTCTCATGTTTGTAATTGTAACTCGCTCCTAAGTGGAAAGGAATTTCTCCAGGAAGAGCTTGTACATAGCTCCCTATGAATTAACCAATCCCGAAGAGAGGTTGATATACGAGGTGTTTGCCTTTTCTATCAATGACTTAGAGAATTTTTTAAGCTTTAGGTCATCATCAAGTCTAGAAGGTTCTAGGGTTTCAATAAATTTCAATAGGTGTTCCTTTGCACTTTCCTTTTTTCCATTAAACAACATGAATTTAGGACTTATATAGTCCTTAGGATATGGTTTCATTGCGATACATTAATGATATGGGAGTTTCAGCTCTGATACTTGCTTAGGTAACCTAACTTGTATTTTCCTCATATAAACGTCTAAGTCTTCCCTTATTATAAAGGAAGTCCTTAGAGTAAAGGCTGTGGATGCAGGTAGTAGAGTAAGTGCGACAATGGAATGAGAAGTAGATCCATCCAAGATTTAGATGGTAGGATTATATAGAGGAGTAGGTATGCATAAAGATGAAGAGCTAACTAACTAAACTCTTAAATTCTCTTGTAGGGGTAGGTTACTATATAGGTTCTAATCGGTGCCCAGAGGGGGTAAAGGGTGGGGGTACGCATTCATCACCTCCTCCTTATTGGAGATCTTTCTCAATAGCTGGAGGGTTAATTGGTTAAGTTGAGATAGTAGCATTAAGTTGTACAGCAATCATAAGATTTGGCAAAACCATACCTTATTGCATAGCAACAGTAGCTCCTATTCCGGTGAGGATGGATTGGAACATAGCCATGAACTGGTTTAACGCCCTTGTAGTTTCTTTCATTGCCCATATTGTCTGTACGGGATTTAGAGGAGCCTCAAGCACTAAATGGTCTTGACTTGTATTCTTAGGCGATAAGAGTGGATTCTGCTCATTAAGCTCTACATTAATGTTGAGCTCTTGGGACGTGGTATTAGACATGTTAGTTGCTCTTGTTTTGGGAGTTATCATGTCTCTACAATCACTTTTCCCTAATGGAGTTGCCAAAATGTAGATGTAAGGGTCTAATTGGAGTAATAACATATGTACTGCATGAGTGACGCATTACACGTGACTTCAAAGAAGTTAACTAAGATTATCACCTAAAGAGACAATTAAGTGAGAAAATGATAGGGAGGAAGAACAGGTAACCTCAGTGTCTTAAATACACAAATGATAGACAAGACAGTCTTAGGGAATCTCAAGCTTTCACCTTATAGTTTGAGCGAATGAGATCAATTATTTGCCTAAATTGCTTATTTGATTTTAGAGAACAGTGGTTTTATAGAGAAATCTTGTTTCTCTATTCTCTATAAGAGTTCTATATGAGGAGAAAATGTTGGGTATTTATAGGCTCTTAGATAAAATAGCATCCATCCGATTATCTAGATGATTAACGGATAAGATGAAGCCTACTCAATTCATAGTTGTCAAGAATGAGCTAGCTAATGGGCTTAAGGCCAGTAGTTTTCCTTATAAGTGCATTAGCTTGCCTAAGAAAAGTTGGAAATGAACGAACTAATCTAATGATCTTTATTCTTAGCTTATTAAGCCAAATCTCTTCAAATCATCCCAATATATGGACTGGACTCTTTAGGCCTTGTCACCTAACCCAATGAGTCAATCATAAATAAATAATAGGCTTAACCTAATAAATAATATAGCAATTTTCAACCCTTTACACTAAATTTAAAGTCACTTCCCATGCATAAAGACAAAGTAAATATAATTGATAGACAAAAGCGCATGAAGAGATTTATAGGAATATTATTGTGGGAAGCTAATGGTAAAAAACTATCCAATTCCAAATAGTCACAATGAAGCGAAATTTTATCTATGGATTAGTTCACATGGTTTAGTCTAATTCTCTTTACGAATCTTAGTATGTTGAAAACTTTAGGATGTGTTGTAGAAGGTAGAGAATTTGATAAATAAACATACCTTAAAATTATCTTAAATAATTTTTAAGAATTGTTGCATGAATACAAATGTATAAATATCCAAGGAGGTGACAACTAAAAGCGAAAGGATGAAACCATATAATGAATCATATTAATGCGTTTAATTAACATAAAGATCAATTCACATGAACTCAGACTGGTAATCTTTGTGAATCTTAGTGTCATGTCCTAAAATTGAAGGGTGTGAACATATGTTGCATACTCATCTCCTAACTTAAATATACAAAGGTTTAAAACTAACTTTGAATTCACAATTCATACAATATCAATGTACTTTGATTTCATTGCAATATCTTCTCTCTAAAACATTTTATAAGTTTAAAAAAAGTTAAGATGCTAAATTAATTAAATTCTACTATAAATTATACTAAATCACCCAATTTATTAAACCTTTCTAGTATACTAGTGTCAATGTGTTCTATGTTGACTACAACCGGAAATAAGTACACATCTTCTACACCAGAAAAATAAGTTCCTATAAGAGGTAGACTTGGGTTAGCTCTAAATTGGCCTAGAATCGTTGAGCCATGATTCAACTTTATGTTGAACCTTAACTGGCTCACCTAAGGTTATGCTTATGAATTGAATCCAAAGGAGTTTTTTTTGTTTTTAAATAGTTGCAATATATATATGTACATTATATACATATATTATATACGTTAATATCTATAATATATACAATATATATAATATGTTAATATGTATAATATATATGCTAATATGTCAATGTGTATAACATATTATATATGTTAATATTTATAATATGTATAAAAATATATGTTAATATAATATATACATATAATATATATGTAATGTATATATATATATATGTTAATATAACATATATGTAATATAATATAAATGTAAATAAAAAAAAAATCCTATTCAAGCCCACTTGTTCAGGTGGGTCAGGGGGTATGAACCACCTGGACTCACATAAACTAATAGGTCTTTGGCTAATTTAGGCCAACCATGAGCAAACAAGTTCCAATTCATTGAACCGACAAACTAGTTTTGCATCAATAGAGGATTTGAAACCAATCCTTCCTTAAGTTTAATAAAGGAGTCACCAAAAAACATAGTACATAATCAGCACAGTTACACACATATCTTATGCAAAAATCTCACGTATAACTTATACTTAATGCCTCATTCACCATTATTGTCTTTACTTAGGTGTGGTGAACAAAACAGTATTAGTATTGGCATCGTAATTTATGTTAAAGTCTAAACGATAATTTAAAATATTGAAGTTACGCGTACATATATTACTTATGCTTTTCTAAATTAACATCTAACTTCTGGCAAAAAATAAAAATAAATAAATAAATAACAATTAACTTCATCGAGTGCCCTTTTTATGTTTTAATTTTTTACATTGGTGAGTTTAATTTCATAATATTTCATATTCACAGATAAATAAATAACGATTAACCTCATCAAGTTCCACAGACCGTTTGGATTTAGTAGTTAGCAATTTAATATTTTGATTACCTAATTTTAACTTGACTATAAGATCGCAATAGAAGGAAACTTTATTCTAAATTGAATAATCAGATTAAATAAATAAAATTGTAGCACAATTTGGTGGTAGACATACATACTGTCCTGCAAATCCATCCTTTACCTCTATACTAACAAAAAGGGGAATAATCTTTTTGGTATGATAGTTAAACTTGTCATATTTATTAACCTTAAACTGTTTTTCGTAAATACCGTTTTTCCTTCTAAAACCACCTATTTTTTTTAATGTTTTTGGAATTTAAAAAAAAAAGAAAAGAAAAGAAAACCATTCTATGTTCATATTTATTTTACTAGTAGGACCACATTCATTTTTCTTTTTACTTGTAAAAAAGATAATATTTTGTTTTGATATTTTTACCGGTAAGAAAAATAATACGTTATCTTGTTAGATATCAATAAAAAAGATAGTTAGAAACCGGTTTAAAAATATCCTATAAACCATTAAAATTATTTATTTGTTTGTTTATTTACTATTTTTAACACATCCGTAATACAAGTGCATGTGTCTGTACTCTGCTAATATTTTCATAATAAGATTAATTATTAGACCAAACTTCCATAATCCCATAAACGTTGCATGTCTCCGTTCTTGCTTTTCAATTGAAGAAGGTACTTATTGTTCTTCTATACAAAAAGGTTATTTTGCTTTTTCATCACTGGCAAATAAAAAATTTCGTAATTAATAATATCATAGCAATGTAATCATGTCATCATTTAATAAAACCAATTTTATATCAAATCGTTTTAAAAGATTAATAAATTTTTTATCATGCAGTCATATCGCGTTTGTCCCGTATGTTATCCCAGCTACATTGATGAATGCACTAAAAGCGATAATGGTTGTTGATTAGTGATGCTGTATTCCAAAGTGGTCGCCAGTAGGTTTCCATTCATTCTTTTTTTTTTTTAATGGCCAACAGTTTTCATTCGTTCAAAGTGACGATTTATCATGCAAAAATGTGGATGCACCCAATTTCAAAGTTCCAAGTGTCAAGCCACAGGGTTTGAACACATTCAGCCGACAAAAGAACAGCCAACCTTGGGAAATTTAAGGAAAGCAATCCGAGCGCTTGATGGCAGATCCAGTAAGACATCCTTTCTTATTTGTAAGTTTTTTTCTCTCTTTTTAGTATAACGGATAAGAAAATTTATTTGATTTATCCCAATGAAAGATTAAACCGGAGTTTTAGCAAATCCAATAAAATATCCTTAT
Source organism: Lumnitzera racemosa (assembly GCA_024138005.1). Taxonomy (NCBI): domain Eukaryota; kingdom Viridiplantae; phylum Streptophyta; class Magnoliopsida; order Myrtales; family Combretaceae; genus Lumnitzera; species Lumnitzera racemosa. The sequence continues at coordinate 31,441,169 of JAMXBC010000011.1, forward strand.
TATTAAATTAAAGCAAAGCATCACGATGTTCCTAGTGAAATTTGCAAGAATCTAATATCCTATGCAGAAATAGAATATTTAAAATTATAATTCATATGTTAAAATAATTGGCATTATAATTAGATCTATTTAAGAATTGGTTCCGAATCATGAATTGGCTTGAAATTTACTAGATTCACCAACCGAGCTGACTTGTTGAATGATTCCACCGGTTTTGCTCTTATAATTTTTTTTTAAATGTTACATGTCTCTTTTGCTACTTTTTCTTTTCTCAACATATACCAAGTACTATTACAAATTACAATTAATAGTTACATTGTAATTTGTTTTTCCTGTATTGATAATTTATTTTAAGATTCAAATGAAATGTTGATATCCTTTGTAAATTGCAACTTCTCTTACTTTACTTAATCTTATTTAATATTTTAATATTAAAGCAACATCATACTCATACGGTTTAAATTAATTATTTTGAAATGGAATAAAGTTTACAATTTCTCTTACTAACACTTTATACAATATAAAGTATTACAATTATTTTGGAAAAAAATAGGAAATAAGATTGAGTGAAAAATTGTTTACAATAATTCATAGGAATGTATGAGTAAGATTGAGGGAAATTTATAAAATAATAATAAAAAATAAAAGAGCAACCAGTTCAAAAGCTGATAAATCAGTCCTTAAACTGTTGGTTCAACCAAACTAGCTTGGGCTTGTGGCCTCAAGGGTCAAGCCTTCTTCAATCTTACATCAACTTATAAATTAGTGGTTTAAGATCGGTTTGGTCCAACAATTAGGTCTAATTGTAACTATAAGGGGCCATTTTTTTAAGTTAGGAGATTAACAGTACCATAATACAAATAGTAAAAGCTTATACTCCATAAGGATGTAAAAAGTGAAAATATTCAAACCCATTTAACTACCTTTATCCTTTTGGTAACATATCTAGCCTTCTTATGTTTTTCTCTATGCATTTTTGCTGACATAAGATTTCATATAATACGTAACTTACGGGCCATATTGGTAAAAGTAAATAAGTAAAAGCAATGAAATATATTATAGTACAAAAATAAAAATTTCCCAAAATTATCTTTACTTAAAGGATATTTCTAAACTAGTCAAGAAAATGATATTTTCACATAATTAGTAATAAAATCTTGCGTTATCTATCTGTACTTATATTATTAAGCAAAACCATTCCCTTTTAATCTCCACATTTTTTATCCATGAAATTCCTATCAATACCCTTAAAAGAATCAAGCTTCCTTCAATCCCCCTAAATGAACCTAAGATAATCCATTGCATCTACATGTTTGAATGTAAAAGGGTAGAAAGGACATAATCTTATAATTGGTTACGTAAGAAATTATAATTGGGAATATTATTCCATACCATATATCTCGATAGAAGTATGCTTCGTTTCCTTTTCTTTTAAGTTATTGCAATTTTCGGTGCAAAAATACTTGTCAAAAGAATTTTTAGTGCAATCCAAAAGACTCATATGTCAAAATATGCTCTTTATCATAGTCTTTTAAAGATTTAAGCGCTACATAATTTTACGCAATTTGTTAAAACATACTCCATTTCTTTTCCTTTCTTTTTTTTTTTATTTTGAAAGGACTGACATGCTTCTTTCTTTTTTATCACTCATTTTTCTCAATGATGTTAGTGTTAATTTGCAATTTATAAGTTGCCCTTTGAAGTCACTTTTTTTTATTCCGATACGAATATTAGTGTTAGCTGCTAAAATATAGGTTTTGTAATAAAGAAAAAAAAATCTACAAAATAGCTTGAATTATCCAATAATTGTGTAAGAAAAAGGAAAAAAATCAATGATATCCTTCTCTGTATCTTTATTTGATTCATTTTCTTTTTCTTTATAAGTTATGTCATTGAAAGTGGTATTCTTCTTTTTCCAAGATTTTTCTAAGTCCTTTATATATATTTTGACAAACATTTTCAGTTTGACAATACGAGTTGGTTATGACCCATACGTATTTTCTTCATACAAATGATTATCCCAAGCCTTCCTAAAAATCATGTAATTTTACATTTCTAATTAAGTTTCCACAAAAAAAAAAAACATTGTATATTATGAATTTTTGGTGTTAATAAAATTATTGTTGTACTTATTTTTCATTTATTGAGTAGATATTTTATTGTCATGTATTGAAAGAGCTTTAGTGTTAATATTTATCCTATTTAATCTTTCTAGCATTATCATTAAATTATAAAATTTCAATACCATTAATTTTTTATGTATTTTGTATGTTATGATGTTCAAGAGGAGTCCAATTAATATGGAATTCAAGCTTTATTTCATCTATCATTAATGAGTCTTGAATAGTGTCGTCTCTAGATCTTGGTTGGTATAGTTTAGGATTCACGCAAGTGTACAAACCTGCAAAAAGAGCATAGTAAAGAGGCGTTAGGGTATTATTCAATATAGTCACTCTAATACTTAAATCAATTGAGTGTATAGAGAATATAAGTGTTTGAGAGCGATTAGAAGTCTTAAATGTGTAAAGCATTAGATCATTTATTGTTAGATGATGGTCTTATATTTATAAAGGAGTAATGTCAATGGTTGGAGAGGAGTTAATAGGTAAAGCTACCTTCACATGTATTGGAGAGTGGGATTATGGTGTCTGACATGCTTCTAATATGTACGAAGTGGTTGCTTGACTTGGTATCTTAGTCTTATCCAAAGTCTTCTACTAGTTAGAGGCCTCCTTTAACCGGTTAAGTCGTGATTTGGGCTTTAGTCGAAAGTGGCAGGCCATAAGCTATGAGTCATATCAGGTCAAGACAGGCTTGAGAAGTCATGTTCAAAAAGCTCTATCAACAAATAGTATTTGGAAAAATACCTTTGCAAGGCAAGATTCCATGCTTGTAATAGAGGAATGATTATTTTTTTAATAAATTTTTTAAATTGTTGTATACGATCAATTATTAGACCATAAGAATTAATTCATTAAATAAAAGTACGAAAAGAAAGTGTAAGAGTGTTTTAATCTAATTAGACATATCATATGTCCATTTACTTTCATAAGCCCTTAAAATTTACGTTACTCTAGTATCAACAAATAAAAATAGATATGAATCATGCATATGCTAATACAAATTCCTTTGAAGCAATTCCAAGATGTACTAATTATGGTTTCAAAAGAAGATTATTATTATATAAAGAAGCTCTCAATAGTTCAAACTTTAGATGTATTATCTATATGTGTTTCTAAAATTTTTAGAGAATGGAATGAGTTTTAGACTTCACACTCTTCTTATTTTTTGAAATTATTTATATTCTCTTCAATATAATATATCTATATTAAATGAAACAAACTAATAAGGATTTTAATGAAGGATCTTAATAGAGATACCCAAAAAATGCAATTTCTATGTAAAGTTAAACTAAAATAATAAGATATATTAATACATATGAATATAGTAATAATAACAATCAAAACTATATGAACACATATTAACAATGACAACGAAAATATGTTAATGTATATTAATATAGTCAAATTATATCAACTCATTTTTAAGCCAATAGTTGCTTTATCCTTAACTACCACCTATATTAGTAAAAACTACAATATCCCCTAATTCATCCTTAGAATAATTACCTATATCTTTCTTTTTTTCCCTTTAATGGTTACTTGAAGATTTCCAAGTAATTTCTTACTATTGCTTTGAAACAATTCATCTCCTTATGTGGCTAATTACAGTAATACAAATTAATAAAGTAATGATGATAAGGCAAAATAACAATAATTGAATTATCTTAAATGGTGTAATGCTCAAGGAATCTTGTTCTAGTAGAGGTCTTCAACAAAGAGGTCCCGTTTCTCCACACTTATTCATCTTGGGAATAGAAGTGTTAAGTCAGTTAATACATGTGAGAATTGAGGAAGAAAGATGGAAATTGATAAAGATCAGAGGGACAAACTTGTGATTATCCCACTTATTCTTTACAAATGATCTCTTACTCATAGGTGAAGCATCATAGGATAATGCATGGACGCTAATGGAGATTATGGACTGTTTTTGTAAATATGAGGTCAAAAAGTAAATTTTTACAAGACATGTATCTTATTCTCAAGAAACATAAACCAAGACACAAAGAAAGGGATTTGTAATTTCTTAGGTTATACTTGTTGTAGACTATAGCCAAGAACAAATAAGGTAGGTTGTAGGGACAGGTCTAAGCTTACCGAAAACTTGAAAAGGGTAATGGGAAATGTGCAAAAGAATGGAAATGGAAATGGAAATGAAAATGAAAAGTAAGCAAAAATCCATAAATAGCCCAAAAGGATATAACACACTAGTAAAACTTCTAAAGACTTACGACACAACTTGATATGATGCACTAGTTGGTCTAGTGAGGTTTCTCACCACCTAACCTTGTTTAAGAATTAAGATAAGAGTGAAAATGAGAGTAAACAAATAATGTTTAAGTAAAGGAAAATATTCAATGTACTAATGATAATATGATATTTGTAGCTACATATACAAGGGGTATTTATACCCGATAATTTATGATAACTTACTTAAAAAAGAAAAAGATAAAAAGGGTATTATCTAAAGTAGTAATGTACAGGGGAAACAAAAGGGTAGAAATTAATATTTAAAAAATAATAATGATTAATGTAGCAGATTCTTCGTGTGGTCTTAAACACATACTGGAGATGCATTGGTCATATTGTTGGAAGGTGTAGACAAAATAGTATGAGCTGGTTTGATAGCTGAGTAGAAGTGCCAACCAGGCATAGACTTGTCTAAATAGGAGTGGCTGAAGATTAGTGTAGGACAGTTTTCTTGGCCTCTTAACAAGAATGATACTGAGTAAGTAATCTATTAAAACATGATTAAGCAAGCGCATAAGGTTTAGTTACTGTTAGGGCATCTTTCAAGTCGATATATAATTTCTGAGAAATGAACAGTCATTTGGCACAGCATATATAGTTAATTAGCAGCAAGGAGTAACTCTGCCTTAGTAGGAGTTGGTTTAAGCAAGAGGATTTACCTCAATAGTCCCTTAGGCTCGGTTATGAATTAAAGGCCTAGTAGCTTGATTTCTATCATTCCCTCTTTATTGATTTGAATTTAGGATCAAATCCAACTGGTATTTGTTCAATTCTCTATTAGGGTGATATGGACTAAGGCCGGCAATGTTGAAGGTATTTGAAACCCTATAATCCTCAGAAAGCTCCAATTTGTAGGCGTTGTCATCGATCTTTTAGAGGATTATGAAGAGTCCTTTAGCCCATGTAGACAGCTTGTTCCTCTTCTTGTTTGGGAACCTTTTCTTGCTCAAGTGTAACCATACCAATTCCCCAAGCTAGAACTGCCTTGTTATCCTACTCTTGACCTTTTCTCGCATTCTTCTAGCAGCTTGGTTGATTTGCTGAGTAACTTTGTCGTAGATGTATTGTAGGGACTGTCCTCGGGCTTTCACATCATGGTCTTCTTACTAAGATACAGGTACAAGAGTGTAATCAAGGGACAACTTAGGATTAAAACCATAGATAACTTCAAAGAGAGTTTGCTTTGTAGTGTCATGTACTGTTCAATTTTAATTGAATTTGACTACAAGAAAATAGACATCCTAATCGACCAAGTTCTTACCCACTGTAGCACTTAGCAATAATCCTAAAGTATGATTAACTATCTCTATTTGGCTATCAGTTTGGGGATGACATGAAGTACTGAATAATAGTTTGGTCCCTATCCGACGCTATAGGGTTCTCCATAAATGACTCAAGAACTTTGGGTCTCTGTCTGATACTACACGTCCCAATAAACCATGTAATTGAGTGATTTCCTATAAGAAAAGCAAAGCAATAATTGAAGCATCATTAGTCTCGGAGTAGAGCACAAAGTGTGTTATCTTACTAAATATATCCATGACAACCATTATGGAATCTTTGCCTTAGGTTGTTCTTGGTAATCCGAAGACAAAGTCCATACTCAACTTAGTCCCTAGTCTTATTGTGATAGGTAAAGGCATAGCCTTCAATAATTCAATGCATATCTTGTCTCATTATTGGCCAAAAGAATCATTCACTCAGTAAGTAATTTGTTCTTCTTTCTCCAAAATGTCCAGATAGTCCTTTACTATGGGCTTCCTTAATAAGTACTTCTTTCAGTGAATAGGTTGGTACGCACAGTTTCACACTTTGGAATAAGTACCCATCTTCCATATGATATTCATTTACTATTCTCCCATCAATACAATGCCTTAGTATGGGTTCGAAGAATGGATCCTCATATTACTATTCCTTTAGTATGGGTTCGAAGAATGGACCTCATATTACTATTCCTTAATACTCGCAAACCTAAATAATCTGGTTTACAGTTCAATAAAGAGCACCTATCTTCTTGAAAGAGCATCTGCAATCACGTTGCTCTTTATTTGCTTGTACTTTATGACAAAATTGAATCTCTCAAGAAATTTAACCCATCTTGCTTATCACTTCAACAACTTGGTTTGACTTTAAATGTACTTTAGAGACTTATGGTTAGTGTAGATGACAAATTGTCTCGTCAATAGATAATGCTGTCATACTTAGAAGGCTTAGATGTGTGCTAAGAGTTCTTTGTCATACATAGAGTAGTTCAATTGAGGTCCCCTAAGCTTCTTACTATAGTAGGCAATTAGTCAGCCTTCCTATATTAAGACAGCGCCTATACCAATGCCTGACACATCACATTCTAGCTCAAATATCTTTTCGAAGTCGAGCAAAGCTAGTATATGAATAAAAGTTAACCTATCCTTCAATCTACAAAACTTCTCTCTTCCTTTTTTCCCCATCTGAATTTGATGTTCTTCCTCATCAACTCAATAAGAGGTGTAGCTAGGGTATTAAAATTCCTAATAAATCTCATATAAAACGATGTCAATCCATGGAAACTTTTTACTGCAGCACAAGTGGTTAAAGTTAGCCACTCGACGATTGTGTTGATCTTCTCTTCATCCACTTGCAAGCCTCCTCCACTAACTACGTAGCCTAAGAACACTACTTCCTCTTAGCAAAAGTAGCATTTCTTAAGATTGTCAAATAACTTCTTAGTACGGAGCACATCTAATACAATATGGAGATGTCCATAATAACTCGCCATGTCAACGTTGTACACCATGATGTCATCAAAGTATACCACGAAATACTTCCCTATTAGATTTCTCAATACATGATTCATCAATCTCATAAAAGTGCTCGGGGCATTTGACAAGCTAAATGGCATTACCATCCATTTGTAGAGCCCATACCCAGTTTTGAATGTAGTCTTCCACTTATCTCCCGACCTCATGCAAATTTGATGGTAGTTAGGCTTCAAACCAATTTTGTTGAAGATCTTAGCTCCATTCAATTCATCCAACATGTCTTTCAACCTAAGGATATGATACTTATATTTGATCGTAATTTTGCTTACAGCTCGGCTATCAACATATATCCTCCCGGTACCTTCATTTTTCAATACTAGGAGCGTCGGAACATTACAAGAGCTGAGACTCTCCCTTAGATACCCTCTTTCCTATAGTTCATTGACTTGTCATTGGAGCTTAAAAGTCTGTTCGAGACTCATCCGATTAGCTGGTTTATTCGGTAGGGCAGCGCTGGGTATTAAGTCAATATAATATTCTATGCCTTAGACAGAGGGTAACCCTTCGAGCAACTACTTAGGAACCAGGTTGGCGTAATTATTCAACAACTCTCTTACTTCGAGGGGTAGCTCACCATGCTCCCTTAACTCTAATAATCGCTTGACTAATATGAAGGTTACCATATTGGCCTTAATAGCCTCTTGAAGCTCAGCTCTACTCATCGTCAACGTCTTTTACGATCCTCGAGCAAGTTTTGTTTGCAATTCGTTAACTTGACTCAATAGCACTGGGTTTAGCGTGATCTTCCTTCCATCCTTCTCAAATATGTAGGTGTTCCTATATCCATCATGAATAACTCTTCTATCATAAAGCCATAGTTGGCTAAGCAACACATGTGATGCACACATAAACAGCACGTCGCAAAGAATCTCATCAGAGTAATTCCTAATTGTGATCTAATTGTTGAGTTACATGTAGTGCTCCTTTCTTATTCAAATAATGCAACTTATATAGCTTCAGGTATGCGATAGTCGGTAACTCCAACTTTGTAATCAGATCAGCTGATGCTACATTAGTACAATTACCACTATCTACAATAAGTGCACACAATTGATCATTCACCTTGCATGTAATATGGAATAAGTTCTCTAACTGCTCCTCCCCGCCTGAGGGTTCTAAGCTCATTATGCGTTAGACAACTTGGATCAATTAATCTAGGTCCTCAACAAACACATGCTCTTTAACCAGTTCATTCTCCTAAGAAGTTTCTTTCTCAATAATGCACTATTCCTTTGGTTCTTCATCAGTACTTTCTACTTTTAGCTTTGAAAAATTTCCCTTAATGATCATAATCCTTTGGTTCGAGCACTAAGCAATAATACGTCTTAACTCGTCTTCCTACCAGATCCTTGCACTTTCTGGTACATTCGGGTCAGTACATCTTCTCTTGTTCAGCCCTTTTGCTCAATCTTGACATCTATTCACTTAGTCGCCTTGGTACTAAGCTAACCTCGGTAGCTTCTTTGAACAAATTAGCTTGGCTGAACAGGTTGGCTAGTCGGCAGTTTAGTTGACATTCAGTTCCTTCTCTACCTCTCTACTTACTAGGTTATCTAAATAGCTTTATCCATTATGGTAAATTGTTGGAGTTCTACAATGTCTCGTATATCACTCCTCAAACCAGTTAAGAACCTAGATACTGTTCATGCTGATGGCTCCTCCACTTCATAGCGAATCATGAGCATCTGGAACTCTTGAATATACTCGTCGATAGTTTGGCCTCCTTATCTCAACTCTTGAAGCCGAGCGAAAGTGTTTTATAGATAGGTATTCGGCACAAACTTATTTCAGAGTATTCTCTTCATCTCGAGCCAAATATTAATTTCTCTACATCCTTCTCATCTTCTCATGACTTGGCAATTCTTTCACCACATGGCGATATATTTAGAAAACTCAACAGTAGCAATTCTCATATTCTCACTTTCTAATAACCTTCATATTAGTAATAATAAAAAACTAGCTCTACCTTCTCCTCCTAATTCAAGCAATCATCTGTACATTTAGATCCATTGAAGTTCGAAATTTGAAGCTTCACATGGAAAAATGCTCGGGGTGCTTGAGCTTATTCTTCCTCTTCATAATGCTCTTCCTCGTCCTCTTCTCCTAAGTCTCCTAAGTAGATCATTTTTTTTACTCTTCTACCTACTCTTTCACCTTGAACTTATCGAGCTAGGTCTTGATTTCTAATAGGTTGAGCTGCTTATGAGGCATTAGGTGCGGCTTCATTAAGTTGATAAGCTAATGTGTGAACAGCTTGAGTTAAATCCACTAGAAGATTAGCTACCTTATCAAGTCTCTTGTCCGTGCTTTTTGAAGTACCTTAAGATTGTTGGCCATGGTGTACAATACCATTATTGTCATCCCCAGCACCAGCATTCACACTTGGCTTTATCATTTTCTCCAAAAAATTCAAATTCCAAACTCCTTGATTTGATGCTACAGCTGACATTATCTTATGAAACAACATAATACACTCCCTTCGAACCAAAAGCCTAATAACTGGCAAACATAGCAACTAAAGTAACATAGAAAATTGTTCTGTTTCATAAGTTTAAAAACACAATATAAACAAGGAACTTTGAGAACAAATTACTACAATCCAAAGAAAACCTTCGCTCTGATACCAAGATGGTACGGGCCGTAGCTAAGAACAGATAAGGCTGGTCGTAGGAATGGGTTTAAGCTTGACAAAAGCTTGAAAAGGGTGATGGGGAAATATACGAAAGAATGGAAATGGAAATGAAAAGTAAACAAAAACTCATGAATAGCTCTAAAAAATATGATACATCAGTAGAATTTTTAAGGAATCATAGCATAGCTTGATATGATGCACGAGTTGGTTTGGAGAGGTTACTTACCACTTAATCTTGATTAAGGATTAGGATAAGAGTGAAAATGAGAGTAAACAGATAATGTTTACGTAAAGAAAAATATCCAATGTGTTAATGATAATGTGATATTTGTGGCTATATATACGAGGAGTATTTATACCTAAGAATTTAAGGTAAAAGGAAAAGACAAAAAATGTATTATCCAAAGTAATAATGTATAAAGAATACAAAAGGATAAAAATGAATATTTAAGAATAATAATGATTAGTATAGTAGATTCTTCGTATGGTCCTAGACACGTAGTGAAGATGCATTGGTCATGCTGTTGGAGGGTACAAACAAAACAGTATAAGTTAGTTGGGTAGCTGAGCTAGAGTGCTAACAAAGCATGGACTCATCCAAACAGGAATAGCTAAAAATTAGTGCAAGACAATTCTCTTGACAAGAATGATGCCCAACAATTATTCTATTCGGACATGACTAAGCAAGTGTATGAGGTTTAGTTGCTGTTAAGGCATCCTTCAAGTTAGCGCATAATTTCCAAGAGATGGACAATCATTTAACACAGCATATAGAGTTGATTGGTAGTAAGGAGTAACTCGGCTTTTGTAAGAGTTGGTTAGAGTAAGAGGATTCGCTTCACCAGTCCCTCTAATCCTCGAGCTCAATTGCAGGTTAAAAGTTTGGTAGCTTGATTAATATCAATACCGATCCTAGTTAGACTAGACAATCAACTTGAAAAGATTAATCATGATTTCTTATGGGGATCATCGAATGAAGATGGAAAGATCCATTGGGTTGGACGGAAGAAAGTCAAAGAACCAAAGAAAAAAGAAGGTTTGGAATGGTAGATGTGAAGAAGCGAAATAAAGCTAACTTTGCTAAGTTTACGTGTATAGTACGAAAGAAGGATGCTTATGGACTAAACTACTCCTGGAAAAAAAATATAAGATTGGTCAAAGGAATAATAAGAAAGGTAGCGGATCCAGTTTCCACATGAGACTAAGTAAGGTACTCCCTTGAGTTGATGAGAAATATGATATGAAATTTAAGAGTGGGAGATATACAATGTTCTAGCATGATAGATGTACTAAAGAGGGGGAAGGTGATAGATTGGTTATTTGATCCTCTCAATAAGTATGATGAATTGATTTTTGTGTGACAAGCTTAGAGTGGACCAAATCGTTGGAATGAAAGCATTATTGGCTATTCCGTAGATGATAATATGAGGAAGAGACTTGAATCGATGAGGGAAATGATGAAAGAAGTTGGCCCTTTGAAATCAATGGAGAACTATCCACAAAATCTGCATACGAAGTCCTTTATTAAGATGAAGCTCAACAAGAGATGGAGGAAAATTGGGAATGGATTTGGTGAACACCCATTACTCCGTACATCTGAATGCTTCTTTAGAAATTACCGCACAGTGGCCTTCCAATGAAGGATAACCTGATAAAAGGGGGTGTGACCTATGGTATCCTTTTCCCATTACGTAATGAGGAAGATGAGTTTGTCCAGTATCTGTTTAAAACCTACTAATAGAGTAGGAATCTATGGAACGCGTTGGGAGTTGATGTCACTAATCTAGATGATAGGTTGAATTAACTTAGATTTTTTAGGTGGGTTCGAAAGCACATCAGGTGGAAGCAGAGAAAATGGAATAAACTAGATATACCTCTTGAAGTCACTGCGTTATTTATACTGAGAGAGGAATATGGAGAGAAAGAAATAGAAGGATCTTTCGATATAAGTATGGGCAAGTCTTAGGTGGTCTATGCAAGCACTTGAAAGAAGCCTCTCCTTTAGAAGCCGAGCTCTAGGTAGTGAAGGAGGGACTTAACCTGGCCAAAGATTTCAAACAGAATAGAATTATTATTGAAACAGATTCCCGGTAAGCTATTGATTGGCTAAGACAGCAAGATGTTGACAATAATATTTGTCACACAGCCCTACCTAAGAATTTAGCTTTACTCTCACAATTTGATTCCATTCTGTTATACAGGGTAGGTCGCAAAGAGAACGCGGTAGCAAACGTGCTCGCAAAACGTGGACCGCTAGAGAATTTCAATGTTGTGTTTACAAATACTGTTCCCTTGTTTTTTTTTTTTTTTTTTATTATTATTATTGATGTTGTATTATAAGACTGCGTGAATAACTGTAATTTTGTTGATTTGGAGTTGCAGAGGTTGAATACCCGGCGTCTGAACTTAAGCTAGTATGCTCTCGATGTACGAAGTTTCGTTGGTCCAATATATCCTTTATTACCCAAAACAAGGCAAAATAACTATTATTCTTATAAGCCAAAAGTATAATAATACAAATAATCTTATAAATATATCTATATCTATATCTACGTCATTAAGTGAATAATTGCAACGGAAGTAAAGTTTTTTACCTTTTTGTATTGAATAATTAATTTTTAATTAGGTTGGCAGTGTTTGGTAAAAAAAAGAAAAAAGAAAAAAAGGTTGGCAACAGTGTTGTTCTGTTCATTTGGTAATAACCAGACGTGTCCCTTCTTTTTTCCTCTTCATATTGTGTTTTTGTTGGCAATAAAAGATATAAAGGTTTTATATTTTTCTTTTTACGTATATTTTCCTTTGCAATATGATATATAAATTTTATTTAATATGGAAATGTAACAAAAAACCCACGCACAAACAAATTTTCATAATACTTTGTCAATAGTAAAAATGTTTCCTTAACAAAAAATATAGTGCTATTTAATCTTGATTTTCTTCAATATATACTCCAATGTTCAATTAAGGTCATCGATTCTAACTGCCAATGTTAGCATGTCTTTCTCATTATAAGTACACCTGTCTTGAGCTATCAATTTTATAGGGAGTGATGGAATGAAATTATCATTTCTCTGATCATTTTCTTTTTCTTTTTCTTCTTTTTTTACATCAATTTAATTAATTATTTTGTATTATAATAAATTGTAATAAACCGTTTTATTTACGTTTTGTATATGCGTTGCTGTATCTATCCGCTAATAATGAAATAAAGCATTTCTTTTAGCCAAATAAGGAAAAAAGAAAAAAGAAGAGGGATTAATGTCACCTTAGATATGTAAGAAAGATTTGAAATAGAGTAGACTTAATAGAGTGAAATGAAATAAAATGGAATTAGGATCCAAAGGATAAATCCTTATTTATGCTTAAAAGATGCTAATATGATGAAATAAAATGGAATGCATATATAATAATATATGTAAAACATATCCTTTATTAGTGAATGTCATACTACTACAAATTCAACCTACTACGATCAACTTATCCGGTAAACTTTATTTGATAGAGCATGTTTCAATTTTTTTAAAAAAGAAGAGGCCAGCCACGTTTAGTGGCCAAAAAGCAAAAAAAAAAAATTGCTACTAGGTTCCCAAGCCCTCTCCCTGCTAAAAAATTTTACACTGTCAAATTTTTTTTAGCAAAAAAGGTTTGCTACTAGCAGCTTTAAAAAAAAAAATTTACCAACACTTAGATATTTTAAAAGGCCCATATCCCTGAAAATTGAAAAAAGATTCAATAAGTAATACCTCCACGTATTATGTATATATAAAGTATAAATACTAATAAAATATTGATACGGATATTAATTATAGGAATAGTTTTTAAATCTATTACCATAAGTGATTTATACACAGTATATATGTTAATATTTTATTAGTATTTATATATTATATATACATAAAATGTAATGTATATTATTCATTTCTCGTAAAAATTACCCTCCTTATTCAATGTCACTCTCGACTCAAAACCTTGCCCCTCACAACTCTCCATCTTGGTCCATCTCTCTCGACTCAACAACGTACTTTTCTCTCCTCATCGCCATTTATTTATCTTTGAAGGAAGTTAACTTCTCTAATTATTTCTTTCCGCTTCTTCTTATTTTCATAATGTATATATGTATGTACTTGAAGTAGTTATAATTGATAAAATGCTGTTGCGGTGTCATGTTATTACTTTGATAAACCTGTGTATTTAGAGATTATTGATCAAATTATGGATAGTTAGTTCTGATTGTACCTTAGTTAGTGTTTTCGTTTAGAAAATATTACTTAGGGTTTGAAGGAGAAGAAGTAGTGTTGTTGAAGAAAAAGAATGACAGATAGGTGTGCTATTTTTTGTTTTTGGGTACAGCGCATTTGTTTTGGTTACTTTCATTTGGCAAACCATATAAGTTGGTTATCTCATTCTCACTTCTCACGTTGTAAAATTAAAGCAACCCGAAGCTTGGCTTATTGTCATTTTAGAAACTACATGAAGCTTTCTCGCTCCAAGAATATTGTTTCTTTTGTTTCAAGCCGAATAGTTTTTTTAGCTAATGAGCTTTTGGTTGATTGAAAGTTTGATTTTTTCAGCTTTCTTTATCTTCAATTAGATTCATTTTTCCAGATATGATATTATGGTTTAACAACAATGGCAAGTTTCAATATGTCAACCAGGTTCCGCTTTAGTCGTACGTTTTGGTTTATATTACATACGGTGTTTAGTTTAGTACATAAAGATAATATATGAATTTTACGTTCCGTGATGTGTTTGATTTAACTTTGGTAAATTATAGAATGATGATAGGTTCCAATTGGGTTTTGATTTTGCCTTCTTTATTTTAATTTTTATCATATGAAACCTGGAAAAGTAATGGTAGTCTTGATTCCAAAATTCTAATCCTATCCCGAGTTTATTTTTACTGCAGCTTTTTAGAAAATAAATTGCGTTTCTCATGTTTTGGCTTTCGGTGAGCAAAATGAAGGCTTATGGTTTTAAAGTGAAGCTAATTCAGATAAACAAATAGGGTATATCATACACCATTTTTAATGTGGAAAAGTTTATGCTCTAATAGGAAAAAAAAAAAATTCAATGCTTTATTTCAGAGAACTAATGATAATAATCCCGACGGTTGGTTGTTTGGTTTAATGGACATGAAATAGCTATCAATGGCCTTGTGCTTTTAGGTGGTGTGTGCATTTGTCATTTATTTTCTTTAGCTTTTGCATCTTAATTGCTTGCCCTATATCACTGATATAATGGACGAGAAAACATGGATAACTAAATAAAGCATTGCTCTTAAACCTTTCCTTAGTCATGCGCTTACTTGTTCATGAGTTTGTTATCTATATGTTAACTTTAAATTTTTTATTTTTGGAGATTATATCTGATATTAAAGCTTTTGTATATACACATAAGCAAAGGAAAGGGAGACATGTAGGTGAATAGGTTCACTCCAATGCAAAAAGAGATTATGTAAGAATACCTCTTTAAAATCTAGTTCAACTTTATTTAGCCTTTTAATCTATTTAACTAACAATTTGACTGTGATATATAGGAGAATGTGTTAAAGAAGAAGGCAAAGGATGATGCTCGAGTATGAGAGTAACAGGTCAACTTAAGTTCGATGCTGTCATCATAGCAGAGGTCTTAGGCCATAAGTCGGGCTACTATTGAAGATTAGGGTATGGCAAGCCGATCCTACCTCTTACACATATGTCAATAAATGAAGAGCAGTATAGATCTTCATTGCAAGCATTTGGCATGCCTACTAGACATGATGATCTCCTTAAGAAAATAGCTGGCATGGAGAAAAGATTTGATGATTTTGTGCAATTTATGCAAACTTAATTTAGTATACCATGTTTAGTTCATGGCCCACATCATTCCTAAATGGCCAATCAGGTAGTCTATCATAAGAGCTACGAACCTTTAGTACTTTTCCATGGCCTCTTACTCTACATGTAGATTCTCCAAGTGTACTCTACATGTAGATTCTCTAAGTGCATCATCTTTCCAACAATTTCCTCTATATTAGTTTTTTAATCCACAAGGTTAATGATAGTTTGTTCTTATACTTAAGAATTTCGAGCCAAATAACTACAATTTTTCACCTTCTATGATGCATCAAGGTAGAGAGTAATGGGCTTTTATGCCCAAATTAAATTCAACTGCAAGGTACTTCTTTTAGTTTATGCCTTTTCAATTATGGTCTATGTTTTAGGCAATCTTACTTCTCATTGAACAAAATATTGTGTTATATTCAAAGCCATCAAACTCATGATTCTACCTAGAATTACTAAAGGGTTGGTATAATTGAAACGTAAAAACGTAAGTTCTTAAAACTTGCATAAAATGGCTTAAAAAATTGTAGATATATGTATAATAATTATTCAAAATTTGAATATGTGATAGAAATAAAAAAAAATGAAAAAATTCAATTATTTTTTTATAATTTTTTTTTATAATATATAATTTAACATAAAGGACAAACAAAGTTGAGACTGAATTATTTCCTTTTTCTTTTTTTTTTTGAAAAAAGTAACAGATTAAAGAAAACTAAACATTTTAATTCATTTTAAATTATTGATGATGTAAAGTGAAGTATATGGTTTTCCTTGTAATATTTACTATTGGATTTGAAATTTGGATAAAGGCTGTAAACATAAAATAAGAGATTAAAAGAGAGAGAAAGATGAAAAAGATTAAAATAGAATAAAAAAAATGATGCAATGCCTAATAGTTGATGGCTTATAAAAGCTTAGTTATCTTTTTTTTTTTCTAATTTTTTAGCCATTCAACACAGATATATAGAATCAATAAATTCAATTAAAAACATAAGTTTTCTATATGAAAACAATTTTATATAGAAGTTAACTCGAAAAAACCTTATAAAATCATAAACTCATAAAGTTATATAGGTAGAATTGTGATTTTCACAACTATAATTATATTCACTTTTGTACTTTTTTTGTTGACTAATGACCATTATCTATGTTTTAGTCTTTAAAACACTTATGTTATTTTAACTTTTTTAGTTTTTTGTTGGATTATATGTATCGCTTTACACATATAATATTTCATTGAATTATATATCTTTATAGCCTATTTATGCGATATTTAGTTTAATTTCATTGTTATGGTAATTTTTCAAGAATTGTCATAAATTGTTAAAACATCACATATATATATATATATATTATTCTATGAATACAAATCCATTAGTGTTTTTTTATATATTTGTTTCCTAACATAGGTCCAATTGAGAAGAAATTAATAATATTATTTTTTATAAAAATAAATAAAATTAAAATTAAAATAAATTTAAAAAATTAAAAAGAAAATAAGTCAATTGAATAAGTAAAACTAGCAAGCTAAATTTGCTAGTTGTAGGGAAATAAAAAAATTATAAGTGGTGAATTTAATTTACTAAAGAGTTTGTCGAACCTTTTTTTTTTTTTTTTTGAAAAAAGTTCACCAATCGATTCAACTGATAAAATTTTAGGCGAAAAGCAATTTTATTAAACTTTCTTTACCACTAAGGCTATTTCTAGCAAGAAAAGAGCAATTTTGGCAAATATTTTTCTCCAAGATAGTTATATATATAGTAGTGATAATTAAGTTGAAGGTTAAAAAAATAAGTTTAAATTAATAATAATCAATAAAGAGATAATGAAATTGTAATTCAATGTATAATAGAATTGAAATTGCATTCACTCCTAAAAATAAAATCGAGTTCTCCTTAAAATTAAGATTATCATTTTAAAGAAATAACAATTCTATCTTTTAGGAAAGAAAATGGAAACTATAATTTAGATTTCGTTGTAAGCTATTTCCGATATTTTTTTATTATTAATTATTCTATGAGTAATTATGGCAATAGTTTGAAGCAATTACGATAATGATAATCTTATCTTACAATTTTCATTTTTAGCAATATATTTGTCTTAATGACAGGTGGGAACTAAGCGACAGACTTTTGTCCTCTTCTTCTTTCCGACCCAAAAGCAATCATCAGGATATTGCCATTTGCCTATGCTTCTGCTTACCGTCATTATAATGTTCTTTCCTTATTTTCTGCGATTATTTACGTAAGCACGTTTATGCCAAATCGCCCCACAAAGAATATGATACCCTACTTCCTTTCGGCAATTAAAGTTAGGGTTCATGTACTGAATTATTGAAACATTTATAATTTAAAGATGAATTTTTTTTTTTCTCCTTCATTATAAATTACACGCTTAAAAAAAATAAAATTTATTTAACAAGTGTAAATTTTACATATTTGAGATATATCCATTAATGTTTTTCCTATAAAATAAAAGATTTTTGTCCATCCTCCTAATGAAATAATAATTAGATATGTTGCTTATCGTTCATGTACAAAGATATCTCTTCTTATATTTTAAGTAGCCAAAGGTTGTCATTTTATTTATTTTTAAAAAAGAATCGCAATCATTGTATATTACGTTATTATCACTCAAACATTTATCCTTGGCCAAAAGTTAAAAAAAAAAAAAGTTTACATATATATATATATATATATATATATCAATAATCTCATTTATTATAAAACTGTAACATAAAAGAAATTACAGTTTCAAGATTAATAGTAAACAATGCAATTTAAGTGCAAGTCCCAAAATTTCCTTATGTAGACAAAACATTAAAAAAAAATTATCTAATCTGTATATTTTTACACTTTTGATATGTATATATTCTATCGAGAAATAAGATCAATTCAATTCCCTTTTGCAACTCTTGCCAAATTATTATTTTTGGCAAATAATCTATATCGTTTCCATAGCTCAAAGAAAGGTTATATTTACACATCGGAATTCCCATATTCATCAATTGAAATTTAAAACTTTGACCGTAGAGATATAAAAAAATTAAATTCGATGAAGAGAAGCATAGAAGAAACTTCTTCTAAAAGGTGCAAAAAGCGTGTTCCCATTTATCTTAGCCCACTTAAATTTGCCCACCCCACGGTCCGCGGACACCAGAATATCGGCACAACCGTCCCAGCACTTCCCTAAGTCCTATTCTCATCTCAAATCACAGCTGTCTTTCTCTCTGAATTTTCATTGGGCATGACGATTATTTTATTTACCTTTAGTTTGTCTTTTCTTTAAATTTCAGCATTTAAATTTCTATACTTAAAAAAGAGAAACCCATCTTATGGATCTTATATAATCATTTTACAAAAATATAAGTACCTAAATAAATAAATAAAAAGTAGAAAATAACGTTGAATTCTAGCAAAGTAACTATTAATAAAATAAATAATGGAAGTTCTCTTTTCTTTCTTTTTTTCCCCCCTGATCTTATGTAGATTTTTAAATTTGAATAAATCTAATATTATTTTTATCAAGAATAAAAATGATCATATAATTTCTTTTTTCCAAAGATCGTATTATTATTTAATGGTACATGCTTGAAGGACTTGATTTAAAATATTTATTATTCAAAACTTAAATGGATTAAGCATAGAACATACATAGAAAGATCTGTTTGCAATTTCTAAGATAATATGAGCTAGATCTATATAAATGGATTCATTTATGGAAAATATTACGTAACTCAAATAGAGAGGATTTATCTAAATCATTATAATCTAATAATACGAATTAACATAATTAATAGCACTTTAGGGTATATTCTCATAGGTTTAAATCGATTAATCGAAGATTTTAGTCAAAAAAACATCTTAAACCTCATCTTCTATAATTTGGAAACCAGGCTTCTACATAAAAGACTTTCAGTGTCTTTACTCTATCCTTCTCTTTATCTATATTAAGGTCTTTTACTTCTTTATTATCTTTATTGATTTAGATATTAAAATGGTCATATCAAAATAAATTTTGAAGCAAAGTGATCATATTTTTTATTTTTATTTTATAGAAAAGTTAGAATTGAGCAAGTTTTATCGATAAATTTATAAAGTAAAGATCATCCGATTGATTTTTTCATTCTCGATATTTGTGATATTAACCTTTGAATTGTCAATACTTGTAATATTAGTCTTTTGAAAAAAAAAAATTATATAGAGTGAATTTAGACTGATCGACCACAGGAAGATGCATTCCTGCGATACATTATGACACTCGGTGAGAGAGAGAGAAAAGGAAAAAGAAAAGAAGAGATGAGATTAATATTACTTTACCATTGTCTCTCGCCGCGTTGTGTTAAACAGCAGTGCATGTCCTTTTCCTTATGATTCAAGCCAACCCATTTCAACAACATATTCATTTGAAATTACCAAACTATATCCTACATAAAAGCTGACCTGTATTCCACAATTCAACACTCCACACTATGCTCTACTTCTCTCTCTCTCTCTCTTTCTTCCTATCCTATATATACGTTTCATTCCCTCATTTGCTTCATCATCTATAATTTTACCTCGATCTATATTGTATCTATATCCAAAGAAGGAAATGGGTGTCTTCCTATGCTTCCTCTTGTTTCTAATATCGTATGCAAATGCTTGTGATCGCTGTGTCCATCAATCCAAGGCTGCTTTTTTCTCCAAAGCTTCTTCACTTTCATGTAACTCTCTGTTTTTTCTCTCCTTTTTTCCCCCTTAGTTTGTCTTTGTAATAAGCCAGGTTTTATTCTTTCATTTACCAATGAAAGATCCATTCCTAGGACAAAGTCCCATACAAACACTTCACCTCTAACAATTGAGTAGTTTCATCCCTTTTTAAATTTTTGATGCTATATAGATATAATGGCTTTATGCATAATTCGTAATACGGTTTTGATAGCGAGTGCTCTGGAAATCTTAAGAATTGGTTTTGCGAATTTAAAAAAAATTTTAATAATTGGTTTTAATCGATGCCCAGACGAGTTTTTCATGATAAAACATCTAAGTGCATTAATTAATTAATTAATTTTGTATTAGTTACATTCTACTGAATCTGGACAATTAATGCGTTCAATATTTACTTTACAACATTTATTATATTTACCATCGATATTCACCCGACTGACTGCTCTCTTTGGATTAATGATTACAGCTGGAGGTTGTGGGTATGGCTCCTTAGCCACAGGGTTCAATAATGGACAGATTGCAGCTGCTGTTCCTTCTCTTTTTAAAGATGGTGCTGGCTGCGGAGCATGTTTTCAGGTAAATTGCAAATTTGCACTTATGTTTGCCTAACTTCTACCTTTCAAGTTGGTTTTTTTTTTTTTTTAATATATTATTTAAGGAGGGACATGGCTTTATACCAAGTAAAAATAGCTTGTGCTATACAAATACTTTAATATAATTTGAACTCAAGACAACTTCCTATGAAGGTTTCAAATCACGAATTTTCATGACCTGTTTTTAAATCCTTTTTTTTTTTTCCCTTTTCAAGTATAATGAAATATTTTTTTTTTTAAAAAAAAAATCAGTTTTCTCTCTTATTTTTTATTCGGTAAGTTTTTTTCTCTAAATTCAATTTCAAAAAGTAAAACGCTGGAAATAAACATAATAGAGGATATGAAATTTACCCTTAGTTAGAACTAATCAGAAATTTTCTAACAAGGAGAAAGAAAAAGGTTAAATTATATGTGCTGAGATATACTTAGCTAGATAAGACAAGTGAGTAATGATAAATTATGATCTTTTTATTTATATTATGTGTATAATTTGGAGAGATGGAAATTTGCAGGTAAGATGCAAAAACCCAAGTCTTTGCAACACACGAGGAACTACGGTGATCGTCACTGACCTCAACCGCAGCAACAAAACTGATTTTGTTCTGAGCAGCAGGGCTTTCGCTGCCATGTCCAGAAAGGGCATGGCTCTGGACATGTTGAAACAGGGCATTGTAGATGTAGAATACAAAAGGTCAGTAAAATGATAGCTGCCTGTAGTGCTCGTGTTTAAGGGTCTAAAAATTTCATTTTTGCACCTATAGCTGATTATATATTTCACCGAAAAAACATGTGTATAAATAAAAGAAAATTTTGTTTATTTAACATTTTAACAAACATCTTCAAACACCCATTAGAGTTTATATATATATATATATATATATATATATATGTATGTATGTATAGGTTTGTGTTAAAAAAGTCATAGCAATAATTACATATCATTATCCATAAACATTATCCACTACTATTTTATTGCCATAGAAACTTAGTATGCATAAACCAGACATCAATTGTTTGATTTGGCATCTTATGATGCGTTTTGCTTCTAATGGTTTAGTTCCACTAGCTACATATGTATATTATTATGATATGCCATGGGGCCATATTAGTAGTCATGGGGCTCTCACTGTAGCGACAGTGACTATAGTAGGTCCATTAGAAAGAACCAAGCACATTCAATGTTCAGTAACGGTCCAATATGTCGTACTGGTGAAAATATCTATCACATAATATTGCAATGAGTGCAAACAAAGTAATTGACTGATTTGAGTATTTTCGTTCTTGGGCAGAATAAATATACTTTGCTTTACAAATTTTTTCGATAGCACTGCATTTAGGAGGAAATTTAGTACAATTAAAATAGCTATTTTCAAACATCAACCGGAAACGTATTTCTTTCTATTTCTAGTTATTTTTCTTTTTTCTTAATTTTGCACCAATTTCTCTTCTTTTTTTTTTTTTTTTTTTTTAAGAATTGCCAAACATAGCATATATTTCCCCCGGTTAACTACCTTACGGTACATAGAAATTGGATATGATGTGATCCTTGTTAAATCTATTTTTTTTTTTTAAAAAAAAGAAAGCTAAAATCTGTCAAATTTTCAGCATGTCTGGCAAAACTTCTTTTCTAGTTGTGATTAGTGGATATTATTATTTATTGTTTGAATCTAGTCTGATGTTGATTAGCATGTCGATATCGTTGATTTGATATCTGTTAGTTTAATCAATAATTAATGGTAGGATTGAATGATTAGGTAGATAGTCATCTAGCTAATGCCATTATAATAATCATAAGTATATCTCTACTTATCTCTTTAGGAAGAAAAAGGCCTTCACCTAAATTTTTATGTACTTTGGGTAGTTTCCTTAATTTTAATTAATGAATTACATCATTACTGGATTTTACTTGCTTAATTTAAGTAGTAATAATCTGGTTTTTTCAATTAATATTCTATTTTTCAGGTGTCTTCTGCAAGCACATAAGTATCAAATCTGATTTTTTATTTTTATTTTTTATTTTTTCTGTTCTGTCTTATTGATGTTTTGGCAGGGTACCGTGTGATTACAAAAATCAGAATTTGGCTGTGCGTGTTGAAGAATCAAGTAAAAAACCCCATTACCTTGCCATTAAAGTACTGTACCAAGGTGGTCAAACAGAAATTGTAGCCATTGATGTTGCTCAGGTAAGCAATTAATTAACCTTAGCAATCTTAATAGATAATTTCAAATGCACCCCAAAATTATACTGATAAACAAAGCTAAATTCAAGTGTAACTTTATTTCCTCGAAACTATATATGTTTAAGACCATCATGAAAAGGTTACGAAGAGGTAAAAGTGCGATTTCGAAATTTGCGGTTTTTTCATACCTGACGCATAGTTTTTGAGGGCATATTTACAATTTGGCCCAACCATATAATAGTAAATCCAACCACTCACATGGATAAATTTTTTTTCTTATTTTCAATCTACATTGTGCAGGTTGGTTCATCAAACTGGGGTTTTATGACTAGAAATTATGGGGCAGTTTGGGACACTAGTCGAGTGCCTGAAGGGGCACTGCAATTTCGGTTGGTCGTGACAGCCGGCTACGACGGCAAGTGGATATGGGCCAAGAGTGTGCTTCCAACCGACTGGAAAAATGGGGAAGTGTATGACTCTGGAATTCAGATCAGTGATATTGCACAAGAGGGTTGTTATCCATGCGATGAAGGAAAATGGAGATGAGCCCACGTTTGTGTCTTTTGTACTACTGTATAAGCCCATATAGAAATCCTTTTTTCCCTTTTTTATTTTTTTCCCTTTGATCGATTTGTAAGAAAACAAAATGTATATTGAGAGGCACTGGAAAAGTTTCTAACAGCATAGAAGGCTGATACGGTTAAGAAAGAATATATTTCGGTAGATGTTACATGTATGTTTCTTATAGAAATGATATGAAATAAAATTTTCCTCTCTCATGCTCCGATCCTATGAACGAGCATATGAAAAAATTGGTGTGATAATGTCCACAAATTATTTATTAAAAAAAAAATGCTTATATTCAATTGCATTGGTTAATTATGAGCATTATCTAATCCAGAAGATACTACTTATTAATTTGCTAACCTACATCGAATTCTTATCTTATAGTGTGTCTTTCTTCAATCTAAGAAAAAAATTTAAAGAAATCCAAAACCAATTCCTTATTTTTAACTCTTTCCAAACATGCTTAGAAAGATTCAAATAATTTTTTATGATCGCAACAAAGTCTTAATAGTTCCGATTGTAATAATCAAATTCTAAAACTTTCAAATATCATGCGAACAAGTGTTAAGAGGCGATGTAGAATTTAATTAACATAGTGTTTTCTTATCACCTGACATACTAGAAGGCATCACAATACGCATTACTCATGCAAATTTTTCCTTTAAATAAAAAAAAAAAAGGAAATTGTAAAAGGAAAAAAATAAAATAAAAACAAGCAATCAATTCCTAACCCTACCAAAGGGATGCTGGCCAACCGACCCCAACAATCTAAAACATTCTCTAGCCCTTGGTTGATCCTAATCTTGGCCAATCCGAGACTTTCTCCATTGTCTTAATTAATTGATGAAGAGCAACAATTAATCATATGATTCTAACATCAGTAGACAAAAATTTGGAGCAAGTCAATAAATTAATACTACCCCTGAACTTTTTGTTGATTTCAACTGACCATATCCTGGAAAAGTTAGACCTCTAGTTATTTTGAGGGTTTACTTGTCCTCGAAGCAATTGCGTTGCACCTTTTCAGGATTCCAATAGTTCATTACCACCGCAATGCCACAAGCCCACAACTAGGAACAAACCTATGAAAACCACCGTCAAGCTAGCCGACGCTTTGGAAATGATCAAACGATCAAGAACCTCTTATGCAGTGATACCATGCTATTCTGATCTCTCTTTATCGATATTCCGGATCAATATTCTACATGATGGGCCACTTAGAATTTGACCATTTTACCTAGTTTTTAAGATAATTTGGGCTGAATAAAATCTCACCATGAATTCTACATGCGGTACGTTAGCTCTTCAATAAGGTGGCTCCTAGTTGCAAGTCCATGCTCGATGCTTTAGACAAGTGGTAGTCCTTTTGGTAACTTATCAAGAAATAGGTTAGCAAATTCATCAATTATCTTCTTCACCTTGACATCTCGAGCAGTCTTTGAATCAATAGAAAGGTTGAAGAACTCTACTTCACTTCTTGTTTTAGCTTGGCCCGTATCATAAACAAGCTCTTCTTCTATACTGAATTCAATTAGGTCTACATATCTCGGACATTGTATAGAGTCATAGGATTTAATATAATCATCCTTCCTTAATGCTGAAAGGCATATGTATTCTTGAAATCGTCATGAAGAACTCTCTGGTCAAATAGCTAGGTTGTCTTAATAACATATGCAATGTGCACATTGGCATTGTATCACATTACACATTATCTTGGTACAATCTAATGGAGGTTGGTATAATAACTTGTCGATTAACATAAAGAGTGCCTTTCTCATATAACCAATGTAATTTATAAGATTTGGGATAGAGAGTAGTCAGCAGACTAAGCTTTTGCACCATGCTCGTCAAAGCTATATTAGTATAACTCCTACTATCTACTATGGTAGCACATAACTAGCTCATAGCTCTACAAGTAGTGTAGAATAAATTTTCCCTTTATTAATGTCCCTTTAAGTTGGTCAAGCTTACAGCTCAATAAATGACCAAGTTCAAGAGTTTAGCTTGTTTGGAAACTACAGCAACCTCCTCTCCCTTAAGGAACTCGTTACGCTTGGTATATTGTCTCATTTCCTCAAGCTCCTCATCTATACTATCAACCTTAATGGTTGACATCTCACATTTAATGACCATAGTTCTTTTATTGGGATATTGGGTAGCCATGTGACCAAACCCTTGCAACTTAAAGTACTTAACCTCACTTGTTTTTCTTCCAAAGCTTTATCACTTCTCAAATTTCTTCAACATTTCTGTCTTAACAAGTCAGGACCTCAAGTCAATTTAAACCTCTTCACTCTTGGTTAATTTTGATCATAGAGGTTTACTTGGAGCAGATTAGCTAAATTAGAGTCAACTTAGATTAGGAGCTTGGGTATAACCCTACCGTCTTTAACACTTGACTCTTTAAGCACCTAGAATAACATCATTCAACGCGTTAATTCATTGTACACCAAAAACTTCACCAATTTCAAACTTTACCCTCCAATAAATTAGGAAATAGTTTGGGCTTTAGTCTCTTTGACTTCATGATGAATCATCAACATTTGAAATTACTTGATATAGTCGTCTATATGCATACCGCCTTACTTGAGCTCTTATAAGTATCTTGAAAGTATCCTACATAGAGTGAGCAAGCATAAACTTACTACACATAGCTCAACACATCTTTAATGCAAATCTCAAGCTGTCCTTCCCTTTATCGACTAGCTTGTAAGTTCCTCCACCAAAGGCAACATATCTAACAAATTCAAGTATAGCCAGTCAAACTTTGGCATGCTCATCAATTTCATGATACTCAAATATCTTTTCAACCCTATCTTCTTGATCTAGATAGTTGTTGGCATTACCGATCCCAACAGCATTTGTATCTTGACATTTTCCATTCCTCTAATGGATCAAACAACCCTTTCTTTAGCTTCATAACACTCTTCTTCCTCACTTTCATCTATTTCATCTAACTCAAATTGTTGTCTTACTCTCCTCTCCATACTTATACCTTGGTATCATTCTATATGCTATCTTAGAAACCGTAATCAAATCAATAATTAGCATTGTATACTCTCCCTTAGTTAAGAGCAAGTCAGACATTCACTTGGGCCTCTCCATTGGCTCGAGCAATAGTCAATTTATTAACGTTGTTGGTTAATTGGGCCATCATGGTGGTGAGTTTGTCAATTAACTCATTTGTAGATCTTAAAGTAAATAAGGTAACTCTTCTATGGTAGATAACCTTGCTCTTGTTGTCACCAATACTAATGTTAATACTTAAGTTAACCATCTTTTAGGAACTAATTGTAGACACCTTATTTTTTACTCTTTGTAATTTTAAAATTTTCTTTTAAGTAATTAAAGGGTCTTAATTCAAAAATTAAAAAAAATCATAAAATCTAATATTTATATATATACATATAAATAGAAATACAAAAAAAAAACATTCAAGAAAAATACAAAAAAATTAAAAAATACAAAAAAATTGGAAAATTTGCAAATATACGAAAGAAATTGGAAAACTGAAAAGGTAAAAAGAAAAAATGTACAAATTTATTTTAAAGCATTAGTAAAATACGGGTAATAAAATAATTTAGGATAAGTTTTAGAAATAATAAAGTATTGGGTAGGTTTGTTAGTTTATGATCAGTTTGGACCTAGATAAAAAATCAAATTTGGCCTAGAATGACTAAGTCTTTATGTATATTTTGCTTGCATTTATAACAGGACATGGGTCAACAACCCAATGGATAAGGACATGCATCATTGTAAACTAAAAGACCTGGATTAGATCTTTGTCAAACGAGCAAAGCGCATTTTCCTTTTAGCTTCACCCTTATCCATGTGTTGAGAGATGATTAGGCTACATGTTGGCCTTGACACATGGTTGGTCTTTACAAGACCGCGTGGATGACGTAGCATTGATGTGGCGCCACGTGGTGCTACTTCAACATATTTTCTTTCCTTTTCCTTCTATTTTCTACCCTATCTTGCATACAACTAGATTAGATTACCTACTTCGCCTTAATCTTTCATGCATTTGGCATATGCAAACATGTGATTTAGTGAACCAATCTTGCACTCCACATGGCTTATTTTGAATTAGATTCCAAATTGGGTCCAAATTCATGTATTTAGGGGAAGAAATAGACTAAAAAGAATGGAATAGAAAACTTATTTTCTAATTTTCTTTCGATATGACTTTGCTTGATTCATGTTGTTCATTCATAATCGAAGCTTCAACTGAACATTTTTGGAAAAAATAACCATCTAGGATGCGCATTTGACTAGAGATTTACACCCATTTACGCTTAAATTCTAGAATCAAGCTCGGTCTTTCTCTATCCTTCATTTCAAATTCATTATGAATATTGACTCCCTAGGCTTAATCTGAGCTTTGATATGTATAAATAGATCCTCTTCTTCTTATTCTCGACATCAATCATCATCTAAATTCATCTCAAATAGCATCTACCTCTCTTTCTCTCTTTACCCATGGCCAAACTCTCTCTTTCTCTTTAAAATAGATGCAAGGTCGGGTCATCTCCAACTAAGTTTATGCCACTACTGAGCTCTTTGTGGTGAGAACTTTCAAGCCTTGCCTCTCTTGCTTACTATTACGTCTTAAGCTCCCTTAGCGACCAAACCCTCATCACCACCACAACCCGCCATTTGAAACCATCAACTCCATCACTCTTCAACCAAAAGTACCATCGCTAATGAGTTTGCCACGCTCTAAAACATCTAACCCAACCACCCATTTGACTCTAGCAAATCTTCACCAAACTAAGAACCACCACCATCAATAGCTAAGTGGATGAAACACCAAAACGGCTACCAAACATGGTAGTACTAGTCCTAAACCCCCCTTTTCCAATTAGATTCGCATGAAATTTGCCTTCCTTACAAATTTTGGATGCTAAAATAGCTTGGATCAAGCCTCGATGCTATTACTCTTCCCCTTTAGGTGCAATTTGTTGGCTTACCTAAATTAATGCCCTAATTTGATTTGATCTAAATACCTTAAAGCCATGTACCCTTACTTAGATTTGGTCCAGTTTTGCTACCCCCTTTTTTTTATATATTTGTTTGTATATTTTTAGTGATTTATTGCATTGTTAAAAAAAAAAAATAAGAGAGAGAACAAAAAAGAAGAAGCAAAAGAAGAAGAAGAAAAGAGTGAAATCTTTGCTTTATTTTTCTCTTAAATATGCTTCAGCCAAAAAATAAAGAAAAAAATAGGAAAAAATAATGAAAAAAAAAAGAGAAAAACATTTTATCACCTAGAAAATTCATTTTTCAAAATAGAATAAAATCAATCCCTTTCAAAATTTTCCTTTTAGGATCCTTGTAGAAAATTTCCCTAAATGAAAAATAAAGTGGCTAAAAGACATAAACTCAGCCAATTTTCAAAATTAAAATAGACTTGCAAATTAAATTTTCTAAAATAATTACAGAATTCTAATCCTAACTAGTGGATACGTAGGTACCTATATACAACTACGGGATGACTTAAAATATAAATTTCTTGTTCCCTTGTAAATAATTTTTTTTTCCTTTTACTTTGTAAATAATTGTAATTTCATTCATTTCTTCACTTGTAAATAGATATTATTTTTTTTTAGTAGAAGGATAACTTGAAAGGAAAAACTAAATTCAAAAGGTTAAGAGTAGTATTGTTTAGGTTTAATAAGTTAGCCCCCAAATTTAAAAACTTTGGTTTTCAAATTGTTTTCTTTAAAAAAATTGGTTTTATAGATATCACATTTTTGCTCTCCTATAATTTTATATTTTTTTTTGTTTTAGAATAAGGAAGAAGGGTCTTAATTCAAAAAATACAAAAAAAAAAGAAAATTTAGAAAAAGTACAAAAAATTAGAAAATTTAAAAAAATTAAGTAAAAAGTAGAAAATAATCAAAAAAGGTAGAACTTTTAAAAGTAGATGATTTAAAATAGCACAGGGAAATTTGAAATAGCTTTAGTATTTGGGTTGGGTCGTAAATAAAAAAAAAAAAGGTAGAGCTTAGGCTTAAATTTAAGTTTAGTTTAGGCCGACCTAATCAAGTCTTAATTACATACATGAATAAGGCACTTGTCAAAGGCTTAATGGAAATATACTTATACATGTATGAGGAGACTCAAGTTTGAGCCTTATTACCGATGCTTAGGCACATATTTTTTTTCCTTTTAACTTCAAATGCTACATATTAGCTTGTGATTAGCTGATACCAGCATTTTCCTCCTCTTTCCTTCCTTTTCCCTTCCTTTCCTACACATACCCTACCTGCATAGCTCACTTTCAAGCTCTTTTTCATCCCTTTTACCTTGCAATTTCATCGTTAATTTGGTGAAAATGTAAGGTACACTTAGAATACTTTGCATTGGTATAAAAAATATGTCCAGATTTAAGCATTTAGAGGAATAATATAGCTTTTGAAAATCAAGAAAAGCTTGAATATAAGGATTCCGCTCCTCATTGAACTCTTGTGATTTAAGCTTTTTCATAAAAAAAAATGAAGATTCCTTGATGCATTTGGAGTAAGAACAGAGGATCATGAATTGCTTTTAAGTATCATTTATACTCAAATCATATTAATTTCGACTTTTTCATCAACACTCGTTTATTTCGAAATCTTAAAATTCATGGTGAATTGTTGATCTTCCATGCTTGCTGGGTCTTCAACAATTATAAAAGGGGCTTCAAGATCTCATTTGGATCAAGAATAAGCATCAAAACACACTAAAAAACACTATCCATCTCTCTTTCTCTCTCCATGCAGCCTTGCTTTCTCTCTTTAAGTTGGTGGCTTCCTCGGTGTCTCTCAAATCAAAAAACCACTGTCTCTAGCATCCTTTCCTCAAGACAAACCCATGTACACCACCACCATCCATTGTCGTGAAATCCATCGACCTTAACAAACCAAACCCTAATTGCCACAATCATAATTACTATGACCTTAGTAAGAAAACCATCATTTGTGGTGGTTAGGTGGAATATGAGCTTACGACCAAACTCCTAATGCCTTAAAATATAACACTTGACCCACCATCGATGCTTAGTAAGCCCCTTATAGCAATTGCAAACAACCACCATGGCTACTGCTCTCTAACCACCCTTAAACGACCACCATTAGCCACGATACCATCACCAACACCCCTATCATCAATAAGATTCACATGAAAGTGGGTTTACCTACTTTAGAAACCTTCAAAAACCACCCTTAGCCATCCCATTTGTAGTAGTAGCTATTCCCTCTTGCAAGAACATGTATGGTACATATAAATTGAGTCAGACAACTCGAAAAATTGACCCATGCCCCCCTACCCTAACTGATCCATAATTGGTTTGTTTTCTCTCCTTTTTTTTTCTTTATTATAATTTGGTATCATTAAAAAAAAAAAAACTAAAAAGAAGTAAAATCTAAAAAAAAGAGAAACTTTTGTGCATTAATTAGGCTTAAGAATAATAAAAGCTTTTCTAATAAGTATTTTTTTCTCCTTCCCTTGTTTGTTTATTTATTTAGACTAAAATTCATCAATAAGGTGTATTTAAATAATTTCATCTTTAGAAAAATTTATTTTGATAAATAAAATCTAATAAATCTTTTCAAAAGTTAGGTCTTCTTTTAGATTTTCTTTTTAAAAAATAAATACCAAATTAGCACCCTTTTCTCAAAGTAAAAAAATAAAAAAAAAAAAGATAAAATAAAATGTTTGAGACATGTAAAGTCGACCAATTTAAGAAAAAAAAAAGGAATCGACCCACTTAAGTTTTGCCGAATGAACTATGAAAGTTTGATCCCGAATAGCGAGTATGTAAGCATTTGTACACAATTACAAGGAAATTTCAAATATGGAAAAATTTATTTTTCCACCTTTTTGAAAATAATTTTTTAATTTATCTTTTTTGTAGATTCGGTTTTATTTACTTATTTGCATGTGAATATATAGTATTTTTTGAAAGGTATTATTGGAAGGTAAAATTAATTTCGAAAAGTTAAAAGTAGTATCCGATTAATGTTTAATATGTTAACCATCAGACTTAAATATCTGATTTTCTTAAAAACCATATTTTTAAAATCGGTTTTTCATGTAACCTAATGTCTAGATTAAAATCAATCCACTCAATTCTTTTTAATCTAACCCTTTTCTTGACATCGGTTAGGTGACAACTCTAAGTATTTTTTAAACATATTTAAAAGTCTAGAATTTTCTTAATTCTTAGTCGAGAGTTAATATTAAGCGGGTAGAGTTTAATATTAATTAGATTAGTAAAAATAATAAAAATTAAGAAAAATCTAAGCTTGATAGGTTTTTATGTGGCATAATAGCTAAGTTATAACTGATCTACCCAATCTATTATAACTTAACATTTTCCTAACTTCAGTCGGGTGGCAACTCCAAAATTATTTCACAATGAAAAAAAAAATCAGGTTTTCTTTAGTCCCTAGTTAAAGGTTTATATCGTATGGGTATAGGGTTTGATATAAATTAGATTAGGGAAAATTTTGAAAATCGAAAAATTTAGGTTTAACAACTTAGCGACTCCACTAGAGACTGTCAATAGGCCTAGTCATCTAAACCTTTCGAAATTAAATTTATCATTGAAAATATCCATGTCATTTTTTGTGATTATCTTTCTTGTAAATATTCTTTATTTTAGTTGTAACATTTTCTTTTGCATGCAACATACTTAAGATATTAAGGGGATGATTATATCAAGGATGCATGATAGAAACGGTCAGATCTAGGCCATCTTAGGTCCTTAAGATGGGGGCCCATTGTAAAGGCTTCGAGTGTAGTGGTATAGCCATCATTCAAGGTTAATTAGGCGACCCTACTTAAGCTTTAATGCAACTAATGAACTGTTTCATAAAAAATGTGTGAAGTTAAACAAGTTAGAAACCTTTAGAACTACCCAAATTACATACCCTTGAACCATAAGTTAATACACTACTCCTAAAAGTTGTAACCTTACTAATGTTTGAGTATCTTAAAAATGTGATCAATTTTTGTACCCATTCTCTTATAAAAATTAGGGAATTTTATAAAGATTGAACTAACCATAAGGTTGCAATATAGGGAATGATGTATTAATCTAATGGTTCTAGCATCTACATGCTTCTACGTACATGCTTTTGTTTTGTTAATAAATTATTCTTATGCGCGAAATGTCTAGGCCTACAAATAATGGTAAGTGACCAATAAGTGAATAATCAGAGAATTGATAGGCTACTAGACTTCCTTAGGATTCACGAACAACTGCTAGAAGTTGAGATTACTTATTTGAGAGAAAAGCACAAATACTCTGAAGCTCACAACTAGGCCTTAAAAGCCCTTCTTGAACAAGTCTTTAGAGAAACCCATTAAATGTTAGAAGACCTTAAAGCTTACCTATGAGAGTTAGACTAGCGTTTTTTGGATTATAGTTAAGGGGCTTAGAATAAATGTCAAGTTTCATTAAATAATAGTCTAGAATAAATGTTAGGTCCCTTTCCTTTGTTTTTCTCTATACTCCAGTTTATCAAAATAATAAAGGTTCCCTTCAGTATATCATTCTTCATTTCTTATTATTCCTTTTTTTTTTTTTGGTAAATAATCCTTTAATAGCATTCATCTAACCATTTCTCTTTCACTCAAGGAAATGTAAATAAATTCCATAAGCTTATAAATAGAACCTCGAAATCCTCATTGTTATTTGTATTTGGATCATATGGTTCTATAAAATAAAGCCCTATTTTTCTCTCTCACAAAAAAAAGGAAGAAAAAAATAAGGAAAGTTGCTAATGGTAATAAATTCTTATAGGATTTGGGACAAATGTAACCCTCGACTTGTTAAGGTAGCCAATCCTAACTCTAAAACTTAGCTTGTTAAGGTAGCTAACCCAACCACTAACTATCAAACCTATTAAGGTAGTCAACTTAAAAAGGAACCCTTGACCCTAAACACGAACCTTTGGCTCATTAAGGCAATCGACCTAAACACGAACCCTCAGCTTGTTAAGGTAATCGACCCAAACATGAACCTTCGATTGAAACACTGACCACTGGACTCATTAAGGCAGCTAACCCAAATACAAACCTTGGTCCATTAAGGCAACTGAACTAACTCAAACCCCTTGGTCTATAGAAGAAACCAAGCCCAACTAGAAACCAAGTTAAAATACGAAGCTAGACTAACCGTAGTTTTGTTAAAATGCAAGGCAACCCCATTCTGAGCTTAACCTCTGATCAAAAAGGCAATTCATAGCTCCTTTACCTCAAATGACATCAATACCTATTAGACTCTAAAGAACTAGTTCCATAAATACACATGAAAGCCAAGGGGCATTAATACCTATAAGTTTAAGGTAATTTTCTACTTGAGCAAGAAAAAGAAAGATCTTGGAAATTTGGTCTTTGAAATTTAATTTTGATCTTAAATAGAATAAAATGTATCATTTCACACTGGGGCATGTTTTGAGGAACTAGGGGGCAAGTCAATTTCTACCCTAGGAAAAATCAACATGGACTCTTACCTAAGAAAATAGTAACCCACTTTTAAAAGTTTTAAGGTAAAAATAGGCAAACTAGATATAGGTAACCCACTTTCAAAAGTTTTAGGATGA
This sequence comes from Lumnitzera racemosa, assembly GCA_024138005.1. Classification (NCBI taxonomy): domain Eukaryota; kingdom Viridiplantae; phylum Streptophyta; class Magnoliopsida; order Myrtales; family Combretaceae; genus Lumnitzera; species Lumnitzera racemosa. The sequence continues at coordinate 31,475,438 of JAMXBC010000011.1, forward strand.
AAATAGGCAAACTAGATCCTATACACTAACCCTTAAACACTTTGAGAGTCGAGTAACATCATAGTGAGGATTTATAGACTAATTCCGTAAAAGAGATCCAGGTTGAACGTGATATGCAGATTAAAATGAAGTTAGGCATTCATTATCAAATCCTAAATACAATTATCCTTTGCTAACTCCATTAAGCCAATTAGGGAGTGTTTTCAAAATTAAACCCTATCATGAACCAACCTATAATGGAGCAATTTGGATGTTAGAGTCATCGCACTAGGAGAAAAGGATAAAAATTGATTGATGCTTGCTTTAGTAACGAAAATTGAAGGATAACTTTTATTTTCGATAATTTGTTTCCTTTGAGATGCTACATTTTTTCCAAACACCTCGAGCCTACATATATCTTACCTAAGCCTATATGCTTGGAATCCATAAAGACAAAGATTTAGTGATAGAGATAATTACTTTTGGAGGCAAAGAAAAGAGAATGGAGAAAAATGGAGGGAGAAACAATGGGGCAAAATAATAAAAAAGAGGAAAGAATTAAAAAAAAAAGGTAAGGAAGAGGACATAAGGGAAAAAAAAAAGTGAAGAAGGTTGAAAATTGGGCTTGTATGCAAAAGAAAAGCCTTAAAGATATATCTATCCTAATAAGAAAGAAAACTTGAACATAATTGCCCCAACCAAAGAAGGCCCAGACTCGAAGCTTAAATAGCTCCAAAAATGTAAAGTAATGAATCACATTCAAAGCCTAAAAACGCAAAGCCTCCATATCCATTCAAAATCACACTCCAAATCACAAACACAAAACTTTCCTAGCCAACTTAAATCACACAAAACCTTCGAACCCACATTACTAGCGTCACTTAATAAAGGCTCTTACAATCATAGAGAATAATTCGTCTAAAATAAAAATTATTTTTAAAACCAGGGCAAGTACATTTAGTTTTCCCTAAGGGTTATTAACTTGTAAACTTGAGTTGAATAAAAAGTTCTTCAGAAAAATAAGCCCTTTTCATAAATCCTTTCTTGAAACCATTTGACTAAAATCCTAATTCACTATACTAAACTGAGAAAAACCTAACAGATTGATTAAGGCATATCACTTGCAAATTGAACCATAATTTTTGGAATATTAGTTAAGAGTGTGTAAGGAAGTCCTCTTTGACTAATCTAATCATAAGTCACTGTTTACTTAGGAAAGAAATGTTTAAAATCATAAAGCTCCACTAAGAAGGTCAACATATCACCATCTTAGCCCTGATGGTATTTTTGGAAACCGAAGAGAAGGCTAATGCTCCACATGGTTACTAAGGAAAAAAATGGTTTTGTTTCTTAATAAGAATTTGTACCCATTAGCAAACTTCCCACAAAAAAGAAGAAGAAGAAGTAAAAAAGGTAAAGACATTCTATAAGTTTTCCCATTCATTTTTCCAGTGCATGTTAGCCTTAATGGCTAAGCTTTCAATTCATGTCACCTTCCTCCTTCTAATGTGTTACTATTTGACTAATTTAAGCTAAGCGTATGTAAGGAAGTCCTCTTCAACTAATTTAATCATAAGTTACTATTTCCATAGGAAAGAAATGTTCAAAATCATAAAGCCCCACCAAGAAGGTCAATGTATCACCATATTAGCCCTGATGGTATTTTTGGAAATTGAGGAGAAGTTTAATGCCCCACATAGTTACCAAGGAAGGAAATGATTTTGTTTCTTAATAAGAATTTATACTTGTTAGCAAAATTATCCAAAGAGGAAGAACAAGAAGAAGTCAGAAAGGGAGAGAAAAAAGGTAAAGACATTCTATAAGTTTCTCCATTCATTTTTCAAGTCTATGTCAACCTTAACGGCTAAGCTTTCAATTCATGTTACTTACCTCCTTCCAATGTGGCCATACCTTTTAAGTTGACCCTAATAGTCTAAGTCATCCTCTCTAATGCAGTTTTCCTCATGATTGATGTCATCTAACTTATTTTCAAATCAAGGGACCTTATCTCTATTACCTGTTCTATCATAGACAACTTTCAATTCCTTTTTTCTAAATATCTAAGTCATAAAGTTTTAAAAAAGGATTACATTACCTCTATTGTTCCTTCATATCCTTTAGGGTCCTAGTCAGTTCATAGAGCACTATCCCGAATCATATCTTCTTTTAGGGCTCTAGCTAGCTCATATAGTGCTATCTCGACTCATAGAGCATTGTCCCTTCTATCATATCTTCTAGGGTCTTAGCAAACTTATAGAGCATTGCTTTGTTTCACATCTCTTTTAAGGCTCTAACTAGCTCATAAAGCGTGACCTTGACTTGCCAATTTCTCTTATTGTGTTAGCTAGCCCATATGGTGCTTTCCTTTCATTAATCTCTCTTTAGGAGTTTAGCTAGCCCATAAGGCGCTTCTTGTCATCAATCTCTCTTTAAGGTTTTAGTGAACTTGTATGGCACTTCTCGTGCTTCAATCTCCTTTAGAGTTCTAGTTAGCTTATAAAGTGTTGTCCTATCTTTCAGCTAGTCTTAATGATTCTAGTCAACTCAAAGAGCGTTATCCCGTCCTTAGGGTCTAAGTGAGCTATTAAGGTGCTTTCCTTCATTAGTTACTCTTTGGGTTTTACTAAGTTTGTAGGGTGCTTCCCTTTTGTTAACCTCTCTTAAAGTTTTAGCTAGCCTATATGACACTTCCCTTTCACCAATGTACTTGTAGGGTTCTAGTTAACTCATAAAACATTATCCCAATTCCTTTTCCCTTTTAGCATTTAGCTAGCTCATAGGGTGCTTCCATTTACTAGCTTCTCTTAGGATTTTAGTGAGCTTATGGAGCACTTCCTTCTTTTACTAGCTTCGCTTAGGGTTTTAGTGAGCCCATAAGGCCACTAACTTCTCTTAGGGTTTTAGTAAGCCCATAGGATGCTTTTCCTTACCAAACTTCTCTCAGGGTTTTAGTAAGCTCATAAGGCGGTTCCCCTTTGTTAACTTCTCTTAGAGTCTTAGCCATCCTGTAAGGTGCTTTCCCTTCAACAATATTTCTTAAGGTCTTAGTCAGCCCATAAGGCACTTTTCGCCATTCCAACCAGCTTTTAGGATTTAGTAAGCTCTAAGAGCTCTTTTCTCACCTAGTTTATATTGACGGTTGATTTTTGTCTCAATGTACAAACACTTGTAAAACATGAAAATGGCTATGGGGAGCATCAAAGAGTGTCTTGGTGTAGCTACTCCGATGCCTAAGTTAGTTCTCTCATCATGTAGAGAGAGAGAGAGAGATATCAAGCAGTTATGGTGTTGAGAGAATAAAAGAAAGTAAAAGAATGGAGAAGAGAATCTTCTTACTTGGAGGTCTTGCTTAGTATTTATAGTAAATCAATGGAGGTTGCTCTTGGATCAAGTTGTTGGATCGGGCTTAGATATTAGACTAACTAATATAAGCCCACATTATAATTATCCAAAAATACCTATCAACAGTTTAGTCAGCTTAAAAGAGCACTACTAGGTTTCTATTGATTTCTCATTCACAGTTGGTAGTCCTTTAGAGACGCTTTCACTTAGGTTAGTTAGCTTAGAGGAGCACTATTAAGTTTCAAATCAATTTACCATTTAGTGTTGCTAATCCCTTAGAGACGCTCCTACTTAGCTTAAAGGAGTATAACCAGGTTTTAAATCAATTATCATTTAGGGTTGCTAGTCTCTTAAAGATACTCCTACCTAAGTTAGTCAACTTAGACGAATATAATTAGGTTTTAAATCGATTATTATTTAGGGTTGTTAGCCCTTAAAGATACTTCTGCTTAGGTTAGTTAGCTTAGAGGTCTCAAATCAATTTACCATTTAGGGTTGCTAGTCTCCTAAAGACACTCCTACCTTAGTTAGTTAGCTCGAAGGAATACGACCATGTTCTAAATCGATTATCATTTAGGCTTGCTAGTCCCTTAGAGACATTACCACCTAAGTTAGTTAGCTTAGAGAAGCATTGCTAGGTTTCAAATCAATTTACCATTCAGGGTTGCTAGTCCTCTAGAGATGCTTCTGCTTAGGTTAGTTAGCTCAAAGGAGCACTACGAAATTTTAGATTAATTTCACATTTTAAGGTTGTTAGACCCCTAAAAACACTTTCGCCTAGGTTAGTAAGCTTAGAGAAGCCAACTAAGTATCTAATCAATTTTACATTCGGGGTTATTAGTCTATCCAGCTCATAAAACACTATCATCTTAGGGTTCTTCCTAGTTGATAGGGGCATTACCTTTCATTTAGTATCATTTTAGTGTTTTTGCTAGCTCTTAGGGCACTACTCACCATTCAATGCCACTTTTAGAGTTTTGTTCGCTTTGAAAGTGCTTCCTATTCTTCTAAGGTTATAGTCAGCTCATAGGACACTATACCATTTTAAAAACCAACTCTTGTATCTTAGGCAACTCTTAGAGCACCTCCTTTTTCTTTCAAAATATCTTTCACTATTCATCAAATCCTTGGTGACTCAAGCTTAGGATAGCTAGCTATTCTTAACGCTTTTTAGTGTAAGCTTGTCTTTAAGGCAAAAATGTCGTTATTTTTTATCTTTATAGTAAAGTTTTACTTAAATTTCATCACAAAAAAGAGAAGATGTAGACACCTTATTATTTCCTCTTGTAATTTTTAAATTTTTCTCTTAAGTAATAAAAAGGGCATAATTCAAAAATTCAAAAAAAACTAGAAGGTCTAATATATATATATATATATATAAATATAAAAAAGAAAAGAAATTCAAGAAAAATAAAAAAAATAATAAATACAAAAAATTAGAAAGTTTGGAAACATATGAAAAAGAAATGGGAAAACTGAGAGAGTAAAAAGAAAAAAAGTACAAATTTATTTTAAAGTATTAGTAAAATAAGGGTAATAAAATAATTTATGATAGGTTTTAGAAATAATAAAGTATTAAGTGGATTTGTTAGTTTATAGTTAGTTTGGGCCTAGATCAAAAAATAAAATTTGGCCTAAAATGACTAAGTCTTTATGTTTATTTAGCTTGCATTCATAATAGAGCACAAGCCAATAGCTTAATGAATAAGCACATGCTTTGAAAACTAAAGGACTTGGGTTTGATCCTTGTCAAATGAGTAAAGTGTATTTTCCTTTTTGCTCTACCCTTGTCTACATATCGAGAGATTATTAGACTACATGTTAGACATGATACGTGGTCGTTCTTGATAGGACCACATAGTCGATGTGGTGCCACATCAGCATATTTTCTTTCCTTTTCCTTTTATTTCCTACCCTTTTCATGTGCAACTAACTCGAGGTGCCCACTTCGCCTTGGTCTTTCATGCATTTGGTACATGCAAACATGTGATTTATTGAATCAATCTTACACACCACATGGCTTATTTTGAATTAAATTCCAAATTGAGTCCAAATTCATGTATTTAGGGATGAAATCAACTGAAAAGAAAGGAAAAAGACTTAATTTTTAGATTTTCTTTCAATATCTACTTTGCTTGATTCATGTTATTCATTAAGAATTGAAGCTTCAATTGAACATTTTTTGAAAAAAAAAAAAGCATTTGGGATGCACATTTGACTAGAGATTTATACCTATTTGTGCTCAAATTCAAGAATTAAGTCTGTTTTCCTCCATCCTTCATTTCAAATTTGTTATGAATATTGACTTCTTATGCTTAATATGAGCTTTGATTTGTATAAATAGATCTTCCTCTTCCTATTCTCGACATCAATCATCATCCAAATTCATCCTACATGCCATCCACCTTTCTTTCTCTCTCTACCCGTGGCTAAACTCTCTCTTTCTAGAATTGATGCAAGTTCGGGTTGTTTCGAGCTGAGCTTGTGCTACCATTAAGCTCCCTATGGCGAGAGCTTTTAAGCCTAGCCTTTCTTACCTATTGTTGCATCCCAAGCTCTTCTAGTGACCAAACCCTCGCTACCTTTATAAACCTCCACTTGAAACCACTAACTCCACCACACTTTGACAAAAAATACTACCTCCAATGAGTTCAGCATGCTCCTAAACACCTACCCAACCACCTATTCAACTCGAGAAAATCCCCACCTAACTTAGGAATCACCACCATTAGCAACCAAGTGCCCAAAACACCAAAATGGCGACCAAATGTGTTGGTACTAGTCTTAAACCCCCTTTCCCAATTTGATTCACACAAAATTAGCCTTCCCTGCAAATTTTGGATGCTAAAATTGGTTGGATTGAGCCTTGCCATTGTTGCTCTTCCCCTTTGGATACGACCCATTGACCGACCTAGATTTACGCTTGGATTTGACTTGATCCGATTGCCTTCAACCCATATGCACTTGCTTAGATTTGGTTCAGTCCTGCTGCCCCTTTTTTAAAAATATTTGTTTGTATTTTTTGTGTTTTATTGTGTTGTAAAAAATTGAAAGAAAAAAAAAAGGAGAACAAAAGAAAAGGAAGAAGAAGAAGAAAAGAGTGAAATCTTTGCTTTATTTTTTCTTTTAATGTGCTTTGTCCAAAAAAAAAAAGAAGAAAAAATAATAAAAAAGAAGAGAAAAATGTTGTATTGCCTAGAAAATTCATTTTTCCAAAAAAATAAAATAAAATAAATCCTTTTCAAAATTTCCCTTTTAGGACTTTTTTAGAAATTTTCCTTGAATAAAAAATAAAATGTTTAATAGATGTATGCTTAGCTAATTTTCAAAATTAAAATAAACCTAGAAATTAAAGTTTTCTAAATGAATTGTTGAAGTCTAATCTTAATTAGCGGTTATATAGGCACTTGCATATAACCATAGGGCAACTTAAAGTATGATTTTTTTTCCCTTTATAAATATTTTTTTTCCTTTTTCACTTTGAAAATAATTGTAATTTCATTCATTTCTTTACTTGTAAATAGAAATTATTTTTCTTAAGTTAGAAGGATATTTTGAAAAACAAATCTAAACTTAAAAGGTTAAGGGTGGTACTGTTCAAGTTTAATAAGTTAGCATTCGAATCCAAAAGCTTTGGTTTTCAAATAATTTTTTTAAATAAGTTTTTACATAGCTTAGTAGTTAAGTTATAATCGATCCACCTAATCAATAATAACTTAACTTTTTCTCTATGATGGTTGGGTAGCGACTTCAAATTTTTTTCAAAATTAAAAGAAAACTGAGTTTTCCTTATTCCCTAATCAAGAGTCTCGATTTATATCAAATGAGTATAGGGTTTGCTATAATTAGATTAAGGAAAATATTGAAAACGAAAAAAGTCAAGCTTAACACCGATAATAAGCATAGTGGTAAATACCTAACCAACATGAATAAGCTACAATTTAGTACATAATCTTTAGAATCTAATTTTGAGATCACAATTGCACCAGCTACACTTCTTTGAAACCACTATTTCAAGCAAAGCATAGACATGCTAAATTTACCACTTAAGACCTTCAACATCCGCAAAGTACAATTGATACAACCTAAAAGCTCAGCTACTACTACTTGCTTTGTTTCTTGAAGAAAAAAATAGAGTTGAATAGGGTCTAACATAAACATAACAGAAACATGCAAACACTTACTCCATACAACTACAACTCACTCTACAGAAGCAATCACATAAACAATCCATATAGTGGTAGCAACTTTAACTTCAAACATTACCAAAGCTTTGACACCAAGATGATGCGGCTCGTAGGTGAACATACATGAGCTTACAACCATACGAACCAAAAGGAGATTCCTAACCATGAGATGGTTAGAAAGATAAATGATAGTTGATGGATAAGCTAGGTTACATGCACAAACACTTAGATATTACGCACTAGATACCTCACATGAACTTAAGAACAACTTCATACTACGTATAAGTTCCTCTTAAAGGTGCTTGCTATTGTGCCTTAGCTTAATAGGAATAAATAAGAATTGGAGGGAGGGGTTGAGTAAGGTTTTTTTTTTTTTTTCCTTTTTCTTTTTTTGGATTGTTAGGTTAGGGGGGTGGGGAGTGGGTAGAGTTGAAACTGAATAGCTAGGGTTAGCTTACATAAGTGGAAGAAAATAATATAGAATATTCATTTAGCTAATTTTTGTGGCTTAGCACAAATGAGACCTTTTATAGTTGCCAATTAAGGAAACTTTACAATGTTGTACAATTAAGAAATTGGATAAAATACTATAGAAGGAATTTACAATTTTTTATAAGGTTAAAATGGATAAAACACAAGTGGTAATACTTGTAATTGCCATACACTATTAGAGGATGCATGGCACATTGCTATAGGTGATTGTTGATATAGAAGATCAAAGCTATGTTAAGTCTAAAGTGTTGGGGATCTAGTTAGAAATTAGTGAGCTTATTGCCAAGCTTGGTGTTATGCTAGTTGAGTTGTTGGTTCAGCTAGCCAAGCTTTTTACTTGGTCGTTAGCTTGATTAGCAAAAGTTAGCATGAGACCATACTAACCTTGGTTAGAACATAGATAAACTTACTCCACTCAAGAGATAAGTAGATGTTGGTGGGAGCTTAGATACTTAAACAAGTCAACATAAAAGAGTTAAGCCTCTTCCTTGGTGAGTTGCTGTTAAAGAGCTCAACGAACCATGGTGGCCAGTTTGTAAGTTCTAGACTATGTTATGAGATGTTGATTCTATCATTTAACATCCTATAGAAAGCAATTGACTAAAAATAAAGGAAACCTTACAAAAAGGTATAAATTCTAACCAATAATGAATGTAAAATAAGAAAGCTATACCTGGATATAATTGAGAAATTATGAAATAATATTCTTCATATGCATTGTTATTACATATTTTAAGGTTATTTTTAATAATAACAAAAATGGGGAGAGGAAAAATATAAAAAAATAAAATAAAATAATGGAATTTAGTGCATGTCATATTTAGATCTATTATATTTTTTTGTATGACGTTTTATCATCATGAAAAAGGAGGGAGAATGTTAAGTTTCCTAAGTTGGTTTTGATGATAAAAAAACTTATATTAAGTTGTTGCTAATATGCTTACTAAATGTATAAGAAAAGATTTAAAATAATATAAGTTTTGGATAAAAAAACAATCAAGTGTTTGATAAAAAAACTTAGAATTAGAGGATAGATCAAATGATGAATCAAAAGGCGAATAAGATAATATGGGAAAAATCTAGGTAGAATCAGATTTTTACAATTTTTTATAAAATGAGTATTAAGTTGTATTTTTAAGAGGTCGAAGACTTAGCTCCACCTATTAGGTGTATTTGGATAATATATCCAATATGTTCCACTAAATTGAATAAAAATCCATGGGGAGTAAATTAAGAAATTATTTTATCAAATTTACTCAAACGATTTCGCATTGGACTTTCAAATTGCTTTACTGCTACATGGTTTGAAATTTTGAAGGAGTAGCTTGGTTGATTATTTTAATGATTTGGATGTGATATACATTTGATATAAAGGGAAATAGAAGATCTTTTGTTAAGAATTAATTTGGATCTCACTTTTTGGACAGATACGAAAGGAAGATATGGTAAAGGACAACTCATATCACCTAGAATACAAATCATATCCTTTCATTTGAGTGGCATTATGACCAAATATGGAGGAATACTTTTAAAAAGCTACATTTATAGATTATTCAAACATATGTCAAACTAGGAATCAAGAGGAAAAACATGTCTAAATGCATTCTTGTTCAAGAAAGTCAAATGGCAAGATATCTTTTTTGTTCAAACTTTAGCAGGTAATTTTTCTACGAGATTGGAAGCTTCATGACGGGATGTAAGGATTTTTTGTAGAAAAAAAAGAATCATATTTATTTTTGGGAAAAAGATCATGAAGCAATCAATAAGACACCATATTAAAAAGTTTGAAATTTTCATTGGTTTAAAATTCAATTTTATGATAACCAAGATGAGGTAGATCAAGCAAAGAGGTAATATGCAAGTGAAAGATTGTTGGTAAATTTCCTTATAACACGATCAAAGTTCTTGAAAAGAAAGAAAACAACAAACATATCTTGACAAGTATATTAATTAAGCAATAAAGATATCCTCCCAAAAGATTACTTTAAAAAAATCAAGAAAATATCAAGAATTAATTCAAATATTAAATGACTTTCTAAATATTCCCTAACTAGCCATTAGAAAGAATGAGTATATAAAGGTAGGGGATCCAAAGGAGTAATTGAAAAGAAAAGAGAAAAGAAGAAAGAGATATAAGTGCCATTATGATTACTTTAAAAAGCTTTTTTAAGTTCGATAGGATTAGAAGATCAATCAGTGGATATACTTGAACATATGAATTCCACATTTGTATTTTTATTTCGCGCTTATTATTTGAGGATCCAATTGTACCATTTTCTCATTATTTTGTTTGATATTTTGAGAGCTAAGATTTGTTGTTGGTGAGAGAATTACACTTATATCTCTATAGATTTGAGTTTAGCTAAAGTTAGGCTAAGGAGTTAGCATAAAGGATTTAACTATAACCTCATAAGTATTGGACATTGTTAAAGGTAGATAGTGGAATGACTTTGGTGAGGAATATTGGGTCTTTGGTAGTGAAGCTAGAAGAGTACAATAAGTATAAGGTCGAAACACTATAATTCCATTTGCTTCATCTTCTCTTCCTTTTCGCATTTAAATTTGTGCATATTTTTATATTCTTGTAATTAATTATTATTTGCTAATACTTTCATGCCAACAATTAAGTAATCAAAGAGAATCATTTCTACAGACCTTTGTAAATCCGTTATTTTTAAAAGTAACCAATTTACCTTCCTCTTGGTTACTTAACTAGGACCTACATTTAGTATTAGAGCCTCGCTCTAATATCATTAGAGTTTAAATATCATGGCTGAAAGTAGTAGCTGTATAACAATTCAACCTGGGAAAGCACTTTTCTTTGATGGCACTAATTTCTCTTATTAGAAATTCAAGATGGAGACTTATGTAAAGGTCATTGATTATCAAACATGGTGGATCATTGAAAATGGAGATGCAAAAGTTTCTACAACCATTACATCCAACAATGACATTGTAAAGGTAGAATTAAATTCAAAGGTTAAGAATCTCCTCTTATGTACTATTGCTCAATCTAAATTTTACATAGTTTCTTCTTGTAGTTTAGTTAAAGAAACATGGAATACATTGGAGCAAACATGAGAAGGTATAGAAATTGCTAAAGAGACTTGGATCAATTCTCTAATGCAGTAATATGAAACTTTTCACATCTTGAGGGGTAAAGAAATTAAAAATTCTTTTAGTAACTTACAGCTATTACAAATGAGCTTTCTTCCCTTGGCAAGAAAATTAATGATGCAGATTTAGTATGTAAAATGTTACGAGTCTTGCCCAAAGCCTAGAATGCAAAGAATACGGCTATAGAAGTAACATGTGATATGTAGAAACTTTCATTAAGTCAATTGACCCAAAGCCTAGAATGCAAAGAATACGGCTATAGAAGTAACATGTGATATGTAGAAACTTTCATTAAGTCAATTGAGGAGCAAATTGATGACTTATGAAGTAGATTTTCTCAAGGTAGAGAATATTGCAGAGGATATAAAGAAAAATTCAATATCCCTTAAAGCTCAAAAAGTAGATTCCAATGCTAAATCAAAAAGTAATAGTAATGATGATGAGGATGTGACGTCGTTGGCTAGGAAACTAAAAAGAATGATTAAGAAACAAAGTAAGGAAAAGTTTTCTAGTAAATGTATATCTTCTAATCGTGGCAAATATGATGTAGGGAAAAACTATAAGGATAAAGAAACAAAGAAAGAAATGAAGGGGTTGGTTTACTATGAGTGTAAGAAACATAGTTATATCAAATACAAATATCTAGTTTTGATGATAAAACTCAAAAAATACAAGAAAAAAGAAAAAGGCATTGCAAGCTACTTGGAGTGATTAAATGAATCAGAGCATTTAGCAAAAGTTAAAGAAGAGGCTAATCTGTGCTTAATGGCTATGTTCAAGTTAAGTTTTGAATCCGATGATAAAATACCTGAAAGTGTATGTAAACAAATCAAATAGCTATTAAAAGCACTTGAAAAGGCTAATGTCAAATTAACTAAAACTAATTATGAAGTTGAGACACTAAAGAACAAAAAAGAACAATTCATTCAAACTAATAACTTGTTAACAAAAGATAACAATATATTGGAAACTAATAAGGAAGCATTGAAAATCGATAATGAAAATCTTTGATCAAATCAAGACCATCCTAAAGAAGAGCATCTTGTTTTGAGAGAAGAAATACAAGAGCTAAAGAATCAAATCAATGATCTTTCTAATTCAATTTATTCAATCTTCCATAAATTTTGTGAAAGTGATAGAAAACTGCAAATGCTTATCTCCTCTCAATGAATTGACAAATCTAAAGTTGGTCTTAGCTTTGAAGATGGTGAAACATCTAATTTGGCTAAGAAGATAATTGTTGTTAAAGGAAAGGAAGTTGTGAACAATGAAATGATTAAAAATGATAGAACTTCTAGAAATGCTAAATCTGTTATATAAGGAAGATGGTATGTTGGAAGATACCCTAACTAGTCAAAGAAGTATCATGTCAGAGGATACATTAGAGGATCAGTTAGAAGGTATTTTAGAGGATACCTAAACTAAAACCAAAGCAAACAATTAGCAAAAAGGTATAAAGTATCTAACCCTTATGCTTGCTTTTTCTATAATAAATTATGACATATCAAGAAATATTGTTTTTACAAAAATAACAAGCTTAACAAATAACAAGTAAAACCTCGTAATTTTATAAGCTTAAATTTCAAGAGGCTTAAGCTTGAATGGGTTCTTAAAAAGAATAATTAGTTTTCTAATGATTATAGGTATATGAGGCAAAGTGTAATTAGAGATAATTCTTGAAAGTCTCATTGGAAGTATGAGAGTGGTAATATAAATAAATTTGGTAACTATGTTTTGATCCTTCTTATTTTTATTTGCTTTCATGTTTATATACACTTTTGCTTTTGTATTTGTTATAAAAAAAAAAAAACAATTGGTATCATTTTGTGGAGGAGCATATTTTCGAAAAGATGTTTTTAAAGTGGGAGAAAAGAAAGTTTTCATCCTTTTAAAAATTTCTATTTGGTATCATTTATTAAAAGAAAAAAAAAAGGTTATCTTTTTAGAAGATATAGGGGGAGATTGAGTCATTTCACTATCTATAATACTTAAAACTTAGAGAGGTTACAAACAATATTCGCTACTTTGACTCACTTAACCTTACTCCTAGGTTAACACTTAGGACTATAGAGATCCTTGATATTAACCATTTTAGACTTTTAGCTATGGTGTCTTATTGATTGCTTCTTGATCTTTTTCCTAAAAGTAAATATGTTCCTTTTGCTTCTACAAAAGATCCTTGCATCCCTTCATGAAGCTTCCATTCTCGTAAAAAAATTATCTCTTAAAGCTTGAAGAGAAAAGATATATTTCCATTTCACTTTCTTATATAAGAATGCATATAGACATGTTTTTTCTCTTGATTCTTAGCTTAAAGTATGTTTGAATAATCTACAAATGTAGCTTTTCAAAAGTATTCCTCTATATTTAGTCATGATACCACTCAAATGGAAGGATATAATTTGTATTCTAGGTGATATGAGTTGTCCTTTACCATATCTTCCTTTTATATCTTTTCAAAAAATGTGAGAGCCAATTAATTCTTAATAAAAGATCTTCTATTTCCTTTTATATCAAATGTATATAACATCTGATTGATCAAAATAATCAACTAAGTTGCTCCTTCAAATTTTCAAAACTTATAGCAATAAAATAACTCTAAAATTCTATACGAAGTCGTTTTAATAAATTTGATAAAATAATTCCTTAATTTATTACCCGTGAATTTTTGTTTAACTTAGTAGGATGCATTGAGAGTATTACTCAAATACATCTAATAGGTGGAGCTATGTCTTTAACTTGCTAAAAATTCAATTTAATACTCATTTTATAAAAATCTGTAAAAATTTCGTTGTACCTAGATTTTGCCTTTTTTCTCTTATTTATGTTCTAATTTATCCTTTGATCCATCCTCTGATTTTGAGCTTTTTATCAAACACTTGATTGTTCTTTTATCCCAAACTTTTATTATTTTGAATGTTTTCCTATATACTTAGTGAGCATATTAGCATAAACTTAATATAAGTTTTGTTATGATTAAAACCAACTTAAGGAACTTAACATGCATATTAATACATATGGTTGAGCAAGAAGAGAAAGGCAAATCTATGACTCCCTCTTATCTTCTTCTTTGTTGAGTCTCTTAACTTAGTTGTTGGTCATGTCATGTTAAGTCGAGTAATGAGTAAAGGTAAGTTATCAATGTCCTTATGGTCTTATAGGTCAAATGTCATGTCATTCTTTAATGTATTAGGTCAAATTGAGGTGATCTAAATTATCAGCTATCTTACTTGAGTTCGAGATGGTTGAAAGTAAAGATTTTCTAACCTCATTTCTATAGCTATTTATGCTAGGCTATATAAAGAGTTACTTTATAATTGACACAATAATCATAAAGTATAATGCATAACCTGATGAAAATGGACTAGTTACATAATGCATGTTACTATTGTTAGCCTTGAGTTGAACTTAATAATGGATAACATAAAGGACATGGTAGAAATTAAATCGGAGCGTATATTCGATACATGGTAAGAGGTAAAATGGAAGAAGGATTTGGTTTGGTAGGTGCCAACATGGAAACATGAAAGATAAAATAGGATACCTTGTAGCTTTATAAATTTAGAATCTCAAGACATAAAAGTTGGTATGGAAGGGTTTCTTGGTGTAATGATTCAGAGTATGCTACGAAAGAATAAAGGGTTTCAGAACTTCAGTCTGGATATCATTAGCTTAGCATAGGTTAATGAAATATAGTAATAGAGTAACTTGAATGTTACTTAAGAAAGCTCAAAAGACGTGATGTTAGGACTATGAGGATACTATCATAATGCGAATAGAGATAATTATAAGTTAAATACCTAGTGCTATTACTTAAGGCTATGCTATGTAAGAGATTATATAACAATACTTTAGAGATTAAAGGATGTGTATTTATATGATATGAAATACCTTGGTGAGATAATAGAGGAAAGACTATAAGTATAATGGCTTGGTATTTCATTAGAGTTGCCACTTCAGCATTAGTTAATGATTAAAAAGTGATGAGAGATGAAGAGTAAAGAAGTAATTAACTCAAATATGATTATGACTCTGAAAACTTAGGGTTGGTAAACCTTGGAATAACTTAATTAGTAGAAGAACCAATCCAGTTGAAATAACATAAATGAATTATCCAAATTCGAGGTTGAGACATAAACAGAGTCAAGAATAGGTTAGCATGATACAATAGACAATTCAAGATAGTTAGGGCATATGGAAAATAGTGAAAGTGGAATTATTAAGCTAAGTCAACTTTGGAAATAATGGTTAAGTTTACAGATAGTGTACATTACTAATGAATGCTTAAGTATACATATTTTATAGTTGATCTCATAATGTCCTTATAGGTTTTTTGGGTGTTTTTATTTGATTTGATGGCTAGTTAGTTTATATTTTGATTGTAGGCCTTTGAAGGATATTTTGAATGAAAGGAAACAAATTATAATAAGTTTAGGGTAATGTAGAGTTGAAATGATGAAGTTTTGAAGCTTGAAGGAAAGTACACAGGTGAGAACATGCCCTCGGAGAATATCAACCATGTTTAAAAAGAAGAACGAAATTAAATACCAAGAGAATTACGATTAGGATTATGACCATAATCCTTAGTCGTGAACCCCACATTTCATGAATTTTACAAATTTCTAGAAGAAGAATAATACATTCAAGAAGCATGACCATAATACATGGTCATGATTAGGCTTCTCCTTTGTAGATTTTTATATTTCGAGGAGATTTGTGATTCTAAGGTATTAATATACATATGTTAGAGCTTTTAAGGGGGGATACTCACAATCATAAGTAGAATTCGATTTAAACACTCCTTGCTAGATACCTTTTATGATTGGTTTTTTATTGTTTTAATTAGTTAATACCTTGATGATGAATTGTAAGAAGACTGTAATTATTCTTTTCTTTTCAATTCAATTGATGACTCTTTATTTTTTTGATATCCAATTATGTGCTTTTTCATTATTTTGAGTTAATATTTTTGGATTGTTAATTTAAATTATTTAATTTTATTTTTAAAGATCGAGATCACAATTAGGATCACAACCATAATCCTTAGTCGTGAATCCCACATTTCATGAGTTTTACGAATTTCTAGAAGAGGAATAACACATTCAAGAAGCATGACCATAATATATGATCATGATTAGGCTTTTCCTTTGCGGATTTCCATATTTTGAGGAGATTTGTGATGCTAGGGGTATTAATATACATATGTTAGAGCTTTTAAGGGGAGATACTGATCGTCATAAGTAGCATTAGATTTAAACACTCCTTGTTAGATACCTTTCATAATTGGTTTCTTGTTGCTTTAATTAGTTAATACCTTATGATGAATTGCAAGAAGATTATGTAATTATTCTTTTCTTTTCAATTCAATTGATGACTCTTTATTTCTTTGAGATTCAATTATGTGCTTTTTCATTGTTTTGAGTTAATATTTTTGGATTGTTAATCTAAATTATTTAATGTCATTTTTAAAGATTGAGAAATCTTATGTATGACTAGATCAATCATAATTAGAAAAAATTGCATGCAAACTTAGAGTTAGGAAGACATATAACTTCTTTAGCTTAGGGTCGAATCTAATACCGGAATTCTTAGATCATCAATATAATCTTAGGAATTTTAATTAAAGAGAGAGTTTAATCAATCATTCTAAGGATAGGAATTAATAATCTTTAGAAAGATATTGATTCAATATAGGAACTCTCATAGTCCAATGAAGTATTAATGAGATAAATATCTTAATTTTGATTGCGTGGTATTCTTAATAGGGATTAAGGATCTAGGTATCATCTTATATATTTTGCATTCTTGATTTTTTTTAATTCTTCCTTATTTTCCAAATTAGTTATTTTAGTTTACTTTAATTAGTTTTAGTTTAAATTTAGTTTTTCTTGAGTGGAATTTGTTAGTTAGATGATAGAAAAGAGGTATAGTAATAGTACTTAAATGTAGTTTCTATGAAATCCACCTTTGTTACTAAGGTTTAATACATGTCTACCATTCTTTTTAAAAGAAAATTATTAACGAGATAAAATTAATTACCTAATCATTGATGCTAAATTATATTCTTCAAAGTGTGGCATCATAATTTATAAAAATATCCCATTTATAAGTTACGATTTAATGAATTAGGTATTATTGTTAAATCACACTTAATAGATGTAATTATATTACCTTAATTATTAGTTGTGCTGAATGTATAACAAATATATCATATTGGTGTAGTGGCTAAGATACTTGTTGTGGTGTGTCTAATCTTAGGTTTGAAAATAAGTGGAAGCATTATTGTGTTTTGTTTTTGTACGTGCCTATGTGGAATGTAACAAATATGACACTAAATGAGATTTTGCCATGGTATTTATGTAATTAATTTAATATAATTGTCATTTACGTGATATTCATTAATTTTTAAGGTACATATGTAAATTTCTCTTTGTTATTGATATTTACTATACTGTAAAACTGATAGATGCATTTGCTTATATCAAGTTTTTGATGTTGTTGTTGAAGACTATGATATAAGGAACACTTGACTTTATTAATCTAACCATACTATTTGGAAAAAAGAAAAAAACCTTTCTTTTTTATTTAGGTTTGCCATTATTTTTGTTAGTTTTATTTAATTTTTTATCTTGTTTTTTTAATTTCTCTTTTCTTTGCATTTATAGATTTTAGGTTATTGCTTGTGAATTAGAGTTGAGAATTTTTTAAGTTTATTAATTTGAATTGGATTGATTGTTAAGCTAATGAGTATAGTTGGTAGAGTTAAAAGAGATACCTATTAGAGTGCTCCTAGTAGATTATATAAGGAACTCGTATCCACAAATTTGGATGATGTGTGTTGGTACAATAGGGCCTATTGTAAAACTGATAGATACATTTTCCTATATCACGTTTTTTATGTCGTTATCAAAGATTATGATATAAAGAAAACTTGATTGTATTAATCTAACCATATTGTCTTAAAAAAAAAAAAAGCTTTCTTTTTGATTTAGGTTTACCTTTATTTTTGTTAGTTTTATTTAATTTTTGATCTTGTATTTTAATTTCTATTTTCTTTGCATTTTTAGATTTTATTTTATTGCTTGTGAGTTGTGGTTGAGAATTTTTTAAGTTTATTGATTTGAATTAAATTAACTATTAAGTTGGATATGAAGTACAGTTGATGAAGTCAAAGAGATACCTATTAGAGTGCTCTTAGTAGATAATATAACGAACCTGTATCCATGAATTTGGATAATAAGTGTTGGTACAATGAGGGTCAGTTCTTCCAATAAGGGTACCGACTTAGATAAATATTAGTAAATTTTCTATATTCAACTTAAAGTATCTCTCTATTTTATTATGTAAAATGTTTTCTAAATGACTATGGTTGTAGAATTAGAGATGCTTTAAAGTAGTTTAGTCATAGGTACCTTATGTACACTAAGTCTATAATAATAGCTGAGTAGTTACCTTTTTTTGTGGGTTGGTATACATAGCGAGATTATTACAACCTTATTACTGTCGAGATGTGACATTGCATAGTCCTCTTTTAAACCTATAGATTCGACTTAAGCATCATGAGCTTAAGGACTTACGTTCCATGGAACTAGATAAAGATGGAAGCTCAAAAGACATGTTTTGTTAAGGTCGATTAAGCTCTTACCAACGATTCTAGTTCTGCTCTTTCTGTTGAAAGCAAGCCGCCGGCGGGCTGTATTTATTCAAAAGTTGTCGCTGAACCCTTCGATTCTTCCTCCGATGAAGCAGTCGAGAAGTCAATGGAAATTTGAATTGAATTGATTCTGATGTTTGGAGCTTAGTTTAGACTTTAGCAAGGTTATCCTTAGAATTTGGAGGCTTACATAGAATATGATGAGGTCGCTCGAGCTTTTGGGAGTTTGGCCTAGGATCTGAATTGATTGATTTGGGCTTCATGGGTTTGAAGGGGGTCAAATTAAGCTTGAAGGCTTACGTTTAAAATGGTTTATCAAGATATATAACATTATGATAAAATATATAAATAACAACTGAGGCATCCAACACTTGAGGTTAGAGGCAAATATCAATTATAAAGCTTTAGAAGAGCTCGCACCTACATATAAGAAAAATTTTCACGTGATAAGATTATAAGAAATGCAACCTTAACTTTTTTTTTTTCTGTTTTTATGCGAATAATTTATGCAGGATGTTTTGTAGGTTTGCTTGATGGGAAATATAGGTATAAAAAGCATTGCCTTTACTCTCTACTAGTCCACTCATATTTTCATACGTTTGCAATATTTTTGCATTTAACAAGACATAATTAGTGTTAAAATCATTATAATCTTATGATATGAATATTGATTTTTTAATGAGATGAATTAAATTTATGTACTTCTTTTCCTAGGTTGTAATGTAGTTGGTCAATACATATAATTCACGTTAGTTGTGCTTAATAATATAGATAATGTTCTATACATACAAATAAAGGGTTGATTATACATGTACACTTAAAAACAATAGCATAACTTACAAGTTGTAAATGAACCAGTCAACTAACCCAAATCGCTATGAACATTGACGAGGAATTTGAAGGCCCATGCAAGATGGAAATTTGAGGCCCCCTGGACCTCCCCAAGCCCAAAGCTCAACGGGCATGTATTAATCTCCACCATTCTCTCCTTATTCCTAAAATATGTTAAGGTTGGAAACAATAATATTTTGTAGGCCTTACGCCATGTTGTTTTACCTGTACCGTTTATCGGATTTGAATTTTTTTAGTTTACTTTATCTCAATTTTTCTTGATTTACTCACTTCAAATCAAAAGTTAAGATTATAAGAAAAAGAATAATATTATGATGATAATATATTATACTCTAAAAATTTAGATAACCTAAATCATTAATTTAAAAATTGAGGAAAATTGAGAGGATCCATTCTCATAATTTCACCTTCTTGATTTATTTAAATCCAACATTGTGCATTTATTCATTAAAATTTTCTCTAAAAGCCATTGCATTTGTTTTTTCTTTACTGACAAATGTAATACTTGTACATTATAGTCACTAGGGTAAAATAGATTGGAAATATCTATATTTCTGATCAAATTTATTTAAATCCTGTATATTTATAGTGAAATTCAATTAAGTCTTCAATATTTTAAGAGGATGATTTGAATTTTCTATAAATATTATCGCATGAAATAAATCATATATGTATATAACTGAACAATAATGGAATTACTAATGAAGGAATCCACTTGGTACAGCGGGAAAAACGCAAAGAACGGAAAATGATTGATTTAAAATATGAAGTCCTCAAGTGAATTTTATTATAAACTTATGTGCTAGGCAATAGTGTGATTTAGAATAAAATGAATTGGAATAAAATAATGAAATAAGAAGTGCAATGGCAAGTTCATTTTTTATGTTTGGAAATATTGATGGAATTGAATGAAATTAAATATGTATATAGTAATAGTTACCAATTAATTATTGAATATTATAATTAAAATGAATATTAAATAAGTAATTTGATTAATTATAATAAATATGAGAGAAATAAAATTATTGATTTTACTTTTGGTTCTTGAGATCAGAATCGTGGATTTCTTAGAATTGCGCTTCAAATTTTTTAATACATTTCTAAACATGAAAAATGATAATAAAAATATAAAATTCCAACTCCATTTCGATTCAATTTCACTTAACAAACACGACATTAGAGTATATGGTAACTTTTTCACACTGCAAGATGATCGCGGTTATGCGAGTTTTTTATGCGCCCTCCGAAGGTCTTTTATTCTGCTTCCGATGCCTACAGCCAGGATGTTTCCCACTCATCAATGTTAAGGAACAAAACTTGATCGTATCAATTTTTTTTTTTTTTTTTAAAAGAAAGAATAAAAAGATATTTGGAAGATTTCTTTGCTTTTTTAATACCTTTTAACACATTTTTATATGTTCATACATCCTTCATATATTTGCTTTTGAAAATTCAAGCTATATAATCTAAAAGGAAAATGTCATCGCAAACCACTGTTAAAATAAAATATATATGGAAAAAAAGGGGAATGAAGGGAAAAAATTGCAGTGAAGTTGCAATGAAAAGGACTGATGTGAAGTCATAATGACAATTTTCGTCTATCACCGTGACTGGTAACATCCTTCAAATTCATAATGAGACTTTCAGAATCAAGCATCTTCGGTACAATTCCACTTCTTAGCAGACAAAGAAGTTGCCCTTTCAAAAATTACGGAGGGGAAGGTGGCGAGTCAACGCCAATCAGAGCCGTGATTTTACTAGTCTATCAATACTCAATGGGCGCAAACGGGGAAACTGAAGCAAATAGGTCATTGGACTGATTGTAAACTAGAAATTGATTTTCTTTTTTCTTTTATTGAAAATTATAAATATGTTATCTAGGTTATACGTCCCTATAAATTCATGATTTGTATTTATTCTTTGTTAACAAATATATAATCTGTATACCATCATTAGTCTCGAGATCCATATTTGCTTCTATTTGTCTATAATAATTCATTTAATAAAATAATATTATTAAATATATTTGATTAAATAATGGAATAAAAATAATAAAAATATTCAAAACCTAGAATGTATGACTAATCACTCTAAAGCTGAGAGCAATTAACCAAGCATTCTTGGGGTTTAATGGTTGTATCACCCATGATGATGGCATAAGCCTAAGAGTTGTGAATGGCCATTGGGGTGGATACAGCTTAGTTTTGTTCGGTTTTCTTTCTAAAATTAAAAAAAGAAAAAATTATGATTTGGTCATTAATAACTAACTATATAGTTTGATTAGGAATTTTCTCATACCATAAAATTTTGGTTTTGTTTGATTTAATTTACGAATTAAACCATATTTTATAGTCTAGAAAAATGTATTTGCATAATATGCAATCTTATATGAATATTATCGATTTATTTAATAACAATGAGTAGTGATATCACGGTAGAGGTTCATAAAGTTAACATTCATCTTATTAGGAAATTACAAATGTTTAATGGTAGTTAATTTTATTTATAAAAAAAGACATATAGTATAAATTTTGAATCAATCTATATATATACTTTATAAATTATGGTAATAAAAATTCAATACATATGCATTTTATAGTAAATGTAAAGTAAAAATTCCTTTAATTGCTATATTATAATAAAAGAAATTATTTTGTTACAAGTAAAATATTAATATTTATTTTATAAAATCGTTTGGTTCGGTTTTAGGGATTGAATCGATTTATCGTTCCAAATCAAACCACAAATTAATGATTTGGTTTTGTTTGAAAATTTTCTAAACTAAACTATAATAGAAACCATATTTTCCGTTTAATTCAATTAGGTTTGTAGATCGGTTTTGTTTGGTCGGATTTTTTTTTTTTTTTGCCTATTTCTATTGGCCACTTGTTAACCCTTAAATAAAAGAAAGAAATATAAGTAGAGAATTCAATTACGACTTCATCCGATTTTTTTTTTTCCTTATTTTTTGTATTTTGAAGATGATGAATAGCCACATGCAGAACTAAAATGGCCTTGGTTAGCCACTTGAGGCCATGGAGCGACCAATCATGCATTCTAGGTTTGACTTTTATTTTTTTTTTCAACCTTTTCTTTTTTATTTTAATTTTCTACATCATTATTATTTTTATTAATTTTTTTAATTAAATTATTTTAGTAAATTTATTTAATTAATTTAATTATTATGGACCAATAAGAAACTGTTACATTTGCCTTCACTAACATTAACAAATAATTATGAAACATAACTTATTTATGTGTTAAAGAAAAAAACACTCTATGAGTTTGTAAAAAATCTAGAATACTTTTTGTGTTTTTGTGATTTTTCCTTTTACTTAAACGCATATTTATAATTACTCTTTAAATCAATTATACATCATTTGGTACAAAGATATATATATATATATATATATATTTGACTTGTATTGATCAACATGCATCATATTATGGGATAAATCAACTTTAAAAAATAACTTAACTAATAATTGGTATAAAATATTGACTTTATACAATGTCGAGGGAAAAGTTTTACGGTGTCAATATTTCTTTGAGGAGTACAAGTGTGGCTTTTTTTTTTCCTCTTGCCAATAAGATAACTGATATTGAAATGATATCGAGTCTAGTACAACAGTTATCTCGTCTACATGTACGAAGAAAGAGCAATAAACGTTTCATCAGAGATCATAGCCTAAAGAAACGATAAGGGCTGAGTAGCCCAATCCATAGGGTATATCTTCTTTCTAACATGATTTGCAATCCAATAGGAGGCTTTGTTTGCATGTTTTTTAATAAAGGAAATCTTGGTTGTATTAACTGTGGAAGCCAAGCATGCAGATTGAGCGGTAGAGCGTGTAGATTACAAGGGGCATGATCAGATGACAAAAGAGCATTAAAAACAACTGCAAAACCTATCATAAAACACCTCTTGCCATGCTTCAAGTAGGTCTATTGCCTTAATCTCCTCTACAGAACTGACACGAGTATCATTAGCATGCCCACCATGGATTGATCCTTTTGAATCTCTAGCAAATAAAGCAAACGCCACTTCTCCAGAAGGAGGGTCAAAGGAAAAACCTATGTTGATCTTGATGATAGAGCCACTTGAGGCCTTCCGGAAGGTGGAGTATATGTTTGCAACAAATAGAACCTAATTTTCTGTATAAGGAAAGAGACTAGATTGGTCAGCGATGATGTGAGAGAGACAACAACTCGCTGTTACTGCTATTATGCTGTTACACCAATGATACTTGTGAAGATAGGATTTGGATCCTTTTAAGTTACTTTCTTAAAATTTTTCTAAAATTATCCTTTTAATTTTTCTAATATTAATTAATGGTTAATATTATAAGGAAAAAGATAATATCATAATGATATCATTTGATAATTTAAAAGGATAATCTTAACTATTGAATTTATAATTTTACATAAAGTACCTTAGAGGATCCATTTTCGTGAAGACATGGGTATGTCAACCAAGGCTTCATCATTTGACTTTTAAAGGATATGCTCCACCATCCTAGTTAGGGGAGAGGGGGGCTGTTTCATTCAATATGGTTCGTCTTCCCTTATTGAACCGAATATAATATAACTGTTCTGTTTTTTTTTAAGTCGAACTTAACGATATAGTTTGGTTCATAAATTTTTTTAACCTAATTAAAATCGGTTCAATTTGATTTGATCCATAATTAGAATCATTTGTGTTAAATTTTTGCTAAATATTTTTAACTAAAAAAAATGAAATTTTAAATAGAATTTACTCAATTTAATCTTAATAATTGATACAAAATTAAGGTTAAAAATAATAAGATATGAAAAATTTGATAAAATCAATGAAGATTAATGAAAAAAAAATATAAAAAAGTATAAAATAATTGCATGATTTTTTTTTATTTAACTAAATAGTTCGGTTCGGTTCAAAATGATATGATTTAGTTTGCTTCTCTGAACAAAATCGCAAACCATTTATATATAACTAAATTGAACCGTAAACTAAACTATTTGTAAGAAAACTGATTTTTTCGTTCGGCTAGATTTAGTTCATTGTTTGATGTGTTGTTCACGGTTTTTTTTTTTTTTTTGCCAGCCTACTTTTTAATATTGGGCTATGGTGTTCTCTATTGGTTCTTCATAATGTCTAGCTCATCTAATGCTCTCCAACACATTAATAAAACATGATTTGCTCGAGTAGACGACCTAAAAACACAATTGTTCCTAGCTTTACACATACATCACATTACAATTCTAATCTTGGCAAAAAATTTCATCTTTCCATTTTTTCCACAATTCAAAGAGTTCACATAAGATTTCATCCAAATATCTAAGGATGTTGCAATTCTAAGCTCTAAATGAATACCAAGAGATGTAAACCATATTGGTTCTATTCAAGGGCAACAAAGGATGGTAGGCTCTATGTTTTCAACCTCTTTACATAACATACATAAAGTAGAGTTGAAGATATGTTTGGCCAAAGAATTGCTCTACGTGGAACTCCATTATTTAAGTAGATATTGGATGTGCCAAGCTGAATTCCAAATGGACCTCTTTATATGGTGTAAAGAAGGTGCCAATTGGTTATCATGACCATGTGTAGTTTTAATAAAATTGTACACTAACCGAGCACTATACAATTTGTCTTCTCAAAGGAATAAATGAGACGGTTAACCATGGTCACTTGAGAGAGTTGGATCTCTTAGACTGCTCTTATTATATTGTTCTCGAATCTTGATTGATCGATTAAATAAACAACAAACAAATAAAGGTCATATTGATGGGCTTTGAATTTAGGTAAGTCATTATGTAGCCTTGGTATCCATTTGTATATTGTAGCTTGAATTGAGGATCTACCTCTAACTTACCATAAAGCGGCTATAATTTTCAATTCTTGAAAATAAAAAAAATATTTATTATTTTTAGTATTTTATTAAAATGGAAAATAAATATTAGACAATACTAATAAAATAGAAAAAAACTTCTTTACCATATAGGATACTTAACTATCCCCATGAATCCCTTGATCCTCTAGAAGCCTACAAAAGAGGGGAATTGGAAAATAGATGCAACACAAACTCAAAAAGCATAGGTTACAATGTATTCTCCAAGCAAGCTTAGTTAGGAGAGCTGAATTAAAAGCATGTATATCCTTAAAGCCCAATCCTCCCTTAGACTTAGAAAGCGTGATCTTCTTCTGGCTTAGCCAATGGAATTTCCTTTCATCAGTTTTCTAGCCCCACTTATATTATGCCACAAAAAAGTTCACTTCCTTACACCACTCCAAATGAAATTTAAAGCAACTCATAGAATACATATGTATACGTTAGCCACTGACTTGATAAGAATTTCCTCACCAACACTAGTGAGGAATTCCTCTTCCAATTGTTTAATCTTGATCTTTCCTTGTCTTTTACAAACCAAAGTGCTTCTTATTTATTTCTTTCCCATATTGATGGGATGATAAGATATTTACTTAGGTTATTTGGGATTAACACTTTTAGCACATCACATATCTCTGCAACGGCTCATATGATTTATTTTTGCAAAATAATAGGCTTGAATTTTAGCAATTAGGCTTCTGTCTTGAAGCTTGACAACACTAATGAATTAAATCTTGCAAAACTTGAACATTTTAGACATTTACCTTTAGAAAAAATAGAGAGTCATCGGCAATAAGCAAGTGTGATAATATTGGGAAGAAGCTCCTAATCTGCATTCCTACTAAGTGACCATCTTAGACAACTCTCTTAATATTCCAAGACAAGGCATCAACTATTAAGATAAATAAATGTGGAGAAAGTAGATCTCCTTATCTTATACCTCTTGTAGGATTAGCATGACCAGAAAGGTTACCATTAGCCATAATATTATATGAGATTGATGTGATGTATTCCATTACCCAATTAACCTAAGTCTCACGAAACCCAAGCTTTCTCAAGACTACTCTCAAGAATTCCTACTCAATCCGATCATAGGCTTTCTTCATATCTAGTTTAAGAGTATAATAGGTTTTCCATCTAGATTACTTGGTTCCTAAAAAATAAACATTTCATAGTCTATGATGATGCTATCATGTATGACCTTACCCCTGATGAAAGCATTTTGTATTGTAGACACAAGGTTATACATAAAGGATTTCAAACAGTTGATAAAAGTGCATGAAATTACTGTATAGATGGAATTGCAAAGGTTAATAACATAAAACTACCTGAAATCTTTAGGAAGCAACGTAGGAATAAGGATAATTCTATAAGATTAAGAAGATGGGGAATAATACCTAATATGAAGAATGCTTGAACAATATCTACTACGTACTTACCCATAATGTGCTAATAAATAACACTAGTAGAATACACTTGGTAATCCATTTGTACCTAAAGCTTTTAAGGCCCCTAATCAATGGGAAACAATTTTTATCTCATCTATTGTCACTTCACTAGATAGGAATGCATTCATCTCATTATTGACTAAGGTAGGCATAGAGTTTAACATACGTTCCCAACTCCTCCTCCCATCAAACTTGAAAAACTTTGCGTTGAAATTATGAAACTCCCTTATGATTGAATTCTCATTTTCTAACTAACTATCTTCTAAATTTTTCAATCTCAGGATCATATTTCTTAAGAGTAGATTGATAAATTTTTTTTTGTGTTTTTGTCCCCTTTTTTCAACTCGCTTACTCATGATCTTTAATGCTAAACAATTTTTCTCTCCTTCAAGATTTGCTAATAACTCCTTCTTATGCTTCCTACCCTTTGCCCACCTTCCATTTGGATGATTGTCATTTCTTTTTTAATGTGCCTAGTCTCCTCCTTACTACTTAAGAAAGCTACTTAACTCTAGTTATTAAGTTTCAACTTGCACTTTTTCAACCTATACCACAAAGGTCAAAGGTTTCTAGTTGGAGGAGTTTGCTTCCATGCTTCCTTAACAGTTGCACCACAATATTCTAAATTTTTCTTACATTTTTAAATCTAAACCATCTCCTTCCCTTTTATTTAAATAGCAAGAACCTATAATGAGAGCTTCATGCTATGACCTTACCATCTCACTATGAAACACTAAAGTCCTTAGAAGTTTCAATAACCACTCTTGGAAGGATATTGCACTATCTATTATTTCCATTACTTCTCCGTCATCCATATTGTTAGATTATATGAATTTTACACCCTTAAACCCTAAATGGTTTAAGTTAGATCATCGAATCATTTCAATAAATTGATCCATCAATTTGCTATTACATAAATTCCTACCTTCTTTCTCAAAATTGTATAAGATATCATTGAAATCCTTTACACATAGCTAAGGACCTGTCATTGATTCTCCATATGACTTTAAAGCACTCCTAAGTTGACAATGTATTGATTGTCATCAAGTTCTCCATAGATCCATAATACATGTCAAAATAAGGTCCCATCTATTAGGAAAACTGATGAAAAAATACGATTCTTATTGGCATAATGAATTTAGATATATATCCACCACAAAGATAAACCTTTAAACCTATCAATTCTACATAATACTCATTATTGAACTTTAACTTCCTTTTGATCCTAGAGATCTTGTGAGACTTTTTTTTTTTTTTTTCAATTACAATAAGAGTACAATGTTAAGGTTATGTTTAAAAGTAAGGTCCCTAAGATATTGAACTGTCAAGTGAGGTCCTAATCCTTAATAATTCTAGTTGATGATGATGATGATAACCTTCGTATGGCTACTTCTGGCTAACTACCATAGCCATTATTCTTTCGTTTAGAGTAAAAGACTAAGATAATGATCAAGTTAACTTAAGAAAGGATCCTAAGGAGAGATTCACCTTTGTTCAATAATCTTGTACGAGCCTTCTTAACTTTCTCCCTCTTTTTGAAATGGCTTTCTTGGAATTTGAAAAGTAAGCATCTATGGTGCCTTGTTTTAATTGTTTTAGAGGACCAAGCTTTAAGTCCTTTGCTAGTCTCTTGATGGCAAGAGTCTTGAAAGCTCAAATGAGGTAGAATGGTGAGTGTTTGATGAGTTCCTTGCGGATTTAAGTAGATGGTGGAGGTGAATGAGGAAATTCTACATAATAGTTACTAGTGTTTTAAAAGGGTATGCTAAGTAAGCTTTAGGA
Organism: Lumnitzera racemosa; assembly: GCA_024138005.1. NCBI lineage: Eukaryota > Viridiplantae > Streptophyta > Magnoliopsida > Myrtales > Combretaceae > Lumnitzera > Lumnitzera racemosa. The sequence continues at coordinate 31,504,161 of JAMXBC010000011.1, forward strand.
GGTAGTAATAGGTAGGTTTTGAGGTTATTGTAGAGCTAGTCAATATTGCAAAGGAGCTGTTTAGTTTTGTTTTGGTAGCTAGGTGAGCTTTTATAGGGCTAGTGACCTCTTCTTAGGCTTCACTTAAATTACTAAGAAGGCTCGAGGGAGATTGGCTTAAGTATTTTGGGCATGTAGAGGGCTGATTGGTTCAAAGGCTAGGGATGAAGGTTAGTGTAGGGGCCTATTGGTCTATAATATGTTATTAACTCTTCTATGAAGTGGTATGTAAGTATTTGGATTGGAATTAGGAGATACAAGTGTAACTTTTGCATAACTAGAGGATAGACTGGTCATGAACCGTACAAAAGGCGAAGGGCTTGACTCATTAGATGTTGCTTCTCTTGAGAAAGATTGGGGTAGGGAGGCATTGCTTATGGATCCTTCAACTTTAAACGATACCCTAACTGAATTGACTCTCAACCAGCTTCCATAAGTATGCCTTAACACTTCATCATAGCTTCTTGTAGAATGGCCTAATCTTCTACATTTGAAGCAAATATCTAGGAGTTTCTCATAATTAAACTTCACAGTCTTTTTGCGTTCTATTTATACTCACATGGGTAAGCATTTTCAAAGGTTAGGTCTAATCCAAATTGACTTCAGCTCTTAAGAAACCCTTCATGGCATCCCATTTCAACTATACAAGTTTAGTCTCTCATACATCCCTTGCAAAAGCACCTATCTTCATCACATTGCTATAATCAACTAATCAATCTTTAGGCCATGAATTTAAACTCATATTGAACATTTATTTGACCTCACTTCATCTACCTCTTGGTGGAATTCCTAAACACTCATCACAAGTAATTTTTCTATGAAGTTCTAAGGGCTATCTTTTACAATTTTTGTAACTTGGTGTATACACCAACAATATAGCCATAAAGGTTCAACTTCATTTGCACTTGACATGGACCATATATTTTTAGGTCTTCTTCATTATAACGAGAGCTATTTAGTTCTCTACCTTATCAAATACTATTTTACAAACCATTAATACTCTTAAGTTATTGTCAAAATTGACTTGCCTATACAAGACAATAACTTCCAGATGAGTTCCATTAGTGTTCTAGTTTTTAGTTTGGGTAATATGCATGTTGGGACTGTCCATTCTATAAAAGTAAGTTAAACTAACAATGAGATAAAGTATAAGAGCTTGATGGGGACGAAAACAATAGGATGAAGAAATCACTTTATGGATGAAGCAAACAAGATAAAGGAGCACTTTAAGGATTGAGAAGAAAAGACTTAATAACTTAAGGCAAACTAAGCAAGACCAAGAAGTACAGTTATGCACAATAAGGAAAAAATTTAAGGTGTCAATATTTTTATTAGTATAAGTGTGGCAATTGAGAAATATGGAACATCCCTTTATTTTTCAGAAGGTATCCCATAATTTATCCTAATAACAATCATTACCTTTTGAATCAATTTAAAACAAAGTCATATAACCTAAGATGAATATTGTGTTGAAGTGAAAATATTACTAAAATTAGGAGAACTTAATTTAAAGGTTGTGACCTCAGCTGTTCCTTATTTAATGAACTTTGTTTTAGTTCTCTTATTTAAAAGATCGAGGAAAATTTCATATGAGTAGATGAGCAATAGTGTGATATATTGAAGTGCAAGATATATTTTTGGCATTTTATGAATTCCTTTAAGACTTTTCCTTTTATTAATCATTTTAGCACTAGTGATAGGGATTGAGCAGGTAGAGTATAAAGTCTTGCTCTTATTGTACCTTATAAAGTACTAATTTCTAAATTTTGAACAAAAAGCAACCTTGAAACCACCCTTAAATCTTATGGAATAGAAGGTATCCCATGCAACTTATAAATTTTTCCTATCATTTTATAAATCTCAAGTGTATGTGATATAAAAAAGATAATTCATATATGGTATTACAAGTTCTTCCATACATAAAACAAATAAAAACTAAAGCAAAACTTGTGATATGAAAAAGTAATTTCTTTATAATCTTCTTTATTTCATTATATCATATTAAATAAAATTTGTGAAATATATAGCAAATTGGAATGAAAAATATCATTTATAGTAGTAAAATATTGTATGAAAGAGTTTTAAGTTTAGAGTTAGTATTGAGCTTAGGTTACTTTTTTTTATTTCACCATAAATATAATATATTGTTTTTATTCTTTTTCTTAACCAAAAGATAACTAATATATATCATATTATATAATAAATTTCACAAAGTTGGTACATAATACCTTAAGACCTATACATTGTACACCTTAGAGTGCAGGTTCCAACAAAGATATGAGTGTAAAGACATCATACTCTCATCTTATCTTTTGGGAGTAGCTTTTAGAAGATTGTTACCTAGATACTATCTTGTGACTATTAATAGCCACTCTTAACCTACCCAATCGAGTAAGATGTGAATAAATATCCCATATAATGAGGTTACCTACTTGCCTTGTTTCCTACTAATCAACTTTCTTTTAATCTGGAAAAATTATCTGTGAGTAGATAAAGGAATTGATGTTTGCACGCTATTATGATATATTTATGTACAAGATACATTTTTTGTGTTAAAAGTCTTTTAAAAATTTTTCTTGTATTGGTCCTTTTATGACAAAGTTATATCTAATCAACTTTGTAGAACAAATAGTCTTCAACTACAATCATAATTGTAGTTTGATTTGGTTAGAGAATAACTACCTTTCATATTCCATGTTTATAGGACATAAATCCTACACATCCTTCTTATCATCTTTAAAAACTTGTCAAAATTATATGAATCCTTAGTATTTTTAGTTGTAATCTATACCCCTACAATATAGCATTGAATCCCCTAATAGCTATCAAAGATCCATATAACATAACAGCAAAAATTAGCCTGGCTCAAATGAAGAGTCTAATAAACTAGAGCTATTAAAGTCTTAATCAATAAAGGAAACTAAAAAACTAGGAAACATATTGGTGAAGACAACTTTTGTATCCAATTTCATTCCTTCCTTTGCTAAGGTGTTAGTTCCTAAATTTTGATTATGGTTTACCTGCAAAGGAAATCTCACCAAAGTGAGACATCACGCTAATACATCTCGCAAGAGATGGGTGGCAGCGTTGCATATTCATGTCCTGTCTTTCAATCCAATCAATAGCCACTTGAGAGTTTGATTCAATCACTATACCTTTGTACTTATTCTCTTTATCCCATTCCATCACTTCTAGGATTGCCCAAAGCTCTGTTTCCACTAGGGAGGAGTTAGCTACCTTCTTATAATATCATCCAACCACTTTGCCGAATTTGTCCTTAGCAATAATCCCAATCATTCTAACCTTGCCTTTCTCCTATATAGCACCATCATAATTTACTTTTACCATTCCTTAGTCTGGTTTAGTCTAAGTAAGAGCACTTACACCTCATTCTTTTATCTTTTTTGATTTATGCATTGCCCACCATTCATTCAAATCAAATCTCACTCTCTGTACCTAATGTTTAGTAAGTCTTGGTTTGTTAAAGACCAATCGGTTTCATTCCTTTCTAATGCCCTACAAACTAAATAATCGTTTGTTTAGATGCTCTAACTTTCTTCCAGTTTTTCTTCTTGCACTTTACCTACTTCTCTAACCAATCTTCCATGTCCTCCCTTCTTCGAACTTTAGCGACATTATTGATCCTAAAACTTTGCTAACCTACATTGCTTACCTACCATCGGAAAAACAAGTGCCACACCGTCTTATCCTCTTCTCCACATAAAGGACAAGTTCCCTTAATATCCATTCCTTTTCTACATAATTTATCCCTTGTGGGTAAACCATTCATTAATATCCTCCGCAATAGAACCAAGATACACCCATAAGTTGATGTTCACCAAATCCAATCTTGATTCTTATTGTTGTTTGGTAAGCTTTGCACAACTGTGCATACATAAATTTTGTAGAAGTTTCCATGTTAATCTTGTCCAGCCAAAACTTAATATTTCTATTCTACTTGCCATCCCTAAGAATTATCTGTTCAATCTCTTAACATATCTCATGGCCTAAAGGGTATCCAATGATATCCACTTTCCAACATCCTCCTCTATCCTAAATCTACTTCATTGTTAAGAGGTGATCAAACCTATTCAAAGCTTCATAGAGCTAGGAAGATAATCTACCTTTCACTGCCTATTCATCATTTCGGAAGCTTGCTGATTCACCATTTCATAATTTTATTTTGGAGTTCTCATCCACCCATTTAATAGTTTCTTAGAGTGCTTTGTAAAATCTCAACCCTTTCCTTTTTCCCCGTTGCCTTTCTTCTATTTTATACTTTTCTTTAATAATGTTTACCTACAAGGCTTTCTTTCAGTTAATGTCCCAGGCAATCTTACAGAAATTCGCTTGAAATCTATTCAACACATCTAACATCCCAAGACCCTTTTGCTCTTTTGGTTTCTTAATTTTATTCCAGCTAATCCAATGTTGCTTCCTTTTCTCATTTCTAGATCCTTAAATAAAGTTCCTATAGATTTATTCAATTTGGCTAGCAATGCCTCTAGGGAAGGGAATAGATTAAGATTAATATGAAGATATAATCTCAAGTACTGAATTAGTTAGAAGCTTGTGGTTAGCCATACTAAACATCTAGGCTTTTAATCTTACTAGTTTTTGGTGAGTTTTCTCGAGAGTAAAGTTCAAAGATTCCCTTTTAAGATTACCTCCAACTAGGTCACCTAAGTATTTCCCTAAACTAGAATCTAATTGAATATAAAACATATCACATATATATTTCTTCATGTTATGGCTAGTATTTCAAGAAAACATAACACAAGATTTCTTAAAATTGACTTTTTGCCCTAAGTCTTTCCTAAACTACTCAATAGCTTCCAACATACATCTAGCATTTTGCTTAGTAGCTTCTCCTAGTAGCACAATATCATTAGTAAAGAATAAATGTGAGATACAAATGTTAGACCCCATTAATTTGATCGTAATCTATTTCTTAGTTTCTACTAGTTCATGAGTCTAGCATTTGAACATTTCCATCACTAAAATGAAATGATAGGGGAAAAGTACATTGCCTTGCCTTAATCCCCTAGACGTCTCAAAGCTCTCTAACATGGACTTATTAAGCAAAATTTGGAAGGAGGTTGCATTGAGACATGAAGCCACCAGATCTACCCATATTTAGGAAAATTCAAGCTTTATATGGTAGTTCTTATGAAGTCCTATTCAACTTTGTCATATGCTTTCTCAAGGTCTAATTTAATCATCATAAAATTTTTCTTTCCTGTCTTATCCTCTAGAAGATGCAACACCTCCTGAAATACAATAATGTTATCACGAGCTAATCGCCCTTGGGATGAAGTTAGCTTTCTATGGGCTAATCAAATCATCAAGCAATCTACAGACATGATTTACCAAAAGCTTACTCAGCACTTTGTACATTGTTGTGTGGAGACTAATATGCCTAAAATCTTTCAACCTGTTAACTCTTAGAACCTTCAAAATCAGGACTATCAAATTTTTATTTTTTTGTTGGTGTCATCTCATGAGATTCCATAATACACTTCACTATGTTACAAGTTGTTGCTCTAACTTTTGGCCAGTAGCTTTTAAAAAACTCAGCATTTAATCTATCCATTCCTGATCCTTTGTGATTTCCAATGCACCAAAGAGCTTTCCTTATTTCCTTATTAGAATAGGCTCAACCTAAACTCCACTTCTCTTCCATTGTTAATACTCACTACCCCCTGCTTCAGTTAGTAAAACCCCTTGCAACATATTTTTTTTTTCAAATGAGAATAGTTTAGAGAAGTGTATGTTAACTAGGGATTGGATCTCTTTTGAATTTGACACCCAGTTCCCTACCAAATCAAAAAGACCATGAATATAAGCTTTTGATCTCCTTGTTAGGGTATTAACTCGAAAAAACCTAGTGTTTCTCTCTCCCTTGATGATCCATCACAGTTTACTTAGTTACCTAAAGTTTCTCTTCTTGGTGCACTACTATTTTGAGTTCCTCTTGAAAGAATTGTTCTCTATATATGAGTGCTTAAGTCGGGCTATTCCATAAATTTCTTCCAACTTCATCTAACTTTTTTCATGACCTGTCTTTTTTCTGACATGAATTAGTCTAAACACTTTTACATTCCATTTATGCAATTGGACCATAAACCCTTACACATCATCCAGATAGCGAAAGCAAGTAGTATCTTAGTTCCTATGAACAAAATCTTTAAAGTTTAGATGGTTAAGCCACATTGGTGAGAATCTAAATGGCCTATTAACCTTTAGGCCCCCTTTAACACTGGGATATGTATTAAGTACAATAGAAAGATGATCTGATTGATTCGATACTATATGAAATACCTTCACTTCCAAGTACAAATTCCTCCACCTACTATTAGCCTAAGCCCTATATTACCTAGTTTGGATCAAGTTGTAGATTTTTCGTCCTTTTTAACCATGTGAACTTAGGCCCAACAAAGCCTAAATCCAACATACCACATTTATCCATATTGCTATGGTGTTTGTTAGCTTTTAACTGATACTACCTATGCAACCCTCCCCCCAGTTCTCATCCTTATAAAGAATGCCGTTAAAGTCACCAATCATCATTTGAGCCTTACTAAAATCAAAGTTAACTATTCCAACTCCTCCCATAGGTGACATCTTGCCTCATATCTAGGCGAAGCATAAGTAGTAAATGAAAGCCAAGAGAGGTTAGAATAACTTACCTGAACTTCTAAGGTGACAAGTTGTCTTGTAGAGACTCTTTCAATGATTGCCACGTCTTCTTTGCTCTACAATACAACAATCCCACCCTTATAGCCATTTACCTCCTACAAATCATCTTATTAGTTCCCCCATGCTTATAAAGAGCCTTCACTCCCTTAAACCCCATATAAGTCTCAATCACAATAATGATTTTAGGATCATATAACATCCACAATTCTCGAATCGCTCTCCTCCTTTGATCCAAACTTACACTTCTTGCATTCTAAGCAAGAATTTTGAAAGGTTTTGGTTGCATCGTTGATGAAAGACTGTCTATTAGTGCCAAATTCAACAAACTAAAAAATAGATTGGTTTACCTTGCTTGGTTTGAACCCTCCTTTAGTTCCTTGAACTCCACCTTCCATTGGTAAGGGCAAAAGGTGGTCCTTGCTACCATCATCTGCATCTCTATTGTAGTAATCCAAAATTGTTTCCATAGCCCCTCCACAAACATTTTTGTAAATAAAGCCCTTTATACATCCATTAATGTAGCTGGACCCAATAAGATCACTTCCACCACTAGTTTGTATGTTCATTTCAGTAAGTCCAGAAAATCCATTCCCGTTAGCACATCTCTCATCATAGGTATCTTCATTATCAACACCCCTTTTTCCATTGTTTAGATTAACCTTTGGTCCTAAAAGAAATTTCCTTCCTAAAGGATAGGTCAAGTTGAACATGATCTCGGGTGTTTGATACTTCTTCTATGTTATGTCGTGAGCTGTGATGTCCTCTGTTTCTGCTATTAGAGTGGTTGAACTTAGAGAGGGGGGTGGGGGGTGGGGGGTAGGGGTATAGATTTCCTAGATCTCCATGCTTGGATGCTCTTCTAACCATGGTGAATCATTGCTTTGTACTTGGAGTGAGCATCTGACTTTTAATAGGTGTACCATTTCCACAAGTGAGTTTTTTGAAAGATAAGGAATGCTTCTTTTGGTACGTTCTTTCATAGTAAGTTGACTCTTTTTTGACCGTAAAGGAGAAATTAGGAGAAAAAAATTTACCCGATAATCTTTCCACATTTAAGGTTTTTGAATCCATGTGTCTATTCGTATTCCTACTCTTGGTGTTATTTAAATCTTTTAAGAGAAAGTTGGTCTTTTTGAATAGTCATATTTGGTTTCTTCAAAGAGTTATGACCTTTCCTTTCCAGATTCTTTTTATCCAATTTAGTTTTATCCTTTTTCTACCATTTTTTCCTACACTGAACCATAGTCTACCCTCCCTTATCTTTTAACTTACTTTTAGCATCTTTAATGAGATTTGACTCTTCTGACTTTGGTGGTACAACCTCCTCTTGGGACTCATGCCCTTTTTCCTTCCTAAGGTAATGCTCAATTTCCTCCCCTTGCTTAGCATTGTCAACCTCCATCGCTCAAACTCTATTCCTTCTGTATCCTTTGACATCATACCCTCTCCTTAACTTCGTGTAAGGTTTATCCCATATTTATTACTTCTCGAATCATTTTCTAAATTTGGACATGAATCACCCCTATGATAGATAAGCCTATAATGTTCACAAATTTTTGGCAGTCCTTTGTATAAGATCCTATAAGGAGTACCATTAATTATAATAGTATGTCTTAAGGGAACTTTAATGTTTAACTATACACAAATCGCTAATAATGTAAGAATCATATCTTAGGACTAGACCAATTTTTCCCTAATGCATTTAATTATAAGGGGCAAAAAATATTCTATACGTAATCTAACAATCTATACTCAAGCCTCCTCATTATTAAATTTCAAAATATGAAGTTGAAACCTTAGAACCATTTTGTTAGTGCTAAGTATCGACAGTCAGCAAACTAAGGTCCATTCTTGATTACCTAATGGGAATTCAAGGAATCCTACGTGAATTAGCTTGAAGGGATTAATCTTCCTCTACAATCTAGTCAGCCTTTCCAAAAGGGTTTTATACCCCAGGTTCAAACCCAAAACCTTTGCTATAAAGGTGTTTTTCCATGGAATACTCAAAATCTCTATCTTCATTAGCAAAAGTTTAACATAACAAACACCTTCAGCCGCATTAGCATTAAGCATTTCCTCCTCATCCTAAGAGTTCTCCTCATCGTGGTACATTTCCAAAATTGGGGTTCATCTTGAAAACAATATCTTCCATACATATGAGGTATACTAATAAGAATCGTATCCTTGAAGGATAATTTTTTTGAATTAGGGTTATTTGAAACGTTTAGGAGAGGTCGATGATCCTCCATCACAACCACATTATGATCATCATCACTTGAAGATGCTAGTCTTTTCTTACTTCGATGAAGCAAATCGCTATCCCTATCCTTGTCATGTTGTGAAGTTGAGCTAAGGTTAAACACTTTAAAGAGAGAGTCTCCTATCGAAGCCATTTTTTCTTTAGTATTTTCTATTATTGAAAGCCACTATTTTGCAACATCTACATTTTTTTATGACGAAGATTATTTCTAAAAATGTTTTCATATTATATGCTCTAATATGCTTTCATACATATGGCTAATCATGTAAAAATAATTAGAGATGAAATCAATAGATAATGTATAATTTGTGTTTAGAAGCTTCCATTTTGATATTATGTTAAATTTACCTTTAGAACTAATTGATATAAAAACTTAAACATAAAGACAAATGAGTCCTTTTATGTTTTGTAATGTCCCTAAATTTAGTTTCAAAAGAAAGAAAGATTTAGTAATTTACCCCACTTTAATTTCCTTTCCATTTAATATAATAATCTCATTTGCAATATTCAACATAAGCCCAATAGATAAGGCTTCAAATTATTTCCTCTTAGGTGCAATTTCTATAAAATGAAAATCTTTATTGAGAAAAACCTTAAGCTCTCTCCCTTCCAACTTTCCTTCTAAGTGCTCTCTCTTCTCCAAGGACTTTAACAACTATATATCAACTTCAATATAACTCCTCATTTTTCCCTCATCATCTCAATTCCTTAAATGTATACAAAGCTAAGTTAAGAGTCTATATGATTTATGGCAAAGTATTACTTTTGTATGGAAAGTAACCCCCATTTAGGTGTTGGTAAATATGATTCTTCTCTAAGTTTAATTAAGGTTGTCAAACTCGCAATTTTAGGTAGAATTGCTAGAGGGCCTATAGAATTGGAATGTAAAACTGAAATGTAGAAATGTGAGTTTCTATGACCTATGTAAAAAAGCTTTTAAAAAATTATAGATATGCTTATAGTGGTTATAAAGTACTTCAAATACATAATAGAAATAAAGAAATAAAAAAAATAAGTGTTTTTTGTAGAAAAAATTCTTAATCTATAATCTAACATACATAGAGTAAGCATAAATAGGGTCAAAACTATTTTTTTTTTCCCATTATTTTGGTTAAAAAAGGTAATGAAATGAAAAAAACTAAAAATTTTAATTCATTTTTAGTTGTTAGTGGTATAAACTTAAATATATGGTTTTTCTTATAAATTTTTCTAATGGAGCTGAAACCTCAATAAAGGCTATGAATATTGATGAAATGAATAGGAGAGAAAGAAAGAGGAAAAAAATTGGAATAAAATAGAGAAGACGAGTTAATGCCTTAATAATTAATGGGATAATAGAAACCTAGTTATATATATTTTTATTTTTAGGCCATTCAATTCATACATGTAGCATTGATAAACTTGATTAGAAATGTAAGTTTCTACTAAGTTTAACATGTAAAACAGTTAAAAACGTAATTTTCTATATAAAAATGATTTTATGCTCGAGTTAACTCAGAAGAATCTTCTAAAATCGTAAACTAGTATTATTGCATAGGTAGAATTGCAATTTTAACAATTGTAAGTCTAACGATATTTTTTTGAGACTCCTAATTTAGATGTTATGCTTTCAAAGGAATTAATAGAAGGTTCTAATAGGACTAAGAAGTGCTTATGTGCATTTGGAAGCTACTATTTTGGTTGAGAAATGAACACAAGGGTATGTCATTCTTTTTCTCCTCTCTTTTTTGAAAGGACTAATTTGAAAATATATAAAGTAAGCATTAATCTAACTAAAAAGGAGCATAAAACTAATTAAAATTTTGATGAAGTGAAACCAATGTGGTGGAAAGTGCAAATAGTTATTGTAGGTAACTTATTTTTGCTCGCTATAGTTTTAGAATTTTTTTAAGATTAAGGAAAAAAAGGTCCTAATTAAAAAAAAAATCAAATTAAAATTTAAAATAATTAAAAAAATACAGAAGAAATTGAAAAATTAGAAAAAACATAAAAAAAAATTAAAATTCTAGACAAATAAAAAAAAGCATTAGAAAATTTCATAGAGATACAAAAAAAGGGAAAAAAGTAAAAGATAGAAAAATAGATTTTTTTATAGAAATTTTAGGAAAATAAAACTTTTTTAGGAACGTAGATTTTTTTTTTTTTGTTTTTTTTTTTGAAATAAGAGTTTAAAGCTGTATTTGGGTCATTGCGTTTGGTTTAGTATATTTTCTATTTAGGTAGTTTTTATCTTAGGTGGACTGGTAGATTAAATGGAATTTAGTTACAATAAATGATAAGGTATAAGCTAATAGCCCATTTGGTATCATGCTTGGACTTGGAATTGTGAGGGAAAGAGAGATCTTGAGTTCGATCTTTACATCAAGTACATTGTGCCTTTCTTTTTCTTTTAGTTGAAAAGAACACGTATCACATGTCAGCCTGTGATTGGCTGATCGTATCCATTTTCCATCTCTTTCTTTCCCTTTCCCTTTCGAGAGAATCTAACCCAATCGTCCTACTTCATGGTTATTTTTTATCCAAATTTCTTTGTAATTTCACCATTTGGTGAAATCACGAAGATTACTTAGGATACTATGTATAGGGACTAAAACTTAGCTAGAAACACTTGTCTAATCATTGAAATCGGCCCTTGAAAATAAAAAAAATCTCTTCAAGAATCTCATACCTTACAAATATGTTGAATCTAATCTCTTTTGGCAATAATGGGAGATTCCTTGCAATAGATTGAGCAAATATATCAACATTACATTCAAATATCCCTAAAATAAAGCCAATTTTCCTTAATACAAAAATCAACTGCACTCAAAGCATTAATGGTTGATCCCCTATTAATGAGCTTCCTAAGCTTGTTCATGTCAAGAGTAGTTTAAATAGACCTCATCTATTGCTTTTTGATCATGAATCATAGTTAGTTCTCACTCCAAACACACACTCTCTCTTTCTCTCTCTCAACCTTCGATCATGCTCTCTCTCTTTTTAGAACTGATGTAAGCTTAAATTGTTTTGAGTTGAACCAAGCAAATAAAAAAAACCACCACAATTTGCTCTTTCGAACCTAACCCTTTCCATCCATTGTTGTACTCTCTAGTGCCTCATCTAAGCTTGTTCATGACTAAACCCTAATTGCCCTTGCGTCACCACTACGAAACTAGCACCTTAGCTACCTTTGACTCAATCTAGCACCATGACTGACTTCGTCATCCCAAAACCCAAGAACCAAGTGCTCCCTCATGCCTAACTATCCACTACGCAACTCGAGTACAAACATTAACCTATGGTTACCTTTCACCACCCCTAAAACCACTAATAAATAGCTAGGCATCTTCCTTACACCCACATTCCTCAATAGAATACTTATAAAAGCACCCTTCCCCGGTTGATTAGGTACTTGAAATAGCTAGAACCACCCCTTCACGTTGTTGCTCTTTCTGCTTTACGTGACTCGGATCCAATCCCGATCTGACTTGAGATCCATGCCAAATTCCCCTTTGACTTGCATGCTCTTTTGCCTTTTTGGTCTAGCCTCCTTTTGTTTTTTATTTTCCTTGTATTTTTTTTTTCATCTTCTTTTGTATGTTATTGTATATGGAAAAAAAAAAGAGAATAAATAAGAAGAAAGAAGAGAATTAAAAAAAGAAAAGAAAGTAAAGCTATTTTTTATTTTTATTTCTTATGCCTCAATAAAAAATGATAAAAAGTGAAATAATAATAATAATAATAATAATAATAATAATAATAATAATAATAATAATAATAATAATAATAATAATAATAATAATAATAATAATAATAATAACATAAGAAAAATGAGAATGAAATATTTGAATCACTTAGAAAAACTTGATTTCAAAAGTAAAAATTAATAAACCCTTTTCAAGTTAGAGCTTTTTAGGATTTTTCGAAAATAAGATATCTAAGTTAGGACCCCTTAGAATTTTTCTTAAATAAATTGAACCAATAAAATGAAAAAAACAAATGTAAATTCGACTGTTTTCTAAATTAAAAAAAATTGCATTTAAGATTTTCGAAATGAGTAATGAAAAGTTTGATCCCTACTAGTAGGTATATGGATACCTATGGAGAGACTTAAAATAGAAAAATTATTTTTATTTTCCCTTTTTTGTAAATAAAGCTACTTTTTTTTTCTTTCTTAAATTAATTTTATTTTTTTTTATGAATGTAGAATTAGCTAAAAGGGTAATTGAAAAATAAAATTAATTATGGAAAGCTAAAAGTGGTACCTAATTAACGTTTAATAGGATGGTTATTGAGTCTAAGATATTTGGTTATAAAATCATTTTTCAAAATTTGGTTTTATCGAAAACCAATAGCTAAGTTATAATTAATTTACCCAATTGATTGTAATTTAACTTTTTTTTTCAAACTTCGATTGAGTGATGACTCCAAAAGCATTTTTCAAAATTAAAAGGAAAAATAAGCTTTTCTTTATCCTTAGTTGAGGACTAATATTGAATGGGTATTGGGTTCAATATAGGTTGGGCTAAAAGAAATAATAAAAATGGAAAGAAATTTCAAGCTCTATAGTTATATTTTACAAGTTAATTTAGATATTTAGCATATTACGAGTTTGATGTTTTGCAACTGGAATTCATGAAAATCTTATGTATTGTGAGATTAGGTTTGAGATTTGATTATTGAATATTAATCTTGGTTGAATTTAGTATTTCTTAGAAAGTAATATTTTAGAAGAAGAACTAAAATTAGGATTATTGATATAAGAAGCTTAAAAGATAAAAGTGATAAAGGATATTGTGGCTAACCATTCTCTTATGGGCAATCAACTCCCTCTCGTCTGCTAGCTAATTATTAGGTGATCAACTACCTTCCTCTAATAAACTAAAGGTCATTTGTCTCCCTATGGCAATCAATTGCTCTTTAACCACAAACCATACAAGGAAATGACAATGATGATGACGATAATAGTAGGATATGATAAAATAAAATAAAATGTAATAATAATATCTATGATAAAATTAATAAAAATAAAAATAAGAAAAAATAGAATGAATATATATTTCTTATGTCCTGGATGGTTAAGTTAGTTCAAAATTTAACCTTAGTTATAGATAGTTGATCTAGATTTTAATTAAGTCTTCAATAGTAGTGTATGCTTATGTGTTACGCTTTGGATTTGACTTACCGTTTAATTTTGGTGAGCATGACTTAGGTGCATAATTACCTTACTTATTCATTATGCTTACTTAGTAATTAACTTAAAAACATATGTAGACACTCCATGTTTGCTTCCTTTAATTTTCGAGTTTTTTTTTTAATTTTTTTTAAGAATACAAAAAAGGGTCCTAATTTAGAAAAATATAAAAAAAATAACAAAAAATAGAAAAATAAAAAAAAGGTTTAGGATTTATTTTTGCTTAGTTTAGTTTTTTCTTATTTTAATTTTTAATTTATTTATTGATTTAAAAAAAAAAAGAAGGCTTAGATTGTTATTGGGCTTGGTGCAATTATATTGGACAAGAGAGCCTAACAGATAGGGTTAAAGGATCAGAGGGCGTGCTGTAGTGCACCCATTTCATTTACACCGCATGCAAGCAACGTACATGTACATGGTGGCACGTGCCTAGTTTTCTCCTTTGAAAACTAGTGAACACTATAATAATGGAGGAAGAAAAACTCATGCATTCATGCCCTTTCTCAACCTAATTAAACACATTTTTTGAGAAAATTTCATCAAATTAAATATATAAATTCAAAAAATACTTAGGATACTTCGCATTAAGCACAAAAACCTATCCACATTCATTTATTAAAATTGTCAAAATCGATTTGAAAATTTAGAAAAAAACTAAAAATTCGAACTTCCCATTCATGGCTAATTTAGCCATTAATGATCCTTACTAAGTTAATCCGAGCTTTTATTAGTATAAATAAAGGTCTAGGGATTGCATTCTAGCATCGACTTCTCATCCCCTAGTTCTTAAATATGCATAATCCTAAGTTTCGCTCTCTAAGGTATGGCTCTTTCTCTCTCTAATTTGTTACTCTTATGTAGTGTGTTTCAAGCAAAAATAAAAAACCATATAAAGAGCTTTTCTAAGTCTTGAGCTTCCTATAGAGACCAAGCCTGACCTTATGATGCCTTACAATGCAAGTAGCGAACCACCTAGATCGAAACCCGAGCCATCGTGAACCACTACTCGAAACAGCACTCAATAAAGCTATCCTCACAAATCTACCACTATGGTTGATCTTGTGGTAGTCTAAAATCCATAGCCTAACTCCCTTTTGAACCTCAGCTGCCAGTGGTGGCCCATTATCAGCTACCAACAAAATTACCGCAAAATTGTGCAGCTCTTGTTCTATGCCCCCTATTATCAATACAAAATACACGAAAAACCCTTTTCCCTTTAAAAATTGGATTAAAACCACCCTTAAGGAGCTCCTACTATTGCAGCATCAGTTATCTTCTAGCGACTCGGATTCAACCAATTAGGAAATCTAAGATCCGACCCGCGTACTAACCATACCTTAGCCCCATGACTCGCGAACTCTAACATTGGTTCAATCTTATTGCATTGCTTGTTTTGGTGTTCATTTGTTTCATTTTTTTTCCTTTTCTTTTGTTGTCTTTGTTTTTATTTTCCATTGTAAATAAATAAAAAAAAGAATCCAAAAATAAGAAAAAAAAAGAAAGGAGAAGGAAAAGTAGTATTTTATAGTTTAAGCATAAACAATAAAAATATATATAAAAAATGCTCATTCACTTAGAAAAATTCAATTTCAAAATAAAAATAAAAATAAAAATAAAAACTAATAAACCTTTTCTAAAGTTAGAGCTTCTTTAGAATTTTTTCAAGAAATTAAAGTAATTGAAATTGGGACCCTTAAACTTTTTGTTAAATAAAATTAAACCGAATTAAAATGTAAACTTGGCTAAATTTTCAAAATTAAAATGAATTCACCCATTTAAGTTTTATGAAATAAACTATGAACAATCTGATCCCTACTATTGGATACATAGGTACTTATGGGGTGACTTAAAATGGGAAATTGGTTTTATCTTCTTTTTTTAAGTAATTTCGATTTGCTATTGAAATATTTGTAATTGTAAATTTAGAATTTGTTAAAAAGGGTAATTTGATTATGTCATCCCCCTTAAGCTGTTTTAGAACCCTAGGACGGGGGCCCATTGTGTAGGCTCTAAGTATAGTGGTGTAGTTACTACTCGGGGTTGATTATGTCATCCCCCTTAAGCTTCGATATAATTGATGAACCTTTTCCTTGAAAACATGTGAGGTTACAAAGCTTAAGGACTTTTGGAACCTACCTTGATTGCATATATGACTTTTAGATTGGTAAATAAATGGGCCACGTCACCAATGAAAGGTAAAAAATTTACTAGAATTCCATTATACCATAAAAATGTTGTAGTATGCTTTCCTTGTACCATCAAATGTAATTTTATTTTTTATATAGAACTTCTCCATTATAAAATTGCAGCTTGCTTGTAAATCTAGAAATTTCATATAAGTAACATTCTTTTGTAACAATTTAATTTCCTTATATTGTAATAATGGAATTCTGTTAAAGTCCTAACCTTAAACTTTTTTATATTATCGCATTACTATTAAGTCATTGGTCCTTTGCATTCATTTGCCTTCATCTTTCCTTGGCTTTATGTAAATATTTGTTGTTACTCACATTTGTAAATAATCTACTACCTTCACTATCTTTAGAAAAAAAATTTCTCACCATTTTAGAGTAGAATGAGACTGCTTACCTATGAAAACATACTTGTAAATCATTTTAACTAGCCTTTATAATAACTAAAAAACCTTTTGGACTTAGCCTATAAACTTTTTCCCTCCTTGTTTGTAAATTCACCACTTTGTTGAACGTCATAGGTTTTGATTATCTTCTAAATAGACTCTCATATCCATAAAAACAAAATTTTTTAACTAGAGATTAGTCCTCTAATTCATAAATATCAAAAATTGTTTTTATCTACAAGTTCTTTTAGTTGTAAATATTCATTTCCCTTTTAGCTTTTAACTGATCACCTTTCTTAATCGCTCTTGTCTATATCTTCATTGTAAGATAGTCATTTTCCATCCTGGTCAATAATTGGTAGTTAATTGTAAATATCAAGTACCATATGAAATTCTCCTTAGATATTACTTTTTGTAGGTAACCTTTTAAATACCTACAAGTCATAAGTATTTGTAAATATTTAGACTCTTTAGGATGTTTTCTACTATAGGTAAGATCATTGAATAAGTGAACCTCATCATTATATTCCACTCCTTAGTTTCTTTTTACCCTTCCTTTTGAATAAAAGTATTCAAAAATAAAAAAAAATAAAAAGTAAAAATATATATAAAAAAAGAGAGAAGTTGAAGAGATTTGCTAACAAGGATGAATTCTTCTCAGGAATTCTTAAAAGCAATGGCCAACCAGGGAAACAAGAACATCAACACCAAGGACAACAACAATGTCAACCCTAAAATCATCAATCCCACTAAGCTAAGGTTTCATTCTTTGGAGCAAATTGTGGGAAAAATTGCAGATCAGTTTAGTTTCCTTACTGATAGTATTGCTTTTCTTAGAGCCATATTGCCATCAAATGAAGAGCACTCTAGGGCTCGCTGTGGAAAGAATGTTGAGGCTCCACCCTTAGAAGCAGAAGATAACTATCTAAAGGTTAATCCAGCTTTTGAGTCTTTTAAATCAAGAAAGGTCTATTTGAAAGTCAACTCGATAGGGCCAACTAGGATAGTTTAAAAGAATTGGAAAGGAAATTAACTTAACAAATCATTGAGAAAATGAAGGTATTTAGAGGTTATGATGGATTTGAGCAAGCTAGAACCACTAACCTTTTTGCATTTGATGTTGGGGCCTACCTAGAAAAATTCAAAGTATTAGGGTTTGAGAAGTACAATAGGACCGAATGCCTAAAGCTGCACATTAGATTACACGTTTGTGAGATGAGCAAATATGTTCAAAATGATCAACTCATGGTACAAACTTTTCAAGGCTGTATGATAAGACCCACATTAACCTGGTATGCCTAGCTCGATCTTAGCTAAATAAATGCATGGGAGAAATTGTCTTAGGCTTTCTATGTGCAATACAAATTCAACACCAAAACAGGTCTCTTGATTTGGGACTTACACACATTAAGCAAGAAAAATGATGAATCCTTTAAAGAATATGTGCAATGGTGGTGGGGCATGGTAGCTAAAGTCTTCCTCCTTTGGTAAAGAAATAATTGACATTTGCATTCATCAATAGACTAGATGAACCATATAATGGGCATCTTTTGGCAAATACAACTTTTAGCTTCAGAGATGTTGTGGTGGCAAGGGGCAGAATTGAGGAAGCTTTGTGAGCCGAAAGATTGGAGGGTCCAAAATAGAAGAAAGGGTTTCTAGAATCATCACAAAAGAGCACTATTAAGGTGATAACTCCTGAAGGATATGCCACAAAGTTTAAGTCTAATAACCCAAGTGGCAGCTAAAGGCCTATGCAAGTCTAAAAGGCCAAGGGAAGACATTTACTCCAATTCCTATCACTCTCTCTCAAGCCTTTCATCAATTGAGAGAAGTAAATATCCTAGACTGTAAGGCTCCCAAACCAGGATATGAGCCTTAGAATGGAAATCCACAGGTACAATGTGATAATCACATGAGGAAGGAGGGTCACTCTATAGACACTTATTAGAGGTTGAAAAACAAAATTCAAGATTTGATTGACATAGGGTTAGTGCAATCAAACTCTACATAAACTAAAGTGTTGCAGGGCTCCAACGATTCTTCATGAGAGTTAGGGTTTCTTTATACTTAGGAACATGTTAAGATCTTTGAAAATAAGAAGTTCATATTTGAAAAAGCTAATGTTTGGGGCTAAATTTTAATTATTCAAGACCTTAAATAAGTTGTTTTTATCTTTTTATTTGAAAGGTTCAAAATGAAAAGAGACAAACCTTATCCCAAATAGCAACCTTAAAACACTTTGAGGGTTAAGTGATATCACTGTGAGGCTATTGAGATCATTTCTTAAAGGAGGTCCATCTTGAATTTGATACCAGAATCAAAATGAAGACAATTATTCATTTTTCAATATCTTAAACACAAAATCCCTTGTCAACCCCATTGAGCCTTTATATGGAGTATTTTCAAAATAAGCCTTGTCAAGAACCACTCTACAATAGGGAAAATAAGAGGTTAAGGGGCAGTAAGCAGGAGAAAAGGTTAAAAACTGATTTGTGCTTACTTTAGTTATATCAATTCAAAAGTAATTTTTACTTATTTCTTCCGAAATGAAGAAGGGCCCATATCCTAAACATTATATACATACACTTTAAGCTACAAGCCAAAAGAAGGAATGATCACCTCTATCTTGAGTCAAAATTAAAAAAAAAAAAAGAAAGGAAAAAAGAGAAGAAAGAGGAAAAATGAGAAAATTTGAAATGAAAAATGAAAAGTTTGATCAAGTCTAAAGCCTTAAAGCTTGAAAAGATCTGGGGCATAGAAATCTATTCCTAAATTAAGACCCATACCTCAAATAAAGGCCCCATAAAGTCACAAACTTGAAAAAGTCGAGGCAAATACCAAAGTTTCCCACTAAAATTCATGATCTCTAAAGAAATTATAGCTAACACATGGCTTATAGCCTGCCCATAATTCCACCCCTCCTTAAAGGCTGTTTTGATTAAAGGAAATAACTTATCCTTGGTAAACGTTACTTTTAAAATTAGGGCAAGCATAACTTTAGTTTTTCCTAAAGAGTTCTTGACATGTAAACTTAGGTTAGATGAATTAATTCTTTCAAAAAGACCTATACATTATTCATTTGTTTAAACCAATGACCAAACCTTTATTACATTACAGTTCAAAAAAGACCTCATAGATTGATTATAGCATATCACTTACAAGACAAACTATAATTTTTAGAATTATAGTTGAGAGTGAAATTTAAGCTAAGGGCACATGTAAGTCCTCTTTGACTAAGCCAATCAATTATGAGATAGCATTTTCCTAAACATTTTGGAAATCATGAGATCTAATGGCATTATTGCCTCAAATGCTTCAAGAGATGTTTTAAAAAAGAAGGATTTGTTGGATAATCATGCAATTATCCCTAAGGTAAGAAATGAAAAGAGTGGACCCATCTTGATTTGGTAGCTAAAATAACATGTGAGGAATCCATACTTGTTAGAAACTCTTAAAAAAGAAAAAAGGAAAAGAAAGATTTTCCAAGTTATCAGAGAACAAATGTATCTTTTGCAAGGTTTTTTATTTGAAAAATTAAAAAAAAAAAAGAGAGAAAGTTTTCAAAAATTTTGAAATTTTGTAAAAGTTTAGAACAGTTGTCCTTTAATAAGATCTTTAGGAGCTTTTGTCGTTAGATCAACCTTAGTTCATATGTTAGTTTTGGTGAACTTAGGAACTTTGTTATCCTATGTCTTGAAAATATTCAGGTCATCCTTAAGGTTAAGAACTTACGACTATCTTGAAAACCCGAGTTATCCTTAAGTTTAGTAACTTAGGGCCATCACTTATTCCTTTTGGAAAAAATACTGAAACTTTAGGAGTCTTAGTTATCCTCAAGCATAGGAACTTAGGCTATCCTCAATCTTGAAACTAAATAATCCTTTTGTTTAAGAACTTAGCTATTTAATAGGAGTCTTAGTTATTCTCAATTAGAAACTTTGATTATCTTTAGTTTTCAAATTAAGTAATCCTTCCTTTTAAGAACTTAGCTATTCAATAGGAGTCTTAGATATCCTCAATTAGGAACTTTTGGTATCCTCAGTCTTCAAATTAAGTAATCCTCTATTTTATAAACTTAGCTATTTAATATGAACCTCAATCATTTTTTGTCAAGAAGCTTTGGCTATTTAGGAACCATAATAATCCCTAAATTATGAACTTAGGCTATGTTTAGTCTAAACTTAGGTTATTTCGTAGGATTAAGTCTTGGAAACCAAGTCATTTAGGAACTTAAGTTACTTCACAGAAACTAAGTAATCTTTAAATTAGGAACTTAGGCTGTCCTTAATCTTAAAAACCAAGTAATCTTATTATTTATGAACTTAAATTATTTC
Source organism: Lumnitzera racemosa (assembly GCA_024138005.1). Taxonomy (NCBI): domain Eukaryota; kingdom Viridiplantae; phylum Streptophyta; class Magnoliopsida; order Myrtales; family Combretaceae; genus Lumnitzera; species Lumnitzera racemosa. The sequence goes on from JAMXBC010000011.1 coordinate 31,525,247, forward strand.
ACAAGAACCTTAAGGAATCAAAGTTATTCTTAGATTAGGAATTTTGATCATTCACTAGTCCTTCCTTGAAACTTTAGGAACCCTAGTTATCCTTTGTTAAAGTTAAACCTAAGAGCTTCAATTGTTTTTTGCTCGTGTATAACTCACCTTTGAGGAACCCTTATTATCCTTTGTTAAGTCAAACCTATGAACTTTGGTAATCCTTTAAAACACCTAAATGGTACATCAAAGTATCTTTCATCTTTCACTAAATCTCCAGTGGATCAAACCTAGGGAAGCTAGCTAGCTATAGGCAAATTCATCTTTAGAGCAAAAATAGTGTCTCTCTTTGTTTTTATAGTAAAGTTTTGCTAAATTTCACCCCAAAGAGTAGTTATAGACACTATTTTTATCTTCTTTAATTTTAGATTTTTTTTTTCGAATAAGAAAAAAGGTCTTAATTTAAAAAAAATTATAAAAAATACAAAAATTGAAAAGGGTTTATATTTTATTTTTGCTTAATTTAGTTTTTTTTTTAAATTTATTTTATTATTTTATTTTATTTATTGATTTTTTTTAAAAAAGAAGGGTTTAGATTGTTATTAGGCTCTATGCAATTATATTGCATAAGAGAGCCCAGTAGATAGGGCCAAAGGATTGACAGGCGCATTGTAGTACACCCATTTCATTTACACCATGCATGTAGCAAGTGACCACGCGCCCAATTTTCTTCTTCAAAAACTCGTGCAATCATGCCCTTTCTTGACTTAGTTAAACATATTTTTTTAGCAAAGTTTATCAAATTAAATATTGGAATTCAAAGAACACTTGGGATACTTTGCATCTAGCACAAAATATTATCTAGATTTGTTCATTAAAGTGATTAAAATTGGTTTAAAATTTTGGAAAAAACTAAAATGTTTGGACTTTGTGTTCATGGCTGATTTGGCTATTAATGATCCTTACCAAGTTAATTCAAGCTTTTTTTAGTATAAATAGAGGTTTAGGGAGTGCATTCTAGCATCAACTTCTCATCCTCGAGCTCTTAAGCACGCATAATCCCAAGTTTCTCTCTCTAGGGTATGACTCTTTCTCTCTCTAATTCGTTACTCTTGTATGGTGTGTTTCAAGCAAAAATAACCATACAAGGAGCTTGCCTAAGTCTTAAGCTTCCTATAGAGACCAAGCCTAACCCCTTTCATGCCTCACAACATAAGGAGAGAATTACTTAGATTGAAATCCTAACCACCTTAGATCGAAATCCTAACCACCGCAATCCATTACACGAAACACCACTCAATAAAGCTCTCCTTCCAAATCTACCACCACGGCTGAGCTCATAGTGGTCCATAATCCCTAGCCTCACTCTCTTTTGAACCTCAACTACTACCATGCATCTCATACTATACCACCACCAGTGGCCCATTGTCAGCTACCATAAAAACCACTACAAAATTGCGTAGCACTTATTTTAGACTTCCTATTGTCAATACAAAATACATGAAAACCCTTTTCCCTCTTAAAAATCCAGTTGAAACCACCCTTAAGGAGCTCTTACGGTCATTGCATCCATCATCTTCTAGGGATACATATTTGACCCATTTGGAGATTTGGGATCTGACTTACATGCTAACTTGTGTCCCAACTCCATGACCCATAAACTTTAGCATTGGTTTGTTTTTATTACATTGCTTGTTTTGGTACTCATTTGTTTCATTTTTTTTTCCTATCTTTTATTGTCTTTTTTTTTTTATTTTCCATTGTAAATAAATAAAATAAAAAGAAAAAAAAAGAAGAAGAAAAAAGAAAGAGGAAGGAAAAGTTGCATTTTATTATTTAGGCATGAATAATAAATATTTATATATAAATGCTTATTCACTTAGAAAAATTTGATTTCAAAATAAAAATAAAAATAAAAACTAATAAACCATTTCCAAAGTTAGGGCCTCTTTAGAAATTTTTTAAGAAATTAAAGTAATTGAAATTATCACCCTTAGAATTTTTCTTAAATCAAATTGAACTGAATTAAAATGTAAACTTAGCCAAATTTTCAAAATTAAAATAAATTCACCCATTAAAGTTTTATGAAATCAACTACGGAAAGTCTAATCCCTATTATAAAATATGTAGACACCTATGGGGCCACTTTTAAATAGGAAATTGTTGTTATCTTCCCTTTTGTAAATAATTTTGATTTGCTATTTTTGTTTGTGCAAATAGAAATGATTTTAATTGTAAATTTAGAATTAGTTAAAAAGGATAATTTGAAAAATAAACATAATTTTAGAAAAGTAAAAGTGATACCCGATTAGAGTTTAAAATATCTACATAGGATGCATTTATGTATGGCTATAGTGGATCAATTTTGCTAATGGCTAGTTTGGCATCTCTTAGGATGAGAGGACTATTTGTTTTTCAACTATTGGGTGTTGGGAAGTACTCATACTTGTTCTTATGTATCAAGAACTTATATGAATTTTGAGATACCTAGAATGTGTTGAATACATTTTGGTTGTTGCTTTATATCATATTTAAGTTGCACAAAATCATGTATCGCTTGTTATGCTGATGTGCTTGTAATGGTTATGTACTAGACTTCGATACACCTTCATAGGAAATGTTCCTTTGGTACTACTAATTGTGGCTCCAATGTATGAGATTGGGTCCTATGCTATTAAAAATAAAAGGAAAAAAAGAAAAGAAAACCAAACAAATTACTGTAGCAGTATAAGGTAGTTTAGTATTTATTATAAATTTGGAGTTGTAAAGTATTAAGAACAAGATATGTCCTTGTATGATATTAAGGTGTGTCATTATTAGGTAAATTGTAAATATATAGAAATTTTGAGCTTTGAAATGCTCATGTTACAATATAAATCTGTAGCGGACTCTCTACGTTTGTCGATTTCGAAACGTGACATAGTTTATACTTAACCCATTTTCATCCTATGAAAACAAATTTATTGGCAAAAGATTTCCAAAATTAAGGGCCTTCCGTGCACGTCACTAATCTTAAACGACATAATGTTTGACCAGAATGGTTTTTAGTCTTAAGTTTCCCCGTGTAGAATGGTCTTTTCTAGGACTAATTACATGAGAACAAGTCAATTCTAAATAACATTTACTAGGAAAAGGGCAACTCTAATAACATCCTTTAAAGGTTAATTTTTTTAAGTTTTAAACTAATGGTTATTATTATCCAGAATTTTGAAACATCATATAGTGCTGTTATCTTTTTCAAAAAATTTAGATAATAATAACTATTAACTTATAATTTTAAGAACTTAATTTCCATGAGCTTTTAAACAAACAAGTACCGTTTCTTTTTATGGTAGTATAACATGTGGCAACTGATTTATTATCCTGTTGCTTATATGAGAAAAGAAAATTTAATGATATATCGATAAATGGTGTATAAATTTTAATAAAAATTCAACATGTTAACGAAAAAACTCACTTTTTAAAAACATACTCGTAGGCATTCAGACTTTTCTCATCGACAGCTCCATGAACTGGAGTGGACAACAACTTTAGCCCACAGTTTTTCTAGAAAGTTTGCGATACTAAGTGCGAAAGATAAGTTACAAGCCTCCTTAATGGTTCAGAGATACACCTCAAGAAAACACTTCTTACGAAACACGAAAAATCTAATTCAGGACAGATGTAAACTTCTTATATCTATAGCTTTTTCGGGGATAAATTATAAATATAGCCGTTGTATTTGTTTATATACGTTTTGATTTATTATATTTAAAACTAAGTATTTAGATTTGAAAATTTTTTGTTGACTGCTTCAAGAATCTATATGATTATTTCACTATTAACGAAAATCATAAAAGGATTAACTAAAATTCAAAAGAAGGTTGTGTATAGGTCTTGAATACCATGGCTAGCTCTCTCTTCGAAGTAGCAAACCCTATGGCTCTTTCATATCACAATAAGGAAAAAGATAGCAACCTTCTCCATCGAAGCAAAAAACGACTAGCATTATCATATAAGGATAATGGTAAAGCAGTGGTCAAAGGAGCATCAAATGATAGGGGAAACCTTTATCAAAAGAAAATGTCCTTTAAGGAAACAATTCTTACTAATATACCAAGAGCATATGAAAGGTTCTGTTTTCAGGATGTTATTCCCCCTATAAGCATGGACTACGATGATGAGAAGTGGAAAGAGGAAGAGGACAATTTGAACGCGAATGTGGTCAAGGAGTATGTTATGTGAATTTCTCATAGGTAGAGGCTAAGATGTTAAGTGCCTCATGGAAAAATATATTTATAGCAAAAGTGTTAGGGCCAAACCTAGGATACAAGATCCTTTTAGATAAGTTGATGTGGGTGTTGAGAAACTTGAACCCTATCAAATTGATATAGATGGGCTTAGGGTATTATTTGATCTGTTGGAAAATAACGTAGATTATCAATGGGTAATAAGAGTCCATGGTTTGTGAATGAGAGATACTTAGCATTGAAGAAATGGATACTAAGCTTTAGGTAGGATATTTCTGCCTTTGACTCAGTTGCAGCATGGGTATACATCTTTAGGTTGCTAGCTGAATTTTATTCTCCTTTAGCTATGTAGGGAATAGCAAAAAAGGTTGGGCCGGTTTTGAGGTATGATTCACATATTGTGGGATTAGAACGTAGAAGATTTGCTCATATTTGCATTTAATTGAACATTAATTCCTTACTCAAGTATACTATTTTTATCAATGGAACCCCTTATCAAATCCTTTATGAAGGATTACCAAAGGTATGTAATCAATATGATAGAATGAATCATTTGGGAAACCCTCTATACCTCAAATGGCAATAATGTCAATACTTTAGATACAAAGGAGAAGTACATAGAATAAGATGATTTACATATATCTGGGGAAGGGGGAAGTAAGCAATTTAAGTGAAGAGACAAGATAAGAGTTTAATTCAAAAAATGCAAATGTCAAGAGCACGAGTTAGAGTATGAAGGAAGTTGAGTGTAATTTAAATGATGAGTTTGGCTTAAAGGATTAAGAGGGGACAGGTGGAGTAATAGTAAATAGTATGTTAGAGGGAGTAAGTGATTGGACAAAAGTCTAATATAAGAAAAAACCATAAATACGAGATAAAAAATTAATTAGAAACATGATAGGTGACAAAAAATGACCAAGGGAATAGTATAGGGGGAAAACCAAGAAACCTAAATGACTCAAAAACACCATTTGGTATCATTAATTCGAATGGTGGGGACTCCTCAAAAAACCAAACGGACAACACATATTGGAAAATTAAGGGGAAAGAACATATTGAAAACCCAACTGTGTTTTCTTTTTCTTCACCAAAGAGGATGTCTATTATAAAGTACATTTAAATTACTATCTATCGTGCTAACAAGATACAATGCTTGAGAAAGATATGTAGATTTCACAATATCATGTGGCAAAACTATAAAGTCTTAGAAATTATCTTCTAACCAACTTTCCTAATAGGACTGGACATCATGATCGAACAAGTTCAAGCCCAAACTAGGGTAGAGGGGGTTCTAGCAATAAAAATGTTGATGATGAGGGATGCCATAATGGGAGAAGATCTATTGGAGTTATTCAAAGGGATGTGTCATCTAGTGGTAGAAACGATACTCCAAGGGTTGGTACATTTGATGGAGGTACAATGTGTGCCTTTTATGGAGAGGTTCATGGAGGATCAAAGAAAGTACTTTTGGTTGAAGGTCGGGGAAGTACAATAACTGATGACCCATACCTCTTTTTGCCCATACAAATGGAGGGTGGAGTTAGAAGAGTTTGAGGAAGCCTTTGCCAAGGTACGTTAGGTTAAAATCTACTGTATTCTGTTAAACCCTAACCTTATGGACACATTGTCATCATCAATGTATACTAAATCCTTCATAATTCTTGTGTGGAATGCTTGTAGAGCAAACTCTAAGTGGGGGAGCAAGGCTGTATATGATCTATGGATGTTGTATAACCCTGAAATCCTCCTTATTATTGAAACACAAATGGGGCTAGTTGGAGCTACAACTTTGATGGAGCATTTTGATACGAATAGAATGATTTGTGGTGAGGTTGATTAGTTTAAGGGGGGAATAGTCGTGTTGCGAAATGCTAAGGATATAGTAATCAAAGAGAGAGTTTAGTCCAACCAACAAATTTATTTACAAATCTAGGTGCATTCTCATAACTTCTCTTGGGTTTTGTCAGCTATTTATTTATCTCCTAGATTTGAGGAACATTGTCTTTTATGGGAGTAGCTAGAATGTTTAGCCAATAATTGGAGTAGGCCTTAGGTAATGATTAGGGATTTTAACGAGATTCTAAGTAAAGAGGGAAAGTAGGGAGGAAGATTAGTGTGTTAGAGTTGTGTTGATAGATACCAAAGGTGTATGGACATTTGTAGGATGTTAGATTTGGGCTTTTCTAGGCCTAAGTTCATGTGGTAAAAAAATCTAGAAATTTGTGTAATTTAGTCTAAATCCTTTTAGATCGGGCTTGGGAAAATGAAAACTAGAGGAGATTGAACCCTAAAACTAAGGATATTCACCTCTCATCCTCATAAATTTGATCACTTGCTCATATTATTGGATACTTACCCTATAGTAAGGGGAGGAATTAAGAAGGATTGTCCCTTTTGGTTTCAATTGATGTGGCTAGATTACCTTAGTTGCAAGGATTTTGTTGCTACCTACTAGGACCCTGTACAATTTAGATTCCCTAATGACTTAAATCAGTTTGTTGCTCAGTTGAGGACTTGAAATAAAGAGGGTTTTAGCATTATCCATATTCATAAGAAGAACATCCAAAAATACATTGAGGAGATCTGAGGTAAACTACAGAATGAACCTTCATAAGAGTTTTTGGATCATGAGAGATTTTTGTAGGATGAGGTGTTAGGCTATGAGGAAAAGTTGTAAGCTAAATGGATTATTATGGGATAGTGAAACACAAGATTTTTCCATATGAGTACATTGGCTAGATGTTCTAAAGTGCAAATTTGTAGGCTTTATGATACGATAGGTAATTGGATATCCGAGGAATTTAAAGTCCAAAGTTTAGTCATCTCTCATTTTTCTAACTTATTTACTAAGGAAAAACTCTCATATAGCATATCTTAGTTCTCTTAGGATAGAGGGTAGAAAATTCTTTCAGAGGAAGAAAAGATTAAATTAGGGAAGTAATGTTTAAATGAGGAAATTAAGAGAGCCTTCTGGTGCATTGGAAATAATAATGCCCCAAGATTGGACGGTTTTGGTGTTGAATTTTTAGAAAATGTTGGACAGAAGTGGGCATTACGGTGTAAGACATAATATAGAGGATTATGGAAAACTAAGTAATAGAGCCTAAAATTAATGGCACCCTAATTGTTCTCATTCCAAAATTAGTTGGTGTTAACAAGCTAACGGACTTTAGACCTATTAGTCCTTGCTCTACCATGTATAAAGTGGTGAATAAACTCCTTGATAATAAACTGCATAGGTTATTGGATGATTTGATCAGTCCTAAGCAAGCAAGCTTCATACTAGGGAAATCAGCAAAAGAAAACATTATTATTTTCTAAGAAACCCTCCAAATGATGAATAGGAGAAAAGGGAAAAAAACTTAGATGATAGTTAAGATAGACCTGGAGAAGGTATATGATAGGGTAGAGTGGGACTTTGTTTGTTCTATCTTAAAATGTTTAAAATTTTTAGACCTTTAGATTTAGCTCAATTCTACTTATTTAAGCTTAACTTCTTATTGTATTATTTTAAACGGATTAATGTTGAACATTTTTAATGCTTCTAGGGGATTCAACAAGGAGACCCCCTCTCACCGTATTTACTCATTCTAGTCATGGAAATCTTGAGTAGCATGATACACTAATTGGTACAAGTAAAGGAATGGCTCCTTGTGAAGATTAAGGGTTCTTTGGTTAGTTTGTCTCATCTTTTTTTCACTAATGACATTCTCTACTGGGGAAACAACAAAGAGTAATGTAAGCTTTATGTTGAGAATTATGGAAGTATTTGGTAATCTATCGGGCCAAAAAGTGAATTTTGATAAATCTTGTGTCATTTTCTCCCAAAACACTAGTAGTGAGTTGAAAAACAAATTATGTGATATGTTAAACATTAAACTAAATGTGAACATAGGCAAATATCTTAAGCTACTCTTGAAGATTAAGGGAAAAATTGAAGGGCTTATTTGGATTTCATTTTGGAAAAGACTCAAAGGAAACTAGTTGGTTGGAAGTTACGAATGCTGAACATGGTAAGTTGTAAACTTTTCACAACTTTCATTCTTGAGAGTATTTCCAACTGCTATTCTTAAGTTATCCCTTTCCTGAAGGACCTAGTAGAAAGGATAGAGAAAGTAAATAGAGACTTCCTTTAGTGATCTACAAATGAATAGAGGAAATTACATTAGGTGAATTGGAAAAAGATTAAAGCTAAAGTCACTGGGAGGGTTAGGAATGTTGGATGTTATGAAATGAAATCAAGAAAACTTCACGAAGCTGGATTTGGATCTAAATAAGAAGAAACTTCTCTAAACTAAGGTCATACGAGCTAAATATAAAATATCTGAGGACTACCTTTGAAAACGCTCGAGATTTAGTTTTTATAGGTCTTTAAAAAAGATGTGGGAATGGGTAAAAAAGCATGCTAGGGTCAAGATTAAGAATGGAAAACAATAAGCTTCTGGTTGGATCCTTAGACACAAGAGAGTAGTGTATCTGAGAGGATTCATGGCCCGATTAATAAATTTGATCATCTTCTTATAGTGCAATAAGTTTGGGATGGTCCAGTTAGGTGGAAAGAAGATATTATACATTACCGGTTCAATGCATCTATTAATCCCATGTTGGGAGATGTAATCTTAACGGATGATGACCAAAATAGGGACTTGTAGTGTTGGTGGAAGAATGTGGATGGAGAGTTATTTATAAAATCAGTTAATACAAAATCGTGTTAATGTGAGGACAAAGGTGAGGATGTGAGTAACTAGGAATAGCTATGGAAAACTCTTACTTATCCAAAAATCCAAATGCTACTCTAGAAAATCATGATGGAAGGAATCCCTGTGAGGAACAAACTATGTAGTCAAGGTATCAATGTAGGTTTGGAATGCCCTTTATGTAAAGGGGCAACAAAAACCATCTATCATCTGCTCTTTTAATGTCCAATAAGTAAAGAGAGATGGTTTGAGCTAAATATTCGTAACATAAATGGTATAAAGGATAAGGAATTGATAGTGCAATGGCTAAAAGAGAATGTCTGCTAGAGAAGAAGAAGTGGAAGGAAGTTCTTCCCCTAAGACAAGCTTATATCCTGTTTATACTTCATGGAATATAGAGGAAAAGAAACAACACAATATTTTATCATGAGCAAGTCCTTTAGCATCATTTGGTCCAAAATATTAGAGCCAAGGCAAATGAATAGTGGGTGCTTCACCATAAAATGAGGTTATAAGAAAACGGAAACCTTTTAGCTTATTGGACTAGATCGGGAAGGGGGGTGATTAAAATTAATTGTGATGGAGTTGTAATAGAGCTAGGTAGAGTTGGAGGTGTTGAGGTAATAGCGAAAAATGAGTCAAGTCACATTCTTAGTGGGTTGTACATGTAGACCAACCTTTCATCACCATTGGAAGCGAAACTAATGGCTATTCTCAAAGGAATGAAGCGAGCATGACAAAAACACCTTAAGTCAATTATTATTGAGATAGATTTGACTTTGGTCGTAGATTGGATACAGAAACCAAGCATTAACTTGGTCATTTGCCAACTAGTGCTAGCGGAGTGGATTTCTCTTATTCCTAATGTTGAACATATTGTCTTTTGTAGGGTATGTCGTGACCAGACTTAAGTGGTTGATCTACTAGCTAAGGAAGGATTGAAGACTATCATCTGTGTGACTTTTGAGGATAATGTTCCTAGTTTTATTTCTAACTTTATTGTTTAAGACTCTAATTTGCTTTATGTTTCTACTATATTGTCTATTAAACTAAGTTGATTTGTTCCTTTTTGCTTAGACTTGCTCTTGTATTGGACTTTATATTCCTTTTTTAGCTTTGAAGTAATAAAAGTTGCTATGATTCCACCCAAAGAAAAAGTAGGCTATGTATAATTAGAAGGAAAGACAAGGGGAAAAGAAAAAAAATGTAAAAAAAAAAGAGAAAAAAATGTAAAAAATAAAAAAAAGAAGAGAAAACTCTCATTAACAATCTACCTTAGCTCTAGCCTTCAAGTCCTAGCCCAGCCCATTAAGCATTTTTTAATGAGAAGGGGGGAAGTTGAGACAGTGAATTTGGAACTAACCTCAATTACATGATTCCTTCTCTGTCATCTCTATAATAGTTGGTGATATGCGAAGATTAAGGGAATTATAGGAAAGTGGTTCAACAGTCAATCTCATCCACTTTTATCTAAACCCCTACTCTCAATAAACAATTATTGTTGATGTGATTCTCTCTCTTTCCTTGTTTACTTTACTAACTTAAGTATCAGAGTATATTCATCTTAAACATTTCCAATATCTTGAAGCTTAGTTTCTCTTACAAATCTCATAACATAGATGTATATGTCCCTCATTGGGTCTAAGCTCAACACCACTAAGAAAGCAGTAGAAACAACTTCAATTTTTTATTTTTAGCTTTTCAATATTTCAATAATCTTTGCATTTTCAATTTTTATTTTGGGTTTCTTTTTCTTTGTTTTTTGTTATATTTATTTAAAAAAAATGGTCAAAGTGATCTTTTTAAGGTGTAAGGATATAAGCATTTTAATTTCAAATATAAAAAATGTAATTACACTCGTCGATTGGATAAAAGATGCATCTACAGTGATGATTCTCGTTGTAGTTAACGCTAGATGATATTATCCAAGAAATTAATTTGACGGATAATTATACTTGCAGCCTTAGACTTAAAATGGGTGTTTATCCCCCCGAAGGCTATGTAGAAGATAATGACGTAGTCTTTTCAAACTTTACCACTGTGCCAACAAATGCTTCACTGAATATCTCATATGTAGCAAGGTATGCGCTTTTTTATTTTTATTTTTATTTTTTTATGTTGGTTGATAGGACGCATACCCTATATTTCCATCAGGATTTATTTAGGCCAAACATAAACTTCATGTCGGATTGTACTATGGATCGGGTTTCAAAAAGATCGAACTCTTAGTTTGATTTTGTCTTTGTACCTTTAAATATAATTTATCGTTAATTTTAATTTACTCACAATCGAAAAACCATGAAGTATAATTCCATTAGATTTTGTTTATGTCATAAACTAAACTACATTTATTTCATAAACGACTGCAGAACCGAATTTTCGGTTGTTTATTCATCCTTACTTGTTATAGCATAGATTTGTTAAAGGGGAAAAATACAAAGTAGGGACCTAAATTTCCCCCCTTTTTCTTTTCTTTTCTTTTTTTTTTTTTCTTTCTTGTTTTAATTTTAGAAACTATAAATTTTATTGTCTCAAGACCTATTTTCTTGAAAATGAATCAATATGGAGTCTTGCTTAATCTCCCTCGCCGTTTCTGTTAGAAGTAGCTGACATGACACTCTAGTTAATTGGATAAACCATACGGGATCTAACCTAATCCCAACTAAAACTAACCTAACCCCACATAAATTAGCATAGCTCAACCTAAATCATCCTAAACTCATTTCAATAAAATCAACCATTATTTCCTGTTAATGAAAGAAGCCAATATATATATATATATATATATAAACCCTCAAAGAAGAACCTTAATTTCCCAAAACTCCTTAATCTCCAATAAGCGAAATTTCTGATATGAACTACCACAATCACACCACTAAAAGCCCAAGGAAATGTGAAAAGCGAGCGCCTGTCTTTCCCCCTTAAAAGGTCAACGTAATGCTCTTTGTATCAATGAAAAAGCAGGAGTAGTTTCTCATATAGTGTTTCGTATGGTGTGGATTATCGAAGATTAGATTTTCTTAAGATGCAAGCATACTGATCTATTAGTATGAATTAAGATCTCTTATGAAAACTACCTCAACATGAAAAAAAATGCTAGGAGGAGGTTCACTAGCTCGTGTGCTATTGAATGTGCTTAGATATTGATGGAATATATTTCTTTTTTACTTTTTCTGTATTATTATTATTATTATTCACTAAATAGAAAAAGATAATTAATAATTGATAATTAATTTGGAAGATAAAATAAAAAAATTAAATATTCCAATATCATAGAGTATGCCAACGTGAAATTAATGCGGAAAATGAATAAGTTATACTTGAAAATCAAATTTAAATAATACTCGAGATCCGTATAATATATCCATGTTATATTATACATATCATATAAAATATTTGTTATATATGTACTACATTATATATAAATAGTATACTCTATATAGTATAACATATACGTGAAAACTATATATATTACTGTAGAAATAGTATAACATATACTATACGTGTCATAATATATCATATAAATATATAATATATATAGTTTATATTAGTGTTTATATAGTATATATGTAGTACAATATATACACATTATGTATATTAAACAAATTATTATCATTTATAAAGTGTAATATAATATAATATATGTACAGCACTAATAAATGTATAACATATATCACACATGCCATATGTATATGTATTATATTATCAATTTATTGTATTTTCTACGTATATGTTAGTTCTATATATAATTTATTTATATGTTAGTTATGCATATGTTATGTATTGATGTAAATGTAGCATTTATTGATTAACTATTCAAGATATGTGAATTATATTAAATCTAATTTGCAAGTAATAAAAGAACAAGAAATAAGAAGAAAATCTAAGGAATTTGATATTCTACCAATTCACATATCTTGAATAGTTACATTATGATAAACATTGAAATTTCAAAAGAGGAAATAAAAAATAAGGAAACAAATAAAGGAAAAGAAAGCCTAAACCTCATTAAAGGGAATGAAGGAAGAAAAGGGTGATTTTTGTCCTCCTAGATCACCATCCGGTTAAGGTGGCTGCAACTGAATAAAACCCCGAGACCGATAATAATCTTGATTTAGTTTCCAAATTTATTCAACCCTCGACTCTATATTAAGTATACTTCCATCATGGTCCATTTAGGTATCTCTTTTTTTCCCTTGGAAGGTTACGATTACCTTCTACTGTAGTAGTTAAGGATGACAACCGTGCACACAATTGTTACATGTTGAAAGGGCCGGATCGACGATGGCTCTAGTGCTCTTAGAAGTTTGCTTGTCCTTGCTTTTGGTGATGTTCTCCTGTTACCATAGCGAAATATAATCCAAAATATCTACCGCTATTGTTGGTGTTGCTGATGACCTTCCCCAATCATATAAAGGGTGAAAGTCCCTTTCAGTTTTCCCACCACATAGCCATATTAATTGAAACCCTACGCCATAAGGATGGTTGTAATGAGGCGAACACAACTCATATGTGAATCTCCTTATGCTTGTGTGCGTAGCATGCAACGGATGATAAAATGACTAACATTAACCAATTTATATGCAAAGGAAGAAGTTGTAACTTCCTCATTTCTAACTTCTTTTTGGATCCCATTTGAGTAAAAAATATGAACTAAGTCGAAAATTGTTACTTCCTCCAAATTAACTAGTAGTAGGAGACCAGTTGCTTGAGGTGCCCCGCATAAATGATTAATCTTGGCCTAGTTATTAAAATGATAAGAGCGCCTAGTGAGAATCGATTTTGTACGGTCATATTGGTTATACTTATTTCTCATTGATGGCCTTGGAAGCGATTCAATATATTCATTAACCGGGAGTAAGGGGGAGGGGGCTAGGAGAAGGTGATGGTAGAGCTGGGGAACGATGGTCTCTGAGTACGTTTGGATTTTCGTTGGGTTTTCTTGGAACGAGAGTGATGATAACAGCAATTTGGTGCATCCACGGTTATAAAATAAACAACCGATTACAAGTGAGTAATTATAAAATTTGGCTATTGACAGAAACATAGCTGTGTTGTTCGGCAACGTAGCCATGTTGAGACAATGTGCAAAGTCTGTTTTCTCTAACCATTGGACCAACGCAGCTATGTAGCCCACAAATGTGGTAATGTTGGGGCCGTCGATTGGGAAAAAATTGGATGTTGGCCTTCGAAGTAGCTATGTTTTAAGGCAATGTTGCTACATTGAAGACCAACATTTAATTTTTCATTGTTTTTTAATCTTTGACCCCAACATGGTCCGAGCCTAATGTTGCAACATGGCCACATTGGAGCCAACAGTCAAAAGATTTTGAACTAAGGCCGTCAAAATGGCAATGTTAGGATGTTACACAATCATGTTGAAGGTAAATAAAATAAAATAAAAACTTAGCCCTGACATGGCTATGTTTCTATTATAGCCAACGAAGAGGAAAAAAAAAAAAACATAGTGTGTTGCGGCTAAGAAAAGAAAATATAAGGGAAAAAAAAAAAAAAACAAAAGAACATCACCACAAAGTGGTCATGTTTCATAGCAACATTGCTAAGCAATATAGCCATGTTGAGGCTAAAGAAAAAAAATTAAAATATATGGCACACCAGGTTTCACAACAACATGATCATGTCATTGCCACGCTCTTATTATTTCATAATTCTATTCTTATTGATATACTGACATGCTGATGAGTTTTATGGAAGAATTGATGCTTTTTTCAATTGTTGCAGCAATGAAATCAAAATTACTCACCTACTTTTTCCTTGTTTCTCTCCTCTTTTATGTTACATCAATGCTAATTCCATGATATAAAATCTATGGTGGTTTTAATTTACTTGAGGAATTTTATTGAAATTTTGACATTGAACATGCTTTAAATGAAGCTACTAAGCTTGATGTGGAAGCCCAAAATTTACCGAAAGCCTTTTTCTTATTTCATAAGGCTAAAATGTAGTCATTGCCTTAAGTAGAGCGAGTAATCTAGTAGACAAATTACCAAGAGAAGTAGAAGCACGATAAGTAGTGGTGATGCTGGCAGTAAAACTTATAGTTAACTACTAGTTTAATAGGTGCAATACTTAAAGAAATGATGAGGTAAAATCTCACATGATGCCAATCTTATCCTCTATAGTATGAGATATTTTGGGGCATGAAGCTTCAACTATCTTATTCGAGTTAGCTTTTAGCTTAGGCAAGTAAGTCTTGAACCCTCATTGCTGAAACTATTGAAGCAACTATATGCTTAAAAAATTGAAGTAATGTTGAAAAGAAGAGATAAGAGGATATAGAGTCATGTTTTCATAATGAAGACGATGGGACTAAGACATTCTCATAATCACCACCGAAGAGATAGACGAATGACAAAGATAAGGAGGGTAAGGGTTATTGATAAGGTTGTATGTTTGTTGACTTCTAGAAGATTTGTTGGTGCATATATTTTATTTGTATTTTGCTAGTTTGCTATATTTTTGGTATGTGCTTAAGTCTTAAGTTGATGATGCTAAATTCCTATATTGTTAATGATGATGTAATCTCTAGGGGAAAAAATGATGATGTAATCAAATTTAAATATTAATACTGTATTCATGAGCATCCATTGATTGTGATTACATTGTAGTTTTAATTTTAATATTACCTAATTACAATTAAGTTAATATCATGTAAAGGTAATTTAAACTCTATCTCAAAAGACATTAAAAAGTTAATTACAGTAATCAAATTACACTAATAAAATCAATGCAACTAAACAAATAATGAATTATTCAGATTACATTAATTAAATTATTTAAATAAAATGATTCAATTAGTCCATTTATTCCATCACATATAATTAATCAAATAAATTTCAGCATTTATTTTTTTGTTACTTACTTATTTCTTTAACTTATTAAAAATTTGAATTAGTGGTGATTCCTAAAACTAAAAATAACTAAACAAATACATTAATTTATTAAATATTCCACTTAATTAAAGCTCCCTAAAGTAGTATTTTTATTTCAATTTCTCATAGAAAAAACTTACATACTACCTATATACTTTTGTGCTCGTGCTTGAATAACCTACTAACTTTATTATGCCTATATGCTTGTGCTTTCATGCTTAGGCTCAAGCCCATTTATGCTCATACCTTCTACTTATTTTAAGTGTATATGCCTAGGAAGCAAACCAAGCAAGCCTAAGCATATTTGTGCTTGTGTCACGGGCAAATTTCGTCGCTCTATCCTGTGCGGCAATCAGCGTTTCTGACCTCACTAAGGAAGGCTAAGTCAGCCTGTAATACGCTCACAAAGTTTAGAGAGAGAGAGAGAGTAGAGAGAGAAACTCTGAAAATATATCGTATTCACTCAAATAACTTGTTGATATAACTAAGGGGATCTCTCCTATATATATAATAGGTCTCTCAAGACGGAGGGCTAAGATCAATTCGATCTAATGGTTACAAATGAATTCCTACCTACCTTTACATTAAATGCATCTATCTACCTTACCTACCACCTATTATGGAACCTTCTAGATCTTCTAGAATATTCTGGATTATTTCCTTTTAAGCTTGAACGAACCTCATGATTTTGGGCCCCTTTAAATTGGCTCGTAACATTCTCCCCCACTCATTCTGGCGACGTCCTTGTCATATCTTCTTCGTGGAACTTCTGAATTTTGTTTGGAAAACTGCTATAGAGCTTTAGTAGGTTCCCAACTAGTCTCATTTTCCGGCTTTTCTTTCCAAATAACCATATACTTATGCCTAGGGGAGTGGCCTCGTCTTCTCACATATCTGTCCATAATAATTTTTCCAACTTCTTTTTCATATGATTCCTAAATTCCAACTGGAGCCCTCTATGATATTGTTTTATTAAGGTCATCCTCATCCTTATAATATGGCTTAAGCATTGTAATATGAAATATTGGGTGGAATTTCAATCTTGGAGGTAACCCCAGCTTATAAGATACTCGTCCCACTCATTTTATGTTGAGAAACGGCCCTTCATAACACTTCATTAGTCTTTTGTGCAATTGGCCCTTGGTCCACTAGATCAGGAGTAACTTCACAAGTATTTGATTCCCTACTTGATACTCCATTGGCCGATACTTCTTACCTGCAACTTCCTTCATTCTCTGAATAGCCTTGTCTAGGTAATTCAGAGCTAAGTCTTGGCCTTCTTGTCACTCTTTTGCAATTTTATATGCTAGAAAACTAAACCCCATATATCCTGTGGTTGCCGTATTTAGCGGCTGTCTCCCTAAGACAACCTCAAATGGACTATATCCTATTGATTCATTCTTCTGTAGATTAAAAGAGAGTTGTATGACATCCAATAACTTAGACCAGTCCCACTGACTTGTACTTATAAGGTACCTCCAAACTTGAAGGTAATGTACTATAGCTGTTTTTTCCTTCTCATTTACTAGGTATCGCCTCTCTATATCATTTAACGTTCGGTTCTCAAAGGCTATTGGATGGTTTTCCTGCATCAAAACCTCACCAATGGTATAATCACTAGCATCCATGCATACTTTAGATACTTCACTAAAATTAGAGAGCGTAAGAACTTGTTCTTTAATGACTGTTTCCTTCAAGGTATCAAATGCCTTCTGTCAATCTTCCCTCCATACCCATAGGACATCTTTCTCGAGTAAATCCATTAAAGAGGTAGCCATTTAAGAGTATCCACGTATGAAACTTCTGTAATAACTTACTAAGCCAAGAAATGACTTCAATTCGATGGGCTTAGTAGGTTCTTTCCATTCTCGAATGGCCTGTATCTTCTCTTCGTCCATTTTGATCTTCCCTTTTCTTACTACATGACCTAAAAAGGCCACTTCTTCCTTTGTAAAGGCACATTTCTCTAGCTTTACATATGACTTGTTTTCCCTTAAGGCTAAGCAATTTGTATGAAGATGTTCTAGGTGCTCTTCCATAGACTTGTTATAATTCATGATGTCATCCAAGTAAACCACAACAAAATGACCTAAGAATGGTTCTAATACCCTATTCATAAGACTACAAAAAGTAGCTGAGGTGTTTATGAGCCTAAATGGCATAATAAGAACCTCAAATGCACTATACCTTATGACGCAAGTGGTTTTGGACTCATCTCCATCTGTTATCCGTACTTGATGATATCTCAATCGTAGATCTAATTTTGAAAAGTATCTTGCCTCTGCCCATCAATCGAACAAGTCTGATACTAAAGGAATAGGGTACTTATTCTTTTCAATTACCTTATTCAAGGCCCTATAGTCAATACATACCAGGAGGGGCCCATCGTGTTTCTTCTGGGAGAGAATTGGGGCTCCAAAAGGTGCCTTTGACAGTTGAATGAATCTAGCTTCCAACAAATCCTTCAATTATCGCTTTAATTCTTTTGGGGACATGCAATAAGGAATTGTAGCAGGGGCCTTTGTACCTAGTTTTAGCTCAATTACATAATCCACTTCTCTTCTTGGTAGTAGCTTCTTTGGTAACTCTTTAGGCATGATGTCTTTGAATTCTTCTAGCAACTGCCCCATTCGATGTAGAATTACCTCTTGATTCCCTGTCTCTTCTTCCCCCTTTAATGTAGCTCTGTATGTAACTTCATTCTTCTTTAAGCCCTTCGCTGGTTGCATAGCAGAAAGGAATTTTGTGGCTTGACCAACTTTCCTTGTAATAGGCACCACACATTAAGAGTTAGTCTCGAGTATACATATACAGTTTGCACGAGGAACAATAAGTGTATCAATACGATCTAGGAATTCCATCCCAATCATAAATTCGAAGTCATCCATAAGTACTACTTCAATGGTTTCTTTCCCTTTCTACCCTCCCATATGGAGCTCTATCTCCCTGGCGACTCCAATAGTAAGGACTTCCTTTAAGTTTACCATCTTGAGCCATGTCTTGATTTTCTCCACCTCCATTCCAATCTTACTTGCTGCTACATCAGAGATGAACAGATGAGACGCCCCTGTATCAATAAGGGCATTTAATTTCTTGCCAGCAACTATCACCTCAGTGTACATCAACCCCTTTCTTTTCTCCCGCATCTTCATAGTACTAAGTAGTCGTACCGAACCCAGTTTGGCCTCATCCTCTTCATTGGAGCTTTCATCTGCCATAATTGCTGTCAACCGATCTTTCTTTGGGCATTCCCTAGCATAATGGGGCCCATTGTAAAAATAGCACTTCAATTCTCGAGGCTTCCATCGTTCCCCATCTTTTCCTTCACAAGTCCTTCCCCGATCATTATTTCTCTCTTCCATCTTAGGCTTCCCTCTTAAGGAACTCCCTTTCCTTTCCTTCTCAACTCCTCCTTTCCACCTTCCCATTAGGATCTTATGTTCTGTCTTCTTGAACTCCGTTAGGCCTTCAGCAACTGCTATGGCCTTAAAGATGTCTTCTAATCCTCTTCGATCTAGCTCTAACTTTGCCTAAGGTGTTAAACTATCTAAAAACATCACTAAAGCGTCATCCTGATTAAGGTTTGGGATCTTCAGCATTAGTTTTGAGAATTCCTTTACATATTACTTGATGTCACCCTTATGAATTAGGTGATGCAACTTCACATTTGCTTCTTTAGCAGTATTTTGGTGAGCAAATTGCCCCTTGATCTCATGTACAAAGCTAGCCCAAGTATTGATTTTGTTTGCCCTCCTATGCCACCATACCATAGTAGAATCTTTCAAATACATAGCAGCAGTACGTACCTTTTCAAGGTCATCCAAGATTCTTACAGCATTGAAATATTATTCTATTCCCCAAAGGAAGTTGTCTACCTTCCGAGTAGATCGTATCCCATTGAAAGGTTCGGGCTTGGGGACATCGATCCTATGAGCAGACTGGATGGTCACTTTATTTACCACTACCACCCGACATGCTACTAGTTAGTTCTTAAGTTCTTCAATCTCCTGGTGTATGGCCGCCATTATGGCATCCATCTTAGCTTCATAACCTTCCTCCTCAGTTTCCAAAGCAATGACTCGAGCTTGAAGTACTTCATTCTTCCCTTCAATTGTCTCATCACGCTGCTTCAGCTCATCAATGGCTTGATTCAATGCTCCTTGCAACTTGCCTCGAAGTTCTTCCTCCATCTCTTCAAGGCTGCCTTGTGATTCATCAAATTGTTCCTTCGCTTCAGTAATGCTCAACTCCACTCTATCCATCCTATTAAGGAGGAAGTTCAGCAAGTCTTGGGACCTAGCCATTTGCTTGGTAACACGGTGATCATTATAGTCAGCTAACTCATCGACCATTGAAGTGTTGTTGTCTCCTTCGAATGACATTTTCTCCACAAGCAATTCCTTTTTCAGGCTCTGATATCACTTGTCATGGACGGATTCCGTCGCTCGATCTCGTGCGGTACTTAGCGTTCCTGACCTCACTAAGGAAGGCTAAGTTAGCCTGTAATATAATAACAAAGTTTAAAGAGAGAGAGTAGAGAGAGAAACTCTAAAAGTATATCGTATTCACTCAAATAACTTGTTGATACAACTAAGGGGATCTCCCCTATATATACAAGAGACCTCTCAAGATGGAGGGCTAAGATCAATTCAATCTAATGGTTACAAATGAATTCCTACCTACCTTTACAAACCTCATGATTTTAGGCCCCTCTAAATCGGCCTGTAACACTTGCATGCCTAGCCTACTTATTATGCCTATTTCAACTTCCTTTGCATGTGCTTAATGGTTAGATGGAAGAAATATTTAATAGTATTAATATATCATGTATTTAAACGAGTGATTAGTAAGTAATAAGATATATACAAGAACTAGCGGTAGTGCATAATTTTAAAAAACTAGTATTTATATTTTTATCAATATTTACACACTATTGATCTATTCACTTGACATGTTGATACATGAAGAGCTCATAAATTTTTCTTGAAGACAGCTAATAGGAGATTTTTGGACTCATGTCTCATGAAATAATCTAAACTAAACCTAAGATTCTGTATATTGGATCATGAAATATACGAGTATAAAATTATGTGCGTATGAAGATACCAGAACCTAATTGGAAAAATCAAAGACGTAAGTGTAGACGCATCACATTATTAATCATAACAAAATCTTGAATTCTAGGCTAATCACGATAAAAGTAATTAATTTTTCTTTTTTTTTTGCAGTATCTAATTTTGTTAAATTTTCAGTTTTATAATTTAAAATTCCAAAGATGTCCACGCCTTAATATATAAAATATTAAAGTTAAAAGACACTACTTTGGTACTAATACTAATTTTTGGGGTTCCTAAAATTTCATATATCTTATTATTAAATCAATAGTTTCAAAAAAATTAGTTGTCATAATAGAGCAAGTTCTCATAATCAAGTGATATAAATGATGGTCTCTTAATGAGATAAATTAAATTCAATTCTCTTATCTCTAATAGTTGTAGTACCTAATGATTGGCAAAAAAAAATTAATAATAATAAAATAATAATGTAATATGTTTGACCCATCCAAAGCAATTTCATAGGTCCATCTATATCCAACATGATTTCAAATAGAATAAATTGCAAATACATTACGTATTTTTACTTCATATGCACTTATTGTGGATCCTACTTTACTATTTTTCTTCTAGATAAAATAATAATAAAAAGCAATATAATTGAACATGTAAAATCACAAATAAGGTGGCATTGCAGTTTAAATGTACTTTTTCTTTTTCCTATTTTAAAGATTTGGTGGTATAACTTAAGGTAAGTGAGTGATCTTATAAATACAAAGTACTCACTCATATCTTACTTAATTGGGTAGGTTTCAGGTAGATCTAAAATGTCATAAAATAGGTTTTGAATATTAATTTGTCAAAATCTCCTCTTATAAGATAAGGTGTAGGAATGATGTTTTCATATCTTGTACCTACTCTAGAATTAACATGTACTCTAAGGTATGCAGGGTATGGGCTTTAGGATGCCCCAATGCTTACCCTTTTAAAATTTATTAAATAATATAATTTATATATTTATAATTGAAAAAAAACCTTATATTTTCTTCAATCATGAAAACTAAAAGAATAAAATAATATTATATTGATGTTAAAAAGAGATGACTCAAACTATACAAATCCTAAAGTTAACAATCAAACCTAAAAATAGTAACTTTAAACTAGGTAATATTTATTTTTAATTTTAAAAAACTTATATCTTTTTTTTATTTCTCATGTATGCACTCTCTAATGCCTCGTTCACCAATTCCTCACTTATTCTTTATTACAATATTCACTTGATTTTTTATCTCTAAATCACAATTCCTTAAGAATCTCTATTACGTGAAATCAAGTAATAGGGATTTTTTTAATTCAAGTAAAGAATCATAATTCTTCATAAATTTTAATATTTTTTCTAAAATAACCTTATATTAATTTAATGATGACTATCACCACCACCACCACCACCACCACCACCACCACCACCACCATCACCACCACCGTTAACCACCATTACTACTATCATCACCATCGCCGCTGCCGTCGCTGTTATTGTCGTTGCCACTACTACTACTATTATTAACCATCGACTACCACCACCTATCGTCACCGCCAACTATTACCATCATCACTACCAACACTATTACCATTATACTGTTGCCACCACCATTACCTTTGATCATCGTTATCGTTACCACCATAACTGTCATCACCACTATTGCAACTATTCCCACTCTCAAAGTTGCTACCCCAGCCATTGCCACCACCATCAACCATTGCTACCACTATCGACCATCACCATTACCACTGTCGTCGACTATTACCACTATCTCCGCCCTTGTAACAAATTTTCACTACTTATTACTTTAGAATTACTTGAGAAAGAAAATAAATTAAGGGTAATTTAGTTATTAAAATTCTATTACGTATCTATTCTTAAATTGTTTGTTAATTCAACTAAATAAAGTAATAGATATTACACCCTTATTATATTCCTCCCTCATTCTATTAAATGAAGTGAACAACCTATAAATGTTTGTCATTAAGTTACTTTGCTAATAAAAGGTGGTACTTAAGATTCAATGTAATGTCGAAAAAGTAATCTTTTGTAATAGAAAAGAAAAAAATATAACCAAAATTCATTAGAAAAATGTACGAAGTTGAAATTTATGAAGAAATAGAAAAAAATCTAGTGTCTATCTTGCACCTTGTAAGTTCTATAAGACAAAGGCTCTTAGTTGTTTTAAGGATGCTAAAAGGTAGGTTATTCTAAAAATTTTGGATCCTCTATATATGGGTAGGATACCAATAGGTTTATACTCTACCTATCTTCTACCTAGTCATCCTTAGTACAACTAATAGGTATGTAATTTCAAAGATTGGGAGCTAGCTAAACCAAGAATGATATATGTTTGAGAGGACTTATTGAGAATTATGTATTTGATAAATATTGGGTTGTTTATCCTTGCACTGTTTGGATGACAAAATTTAAAAAGTATTATCGATTCATTTTAAATTCTCAACAAAATTTTCCATCATTTACCATTTGTCCTAACTACACAAAGTACACAAAAAGGATATGTAAAAGAAATATATTTACAATCTATCCTTTCAAAAATCTAAAATAAATTTCCTGAAAAAGGGTTTTCGTAATACAAAAATCTCTTCCTAAATTTGTTATAGAAGTGGAAGTTAACAAACCATACTTATAGAATTACTAGAAGAAAATAGATACTCTTGATGGTGGGAAAGACTTCTTCGGTCTTGGAGGAAGACTTCCCAAGTCAAAGTATTAATTGGAAGTCACTATTTTATCCTTTTTTGTCCTACCTCATTGCAACATGGAAAATAATAAGACAAATAACGCGGAGTCGCCTTTAAATTGACGACACTAATTAATATTTAATCCGGTTCTCTGTTCCCCATAAGTCCCCTTAAAAAAAAATATCCTTTGGAATATTAGAGAATTGACCCATAATATATTTAATTAGCCTATCGACTTCATCCAATGTGAGAATGAGTAACTAAATTTCGATTTAATTTAAAAGTGTGTAACTTATATGTAGACACTCGTTTGAGAGGATACTTTATGGTAAAAATCATATATATTTGTGTTAAAAGTATGAAACCAATATAGTTATGGTTGAATTTGACTCGGTTAGTTCAGCTGATTCAATCAAGACCCAGGTATAGGTAAGCTAGTTTAACCTCCAAGAAGCCGAATTAGTGAAGATTGTCTGGAGCCGATCAATTGGAACGGTTGAATGAGCCATAATACGCAAGATTTTCAATTTTGAAAAAATATAACACAAAATACAAAATAGTTAAAAATACATTCTACATATACACGTAAACGTCAAAAGTTTACATTTTAAAATCTAACCATCTCTTCTCAGTAGCTACTTCTTTTTTTTTTTTTTTCCCCTTTTTCCCTTTTATCTAGAAGAACAAAAGTTCGTATCAAAGAAGAACATCCTAATGCATAGGTACGAATTACCAATGAAAAAAACCTCATTTAAGATGGAGACATCTTTTTACTTAATAATGTGAATTATATAATGAAAATAAAAAATCAACACCACAGCCAAAGAAAATCTCACAAAAGTGATACTATAGACAACAAGGTAAAAGATAAAAATAGAACCGTAATGACTGAAATATTTTATATCCAATCTCTATCATTCCTTTCACTTCAACTGTTGCACATCATCTTCAATACTTGGCCTGAACCACTTATTGGAAGAAGAGAATCGGGTTTTAGAATAGGGAAACAAGAAAGGGAAGACGAGATGAGATGGGGAAAGGGATGAAATGAATGGAGGAGGTGTGGATTCAGAGTCGTAGAACGCAATCGCCACTTGGGTGGCTAAACCTAGGGTTTAAATCTTTGGTTCTTTTTTTTTTTTTTTTTTTTTTTGAAAAAAAGGAGAGAGCAAACTTTTAGGTATAGAGGTTCTTTTTTTAGTGGTAAGACACTTAATGCCGTTAAGGATACAAGAAATGATTCACCAGTCTTGGAAATGAGAAATGATAGTGATACTTCAATTAAACCACTAATCCAAATGTAGAATTTAATCATTTTGCGTTTTATATTTATGTTTTCATTATAAGTTCATGGAATTATTTAAACGTATATTTTTTTTAATTGTGTTTCTCATTTCCATTTAAATTAGTAGGTTTGATTAAGTTTTAATTTGTTTGAGTATATGATTTGATTGATTTTGATATTTATCACGTATAAAACTAAAATCCATACAAACACGTCTTTGATATTTTAAGTAAGATCTAAAAGTCCTTTATTAGGGATGCAATTGCGATGGCTCAAGACAGGTTTTATAAAGCCTAAACTTACCCCTAGAGGGTTCAACAATTCCCAATACTCTATAAACTTTAGGATTTTTTTCTCCTATTATCAAAACCTATTGCTATATGGATTTAGGTTTCCTAACTCTATAGGTTTTTCCTTCTATTACTAAAATTTATTCTTAAAGTTATTTAGACCCTTGACCTAAACCAATCGATGCTAATTACATAAAAAAATTTATTATTTATTATTTTTTAAGCTATTATTAGTGTATTCTAGAAAAAGATTTTTATGAACAAATTCTTAATGTATTTGTTAATTTTTTTAATACAAAAATATAAGATAAATTCATCTAATAATTTATTATTTCTTACCAAGTTAGATTCTCCATCAAGTTTTTTTATAATCCAAAATCCTACCCTAAACACCATAAGATTTTTAATTATGTCCCAAAACCTAACTCTAAACTTTATAAGATAATATCTTATAGGGTTTTTATCAAGTTGGATAAGATGGGTACCTTGTAACAACCCGCTTGATTTTATCTCTATCCTTTATTTGACTTAGCCTATCATAGTTCAAACATCAACCCTTTACTCTTAGGCATATTCAGATCAAAGCTTAGTATAGGTTTGGCCACCTTCGTTGAAACAAGTTCTTTATATATTAAGTAAGCTTTTTAAGTCATATAATTTTAGCCAACACATATGTATCATGGAACATAATATATGAGGAGAATAAACTTTGTATTATTTTGAAAGATAATGGGTTTAACTGATTCATAAGGTATATATAGTCCTAAAATTTTAGAAATATTAAGGAAACATAAAAAAATTCCAAATTAAGAAAATAAGAAAACAAAATAATTAAAGATAAATTATCAAGAAATCTTTTACAATTTAGTTGTGAAACCTTAATCTTCAAGTAGTTAGCCTAAACTCAAAGCGACGCTTTATTTTTATCAAAAAACATGGAATTTAGAAGGTATAGCTACGAAGTGAGAAAATGATTTTGTTATTGATAACCTCAATAATGAGTTCCGTCACATAATGGAATGTTATGACTTAGCAAGATTGACTTAAAGACAAGTGAATGTGTAGGAGACCTACTTACTTGGATGATCATATAGAGACTTAAGCATAATACTAAATTAGAAGAGTAAACATACATACATAACAGATCACAAACAAAAATGAACAGTATAAATAGAAATAAACAGATTTACAATTGAATAGTAATTATGGAGTTTGGTTTGTAATAAGTGTAACGAGAAGATAGAAAAAAAGAGATGGAATATCGAAGGGGATCATCAGATACACCATTTATGTTTACAACTTTCTTTTTCTTTTCTTGGAGTTGCTTTGAAACTCGAATCTCAAAAATTGTTTCCATATCCATCGTTTTCCTTCACATAAACCACAAAAACACTATTAGTGACAAATAACTCATAGATCTAAAGCAGTAGTAGATCTTAGGAAGAAATACAGACGTAATAAACCATAAAGAAAGTTGTAGATAGAGAGGAGAGAGGAATACCTTCAAGAGTATTCTAAAGTAAAAGAGAGAGAAGATAGTTAAGCATCTTTTTGTGTAGATTTAATGTACTAAAGGGGTTATAGGCTTAGGCTAGTACGTGGGTTTGTGAAAGCTTAACATTAGTTCTTTCATTGAGTTATTTTTTATCATCCATGGCAAATAATACTCGAGTGGTTTCTTAGTTACGAGAATAGGGAAAAAACTTGGGTTGGAGAAGTTCACAGCAGAAATGTATGGCTTCCGTAAGGATATCAACGTGAAATTACAGAATATGATTGTACAATTACAAAGTATTACAACTTCTATGCAGACATAGCCTCAAGAAAATAAGAATCAAAATATTACACTAAGTACTGATTCATCATTTTCCAATAATGTAGTCTATGATAATAACAATTCACATCTAACACATAAAATTGGAGTTACCTAGGTTCACTAGTGGTGACCCTATTAGTTAAATTTTTGAGGTAGAAAATTTTTTTGAGTATCATAAAATACTAGTTGACAATAGATTGTGTTACACTCCGAAATTACAGAGTTGCAACAGTCCCGTTGTGTAAACCATTTTATAATAATAACTAACCTTACAGTACCTACTATAGACATGATCTACACAAGGTGTCGACGACTCCTCACTTTAAAGTAAATAGTATAGTTAAAAGTTGAGTTAAAGTTACAGTAATTAACAAGAACTTCAAGTCAACATATATATAATTATATGTACATTCTATAGAACTTCCTCGGAAATTTTACATTAATATAACAGTCAACTAATTTACATATCAACTATCAGTCTTTCATTCTTAACCTACTAAGGAGACTCTAGCTATACATTAACTATTAGGCGAATTAATCCTCACACCTCAAGCTTCCAAAGAACTAACCTATAGATAGTTGTAAGGTGGCATAATACTCAAAGCATTCAAAAATCAAGACCTACAAAAGGATCTATACGGGTATGAGCAACTACAGCTTAGTAAGTTGAATTAAAGACTCATGACTGTATAAACACAAACAAGATTATCAAGCAATTATCTTCATGCAATACAATAAGCAAGTGTCATCACAAAACGTAGTCCGATCTATTGGGAAATAAAAAAAATTCACCCACTCTAATCCGGGTTAAGGAGTTTTCATGTTATGCGACAGCTCACAACTAAACACAAGTTTATGCAATGCAGATACTACTCCTCCTAAGACTATCCTTTGAACCAATGCCCTCATCCTCACTACAACCTCCTCTCCTATCACTTAGTTCAGCTAAGGATGAAGGAAAAACCAATTTGCTATCTAACACTATCGGTGTTTGGTTGGAGAATCCTAATGATCCCCTAAAGGGTTGCAATGCATGACAATTTAGGATATTAGAGTCGAATAAGATTAAATTCCATTTAGGGTGTTTAGATAATTTCACACCAATCTAGTCATAACATACAATCAATCACAACACAAATTTCAATACGAATTCAGATACTTAAATACATGCATAAACTACTTATAATCACAATCATACATAATCCTAAGTCTTTGAGTACCATAAAATAGTACTCCAATACAATAAAGTAATAGCCTAACTTACTTGGAATTCTTGGTCACCTAATCGTTTAATTGTAGGTCGGTTTGTCTCCGGATAGTCTATAATACAAATATGTCTTTTTAATACTTATACTTTGATGATACATATTCTAAGTTGTAATTTAACTAATTTCTTCATGTATACCTATTATTTACTAATGATTTATTCTACCTTATTTCGGGGTTCAGTTTTTAAATTAGATTTCAGTTTTGATTTTACATTGTCTCTGACTATGAGGAATCCTAAATATGCTCAAATCATAATATAAAATTAATCATATTAAGCTCGAGTATTCTAATATCACATTAGGTTTTAATTTAGTATTTTAACCTATTTGGTATACTATAATCTTAATTAGGATATCGGATTTACTTCTGATATAAGGAAATCTTATTTTTTTATACAATTACCAAAAATTAAATTTTGTTTTAGATTTATTATGTACTGATTTTTATTATTATATTATCCAAATAAACCTAATTTTTCATATTTGTTAATTTCCAATTCCACATATTCCTAATTTCCTACAATTACCACATAATTCCGATATTAATTACACTTAACACTCCAAAGACTAGGATTATGTTTCCACATTAGAGATTAATATCCTTAAACATCTAATTACCATCTAAATCAATAATTAATTGCTTAATCATCTAATTAGCCCAAAATTACCTAATTTTTTCATCATTTTAGGGCTAAAAAATTAATTAAAATTTTCAAAAATTAATTTTATAAAAATAGCTTCATAGTACTATTCTATTTCACTTAAGCATTCTATAAAAAAAAATTTTAACTCCAAACTATACTCTTAAGCCTATTTATTTCTAATTCTAATTATGCTCAATTTTGCTTAATTTTTTAAGAACACTATATTTACAAATGTGATTAAACTTAATCACTATTTTCCCATAAATCTACATAGTATGAAACCTTATAATAATAAATTTCATAATTTTCTAGGTAAAATAAATAATTTTAAGAAATTTTACAAAATCGGAGAAAATGTGAGACTCACCAGGTCCGATGGCTTTTAAGCATTCTAACATTGGTTTAGGTGTATCAATTGGTCCAAGCAGTGGGTTTGGAGTAGGGTAGTGGTAGTGGTTCGATTTCAGGTGGTGGTAGTTTTTGAGTTCGGTTCACAAGTCCCTACTGCATAGATTCGCTAAGGAATTTTCTAAACCCTAATTTTCCTTTTTATTTTCGACTCTTCCCAATTTTTCTAAGCTTCTAATTTTCCAAATGAGTTCAGTAATTTTTCTTGCTATTTATAGAGCCTTGTAGTAATTATTATGCATTAATTAGACAAGGCATTACTCAAATCTCTTTAATTTTGCCTTTTATAGTGCTTGTTTTTTATTGATTAATTTTTCTTCTTTAATTTCTAACTTGCCACAACCAAATCTAAATCATTCCTTATTCCTCTATTTTTTTATTAATTATTTAATAAGTTTCTACCTAATTCCAAGCAATTTAAGTAATTTCACGTATTTTTATCCACACGTAAATACATATGGGGTTCAAGTAAATATTCCTAATTATTATTTAAGTTATCCTATAATTTTTAGTATACATATAATCTATCTCTAATAATTTATTAGTTATTAGATTACATTTTTACTTTTTTGATAATTAACAAGTATTGTACTTAAAATTTGAAAATTTTATAGTCTCTTATTTTATTACTTATTTTCTTAAATTCAAGTTTACGGGGTCATTTTTGCTAACATTTCTATCTATAGTTTATAATTTAGATTTGATCGAATTCTTTAACCGATTGTCCTAAAATTTGTGTACTAAGTTTAATTCTACAGTCATTTGGCTTAAATTTAGGGTTTACGGATTGTAATTAGCATCTTTTACATTCAAGACACAGGCAACACGGTGGTATATTTGGATGCATGATAACGACTTGTTGGGAACTTAGCCACAATTCTTAGAATCATTGAAATTATGGTTTGGACCATCACAAATTTGGTGATTATTAAGGAAAATTGACTAAGTTGACTAAAAAAGGATCTGTTACTGATTACGTTCATGAATTTGAGTCTTTATGTTATATGGTTACAGGCATGTATGATGATTTATTGAATTGCTATTTTGTATCGAGTTTAAAACCAATAATCAAACAAGAATTGCAATCCACAAAGATAACAACTTTAATTGAAGCCATGTATCAAGCTAAATTGCAAGAACACAAACTTAAAAGCTTAAACATTTTACCTTACCAAAAACAAGACCAATTTTTTCACCCAAAAATACTTCATATAAACCTCTAATTTTTTCCAGTAATAAAAAATACACAATACCCAATCAACCTTTGGTTTCAAAAAATACCCCATTATTACCTACACCATCAGTAAAGCAAAGCACTTTCAGAAAACAATTAACTCAATCCATTACAAAATCATCCCTTCCAGTTTGAAAATGCCAGCTTCAAAGTTGTTGTCTAGAAGAGAAAAAGGGTTATGCTATAATTGTGATGCAAAATACCATCATGGACATGTATGCAAGGCAAAATTTATGGTATGATAATATTGGATGATGATGAGGATGATGTCATGAATGATGATGATCAAAGTAATAATGTAATAGAGTAAGATGAAACTCATGACATTGTAGATGAGAATATTGAAGTTAGCTATTGTGCTTTATCAGGAGCTTTTGCTCTGAAAACATTTAGGCTATAAGGTTGAATAAGAGGAAAGATAGTTACCATTTTATTGGATAAAGGCAGTACTCACAACTTTGTTCAACCAAAAGTGGTGTGACAACTTAAATTGATTGTGTTAGCTAGTCAAAAGTTTTGGCTAATGGTGGGTAATGGTGAGTTTATAGAATGTCAGGGGATTTGTAGAGACTTACAATTGTGCATATAAGATTACACATTCCCAATAAATTGCTATGTTTTACCAGTAAGAGGAGTAGACGTGATACTGAGAGTACAGTGGCTTACTACCTTAGGTCCATTTACAATGAATTATAGCAATCTTACTATGGAATTTTTTTTTTTGGTGCAAGAAAGATTACATTGACTCGCACAAATTCCATTCCCTCAAAATTGATACACTCTCATCAATTGCATAAGCCATTAGCATCAGAGAATGTGTTGTTATTTTGTAGCTTAGTGGCTCAAATAGATGTTTCTCCTATTGATACTACTTGCAATAAGGAGATTGACTCGATATTGGGAAGATTTCAACAAGTATTTGCAACTCTAACATCATTGCCACCTTTAAGGGACATCCAACACCATATTCATCTAAAGGATAAAGGCAAACCAATTAATGTACACCCTTATCATTATCCCTATTTTCAAAAATTTGAAATAGAGAAGTTAGTGGGTGAAATGTTGGACTTTGGAGTTATTCGTCCAAGTACAAGTCCCTTTTCTTCATCAGTTCTATCGGTAAAATAAAAGGATGGAACTTGGCCTTTTTGTATTAACTATAAAGCCCTTAATCAAGCCACTGTAATGAACAAGTTTCCTATACCAACAATTGATGAATTGTTTGATGAATTATAGGGACCACAATATTTTTTCAAGTTAGATTTAAGGACAGGATACCATCAGATTAGAATGACTCCTTCGAGTATTCATAAGACTGCTTTCCGCATACATAAGGGCTATTATGAATTTCTAGTCATGCCCTTTGAATTATTGAATGCATCTTCAACATTTCAGGCTATTATGAATTGAATTTTTTTACTTTTTATGCACAAGTTAGTGATTTTTTATTATTATTATATTTTAGTTTATAGTAAGACTTGGAAGTTGCATAAAGAGCACTTAGCTTAGGTGCTTAAGGTGCTCTTAGATAACCAATTTTATGCAAAAAGGAGCAAGTGTACTTTTGGCCAATAGAAGGTTGAATATTTTGGCCATATAGTATCATTACAACGAATGCAACCAAATGATAGTAAGATAGAGGCCATTAAACAATAGCCTGCCCTTATTCTTACAAGCAATCGAGAGGTTATTTTTGGTCTTTCAGGATATTATAGGAGATTTATGAAATGTTATGCTTACATTGTAATATCTCTTACTAATTTGCTACAAAAAGATGCTTTGGTGTAGATAGAAGAGTCACAACAAGCCTTTGACAACCTTAAGGATGTTCTAACAAAGGCTTCAATGTTGGCCCTTTCGAATTTTCATGACACATTTATTATAGAGATAGATGCCTTAGAAGTTGGCATTAGGTCAGTGCTGCATCAAGGAAGTCAACCCATTACTTTCTTCAGCAAGAAGTTGAATTTAACAATACAAAAAGTAGGAGCTTACGTTCTTTAATTAGTTGTTGTAGTACAGGTGGTTAAGAAATGGAGACATTATTTGCTTGGGCAACACTTCATTAGTTATACTGATTAGAAGAGTTTACGAGAAATTCTTACTCAAACAATTCAAACCTTAGAACAACAACATTATTTGGTTAAACTTCTCGATTATGACTATGAAGTTCAATATAAACCTGAGGTGGATAATAAAGAAGTTGATAAGTTATTCAGAAAGTTTGAGGAGATATGTTAGTACATGGCTATTATTATGCCATCGTTTGATTTTATATCTTACTTAAAGTATCAATATCAAAATGATGAAGCATCGAAGAAGTTGTTAGAGGACTATTAACTGGAAAACAGTTATATTATCTATTATCTACTAAAGATGGGTTATTATTTTTGGGGAATCAGATTTTTATTCCTACTAAGAAAGACATTATGGCTAAATTGCTTCGAGAATTTCATTGTTCTCCACTGGATGGACATCCAGGTGTATTGAAAACATTGAAGCATTTAAGCGCTTCCTTTTTTTTTGGAAGGAATGAGGAATGATGTTGAAGATTTTGCAAAGAGTTACATGGATTACTGCAACCTTTAAACATCCCATCTGAAGTTTTTTAGGGAAATGCAATGGATTTTATCACTAGTTTACCCACATTTAAGGGTTGTTCAATA
Organism: Lumnitzera racemosa; assembly: GCA_024138005.1. Classification (NCBI taxonomy): domain Eukaryota; kingdom Viridiplantae; phylum Streptophyta; class Magnoliopsida; order Myrtales; family Combretaceae; genus Lumnitzera; species Lumnitzera racemosa. The sequence continues at coordinate 31,558,455 of JAMXBC010000011.1, forward strand.
ATCATGGTAGTGGTGGAAAAATTGACTAAATATTCCCATTTTAGTACATTACTAGCTACTTATACAACAACTAAAGTAGTAGATCTTTTTGTACAATTGGTGGTCAAATTGCATGACATTCCTAAGTCCATTGTGACAGACAGGGATAAAGTATTCACTAGAGAATTTGGCAAGAACTTTTTCAACTTAGTGGTACTACTTTGCAAATAAGTTCAACTTACCAGCTACAAATTGATAGTTAGTCTAAGGTCTTGAATAGATGCTTGAAACAATATTTGAGATTATTTGTTATGGATCATCCATTAGATTGAGTGAGATACTTATGTTAGGTAAAATATTATTTCAATACAAGCTTTTGTACTAGTATAAAGATGACTCCTTTCTTGGCATTATATGGTGGATCCTCCAAAGATTAATGACTATCTACAGGGGTCAACATCTAACGAAGCTGTAGAATAGGAGTTGCACTATAAAGATGTTTTATTGAAGCAACTAAGGGAGAATCTCCTTCAAGCTCAATTATGAATGAAGAATTGGTTGATCAACATCGAATAGATAAATTCTTTGAAATTAGAGATTTTGTCTATGTTAAGTTGTAACCATATAGATTAGGATTAGTTGCTTAGCAAGTATCTTATAAGCTTAGTCAAAGATTTTAAGGCCCTTTTAAAGTGTTAGGATGAGTGGGAGTAGTAGCCTACAGATTAGAATTACCAAAGAATTCTAATATTCATCCAGTATTCTATGTGTCTTTATTGAGAAAGGCTAGAGGGGAGTTACTTATAGAGATTCCTTTACCATTAGATTCTCATGAGAATCATCCTATGGTTAGACCTTTAACTATTTTAGCAACGAGAGAGATTTTTTGTCATTTACCAAGGGTTTGTCAGTTGTTAGTTCGATAGGAGTCGTTGTTACCAGAAGATGCTACTTAGGTTAAGGTGATAGATTTCAGACAGACATATCCAAACTTTCACCTTGAGCATAAGGTGGATTTTTCATCTAAGGGAGGAAATTTTATGACTCAACAAGATCGACTTAAAGACAGGTGAATGCATAGGAGACCTACTTACTTGGACGATTATGTAGACTTAAGCATACTACCATATTAGAAGAGTAAACATACATACATAGTAGATCACAAATGGAAATGAACAGCATAAATTGAAATAAATAGATTTGCAATTGAATAGTAGTTTATAGTTAGGTCTATAACAAGTGTAATGAGAAGATATAAAAAAAGAGACAAAATACCAAAGGGGATTATTAGATACCCCATTTGTGTTTCTAACTTTCTTTTTCTTTTCTTAGAGTTTCTATGAAACTCGAATCTTAGAGATTGTTTCCATATCCATCGTTTTCCCTTAAATAAACCACAAAAACATTATTGGTAAAAAATAACGCATAAATCTAAAGTAGTAGAATATAGAATTGTAGTCTTTGTTAGTTGATTTTCGAAAGAAATACAGATACAATAAACCTTAAAGAAATTTGTAGACGAAGACAAAGAGGAGAAAGGAATACCTTCAACAGTATTCTGAAGTAAAAGAGAGAGGAGATAGTGAAGTATCTTTTTGTGTGGATTCGGTGTACTAAAGGGGTTATGGGCTTAGGCTTGTAAGTAGGCTTATGAAAGTTTAACATGGGACCCATAAAATAAGTTATTGAGATTATAAAGTAAAAATATAATCTAAAAAGTTAGTTATGGCTATGTTAATCATTACTTATCAGAAATATGAAATTGGAGTCTCGATAAATAATAAGCTCTTAGATATTTATTATTTGGACACTAAAATTTATTAAAATGACATGAAATATGATGTGTACGATTTCTTTTAAAAATAATTTTTCAATAAAATACTCTAACAAGTGAACTCAGTCGTACACTATAGTAAAAATACTGGTAAAACCAAGTTGATCTCAAGGACTAAAAATTGAGTATTAAATTATTTCAATTCTTTTTGTTAGCTAAGCGATCGAAACAAAATGAAAAAACAAATTAAAAATAAAAAGAACTAATTGATTACAATTATGAATGAACTAAAAAATTAAAATACTAACGTCACAAAGAAAAAATTCATTAACAATAGCATGGGATCTTAACAAAGTCATCATTTGATAAATCAACACATATTCGTAAAATATAATAAAATTAATTAATTGGTTTTTAATTAGATTCACAAGAACTTACTTCTCTTTCGAGTTGATATTACCCTAATTATAGCAAAAATATCTCTTTCAAGTAGTTTATCTATAATTTTCTATTATATAGTAAATTTTCTCTCATAAAATTTAAAATTTACTATCCTAATTAATATGAAGATTCATACATATTTCTATGTTATAAAAATTTATACTAATCACATTACGAATGTGAATCCTAAAACTAACTCAAAGTACATGTTTCCATGTTAGTAATTAAATTAATTCTATTCCAATTTCATATAAATTATCTATTCCTTTTAGAGTTTTCACGAAAATACTATTGGCCATAGAATAAAATCACAAATCATGAAATTAAATAATTAAAAATTCAATTAATTAAATAATAACATATAATAGGGTCATGCATCAATTAAATCATCAAGTTATGTCAAAATTTCATTAAATCTAATTTAGTTTATAGTAAAGATGAAGATCACATAAAAGAATTTAAGAAACATGATAGATATTAAAAGTAAAAAGGACTGGAAAATTAAGTTGTGATTCTTGAAGTGTAAATTTGTTTTTCAATCCTTGAATGTTTTGTGTTCTTCTTATGAATCCTAAAAATTTGTCTTCATTCTCCAGCATATGGCTACTGAAATTGAGATAGCCTTTTCCTTTTGCTTCCTTGTGCGACTACGAAATTCGAAAAGGATATATAATTTTTTTCTCCACCAGCGTACGGCTTCGGAATTGGACAAACGATTCCCAGGCTCTTTTTTATTATTTTTTTTTCCCAGCGTGTGGCTTCCAAACTAAAAGCGACGGACTCCTATGCTCTATTGTCTCTTTTCCAATTGAAAAAGATTCTCCCCCTTCGGCCAACGATAATGGATTTCTTTTTTCTTCAGCAAATCTCCTCTTTTACTGCCACGAATATATTTGAAAATATATCTTTCCTTCTCTCGTTATTTGGTTTCGGAAAATTGGCCAAGCACAATTCACGTAGGCCTTTTTGATTGCATGATGTTGGATTATAGACAACATGGCCTTTGAAGAGTTAGAATGACTTCAATGAACTCGGTACATGGGCTTCAAATTGGTTGACTTCACAATTTGTATGGTGATAGGCTTCTTGAAAATTCTCGTTGAGAATAAACATGGGTTTCTGGAATACTAGGTTTTATCTCCTTGAATGGAATGCTTTGAAAATTGTTTACAATTCGCTTTTTCGTATAATATTATACTTAAATTAACTTGTGTATATATTTTCTAAATCCATAAAATTTCTCATTAAAATTATAAAAATATACATATTAACGTAATATAAAGTTGAGATAAAATATATAAAATTTACACTTATCAAAATACTAGTTAGAAAATATATATACATTAAGTATATTCATTATGCATAAATCTTCACTTGCAAATCGATTAAAACCTAAATATAAACAATACATCAAATTAAGCTAAGAAAATAATAACTAATCAATGTGGCCGCAAGGAAAACACTAGTATTTAGGCATTACAACTTAGCAAAAACAAACATAATGGGCACTAATATAGGTTTTGGATACATCATTATATAAAAATTAGTGAGAATACACTAAAACATTACACATGTAAGCCTAAAAAAAATCCCACCAACTCCTCAATTATATTAAGCCCTTCAATGCTTCATTGTATGACTTTAGATAGGCAAGCAACTTGAGAAAAATTAGGGAAAGCTCCTAGTAAGTTATAGGAAAATTTAGAAGAATTGAAGGAAATTTAGGGTGGATACTATGTGTACATGGAACTAAAAGTAGTTGCTAACTAACATGGAAACACCACCATCACCTAACAAGGGCACCTAGCCCTTTTGATACACTTGCAGCCACTAGCAATGGCCAAAAAGTCTTACGTCAATGAGTGCTCCATTTTACTTTGATTTTCATTTAATTCTTAAAAAAAATGCTAAATTATGTTATAAAAATTCTAGAAAAATGTATCAATGAATTATTTTGTATATGGTTTTATAGAAAAATGTTGTTTTGCTGAAATTAGGTAGTTAGATATGCCAACCTTAAGAAATGACTAGATCCTAACGAATTTCACTTTTATTTTCAAAACTCTCAAAAATGAAGTTTTGACTTCAAAGTTTTTTGTTATAAACTACTTATAATATTTAGTTTTATGTTGTCTATACAGTTTTGCAAAAACTATTTTTCTTTATTTTGTTATGTTTTAGCTTTTCGACAATGGATATATTGATATTTATTGGAAATACGATGATCTTTCAAAGGAAATAGCTTGATTTTTTATATTAGTGAAGTTGTAATGGATTTTATGATGTATAGTGGTGTTAAGTCAACTTCTTCAAGTAAGAATTTTGTTGATTTTATAGAAACACAAGTTTTAAAGCTGAAATTGTTATTTTTCACTTACGCAATTTCATCGTTTTAATAAAATAGTGAGCTAAATGAGTCCTTGAAGTGTTGCATAAGAGGTAGATGGTAAGCGTGTTAAGTGTGAAAATTTTGCAAGTTATGTAGTATTTAAGTGAATTCAGAGGATGTAGCAGATGCTTTATTAGGTAAGTTTAAATGTAAAGATTCATTCCAAGACTAAATTAGATGAATCATATGTTAAAAATATATATTAGAGTCTCAAAAAATAAGTCAGAGGATGCTCTCTTAAGAACCTTAAAGTTAAGCCAACCTAGAGGATAATTTATAAGGTAAGTTAGATGGTGAATTTGAGCATATCTAGGTTGAGTATTTTCTTAAAAGAAGAACTCAATTCTGAAACCTTAGGCATAAATAACATTTTAACTTAGGAATCACAAAATTAATCCAAGGAATGGTAATGAAACTAATTTAATTATTGAAGCTAGAAAATATTCAATCAACAAGATATGTAGAAGCTAACTAAAAAAGGTTTGTATCTAATTACATTGTACTTGAAATAAAGAATCAATATTGATGCTCTATGAATAGATAAGTGAAGATTGAAGATAGCTACATTGGTTATTAGATTAAGCAATGACCTTGGTGAGTACCATTGCTTAGTTGTTCTATGTGTATGCAGTAGCTCTTGCTTTTGTTTGTAGCGATGAAATTCACTAAAGTGAATATTACAATTTTGGGTTATTATTATGATAAGTTGCTATTTGAAAATTTGTAATTCATGACTGCAATGTGGAATTGTTTGATAAATTAAGAAATGTATGTTATATTCTTGTTAATGGATTAACATGTGCTTGGAAAGTATCTTAGTTAAGATAGTTATGGATTTGTATTTGATTGCGGTAAATTTCTTTCTTACCTAGCATGAGATGCTTGTTCCTCTTATGCTTGAGAATCGATTGACTAGGAAAATGGGTTAATATTTTAACATGTTGATGATATATTGAATAAATGCTAAGTTGGCTATGTGTTGTGTTAAATGTGATGTTGATTCGTGTAATGTTTATTATTATGATATCTGATTGCTAGGCTAAAAACTAAGTTGGCTTACTTAATTCTTCAAATTTAACTAAGAATTTATCTTAGCTTAGCTAGATATGCTATTTGATTGCATACATGGTGTGAAGTATAGGCATTATGAGTTAAGCTTCCTAAAACTAAGATCTTGCTACCTGGATTTTTTAACATAGATTTGCATTGGTTAACAAATTCTGACCGATAAAGTGGTCAATAGGTTAGGTTTTCGGCTATGTTCTTGGATTACTTATCAATATGCTTGAATAATGTCAACCAATTGGATGAGAAGTTAAGTTGTGCTAGGATACCGATACCTTCATGTTATGTGCATTAACATAACATTTGTGTGATGCATAAATGGTTGTACGTGTGTGTGTTATCAGCTCGATACGTGGATATGCTAGGTTATTGACTCTATATGTTAAGCTAATAATTATATAATGGAGCATACTTGACCATCATTTTTATCATTGGTTATTCTTATCCTGTATCATACTTTTAGTCTTGTACTCACTTGGCTTATGGCCTAAACTAAGCAATAGGCTTATTTAACCTTAGGTACCGAAGCGAACAAGGATGAGCTTAATGAGCACATTTGCTATGCTTCCAACATGCGAGAATAAAAGAAGGTCAAATCCTTCGTATGAGCGTCACGCTCTATGTTGACAAAGAGCCCTTTCATCTCTTTAATCCTCGATGAAATGCTCTATACTAGAACAAGTCTACCACATCTCAACACCTATGATGGTACCACCAATCCAAACGACCACCTTATATACTTTCGGACAATGATGAGTCTCTATAACTTCATGGATACCATCATGTGCAAGGCTTTCCCTAGGGCACTAGCAAAAGCTACCTTGCTCTAGTTTAACACCTTTCTTAAAGTGCCAATCACTTCATTTGACAACCTAGGAAGCAAGTTCCAACAACACTTCCTCAACTCCTGTGTCTTACAATGAGATTACTCCATCCTCTAGAATGTCAAGTAGTGCCCTAAAGAAAGCTTACGAACATATCTAGAGTGCTTCAATTGAATAAAGCTTCAAGTTTCTAAACTAGATACAGGGACGACTTTACAAACACTCTTAGCAAGTATAGATCTAAATGGAATGCTCTTCATTACATAATTTTTAGATAAGCCTGAGTCCTTGGATGAATTCATGAAAGTTGTTAAGAAATTATAGCTCAAGAGGATGCTATCAAAGCCTAATTCAAGGGGGAAAGGAATACTCATATCACAGTGAAGGATCGTTTGGGACCTCACAACCTTATACCAAAACCCCCTACATGAGAAAAGTGTAAGAAGTAATGGCACAAGTTCTAAGACTATACCTTATGTACACCCTTAACTCGACCACTTAACGAAATCATATATGAAATCTGAGAACAACTTTTGAGACCCCTAAGCATCTACAAAACACCAGAAGTAGCAAAATTTTAGCAAATACTGCAACTACCATAAAGTACATGGATATAACATCGATGAGTATCGCAATCTCAAGAATGTAACCAAAGGCGTTGTTCACAAAGGCCCTATTGACTACTTCATCACAAATGAGAAAAACCAAATCTAAAGACCCACCCAATACCATTTGGAAGATAACCAATAATAGCCCCATGATCAATAGGGCAACCCCCCTATAAATGAATAGAATCGGAGAGGATGATGCAATTAGGTTAACAACATATTCAGTGGACTTGGCCTCTTGTTAGATGATACCACCCTCACTTCCAAAAAGAAGGTACACATTGTTAAATGTAAGAAGCTAAAGACTAACATAGTAATAACCTTCACCTATGAAGATAAGAAAGGTATCAACCTGCCCCATTGCAATTGGCACGGATCACTAGGAAATGAACACACAATGTCCAGTATCATGCGAGCCACGAAAAGGTAGGTTTGGGCCATGATATGGTTTAAAAGATAAATGGAAGTCATAGGTTGAGCAGGGGTCCTTGTGCATTGATAATGGATATGACACACTAACATCTCATACGAACTTAGGTCGTACTTAATATTATGCATAAGTGTAGTCGGAGGGTACTTGCCACTAATCCATGCTCACAATAAACTAGATAAGAGCAAACAAGAGTTAGCAAAGATACTTAGCTCGTACAAGAAAGGAATTATCTGAAATTCAATGGTCATTAATTGTTGTAGCTATTGTAAAATACAAGCATTTATATGACCCAATTAGGGTAAGTCCTAGGTACATGCAAATTACAAAGAGAGATTCTTACTAAAAAGGGAAATAAGAATAAATTACAAGGGTAGCGTTGTAATCAGACAAAAATAGGATATGCTAGTACAAAACGATAGTACAAATGTTAGAAAAGGGAGTGCATATCAACTGTCCGTTTTGTGGTCCCAATGATGTTGTTTACCAAATAGAACAAATGCTTGGCAACTTCAATGTTCCAGATTGAGGAAAGATTGGTTTTAGAAATGGCCCATTGCTTGGTTGGCCTTGGTAATATATCAGGTTGATAGCAAGCAAGTTTAGTGCTTGACTTTGGACAAGTTCTATAAAGGGGTTGACTTGGCAATAGGTTAGTCACCTCGAGAGTCTACTTAATGGGGTAAAGAGTAAAGTAGTTTAGCAGGTTGAATTGGAGATAGGATTGCTCTTTTGAGTTTCGTTCCCTTTAGATAGCTCGACAAACCATGTGGGCGAGTCCTCTGGCTCGGGAGTAAGTGATTAGTCCATGATCGATCCATGATCCCTATCATCTCTTCTAACCTATTTGAGATTTAGGATCAAGTTGGCTTGGTTGTTTGTTACTCTTCTTCAAGGACATACCGATAGAGATTGGTGACGTTGAAGGAGTTTAAGCCCCCATAGTCTTTAAGTAATTCAATCTTGTAAGCATTAAAATTCATCCTTTCAACTATTGTAAATGGTCTATCAACTCTAGGAGATAATTTGTTCTTCTTTAGACATAGGAATCATTCTTTATTGAGGTCGATCAAAACCAATCACCTAGTTGAAATTCTCTATTTTTTCCTCTTCGGCCTCATCTCTTAAAGTTGGTAGTAACTTAGCTTAGATGTTCTACATATAAACCCTATCGATTCATATGAACCTTAAACTGAACTTAAATGTCTTAGATAACTTTATAAGTCGACAAGGCTAGATAAATTAAAAAATTTATTTAAATTATAAAACCTAAACTATTAAAGAGAAAAAACCAAATATAATGATCAAAATTTTAATCGTGTATAAAAATCTTAAACTTTAAATGTGTGTAATTATTAGAGATTGTACCCAAATATAATAAAAACCCTAAATTAAAACTTTAAGCTTATAGATATACCAATTTACTATAAAAATAATAAAACCCTAATTAAGCCAAAATAATTAAACAATACACTAAATCGTATTAAATCGTTAATGAAAAATTGGAGATAACTAGTAAATGTTAATAATTGTAAAAATACTATATTAATTTATAAAATTGATAATATTATTAATTAATTATTAAAAATTATACAAAAATTGGTATTATATGAATTTAAATATTTAAATCTAATATTATTATCTAATGGCTATTTATGTTTCATATGGTTAATGTTATCTTGATGTTTAATAATTTTCTTTATAATCATAATATATATAATTAGCAATATTATTTGTAGGATTAAAAATTTTATAACAAAATTCAAAATTTTATTTTATTTATTTATTACCTTATTTCTCTTATTTTCTTTTCTTTCTTATATCTTCTTTTTATTTCTCTTTTTCCGTCACCAATTATACTCATTACATGTACATAATATAAATACTATATTAATATTATAATTTTGACTAAAAAGTCAAAGTGTTATTTTCAATGTAATTAATGTAGTTTTATCCTTTCTTTTTCTTTTCCATTACCGTCCAAACAAGTGGCCTTCTAAAACCACATCTAAATCTCTTTAAACTTCCCTAATTAATGCATGAAAATGATATATGCTTATTCTCCTCTTGAACCAAAAATTTACCTCTCCATTTTCTTTCTCATTCATTTGTTTTTCTCTCACTTTCTTCCACTTTCTTCTACCTAAACTTCTACACACAATTTCACCTACATTCCATGAAGTTACAACACCTAAAGGAGGAGAAAAAGGAGAATTATTCATCAAGAACACATTATGACAAGTAAATATATATTCTTTATTTGTTATTAGTATTAATTCTTCTATGTAAATTATGATACATGGATTTCTTTTATATAGTTTTGTGTATATTATATTTGATGTAATAGGATGTATGGATATGAATTAAGTACATATTTTAGTGTACTTGGGCCGTTTGTAATAAAGTATTATGTATATGTATATTATATAATATGTACAAGTTCTTCCTTCTATATTCATGTATATAGATGAATATATCTTGAAATATATGTAAGTACATATGTATGTTTGATTACCTAAACACATACTTATATGGTATAACTATATGTATGTACAAATAAGATTGAAAATATACATATACCTACACGCCATTTTATAGGTATATTCTCATATGTACATAAACTAACATCATAGAAATATTGAGTATTTATGTACATATATATATGCAATACCAAAAATATATATAGGTGTACATAATTTATATATTGAAAAATTCTCTAAAAATACACAAATAAAGCATAATATACATATAAATATATGTTTATAAAAGTATGTATAAAATTAAATATAAAGATGTGTTCATGTATAAAAATACATATAATAATATGAATACAAAAAGTATAAATATATGTGTATACGTATTTATATACACGTATATGTAAGCATATGATAATATGGTAGGATATATACACATACAAGTATATGTGCAAATACATAAACTAGTATGCTAGGTATATATACGCATATATCTATAAGATACAATTATTTAAGTAAACAAAAAATTATAAAATAATTAGCAAATAATAAAGGAAAAATTACACTAATAAAATACTTAATGTAAATACAAAATTAAGTTTAAAATCGAAAAATAGTGAAATATACATAAATAATAATAATAATAATAATAAGAAATTTATTAAATTATAAAATAACAAGAAGAAGCCCAAAATTAATAAATAAAATTGTTTAGGTCAAAATAAATAAATTTATAACAATTTAGACCCATATCGAAAAATGAGAGTTTTGACGTTCAAAACGGACCCCACTACGTAAAAGTACGTCCAAAAATGATAAAAATCAATTATAAATTCATAGAAATTGGAATTGAAACGAAAAAGTTACATACGAATTAATATCTAAGCACAAACAGAAATCAAATGGTAGATAGTTAGCTAATTAAGTCATTTAGTATTAAATCTAGATACTAACTAGGTTCCTATTATTTTATTTATCAGAAGACACTAATCAAGAGGGTGAACTGCCCATTCACTGCTAGGATTCATATAAGCTTTAGTCAAGTAAATATTTTTAATAATTCTATACTTGTTTTGTACTTATATTTAGTATACTTAAATTATGTATGTTAATAAATTGATGCTTGGGGTTCAAGGTATGCATGTGCCTGATATTGGTTAATTGTTGTGCAAAATATTGTTTAATATAATAATTGAAGATTTGGTTATACGATTAACTGTTACTGATTTAGATGGTTTTTTGATATTAATTGATTGCCTTAATAATTTGACTTAATATATTTGGCTTATCTTAAATTAACAAGATCATGCATTAGTCATGCATTACATTACTTATTCCAATCGTCACCCCATGCAAGGGTAAAGAGAGGCCATGTAAGGGTTATTTCTATATATTGAATTAAAGTATTTTAGTATGGTACACTTGTATAACATGACCTTACCTTAGCCTATAGGCTTATTGGGCATTGGAAACGCTAACTGTTTGCTTGAGGGTCAAGTCTAGAGACATTCATTATAAGGCATAAGTGTGGACTACGAGAGTCACCTCACTGCTAGACCTAGGAATTTGTGTACTATAAGAATTTGGAAATGAAAATATATTTTGTGAAATATAGAATTTCAGTCTATGGTTAAATACCTAAGTGTTGGAACCTGATTGTGATTGGTGCCGATGAATTTCTAGCCCTTACTTCAGAGGGTGATAAATCCGAGTTATATACGGCATCAATCAACTATATATATTATTTGTTATACTACTTGTTGATGTATTCATATATTCGTTAATTAATTGTTTGATAACCTATTTGATAGTATAGTATGATGGATATCTTACTAAGCTTGTGTCACTTATTTCCCAATAGTTTTCTCTTGTAGGTTAGTTGATAATTGGGTATAGGTTGAGAGTCGAGTGTTAAGTACATCATTAAGATGTATTAGAAGATAGAATCTGAAGATAGATTGTATAGCTGGTTTAGACTATTAAATGTAATTACCATTCTTCTATTCAAGTTTGTAATTTCAGTTAACATAAATTTTAAATTTCTACAATTTGATCTTATTATTTAGTAGGGAATACCGATTCTCTATGTTTTTGAGGAATTGTGAAATATTGGATATACATAGTTATTTAGATATTATGATAAGTTAATAAGTTAAAAAAAATCAGAAACCCTAATGGTAAATTAATTAGAGTCCTGCAATCTTTAACTTGCAAGGCAGTTTTTGTATCATGGGTATACACATGATATGAACATTTTACGCAATCTTACTAGGCCTCCTTAAGGTCATGACACTATGATCTTCTAGTGTACTACCCTATTGGCCTCAAACTTTTCTACAGTTGGTTAATTATCATTCTAACTTAGGAGGGGCGCCTAGTCTAGTGGAAGCTTAAGGTTAAACCTATAGGCAATCTCAAATGGCAATATAATTGTGACACTATAGGCAGTCTTGTTGTAGGCGAACTCAATTATGGGTAAGCACAGATCCTAATAGGCCATATTTCGACTAACGGCAACTCATAGTAAAGTCCCCACAGTTATGTTGGTAGCCTCGGTTTATCCCTCCATATGTGGATGATAAGATGTGCCAAACAACAATTTAGTTCCCATTTACTTCCATAAGGCCCTCCAAAAGTGGCTCATAAATTTCAAGTCTTGATCTAGAACACTGGTCCTAGGCATTTTATAAGGTTTGATGACCTCTTATAAGAAAAGAGAAGAAGTAACTAAAATATCGTTAGTTTTAGAGCAGAGTACAAAGTGTGCCAACTTACTAAATCGGTCCATGACCACCATGATGGAGTCCTTCCCTCAAGATGTTATTAACGATCCAAACATAAAGTCTATGATCAGCTTGAACCATAGTTTGGTTAGAATAAAAAATGGTAAAAATTATCCTTACTCGGCTTAGCTCTTTGCCTTTCTACAAGTAGCACACTTTTCTAATACAATGTGGATATCTCTCATTATCCTTAGCCAAAAGAATCTAGAAGCTAATAGCTTAAAGGTTCGGTGCTTGCTAGAATGTCCAGACAATCCTCTACCATCGCCTCGTACGCCAATAATTATCTCATAGAACAAGTCAAGATACATAATCTCCTCTTCCTGAATTAATATCCATTTTCCCAGTAATAGTCATCAAGTGTTCAACCTTCCTCACATCTTGTATAGATTGGATCAAAATGTGGATCCTTAGCATACAAATCCTTGTTCGTATAGAAACTAAGTAACTTGGTTTATGGTTCGTTCAAGAGAGAATGTCGTTGGCGTTGGCATTGGCGTTGGCTGCTACATTGTTCTTGCCGCTCTTATACTTTATGATATAAGAAATTCCCTCTATAAACTCAATCCACTTAACTTGTCTTCGAGACAATTTAGCCTGGCTCTTTAGATATCTCAAAAATTCATAATTAGTATAAATCACAAACTCTTTAGGTGACAAATAATATTGCCAAATAGTTAAGGCTTGAATTAAGGAGCAAAAATCCTTATCATCTACAGTGTAGTTGAGTGAAGCTCCTCTAAGCTTCTCATTGAAGTAAGCAATAAGTCAAACCTTCTGCATTAACACAACACGTATGCTTAGTTTGGATGCATCACACTACTTCAAACACTTTGTCAAAGCTTAGTAAAGCTAAGATAAGGGTAACAGTCAACTTCTCCTTTACCTCTTCAAAACTCCTCTATTCCTTCTCTACCCACCTAAACTCAACATTTTTCTTCGATAATTTAGTGAGTGGGGCCACGATGGTACTAAAGTTCCTTATTCGACGATAAAATGAGGCCAAGCTGTAGAAAATTCATACATTGGTTGAATAGATCGACACATGCTATTTGATAATTGCCTATATCTCTTCATCATCAACTTAGATGCTATTACCACTTACAGCAAACCTTAGAAAGATCACTTTAGGTTGGCAATAGTCACATTTCTTCAAATTTGCATAAAGCTTCTCAACTTAGAGTTTTGAGAAAATAGCTTGACAATGCTCTTTATGAGTTTCTAAGCCAGGACTATTGATAAGAATATCATCAAAATATACAGCGACAAACTTTCCAATGAGTTCTTGGAGTACATGGTTCATTAGTTGTATAAACGTACTTGAGGCATTTGACAGTCCAAATGATATAACAAGCCATTCATATAATCCATTATGGGTCTTGAATGTGATCTTCCATTGATCTCCCTTTCGCATTCAAATTTGATGGTACTCAAATTTGAGATCAATTTTAGAGAATACTCTTGATTTATTTAATTCATCAAGCAAATCATTAAGCTTTGATATAAGGTATACTTGATGGTAATGTGGTTGATTGCTCGGCTTTCCACATACATCTTCTATGTCCCATCATTCTTTTGTACCAATAGAGCTAGCATGACATATGGGCTTAGGGACTCTTGCACATACCCTCTCTTCATTAGCTCATCTACGTGCTTCTGTAGCTTAATAGCCTATTCAGGATTTAACCTATATATAAGTTTGTTTGGTAGTACTGCTCTTAGCTGTAAGTCAATTGTACGTTCAATGGCTCTAATAGGAGGTAAACCTTTTAGGAATTCACCTAGGATTAGGTTAAAAAACTCATCTAAAAAGGTTTTTACCTTAGTAGGTAGAAATTCCTCATTTGACCTCATCTTTAACAACCTTCTGACCATTAAATAGGTCGACTCTCCAAGCTTTATCTCTCATTTTAGCTTAGCTTAGGTCAATACCAAAGCCTTTTTCTTCATAATTTGACTTAATTAAGTCTACATGTTTTTAATTTAATTGGCAATTATAAGGCTTAACTTCACTTTCCTACCTTCGTGCTCTTGCCCTAGTGCTCTAAAGAACATGTGCTCTTCCTTCCATTGTATACCACACTTCAATAAACATCTATTCTTGCTTAAGAAGGATATTGGACGCACTCATGGGTAACACATCACAGAGCACCTCATCCCGATATTTTCCAATATTAATCAGCATAATAACTTGTTTATTTACTTGTAGGGCTCTTTTGTCACTAAGCCAGTGTAGTGTATAAGGCTTGGGTAAGGTTTAATTGGCAAATTCAATTGCTGGACCATGAAAGTGGATGCTGTATTGGTGTAGCTACCACTATCGACAATTAAGGCATATAGTGACCCATTCACCTTATAGCCAATGTAGAATAAATTCTCTTACTATTCCTCCTTAAGTATAGGACTTACACTCGTTGTTCTCCTCAATACTATGGTCATAGGCATAAAATTACCCTCTTCACTATAAATGATCTGCTCCTCCTCAGATTATTCTAGTTGTTTAGATTCTTTGGGCTCCTTAATCTCTTCATCATTACTATCAACTTCAATGGTCGTCATCTCTCCCTTAATCACTATCACTCATCTATTCAAACATCATATGGCTATGTGTCCAAACCCATCACACTTGAAGCATTTGATCTTATTAGTCTTTCTTCCTAGGCTTTTGCCTTTCTCAAATTTCCTCAAGATCTTTATCTCTTCAACTCAAATGGTTTAAGCAAGTTGGAACTCAGCAACCTTGCTTGGTTCCAATCGCATAGGTCTGCTTAGAATAGGTTGGCTAATGGTAGATTGGCTAATAGGAGCTCAGAATCTTCCTACTTGGTGCCTCTCAATTCTCTGTACAGCTTTGATAGCTTCATTGAGTGAATCGATAGTCATGGTCTCTAGAATATCTCTAGTATCATACTTCAGCCCACTAATGAGTGGAGATATAGTTCGATCTTTAAGTTCAATAACTTTAGGTTAGATCATTAACATTTACAATTCCTTCACATATGCATTGACACTTGATCTTCCTTGCCTCAACTCTTGTAACTTTTTGAATGTATCCTATAAGTAATAGCTTAGAGAAAATCATCTCCTCAAGAATCTCTTCATTTTATCTTAATTCCTAACTTTACATTCCCCTTCTCTTCTTTAAGTGGCTTACAGATTCTTCCACCATAAGGTAGCATAGTTAGCAAATTCTAACACAGTAAGTCTGACCTTGGCATTATCAAGTGCCTCATGGTATTCAAACTACTTTTCAATCTTATCTACCCAGTTTAAGTAGTCCTCTACATCACCACTTCAAAAAAAAACTAGGGATATACATCCTAAGCCCTTCTACTCTAGGAGCTTAGATATTCCTTTCCTCAGGTTCCTAGTACTCCGCCGCTTCATCACTTACTTCCTCATCCTCCTCTTCAATTTCTTCTAATTCTAGTCCTCATCCTCCTCTAGCTCGAGGTGGTTTAATAGGGGCATTAGCTCAAACATAGCAGTCATTGCCTCTCTCGGGTTGTTCATTGGCTCGTCCTTTATAGGATTCATTTTTGGTCCATTGTCTATCTTTGTTTATGGTAGTCACTAGACTAGCCACCAGGTCAATAAGTTTATCTAATTAATCACCTCTAGAATGAGGTATGAAGCACAACTCTCTTGGTTTCTTAGGGCTCCTTGAACACTAAAATCAAATATTTTTGTGTACAAACAGCTAAAATACAACCTAAAATTCCTCTTTCTTCGAACAACAACAAAACAACACAACACTATATCTATTTCAACCAAACACACAAAGAACTAAGCAAAACATGCGTACACTTTGTTTTGCAAGTAAGAAACAGAGGAAAACAAAGAACAAAGTTTCTTTAACTCTAAATACTCTTCAAACATTCACAACAATAATAAATAGATTCTAAAAATACTTATAGCAACAATAAACTACTCATAGTATAGGTAACAAGAACTTGTTAGAACGTAGCTAAGCTCCAATACTAAGATAGTATGGATGGTATGGATTTCTAAGGAATGAACATATGACATCCAGTATCACATGAATCTTGAAAAGGTAGGTTTAGGCCACGAGATGGTCTAAAGATAAATGGAAGTCGCAGGTTAAGTAGGGGTCCTTGGCGCTAATGATGGATATGACATACCAATACCTTACATGAGCTTAGGTCACACTTGATATTACATACAAGTGTAGTCAGAGGGCACCCATCACTAATCTACGTTCACAATGGACTAGATAAGAGCAAATAAGAGTAAGCAAGGATACTTAGTTCATGTAAGAGAGGGATGTTTGCAATTCAATGGTTATTAATTGTTGTAGCTATTACAATATACGAATATTTAGATAATCCAATGAGGGTAAATCCTAGGTACATATAAATTACAAAAAGGGATTCCTATTAGAAAAGGAAAAAGGAATAAAATACAAGGATAGCGTTGTAATCAGACAAAAAGGGGATATTTAGGTATAAAAGGACAGTATAGATGTAAAAAACGGGGGATATGTGTCAACTATCCATTTTGTGGTCCCAATAATACTGTTTGCTGAGTAAAATAAGTTCTGAGCAGATCAGATTAGGGTTAGATGCTTAGCAGCTTGGATGTTCCGAAGTGAGGAAGATTGGTTCTAGAGATGGCCCATTGCTTGGTCAGCTTAAGTTTAGGGCAACTCAGCTTCAATAACGTATCAGGTCGGTAGCAGGCAAGTTCGGTGCTTGACTTTGGACGAGTGCTACGAAGGGATCAAATTGACAACAAGTTAGTCACCTCGAGAGTCTCCATAATGAGGTGGAGAGTAGAGAAATTTGGTAGGTCAAACTAAAGGTAGGATTGCTCTTTTGAGTTCAGTTCCCCTTGGATAACTCGGCGAACCATGTAAGCAAGTCCTTGAGTTCAGGAGTGAGTGATTAGTTCATGATCCTATCAGCAAAATACTCATTATAAGTGTTGAAATTGGGTATTTCGATGTCTTGAAGACATTCATTGATAGGGGGATTTCAATAGATATACTCTTCTATAACACCTTTGAGCAAATGAAAGAATAGCTTGACGAACCCCTTCAACTATATAAACACGACTTCGTAAGGTTTGAATATGGTAGGTTAGTACTAGCAATGGGGATCATCACCCTATTTGTTTGCCTAGGCAATGGTGAATATGTCATTACCCAGTTTATAAACTTTTTCATTGTCAACATTTGGTCACCATATAGTGCCATTTTTGACAGACTAAGTATAACAAAATTCAACATGCTCATTAGATAAATATGCTTCAAGGTGAAGTTCAAGCCTTGACTAGAGTTAACGAAGCTAAAGGTGATCAAGCTCTATCTAGGATGCTTTACTTGAAAGTGTAATCCAAAAACCAAGTCATGAATATTGAGTCCACCAACCCACCTACTTCAACATTACTTAGAGAACCAACAAAGAAGGCCGTTGAAGTTCAAATTTTTGACATCCTAGGAATGATAACCAAAATAGTAGCCAAACTATCAAACAACGACAAGCTTAAGCTAATAGAGTTCCTTAAGTAGAATTTAGATGTCTTTCCATCTACCTGAGAAGGGATGTTAGGGGTCATCTACACACCTAAAACAACCCACTACCTCAATGTCATTCCTACCATGTAACATGTTAAGCAAAAAAAGCGACATATTACACCAAAGCGTCAAGTCGCAATTGAGGAGGAAGTATAGAAGTTGCTTTGAGCAGGCTTTATCTAGCATGAGAGATATCCTACTTGGTTCACTAATATGGTGCTTGTTAAGAAAGCAAATAAAAAATGGTGCATGTACATTGACTACACTGATCTTAACATAGCATGCCCAAAGAATTGCTTCCTCCTACCGTACATAAGCCAGCTCTTTAACTTGACAACAACCATGCACTTCTCAATTTCATAGATGCCTACTCTGGATATAACCAAATCCCTCTTAAAGATGAAGTCCACACATCTTACAAACTTTAGGACTTATTGTTACAAAGTCATGCCCTTCGGCCTAAAGAATGATGGAGCTACATATTAAAGGACGGTGACCCATATCTTCAAGCCATAAATAGGAAGGAACATCAAAGTCTAAGTTGATGACATAATCGCCAAGAGCAAAACCGAAAGGAGCCACATCGACAACCTCCAAGAAATCTTCTAAACCCTTCTACTGTTCTAAATGAAACTTAACCCCTAGAAGTGCATCTTTAGGGGTGCTTCAGGTAAGTTTCTTGGTTTTATGGTTACAGAGCAAGGGATAGAGGCCAACCCTAATAAGATCAAGGAAATCTAGGACATGTAAGCACCAACAAA
This sequence comes from Lumnitzera racemosa, assembly GCA_024138005.1. Classification (NCBI taxonomy): domain Eukaryota; kingdom Viridiplantae; phylum Streptophyta; class Magnoliopsida; order Myrtales; family Combretaceae; genus Lumnitzera; species Lumnitzera racemosa. The sequence goes on from JAMXBC010000011.1 coordinate 31,577,519, forward strand.
GGCGAAAGAAGTCCAATAACTAACACGATAGATACCTGCCCTCAACTACTTTTTCTCTCAAAGCGTAGTCAAATGCATAGAGTTTTTCAATCTAGTTAAACACCCTGTTGAGTTTAAATGGACACTACCATACCAACAAACCTTCCAAGATTTGAAGAGCTTCCTTACGATCCTACCTATACTCTCCAAACCTATCCCCAAAGAGGAATTGTTCTTATACCTTACAGTTGATAACAAAGTATTATTATCTGTACTCGTATGAGTTGACAGTAATGACCACCACCCAATCTACTACATAAGCTACATCCTCTAAGGACTTGAGATTTGATACACTAAGTTAGAAAGGTTTGCCCTTGTAGTAGTCATCGCAACTCATAAGCTTAGGCCCTACTTTCAATCTCATCCAATCCTCATATTGAGGGATGTACTACTAAAAATGGCTTTGTAATTGCCTAATACTTTAAGTTGAGTGATGAAGTGCTCCCTCAAGCTCATTGCTCATAGAGTTCAATTTCACCCATAATAAGCAATTAGAGTATAGTTTCTTCTAAGCTTTACAACAAAATACATAAGAGTAGATGAGCCTTAACTAGAGCTCACTATACCAGTCTGGACGCTCCACATCCATGGCTCCTCTACTAGGGGGGGGGGGGGGGGGGAGTAAGGTTGGTATCATGCTACAAGGTTATGGAACAAAAATCCTTTATGCAAAAGTGAACAAACTATTCAGGATAGCTTCATCCACTATCCTTACATCACACTATTATGATAAGTCACTCTTCATACTGTACCTGGCCGAAAGAAGTGTAGAGGTATAATAGCAACAAGTCGTTGAAACGATAGAAGTAGCCTTAGGGCCCTCTTAGATATACTCCCTTGTGTAGTACCTCAAGATTAGGGCACTACCCAAAGAGTAAGTTGAGGTGAGGAAGCTAGCTTACGTTACAGCTAACTATATACTAATTGATGATGTACTCTACAAATAATGACATAGTATCTGCTCCTTAAAGGCCTCTAGACAAAAGAGGGTACTTAGGTACTCAAGAAGCTCTATGCAAGGATTTATAGTAATCACATCTAATTGCAGTATTGTACCTTCGAGCACTCATGCTAGATTATTACTAACTCATGATGAAGGAAGACACCAAGGCCATAGTCCAAAGGTACCACTCTTACAAAAAGCATGTATCAATTACTCATACCCCCAACTCAAAGTTATACCCTTTGACGAGCTCATGGCCATTGTCATAGTAGGGATTAGACATTCTTGTCCCTTTCCCTAAAGCCTCAACGAGCAAATAGTTTATCTTAATGGTAGTAAACTACTTTACTTAGTAGGCAAAAGTATCAGCTATTGCAACATTAATGGGCTAAGTTGCCGAAGGCTTCGTGCTGACTTACATACTATCCTACTTCAAAGTACCACATAGGTTGATAACTAACAATGGAAGGCAGTTCAATACCAATTGTTTTAGGAACTATTGCAACAAGCATAACATTAAGCTACATTATACCTTAGCTGCCCACCATCAGACCAACAGCTAGGTTGAAGCCTTCAATAAGATAATTCTCAACAGTCTTAAGAAGAGGATGGAACAAGTAGAAGGAGGGTATGCAGAGGAGCTTCCTAACATACTTTAGGGTTACTGTACGATGCATAGGACATCGACTTGAGAGACTCCAATCTGTCCTACATTTGGAGTTGAAGTTGTCCTCCCTATTTGATTGGAGTTACCTACCAACAAGGTACAACACTTCAACGTAAACACTAATCACATGGTCTTGCAAGTGAATCTTGATACTATTGACAAAGTTTGTGACACTACGCGAGCATGTATTACTGAATATCAACAACGAACCACCTGATATTACAACTGTAGTGTCCGACATAGGGTTTTTTCCACCTTAGTAACTTAATTTGTAAGAAGTTGGAGATTATTAGCTTTAAAGAAGGATGAGGCAAGCTCATAACCAATTAGGAGGATCCTGTGTGAGCAATCGATGATATAGGAAAAGATACTTATAAGCTCTAGATGATGGAAGGGTGATCAATCCCTAAGGCATGGAATGCTTAAAATCTAAGACCTTACTTTCTTTAAACATAATGATGAGAATTAAAAGCATTTGTGACTATGGTTGAATGTAATGAATTAATGAAGTTTCTAGCATTTGCTTCTTTTCCTCTCTCAAGCCACTAATCTTGAGTCATTTTTCATCCCTAAGCTTTATCTATGTTAGTCCTCATACCAATGATGCGAGCACTTATCTTAGGCTTTGATTTACATCGAACCCTTAATCTTTGATCAACTTTTATCCCCGAGCTTTGCTTAAGTTGGTACTCACAGCGATGATGTAGGCACCTTTCTTGGGCTTTGATTTACATCAAGCCCCTAATCTTGGGTTGATTTCATCCCAAGCTTTGCCTAAGTTGGTCCTTACACTAATAATGCGGGTATCATTATGGGACAATGATTTACACCATTAATAATGCAGGCATCATCATGGGACAATGATTTACACCAAGCTCCTAATAACTGGGTCAATCTCTATCCCCAAGTTTCAAATAAGTTAGCTCCTACGCTTATAGCACCAGCACTTTACCCGGACATGCCCCCAAACATGAGTTGATCTTCCATCTTCGATCATTCATCTATGTAAGGATGCTATCATAACAGTTATTAGATACAACCCGAAGTGAAATTGAACAGTGAAAGCTAAGGAAAAGCAAATCAATTGGCGAGAAGTCATGATTCAAACATAAAGAATTTATTTCACTAATCAAATGGAGTACAAAGTTGAGCAGGTCAACATACTAAGCCCGATTACATCAAAGAAGGAAAACAATACAAAAATATATAACTATGTCCTACAACTACTTGATTCACTTGAACGGCTATTGTCAGCCCCGATTTGACTTCTTATTCCAGGATTCTTCCCTAAGAGGAACTTGTCTCAACTTCGACTCGGCCAACTCTTGTATTATGACTACATCCCTAAAGTCCTACATGGTCAAGCCCTAAATTGTAGAGCTCCCAATGATGCCTAACCTCCAAGTGAAGGTCCCTACCCTACCTAATAAAGCCTCCTTTCCAAAGAGGTAGTAGTAAGGACTATCGATCCAATTACTCCACTCAAAGTGATGAGCTATTTAAGCCTTACTAGCAACAAAGTAAGGTCGATGCTTCACCTAGAGTAAACCAGAGGACTCTCAAAGAAGAGGATTCCCATGAGTCCCTCAGTCCTCACGTAAAGGTGAAGAAAAGATCCCTTCTACTACCATAGTCACCATAGCTGCCCTTACCTGCTTGGGATCATTTGGGATAATGAATGGTAGAGATTACCTAGAACTTTATACAAATGAGCGCCCTATGGTGAGGCTAGTACAGATAAGCAGTGTGCTATGCTCGAACTTCCCCTCTTCCGTTCGACATCAATGGAATAGAAAGAGGGTAGGACCTTAAGGCAACATATGCTTCTCGGTTACAGCTTATAAATGGACCACCTCTACTAAGAAACTGTCTACACCTTATGATCATAACTTAAGGGAGAAGGTCAAAGACAACTATCTCCCTAGCTCAAGCAAACCATCCCACTACATGATTGCTTCAAACACATTCTTGGAAGCTCTTAAGTATACCTCACTAAAGTTGTTTAGGTAATTGGTACGGGGAGGTAAGGACCCATGCACCCTTTATATATGATCCATGAGACGTCCCTAACAGTATACGTGTTGGTCATCGTGCAGCCCTAAAGTATTAGGAACTAAAGCAATGCCTATAGAATTAATGGTAGGCTATATAGGCATTAAATATCTTCTTAAAGGCACTCTGCATGAGGCGTTCCACTTGCTATAAGAACATGGTACCCGAAATGAATTTTACGAAATGGATAGTGTGTATTAGTAAGAGATTTGCTCTACTGAAATTCCCCTACTAAGGAAATTCTATGACGTCATCACAAGATACATTCTCGTATGCTCATCTCTACTTGACATAAGGCTTCACGAGAACCCTGAGAGCCATTATCTACTTAAAGAAAAAGGGACATCGCCCCTAGTAAGCATCACCACAAGATAAGAATACTTAGGTGAAATCAAGGATAAGTATGAGACAATAGCACATAGGAAAATGAGCGAGTCTCTAAGGAGCAATCAACTAGCACCTACTTGGGGATATAAAGTTCAATTAATCTCGTGATTAAATAAGACATGGGATCCAGCTAGACGAAAACCCTCTCTAATAGAAAAGACTCGGTCAAAAAATAGATGCAATTTGAGCGCAAAGACATAGTATGAAAGCGAGAAATTGCAATCAAGAAAAACATAAGCATAAGTTCAAAGAACATCAATAAAGCTTCATTCAGTCAAATGTTCAATAAATTACATAAGGAGAGGTCAACATCTCGATCACTTATTGAGATAAAAATATAGAAGTTTGCAAAACGAGTACACATCACCCAAGCTAACTATAGAAAATAAACAAAAAATCCAAAGACACTCCTAAGCATCCTCAACTTGCTGTTGCTGTTATTGTTGTTGCTCCTATTGCCATTCCATCTCCTACTTAACTTCATCGCCATCGCCTACGTACCTGAGGTCCGCATTAGAGCCACTGCTAAAAGTTCCTAATGAATCATTAGATGACTCACCACTTGACCCACTCCCAACAGTATCTTCAAGTTCATTCGGCCAATGTAGGAAGGATAAGTTCACATCTAGCATATTTTACTGAACTTGTTTCCTCACTTCTTCTACCATTACATAACTAGCCTTGGTGATGGCCTTCTTGATTAAGGTAAGGTCGCAATGAAGATATCACATTTGACCTTGGTGAATAACCCTACACCTCTTAAGAGCTCGGCCTCCTTCGCACTGAAGTTGACTAAAAGTTTCTTAAGTTCCTCATCCTTGGCTCTCAACTCAGTAGCTAGCTTACCTTCTATGACTTTGATGGACTCTTCAATCTTCCTTAACTCACTATTTAATCGATCCATCTAGTTAAGTAACTCCCTATGATGGTTTTCCTAGTTGCTGAGTGTAGCAGCTAAGTTACTATGCTCTTTCCTTCTCCTCCAGCACTTTCTAGAGCCTCTCCGCTTTAGCCCTCATCTCATCTCCTTCTAACAAAAGAATTGAGCAATTGTAGGTGAGAATGAAGTCTAATAAGTCATCTGGTTGTAAAGATAATTAGCAGTCAGTGATTGCATTGAAAGTAAGCAATTTAACATAAATATACGAGTAGCTTACCTCATTGTACCTCCTTAGTATTATCGCTAAGGCCTTTAATTTGTTATAACCCACAACAAGTTGCCTAAACTATGCTTGTAGTTACTTAAACCTATAAGGGGCCTGATCAGCAGGTTGCGTAGGAGTTGCCTACATACTTCAATGAACTAAATGTTTGATACTCTCATAGTCAATAATCTCAACAGCCATCGATGCAACAGTCTCAAGCATTTACTTTAAGCTTGCTTGATCAATATCCACTTGAGCACTTCCCACCACAGGACTTGACTCAACCATAGTAGCCCCATTTGGAACCTTCGAAACCACCCACTTACTAGATGCCCCCTAGTCACCACCATGGTACCCAAAGGCACTCCCATCGGTACATCACTTTCCTCTTACTAAACAACTTTTGGGAGGGTTTATTGCCTTCCCCCTTTCTTCTTAGACTTTTTTGAAGGACAATGTAAGGTTTCCTCTTCCCCTTCCCTCTTAGGCTGCCTTCTCTTCTCGAGCCGTACAATACTCTTAAGTAGCCTACCCTATACAACTAGTAGCTTCACCTTCAGCGTCTCAAACTCTAACTTAGTTGCTACAAAACAATAAGTGAACTACTTAGAAAAACAAACCAAAACAAAGACAAGAAACTTGTAATGCCGAAGATGAGTAGCCTAATGTCCCCCACTCTAACAATAAAGTGACGCGGTACGGCACGATAGACAACCAACCACCCCTCTTTGACCAAGCAAAACTAGTACCTATCTCCATTGCAAATAATAGTTCTTCACTCTTATACTTTTCACATATCAATAAGGGTTTGAGTTTCTTCCGACTTACCAAATTTAGGAGCTTGATGTCAGCTATCGAGTCCTCATCCCCTAAATCCTTCTATGTCGTACCCCTAATCAATCATTTCTTCTCCAATGGAAAATCGAAGGGCTCTAAGGCATGAATAAGGTAGAAGACTTCCTTCTATCCTTCCACCTTATTCGAATGCCTATCTATGATATACATCCTTATGCTTCAATGTAAACCTACCAATCGCCAACCTCCTTACAAAAAAAGAAAAAAAGCACCCGAAAAGTTGAATAGTTGGCCACTGTAACTGCTAAATACATAATGCCTTGAAAGTAAGCAACTGAATCCATGCATTCATATTCAAACTACCGGGCATAACCTTGAAATACTGGAAGAACTCAACCAAGAATTTAGAAAAAGGAAGTCATAGACTGAGCTCAAAAGACTTTGAATACATTACAAAAGATCGGGCATCCCTTATGTTGCCCTTCGTAATGCTCCTCCATTTACCACCTAGGCATTGCTTTTATTGCCTCAAGGACCAACCTTAGCTTCTTCTCACTCGCTACATATAGAGCATAAGCACAGGCATGCTCGTTTGCGCATGTCGTTTGCAATAACTCACCAACCTCGGCCTCCTTACCATCTGCTGGTTACGTGTCATGTCAACGCCTCCATGTACACTCCCTCCTCTCTTCCCAAGAGAGTATTATTACATCATCTTCTCTAATAGCTGCCATTGTTGTCACCGTTACTTCGAGGGGAGTAAGGCTACCACCCCCAATTTGAGACAAGCTCTCGCAGCCTCATCTACCTCTCTTGATATAGAAGGATGGGGTGAATCACCTTAACTATTGGTTTTGCTTTGACTAGCCATGGCAAGAAATTAGAAACGAACAAGAAAGAAGTGTTTCGCTTGACAAAATTTTGGTAATGTTCTCCTTAAGTGAGCAAGATAAGTGTAAAATGAATGCTTAGGCCATCCTTTGTATACATAGGCAAGAAGGCGAATAATTTCCCTACTTTTAGAGCACGAACCCAAGATAAGTTGTGCGTTAAACCCTAACCGTCTACGTACCCTACTCCTTTAGTCAAAGGCCTCGATTGAAGATTTATGACGTGGCTTGATAGCAAGTTACTTCATGTATGTTGCTATTCTTCATAAATCATCAATGCATGCTATATTTCCCTATGACAGCCATCATGACACATCAAGTAATGCAACAATCATGTTAGCGAAACAATGACCCAAAGTGCAAGAAAATTGGCTCGCCACAACCCAAGCAACAAAACTAATCTCTTGGTCAAGGGATAAGCCTTGGTTCGCTTACATCACTTAAATTACTCTCCTCGTGCCATGAGCACTGATGAGAGTGGGGGGAGAAGTGTTGATACTTGATTCTCACTTGAACTAAGACCCAACAAGTAAGGTTTATCACAATATGCAGCAAATGGGCACCCAAGCAAGTAGGAGTCCCACTATCTAACTCTCACCAATCGTCTAAGCTAAGCCTGAGGCTCAACTCCTTCCATCCTACATCGGCTAATCCCTCCATAAGTATCTTGGCCTGGCTTTTATCTTTAGCAACTATAACCCACTGTAACTCATTAATGAGTGTCTAACATTCGTAGTACGGTTGGTGCATCGAGTACCTTTGCCCTAGCTAGATCACTAAGCTACGGATTTGGTGAAGTAATCGGCCACAGCATGCTCCCCGTAATGAGGTTATATCACCCATTGTGAAATGTACTATTTGTTGGTGACTAGTACAAGTGAACCCTCGACCGCCACACGTCTAGGTAAATCACATAAAAGATGCAAGGCTCCAATAAGTAAGCAAATTGGGATCTAGCTCTTTCAAATCACTTTCTCTGTCTTTTATTCTCGCCCATTCAGACTTCTTCTTCTTCTCTCTCTCCCTAGAGAAGAGAAGTAAAAGAGAGAGACACACACATTGGTCATGCACAGTCCATTAGGTTTTCAGTGCTCACCTTTCCTTTTTTTTGGTCCTCCTTGCTATCTTGAGTATCAAAAAACTCTCGTGTCCTCTCCCATAGGTTTTTTTTTTTTTTTTTGTAGGTGTCGAGGAGTAACAGACAAAGCTTAGTCCAATCTGACCCTATATATCTTAGTTGGTCTCCACTTGATCAATAAATCTAAATATCTTTGTTCTCTTTAAATATTTAGCTACTAAATAGAGTTTAAGATGATTTAAATATTTTAAAACTCTTATAGATAGCAATATTCCTATCAATGCGAATCACTCTTTTAACTACATAGGGAATTGTGTTATGGCATAACTAGAGAGATTTTTTTATAACAAATAATACCTTCCAAATTGAATAAAAAATTAGGTTATAAACATACCTAAGAGCTCTAGTACATGTACACACTGTATTAACAAAAAGAGGTGAACATGGTGTACGTTCAAGACATCTAAGTAGTCTCTTTCTTTGAATAGGTACCAAAGGAAATTAAACCCTTATCGCTATGCCCGACCTCTTAAAAGTGATACCATAATCAACGGTCTATTAGCGATCACGATGATATATTTCCGTGCGTCATCTAGATCTATTTTTGTAACATGATAGGACTATATGGAAAAACTGCTTATGTAAGAGAAAATTTTCCTGAAAAATCCTAATCTCACAGGAGTTTCCAGTAAAGTTCCAAAGTCTTGTGGGGAGAACAAGAAGTCAAGCTAGCCCAAACAAATGTGGTTGTCCTTGTCACATGCTAAAGTCCACAGGACTTTCAGCTTATAGAACCGCGTGGGTCCAACCACACTTTAGCATAGATGACTCTCAGTCATCAGAAGCATCCAATTTCTTAGTGACTTTCTTATTCCCACAATTTAATGTATGACCAAGTCATCTCTCCTAAGGGCCCTTTCATTCAATTTAAAAAATTGCAAATACGTCCCCAAAGTTGTCAATTAGGTTCCCATAAATCCCCTAAATTCTCAAACATATACGTTCACTTCCTTGTAATTTACAAATATGTACATGCTCTCCAACCCATCATTAAAGCCCGAACGTCATTTTTATCAATTGTTTTAGAAGTTTTAACAACGTTTTGAGGGGTATTTGCAAATTTTTAAAAGTTTTGAGGCGACTATCAATAGTTAGTGGAATGAGAGTTTTAGGAATGTATTTTTGAAAGTTATCCCAAAATTTGATTATAAAGAAACATTAAATCGTTACCAACAAACTCCCCCTTATAAATATCATATCCTCTGAGATCACAAATACATGTCCCTAGGGAGAAAGCTTGTGCCCGACCACGTTAAAACACATAGAACCTGCAACTAAAAGTAGCTTGAGTGATACCCTAAAATGGATGAGACAAAACCAGAACTCGAGCTCCCCGGGTTCCGATTTCATCCAACTGAAGAAGAACTTCTCGATTTTTATCTTAAGAATATGATTTTTGGAAAAGGATTGCCTGTTGATATTATTAGACTTGTTAACATTTATCGTCATGATCCTTGGGAATTGCCTGGTAATTAATTACTACTTTCACATTGATGCATTTCAGAACTAAAGTTGTGTCTGCCAATACATGATGGTGCTAATGTACGGAGTTTTTATTTTTAATGTGCAGGACTGGCTAGGATTGGCGAAAGAGAGTGGTATTTTTTCGTTCCTAGAGACAGGAAACATGGGAGTGGGGGACGGCCTAACCGGACCACCGAGCACGGGTTTTGGAAAGCCACCGGTTCAGACCGGAAGATTGTGAGTTTATCCGACCCTAAGCGGGTGTTAGGATTGAGGAAAACTCTTGTTTTCTACAAGGGCAGAGCACCAAGAGGAAGCAAGACTGATTGGGTGATGAATGAATATCGCCTGCCTGATAATTCCCCACTGCCTAAGGTATCCATTTGCGATTGCTATTATAGCTTCCGACAGTCTTCGCCCGGAATTAGGATTGTTTTCTTATTGGGCTTTAGTTCTTTTGAAAATTTTCGTTCTTCTTTGGATTGAACTTGTAATAAAACGGGTTGTATACAAAAATAAATACATTCTTCATGAATTTTTTATATATAACAAAATGGAACACAAATGCAGTCCCATTATTCCAATGACTTCATAAAATAATAGAAGATGCACCCAAAAGTCGGACCTATGCCCTTCTCATTTTTTCCCTCCTAATAGATGCATGAAAGTTCACCAATTAATGCCTTTTGATTTCAATTAATGCAGGATATGGTGTTATGCAAGATCTATAGAAAGGCGACTTCCTTGAAAGTCCTAGAGCAAAGGGCAGCCATGGAAGAAGAAATGAAAGCCATGAATACTGCATCTCCTACATCTCCAATATCATCTCCAATAGGAACAAACTCATTTTTCAGTCAACAAGAGGACGTAGTAGCACCTCCGGTGTTGCCGTTGCATAATGTGCCTCTAAAGAAAGAAGAAGAAGAAGAAGACATTTTCATAAAATTTGATGGAAAAGACATTTTTAAAGAGGAATATAAGTTGACTTCCTCTCTAAAACTGCCATTAGGAAAGGAAATTAATTTGCCAGAACTTCAAGTGCCCAAGTTTATTGGTGATTGGACCCAAGATGCCTTCTGGACTCAATTCAATAGTCCTTGGTTCCAGAATTTAAATCTCGCAAACGCATTGAATTCTTGACGTGGAAACTAGGGAGAAAGAAGTTAATTTTACTACTATAGTGTAGATATACTTCGTATCCTAACCTTGTCAAAATTCCCTCCTTTTCCCTCGTATGGATGTCGCTAGATATTATATATATATCTCTATATTCATCTTACAAAACGTGTAATTGGCGTGAATGTGCACAAACTTAATGCCATAGAAGATAAAAGAAGCTAAAGCGATGCCAATTGCCGTTAAAATTTTGTACAAGGTCCTCCTTCTTCTACTTGTGAGCATGCTCTAAGTTTTTTAATCCTTATTCTATAATCAAGTTATTTGTTGTTACATTTAGACATTGGGTTAATACCGTAATTGATATTTCAACTTCACTAATTTTTTCAGTTTATTACCTAAATTTATAATGAGTCAATTTATATCTAATTAAATTTTCCTTTATTGCTTTTGGTGCTTGGTCTAACTCTACTTAGTACCGCTAGTTGATGTGGATAATCCAACCAATATATGGACAACATGTCTAAAAAACAATGAAACAAATACTTAATATGCCACTTTAGCTACCCAATAGACATCCAATTGGAAGAGGAATGAAGAGAAAAAAAAAACAAAAATAAAAAGAAAAAAGCAAGTAAGATTGAAAAGAAAGAAGAACCAACATGTTCCTAACCTAGAATGCACAAGAACAAGTAATGGAGAAACCCATCCATTAAACCCTAAGGCTTTGTCTTCTCCATCCTTCTTCTTTCATACATAATCCCCAATTTTCGTAGGTTAATTGCCATTCTTGAAAGAAAAAGCTCATACAATCATCTTCTTCAACCCTAAGAGACTCTTTCTTCTTAATCCAAAACCCAAAAGTTGCTTGGACCCATCAATGACGAAGGGGAAAGCAAAATTGGTCCTTAACTTGACCATAAGAGGAGAGTTTTTTAAAAAAGGAAAGGAAACCTCAAAAGGGTGAAGAAAATGCATTTGGATTCAAAGAGAAATGAGCTTAGCATGTTTTAAAGAAAAGGGTATTGTGGGTTTCTTTTGTTTTCATTGTTATATATGGTAATGATTTTGGTGAAGACAGTGGTGTTGATAACAACAATGACAAAGAAGATGAAAGTGGTGGTTTTAGGAGAGAATTTTTGTTTTAGGGGTAGGGCGTGGGGCTTGTGGTGGTATGTAAGGTGGGGAAAGGAGGAGAATGGGAAGCGAAGCGAAACTATGATTGACCCATTAATTGCTGATGTTGTTTGTTCTATGAAAATGTGTTTTCTTTTTGGAGGTTCTTATGAAAACAAGTTAAGCACAACGAACATAAGGTAATCAATTGATGAAAATTAGGGTTTACATATCAAGAGAGTAGGATGGAGAAGACAATGCTTTAGGGTTTAATGGATGAGTTTCTCTATTGCTTATTCTTATGCATTTTAGGTTAAGAACATATTGGTTCTTCCTTCTTTTTAATCTTACTCACTTTTTGTTTTTTTGTTTTTCATTCCTATTCCAATTGGACATCTGCGTGGCAGTTGAAGTGACATATAAAGTGATTGTTTCATTATTTTTAATACATATCATCACATATTGGCTGGATTGTTCATATCAACTAACAGGGTTAAGCAAAGTTAGGTTAGGTACCAAAACCGACGAAGAAAAGTTTAATTAGGAATTATATTGAATAATTATAAGGTTAAGTAGTAAATTGAAAAAATTGAAAAAGTTAGGATACTAATTACCACATTAACCCTTGGATATTCTATGGTAATTTCATAAGTTGTCTTTATAATCAAATGGGTCAAAAGCCTTATTTTAGCGGATTTTTCACAAAATATAGAAAGGAGCTACTGCACTAAAGCTAAAACTGAAATGCAACCCATACATGCAATCATAGGCTAAACATGTCACAAAGCGACTCGCTATATCTTGTTTTAAATGACTTTTGGTTGGCCTAATGAGAGTAATTTGGACACAAATATCTCTAGTACTTTGTTGTAATACAAAAAATAAATAAATAAATAAATATTTTATACTTAACATTTTTTTTTTCATTTGATTGCTAAACTTTTTTTCTTCTATTTGATTTTTTAACATTTTCAATAGTCATAAAAATAGAATTTACATCAACTTTCTAAATTTTCTCCTCGTCCTCAATATGCATTAGATTTGATTAGCCTTAGAGTGGCTAGCTAAGATATCTAAGATTTGCATTTTTTTTTCATCCCTTCTTCATTATGCATTTTTTTAATTTAATTATTTTAATTATATTATGTACTTAAATAAATTCAACGTTACTTTTTTATTATGTTATGTAATACATATATTGAGTATTATTATTTTATTAACCTATTGGGGATAGTCAAAAACTAACATGTGCAAAGGATGAATGGAGAACTTGACGATTAGGATGGAAGTGCTATTTTTGTAAATATTGAAAAAAGTGAAGAATTAAAATGGAAAGAAATAAAAAGTGAAGATGTTAGAAAAGATAAAAGTACAACTTGGCACATGCTCAATGATTTTTTAAATGAGTTGAGTTTGAGTCTTGAAAAATTTAACTCAACTTTTGTAGCTTTAGATTGTGTAAGAAAATTTCCTTTCTAATTTCTTAATAAAGGAGAAAGAGAGTTGTATGGATGGCATGTAGCAATATATTTGAATATAAAAGAGTCAAACCACCTTATAAGCCATTTAATTTTGATTTAATATTTACTTGAATTTAATTCTATCACATTTGGATTTTGCTAGTGCTCAAGCTACTTAGTTAATATGTCTAGTCAAGCAATAGTTTCTTGATACATGCCTTCACAAGCTTGTGTTGAATCTAGCCTACTCTGTTTGGAAACTTTTAAGGAAAATGGAAAATGAAGGAAATCTAAAAAAAAAAAAATGGAAATGAAGAGGAAAGGAAGAGAAAGGAAAACAACGAAAATATAATTTTTTTTTCTTGTTAAAATATGAAGAGTGGAAATGATAAAAAAAAATGGGTGAAAATCTTTTCTTTTCACTCCTTTAGTTACCACAAGGAAATAAAAGGAGAGAGAGAAAAAAAAAATGCAAAATAATAACCACACTGCATTATCCTCCACATGTCTCCTTCTCTTTCCTTATTTCTCTCTCTGTGAGATTATTTCTGTCTTTTCCTTAGCTTTCCACTTGTTTTCTTTAATTTCTCACGAAGAGGAAAAAATGGGGCTTGAGGATAGGGACAATTTCATCCATCTCCAACTCATGTTATTTCCATCCCAAACATACAAGTAATTTCCTTCGCATTTCACTAATTTCCTTAGTTTTATCCTTAATTTAGATTTCTACACAATACACATCCACACACCGTGCTAAGTTGATACTATATATAAAAAATATTTTGATTAGAAGAGAAATATATTTCTTTTTCAACAAAAAAAAAAAGAAGCTAAAATGCTTAATTGAGTCAAATTAAGTTTTTAAGTCACCTCATGAGTTAGTCATCAGGTAAAATTCTAAGTTTGGTGGGGCTGAAACTTTGAAATTTCGAGCGGAGGAGTTCAAGCTTATTACTAATTACCATGACATCTGGATTTAACTTAGTTGAACCTCCAAAATTGATAAATCTTCTATTGATTTTCCAATACGAAGAAAAATGAATCCTACACGATGTAACGGAGATCTCTATATCCTATGTGTATACAGAGTAAACTTGAAAATAGTTAAAATGGATATAAATCCCTTTCTCCATAAGATGTATTGGATAAAACATATTTATGATAACTAGATAAAATATAAAACATTCACTAAACGTAAATCTGATAAGAAAACAAAAGTCTTATTGATATTAACCCACGTACATATATAGTGTCATCAGTTGTGATAGCACATGGAAGTTTTTCCTGGTCAAGTTACATGTCTTATTCTACATGGAGTCCACTAAGACACCAGAACTGAAAGGCCTCTGATTATAGCAATCAAGGTTGTTCCCATACCCAACCTTAAGTAGATCACAATATCTCTTGTAGAAACCGATCCTGTCCTCAACTTTAGGATTCTTTCCTTTCCCACATTCAAGACCACCATTGATGATGTTTGTGATGACACCGTAACCTGGGACTCTGCCTGCAGATCTGTCCGCACCAGATGGGTTCCATCTTCCTGTGATGACATTGTGGCAAGATGGCTTTGGTGATTGTGCTGTCATCCAGAACCACAGTGCTGTTTTGAAGGAAATAACTGGATTTGTCGCAACAAGGTCTGGATTCTTTAGGAGATCCGTTCCTATGGCTTTTCCACATCTCCCATAGTTGTAGTTCCTGTACAATAGAAATTGCATGTACTTGGGCTATTTTAATTTTGGGTGAAATAAAGATCAAAGAAAAACTTCCTACATAAATATATGGGATTATTGCAAAAACGCTCGAAAAAACTATTGGTGATGTAGGGATAAATCTTAGATTATATTCTTCCAAAAATTCCTATTAACAATTTGTTGGTTTGTGATTTACCATGAAATTTGGATAGGTCCCCTGCCATAGTACTTCTTTCCTGGAGCACACGGATAGGTGGGATTTGGAGAACAATAAGATCCTCCATTTTGCTCTCTTAGAAAGCAATATCCCCATGAATATGGTCCATCAGGTGCACTTGGCCACCCTCCTACACAAAGAAGGAACAATTACAATAGGTAAATTAAATTAATTGGACTGCTCACACATAAAATCATTATATAACACTGGTAATTTCTTTTTTTTTTTTTTCAAAAATATGTCCACTAAAATTAAGAAAATTATCTTGAGAAAAGATATAATTTTATGGTTCCATCGCTCTTACGTGCATATAACAATTAACGTACTGTCTACAATTTTCTTTATTTTTATGGCTTTAGAGGTCGTTAGTTCCATTTATCTGTACATATTCTTAAAACAATAGATTTAAAACCACATAAGATTTAATAAGTTAAAACTTTTTTCAATCTATGAATTAAATCTAAGATGGTCCCGAAACCTGGACATCACTGGTTTAAATCTTTGTGCCGTCAATTCATCCTCGTTTACACAATTGATCCACTCGTAGTTCAAATTTCTAAAAGGAAAGACAATTAGTGAACAATAAAAATATAAAAGCAGAGGCTCTGAAGCGCAATAGTTGAAGCACAGGGATTACTAATCCTCAACTTTTTGAGGAATCTTTCGTACCTAAAATTCCATCCCCGTAACTAACCTGTGGTCTCATGAGAAGTTTGTGCTAGAAAAGCAGCGATTTCTTTTTTCCTTGTGGCGGTGTCACCAGTTTTACCAAATTCTGGAAACGCCTTTGCAGCTGCAATGAAAGCATCATAGGTGTAAAACCCCTTGGCCGGGCAACCGGCATCGTTTCGGTGTTTGAGCAGCTGATTAAAGGTGGCTCTCGAGATAAGGCTACTCAGGTCCCCGCTGCCTCCACCACCGCTACCCGTGCATTGACTCTGGCAGCCATCATCGCAGTATTCAGTCGTGGTGCCACACCACCCGTATTTGCTGCAGCATTGGCCACCGGGGCACAAGGCACCACCAGCTTGCCTTCCACATTGCTCGGCAAAGGTACCAGGTGGTACTGCCAGCAATGTCACTAGACATAATAGTGCCAAGGTGTTTATGGTAATCATTTTTGTTGTCTGTTGTAAATTACTTAGATTCTGATGTTTTCAAATTAGTCGCATCATTGCTATATATAAGGAGAAAAAGATTTTAAATGTAAAAAAGAAAAAAAAAAAAGAAGAAAAGTATATGTTGAATTTACAAGGTCATTTTCATATTTGATATTTGAGCTTTACTCGTCTTCACAATTAGTTATATTTAAAATTTTAAGTATTAATTTCTCTACCTAAGTTATTTCAGTATTTAGATTAGTTAGCTAATTACAAAAATTATCAAAGTCCAAGTAGTTACTTATAAAAATAGACAAAGTTAAGGTATTTAATTGTGAAAATGGTAAAATTCATACACGAAATGAATATTTTTAATTTTTAGATAACTAATCATATAATTACACAAAAATAGGATAACATACGTGACATTTACCCAAGAAGTTACCCCCCAAAATTACAATCTATAGAATATGTGTTTATTTTCTTGTATTAAGTAATGCAAATTGAGGATAAATTTTCTTTATGACAAATTACACACACTAAAAATATTCTTACATTCTTGCTATGGTTGCATTGATTCTGTCATAAATACATCTTAAATTTTACTGGTAAAAATACAAATAACCTCTGTGAATGTCAGGTATTGTAATATTTATATTTGAATGCATGACTAAATATACATCCTCCTCTATTTATATATCCTACGACGTTTGTTCTCAGTTCGCTTAAAACACACATACTTTATGTGCACTTAAAAGTAAACATACACATTCTATATTGCAATTACCTCTAAAAGTTACTTTTTATCCTGAAAAATAATAATATAATAATGGTACCTTAACGGAAAAAAGTAAGAATAGGATTGAAATTATTCAGAAATGAAATATAAAAGCAATAGCAATTCATTGCCGTTATTTTAAGACCTCAAAATGGATACAAAAATATACTATAAAAGATTAAAAAATAAATTATACCATTGATTTTATAAAAGAATTGCAATCCTTTATTTTTTTCATAAGGACAACTTTTTATACTAATCATTTTACTAATTTAATTTTAGAAAATAGACAGTGGAGGGATAATCATTCTTCTCACTCTTATTAAATCAACTAAATATACTATAAGTGTTTCGGATATTCACATTTCATCTTTTATCATATTTATGTTTTCATAAAAATTTTATTTATACGTGACTTTCCTTTTTTTTTTTTTTTCTCTTTCTAGCTTTAGTTAGCGTGTCGAGTACAAGTTAATGAGAAGTTTCCATGTTCGTTCTAAGTTTGGTAAACGATTGATCCGAAGTCTATATTCAATTGTTATCTAAAAATTATTAATACAACGTTGAGCCGATAACTTTTCTCAGATTCCAATTTCATGCATCCCAGAGAGCCCAGTCAACCCTGCTTACAAGAAAAAGAGCACGGGGGCGGCAAGTAAGCGAAAATTTTTGGCGTCTTCCTCATAAGTGCGCCATGTATATCGTCCCCAAAAGTGATTAAACTAAGATATTGTTTCCGACTCCAAGCCCGACTATCAAGTTTCCCAAGTTAAAGACTCAAAAAATAAATAAATAAAAAGTTCCCGAATTTACTTCGATATTTATTTGAATTTAGTTCGTTGGCTGACTATTTTAGAAATCTTACTGAACTTAAATTAATTGAATTTAAATATTAATATAGTTGAATCAAGTTTAGATGTAAATAATTAGAAAATAATTTTCTTTTTTAATAATCGAAAAGCTTATCAAGATTACTTCAAATTAGATCAGCTAAGTCCTAAAATATTAATTTTAGTTTAATTTATGTTAAAACTTAAGTTTTGAACTCTATAAGCTTAAACTAAACCTATAACTTCAAGTTTGACTAGTCTTGTGTCTTAATGAGCTTGATTAAGCTCATGCTCTCATTAATGGAATTTCTAACTCAATCCAATATGCTATGAGTAACTTTGGCTAGATTCAACAATAATTCAATTGAGTTAGAACTTAAGGTCAACTAACATAAGTAATTTATGGAAAAACTTAACTTATTTATATTTATACGCTTTGCTTCTCTCATAATATAAAAAGAGTTGTTGCATTGTAATAAAACTTCTTGACACAAATGGGAAATATTATAATAATGTTACTTATGCCTGAAGACCAAGTAATACCTTAGCATCTTAGCTTCCACGTGCCCAAGCAATGTTTTGATATCTTGACTCTTATGCCTTAAGCCTAGCCAACACCTTAGCATCTTGGCTCTCATGCTTGAAGCTAGAGCAATGTCTAGTATCTTGGCTTCCACACCTCTAGTCTAGGTGGTGCCTTAACATATCAACTCTCATGCCTTAACCTCAAGCAATACCCTTGCATCTCAGCTTTTACACCTTAAGCCTAAGCATCGCCTTAGTGTCTCAGCTCTTATGCTTGAAGCCTAAGCAATACCCTAACATCTTAGCTTTTACACATTAAGCCTAAACAATGCCTTGGCTTCTCGACTCTCATGCCTTAAGCTTAGGCAATGCCTTAATATCTTAGTTCTAATGCCTTAATCCTAGGCAATGCTTAAAGCCCAAGCAATACCATAGTATCTTAGCTTTTACGCCTAAAGCTTAGACAATGTCTTAACATCTCAGCTTCCAAGTTTTAAACCCAAGTAATGCCCTAACATGTTAACTTTCATGCTTCAAGCCGAGGCGATGCCCTAGCATCTCAACTTGCATGCCTTAAGCCTAAGCAGCATCTTAGCATCTTTGCTTCCATGTGTTAAGCCTAGTCAATACCCAAGCATCCCAGATACCTATGGGAATCGTTCTTGAATCAAAATAGTGATGTAATGATGGATCTTAGTTTACCACACTTCCATCTTACTCATGCAAGAACCATAGTCCAATGGAAGTAGTGTTGGCATAAAGGAACCTAGTAATCTTCATGAGAAACTACGCACTGTAGTTTCATGTAAGACAAGCCATTTAAGGTCTCATCCAAGATGTACCTTCCTCATGAAGGCAAACTAAGTATAGAAGGAAGGCAAACACATATCCTCTAATGGCGATCCTACAATCTTACCAAAGCTCATTACGGGAGAGGCTCACTATATGTAAGGCATGTTAGGGCCTATTGTGCTTAAGTCCTGTTGCACTACCTGTTAAGGCTTGTTGCATTTAAGACTTAATGCATCCAAGGCTTACAAAGACCTCTCGCTCATAAGGCTCATTTTGCACAAGTCATGCTGTTCTCGAGGCTCTTTATGTTCCAAGCCTACTTACTCAGTCTATAGCGCTTAAGGCCTACCATGTCTTCTTTGATGGTGATCCTAAAGTCTCCTTAAAGTCTTATTATAGGAGCTACATATGAACTCCACCTCACTTTAAGCTTGCTGAGGCTTGATGGTAATCCTAAAGTCTTATTATTAAGCATTCAGAGCTTGTTGTACAAGATGCTCACCGCACTTAAGGCTTACTAAGGCCTATTACGCTTGAGGCCTTCTTGTTTAAGGCTTCTCCATGTAAAGTTCACAATGCTTAAGGCTTACTCACTTAATGTAAACCCCACAAATTTCTAGATGAGAAGTCAGAAGTTACTAAAATTTCCAAAAAGATACCTTTAGTGTTGCCAAAGTGACTAACCATGAACTTAAAAGACTACTCTAAAAAACACAAACTCAAACTCCTAAAACCCTAAATGGCAATCTAAGCCTTGGTAAACCCCTACGCTTAAAAGCCCTAAAATCATATAAATAAATGCTAATAATTAATGTTAACTCATGGTTAATCTAATCTAATGGAGCTAATCCCAAACCCCAATGGGAAAGGGACTGATAGTCAAAGCCCATGAAAGCTCTCTAAAACTAATAAAGGGTAAGTCAAACCAAAAATGAATATTAGCATAGATAACCCTAACAATGAATTCAAAACCTTAAAACGAATACTGTAACCCCTAAATAAACATTCAAACACTAAAATCCTTATTGGAACCCTAATACGTGTGAACCTTTAAAATGATTATAAAACCCTAATCTAAAGTTGAAAACCCTAATCCAACTATTGTATTCTAATTAAATAGTAAAACTATTCATTAATCGAAGATTAATCGCTTAATTGCCCTAAAACCTTAATCTAACTTCTAAAGCGTGCCTAAATACTAATAATTGTCTCAATTCCTTAAACTAATTAAACAAGATGATCCAATGGGCTTAACCAACTTAATTTGGCACATTAAGCCCCAAACTATATCTAATTAATGTCAAGTGTACGAGTAATTAAGATTAAGAACTTAATTATACCTTAATCTACCAATCGTATTTTACATCATAATTAACTATAAGTTAAAAATGATTAATCATATGAAACCAAAGTAATTATATAAAAATATCTCTTTAAGAATACCAATGTTATACTTGCGGAAGCAATATGAACCCTACAAACTTTTGAATTCAAACTCAAAGTCAGATATAAGAGTTAATAAATAATCCTTAGAACTGCTCAATATATAATAATAAAATCCATAAATCAAACAATTCAACACTAAATAAGAAGTCACAAACCCTAAGTAATAAGTCGAAAAGCGCTAAAGAGAGTAAAACCCTAAAACCTTAATTATATACATAAAACCCCAATGGGAAACCTTAAAATAACAAGAAAATATCAATATACTAAATAAAACAATAATTGAAAGTCCAAAACCATAATTCAACGAATATACTCTTAAACTATTCGCTGATCACAAATAATTTCTCCAATTACTCGGAAACCCTAAATTGAGAGTCTTGTATGCGGTTCAAAAACCCTAAACAATCTCGAATAGTAAAGGAATTTAACAAGTGAAGTAATATAGGTCAATAAACTTAATTAAAGTGATAAAGATGTAAGACTCTAGTTATACTCTAATTAGGCCTAAATTGCTTAATTAAGTATAATCGCGATTAATTAGATTAATTACCCTTTTATCCATTTACCAATTCTCATTACATCTTAATTAGTAACAAGTCAAACTTAATTAAGAACAAGGACAAAGGATTAATTAAGAATTGAAAAACACTTGTCTTTTAGAAGATAAAATCCTTTATCTTTTGGGAAAAAGCAAATAAGGTACAATAGCACTAAGAGGGGACCCTGTACCCTTATCCCAAAATAGCCACCTCTTGCTCTCCTTAATTTACCTTTAATATCAATGATTTTACCCCTCCAAAATCTTCATTTGACACCATTCTTCACACATAGAAAACCTTAGGAAACACTCTCAAGAAACCTAAACAAAAACGAAAGAAAAAAGGAAAGAAAATAAAAAGAGCTATTAAACCCCCCTCATACACCGTAGCACCTTTTGTCCGTACTACCACCATACTCAATCAAATGACAAGCCACCACCACTAAAAGATCACATACACACCCTAGTATGTTGTTGATAAATATTTTCCCTCAAAGGAGTAAGTCTTAACTTTGTTTTCGAGTACAAAACTTGGAAATCGTATAGGTCAACCTAAGGTAAAACTTACCTAACTTGACTTTCTTGTTCACAAAAGTTATACCTATGATATCTTGAGAGTTTGAGATAAGATATACTATATAAATATGTTATAATCATGTACATACCATTTTAGAGCCTTATAATTACACATTCATTCATATATTTAGCTACTTTTCCATTTGTATTTTAGAGGTGTAAGAGATAGTTTTATGTAGACAACTTGAAAAGATGTTGATTAAACTCTATGAACCCTTAAGTACAATCTATGCCACCCCTTCCTGGATATGTACCCAACTTGTTTTCATCATATTAGGTAATGTTATTAGCTTAAAACAAGGAAATACACTAGAATAAGTATTGGATGGAAGAAGTTAAAGAAAAGCCTAGAAGAACCTTACTTGGCCACTACTTTCATGAAAGTTTTAAATTTGTAAATTTTGATTTATTACCTTAATAACATGATTATTTAGTGTTAAATATGATTTAGGATATAATTAACCAAGTTAAGTAAGGTAATGATGAGTTAATAGCCTAAACTAATTAAATTGATAATTGAGGCCTTAGGAATCGTGTTAGAAACCTCACTAATGAAATGAACCAGATCTAAAACACTTAATAAGATGGGTTATTTAGTGGACCCATTAAGATATTTAGCCCATTGGAATAAATTAGAATCAAGTTTAGAGTTCTAGAATACAAATTAGACCTAAACTAGCTTAGTTAATTATTAAAGCCTTATAAATATAATGAGAAGCCTAATAAATGAAAAGAATAAGGTTCGAATCTTAATAGAAAATAGACTTATCTTAAGACCTTTAATGGGTTAAAGCCCAAAATTATAAGTGAAGTTGGGCTTAAAGCCCTAAAATGGAAGATAATCCTAAAAGCCCTTAAAAGAACCTAAAATAAAGCCCAATAACTTAGTAACCAGATTTGAACCCTAAATTGAAAGCCTCATAAAATAAAATATAGAAAGTTTATTAAGTTTAAAAGCACATTAAAGCCATCCCCTATAAGCCCTTTCCTTAGTAAGAAAGGGCCTTAAACTACTAAAAGTGGTTCATTTAGGCTCACAAGAGCAACACCAAGGGCTAAGGTGAAAATTTAAAGTATTGGATAGAAAAGTCCACTTAAAAATGCTTAAAAAGAAGTCTAAAATATTAAGTGAAAGGTCCAAGATCAAAATCTGAAGTCTAAAGCCTAAAACTAGGCCTAAACCCTAAAGTGACTAAACTCACTCCTTGGGCACACAAACTTGTAAGGCCCAAACCAAAACTTTATTGATCCAAAAGCCTAAAAATAACCTCACCAACTGAATGAATACTTGAAAATGATGAAAATTAACTATAAGAACGCAAAATTTCAACTTAAAATGAGAAAGTTATGACTAAGATACAAAATAAGCAAAAATATGAAAATTATAGCGAGGCTAGTGAATAGATTACGTTTAAAATAAGTCTTATTTATTTTAGTTACATTACTCAGGCAATTTGAGATACCAAGTTTGAAACTACCAAAGACTATTGGGAATACTTGACTTTAAGGCTAAATGAGTGTATTACCCCCTATTTTACTCTATTTTGTGCTTATAGTTAATGTACTATCTAATTATATGTGATAATTGAACTTGATGCATGTTAGGGCATATGGGAACTTATGTGTACTTGTTTTGGTTGACCTATGCTTGGAAAATATCTTAAGATATTTTAAACACCCTTGTTTACTACATTAGAACATAAGGCATTGAAGTGTCTAGAATATACTTGCTTAACTACCTCATGAATATGGAATTAATGAATATTCAGCCTTTAATTAAACTGGACATGAATTATATCTTGTAGCATGAGTTGAAAGGCATTAGGGCCATGCAATAGAGTAGGAGATCATTCATAGATGGATCCATATTGATATTATGTATTGTGATTGTTTATCACATAACATATTTCATGCAACATGTTCTTACCTTGACTTTTAAGAACTAGTCGGATCCGAAAAGTGCCACCTTTTGCTTAAAGCTAGGTTATGTCTACTGTTGAGGGTGGTTATATTATTAAGAGATTTCATATTGGACGTGGATACTTGGGTCCTAACATATCTAAATACTTCCTAACCCGGGCAATGGTGGGTGTTAAAACCGTACTGTATACAATTACTGACTGACTCTATATATTGTTTGCTATACATATGCTTGTACATACATTCATATGTTTGATAAATAATTTGCTTGTTATTATCTGATGATAAGATAAGAAGGTTACTTACTAAACTGGATGTAGCTTATCCCCAATAATTTCTTTTGTAGGTCTTA
The DNA here is from genome assembly GCA_024138005.1 of Lumnitzera racemosa. NCBI lineage: Eukaryota > Viridiplantae > Streptophyta > Magnoliopsida > Myrtales > Combretaceae > Lumnitzera > Lumnitzera racemosa. Next base: position 31,601,502 of record JAMXBC010000011.1, read on the forward strand.
TAAAGTTAGGACTAGGCTAGGATTCGAGTGCAAAGTGCTTCATTGAGCTAAGAAAGTAAAATTATAAGTTTAGAAAAGCAAGTAAGATAATTGAATTGAAGATTTAAACGTATCTAATGGCTTCATGATTGCCGTAATTTAGATACCTTTTCTTATTATTTGGTAGGTGATTTCGACTCTCTACAGTTCTAGTAACTGTAGATTGTTGAATCACTTGTAGACATATATATATATATATATATTAAGCAAATGTGTGTAAATTAAATAAGCACCCTTAGAAACTTATTAATTAGAACCTTACAACCTCTAACTTATAAGATAGTATTTATATCATGAGTGCATACAAGATATGAAAATCTTAAACAAAACCACTAGGCCCTCTTTTAAGGCATTATACTTAAGGCCTACTACGCTTGAAGCTTACTAGGACATACCATGCTTGAAGCTTACTTGCTATAAGTCAGTTCCCTGCTAAGGAACTACTTAGCCAACTTTAACTCTTGAAGTCGATATTGATATTCATCAAAGACATTATTAATTATGTTGCTACACTTATAAGAAAAAGGGAAAAAGTTAGCAAGACAAGACATACATAGTATTTGAAGAAGAAGAATAGGAAGCCCTATCTATGGCCAAGTCAAGGAATGCTATCAAGTGAAATTCAAAAAAAAGTTTATTCTTAATGATATCTTCTCAACACCAATCATGTAGTTCCATGTGAAGAAAATTAGCACCAGGATGATCGTAGTTTAAAAAAAGAAAAAAGAAACCATCATAATTGATCTAAGCAAGTTAAAAAAGAAGAAGAGAATGAATTAATATGAATAGCTAGCAAGAAGGTAAAAAAAGCACTTGTTAAAATGGCATTGAGTAAATAAGTAAGGCATATGGAATTTTATGACAAAGCTTTCTTTTTGGACATGTGCCATGAAGATATTATGATACCTCTTTTCTTAGAAGTCTTATTTCATATAGAGTAATTACAATTGGTTAAGTTTGATAATAAAAATCTATGTGATACTTTATCTATGAAATATCAAACATGTATAAAAAACGAAGAAAGAAACATGAAGCAAACTTACACAACACAAGTGGATAACATATGGAATTTTATGTCTACTTTTATTCTCTTGAACCATCTCAACATGCTATGTTTGGAAGCTACATGAGAAAAGACTAAAGGGGCTCACAAATTCACTCAGTATTCTTATACAAGAAAGCCTTGGATGTAAAGAAGTGCTAAAGTGAGAAAAATAATAGTATAAACCAAGAAACAGTACATGAAAGGAGAGAAGTTTCTAAATTCTCAATATTAATGGAAGGGGGACATCAAGGGATATCTACTTGAAATTTACAAGCCTAGTTTATGTCACGCCCCGAAACGGTAGAGTCGTAACAGCCCCGCCATGTAAACAATCCTAAGATAGAAGTTGGCTTTACAACCACTATCTTAGACCTAATCTACACAAGGCGTCCACGACTAATCCACTTTGAAGTAAACAGTTTGTAATTTAAATAAATAATTTACCTAAGAAGGTGAGGAAACTTATATATATTCACTATAATTCAGTTATTACATTATTCAGAAATGAAAAGTAATAACATATGTGTTGATTCTTCAATGTTTTTCCTCACTCCCCAGGATCCAGCAGTTGCTAGCTTTAGAGTAGTTGTTTACCGCTTCTTAGCCAGCACCTGCATGACGTCTATAAGGATGTGAGCAACCACAGCTCAGTAAGTTAGGATAAAGGACTTAAAACTATACCACAAACACAACAAGGTTTTCAATCAACTTATTATGTGCAATGCATATGCAAGCAAATGCCATCGCACGATGTTGTCCGGCCCATCGTGAGATTAGAGAAATTGCGCCGGCTCTAATCTGGGTTGAGGAGTTGACATTAATGCAACATCTCACGACCAAACCCAAGCTTATGCAATGGAGACCTCGCTCCTCCTACGACTACCTTTGAACCACTGACTTCACCCTTGCCGCGACCTCCTCTCCTGTCACTTAGTTCGGCTAAGGATAAAGAAGGGACCAATTACAATCCTGCGCTATCCCTTTCGAAGGGGTCGGTATTTGGCAGGAGAGTCTAAGTTCCCCTAATGGGTTACTATGCATGTCCGATTATGATTACTGGTCATATATTTGATTAAGTCTAGTTTAGGGTAATCAATCATTTCATACAAATCATACAATATATGCCAGAGCAACAAATAGAATCATAGTATCACCCATAATCAAGCCTATGTACACATTCAACTATCTAGTAAGCACAAACAAGCATAATCTTAAGCCTCCAAAATATAGCATCGTATTAATCCTAACTTACCTCGACTCTTCACTCACTCACTCGAGGTCTGACTTGCTCAGGCCATCGTCGATCATCCCTATAACACAAACGTAGTTTCAGTTTTTCATATAACTATTATAGGTTCATTTTATTCTATAACGCTTATTGTTATGTTTTACTTAGGGTTTAATATACCTAATTATCTAAGTCTTAAGTCTTTTACAATTATTCTAGGTTTAGGTAGGTTCGGGTTCGGTTTCCACATCAATTTTTTTAAATTAGGTTCTAGTTCGAATTCTAAGTCCTAAATATGTTTGAATCCTAATGTGAAATTAATTACATTAAGCTCGAGTATTCAAATATCCTATTTGGTTTTAATTTAATATTCTAAGCTATTCGGTACATGCTAGTCCTAATTAGGGTATCGAATTTATTCCTGATGTGAGAAAATCTTATTGTTTTTATATAATTACCTAAAATTCAATCTTAATTCAAATTTAATATTATTCTGATTTTTACTCTAATATTATCTAAATAACCCTAATTTTTTAAATTTATTAATTTACAATTTCACATATTACTAATTTCTTATATTATTTACCTAATTTCCTAAATTAACCATCCTTAATACTCCAAAGGTTAGGATTAGGGTTCTACATCAGAGATTAACATCCCTAAACATCTAATTACTATCTAAATCAATAATTAATATTTTAATCACCTAATTAATCCCAAATTACGCAATTTTTCCATTATTTTTAGAGCTAAAAATTAGCTTAAAAATTTCAAAAATTAATTTTAAAAAAATGGCTTCATAGCACTGTTCTATATCATATGAGCATCCTATAGAAAAAAATTGAGCTCCAAACTACACTCCTAATCCTATTTATTTTCCATTCTAATCATGTCCGGTTTTGTACAATTTCTCAAGGACCCTATATTTTCAGACGTGATTAAACTAAATCACTATTTTTCCCTAAATCTACATACAATAAAACCTAAGAATAACAAGTTTTATAATTTTCTAAAACAATTTACTATTTTTACAAAATTACACAAGAATTGAGCTAGAAATCGAACTCACCAGTCTGGGTAGCTCCGGCCACCGCCGGCCGCCATGGCCTTGTCGGCCGGCCTGGGCGCTACCACTACTGTGTGGTAGTGGTGGCCGTCCACTCCCAGTTGCCTGTCGGGTCTAAGTTCTCCTGTGTGGCATTTGGTTTTTCTCTCAATTTTCACCTCTCCCTAATTTTCTTTGATTTCTAACTGTCCAAATGAGCTTCTAAATTTTTCTTGCTATTTATAAAGCTTTAGTGTAATTATTGTACATTAATTAGACATGACTTTGCCTAATTTCCTTAATTTTTGGCTTTTGTGTTGTCTAATTTTAATTGGTTAATTTTTATTTTGTGGATTCTGACCTGCCATGACCTGATTTGGATTATTCTTGATTTTTCCTGATTTTTCTTGATTTTTTCGTAATTAATTATGAATTTTCTTTAAGTATTTAGTATTAATTTAGCACATTTCGCGTATTTATAGTAATTACGCGTATTTATGCCCACATGTAAATTCATATATAGTATAAATAAATATTCCTAAATATTATTTAGGTTATTTTATAATTTTTAGTATACATATAATTTATCTCTAGCGATTTGTTAAGTATCGGAATGCATTTTATGCATTTTCGATAAATAACGAGGTATATACTTAAAATTTGAAAATTTTGTAGTCTCCTATTTTATTACTTATTTTCTTAAATTCAAAATTACGGGATCAATTTACTAATATTTCGAGCTTTACTTTATAATTTAGGCTTAATCGAGTCTTTTAACCGATCGAAACCTCGGATTGCTAGTTTTGGGACTTACAGTTTACATGAAAAAAAAAAAGCATGGGAACCATGATGGGGAATTAAAAAAAAAAGTATCATAGAGAATCATGATGTTGGATTCATCGGGAAAATTATCAAGAACTCATAAACAGGAAAAAGAGCGAGGTTCTTATTACCATGTGGCTTGGGAAAGATGTGACTTGATTAGTGTTGAAGTTGCTCAATGCTTTTTCCAAAGAAGCATCACAACTCAAGCATTAATTTTCTCAAGCTCGTGAGTCGAAGGTTGGAGTTCAAACGATGTGAGTTTGGAATATAAAAGAAGAAAAAAAATGTATTGGCTATTATATATAAATAGTAGCTATAAGGATGCAACAAAAAAATATGATGGTGATTTAATCTTCGAAGTTAGTATATTTGGAAAATATGTTTATATTTAGAATGAGATATGACATGTACCAAAATATTTTGTGAAGGTATTATGAATGAAACTTTAGTAAGAGGATATTCATAAATGAGTTTAGAAAATTTGAAAAAGAATGGGAGTTATTATTTTCATCCCGATTAGTGAAGGGGATAGCAAATTAAGGAATCATGAATGGCCTCATTCTACGCTTGGAATTTCATTATAATAGTTGTAAGAAAAAAAAATAAGGAAACGAAATACTTGATTGTAATGATGGGTGTCAATTGCAATGATGGACTCAATTAGGAAAAAAAGGTTGGCATGAAGAAATAATGAGAAGGGGGTCTTATTTTATTTATTCTATGAGAATTAGTGCGAGAAACTAATTTGATGAAGCAACTTATGATTGGATAGTCTAACATCTCCATTTTGATGAAACCTTGACACGAGACATCATGGTATAAATTATTATAAGTCAATCATTCTTAATTATCTATATTGAATATATGTTTTTGTTGTTTCATTGAAGTCCTTCTAATGGGAATTTCTTTTAAGACTCCATTAAAGAATATTTATTTAATACATATTACCTTAGAGCAATAACTCTCTTACATGTCAAAAGCAACGTGCACAATTAAATGATGCCTCAAGCTTATACACTAAGGTATATAATAACTAAAGTTGCGACATAGGTATAAGATGATGTTTTCAACTATGTAAGCATGCTTGGCAATGGTGTAGTTAATTCACAATGCACATGTGTCGAGTAGTGACCTAGCTATTTAAAGTAACTAATTAATACTCAAAATATTTTGACTCCATCAAAGAATTTTTGTCAAAGGGTAAAATCTAAATGATTAAAATTGTTATATTAATTATTTGACTAAGCTCAATATTTATTGGGGCTTGACTCATAGAGTTAGGTGACATGACTCATAGATTTCGACCTATAATTGAAATAATTTAAGGAAAGTTAGCTTGGCAGGCTCAAAACATGAATCATTAGACTAGTTCGTTCGCATTTAACCATTTTCAAGTAGACTCATGCATTTATACTATTGGTCTTGAGCCTATTAGCTAGTTCATAATAAATTGAGCAATTTCCATCTCATTCGTTGATCATTAAGGTGATCTGATAGATATTATTTTGTCTAAGCGTTTGTAAATATCCGATCTTTCCTCTTTATTTGTAACTCTTAGAGAGAGTAAAAAAACAATATTACTCTGCAAAACCTCTGTTTTCTAAGATCAAATAAGCGATGAATTAATTTCACTCACTTAAGCTATAAAATAAATATCTAAAGTCCTCTAAAGTTGTTTTGTTTGTCACTAATGTATTTGAAACATCGAAATTATTTATCCCTCCTCTCTACCTCATTCTCTTATAATTATACCTTTAAGTGACATTTGTACTTCATTTCTTTGAAGTCGCAAATAGCATGTGATTTACATAGTACACATATAATTATTCCAGTCAGACCTCTATTTCTATAATTACATATTATTATAATTATTACTATTGCTACTATTACATAATTATATTTTAAAAATGTAAACCTTTTTAATGGTAATCTTTAATATTATTATATATTTGAAGCATTATCCAAATATCAACTTTTTAATATTGATTCCCTTCAAAATGTCAATAACTTGTTTCAACGTGAAACCAAATTTTATTCAATAGATTTATTCTCAAATTGTTAGAAATGTTATTTATATTCGAAGATTATTATAGTACAACGATTTTTCAACCTATTCCGCTGACATGACCAATTTGATCAAATCGTGTTCAGTTTTTTTTTTTAGATTAAAATTTATGTTCAGTTTATCCCACAGTATATGCTTTTATGCTCCTATCGCCCTGTCGTTTTCCGTCCACGCAAGCGACAAGGACGATGATAGCATATAAGACAACGGTCCATATCTCGCCAGCATTTCACTTTGCCTTTCTGTCATTGAAGACTTTTGAGTGGATCGTTTTTGGACACCACGACATTTGACTATTAAAAATGACCAAGTCGTAAAGATTAAAGAGACAATCGTCCTTATCCTTTACACATTTGAAATAATGTTAATGTTAATGTTTATCTTTGCAGGATAACCTTTTCTTTAATAATATAACTTTTTTTTTTCTTTTAATAATTTGGTGTTCTTGTCTGTACTTTTAGTTTTACGTAGTGTAAATACTTGGAGGGAATCCATCCTCTTTTATCCAAATATGATAACCTGTGGATATATGCATATTTAGAAAATATGTAAAATAATGACATAATAAAAGATTAAATAATTAGTATCTCATTCTCTTTAAAAAAGTTTATTTAAATCTTATGCATAATTACCTTATTATTATCTTATTCTCATTTTGATTGAAGGTATTATTTAATAATTTCATGAGTTTCACAAAATCTCCGATATATAATCAATAAAGTTTCTTGATTTATAAGAACATCAAATTACGAATGTTTGTGAAAACAAATGTCACTGCGGCATGAAATATGAATAGCGGACTTAGTCATTGTTTTAGGCCATAATCCGAAATTTATTAACCATTATGAAGATAGGACAACTACGTAAGAGAACAAATTGCTTGGTCTTAAACCAAGATGGGTTAAAAGGATAATTAGAAAACGTTCTTTTTCAATGTTTTGGTCTTTTGTCACCAACCTAGAAAACTGTGGCATTGTTTGGTTTTGATAAGGAGAGGGCGACTTAGTATTATTATTCCCTAGCCCTGAGGCACTCAGTTCTAAGCTCTCATTCTAGATATTAAAATGGTCAAGGAGAATTTTATTTTTGACACCTATTGCATGGTTTTACCAGGCTTTATCTGGAGTGGCCTAGCTTGCACTGGGTTACTATGCCTTGATTTCCATTGGCCAATGGTTATTGAGTTCATATAACATGTTTCTTATAGTTTTCATTTCATTCAGATTTCACCTGTTGAGTTGTTCCCATCGATGACCATCAAAAGAATTGGGGAGAGGATTGGACTAGTATTGCGATTGGACTCCTATACTGTCAATATGGAATGAGGACGATTCACCAGGGTTTGCATACAAGTTGAGATGAATAAACCCTCGAAGCATACTGTTGTTGTTAATAATATCCTATACAAGATTCACTACAAAGGAATACCAAGAATTTGTGAAGAGTGTGGCTGCATTAGTCACGTGGCAACCCAATGTCTGATGAAGGAATTGAAAGGAAAAGAAACTCAAACCCCAGATTCAGCAGGGGGGAATTTTAATAATGAGGCTCAAGACTTGCGTGAGAATTTTAATAATGAGGAGAATAATTCAGTAGGAAAAGACCCAAGTGCAGAGATTAACAACCACATAGAGGATGTTTTTATGGAGATGAGAAAGAAAGATGACACCAATTGTCTACGTGTGGCCTTACAAAAATCGGATATTAATAGTGGATGGGTTGATGTCAAAATCAAATGTCAAGGGAAGGTTCATTTAAAAAAAAAAAAAAAAGATACGGCAATACGAATAGATTCCCGAAAGAATAATAATGGCTTGAAATTGTTTAATGATTCCATTTTCTCAGAAAAGCTTGGGAAGACTACTGAGAAGAAGGATATGAAATCGCGTGCATTCATTGATGACAACTCTAAACTAGGGGAAACGTGAGCTCTCAAGGGAAAGAAAATATCCCTGTAGGTCTATCTGAGGAAACTGAATCCTCTGGTTCCAAAACAACACACCCGTCCAAGAACAAGGCTGAAGTTATTTTGTCTAAAGAAATCCTCAACCCGAAGACAACCATTGTTTTCGACCAAGACTATCCCAAACCAAAATCTTTCTCCTCCTGGAAAAAGACTTGCTAAGCAACAGGGAAAGAGTAGTGGAAGTGGAACTAGTCTTTCTCCTTCTCAAGCCGTGAGGGCCACCACCCGAGACACATGCCAACTCCAAAATATGGATAATGCACAACGAAAGGGAGATGATCCGAACGTATGTGAAGATAGTCAGAATAAAAGAGACCCAAGTGAGATGGCGTCACAACCAAACCCCAGACGTTATGTTCCAACCAACAGACCAAGAGCCTCCAGTGTATATGCCGCAACAGGATATGGCAGTAAGGAGATGCAAGGACATCATCCTATTTCGCCAATGACCAAACAACATATGATAAATGTGAACTACCCGGCATTGGTTGAAGATACACGTAAGAGTGTGGCGGAATGTGTAATAGAACGAAAGAGAGACCGCATGGTGATTCAACGAGTTCCATTCACCATAACAACCCTTGAGGACATTAGGACTGTCATGTTACTGCTAGTGGAGGAAGCATCAATGGGAATGGCGAGGACGGCTGTACGTCCATGCAAGTGGAACATCCGGATACGGGGAGAAGGGAATGAAGCACCGGCTTGAATGATTAGGGAGCTCATTAGCTGTTACGAACCACAAGTTGTTATTATTGTGGAAACCAAATTGGATCTTGGGAATGCGAACAACCTACAACAGGTTCTGGGGTTTAATGATATGATTTGTTCTGAGGGTGGGGGCACGAGCAGTGGTATCACCATGATGTGGCAAACAAACCAAGAGAGAGTTAGAAACCATAGAATCACATAGCAACAAACCCTAGCCCACATTGAGGTAACATCTAACATTTCTTGGTTTATTTCGGGTGTTTATGCTGGCCCACAGATTGTCATTCGTCAGGAGATTCGTAATCTTATGGGTACCGTTAGTGGACCATGTATTCTTATACGAGACTTCAATAAAGTACTCTCTAATAATGAAAAATGAGGAGGGACAACTATTAGTTAGACTAGAGCACAGGAATATCAAGAACATATGAACTCTTATGGAATGTTGAACTTAGGTTTTGCTAGAAGCCCTTACACTTGGTCGAAGTGAACAAAAGAATTTACCAACCTTATTTAGTCACACATTGGTCATGTGTAGCCTAGTATTGAGTGGAGTAGCTTACATCCAGATGCTAAAGTGTTTCACTTATCCTCCTCTTCATTTGATCACCATCCCCTTTTGCTAGCAACTCATCCTGATTATAGAATGGATGGCAAAGGATTATTGCTCGCTTCCAACTGATGTAGTGAGGCCATCCAAGCTTTAAAAGTTTTGTTACTTCACGTTGGAAGTTATATATGCCAACTTATGCTAAAGATTTGGAAACCTGTCTCTAAGTTGAAGAATTGGAATAAGGAAGTTTTTAGGTTGATATACACAAGAAAGAAATCTATTATGAAGAAGATTGAGGAACTCCACCAAAAAATTCAAAATGAACCAAGCTAAGCCATGATTAGTAGAGAGGTGTTTTTGTAGGAGTCATTGAAGGAGGTGTTAGGGCATGAGGAGAAATTATGGGCTATGAAGTTAAGAACGACATGGTTAGTTGATGGTAATCATAACACTAGATCCTTTCATGCATCAACTATGGCAAGATAAGCAAAAAACGAAATATATGGTTTGTTTGATAATGTTGGAAATTGGATCACAAAACACTAGGTGCTAGAGGACATGATAACTAGTTTCTTTGATGACCTATTCTAATCGAAGCAAGTGTTTGCCAGTTACCAGATTGTTTTCTATGGTGGAATAGCTCTAATTAGTGTTGTTGTTGGTGAGTTTTGGGATTACGAAATAGTCCTACAAAAGAGAGTAAAATACTTGGTACTGGAGCCAGTCTAGTGCGGCCACTCTAATACCTAAGTTAAAATGGTGATTTAGTACAGTAAGTTTGAGAATGAGAAGTGTTCGAGCCGATAGTATAGAGGTAAGGTAAGATAAACTTGCTTGAATTAACAAGCTTCCTATGGATAATTATCCTGAGGATAAGGAAAAGAGGTCGTCAGCAAGATATCTATACAACATAATAACTTACTTTCATGATTCTCCTAATGGAAACACCAGTTCCGTCGACAAAGTAAGTTTTGGGGTCAGGAAATAGTCTTGCAAAAGAGAGTAAAATACTTAGTACTGGGGCTAGTCTAGTGCGGCTACTCTGATACCTAAGTTAGAATGGTGATTTAGTATAGTAAGTTTGAGAATGAGAAGTATTCAAGAGCTCTTATTGACTTTTTTTTCTGGTATTTATAGACGGTTGTTGTGTCTAAGGTAGTTGTGAAGGTAACTGTTAAGATACGTGGAGCGCTCTTGACTTAACATCTCCTCTAATAAGTAGTGATAGCAGGCGGTTGTAAAATATAATTATGCTTTTGATAATTGTTCATGCTATAGATTTGAATTCAAACTAGGAGCATTTCTACTCGGCATAATTGCCAAGTGTTTTCTACAGAGTGTGAATGCCAAGAGATTCGATTACTCGGCTTCTCTGTTGACGCAATGATGAGTATAGGTTGGGTGAAAACTGACTATCAACATTTTCCCCCTAATTCCCGTATTTGAATAGACGACAAAGGGAGTTATGTATATATATATTGAGGTAGAAGCCAAGTGAGGGGACTCTTTAGATTTATGTCGAGTAACATAGGAAGTAGGATGTATCATATCCCAGCCGAAACGTTGCCATTTCAAATCTCTTACCCGTTCGAGAAACCAAAAAGCTATAGGCACAACATCTATTACCTAGATCATCATTTTGTTGTAGGCCCAATAACTATCAAAAAGTTTTTAGACATTAGATTTCTATCATGAGACATGCGTCAACAATCTGCAGGAATATCATATCAGCACATCAATACTTTCAAAAGCAGATTTGCAGTTATGAGAACGAATAGTCCATAGATAAGGTACTATTCACAATAAGATTTTACTCCTTTGGTTGCACTTAAAATTTTTATTTGTTTTCAAATCTTCAGAATCTTACTCTTTGACTTCTGTAATTTGATTTCATATAACCATCCGGGTATGGTTTGCAAAGTTGTTCGTTGACTTGTTTTATCCGATTCTTAGGCAACAGAAATTGAAGCCACTCTTCCCCCCTAAAATAGGAGGAAAGCGGCGTGTTCTTCAAGCAGTTCGATAGATAGTATGGAGGTAAAGTAAGATAAAATTGCTTAGATTAATGAGCTTCCTATGGATAATTATCTTGAGGATAAGGAAGAGAGGTCGTCAATAAGATTTCTATACCATATAATAGTCTACTTTCGTGATTCTCTTTATGGAAACGCTAGTTCCATTGACAGAGTTCTCGTCACAAATTACAATCAGTACTGGCAAGATCTTCTTGGAACATGGAACTTGAGAAAGTTGAGAAATGGGGAGAAAGTATGCTTTCTACGGGAGTATAAGTTCCATATATACCTGAAGTATCTAGATTTTGGGATGTGTTTCCCTTTCTCGGCTTTTGTTTAGGGCTTCTTCAACTACTTCAGAATCATACCAAGTATGTTCTTGTCCAACACATATTGGCTTTTGGTGGCTTTTGAGATAGTATGTAAAAAGGCTAAAGTCAGGGCTACGTCTCAGTTGTTTAGAATTTTCTTCACTATCTGTAAGCAGCCTGATGGGTAGTACTTCGCTGTTGCAAGGCATGGGCATAAGTTCATGAACAAGTTAGAATCTAAGATTTACAAGTGGCATGATAAGTTCGTGTCAATAGTGTCTAATGAGGACTTAGACTTCTGAACCCAATGGATTAAGTCGATACATACAAAGGATGTAGATTTAATGACGAATGATGTAGCAACAGTGAAGAAGATTTAGGAGAGAAGGAGAAACAAAATGTTCTTCTAGGACGCCGAGAGAATTATATGACATTATGAAAATGGTAAACCAATATTTTCTAAAAAAGAAGGTACGCTAATGTATTGCCACCGTACTGAGTATAGCCACGAGGAAAGCCATTCTCAAAATTTTGGGGGAGAATAGTGACCTATGAGCCATGTTCGGTACGGAAAATGTAAGTTCATATTTTTTTTCCCTATTTATATTAATTAATTTACTCATTTTATAGATATGGGTACTAGAGAGGTGGATATTGCAAAGCTACTTGCCTAAGCCAAGGCTAAGAAGTCCAAGGGTGATAGGAATCCACAACTACCATATGGCTTGTTGTCGTAAAGAGACCACCAAAGGAGGCTGCAAGAAAGCATACAGCTGCGTAGATCTCTCGTCCTGCCAAGAGAGTGAAGGAGAATGAGAATATACAACTAACCGAGGTTCATTCTAAGGAGCCTCCAGTTGTGATTATTCAAACTTTCGTCGAATAGAGGAATAGTGAGCTTCGAGAGACATACCTCGATGAGTAGGATGAAAATGCAATTGCCGTAGAAGGCTCATCACAAGTGATTGTGTTGGCTCTAAGTGGTGAAAAAAGACCAAGGAAGGAACTTGCCAGCTAGTCACTTATTAAGAAGTCCAAGGGCTTAGGCGAACGGGCGAAGGAGGCAATGCATACTAAAGCTTTCAACATTAGTAGTGCCAAATTCGAACCAAAAAGAGAGGTTAGCGAGTACTTCATGCCTTACTAAAGCCATCAGATTTTGGACACTGACTCAACCTTGGGAGATAGGACAAAATCTTTGGCTTTAATGGAAGGAATCATTCTTTCGAAAGATAAACATATCACTAAGAAGAATGTCGACAAGGTCGGCGGTTGCAATAAGGCATATCGTGACCAACTTGTATGATATGAATATCCATAAACATTTTCTTTCTCTAGCTCCTTCAAATAATTAACACATTTTCTATTTCTAGATAAGCAGCCACATCTTTATAGTTTTGAATGAGGCTGATAGAGAGGCAAAGAAGGTAATATCCTTTACTATATCTATGTAATATCCATTTATTCTTAATTATGATAACTAAATTTGCTACAGAAAGTTGAGGATACATACAATGCATTAAAGGCCCAAACTACTACAGCCGAGAATACGAGCAATAGGGCTCAGATGGAGGCAAGAAAGCTTAAAGAGGAACTTGCTACCGAGAAATTAGCATAAGATCTCACCGCTAGTGAAATCTCTAGCTTGAAGGCTAAAATGGAACAATAGTATAAAGAGTCCGAAAGCCTGAAGGAGAAACTGCAGAAGAAAAGGGAAGAGTATTGGGGCTTAGGCCAGACTATTTGCACGATGAGTGATGATAAGGATAAGCTCAAGATGCAGATAAAGGAGTTGGAGACTAACAACTTGAACTTACAAAGCTGTGTGGCTGAATTGCAACAGGCTATGAAGAAGGGACCTTCAATTGAAGAGGCTCTCCATATAGTCATTCCCAATCGGTAATATGAGAGGCTTCTATGTAAGAAGTTGTTAGAGGGGGTTTAAGCGACAAGGGAAGAGGTCATAAAGCTTCATCCTGATTATGATCACTTGTGTCTCGATTTTGCAAATGTCGACAACAAAGTAAGTAGTATCGACAAAGATAAATGTGATAAGACGAGTGCCAAGAGTATCGATCAAAGTGATAATGAAGCTCAAGCTGAAAAAGTTGCTCGTTCCAAGAACTGGCTGCCAAAGAAGCCCTAGCGAAAGATTTAAGAATCACTTCTGTTGAATCTGAGAATAGGCCATAAGACTTGTTGTATTGGCATATTGCATTCTCCTATAATTAATCATTGGAATATAATTAAGGTAATGCCGAGTGTAAGTGACTTTCGCATAATTGAGCTTTCACAATTTGTTTGGTTTATGTATTTTGCTTTATACTCTCATTCGTCAAAATGCTTTAATTCACTTCATTTGTTTATCGGCATGTTTCAATTCACATGCCCTACTAACCTGCTTTATTTCACAAGTTTATCGTTTCTAGGCATGTTTTATTTTACACAACACGTATCTCTTTAGGATGAATTATTTCATATGCTCATTTTTCCTCGGCATGTTTTGTTTTACACGCCTATATTTCCTCGACATGCCTTATGTCACATGCCCATTTTTATACCATCATTAACCATTTGAGGTGTGGACTAATCACATTACTTGGCCATATAGTTAATTTGTATAATTCTTCTACTGTATTAGGCTAGAACTTTGATCAGTTCATTTGCCATGTAGCCTAGAACTTGTTCATTCAACAATTATAACCAAATCACAAAGACATCAAATATATAACTGTCATAAGTAAATCTTACAAACATGTTGGCTGCCACCAAATGACGCATTACTTGGCCGTATAGTTAATTTGTATAGTTCTTCTACTGCATTAGGCTAGAACTTTGATTAGTTCGTTTGCCATGAAGCCTAAAACTTGTTCTTTCAGCAATTATAACCAAATCACAAAGACATCAAATATATAACTGTCATAAATAAATCTTACAAATACGTTGGCTGTCGCCAGATGAGTGAAGGCAGAAATCATCCGACATTAATTGAAATAAAATTTCAGATTATCAGCTTTCCAAGCTCACAGAATGATGGATCTATCCAACCTTTCTAGTCAATAGGCCCACTTGCTAATAACTTCTTGAATCCTAACAAGATCTTCCCAATTTATGTCGAGCTTTCCTTGATTTGCTCGTGCACTTAGTGCTTCCATCTTACAGCAAACCAAATCTTCGAGTTAGAAAACCTTATGCTTTAATTTCTGATTATAGTATCTTACTGCTCTATGCTGGTATTTTGCGACCCTGGCTTTTGTAATGTGTTAGATTTCCTCAATAGTGTCCAAATTTGCTATCAATTTGACTTGATTAAGCATAACATCAAAATTGTGTACGAAGATTAAGCAAGTTCAACTCAATCGGCAACATGGCTTCAATGCCTTAGGCCAACTTAAATGGTGTCTCTCCCGTTGAGGTTCTGTAAGTGGTTCTATATCGCCATAGGACGTTCGGTAGTTCATCAGCCCACTTCCCCTTGATGTATAATTCAACTGAATGCCGTGCTTTTGGCAAAATTTTTGAAACTTGTTGTTATTAAACTACGAGCCGTTATCTATAATTATCGTGTAGGGAACTCTAAATCTAGATATGTTGGAGTTGAAGATGAAAGCTTCCACATTCTGTTCAGTGATCTTTACCATAGCCTAGGCTTCAGCCCATTTGGTAAAGTAATCTACGGTGATAATGACGAATTGTCATTACGCGGTAGACTTGGGAAAGGGTCAAGAATATCTAGCCCCTACTGAGCGAAAGGACAAGGATTGGTTAGGCTACATAATTCACTTGCAGGTGCTTTACTTGGCAACTGGTGTTTCTAGCATTGAGGACATTATTGGATAATGTCCTTTGCATCTTCTTTCATAGTCGGCCAATAATAGTCGAGTCACAGTGCTTGAATATACGGTGTTTGTGTCTTCACATGATTGTTGTATATGTCACTATGAAGTTCAGATAATACCCTCTAGGCATCCTTTGGGGAAAGGCATTAAAGGTAGGGTTGGGATATGCTACGCTTGTACAGCTGACTATCGATCAATATGTAGTTCATGGATTGGTAAGTCAAACTTCATGCCTCCTTTTTGTTGTCAAGGATAGAACCTTCTTTTAGATAATTTACTAAGGGAAACATCCATGATTCTTCTTTTGGGCAGGGAGCTAACTTACAGCTTTGCGAGAGATTGGACATACTTTTCTGTGGGAGAAATTTGATGAAAAGTTTCTCGTTCAACTTAGGGAATGCCATACTAGCCAACTTCAATAGCTTGTCGACTGCAATATTCTTACTTCTTGGAATTTTGTGAATCGAGAAAGATAGGAATTCTTTTGTAAGTGTTTGTACCACCATTAGATACTCGCTTATCTCTTCTTCTCTTGGCACATAACTTCCGGTGATTTGATTTACCACTAGCTGGGAATCAGATAACACTTCGAGTTTCTCGACACTGATTTCTTTAGCCAATTTCAATCTGGCGATTAGAGCTTCGTACTCTGCTTCATTGTTACTGGTTGGGAATCCAAATTTCAGAGCATAATGAACTTTAACATTATGGGGGCCTTAGAGCTAAATAAAAAACATGAATGAATCCTTAACCTTTTCCGTAAAAGTTTTCACCCAAATCAGGAAAAAGAGCATGGTGATGATGATGCCAACGGTACCAATGATTCCATTTATTCACTTGAAATGCAAAAAAAGCAAGTTGAGGTTCTAGTGCAACCTATAGCTCCTGCTTTCAAAAAGATTGATAAGGATAAGCAATTGTAGCACATACATCATGCGGGACCCTCACATGTCAATACACCCATTTCAGTAACCAAAGTAATATCTCGGCATATCAAGCTACGTCAATTTGAAAATATGATAGGACAAAGGACCCCGAAGACCACTTGGAGTACTACCGAACACTAGCTAAGTTACATGGTTTAAGTGACCCGGTGGCCTGTCAAGCCTTTCCCTCAACCCTAAGGAATGCAGCTAACACATGATTCAAACACTTGAAACCAAATACCATATCATGTTTTGATGACCTAGTAGAAATGTTCCTTCAACACTTCCTTGCTAACAAACTTCCTGTTAAGGACTCTTCAATCCTGAACCCATCAAACAAAAGTTCAATGAGTCAATCAAGGATTGTTTGACTAGATTCATGGTTAAGATGGTCCAAATCCTAGAACTAGATACTAGTGTGGCCCTCAACGCTGCAATTAATGGAGTCAAGCCTCATGGAGAAATTTTTTAAGTCTCTCGTAAAGAATAAGTTAAAAAGTTTCACTACGTTTAAGGCTAAAGCCACCTCGTACATCTGATAGGAAGACAATATAAAAGCACGGTGAGAGGTTGATCAAAGCAGAAGAGATGGAAAGAATGACAAATAGAAAAATGCCAAGGATAGACTTGGCACTGACAACAACAATGGCTCAGACACCTAGAGGAAGAGACTGAGGATCCTAACATTCTCATCTCATACACTGGTCAATTGTCCAATCTCGGATATTTTGATGGAGGTCCGTCAGGAGAGAGGTGTCCTCTAATGGTAGGAAAGAATGAGAGAAAATTTCTCAAGAAGAAATTCAAATAAGTATTACAACTTCTACCATGACAAGGGTCACAATACGGATGAGTGCATTCAACTTAAGAATGCAATTGAAGATGCAATACAATACAGGCACCTGTACAAATTTCTAGAGTATGATGCCGAGAAAATCGAAAGACCATCTTGGAGGAGAAGGGAGGAACATGAGGATGACACTAGAGCAGCAATGACCGTAAGAGATGTAAGGGATGTTAATCCTAATAAAGCATGAAATTGAGTAATTAATACAATTGTCGGTAGACTTAGTATAGGCCAATTGAATTCTTTGAACTCGGTTAACGCTAGGAATTATGTTTGTAATATTCATAGAAAGAGAAGTTAGAATTGATAATACAACATCTTTTAGGGAAGAGGATTTTGAGGGCATGCAAAGGCTGTATGATGATGCACTTGTCATCAATACGAGAGTCTCCAACTTTGAAGTCAAGAAGATTCTCATTGACATAACAAGTTCAGCCAATATCATTTTTTAGCATGCTTTTGATCAAATGAGGCCTAAGATCAAAGCACAACTACAGTCTTATAAGTATGACCTCTATGCCTTCAATAATCAACTCGTCCAAGTAGTCGAAGTTATCTCGTTGCCAATACAGATCGGTGATGATGAGTATGTTGCAGAGGACAAAGTAGATTTTCTCATCGTCAAATATTGGTTCGCTTACAATATGATAATGGGACGGCCATGCCAACATTTATTCGACATCGTCCCATCAATAATACATTTAAAAGCCAAGTTTTCTACTCCCACAGGGGCCGGTGTGTGTAGCAGGGATTAGCAATTGGCACGCTCTTTATATATAAAGGCTTTGAGGTAAGAGGAAGTATTTCAGGTTGAGACTTACCCAGAAGGAAAGTCAATCGACATAAAGAATGGCAAGAATGATACAGATAAAATTCCTTTAGGAAACGATCCTGAGAAGATGACAAGGATAGGAAAACCTATGTCAACTGATGTTTGGCAAAGTCTGATTGACTTCCTACAGGCTAATGTTGACGTATTTGCATGGTTACCATTGGACATGCCCGATATTTCGACAGATGTTATGGTGTATAAGCTCCAAATTGACTCGAATGTAAAGGTGGTCTAACAGAAAAAGAGACATTTTGCATCGAAGAGACAAGTGGCAATAGAAGAAGAGGTCTAGAAATTGTTGACAATAGGATTCATCCAGGAAGAGCCTTATCTAACTTGGCTAGCAAATTGTGTACTAGTCAAAAAGTCTAACAGCAAATGGCGAATGTGCATAGACTTCTTGGATCTCAATAAGACCTATCCCAAGGACTGTTTCCCACTGCCAAAAATCAATTAGATGGTAGATGGAACCGTAAGATATGCGTTGCTTTCTTTTATGGATGCTTTCTCCAATTACGATCAAATCAAGATGGACAAGGCCAATGAAGTCCATACATCTTTGATTACCAATTTTAGAACATATAGTTATACGATGATGCCCTGCGGGTTGAAGAATGTTGGTGCTACATACTAGAGATTAGTAACGAAGATGTTCAAATCTCAAATCCATAGGAATGCCGAAGTATATGTGGATGATATGATTGTGAAGAGCATGAAGGAAGATCATCATCATGTTGATTTAGAGGAGACATTTGCCACATTGAGGAGATATAGCATGAAATTCAACCCACAAGAGTGTGTTTTTGGCACAACGTCAAGAAAATTTCTTGGGTATATGGTCACATAATGTGACATCAAGGCAAATCCGAGAACGATTGAAGCCATAAAGAATATGAAGTCACCTCATATGGTCAAGGAGGTCCAATAACTCACCGGATGAATTGTCGCCCTCAATAGATTCGTATTGAGAAGTGTAGATAGGTGCATAGAATTCTTCAAAATTTTGAAGAATCTAAGGGAATTCAACTAGTTCGGCAATTGCAAAAGAGCTTTCAATGAGCTCAAGGAGTTTCTTGCACACTTCTGATACTCTCGATACCCATTCTTGGAGAAAATTTATACCTATATTTGTCAGTCAACTGTTGAGCACTTTCCTCTCTGTTGGTTCAAATTGATGGCAAAGATCATCGACCCATTTATTACTTGAGTCATATTCTACAAGTGCCAAAGTTTCAATACAAAAAGATAGAAAAATTTGTAATGGCAATGGTTTTCTCAGTAAGAAAATTAAAGCCGTACTTTGAAGCTCACTAGATTATTATCCTCACCATTCAACCATTATGATAAGCATCATAGAGACCTGATTCTTTGGGGAGGATGATAAATATGCCTTGGAGCTCAGTGCTCATGGTGTATAGTATATACCCAGAACAGCGATAAAGGCCCAAGTACTGGTGGATTTTCTGGCTGAATTCATAGGGGATGAAGATTGTGTAGAGATTGTTAAGAAACCTATCTGGTTTCTTTATGTTGATGGTTCTTCGACACGAGAAGGGAGTAGTGTAGGCCTGGTTCTCTAAGGCCCCCATAATGTCAAAGTTCATTACACTCTAAAATTTGGATTCCCAACTAGTAACAATGAAGCAGAGTACGAAGCTCTAATTGCCAGATTGAAGCTGATTAAAGAAATTGGTACTAAGAAACTTGAAGTGTTCTCTAATTCCTAGCTAGTGGTAAATTAGGTCACTAGAAGTTATGTGGCAAGAGAAGAAGAGATGGGCAAGTACCTATTGGTGGTACAAATGATCATAGAAGAATTCTTATCTTTCTTGATTCACAAAATTCTAAGAAGTAAGAATATTGTTACCGATACGCTATTGAAGTTGGCTAGTATGGAATTCCTTAAGCTAAACGAGAAACTTTTTGTTGAATTTCTCCCGTAGAAAAGCATGTCTAATCTTCACAGAGCTGTGAGTTAGCTCTATGCCCAAAAGAAGAATCATGGATGGATCCCTTAGTGAATTATCTAAAAGAAGGTTCTATCCCTAACAACAAAAAGGAGGTGCGAAGATTGACTTACCAAGTTGCGAATTACATGTTAATTGATGGTTAGCTATACAAGCGTGGCATATCCTAATCCTACCTTCGATGCCTTTGCCCAAGGGATGTCTAGAGGGTATTATTTGAACTTCATGGTAGCATATGCAACAATCATGTGAAGGCACAAACACTACATATTCGAGCACTGTAACTTGGCTATTATTGGCCGACTATGAAAGAAGATACAAAGGACATTGTCCAGCAATATCCTCAATGCTAGAAGCATGAGTTGCCAAGTAAAGCACCTACAAGTGAATTATGTAGCCTAACCAATCCTTAACCTTTTGCTCAGTAGGGGCTAGATATTCTCGAACCCCTTCTCAAGTCTATTGCCCAGTGATAATTCGTCATTGTCATCGTAGACTACTTTACCAAATGGGCTGAAGTCGAAGCTGTGGCAAAGAATACTGAGTAGAAAGTGGAAACTTTCATCTTCAACTCCATCATATCTAGATTTGGAGTTCCTTACACAATAATTACAGATAACGGCCTATAATTTGACAGCAATAAGTTTAGAACATTTTTACCAAAAGCACGACATTCTAATGAACTATACGTCTGTAGTGCACCCTCAAACAAATGGACAAGTCGAAGCTATAAATAAGATCATACTACATAGCTTAAAGCAAAAAGTGGATCAAGTCAAGGGGAAGTAAGCCGACGAACTACTGAACGTCCTATAGGGATATAGAACCACTCATAGAATCTCAACAGGAGAGATACCATTTATGTTAGCCTACGATACTAAAGCCATGTTGCCGATTGAGTTAGACTTGCCTAATCTTCATACACATAATTTTGATGTTATGCTTAATTAAGTCAAATTGACAGTAAATCTAGACACTGTTGAGGAAATCTGAGACATTACAAAAGCCAAGATCGCAGCATACCAACATAGAGTAACAAGATACTATAATCAGAAAGTGAAGCACAAGGTTGTCCAACCCGGAGATTTGGTTTGCCGTAAGATGGATGTACTAGGCGCACAAGCAAATCAGTGAAAGCTCAGCATGAATTAGGAGGATCCTATTAAGATCTAAGAAGTCATTGGCAAAGGGGCTTATCGACTAGAAATGTTGGATGGTTTCATCATCCCGTGAGCTTGGAATGCCAATAATTTGAAATTTTATTTCAATTAATATCGGATGATTTCTAGTATCACTCATCTTGCGATAGCCAACGTATTTGTAAGTTTATTTATGATAGTTATATATTTGATGTCTTTGTGATTTGGTCATAATTGCCGAATGAATAAGTTCTAAACTGCATGGCAAACGAACTGATCAAAGTTCTAGCCTAATATGATAGAAGAACTATATAAATTAACTATATGGCCAAGTAATGCGGTTAGTCTAGACCTCAAATGATTAATGGACGGTATAAAAAATGGGCGTATGAAATAAAACATGTCGAGGAAATACGAACGTATGAAATAAAACAAGCCGAGAAAAAATGGGCGTGTGAAATAAAACATCCTAAGGAAACACGTGTTGTATGAAATAAAACATACCTAGAAACAATAGACTTATGAAATGAAACAATTTAGCAGGGCGTGTGAATTGAAACATGCTGAGAAATAAATGAAGTGATTAAAGCAGTCCAATGAGTGAGAGCGTAAAGCAACATGCATAAACCAAACAAATCGTAAAAGCTTAGTTACGCGAAAGTCACATACACTTGACATTACCTTAATTATATTCCAGTGATTAATTACAGGAGAATGCAATATGCCAATACAATAAGTCCTACGACTTATTCTTAGATTCAGCAAAAGCGATTCTTAAATCTTTCTCCAAGTCTTCCTTAGCAACCGGTTTCTTGGAGTGGGCAACTTCTTCGGCTTATGCTTCATTATTACTTTGATCAATACTCTCAGTACCCGTCTCATCACCTTCATCTTCGTCGGCGCTACTAACTTTGTCATCAACAGAGGCAAAATCAAGACATAAGTGATCATAATTGGGATGAAGCATTATGACCTCTTCCCTTGTTGCTTAAACCCCGTCTAACAACTTCTTGCGTAGAAGCCTTTCGTATCATTGACTGGGAGTGACTGTATCGAGAGCCTCTTTAATTGAAGGTCCCTTCTTCATAGCCTCCTGCAATTCGGCCACACAGCTCTATAAGTTCAAGTTGTTAGTCTCCAGCTCTTTTATCTGCATCCTTTGCTTATCTTTATCATTGCTCATCGTACAAATAGTTTGGCCCAAGCCCCAGCACTCTTCCCTTTTTGTCTACAATTTCTCCTTCAAGCTTTCGGACTCTTTTTACTGTTGTTTCATTTTGGCCTTTAAGCTAGAGATTTCACCAACGATGAGATCTTATGCCAATTTCTCGGCAGTAAGTTCCTCCTTAAGCTTTTTCGCCTCCATCTTAGCCCTAATCCTTGTATTCTTGGCTATAACAGTTTAAGCCTTTGATGCATTGTACCCATCCTTAACTTTCTATAGCAAATTCAATTATCATAACTTAGAATGAACGGATATTACACAGATATAGCAGAGGATATTACCTTCTTTGCATCTATGTCGGCCTCGTCCAAAGCTATAAGGATGTAGCTGCCTATCTGGAAATAGAAATTGTGTTAATTATCCAAAGGAATTAGAGAAAGAATATATTTATGGATACTCACATCATACAATTTAGCCATGACGTGGGCCTTATTGCAACCGCCAACCTTATTGACATCCTTCTTAGCAATATATTTATCTTTCAGAAGAATGACTCGTTCCATTAAAGCTAAATATTTTGTCTTATCTCCTAAGATCGAGTCAGTGCCCAAAATTTAATGGCTCTAGTAAGGGATGAAGTACTCGCTAACCTCTCTATTTAGTTCGAATTCGGTGCTACTGATGTCGAAATCTTTAGTACGCATTGCCTCCTTTGCCTGTTTATCCAAGCCCTTGGACTTCTTAATAAGCGGTTGGTTGGCAAGTTCCTTCCTTGGTCTTTTTTCACTACTTAGAGCCACCGCAATCACTTGTGATGAGCCTTTTACGACAATTTCATTTTCATCCTGCTCATCAAGGTATGTCTTTTGACGCTCACTATTCCTTTGCTTAACGGAAGTTTGAATAATCATGACCGGAGGCTCCTCAGAATGAACTTCTATTGGCTGTATATTCTCATTCTCCTTCACTCTCTCAGTAGGACGAGAGATCTATGCAGCTACATGCTTTCTTGTAACCTCCTTTGGTGGTTTCTTTGCAATAGCAGGACGTATGGTAGTTGTAGAGGTGGTCCCCCTCCTATCAGCCTTAGACTTCTTAGCCTTGGCCTAAGAAAGTAGCTTTGTAGGATCCACCTCTCCAACACTCATATCTACAAGATGAGTAAATCAATTAATATGAATAGGGAAAAGATATGAACTTACATTTTTCATACTAAGCATGGCTCAAAGATCACTATTCCCCCCTAAAGTCTCGAGAACAACTTTCCTTGTGGCTATACTCGGCACAGTGGCAACACATCAATGTACCTTTTTCAGAAAATATTGGTTCGCCATTTTCATAATACCATATAATTCTCTCAACGTCACAGAAGAACATTTTGTTTCTTCTTCTCTCTTGAATCTTCTTTATGATGTTACGTCATTTGGCGTTAAATCTACATCCTTTGTATGTATTGACTCAGTCCATTGGGTCCAAAAGTCCAAGTCCTCATCAAACACTATTGATATGAACTTTTCATACCACTTATGAATCTTCGATTCTAACCTGTCCACAAACTTATGCCTATGCCTTGCAGTAGCAAAGTACCACCCGTTAGACTGCCTACGGATAGTGAAGAAAAATCTAAACAACTAAGGCGTAACCCTGACCTCAACCTCTTCACATATTATCCCAAAAGCCACCAGAAGCCGATATGTGTTGGGCAAGAACATACTTGGTGTGACTTTGAAGTAGTTAAAGAAGCCGCGAACAAAAGTTGAAAAAGGGAAGCGCCACCTAAAATCTACATACTTCTGCCTAAAATCCACATACTTCAGGTATATATAGAACTTGCGCTCCCGTAGAAAACATACTCTCTCGTCATCTCTCAGCCTCCTCAAGTTCAATGTTCTAGGAAGATCTCGCCAGTACTGATTGTACTTTGTAACGAAAACTCTATTGATGGAACTAGCGTTTCCATTAGGATAATTACGGAAGTAGGCTATTGTATGGTATAGATATCTTATTGATGACCTCTCTTCCTTATCCTCAGGATAATTATCTACAGGAAGCTTGTTAATTTGAGCACGTTCATCCTACCTTACCTCCATTATATCGGCTCGAACTCTTCTTATTCTCCAACTTACTTTACTAAATCACCATTCTAACTTAAGCATTAGAGTGGCCACACTAAACTGGTCCTAGTACCAAGTATTTTACTCTCTTTTGCAAGACTATTTCCTGACTGCAAAACTCACCAACAATAAGTGTTATCTCTAAGTCCTAATAAAGGATGTCTCAAGGGACGAGGTTAAAGAAGTAATGTAGGGAGCAGCCACTGTGAAATTGATTGGGGTAGACGGTCTTCACTCTCAATTTTATAAAGCCTACTAATGCTATGGTAGGGGAATTGGTTTTCAAAATCATAGATGAAATATGGAAAACTAAAAGGGTACCTAAGGAAATATGTTAAACTTTACCTGTCCTTATTCCTAAGAAGGAGGGAGCAAATAAGCATAGGGAATTTCGACCGATAAGTCTATGTAAAACCCTATAAGGTCCTAGGGAAAATCTTGTTAATAAATTGAGACCTTTTCTCTAAGACATAATTAGCCTAGAACAATCAAGATTTATCCTGAGGCTGTCAATGAAGGATAATGTTATGATATTCCATGAACTTCTTCATTCTCTTAAGAAAAAGAAAGGTGGTTTAACTTGGATGATTATCAAATTGGATTTGGAAAAAGCCTATAATAGGCTGAAGTGTGATTACATTAGACATGCTATGGTTAGTCTTAGATTCCCAGAGCTGTGGATTCAAATAATTAGAGCATCCCTTGCATCAAATTCCTATTGGATCCTCTTTAATGGCTCCATGTTGGGGGTACCTGTCATGGTGATCTAATGTTACCATATTTATTTATTACTGCCTTAGAGATTCTTAGTTACTGCATTATAGAATTGGTGAATAGGGCAATATGGCATCCTATAAATTGGCGAGGATCATAGATCTCTTTCTCGACCATCTTCTTTGTCGATGACCTTACTCTGATTAAGGAAGCATTGATTGTGAATGCTAGACTCATGCACCAAGCTATGGACATGTTTGGGACTATTTTAGGCTAGAAAGCCAACTATTCCAAGTCTTGTGCCTTGTTTTCCTAAAATACCTCCTAAGAATTACATCAACAAATATGTGACATTTTTTACATCAATATGAATACTAGCTTAGGCAAGTACCTTGGTATCCCCGTTAAAATGGGAAGAAGATTAAAAGCTGGTGATCTAGACTTTCTACTTCAGAAAACCTAAAGAAAATTATTTCAATAGAAGGCTAAATTGCTTAGTATACCTGGAAGATTAATTTTGGTTAAGTCATCATTGAAGAGTCTGGTTAATTATTATTCTCAAATCATTCCCATGCCAAAGAAGACATGCCAATAGCTAAAGAGGTTATATAATAATTTCCTATGGAGGCATTAAGAAAACGAAAGAAAGATTCATTAGGTCTCTTGGAGAAAGGTTAAACAACTCAAAGAAGATGGGGGTCTTGGTTTGCTTGATTTAAAATGTGGAAATAATGCAAACTTTGTTAAGTTAACTTGGGAAATGAGGAAAAAAGACTTAGTATAGACTAAAGTTATTAGAGCTAAATACAAATGGAGAGATGATAGGTTTGATGTTAAACAATGATTTAGAAATTTTCAGTTGCTCACACAACAACAAAAGTGGTTAAAGGCGAATCTTGTAATCCCTCTTTGGAAGTTATATGATGTGAAATTCTAGCTGGACCCGTGATCGCAAGGATGATTAGTACATTCATAGATTGTTGGTTCATTGCAAAGAAATGATGAGGCAATGATAATACTAGATGTTTGGCGACCGAATGGAGCATTAGACGGGTCTATTCTTGGATTTCCTTTAGATGACAACATCAGGCTGTGACTAAGAGATATAGATACCCATCTAATACAAGGCAAGTGCACCTATTAGTTTTAATATAACGGATGTGAGTCCGAGTCGATCTCTCAAAGACTTCGAATACTAATATTAACCTTAGGTCTATTATCTAACCGGAAAATTGTGATGAGTTGAATAAATTAAAAATACTAAAATTAACAAACTAATCTAATTATGAGACTTGATTAAGCAATTTAGAAAGTGATAAAATTGAGAATGACTTCAAGAAGATAATAACGTATTTAGAAATTATTTCCCCTAGTGTTTAACATGTGATCACTTAAAATATATCCAATTCAATCTCTATTATTCTTGACCGGAGGGATTCACAATTAAAGTTAACACCTTTCTCAAGTGTATTAACTCTAATCTTAAATTATTTACTAGAATCTCTTCACTTAGTAATATAATTTAGAATTGCATTAATGTATAATGAATTCCCACACAAAAGAACAACTTTTTAGAAGAATCATGTATCTTATCTCTAAGTACACATGTAATTCTCTCTAATTATGTCAAGATATTACACATGTGATTTCTCAATCATCATGCATAATATCATAGATTGATACCCTAGAAATATCAATTAACAATTAAATAACATAATTGAATCAAGAAAAGATAGAAACTTTGTTGAAAATTATCAATAAATCTAATAGTCACATGAAACCCTAGGTTCCATAATCCTAAATACAATAATTTTAAGCTATCATAATGAAACTAAAAACGAATTGAAACAAAATCAATAAATAAAACATGAAAAACTCCTTTTGTTGATGAAAAATCTCTTCAATCTTGAAGTTGGGTGTTTCTTTCGCCTTTTTCTTCTCCTCCTCTTCAAGTCTCTTCTCTTTTGAATGTCTAAAAATTTTTTGTGTGAAACCCTAATATGTCCTTTTAATATATTGTAAGGTTTCTTTTTTCGTCACCAGACACAGCCTGGGACACAGTTGTGTCCCCAGGTCATGTAACTTTCTGACCTTGGCAAATCTTCCTACATGGATACAGCCTAGGGATACAGCCTGGAGATACAATTATGTCTCAAACTTTGTAACTTTTTGACTAAAATTCCTATTGTCTATGTAACTTCAAAACTTTATAACTCATTCATTTGAACTCTAAATTGAGTGAAACTTGATTCCTTTTCTTCATTTTCAATCTAAGAATGCGTTCAAACCTTGAAATTAAAATTTTACTCAATTAAGTATCAATTTCTTTGAAGAAAACCAAAGATGTAAGGGAAATACTATAAAATTACCATGTAAAATGTATTTAAAATATGAGTTATCACCATCTCTTAGCCTTAGAGCCCTCGGATGTTGAAGACTCTTTGACATAGCAATTTGATATAAGTGGTGATGTCCAAACACATATAGTATATAGAATGATGTATAAGGAAGAAGAGGAAGAGAAGCAGATTCATTATTGGGACTAGATATGGAGAATTCCAACAATGCTACGCATTTAGAATCTCATGTGGAGAATTTGTCATGATGTAGTTCCAACTAAGAGCAATCTCCTACATAAAGGGATCTAATGGAAACAAATTATATGTTTTGTCATGAAAATGAGGAAACACAATAGCAATTATTTTTGGAATGCCCCATGGTTAGAGGATGGTGGAGCAGTATGGGATGAAATGATTTACTAAGAAATATCAATTTCATGGACTTTATTAAATGGACAAGAAAAAATGTAGCGACAAGGAAAATACCTAGGTCCAACATGCAATATCCGAGAGCCTCCTTAACAAGATTAAACCATTGGACCCTTGACTTAAGCCTAAGGTCGAGGCTTAAAAAGCATAGCTAGGCAAATTCTTTCCTTACGACCCACCACTAAGAAGTTCAAGCTATTGCAATTTGCTAACCTGATGCCCTGGCTAAGCTGAACCTTCTTGCACTCATTATTTGTTTCCAACTACCAACTTGTATTACATTCAAGCATCATTTTAGCTCATTTGACCATTAGCTTAGCCAACCTGAATCTAAGCCATACTAAATATGTTCGAGGTAAACTCATCTTAGAAGAATTATTTGCTCAACTTAACAAAATTATCTGCTCAACTCGGTACAACTAACCCACCACTTATACCTGGTACCTCAACTCAGCATATACCAAACTGATTGTACAAAATTGTCTTTTTTGCTCAAAAGCCATCTATCTACAAGGAGCTACATGTTTAAGCAACCATGTAACAGAATCTCCTGTACAAGATATTCCTTTTTGTTGTATTTTCAATTATACCCTTTATTACTCCTTCTACATTACTTTTTTTAGACATTACCCATTTAGTCTTTTCCATTTAGAGTTGGTTGCCCTAGTTTTTCAAGTACATTTACCCCATTATAATATAGCCACATCATTATATATTAGAATATTGAATATACTATTTGTAAAGATTACTCTTGTTAGTTTGTTTGCTTACTTCACTCTTATCATAATCCTTAAGGAAGGCTAGGTGGCAAGTACCCTCACCAAACCATCTCATTCATTACATCAAGTTGTATCATGAATCTTCATACGTTCCCCAGTACATCATATCCTTAGAGCTATTTGTAGGTTTGCTTGTTTTTCTTTTTAATGTTTTCACGTGATTCCCATCACTTTCTTCAATCTTTCTACAAGCTTGGATCTACCCTATCAATCGTCTTTGTCTATCCTTAGCTCCAGTTTGCATCATCTTTGTATCATAGCAAAGGTTTCGTTTAAGTAAGTTGTATTTGAGTTTTTGTAAAGTAGTAGTTGTTGTAGTAGTGTATTACAGTTGCTTAGAAGTAAGCTATAAGAGTTAGAGTGAATAGTAAGAGTAGTAGTTTGTTTTGGTTGCATACTCTATTTTGTCTTGTTTTGAACACACAAAAATAGAGTAAGTTTTGGTTAAGTTTGTTGTTCATTGGCATAGTTGTTGCGTTTGTAGATTAATCAAACATTCATGTGAAAGGGTGTACATGTTGTTTAATTTGGAGAAATAGTATCTATTGTTTCCTAAATTCGAAGTTTATAACTATGTTTTGCTTAAAGAACAATAGATCCCAGTGTTAATGCCAGTATTGAAGATGATAATAGTGGTGTTGTCCACCATGGCCAACAACACCATGATTATTTTAGGAGTATAAACAAAAGACTTAATGAGGTGGTTAACTTCTTAGTAAATCTAATCAAAGCTATCCATGCATTGACCTATTAACCTGCTAAGGCCATGCAAAATACCCTTTAGGCTACTAAACCTACTAGAGGATAGAACCCAACTCGACAAGTTCAACGTATAGAAGTAAGAGGATAAGTTTGAAGAGGGATTGACTTAAGTAATATGGATGATGAAGGAGAAGAAGAGTTTGCAGAAGAAGAGGAGCAAGCCCAAGCACCCCAATCCACTGACCATGTAAAGCTTCAGATTTCAAGCTTCAATGGTTTTAGGAGTGTAGATGATTATTTGGATTGGGTAGAGAAGGTTAAGCATATTTTTTATTATTACCAGTACAAAGACCAAGAGAAGGTGAGAACTGTTGTAGTTAAGTTCTTAGGATATGCTACAATGTGGTGGAAGAACTTTGAAATCGTAAGAAGATGAGAAGGATACAAAGAGGTAAATACTTGGCTTGAAATGGAGAGGATACTCAGAAATTGATTTGTGTTGGATGCCTATTTGCAAGATACTTTTTCTCAGCTTCAAGAGTTGAGACAAGGAGGCTAAACTCTTGATGAATATGTTCAAGAATTCCAAATATTCACGATTCGTTGTGAAGTGAATGAGCCATTAGTTGAAATGGTATCTAGGATTCTTAGAAGGCTAAGAAGCGACATCAGAGATATTGTGAAACTACAATAGTTCACTACGTTGGATAAAGCTATATGAATAGCCCAACGAGTGGAACTACAAAGTAGGAGTAAAATATTAACCCAACTACCGATGAGCTGACCTGTTCAGGGAAGTCACTAAGCTTAGTTAAGTATTGAACTAACTCGAAGGGTAGATGTTAAGGCCGAACAAAAGGGTTAACATAATGGTAACGTGTCAACAAGAACATATGAGAAGGGACAAGGATTTGGAAGAATAACGAGTTAGATCAAATGTTTTAAATGTCAAAGATTTAAGCACATAGCTACTTAGTGTCTAAATTGAAGACTATGATTATTAAAGAAGATGTCCTGAAGATTAAAGTAGATAGCATAGATGAGGAACTTGAGGAGGAGAAAGAAGTGGGATATGAGATTGATGTTAATACTAACCTAGTTAAGGAGGATGTGCTTGTAAAGGATCTGGATAAGTTAACTCTAGTTGTCTAACGTACAATGAGTTTGGAGCCCTCTATTGTAGAGAAGCAAAGAGAGAACTTATTCTACGTCACTTTCAAAGTGAATGAGCAAGTCTATGCACTCATAGTGGATAGTAGACGCTATAAAAACGAAATATCTACTAACTTGATTAAGAAGCTTAAGTTACCAACCAGTCTACATTTGAAGCTATATAAGTTACATTAGTTGAATAAGAAGGGAGTACTATGTGTCACTTAATAAGTGCTGATGCTAATCTCAATTGGAAACTACTCCGAAAAAATTCTTTATGACGTACTATCCATGTGCGCATCACATGTGCTACTAGGCTAAGCTTGGCTTTTCGATCGAAGAGTTATTTATGAAGGATATAGGAACACATATGTACTTGAGAAAGATGGCAAAAAGATTACGTTAAATCCTATGACACTAAGTCAAGTTAGCGAGCTTTAAACTAAACTTGCTCGAAAATCAAAGAAGGCTTTTGTGTTGAGTAGAGCCGAACTTCAAGAAGCTATTAAAGCTTATGCGAAGACTTTTCTACTGATCAGGCACTTATTAGAGCTAAAGGAGTGGGCTAAACTACCTTTGGAAGTCAAAGAACTACTAGATGAATATGCCGACCTCTTTCTAAAATAGTTACTTGAAGGATTAGCCCCATTCAGTAGCATTGAACATTGCATTGACTTAATACCTAATGCTGCCTTACTTAACAAACTAGCTTATCGAATGAACCTCAAACAAGCTACTGAAGTTTAGAGACAAGTTAATGAATTACTGACAAAGAGATATGTAAGGGAGAGTCTTAGCCTTTGTGCTATAACTGCATTGCTTGTGCTAAAGAAAGATGGAACTTAGTGTATTTGTGTAAATAGCAGAGCTGTTAACAAGATTATGATTAAGTGCAGATACCCCATCATAAGGCTAGATGATATATTGGATGAATTGAGTATAAGGATATTTAGTAAGATTGATTTGAAGTCTAGAACCACCAAATTTGAATGAGGCAAGGGAATGAATGGAAAACTACTTTCAAGACTTGACATTACCTATACAAGTGGATAGTCATGTCTTTTAGGCTATCAAATACCCCAAACACTTTCATAAGGCTAATGAATACTGTTTTGAGAAATCTGATTAGGAAGTTTATTATAGTCTACTTCAATGATTCCTTGTCTATAGTGTTGAATGCATACTGACCACTTCTACACTATTTTTTATATCCTCTAAGTAGAGAAGTTATTTGGAAACTTGAAGAAAGGTTGTTTCTATCAAGAAAAAGTAATCTTCCTAAGATATGTAGTTGGAAGAAGAGGATTGAGAGTAGATGAGGAGAAGGTATGACCTATTGTCAAATGGTTGACCCCAACCTCCTATGTTGAGGTGAGAAGTTTTCATGGATTGGAATCTTTCTCCTAACGCATTATCTAAGGATTTAATACCATTGTAGTGTCTCTATCTAAGTTTATAAAGAAGAATGTAGAGTTCAAGTGGGAAGAGAAAGAAGAGAGAAGTTTTACTGAAGTGAAGGTGAGGTTAACATCTACCCTAGTCTTGGCTCTACTAGACTTTGATAGGGTATTTGAGCTTAAATGAGATGCATTAAATGTTGTCATCGAAGCTATACTAACGCAAGAAGGCCGACCTGTAGCTTATCATAATAAGAAGATCAGAGGAGCGCAATTAAATTATTCTTTTAATGACAAAGAACTTTTGGCCTTAATTCGAGCTCTTTGTATGTGCCAACATTATCTTTTACCAAAAGAATTTGTCATATACATGGATCATGAGTCCTTAAGTTATTTGCGGAGCCAATCCAAGCTTTTCAAATGCTAAGCCCGATGGATTAAATTTTTGGAAGGATTTAATTTTCTCATTAAGTATAAGCAAGGCAAGAGTAATGTAGTTGCCGATATTCTATTGAGGAGACGTATTCTACTCTTTGAGTTGTAGACCAGATTATTAGGGTTTACAAGCATAAAAGAGCAATATTAGAATTATCCTTCTTTTAACCCTATATATGGGCACTATGGAGAAGGAAGAGCAGTGGATAAGTACCATGTCAAGGATGGCTAGTTGTTTAGAGGTAGTAAGTTGTATGTTCTGACCTATTCAATAAGTGAACTACTGGTGAAAGAAGCCCATATTAGAGGACTTTCCAAACACTTTGGACAATGGAGAACATATCAGTTATTGAATGACAAGTTCTTCTAGCCTAGAACGAGGCTTGACACGCATTATGTGATTAAGGGATGTGCCATCTCTAAGAAAGCTAAGACCAAGCAAAGCAAGAGAAAGCAATGCCTTTACCTGTTTTAACTAAACCATGGGCTGACCTGAGTATGGATTTTGTCCTCAAACTACCCCAAACTACCTGAAGTAAAGATTTTGTGATGGTTGTCATGGATAGGTTCAGCAAAATGGCATATTTTATACTTTACACCAAAACTAACAATGCCTTGGCTATTGCTTCTTTGTTTTTTAAGAAATAGTTCACTTGCACGACATACCAAGGGGTGTGATATCCGATAGAGACCCAAAATTTCTAAGCCATATATGGAGAACCTTATGTCATCAGATGGGAACCAAACTACTGTTTAGTACCTCTTACCATCTCCAGACCAATGGCCAGATAAGAATGCTTAACTAAACCATAAGATCACTACTTCGAGCTGTAGTGGGGAAGAACTTAACGTATTGGGATGTCTGCCTACCTATGGTCGAATTTGCTTACAACAGGACAATATATGCCACTATTGGAGACACCTCATTTAAGGTTGTCTATGGTTTCAATCCCAACCACCCCTTGATCATACCCCCCCCCCCCCCCATACGTTATCCATTAACTAAGAAGTTCCTGAGGTAAGAACCAAAGCCCATTCCATTCAGCAAATCTATCAATGAGTCACTCAGCAAATTAATAGAGTTGCTAGAAAGCTAAGGGAGAAAGGCAAAGGAAGAAAGGAAGGCCAAGCAGTTCTAGCTTGAAGACTAAGTATGGTAACAAATAAGTAAGGAAAGATTCTCTAATAAAAGGAAGAATAAGCTATCTACCAAATCATTCTAGAAACTCTAGAAATGACATTGCATACTAACTAGAACTTCCAAAAGACTTTAAAGTGTCAGACGTGTTTAATATTATAGACCTCAGCCCCTACAAACCTAAGGAGATCTTAGACGAAGACTAATCGGATTAGATCCCAAATCACAATCAACCTAACAAGGATGATAGGAATCAAACCACCAAACCCTTAACTCAAGCTTGAGCCTAAGGGCTAAAAATCATGGCCAGGTGAATTCTTTCCTTATAACCCACCACTCCTGCAATCTAGTGACCTAATGCCCTAGCTTAGTCGAAGCTTCTAACACTCATCATTTGTTTTTAGCTGCTGACCTGTATTATACTTGAGCATCATCTTGGCTCATTGGAACCATCAGCTCAATCGACTTGAATCCAAGCCATACTGAATACTTCCAAGCGAAATTCAACTTAAAAGAACTATCTGCTCGGCTTGGTACAGTCGACCCACCACTTTTGCTCGATACCGCGGCTCGGCAAATGCTAAAATGATCATACAAAATTGTCTTTTTTACTAGAAAGCCATCCATTTACAAGTAACCACATGTTCGAGCAACCATGTGATAGAATCCCTCATACAAGATACTTCTTTTTGTTGTATTTTCAATTGTACTCTTTATAATTCCTTATACATTACTTCTTTTGGACATTACCCTTTTCGTTTTTTCCATTTAGGGCAAGTTGCTCTAGTTTTTCAAGTATAAATACCCTACTGTAATGTAGCCATATCATCATATATTAGAATATTGAATAAACTCTTTATGAAAATTGTTCTCGTTAGCTTGTTTGCTTACTTTACTCTTACCCTAATCCTTAAGCAAGACTAGGTAGCGAGCACCTTCACCAAACCATCTCGTACGTCACATCTAGTTATGTAGTGAGTCTTCGAAAGTTTCTTAATGCATTAAATCCTTATAGCTATTCATGGGTTTGCTTGTTTTATTTTTCACTATTTTTGCATGATTCCCATCACTTTCTTTAAGCTTTCTACAAGCTTGGATCTATCTTAATGACCATCCTTATTTGTCCTTGGCTTTAGGTCACATCACTCCTTATTTACATTTATGATTAAAGGTGTTTTGAGGGAACAAAATGATCGCATTTTTAGGACAGCAAGCTAAGATAAATCGTGGTTAAGACTAGTACGCAAGGAAACACATGAATGAGGTCTATCCGTAGGGAAAAAAAAAAGGATAGAAGGTAGAAAAAGCGAAATAATGAGGAAGTAGATTATGCCACAAAAGGGGACATTAAAGATGAATTGTGATGTTACAATAAACTAGAGAGGAAGGGATGCCTCAGTTGTTATAGTATGTCATGATTATAAGGGTCGAATTCTTAAAGGTGCTTGGTCTAGATGAGTGGGATTAACGACTTTAGAAGTAGAATTGGCATCTATTCTCACTGCATTATGTCTTGCTATTGAGAAGAGATAGAATAACATTATAGTTGAATTGGACAGCTCCCTTGCCGTAAAGCTCACTGGACAAGGGTGATCAAGTAAAATTCTAATTATATCATTATTCACTAGCGTATTCCCTTGTTTGCTAAGTTTGAATATATCTCTATTTATAGGACAGGCATGAAGCTAATACGGAGAGCTTGCACTTAGGAACTTCTCATGAGTTTTGTTCTTCTTTTCCAATAAGTTTGTTAGACTTAGTCTCTTTAGACTCTGGACTTAACCAAAGTGTTATTCTATATTGGAGGCAAGGCACTTATCCAAACCAACCAAGATAGTAGTCTCTTTTTGTGTTTTGATTGTTGGTGTAAGACATGTGCTCGTTTTTTTAATTTATTTACCCTTTACCTAAAAAAGGTTTTCTGGTTAAATGTACATCATGTGACATCTCTTAAACAAAGTATGATAAAACTAGAAATATCGATTCCCCTTTTGTTACCATAGTTTACAATTCATCAAAATTCTAACGTTATGCATGCTTTATAGAGAGCACCCTTATGATTAGGTAACTTTCTAAAAAGCAATTGGTAATAAGGATGAAACCATAAAAGGAGCATCATACCAAAGTAGATTATACCTCGGTATTTGGAGTCTCGACCATATAAGAAGTACCAAAGTAGTTCACTAGTAAAAAAAAAGAGCTACATACCATGTAGCGTGAAGTGCCATAATATATGATATCTATTGAACTTGTATGGGAGCACCTATAAAGTCCTCTCTGCTTGATATTTTTTACCTATATGAGGATACTAACAAGGATGTCAATTTCATAGATGGGAAGATTGTGATATTCCTTAAATAGCATAAAACTTTAAATATTGAGCCATATTTTGATTTAATAGCTTAGAATTTATCAAAACTCTAATATTAAGCATGATGAAAGTAGTAACACTC
Organism: Lumnitzera racemosa; assembly: GCA_024138005.1. Classification (NCBI taxonomy): domain Eukaryota; kingdom Viridiplantae; phylum Streptophyta; class Magnoliopsida; order Myrtales; family Combretaceae; genus Lumnitzera; species Lumnitzera racemosa. Next base: position 31,637,672 of record JAMXBC010000011.1, read on the forward strand.
TCAAGAAGGTTGAATCTCCTAGGAAATAGCTATCACTAAGTACAAAACCATGACTATTGTTATGCCAAAGTGGACAATATTATGATAGTAGAGTTTTACTCATTATACATCCTTTCCTTTGTAGGTTATTCATGGTGTACTTATCCTTTTTAATAGTATGTTTCTTCTAGAAGATATTTTCCAAACTTTTTCTTTCTTCAAACTTTTGTTATAATTAAAAATTTATAATTTTAAGAGGTCATAATTATTAGTGGTTTTTTAACAATATGTGATAGTTAGAGGCAAGTGAAGCAATTGGGGGTTTGTAGTGGTAGTGGTTAATAATCATGAACATTTGAATGAGAAATTCGAAATTCAAAAAAAAAAAAAGAAAAAGAAATGAGAAAAGTGATTCAGTAAAAAAATGAAATAAAATAAATTGTTTAGAATAATTTAAAAAATTACATGTGTTTTGAGGGTTTTGGAAATAAGAGATATGTGTTTTACTTTTTAACAAATTCAATTAAGAACATACATTAGCTTCTTATTAGTTTATAATAATTTGCTTATTAAACATAATATTAAAAAATGAATTTAATGAAAAATATGTTAAAAATTTAAAATTGTATATAAAAAGAAAAAAGAAAGTTAAAATATATAGAAAAATGAAAAAGAAACATTAATAAGCACCTTACAGTCGTTTCCACCACTTTAAGATTGATATCAGGCAAGTGCACCTATCAGTTTTAATATAACCGATGTGAGTCCGAGTCGATCTCTCAGAAACTTCGGGTACTAATATTAACCTTAGCTTTATTATCTAACCGGAAAATTATGATTAGTTGAATGAATTAAAAATACTGAAATTAACAAACTAAACTAATTATGGGACTTGATTAAGCAATTTAGAAATCAATAAAACTAAGAACGACTTCAAGTATGCAATAACGTATTTAGGAATTATTTCTCTTAGTATTTAACATGTGACCGCGTAAAATATATTCAATTCAATTTCTATTATTCTTGACCGGAGGGATTCACAATTAAAGTTAATATCTTTCTTAAGCATATAAACTCTAATCCTAAATTATTTACCGGAATCTCTTCACTTAGTAATATAATTTAGAATTGCATTAATGTATAATGAATTCCTACACAAATAATTAACTTTCCGGAAGAAACATGTATCTTATCTCTAAGTATACATATAATTCTCTTTAATTATGTAAAGATCTAATTATACATGTAATTTCTCAATCAACATGCATAATATCATATATTGATATTCTAGAAATATCAATTAACAATTAAACGACATAATTGAATCAAGCAAAGATAGAAACTTTATTGAGAATTATAAATCAACCCAAGAGTCACATGAAACCTTAGGTTCCATAATCCTAAATACACGAATTCTAAGCTATCATAATGAAACTAAAAACGAGTTCCATCAAAAACATAAAATAAAACATGAAAAACCCCTTTGATTGATGAAAAATCTCTTCGATCTTAAAGTTAGTGTTGCTTTGTCCTTTTTCTTCTCCTTCTCCTCAAGTCTCTTCTCTTCTCTAATGTCTCATGTGTCTTGTGAAAACCTAATATGTCTTTTTATACTGTATTATAAGTTTTTCGTTTTCTTTACCAAACACAACCTAGGACATGACCGTATCCCCAGGTCATGTAACTTTCTGACCCTGGCAAATTTCTCTACATGGACATAGCTTGGGGATATGATCATGTTCCAGACTATGTAACTTCAAAACTTCAAAACTTCATAACTTCTTCATTTGAACTCCGAATTGAGTGAAACTTGATTCCTTTTCTTCGTTTTCGATCCGTAAACGCGTTCAAACCTTGAAATCAAAATTTTACTCAATTAAGTATCAGTTTCTTTAAAGAAAACCAAAAATGTAAGGGAAATACTATAAAATCACCATGTAAAATATGTTTAAAATCCGAGTTATCAAAGACCAAGGAGTAGTTGGCAATTATATTAAAATGGGTTGTACAATCCTCGAATCAATTATTAACTATGACTTATCCATCGAGGTGGATAAAGAAGACCTAGTAAATTTGGTTGGTTGCAACCTATTTGTAAACGAGTCATGTCACCTGACTCTATCTCCCAAAAAATTGAAAAAGAACAAAAATATTAATGAAAATTCATATCTTTTTTTTTTTCAATTTTGAGATGATAAGTAGTTGCCCACCATTCTAAGAAGGTTGTGTTAACCCTCTAAAATGGTAAGTGATTGCTCACCACACCAATTTTGTTTTTCCTTCTTTTTTTTTTTTTTAATTTTAGGGTAGTCCCATGACCTAGAGGATGTCACAACTATTATAAGCTAATCGATGGTTACATACAATTATGGTATCACTTGATCCGCTTAAAAAAATGGATCACAATCCATAAGATTTATTTGGTTGTTTACAGCTACTGCAATCGTATGGAGTAGCTAATGCATGATGCCTCTAATAAAGTTTCTTATCACCCTTATCCATAGAGTGGCTAGAACTAACTATTGATTGAGGTTGGTTACATGTCTTTAATATGCTACTTGATGATTACATGGTGCTTCCTTCTACATAACTATCACTGACTAAACATGTTCTAATATCGTAATTGGTTATTGTGATTGTGCTACTAAATGCTTATGTAAAGCTATTAGGATTTGTATTAGCTTAATAAAGAAGCTAGGTGCTAACCTTGCCTTCTAAGGTATTTATTTTAGTGAACCCATTATCAATGTCTTAGAAATATAAGTGTAAACGAAACAAAGTAAGGCTTGGCTGATAAATAAAGAGTAAGTTTGCTTAGTAATTTGTTAGGTATTGCTTAATATTTGATTCGATATGTTTATGGCATGGCACAAAAAGGACTTACAAGTTAAGTCTTCACAAACTAAGATTTTTTATAAAATGTTAGGGTATTAAGTAAACAACTTGATTTATAAAAGCTAGGTTTTCAATCATGTAAAATTTGCATTGTATCTATCAAGCCAACTATGTTGCTGGGTTATCTAATTAAAAGAAGTAGTTATCACCAGGCCGAGTTATGGCAACTCTTTGTTGCACTACTAAGTTCTTAGACTTTATATGTAAATACTCAGATCGAAGTCGACCAACCATATAACTAGGTTGAGCTAGGATATCAGTATTGGTAGATGTCACATGTTAAGCATAGCATTCATTATCTGCATTAACTTTTTGGCTAGGATATAAGATAATTTATTTTGACTAATCATTTGCTAAGATGATTATTATGTTAGATTGCACTTTTTTTTACTACTTATTTATCCTCTTCCATTCATCTTACAATAAAGTAAGGGATAAATTGTCTTATCCTCAATTTATGAAGAAAGATTAGATTGGATATCACACCACTATGGTAAAAAGGCTTTAGAATGGTAATTGGAGCTAGTTTTCCCTTAACAAGTAGCAAAGGCTACAAGATACAATTGAAGGTGGCTCTTTATGATGATCAACGTGTTACATATAGATTTCAACATAAACATTATAAATGTGATATGGACTTAATGATGGATTCACATACTATATAGGAACATATAGCTATGGCACTCTGAGTACAGCTTACTTTTGTAATGAATTTTGTTATTATTTATTATGGTGAATGATAAGATATTTGAAAATTAACTGTTTTAGAAAGTGAAATAGTAGGTTAAATGCGGGTCTTGCCTTATCCCTAACTTAAGGAAGGCGTGACGTACCTTTTTTAGGTACCAAATGTTATGAAAATGTTTCAAGCAGGCTTCTAGAAAGCGAAGCATTATAAGGTTTCTTTCTCTCAACTTTCGAAATTATATGTTTCTAATAGGCATGCACCCGCATTACATGTGTAAAGAATAAATATAGGGTATAATAAAATTTTAATACGTTATAATTATTAAATTAAACTATATATAGGAATGATCATTTAAGAAAGGAGAACAAAATAATGTGTGTTATTAGTAAGTTATTTTGAATATCCATTCTAATGATGGTTATAAAAAATAAATTATTTTCAATGATTGTTAGCTTGAAACAACATTACATTCATGATAAGTTATTTCATATTTTGGTTTACTTAAGAAAAGGAAGAAAGAATTTTGTTATTTTGTGAGGAGTTTTTTATCCGATGCACTATAGGTAGATAGAGATTAGGATTAGGTCCATTGGCAGGAAAATATGATGTTGAGGTTAACGATTCGGATTTGATGTGAATTTATTGTTATATCCTGAAGCGGTAGAGTCGTAACAATCCTACCATATAAACTATTTTAGGACAGAAGTTGACTTTGCAACCATTATTTTAAACCTGATTTATATAAGACATCTATGACTAACCCGCTTTGAAGTATAGAGTTTATAAATTAAGCATTTTAATTACCTATGAAAATATGAAAAATACATACTAAGATTTAAATAACCTAAGTAACGTTTATAAGATGTAGTAACCTAATCTTACTTTACTTAAGTAATACATAAATTGATATGAAAAATTTTATAGATAAGGCCCAAACTTTAAGAGTATAATTGATCCTTAATTTTATATCCTCACTTCCCAAGATTTAGCGGTTAGAAGTTTTAGGGTAATTATAAAACTACTTCCTAACTAGCACTTACAACAACATATATAGGGATGTAAACAATCAACTACTTAATAAATTGGGACGGAAACTTAAAACTACAAAATGAAGTACAAAAAAGGTTATCAACCAATTATTTTAATGCAATATAACAAATAAATGCCATTGCAATATGTTATCCGGTTTATTGTAAGATTCAAAAAATTACAGCCACATTAATCCGGGTTAAGGAGTTTAATGCACACTTCAATAGCTCATAACCAAACCTAAACTTATATAATGAAGACACCACTCCTCCTATGACTACCTTCGAGTTACTACCTTCACCCTAACGACCTCCTCTTCTATCACTTAGTTCAACTAAAGATAAAAAAAGGGACTATTATGTTATCTAATGCTATCCCTTACGAAAGGGTCAATATTTAACCAAAGAACCCTAAATGCTTCCCCTAATGGGTTGCATTGCATGTTCCATTTAAATTTAAAAGTCATATATTTAATTAAGTCCAATTTAATGCATTTAATCATTTCATTCAAAACAAAAAATTATAACCCAAAGCATCAAACCAAAATCATACAATGAAACACAGAAACATGCACATACAGGCATGCGCATAAATAAGCTATCTAACAAATACAATCAAGTATAATCTTAAACCTCTTAGTACTATAACACATTACTTTGAAATACAGTAATATATTGATCCCAAACTTACCTACACTTCTTACTTGCTCACTTAAGGTGCAACCATAATAGGCTATCGCTGATAATCCCTATAATACAAATATTGTTTTAGTTTTCGCATAATTTCCATAGATAAATTTTATTCTATAATTTAAATTATTATATTTAGTTATTTTAATTTGTCTCTTAGGATTACTTCTCTTATTCAGTCAAGTTCAAAATTTTACCAATTTAGATTTAACCTCTGAATGAGTTTCTAATCTAGAAATTGTCTACATTTTAACCTAAGTACTCATACATATGTATGTATATATATATATATATATATATATATATATAAAAGCTTTAAATCATTAGTTTTAGTTTAAAATTATAATTTAACTCAATTACTCAAGTTCTATATTATCTATAACTAAACTAGTTTTAAGCTAATTTTTGATTCAGTTTTTGAATTTGGTTCTAATTTTGTTTCTAATTACAAGTTTTCTATGTAAACTCTAGGAATTCCTTCCAAACTAATATGTAAAGTTCATCTAACTATACTTGAATATTCTAAATCTACTATTTAGCTCTTAACTAATATTTTGGTCAGTAAGATATACTTTACTCCTAATTTAAGTATCGAATTTGCTCTCAATGTGACAATAACCTACATTTTTCATATAATTTCCTAATTTCATAATCCAAATAAGATTTATATAACATTCATAATATCATAATATTATAAATTTTAACCTAGTATTCTCTACTTGTTAATTTCCTATATTCACATATTACCCATTATTTCCTAATTTACACATATAACACATATCTAACCTCTCCAACATCACAAATACCATCCCTAATTAGTAATTAACTTATCAAAATATCTAATTATACCCTCAATCAAAATTTCCACCAAATTAACATTAAATTATAAAATTAAGCTCACAAATTCCCTTTTTTGTATGATTTTAGCCCTAATAATTAAGTAAAATTTTAGATAATAAATTTTCAAAAAAAAAAACTCTTCATATCATTATCATATAAATCTTAAATAGTCTACAAAAATTTTTTAAGGTCAAAACTACATTATTAAGGAAATTAAAATCAAAACTAAAATGAAAAAACTAGCTCAAGTTTAATGATTTTTTAAGAGAAATATATCCTAGAGCCTAAATTTATCAAATTGATATTTTTTCCAAAAATCTACATACAAAAATATCCCATAATACTAAATTTCATAATTTTTCATAATTATTTGATATTTTTAATAAATTAAACAAATTCGAAAGGGAAACCAAAACTCACTAATCAAAGGACTTTCAGCCACCAGTAGTGTCTCCACCCTTGTCAACACAACCAGGTGGTAGGTTTACTATTTGGTGGTGGTGGCCATCCTTCCCCAGGTGGTCGTTGGATGAGCGTTTACCTTATAAGCCCTATTTACACACTATTTTTGTTAATTTTTGTAGAAATATTCTCGCATCCTTTCTTAACCTCTCTTTAATTTTCTGGCTTCCTAATTTCCTAAATTGAGTTTTGGTGGGTGTCTTCTAAATTTATAGGAGGGTTTAGGGTTTTTCTTTGAATTTTAGATTGCCAAATGTCCCTTCTTTTCCATTTTCCACTTTCTAATTGTCCTAATGCTATTGGTTGATTTTATTTCTTTATATCCCAGCATGCTATACCCTTATTCTAGACAATTCCACACTTTATAAGATTTTTCTTGATTTTTATTTAATTTTTTATGAATTTTTCTTAATTAATTAACATTATTTTAATATATTTCTCTTATTTTAAGTAATTTTAGGTATTTTTACTTACATGTAAATTTATATATAGTAAAAATAAACACTATTTAATACCATTTATGTTATTTTATGATTTTTAGTGTATATATAATTTATCTCTATTGATTCGTTAATTATCAAAACTTGTTTTACACTTTTATGATAAATAATAAGTAACATATATATAACTTAATATTATAATATTTAATTATTTATTTCATAAATCTAAACTCACATGATCACTTTTATTAATATTTCTAACTTTATTGTAAAATTTTGGCTTGATTAGATAACTTACTCGATTACCCTAACTTTACGTATTAAACTCTGAACACCTAAATGCAAAGCTTATCCTTATGAGCAAGTGGGATGGGACTTTTAAAATTTTAAGGTAACCACTATATTTGAGACGTGATGTTCCATTTCTTTATCATTAATGCATACATTTTCGTGATGGTTAAATATGGATAGTCTTAAAATATAGAGAGAAAATTGGTATCATAACCTAAATAAGAGAAATCGCAATAATCCTACTGCGTAAATTAAGCTAAGATAGAAGCTAACCTCATAATTGCTATTGTAGATATAGTCTATATAAGGCATATATAACTTAACTAACTTGAAGCATCCAATTTGACACCTATCAATACTCAAACATGTGGTATTCAAAATACCTGTTCAGTACTACCTGTATCTGATAAAACAACAATATTTATATAAACGTTTCCATACATAGTTATAATTTGCATTAAGAGTTTACAAAAGTCATAAGTCTTAAAGTCTATTAACAATAAAATAAAAAACTAGTGGGCTTCCTAGGGAATTCCGAGTTAGATTCCTTAAAATCATAAAGATATCAAAAGCCCAAATTTAGTGGATTTTCCTTTTCTCACTTTCCCAACCAACTAGTACTAACTTGGGGGTAGTGATATCTGTATATCCTGATCATTCACTTGTCACCTACAAAAAAGTTTTTAGGGATACAAGCTCAACTAGCTCAATAAGAGGGAAAAAGTCATACGAGTTCTAAACAATCACAAATAAGATTATTAATTATAATAAAATGCAATGTAATCAATCACTTGAAACATCATACAATGTTATCCGGTCTATTGTAAGGTTAGAGAAGTTACATTTGCTCAAACTCAAATTGAGGAGCTTACCGCAACTTAAAATCAAACCAAACCCACAATTTTACAATAAAGAATACCCTCCTTTTATGACCACCTTTGATCCATGACCGGCACCCTTACCATGACCTTCTTGCCTGTCACTTAGTTCAACTAAGGTTAAGGAAAGGATTATTTCAACTATCCTTATTGAAAGAAGTTGGTATTTAGTTTGACACTCCTAACCATTCCCCTAATAGTTACTATGCATATCCAGTTATGTTAGCAGTTAGATTAATATTAGTTCCATTTAATAGTGGCTAGACAAGTTCACACAATATAATACTATGAAATCATGTAAAATCGTACACTAAGGAGTTCAACTCTTATCATAATCAGAATACTAACTATGTACATGGCATGCGCACAAACAGCTAATTTACAACTATAAGCAAAAGTACTTATAAGTCTCTGGATTCTTTGATATAGTATCTCAACAAGCGGTAGAGTTATGATCTTCACTTGTCTTGACATTCATTATAGAAGACTTATATCGCTAACGCTTTGCTTACTAAGAGACCTTATATATATATAACCCAAATTTTGTTTTCGTAAGAGTTACGAAGATATTAGTGTTTTATCTACTCTTTTATTTCATTCTAAAGTTATATATATATATTTAAGATATATTATTATTTAAATACATATTTATTATAGTTCTATTATACAATTATGTAAGGTTATTAAGTATCAATAATATATGTAGTTATATTATTACTTATATTATATCATTTCGATCGTATCAGAATGTACTTTTAATAAGTTAAGTTACGTTTCAATTACAATAAAGTTATTGTAATACATCAATTCTTATGGAGATAAGGGTCACATTACCTAAGATTGTCCGATTTTAGTTAAAGTAGTGTCATTAGATTCGTACAAACCCAACGATACGTAATTGGAGTTTTATTTTAAGAGATGACTTTTAAAGGATATTTCTAGTTTTCTATTATACTTATATATTCATATAACAAGCCTTATCATATTATATTCATAAAATATAAATAAGCTATATTTTACATAATTTTCTAAAATAGCTCGATAATACTTTTAATTTTTAACCCTAACACACGTATATCCTAACCTAAGTTATATAATAGTACCAAACATGAAAAAATTTCATTCTAACTAAACCTAATCAATATGTATATGTAGAGGCTTCATTTTGATATTTATTACATTTTAATCTATTATTACTAAAAACGTGCCTTAGTTGGTAAATTAAGCTATTTTATTAACTACATTCGTAATAAATAGCTTAGGCTGCCAAATAATTTCCTAAGAATTTCTATAAACTCCTAAAATATGGGGAATTCAATTAGTATATGGTTTCATGCCATTGAGTTTATTACCTACATATACATAATTACCGTTTTACCCCTAAATTATATTTAATTAAGCAAATATTATCATTTTTCTACAAAATTATTCCTAATATTTCTTGATATTATCATAAATCACCTGAAGTTAGTGGACATCAATTTCATCCATTAATTTTTAAAAAATCCATTTATTTCACAATTTGCCCTATTTCTAGCTTTTTTTAGGGTAAAAAATTACAATAAATATTATATATACTTAAATTAAAAATCTGGCTATATAACAATTAACTACATGTCATATGTATTCTATATAAGTATTTTGAGAAGCAACATTATTTAGTACATTTATTTTGAATTTTAAATTTTTGATGAATAGTACCTTATTTAAGCAAGTATATAAAATATTCAAAATTTTACCAAAATAAAAATACCACATGAAAATATATTTAAAAAAACCTAAAACTAAAATTTTTCATAATTTTCTAAATAATTTTAATATTTTTAGAAAATGAAGGAAAAATAGGGCATGATGTTGGATCACCTAATTATCAAAGCTCCGGTAGTCGATAACCAATAAATGGTTGTTAGAAGGCCATGGCACGAGGTAGGCTACTAGGTGGTGGTAGGGTTTAACATCATATTCAAGTTTGCTTGGGAAACTAGTTAGGTTCGATCCTTACTTTGTTTTTACTTTAATTTTTCTAAAATGTTTCTAATTTCTAGATTATTTTCTCTCTCTATCCTAGATTTTTGTTTGCTAAAATATTGAAGTTATGATGTCTTTTGTTATTTATACGATTGATGTTTGTCATATGGAACTTCTTTTTGCAATTTTTTTCCCTTTTCATCAAGTAGGAAGTGTTTAAAATTTGAATTTTCATCCATTATTTTCACAATCTAACTTTACTAGGTCACTTGAATAAGTTTTTTTGAATGCCCTAAATTTAGATACAGTTGCCCTAAGCACAATTTTATGGTCTTACAATTAGTAATATTAAATTAATTGATAATTGACGTAAGATTTAGGAAAAATTGAAAATATCAATTATTTCAAAGGATTAAACTATAATTATAATGGTGGTTATATAATATATATAGATAGATAATAGATGTGTTGGGTAAGTCATCATTTGGTTACAGATGAAACATGTTTTGGTTGCATCACATATGCCCAAGATCCTCAAGAATCTTTTTGTGGTCTCTTCAACCCATCTATCATCTCCCCCATAAATGAGAATTTCTCCAACAATGTAGAGAACAACATAGATATTCTTACAAATCAATAAGGCCTAGAAGATGAATAGCTAGATTCTTTTTAAGTTATCCTGCAAACTTTGATACTACATTGATCCCCTATACAATGGAACCTTTGTAATAACTTTTTGGATCACCATATAACTATGAAACTTATTTAGAACTATCTATTTTTAAAACCATAGTAAGGGGTCTAATAATGTTGAATCTTAGTAGGTGTAAACATTGCAAATCCTTATACGTTGTCGCTTTTCTTGCTTCCAAGTTGCGCCCATCCTTGCTTAATTTTACTTAGCTACTGTTGCTTAATCTACACAACTGTCACCCCTTGAAACCAAGTAACCTTTTCTCTTGATATTTATTAACATTATATAGCTAAATTAAACATTCGACAATTATTTAGAGTACTCATATAAAAAGCCAACTTATGCATGAACTTGAATTATATAATGAGATAAGGTCTATCTTGTGCAATTTGTAGAAAAATCAATATATAATTATCTCCTTAGAGAAAGAATCTTTATAGCTTTCAGTTCTTGCTCACTTGTCTATTGAGATATTAACTGTATTTGTTAGTTTAACTATAACAATGAGAATAGTTGTTAGTTAGACTTAGTTAGTTTAGTCAGTTCCGTTAATTAGTAGTTTAGTTTAGTTAGTTAACAAATATTTATTCACAACAACCTCTATAAATACATCTTGTACATATGACAACTTAATCTAATGCAATTGATATTTCTTCTTTTATTCTTGTTTCTGTTGACCTACTCTCAAGTAAATACAACTTTACACACAAATATCATGCTATTCAATTTCTATTATGGTATTAGAGCACTAATTTCCATTCTTTAATAATGAAATAATCAAAATAGTTGTTCGGCCCATATTATTTGCATCCTAATGAAAATCCTTCACTTGTTTTGGTTTCAATAGTTCTCAATGGATCAAACTATTACACTTGGAGTCATGTAATGCGAGTTGCTCTTTTGTCCAAGAACAAATTAAAATTTGTTCATGGATCAATTTCATAGCCAGATAAAAGATGACAAGCTATAGCTAATGTGGGAGAGGTGCAACATGATGGTTCTCTCCTGGTTAGTAAATTCATCATCAAAATCAATAGCATAAAGTATCATACGGATAGAGAGTGCACATGACGTTTGGAAAGATCTATATGCATTTTTTTTCACAAGGTGACTCATTAAAGATTTTAGATCTCTAAGAAGAGATATATAATTTGTAATAAGGAACACTCACTGTTGTCGAGTATTTTACAAAACTTAAGATTTTATAAGACGAGCTAGTAGTTCTAAGACCTTTCCTTGTTTGTAATTATTATGCAGGTTGTAATGTAGTAAATACAATATTAGAATTCAAAGTAAGTAATTTAGTTTATTAAAGGATTAAATGATAATTTTAACTTAGTCAAGACACAAATCCTCCTTATGTAGCTATTGCCTAACATTAACAAAACTTTTTCACTAGTAGCACAACAAGAATAGTAGCTACTGTCTAATATACAGCAAGGAGTTAATGATTCCAATGCTTTCGTCACTAAATCTATAGGAAATCAAAAGAAGTATTTGAATAATGCCTTTATGAAGAGACTTGTTTGTTTGTATTATGGTTTAAATGGACATACTGTTGATCAGTTTTATAGAAACCATGGTTTTCTACTAAGCTTCAAAGCCAGATTAGAGCAAAGGTCTAATGATGCTAGACAAGTGAATCAAATTGAGGTAGTTCATGCGACTAAGGTTAGTAATCCCTTTTGTTTTACCAAAGAGCAGTATCATCAACTAATGCGACTCCTTGAGAGAGATGAATCAACTATTACTCAATCTATACAACCTTCATCATTTAAGGAAGTTAAAGGTAATTGTTATTCTTTCACTAGTTCATCTTATTATTGAAATTAGGTGACAGGTATTAGAGCTAGTGATCATGTTACTTGTTCTTTGAGCAATTTCTCATCATACAAAGAAGTTAATGCTATGAATGTTTATCCTCCTAACAATACTTAGATCAAGGTTACACATATTGGTACTATACATGTGAATGAGTACTTGACTTTAGAGGGTATTCTTTGTGTTCCTAATTTCCAATTCAACTTAGTTTCTATCAATAAACTTACCTCACACCATAGTTATCAAATTATTTTTACTACTAAGTAATGTTTTATACAAGAGACATAGGGTTGCAAGGTGATTGGATTTGCTTATATGAGAAAGGGATTATATCAGTTTAAGGACATAGACCTTAGGGAAATAAACAATGAACAGTACTCTATTAGTTGTAATACTGTTAAAAAGGATAAAATTGTTTATCAAAGAGGCAACAGCTAGCATACATTCTCCCCAAAATTCTTTTAGGTAAATTTGCATGTATTCTCAATGCTCTAATTGTATCAATCAAGTGTCTGTGCTTTCTTTCAACAACTCCATTTTGTTGAGGTAGAGGTGTGTAGATTGTAGTTCTTTAGTGTATGATGTCTTTCTCTCTAAAAAACTGTTGACACTCATAAGATAGAAATTCTCTACTAGTCATTGTAAATGTGTTTAAGTGTAGTGTTAAAGTGGTTTTGAACATATGAAACAAAGGTAATGAGTGTAGAAATGGCTTGATGTTTGTTTTAGAGCAAATAGTTCCAAGTAACTTGCCTCATATCATCTACTATTATTAAAAAATACCTTGCCCCAAAAGTGAAGGTAAGTGATAGGGACCCCAAATATCAGCATGAATGAGATCAAAAGTACGGATAGAAGAAGTTTTACTACTATGAAAAGGTAACCAATGGGACTTATCCATCTTACAAGTATCACAATGGAATTAACTATCATCAGCCTCTTTACAAAGAGATAAGTGTTTAAGTTTTGTGAAAGAATTGTGTCCCAATCTATTATGCATCATATGTAAAGGTACAAGTTGAGAAGTATTACAAGAAATGGGAAAAATAAAACAAGTACCAAACTTCATTACATAAAGCCCTTTCTTATCAACACTTTGTATAACAATCTTCTTAGTTTTCTTGTCTTGAAAAGTATAACAATGTGGGTAAAATGTAGCAACTAAGTCAATTTCAAGTATCATTTTTATTAAATGATAAAAGATTGCAATGAAATTCAAGTACTAAGAGAACATTGTTTAAGACAATGTGCTCATTCATTTGGATCTATCAAATGATATGAACAAACATGAGAGTTCCATCAAGCATTTTAATTTGGATTGGTTGTATAAGGTTTTGTTTATCCACTAGGATGGACAAATAGGGAGTCATGGGATCAGAGGCTCCTGAATCTATTATCCATTCATCAACAACATTATTTTTGGGACAAAAAGATCTTACAAAAGAATTAAGGATAGAAACTTAACCTACAAAATTCATGGCTACCAAGTCACTAGGGTTTGTACTTTCATTCTTCTTCATCATGTGGATCACTTGTTGGTAGATTTTTGAAATAAAATCAAAATCATTAACCTACTTCATTAAGTTACTACCACATTATAGCCAATAGCATCCTCTAAAGGATGATTAGTAAAGTGAGAAATATTACCAGCAACATGTGTTGCAAATTTTTTATTCTTTTTCTCCTTATTCCCTTTATACCAATCAAGATAACCTATGAGCTTGAAACAACTATCAACCAAACGCCCTTGCCTTTTGCAATATGAACAAGATAATTTTGAGTTTCCTTTAAACCTTTTTTCTTTCCTGTCATTATTGATATTCCTTGTCTGAGTTTTAACCAAACAAGCTGTACGTAATAAACTAAGTAATAACGTTTGCTAACTGTATGTAAAGGCTCCAAAGATGATATGCGACTCCTCACACTTTCATAGCATTTATTAAGCCCCATAAAAAATTGTAGTAATCAATTCCTATTTTCTACTTCTTGAAACTTAGACAACATGTTAAAAGTACAATTGTTCAAGACTCCACACTCACAATTAGGAACAACTCTTAGACTACTAAGTTCAACCCATAGTTTCTTTAATCTATTGTAATATGATGAAACATAATTATTTCCTTATTGTACATTAACAATTTCATATTGCAACTAAAATAGCAATGGTCCATTTGTTTGTCCGAATTGCTTGGAAATGTCATCCCACAATTCTTTAGCAAACCATGCATACATGAAACCCTAAAAAAAAATTTTTAACATTAAATTTATAACCAATAGCAAATCATGTAATCCTAATGAGTCCATTGTTATACATCATTCGGATTATTTTCTAGTTTTGCACAAGATCCATCAATAAGTCCAAGTTTTGATTTTGCTCCTAAGGCTAATCTAACCGATCGACTCCATCCTAGGAAATTTACTTTGATGCGTACAACGAGTCACAAACTTAGAATGGGTTGAATAGGTATGATGAATACGAAGTGAAATGGGTAGTTTCGACAGTGAATGTATATGGATATCACGTACCAAGATATAAATAAAATTAGGGAATAAGCTTGAAATAGGGTTCGATATAACTCATGAATACTAAATGTTGCTCAGGGTTTCAAATGAGAGGATAGATGCAACTCACCAACTCACTCAAATGAAGGGTTCACCATAATCTTACGAACAAGATCAATAAGGATACAGAAAAGATTAAAGAGTTTGATCAACACTCAACAACCCAACAATGCTAGCTCTAAGAGCTCAAAAGTAGCCTTGCTCAGAAAGGGAAAGTTCTAAGTATAGGGATATACTTTTGTCTATTAATGTATGGTGTTGTTGTCTACTAATTACAAATATTACTATTTATAGCAAGTCCTAAACCTTGATGACAAAATTATAAGTAATGTACAGAACCTTAAACCCTAAAGAATTAATCCCATAAATAAAATAAAGAAAACATGTACAAGAGTAAAAAACTGTATGTTTAATAGAAATTGGCATGCAGTACTTGGCCTGTCCTAAAAGGAGCAGGATCCGAACTAAGTGGGGTTAGCAATTGGATGTCTAAGTCCAAGGAGGAGTCTCTGCAATCTTACATTGCTTAGCCAAGACATAAGAAAGGCTGGCCCATAATTATCGAATGCTAGAATTAGTCGACACTAGTCTCTCGATGCCATGCCAAGTGGTTCTTTGGTCTCGAGTGCTTGGCCGTGTGGTCTCTTAGTTTCTCGGCAAACAAAAAACTTGGTGTTGAATGTCTCCTTTTCTTCCCTTCGGTCTTCTATTATTAGTTTGGCCTTGGCAAAACTTAATCAATCTCAACATAGGATTGGCCAACCTTAGCTTGTATATAGTCGAAGGTTGATTCCTATCATTTCTACGGGTTCAAAAGGAAGTCATCATTAACATTAAACATTGAGCACGGGCAAGGATACCAAATAAACTTCTCTTCCCTTTTCGCTTCACCATGAGTGTCGAGTGTCTTTAGATTTCCTCAATGCTCATAAGGGTTAAACAAGAGCTCTTCCTATCCTTTCAAACTATATAAGTGTTGAGGAAGCCATTATATATCACCTTCCAGTCATACTCTTATGGTTGGCCAAGAAGTAAATTTGTGACAATCATAAGGACCACTTTGAATTCAATCTCATCCTTATACTACTTTGCCTTGAATACTATCCGAGCTCTTTATGCACATAGATTGTACCTTTGTCATTAAACTACTTCTACCCATAGGGTCAGGGGTATAAGTAAGTCAGCAATTTCATCTTTTCCACTAACTCGATAGAGACAATGTTGGTGCAGCTACCTCTATCGACAATCAAGAAACAGGTCTTCCCATTCACTAAACACCACATATAAAAAAAAAAAATTCCCTTTGTCTAGGATCTGCTTTTGAGTCAGTTTGTTTATCCATCATAGCTATGAGTTCATCCAAATTTTTGGCATAAACATCTTCTTTTATCAACTTGTCTTTCGAACTCTTGTCACTCTAACTCTCTACTTGAGCCTTAGACCCTTCACCCTTTAAGATGATCACCCTTTAATTCAAGCATTAGGACATAATATGTCCATAGCCTGAGCATTCGAAGCACTTCATATCTCAACCTTGTTACTAGGTGCCTTTTCTTTCTCAACTCTCTTTGTCTCAACATGGTTTGGTCGGCTAGGTTCTCCCTTCTCCATGCTCCTCTCTAGCCTTTTTCTCTCATCGTACCTCTCAAGTAAGGCTACCTTGTTGAATGATGTCTTCTCCTTTGTTTCTCCACCCCTTAATGCTAAATTTATTAGCTCATCCAATGGGTTGAACGGCTATAGTTCCACTATGTCAGCAATGTCGTCTTAGAGTCCACTCAAGAATTTAGCAATGATTCTATCCTATGGCTCAGTAATCTCGTATCTTGTCATTGAAGTTTCAAACTCTTATAAGTACTCCTCGACAATATTTCAACCTTACCTCAAGTGCTAAAAAGCATGGAGCATCTCTTGCTTGAAGTAGGTCGGCATAAAGGGCTAATTCATTAATTGCTTCGGGTGGTCATGCCACCCATAAAATTGTGAGCATTACTCTTTTGATAAGGGAGTTTTAAGGAAGAAGGGGAAGATTATTGTTGGACCCAATGAAGTTCTCAAGCGGAAGCTATTACATTTAGATCATGGGAGTGTACTAAGAGGACATTCGGGTGGTCATGCCACCCATAAACGAATAAGTGGAATATTTTACTAGCCTGGATTAGAATATGAGGTACGATAGTATGTGAGAGAATGTACTATATGCCAACAACATAAACATGAAAATGTGGCAATGCCAGGAATGCTCTAACCTTTGCCAATACTTGAGGATCTTTAGACCGATATTTCCATGGATTTCATCGAAGGACTACAAAAATCACAAGGAAAAGAGATCATATTGGTAGTACTTGATAGACTAAGCAAGTATGGACATTTCATATGTTTGGCCTATCCCTATTTTGCCCAACAAGTAACTCGAGTGTTTCTCGACAATGTCTATAAACTACATGGTTTGCCTAATAACATTGTCAGCAATTGGGACCCAATCTTTGTGAGCACATTTTGGCAAGATTTATTTAAGCTACAAAGTTTCCAACACCTACTAGCCGTAGACTAATGGACAAATAGAGGTGGTAATAAGTGCTTAGAGACCTACTTTTTCTCTAGTGAGAACCTGAAGAGATGGAGTACCTTGGTGGTACAATACTACTTTCCACACCAGTATGCAAACCACACCATTTAAAGCACTCTACAGATATAAGCTTCCTATACACCTACCGTACATCCCTGGAGATTGCCGTAATGAGGCTGCTAATACTATGCTAGCTGACAAAGAAGAGGTCCTATGACAACTAAAATTTCATCTTAGACATGTATGAGACCCAATGACACACATGGCTAACCAAAAAAGGAGTAACCAACAATTTAAGGTTGGAGACTAAGTATAGGTAAAGTTACAAGCTTATTGATAGACCACTCTAAAGATATAGAGTTTTGTACTTCTATAATACAAATTGTGAAAAAGAAATGTACCAAAATGGAAGGTTCTAGAAAAATAGTTTGAAAATGGTATAGTGAAGGTGAGCATAAAGCGAGTACGCCTTTACTGATCATTCGTTATTTTAACTAAAGGCATACTTTATGAGCGTGTCTTTCTAGTTATATGGAAGACACATGCCATGAGTACACCTTTAATGTATTAAAGAAGGTACACTCTAGGAGTGCGCCTTCCTTGTATTTAGGAAGGCACGCTTTTGGCATGTACCTTTCCATCTCCTTACATATATCCCAATTTTGGCATTTAGCCCTTATTCTCACTTCCTCTAATTATATAAAACTCTCAAAACCTCTTATTTTCTCTCTCGAAGAGATAGCGTGGCCTTATTTTCTCTCTCCAAGCAATAGTATTACCTTATTTTCCTCAACCCATTTGTAAGTAACTCTTAACCATCTTTATTTCAAAATAATTTTTTTAAATACAAATTTCATTGTTACTATAGTTATATTTATATTGTTCATGTGAAATATAATTAAATGATAATTTTTTTGGTGTTTATATTTTCGTATTATACATATTGAATTTTTTTTATTATTCATATGGTAATATATAATTATATAAGTTGTGGTGGTTATGTAAAAAAATATATATACGACCCCTAGATTGTATGTGATTTTATCAATATATTAGTGACGCCCTAATGAGAAGTGAAATTACATGGTTGCAATGAGACACCCCACCAAGAAATGAATTCATGTGGGTGCGATGAGATGCCCTACTGGGAAATGAAGTCGTATGGGTGCTTACTGTTATAGTATGAAGTTATAATGTATGTTAAAATGTCCTAATTAGAAGTGAAATTATATGGGTGCAATGAGCGCAATGAGACACCTCACCGGGAAATGAAGTCGTATGGGTGGTTACAATTATAGTGTAAAGTTATAATATATGATAAAATGCCCCATCAACAAGTGAAATTATGTAGGTGTAATGAAACGCCCTACCGAGAAATGAAATCGTGTGAGCGCTTACAGTTATAATATGAAGTTATGATGTATGATAAAATATCCTACTGAGAAGTAAAATTATATGGGTGCAATGAAACGCCCTATCGGGAAATGAAGTTGTATGGGTGCTTATAGTTATAATGTAAAGTTATAGTTTATAATAAAACACCCTACTAAGAAATGAAGCTGTATGGGAGCTTACAATTATAGTGTGTGATAAGATGCTTCACCGAAAAGTGAAATTTTATGGGTACTACGAACCTTGCAAAATCGTATAGGCTTTACTAATTTTGTAATTCATGAATCAACAGAATGTCAATTGTTGATTATGTGAAGATAATTATGTATGTAGGAGGGAATATAGTAAATGGAAGTAACAGTCCATAATATGATAAGGACCCAGTGAAAAAGTTGAAAATGAGGAAGGATTCTAACTTCAACCATTTCCTCCAACGAATCTATGCAAACATTGGAGATAATCCTTGTGGGGTTGAACTTATTCATCGACATCCTTGTTATTATGAGGGAGGTATTTTATATACTTTGATAACCATTACAGATGATGATGAAGTAGAAAACTTCATAAAAATGGCCGACGCATTTAGAGAAAACCAGATATAGGAGATATATGTTAAGTCTTCCAATTAGCCTAGTAGGAGTATTGTCGATAGAAGTTTACTAGTTGGGTCTTCCAGTTTTTCTCAACCTCATGTATAGCAAATCAAGGAAGACAACCTATGTATGATAGATTAGAAACTTATCTGGTGGAAGACCCTACTTTTGGTGAGGGTAGTATGAATGAAGAGGCAATTGATACAGAAATTGGGTCAATCTTACAACATGACCTGAGCCACAACCCTGATGAAGATCTTATTCCAATGGGAGCTGCAACTAATGTTGAGGGGGAGTACGTAGGTATTGAATATGAAGTAGAAGAAGAAATTATAGAAGTTAAAAACACTATAGATTATGTGGCCATGTCAGAATATATATTGAGTAGCATTCTATCTGTACCTCAATTTATTGTTAGCTAGGGGATTGGGATGACTTCCTAATATAATCAGACTAGGATGTTGACATCCCAGGTTAGAGATTCAATTCCATATATAAACATTGGTGGTGGTAGTAGTTATGTGAAATTCCAAGAAGACATGAAGGAAGAGAGTAGTAACTAGGTTAACGACGTAGATTTATTTGTCAGACAACGCTTTAGTACAAAAGATGAACTTATTGATATCATCAAGAGATATCTCATTAATAACCATAGTGACTACCACATTGATCAATCAAAACCATACCTATGGGTCGTTTATTGCAAGGAGAAGGACAACGGATGCAAGTAGAGGCTAGGAGCATCATATAAAAGTTTAATGAGACTATTTGTCATAACAATTCTTGAAGGTCTGCACACATATGTCAACTTCAATGTGATGTAGGACCATAGATAGATTGACAATAGAGTTATGACCAATTACTTTATCAACAATGTTAAAGAGAATCCTAATATAAAGATTGTAGACTTGCAGGCAAACATTTTAAACATTTTTAGCTATAATGTGACGAGAAAGAGAGTTTAAGATGCGAAGAGAAACGCTATGGAGATGGTATAGGGCAATTGGGAGAAAGCATACAACGAGCTTCCTATTTTGTTGAACGTAATAAAGATTTCAAATCTTAGGACTAACATAGTTTAGGGATGGAGGGGGTCCCCTAAGACTAGTGTTTCAATAATGAAGTGGGTCTTTTGGACATTTGGTCCATGCATACACACATCTAAGTATTATCGACCAGTAGTATGTATTGATGACATATTTCTATATGGGAAGTACGGTCGTGTACTATTGATTGCTTATTCTATGGATAGAAATAATTGTATTGTCCTATTGGCATTTGTGCTTATTGATAAGGAGTTCGTGAAGACATGGGGTTAGTTTCTCAAAAGATTGAAGCAATTTGTTGTCAGTAGTCAAGAGGAGACAATTTGCCTGATTACAAACAGGCACTCAGGTATCGAGAGTGTGCTCAATAAAGTAGAAGTTAGCTGGAAGGAACCATTTGTGGTTTAAAGATGGAGCATATGGCATATCGCCAGCAATTTCAAGACGGTGCATAAGGACCAACTGTGTAAGAAGCTGGCTACTGCTGCTGTTATGCAAGCACAACCTAGGAAATTAAAGTATTTAATGGTGCAAATGTTGCAAATAAAGGAGGATGCACCATCATGGTTTTCACCATTTGACAATAACAAATGGACATTGTCCCATGACGGTTTTTATCGGTTCGAATATATGACATCTAACATCATTGAGAGCTACAATGCCGTTTTGAAAGGATGTAGAGGATTGCCCCTGTCTTCACTTGTCAAGAAAATTTTCTACAACTGTGTCAATTATTAGGAAAGAATAGTCGAACAAGTGAGGAAGGGAATGGACAGCAAGTAAGTAAATACAAAGTATGCTACAAAGAAGCTTAAAACGTAAGACAGGCGAGCCCAACTCATACCATCAAGCAATATAGCGGTAAAAACAAGATATGAGAGATGAAGATAGGTTGGAGGCATGAACCAAATGGAGTGATGAAACAAGGTGGTTAAACACACTTCATAGACATAAATAGAATGACATGTTCGTATAGGAAATGGCAAATCTATAGAATCCCTTGCTCACATATGATAAGAGCACTTAATTCTATTTGAGTTACTACTAGTCGGTACATTGGCGTATGGTATACATAGGTCCATTAGTTAGATGTTTACGCCAGATACTTCATGCCAATAGGTGATGAGTTGAATTGGGCCCTATCTCGATTACTCATTCCCCATACCTAACAAGAACCTGAAACGTAGTTTGGGTAAACCAAGGAAGAAGAGATTTCATATGGAGATAAACTTAAGGAAGCTTATTGATAGGAGCAGGTGTAGCATGTGTAGAATAGAAGAATACAATAGGAGAAGGTGTCCTCAACTTAATAGAAATGGTAAAGACAAACTAACTTATGTGTGTTGCTTTCTTACATTACATTACAGATCATATCATGTTATACTTCTTTAAGTTAATGACACAAAATATTTTTTTTTTATTATTTTGTAGGTTAGATGGATCCAAGACCGAATGACCCATCAGTACTGCATGGATAGAGACAACATCGATTGTAGGACTATGGGATTTTCGAGTCTGTTTTGATGTTAATTTATCTTTTAATTTGTATAGTTCAATAATTTTATACTATTGTAATGAAAATAAATCTAATATTATAAGGAAGCAAGCACATTATGATTCGTCGAATGGAGTCGAGCCTGCAAATGGGTATATCATAGATACCATTGGATGATTACTTCATCACCCACCTTATCGACGCTAATTTCTTAGGGGTAGTAGGACTGCCATTCATACAGATTGATCATCACCTCATCGTAACATTTGTCGAGAGATGGAGACCAAAGACCTACACCTTCCATATGGCTCACGGGGAGATGGTGATCATGTTATAGGACATAGAGGTACTGTTCAGTCTTCGTATCAATGAAGTTGTAGTGATTAGGCATACACAATTAGTATGGCCTTAAATAGCTAAGAGATTACTTAGAGACTACCCCACTGACAGTACTAGCAAAGGGAGACATATTAGTTTGCATTGGTTACGGGATAGATTTAACGTACTTCCTACAAGTGCAAATGATGAGACCATTCAGCAATACACCCATGCATACATCTTGCAATTATTTGGTGGATTTTTATTTGTGGATAATTCTTCATCTCTTGTTCACATGATGTTCTTAACGATGCTTGAGTATTTCCCACATACTACAACGTTCAATAGGAGATCAACTTATTTAGCTTAGTTGTATCATCAGCTATGTGGAGCTGCATGATCAAGAGCATAGGAGATTGGAGGTGCTGCCATACTACTACAAATATGGGCATGAGATCATTTCCCATACATTGCACCACAGACTAGGTCCATTCAAGAAAGCCTACCACTAACTATTAGGTAGGCCATATCACAAGACACTATGTACCATGTTACGCATGTTGTGGATGTATACTGGACTGATTTTGATCTGTAAACAAGTAGATAGGTATGCATTTCTTAAATTTTGTTTTTATTGTTGATCTTTATTAAAAATTTATGGATTATTAACGTACTTTTTTTTCAAAGACATTGTAGGTTGTGTAGAAGCTATACCCAAATGATCTTATTGATCTTCTACCTCCGTTTTGTAGTATTGGTCGAGCTATCTGGATAGGCCATATCACGAGACACTATGTACCATGTTACGTATGTTGTGGATGTATACTGGACTGCATTTGATCTGTAAACAAGTAGACAGGTATGCATTTCTTGAATTTTGTTTTTATTGTTGATCTTTATTAAAAATTTATGGATTATTAACGTAGTTTCTTTTCAAAGACATTGTAGGTTGTGTAGAAATTGTACCCAAATGATCTTATTAATCTTCTACCTTCGTTTTGTAGTATTGGTCGAGCTATCTGGATAGCCAAGGTTCCACTGATATGCTTCCACATTATGGAGTTTTATTTCCCCAACCGTGTTATACACCATTTTGGAGGTTTCCAGTTGATACCAATTGATGTTCATACCGATGACAAGCTACATCATATCGACCTTAAAGTTAGGACAAATATTAACTAGTCGATTGCCCATCAAGGATACATATTGACCTAGGTAGACCGCCATATGTATGTTGTTGATAATCAAGGACCAAAGGGTGTCAATCTAGCTTACTATGGCTGGTATAGGGATCATACATGCTGATACATTAACTATCGCGGGGTTATGATGGGATGCTTGGTAAGCTTTCCTTCCATTTATCTTATGATTTTTCCCAAAGTAATCTATATGAATATAACATTAATTGTTTTATTAACTATAGGCGAATACTCTACATTAGGCGAGGTTAGTAGATGATGTCCATGTTGCTCATCATATCATCAATAGTAGACTTTACCACCTCAAGGAGCATGACAATTTAATATTATTTCCGACCAACAAATCCCTATACCTGCCCCTTAACCACAGCTAAGTCCTAGAGTTTGTATAAGAGTACATCGTCCAATACAGGTACGTGGTCGAGGATACAGTGATGATTCTATGCCATCAAGATCTTACCATTTTATTGACTTGGGCGAGATTGGTACCAGTGTAACACCCGCTTATGCCTCTAGTTCAAACCATACCTCCTTTAATACTCCTGATGCTCACATGTCGATGTATCTACAAATAACACCCCCAGCTCTTTGTAAACGTTATACATGATGGCTTTAAACAGTACACATAGAGGAAGTTGACACCCAACTACTATCATCATCGCCTACTCTAATTCCTCATGTAGATTTCATTGATACTCCTCTATAGCCATCTATGCCTAAGCCATTAGAAGGTCTATCCACACGCAGACCATCATGATTAGCTCGTTTCGAAAAACAATTAACTAAATCTAAGAAAAATTAGTTGTAAATAACTATCTTTGTATTACTTAGTTTGATTATTATGTATTATCAACATCTATTACTCACTATGTAAATGGTTTTCTTAAATGATTTTTCATATTATATTGCTATTCTCTTAATACTAATAATTTACTATATATATATACCTTTTTTATACTATAGCTGTTTTTAACAGGTTTAGTTGATATTTTAACAAATCATTTAACTTGACCCACTCCATTAATAGTTTTCATAGGTAGTATACTTAGCAAGAGAGATTATGGAGCTTGAATTCAACTTAGGAGTGGAATAAGCAACTAACTTGCTATATTAAAAGTACTTAGCCAAGGAGAGTGTGAAGCCTCACCTGAATGTACGTGGTAGTGACATTAAAGGCACATGGAAGAGATGTGCATTTATTTAATAGCTTAATTAATTACATAAAGTAAATTTAAAAAAAAAAATCAACACTTACGCGCGCCTTCTTTATGATAAAGAAGGCATACTTAGAGAATGCACCTTCAGTTTTGACTAAGAAGGCACGCGTACACAACACACCTTTAATAAAAAAAATCCATGAATAGTGAAGGCACGTTTGATCAGGATACGCCATTTTTGTATTTTTTTTGATAATCTAAACTATAGAAGTACAAAACTCTAAAAACGCATCATAACAATATATTGTAGCCAAGATACTTTAGGCCTTACCGAATCATTGATAGGATAAGATGTTCTACCTATCGATTGAACTTGCCTATGGGATCTAAAGTTCATCCCACCTTTCACATTTCTCTTCTTAAGTGCTACATCAACCTCTCTCCAGTACATATACCAGACTTGCCACCAACCATTGTGACATCCAACTTAGAGCTAAAGGAGATTCTTAATCAGAAGTTGGTGAAATACAATCATTTCGCTGACATAATGGTGTTGGTGAAATGGAAGGGGTACAGTCCAAAGGAAGCTACGTGGGAGTACTACTTCAATTTAGCTGATCAATTCCCTAATTTACCCTTAGGGACAAAGGTTTCGAAACAAGAAGGTATTGATATGAACCTAGGGATTTGTAGTGTATAAGAAGACAGTAGGAGGAAGAACTTTGTAGTGGAAATAAACAAAAGCGAAGTAGAGACAAATGCTTCGAGAACATCGACCATTAGCAACAAGTAATGGATGGAAGGCCTTAAGCTTTGGGCCTACTTAAGCTAAAAAATACTTATTTAGAATATACTTAGTAATACATAATAGGTTCATGTGTATTCTGCTTGCATTAACTATTGCAATGACGTGGCTAAATTTAGTTATAGAGGGAATATTTTATTGTTACATCATACAACCTTGCACATGGGATACCCTATATATATTGTTAAGAGGGATCATGAGAAAATTAGAAAAAAAAAAAAAAAACATTTCTGCCCCATATTGAGTTGCATTCAACTCTCATTATCTATATTCGGGTGGCTCCCTTTTCTTTCTTTGTTATTTTAGTGCCTTTTCTTCAACTACTCTACTGCAAAACATTAGACAATTTTATGTATTTTACAATATTTTGTATAAAATCTTTTGTGTTTGTGGTATTGTATACATGTTTTTAAAATTTTATGTAGGATGGAAAATTAGCCAACTTCATTAAAAGTTCTTTGGCTAATAAGTACATCCTTATAACATCCATTGAATCAGTAGACATTGTAGAATCTTTCATCCCTTCACCTATCCATAAATTTTGAAAATATATACATAATCAAGCTATTAATAAAACCCCAAACCTTGACAACTTCCATTATCGTTGTAGCGTCCTACTTTGAATTAGATTTTCCATGGACAACGTATTCAATTAGAAAGAAGTTATGGAGTAATGGTAGCAATGAATGGGTTGTCTCATAATGTCTAATTGTCAAAGACTATTTATACAAGTAAAGAAATATGAAACTAATTCTAAAACTAACTCTAAGTACAGCTATCATAACTGTCTTACTAACTAACTATTCTAGCTAAGCTATAACCTGCCCCTAACCCCACCCCCATCTACCTACCACCACCCTAATACCCCCCTACCCCTCCCCTTCGGCCCCAAGGTAAGACTTTACAAAGACCCAACTTAGATTTAGCAAAGACAAGGGAGGCTTCAAGAACTAGTTTAATCAAGAAATCAACAAGTTGAGATTTAGATAGGACATAGACCGTTTGCAAAAAGCCACATGCAACTTGATCTCTAATAAAGTGAAGATCTATAGCAATGTATTTAGTATGATTGTAATAATAAGGATGATCAAAAAGCAATTGTGCAGATTTATTGTTATAGTGTAAGGGAATAGGAAGGGAAAGAGATACACCAAGTTCTTGCAAAATATAGGAAATCCATAGAAGTTCCTTAGTTTTTGTGGCCATGCTTGGATACTCAGCTTTTGTGGAAGATGTAGAAACAATGGTTTGCTTCTTTGCCTTCTAAGAAATGAAGGAATTCCAAAGCAAGATACAAAAACCCACAACAGATCTTCAATCAAATGGACAATCAACCCAATCTGAATCAGAGAAAGAGGACAATTGGAAAATATTACTAGATGGATAAAACAATCCAAGATTAATTGACCCTTTAAAGTGTTTAAGCAAATGAAATTTTTCTTTGAGATAATTAACACAAGGGTAAGAAAGAAATCGACTCAATCGATGAATTAGAAAAGAAACATCAAGCCTTGTCAGAGTCAAGTATAGGAGTTACCTAACAATCCTACGATAGATAATAGGATCATCCAAAACAACATCGACATCTTCAATAAGCTTCAAGTCGGATGGAAATGGACACTTGACTGGTTTAGCTGTAGATAATCCACAATCAAACAAAATATCTAAAAGAAACTTATGTTGATGACTAAGACTATCAAGATCTGTACGAAAGAGCTCAAGTCTAAGGAAGTATTTGGTAAGACCAAGATCCTTGATAGAAAAAGCAAAATGTAGCTAAGACTTAAGTACTTCAATAGAAGATACATTAGTGCAGTTGATCCCATATAAGATATCAAGAGGGGGGGGGGGGGGGGGGGGGGGGGGGTAGTAGGTTGGTAGAGTAAATTAATATCTTTAAACTTTTGAAAAATTTTCAATATAAGAAGAATAAAATTTACCCCTCTTAACAATTTATAATGGTAAACAGTGATATTTAACAATTTAATACATAACAATAAAGCAAAGTAAAAGAATAAGAAAAGAGAATATCAAGCAGAGATTTTATAGAGCTTCGGCATTACTATCCTCTTCAATCTCTACTGTTGGGGACCCAGTCTACTTCACCGGTGCTGTTCCACTATATCTATTAAATCAAATCACAAAAATTGCAAGTGTTCATCACACATGAACTTTACAACCCTCTACTCCACCTAAGTAGCCTTTCTACAATCTAAGCTAATACAGATCTATAAAGTACAAATGTACTTGTCTCAACACTTAACAACAAATAAGAATTACATATTACAAATGAGAACAAAAGTATAAATCTCAAATAATTTTGCCTAAGAGAAAAATGATCAATGTTAAATAATTTGCTTCGATGCAGCTATCTAAAGAAGTATCTAAAATACTTTCTATGACTTTTTAGAAGGTATAACCTGATCTTAATTTTTCGTTTTTGCGAAAGATCTTTCTTAAATTGTACTTGAACATTTTTTAATCCTTTCTCTTTTATATATAAATCTTCCAATGGCTAATTACATGAAGATTATCTTCATTTCCGTATTTATCCAACCGTTAGTTATTCAAGATAATCTTTGGATATTTTAAGAAGATCTCAGTTAGTTGAATTTCAAAAACAACTCTCCTTATCTTGCTTCAATCGAATAACCAGCGGATTTGCTTCTAATTTGAAATAGTTGAGATGATATGCCTTATCAAAAACTTCTAGATAAAACTCATATCCAACATTTGAATTTCCATAAAATCTGATTAACCTTATCCTTATCTACACTTGTGTATATCTTGATTTTTCAAAAATTAATTCACTTGAAGATAATCTCCATAGATCTTAATTCCATCTGAAGTAAAATGGGATTAAATATATTTTCCTAATACACCCAATCTAGTGGAGTTAGGGCTTGATTAATTTAAATCTAATTTAAAGCTATTTTCAATGTCATACTTCCAGACTTACTTCCTAAACAAGCTTCTAAAGAATATTAGCCTTTTATTTCTAAACTTTCTAAATAAGCTTTTGAAGTGTTGTATAAATTCTTCTTATGAAAGCTTCTAAAATATTCTTTAAAGATTTTCATACTAGTCTATATTCAGTCAATTCAAAGCTTTTGAATAAGCTTTTAAATACAATTTAGTTTTGCGAAATTAAACTTTTTGAAAGACCTTTTGTAAGTTACATTCTTAATGATTCATTAGCATTTAACCCTTTTTGTTATCATTAAAATATATAAGAGATATCTAACATTGTCACCTTTTTTGATGATGACAAAAATGTTATTATAAAACCAGATCACAAATATATATATATATATATTCACAATCACATATTCATGTAATGTGCATTCACATATTCATGCAATGTGTAGGTAATATGCAGTGCGAGTTTAAATATAATAGACATGAAAAATCAAATTGTGTTGATTAAGGAAATATCATAACCAAGTTCAAAAACAAAACATAAATAATAAGAAACAAGTCTACAGGAAAACAAAAACAAAATATGCGAGAACGGGGAAAGAGAAACAATCATTTTTTGGATCACTTTGATTTCTTCCTAGCACATAGTTTGAATCTGCCAAATTATGATGGAAGAACTTTGCTGGGAGAATGAGTAGCTTCAGAAGATGTTGTGATAGATAAAGTGGGTTCTTTGCTTTTGTCAAATGATGGTATAGTCTAGATGGGATCAAGTAGAGAAGTTTCTTTAGTAGAAGCCGCAGATACAGTTTCAATGTAGCCTTCAGGAGATGTCTATTCTTCAGGACTAAGACGAGGAGTAGCAACTTGAGTTGATTTGTTAGTAGATTGTCGTGAGATAACAGGGGTCTTATCTGAAGTTGGAACAGAACTGAAAACAATTTGGTCCATTGGTTGAGTAGAAGGATCAAGTTTAGGAGGTGTGAGAAGAGTATCCAAAACAAGCACAAATGGTTCTATGGGTGTGATATGAGGTTCAAATGCAAGTGTAGATGGTTTTATGGGTATAAGATGAGGTTCAAATGCAGGTATAGATGGTTCTAAGGATTTAATGGTTTGGTTCTGTACAAGGGGGTTAGGATCAATAGTAGAATGTGCTTAGTCAGTAGGGTTTGATTCAATAACAGACTCCTTAGCCTAAGCTTTGAATAAGTCTTTTATTCCGACAATTGATCCCTGACAATTTTTCTTACAACTTCTTTTATTCCTTTAGAAAATTGTATTACAAAGGCTGAGCTTTCCCCTTGTTTGTAGTGAACTAGCTAAATCTCTGAACTATCTAAGTCACCTTCTAAAGCTGTCCCGGTTGGTTCCCTAAATTCAATGCCACCTAATCTTATAATAAATTTCCCTTTCTTCTTTGGTTCCTTCTCAACTGGCTCCTTTCCTCTTTTCCTTTTCTTTCCATTGCCTTTTTCATCAATAATAATGACCCTTCTTTCAAATTTGAGGGATGCACAAATATTCCTCCATTATGTGAATGCCAAAGCTTGTTGTTGACATAGATTCCCATCATTTTAAAGATTCTTTTATCGAGTCTAAGAGGAGAAAAAGGATAATATATTTCTCTTGGAAGTTTTAACTTCTTGGAACTAAAAAGTGCCATCAACATAATTCTATATTGCCTAACATTCACATGCTACCACATGTGTTACATCATTAATTTCACAACATCTACCTTTCTTTTCCCCGACGTTGCTAAGATTACTAATGCATCCTCTTTAGTTACAGAGGTTGCACTACTCTTCCTCTGCATCACAAAAGAGTTAACAAATTTGTGTAAAATTCTAATTAACAATTGAAACTCTATACTAAAAATATCTCTCCATGTCTGCAAATCGATTCCATCATTCAATTTAGTGAATAAATTTTCCTTCGTCAACTGTCTTAAGCTTTCATCATCATTCAATTATTTAATGCCAAAGCATTTTAAAATGTCCTTCTTAGTGATTTCTATCTTCTGTCATAATACAGTTGACTTCCAAACTTCCTGATTTTTACCATCAAGCTTTCTATAAAATTCATCTATCAATTCTCCAAATATCACTCCATGCAAATCAACCAAACCATTTAAACCCAATCTATTTAAATAATCTTTCCAATAAAAACCATTCTTCTCAAAGTATTCAAAGCTTAAATAAAATAAATCTTTGATGGACATATTTTTACCTTTTACAGTATACTACTTCTTAGGTTTATCCTTTGATTTAAAGGAGCGAATTGAAGCCTTAACTTTGGGATTTTTCTACCTTTTGGGGAGATTTCGAAGTCTTCTTAACTAAGGTAACCGACTTAGATTTTCAAAGAGATTTCCTTGGCTTCGAAATAGGATCGGGTTTTGAAGGATTTCTTTTAGAAACTTCCTTAGATGGTTTGCCTAAAGGTTCAAATTCTTTTGATTCAACAACTTCTTTAGATGAACTGGTTTCTTTATCATCCTAAACAACCTTCTGAATAACTTCCTGAACTTGTTGAGAATGTACTTCAAGGCGTTCTTCTTACTCACTTCTTAGGCATTCTCTTTCGATGGTTCATCTCAAAGTTCGAGGGTTAAAGTTTTTTCAAATGATTCTTGGTATGTTTCGAAAGGTGGATTTGGTTGAGGATTTGTAAGATTGGTGGTTTTTGTTTCTTGTTCATAAAAAAAGATGGGATTCTTAGGATCATTTTGGATTTTTGATTTAATCCCTTTAGCTGAAATGCAGTTAGATTTTATGGGTACCATTAGAGTTGAGATGGGAAAAAATGCGAGAGAAGAATAGGAAAGGTTTTATGAAGAGGGAGAAAGAGAGAATAGAAATGAGGCTTTTATGAATGATTAAACTGCTCATGTAGTAGCAATTATCCGAAGGAAATGAACTAACTTAATGGACCCACTAAAGAGGATTTTGTAGACCCACTAAGAACATGCTAAGGCCCTCAAAATTTTCATGTCTAGTAGATGGTAAAAAACTTGTACATGACAAATAGAAAAACAACCAAGAAAAATTAAAAAAAAAAACTAAATTAACAAAAAGGATTATAACCATCTAGTTCATTACAAATGAATTTAAATCTCAATTTATCCAAAGGTTTAGTAAAAATATCAACGAATTGATATTTAGTCAAAACAAAATCAATACTCATATCATTATTTGCTACATGATCACAAATGAAATTATGCCTTATTTCTATATGTTTTAATTCTGAATGATGCATTGAATTTTTTATCAAATTAATAGTACTCATATTATCACATTTTATGGAAATATTTTTACAGCTTATTTCATAGTCATTTAATTGTTGTTTTAACCAAAGAATTTGAGCACAACAATTTCCAATAGATACATATTCAACTTTTGCAATTGAAAGAACAATTGAATTTTGTTTCTTAGAAGACCAAGAAACTAACTTATCTCCTAATAATTGATATGTTCCTAAAATAATCGATATGTTCCTAAAATAATCTTTCTATCTACTTTGTAACCTCCGTAGTCAGCATCTAAATATACTATAAAATCAAAATTTTATATTTAAGATACCAAATTCCCATTTTTGCAATGCTTTTTATATATTTAAAAATCTTTTCAGTAGCAGTTAAGTGTGTTTCAGTTGATGAACTCTGAAATCTAGCATACACATAGGTACTAAACAAAATATCAGGTTGTGAAGTAATTAAATACAATAAACATCCAATTAAGTTGCGATATAGTTTTTCATTTACCTTTTTGCCATTACCTGTGATGTCAAGCTTTGTTAAGATGCTCATAGGTATTGAAGAATCCTTGATATTTTCAAAACCAAATTTCTTCAATATTTGTGTAATGTACTTCTGTTGGTGAAAAAAGAAAAATCATTCTCTGATTATATGGTTTATGATCCTAAGAAGAAGTTTAATTCACCCATAAGTGACATCTTAAATTCTGCCTTCATCAAACTTAAAAATTATTGGCAATATATTTCATTAGTTACACAAAAAACAATATCATTAACATAGATCTGTACAACTAGCATATCTTTTCCATAATGTTTCATGAAAAGTGTAGTATCTACTTTTCCTCATTGAAAGTCATTTTTGATCAATAATTGACTTAATCTATCATAACAAGCATGAGGAGACTGTTTAAGTCCACACAAGGCCTTTTTTAATTTAAACACATGATTTGATTTGAAGGGATCTTCAAATTTAGGAAGTTGATCAATATACACTTCTTCTTTTATGAATCCATTCAGAAAAACACTTTTTACTTCCATCTGATACAACTTAAAATTTTTCAAACAAGCAAAACAAGTAATAATCTTATAGCTTCCAACCTAACAATAAGAGCATAGGTTTCATCATAGTCTATTCCTTCTTCCTATAAATAACCTTTAGCTACTAATCATGATTTGTTTCCAATTATTTTTCCATGCTCATTTAGTTTGTTCTTAAATACCCATTTAGTTTGTTCTTAAATACCCATTTAGTTCCAATGATTGACTTGTCTTTTGGTCTTAAAACTAGACTCCAAACTTGATTTCTCTGAAACTGACTGAGTTCTTCTTGCATGGCCAATATTTAGTTATTATCATTTAAAACTTCATCAATTGAATGAGGTTCAATTTCAGATATAAGAGCAAACTGATTTTCAAAATTCTATAATTTCGATCTTGTTCTTATTCCAAATTTAACATTACCAAATATAAGCTCAAGAGGATGATCAGATTTAAATTTTAAAGTTGATCAAGGAGTATGAAAGTATTCATAACCTTCTGACTTATATTCTGAATGTTTTTCAACAAACCTAGAATTAGTTTTTAAAGTACCTTATGATATAAGTTTTGTTTCAATTATATCAAGCATCTTAGAACCTTCTAAACTACCTTCTAAAGGAGGTTTTGTTTTTCCTTCTTTTGAATTAGGATGAATTGTATTCTTCTTGTCAATTGAAATTTCATCGTCTAATTCTTCATGGAGTGTTTCTTCAATAAATTTAACATTTATTGACTCTTCTACAACTTTTATTTCCTTGTTGTATACTCGGTATGCTTTTAAGTTCATAAAGTAGCCTAGAAAGATGGCTTTATCTACTCTTTCTTCAAATTTTCCCAAGGCTTTTCCTGTTTTCTTAATAAAATACTTACAATCAAAAGTGTAAAAATATGAAACCGTAGGTTTCCTTCCTTTCTAAATCTCATAAGCAGTTTTATTTATCAACGGTCATACGTATACAAGATTAATGATATAACAAGCTATTGAAACTGCTTTAGCCTAAAAATGATCAGTTATATTACTTTCTTTAAGTAGAGTTCTCATCATTTCTTGAATAGTCCTTTTTTTGCATTTAACTACTCCATTTTGTTGTAGAGTATATGGTACAGAAAAATTATGAGTGATGCCTTTATCTTCACAAAGTAAAATAAAATCAAAATTTTCAAATTCCTTGCCATGATCAGTTTGTAAGTTGATGATGGAGGATTTTTTCATTATTTGCTCTTTTTGAAAATATTTGAAAACGTTTAAAAGCATCACTTTTATTACGCAAAAATAAAATCCAAGTAAATTTAGAAAAATCATCTATTATCATAAGTCCATATTTATTTATTCTTAAACTTAGAGTACAAGTGGGGCGAAAGAGATCTAAATGCAATAACTCCAAAGGTCTTTGAGTAGAAATAACCTTCTTACTCTTATGAGATGATGAATTCATTTTATTCTTTAAACAAGTAGCACAACGAATATTTTCATGAGCATGTACTTTAAGTAAACCTAAAATTAAACTCTTTTTGGACAAGTTCTCCAATTGTTGAAAATTTACATGTTCTAGTCTTTTGTGCCAAAGCATAACATTATCATTTACAGAAATAGAACAACTTTCAGATGATACTTTAGATGGCTTAATTAGATAGACATTCTTCTTTCTAAAACCTTCAAACAGCTTAAAACCATCCTTATTAAATCCATCACATTTATCGTGTTCAAAAACTATTATATATCCTTTATTACACAATAAACTTATACTTAATAAGTTATGTTTTAATGCTTTAACTATCTATATATTTTCACTTGAATGAGGTACCAAGCCAATTGATCCTACCGCAATTATTTTACCTCTACCATTGTCACCAAACTTTACATAACCATCTTCCTTCCATCCCAGACTTGTAAACAATGAAGCGTCACCGGTCATGTATCTTAAGCATTTACTATCAAGATACCATGTTCCTTTTATCTTTGCTTCGTTGTCCTATACACATTAAAGCATAATCAAATCTGTTCATGAACCTAGTGAAGCTTAGGTCCATAGGAATTCAAGCTCATGTTTTGAATTAAATCTTAATTATTACTAAGTTTGTATTTTTTGTAAAAACAGTATTTCTCTATATGATCTATTTTATTACAAAGGAAACAAGCATAAGGTTTCTACTTAGTATACATGTTACTTACCACTTTCTTTTGATTTGGACACTTTCTTTTGATTTGGATTTTTTCTAAAATACCCTCTATTCAACCTTTTATTGTACCTTCTAAAAAGATACTTGTCATTGTTTTGACAAAACCTTCTATTGTACTTTCTGATATGTTCAAACACTTTGTTGTTTTCCTTACCTTTAATCATTTCTTGATTTCATCTTTTGATTTAACAAAAACCATTTCTTTCTTTATCTTAGATGTTTCTCTAAATTCAAAACCTAGTCCAGATTTTGAATTATCCATCCTTAAGCTAGAAATCAACATTTGTAGTTTCTTATCACTTTCATCAAACTTACGAAAGATATTCTTAATTGACTTAGATAGATCTTCTACATGATTTTTCAAATTCTTAATTTCTTCTTTTAAAATTAGATTTTCATTAACTAAAGCTTCATAGGCAATATGCAATCCTTTAAAGTCATTTTTCAGAAAATCATTTTCATCTGCTAGTAACTTATTAGCTTGACTAAGTGTATACTTTTTGGTTTTCAATGTTTTAACGTCAAATTTAAGCTTAGATATTTTATTAGTAGACTTGGAAAGAGCTTTGAGGAGTTTGTTAATTTTGACACAGGTAATTCTAAATCAGAATCAAAATTAGTTTCAAAATCTACCTCTTAAAGTACCATAAGACATAGATTAGCTTCCTTAAACTCTTTTAAACCTTTTAATTTAGTTTCTAAATCTTCTAGGTCACTATATGTTGCCATCAGAGATTTATGTTTCTTCTTGAATTTCTCTATTTTCTTGATTAATATGAGACAGTTGTATTTGATATGTCTAGGCTTCTTGCATTCATAGCAAATAATCTCCTTTTTGACCTTCTTCTCTTCTTTTTCTTAGATTAACTTCCCTGTATCAACAAATCGATTCTTATTAGTAGTAAATCTTTTAGTAAACGTTTTCTTACCCTTTTTCTTGAGTCATTTGTTAAGTTTTCTAACTAGAAGTGTCATGTCCTCATCTTCTTCTTCAAATGAATCTTCTCCTTCTAAATCAGTATTTGTTTCTTTGGCTTTAAAGGCTAAGGTCCTCTTCCTTATGTCTTTTAAAGTACTTTCTGATTTAAGAAAATTAGTTTCATATGCCATGAGATACTACATAGTTGACTTAGGGTTAATGTCTTTAAATCACAAACTTCTTTTATGGTAGTTTTCTTTGCATTCCAAATTTTGAAAAGAATCCTTAACATCTTACGTACCATATCTGCGTCACTAATAATTTTTCCAAGAGAAGGTAGTTCATTAGTTATAACAAAAAATCTACTGAAAGAGTCTCTAATTTCTTCACTAAGGAGAATTCGAAATGTTTCATATTATTGAACCAGTGAGTTGATTCTTGTATCCTTAAATGTCTTTATCCCTTCGTAGGTTTGCACCAAAGTGTCTCAAATATCTTTAACTGTAGCACAAGAAGGAATTAGATAAAATTCTGAATGTATAATAGTACTCAACAAAAGATTCTTAACCTTTGAATTGAATTCGGCTTTGGTGATATCATCATTTGTTGTGATAACAATTGGAACTTTGAGATCTCTTGTAGAAATGACTTGACAAGCCTGATAATCTGATACCTTCACATAAGTCTCTATCCTGAATTTCCAATAAGGAAAGTTAGTTCCATCAAAAGATCGTGCCGTACCAAGCTAAACTATTAAACTACCACTTGGTTCACCCATGATCTTGAACTCTAGAAAATATTAGAACGAGGATTTGATACCAATTGTTGATCCCGTATAAGATATCAAGGAGGGAGGGGGTGCTATAAATTGATATCTTTAGACTTTTAAAATTTTTTCAATATAAGAAAAATAAAATTTACCCCTCTTAACTACTTATAATGGTGAATAGTGATATTCAACAATTTAATACACAACAATAAAGCAAAGTAAAAGAGTAAGGAAGGAGAATATCAGGTAGAGATTTTATAAATCTTCAACCTTCTGCCCACTGCTCTCTTCCAGCTCTATTGTTATAGAGTCAATCTACTTCACCAATATCATTCTACTTGATCTACCAAATCAAATCACAAAAATTATAAGTAATTATCACACATGGACTTTACAATCCTCTACTATGCCTATCTAACCTTTTTATAATCTAGGCTAATACAAATCTACAAAGTACAAATGTACTTATCTCAACATTTAAACAACAAATAAGAATTACAGATTACAAATGAAAGCAAAAATATAAATCTCAAATAATTTTTCTCAAGAGAGAAATGATGAATGTTGAATAATTTGCTTCGATAGAGCTATTTGAAGAAGTATCTTAAGTACTTTTTGTGACTTTACAAAAGATATAATCTAATCTTAATGTTTTGTTTTCATAAGAGATTTTTCTTAAGTAGTACTTGAACATTTTTGAATCCTTTCTCTTTTATATATAAATCTTCCAATGACTAATTACATGAAGATTATCTTTACTTCTATATTTATCCAACTGTTAGTTATTTAAGATAACCCTTAGATATTTTGAGAGGATCTCAATTATTTGAATTTCAAAAACATCTCTCCTTATCTTGCTTCAATTGAATAATTACCGAATTTGCTTCTAATTTGAAATAGTCGAGATGATATGTCTTATCAAAAACTTCTAAATAAAACTCATATTCAACATTTGAATTTCCATAAAATCCGATTTAACCTTATCCTTATCTATACTTATGCATATCTTGATTTTTCAAAAAATAATTCGCTCAAAGATAATCCCCATGGATCTTAATTCCATCTTGAGTGAAACGAGATTAAATATATTTTCCTAATATACCCAATCTAGTGGAGCTAAGGCTTGATTAATTTAAATCTAATTTAAAGCTATTTTCAAGGTCATACTTCCAGATTAACTTTCTAAACAAACTTTTAAAGAATATCAGCCTTTTATTTTTTATCTTTCTGAATAAGCTTCTAAAGTACCATACCAATTCTTCTTATGAAACCTTCTAAAATATTCTTTGAAGATTTTCAAACTAGTCTATATTCAGTCAATTCAAATCTTTTGAATACAACTTAGTTTTGCAAAATTAAACTTTCTAAAAGACCTTTTGTAAGCCTGCATTCTTGATTATTCATTAGTATTTAGCCATTTTTGTTATCATTAAAATATATGAGAAATATCTAATAAGTACCAATTAAAATCATATCATCAACATAAAGTAAGACTATAAAAAATCCATTAGATGAGTCTCAAATGAAAAGACAATAGTCATGTTATGACTAACAAAAGCCATGTTTCAACAAAAAAATTCAAAATTTCAAGATTCTATTGGTGTGAAGCTTACTTCAAGCCATAAAGTGATTGTAAGAGTTTATACACTTATCCATTCTTTGCTTTAAAATATCATTAAGGAGGAGTCATATAGATCTCTTCATCAAGATATCTGTGTAAGAAAACATTGTTAATGTTTACTTGATAAAGAGGCCACCCTCTAACGGTAACAACAATAAGCAAAATGTGAACTATTCCTAGGTGTGTAATAGGAGAAAAAGTAGAATGATGGTCTTCCCCTTCTACTTGAGTTTACCCTTGTACAACTAAGAATGCTTTATACAGTTTAATAGAACCATTAGGCTTATATTTAATTTTGTACACCCATTTGCATTCAATTTTATGTTTGCCTTAAGGTAAATCCACTAGCTCCCATGTTTGATTGTCCTCAAGAGCTTTGAGCTCTTTATGCATTGCATCCACCTACATATCATCTTCTTCTACTTGAGCAGAAGAAGTCAATTCTTTTGTCCTAAACACATTAGCTAGTAAGCACATGTAATTAGATGGATAAAAATGAAAATTGTCGATAGGGAATGGAGGATAACGAACATGAGTAATGGTAGAAGAGTTAATTGAAGGAAATATATGTGAAACATGATGAACATAGCTTTGTAGCCACTAAGGTCGTCTATGGGTTCTAGTTAAGCAACGAGGAAAGGATTATGTTTAATCAACCAATGTAAGAGAAGAATTCAAAGGATAAGTTGACTCAAAGAGAGAAGGAAAAACTTGATCATCATGTAAAGATACATGAGGACATTGCAACTTAGGGACTGTAGAAGAAAAAGGATTTACATTAAGTTCCTTAAATGGAAAATGGTCTTCAACAAATAGAAAATCATGACTCATGAAACTACATTTAGAGTTTAAGTCATAAACACAATGAGCGTTCTACCCATGACCATATCCTAAGAAGATACAACTAATTCCACAACCATCAAACTTGTCTTTAGTTGAACAAGTATCCATAACATAACATAAATAGCCGAAAACTCTCTTGTATAAGTATGAAGGAACTTTTCCAAACAAAAACTCATATGGTGTTTTCCATTTCTATCGCTTGACTAGCATTTGGTTAATAAAATAGGTTGCTGCAAGAACACAATCTACCCAAAATTCTTTGGGTAACCCAACATGAAGTCGCATAGCCCTAACTGATTCTATTAAATGTCTATGCTTCCTCTCAACCACTCCATTTTTTTGAAGAGTATGAGGAGTAGTCTTTTGATGCAATATACCAAACAAAGAAAGCAAGCATGAGAAGTCTATTGATAAGAACTTTGCTGCATTATCGGTCCTAACAAAAGAGGGATAGTATTAAAATGATTCTACACATACAAGAGAAATTGTTAAAATGTCTTCAAAGACTTGACCTTTGTGACTTAACAAGTAAGTCCATGTTGTATGAGAATAATCATCTACCAATGTCAGGAAGTATTGAGCGCCATAATGAGAAGTAACTCTATATGTCCCTAAACATCCAAATGAACTAGTTCAAAAGGAAACTTTGATGCAAATTTGCTTCTAAGAAAAGGAGATCAATGATGTTTAGCTAAATAGCAAGAGTTACAAAGAAAATTATGCTTATTCAAATCTCTGAAGCAGCTGACATGAACAAGTTAGGACATGGATATATGTCCCAATCTAGAGTATACAATATCTACTAGAACAACAACTATAGAAATAGTATGAGATAAATGAAAAGAAGTGACATGACACAACTCTATAGACTTAGAATCAACATATGCCGATAAAGGATGTGACTGGAGTATATAAAGACCAAAAGAGACTTAAGCAAAAGCCACACAAGCCTTATTCACTTGGTCATGAAAAATGCAAGTATTGTGGTCAAAATGAGCTACTATTGACGAATCAACCAGGAGTTTATTCACAGATAATAAGTTGGAACAAAAATTGGGAACAAAGAAGACATTTTTAAGCTCAATAGTGGGATTGATGTAACAAGATTTGAGAGTGTGAACAGTTTTATGTGTGCTGTCAGGTAAATTGACATGAATTAGTGTCGTAAGATGCTAGACACTGTGCAAAATATTCTAAAAAAGGAGTCATATGCTTAGTAGCTCTTGTGTATACTATCCAAAACTCTTATTTTCTCTTATAAGTATCAAGGAAAGAGGTTGATTGAGACATACCAACAAAATGTACTATAGCTTTGCAAATTGTATCCCCTACCTCTATCAATCATTCAAATTGCATCATCTTATAGATTTCTTTACACATTTTGTAAAACTTGTTTATCAAAGAAAGATAATTTAGTGTCTAATGATTAATTTAGTAGAGTATCAAAACCTGAACTAGGCTTATCAATTTGAACTTATGCTGTAATTCCAGCTCAACTGCCACTTCCTCTATTCCTCTTTCCTTCATACCACTCTAGATAACCAATCAACTCAAAACAATTCTCAATTGTATGGCCTTCACATTTGCAATTCTTGCAATAAGCTTTGTTCCATTTGCCTACTGTATAAAACTTATTTGGTGTTTTATTCACAACAAAAGCCGATGCATCACTTTCAATCACCATGGAACCTATAATTTGCCTTTGTTTTTCAATCTACAATACAAGATAAAAAGCTTCGCCAACAATAGGCAAAAGATAAGATGACAAGATTTGATTTCTAACTAACTCATACACATCCAAAAGCCCCATAAAAAACTACATTAATTTTGATTATGACTCAAATTCAACCATTCTATCTTTGAGTTCACAAGTGCAATATTCTAATTGACCACAACTATATGTAAGATATGGTCGAATTGATTGTAACTCTTCCCAAAGCCTTTTCAACCTACTATAGTAAGCAATAACTGATTGTGATCCTTACCTAGCATTTAAAATATCATGCTCCAATTGAAAAACCAATGGACTGTTTGTTTGTCCATATCGTTCATTTATTTGATCCCAAAGTTCCTTTGATGATTACGCAAAAATAAAACTTTAAGCTAACTCACTATTCATGAAATTGAGTAACCAACACCAAACCATAAAATCACTCCTACTCCATTTAATTTGCTGTATTACCTTCTAGTTTCACCGTAGTTCCACCCCCAAATCCTAACTTCAATGTTGCACCTAATGCCATTCATATAGATCTATTCCACACGGCAAAGTTTGATCCATTAAATACTATATTTCCTAACATCATACTTGGATTATCAAATGAGGAAATATACAATGGATTTGTTGTGATTTGATCATTTGAATTTGATTGTTCTCTTATTTGATTCATATTGAATATTGAAATAGAAAAAAACTTACAATAATAGTGATGTTAAAACAATGTGCATTAGATCGTCTCTATGCTTTAATACCATGTCAACTTCCATTGTCATTGCGGCATCTTGCTTTGAATTAGATTTTCCATGAACAATGTACTTAATGAGAAAGAAGTTCCGGAGTAGTGTTTGCAATGAATGGGTTGTCTCACAATGTTTAATTGTCAAGGACTATTTATACAAGCAAAGAAATACAAAACTAATTATGAAACTAACTCTAAGTACAGCTGTCATAACTGTTACTAACTAACTATTCTAACCAAGCTATAACAGAATTACAAAGACTATGGAATGTAATAATAAATAACCAATATAACTTCACAAACCTATTGCTATCTATGTTTCTTTTAGCAAATATTTTGGAGCTTTAACAATAATTCAAAAGATATGTTGATGTTTTCAAAAGTTACAGGGAGGTGAGATATGCTCCGGAAGTTTAGAGTCTATATGCATCTAACCGATATTCTCATGGATATAATTGCAATTCCTTATAATATTGTTGGATTATTCCGCTATATGTGGCAATGCATGAGCTGTTAATGTGTTATCGCCTCAATCTGACCTGTCCTGCTTCCTTCTTCCCATTTGAAGTATACGGAGTGGAACTTCAATCCTTGCTCCTATCAAAATTTTTATATGGAGTCACTCAGAAATGTCTATGATATGTTCCCTCTGCTGAAGGATACCAACTTATCACCCTGTTAGCAGAAGACAACGGAACTCATTAGAAATTCATGACATTAATTAGACTGCATATAGGATGGACACCTATAAAATATGTTTATGCACGAGCGGCACTTATTATTGTGATGCAAACGCGAAACAATTATTTTCTGCCAAAATTTTTAAACAATACATGAGTCCACATGGATGGATGTCAATTCAATATTTTCAGCCAACAATAATTCCATAGTCAACCCTACAAGGAGAAGCAGACTACTTGTGTCAACCACATAACCAAATCCAAAATATCACAGTTTATGACTCATAGGAAGGTTAAACCAGTTTGCGAATCCATAGAGAAACCACTTTGTAATATTTGTATCCATGTGTGTGGATCTATTTTATTGGTGAGAAACCAGTTTGCTTTCCATAAAGAAACCATTTCTGAATAGCTTTCATTTGGATAAAAGATTGAACGGCAAGAAAGATTCTGTTCTAGTATAGAGGATTGTACAATGAAGCAGAAATTGTGATAACAGACAAAAATTCTGCTCATAATATTTCAGAAAAATCTAAAGAAGCTCTTCATAATTTCCTGCTGAAAATGAACTTAGCCTCCGATATGCAACATGGCGAACAAAATTTTCTAATGTATTATGCTTCAAGGTAGCTAAATAAGCAGAAACGTAATTCATCTTGTATAATTTCTGTAATGTGGATGTGGATGTTAACGTCTCCTCCATGGACATACCAGCTCTTCTCCTAAATTATAGAAGAATGTCATGCACTGGATACAGTCAATAGTAGTACTTGTACAGTGAATAAAGAGACAGAAGTCATGTCCATTGGCTAGTATATATCAGACTAACGGGGAAGGGCCCTGCTGAATGAAGCCAAAGGTGTCCAAAAAGTAAACAGACCGATGCCTTGGTATTTACCATATTCAAACTTATCTCGAAATGGTACGGTCCACTCACAATGTCAAGTTCACTTACTCCAACAGTTAAGCGGATTGAATTTTTGAATGCTCGCACCATCATCGTCTATTCATATCACCATGGGTTAAATAGAGGTCTAAGAGTATATATAGGTGTGTCATGTGTGTTAGTAATTAAGATTCGTTTTGGCATTTACCACTTCTCTAATAGAGAGATGGGAGCTGTTAGGTCTAGAGTAGGAGCATATTTGCTCTTATTTGCATGCTCCTATTCAAATAATGATTTGTAATTCACATCTCCTCCAAAATTCAATCTATAAAACTACTTTGGAACATAACGAAGGGTTATCCGAATTCTCTGGACATTTAATGCACTGCATATGCATGTTTGTGCTCATGCATTGAGCGTCCTCCTTTTCTCCTAGGTTATATCTAGAATTGCAGTAGCATCCTTTGTGCCATATATAACGGAATGAAATAAATTGCTAATTTCTAAAGATTGAGAAGTGCCCAGCTTGTTCTCAGCTTGCCAGAAACTAATGAAGTATCATGCCATTACAGACAGACGGTGAAAATTGGTGGATTAGTTGCTAATAACAATATATATTCATATGTATATATAATTGAGCTGCTGCAATTACATAGTAGCACCGATTATTGCTAAAAAAGAAAGATAACTCTTTTTAAGTACACATTTCGTGCTACAATCTACAATAATTTAAGCAACATTGTATA
This sequence comes from Lumnitzera racemosa, assembly GCA_024138005.1. Lineage (NCBI taxonomy): Eukaryota > Viridiplantae > Streptophyta > Magnoliopsida > Myrtales > Combretaceae > Lumnitzera > Lumnitzera racemosa. Next base: position 31,681,798 of record JAMXBC010000011.1, read on the forward strand.
TATAGTAGTTGCAAACGTAGTGTGTATTATTTTTCCTGCTAGTGGCTGAGAATATTAAGAAGAGAAACTCTGGGTTTTAACAAGCGACTGGCAAATGCTCTCTTTCTTCTTCAACATCCTGAAGTTTCCTAAGTTGTTTTGTGAGCCCACTTACATATTCCTAGATTTTCCTGAAATAATCTCTGTTCACAATTTCGTTTTCACTACGGAAATTCATGTTTTATACATAATGTCTGCCTAGAGCGCATTATCAGCTTGGAAATCAGTGATCACCTTAATTTTTCTTTGTGTTTGTGTACCTGATATTTCTGGGGAAGTCAAGCGGCCCTTAAAATATTTAACTCCCGTTGCTAGGGTCTATTCTAGACATCTAAAGAATGATACTTAAGTGCTGGCATAGCAGGGGTGATGTCAACCCGATAGGATTGCCAGCTGTACAAGAGTTAGGAACCCGCAAATACTAGTTTGTCAGTAATAGAATGCGTTGTAACTTTCGCTAGGAGCTTTTAGCTCTGGGATTAAGAGCAATCTGCTGCGGGTATTTGTCATCTTTCATCAAATTAGGTCTCGCAATCTTCATTTGCTCAATGCAATCAGTTTTAACAAAATCATCTGGTTTGTCATAACATCATGATCATCCATTGAGGTCAACAACCCCTCCGAAGTAGCTGAGGTGCTTCTTCAGTTCTCTTACTCAATGCGGTCACTGTTAGTCATGGCACCTTGGTTTGGGTTGCGAAGAGCAGCTAGTGCTGTTATTTTCGAGGGACTCCTCATCTTCTTCACGGATATATAAAATTGCTAACCTCATATTTGAGACTAGAGCATCACTGTCTTCAGCAAAGAACAAATTGTAATTCCCCCACAGTTCCTTTGTTCTTGACATGACATCTCCGGTGCTAGCACAAGCCTCTCAGGTCAGAGAAGTATTTAGCACCTCTGCCACCAATTTTTCATCACATTCTTCAGAAAATTTTGGTTGGATCTGCGGCAAGAGAAGCAAAGCATCATGTGATTCATATAAACTTGCAGGACTTCTCATGTTTTTATTCATCGAGGATAATGATGGAGATGCGGCTTCTAGGCTTCTTAATGTGCTTTCGAGTGCTCTTCCACTTTAGGCTTGGATTTCAAACTGACTGAGCAACCAAGGCAGGCAGGATTGTGAGTCCAGTTGTGATGCCATGTCGCTAGGCTGTACAATAGAAAATTCAAGACAGGCACTCTTTAACACTGCTGCCGATTGATTTCGATCTGCACGATATTCTGGAAGAAGAAAATATTTCCATTTTGTTATATTTGGAGCATGTAGGTCTCTTAGGAATGAAATACATACATGTAAGCATGCATATAGAAACAATCAGCCAGAAAACTGCATGAAATAAGATTAAGAAAGTATGGGAATAGACTTATAAGAATATACATATTTTAAAAACGCGCATACGGAAAATAATTACCAAAAATATCAGTTCAAAGTGCAATTTTGGACAAATGGGCGCCACATCCAGAAAATGCATTTTGATGAAAACACAGAGAAGATGCCTATAGCCACAGTGAAAACACATTTCGCTGTGTGCCTTGTATGAAAGAGAGTAAGGAAGGCACATTTTCGAGATGCTTCTTTGTACCTTTTTTTATAGCTATTACATGCTCAAGTTTACACAACATCCAACATGTTACAAGAAGCACGAGATAGACACACCTTACATCATTAGTCATGTCCCCCCATGCACCAGGCAAAACATCTACGAGACTACTAACTCATATACCACCATTTATGCATTAATTACTCCCATTAGGAAAGTGTTCAGCAAGAACCCCAACAGTACCAGCAAACACATCATATAACACAATTTTACAATCTCAAATCAATATGGTGCACTGTATCCGCCATTAGAATCACAATTACCAGTCAGTTCAATGACATGGTAAATAAGTATAAACAATACTACTAAGCATACAATTGTTCTTTTGTCTCCACTAGCTATACAAGTATAGATCCTAAGACCATAGCTTCCCCTTCCTCTGAGATTACAATAGAAAAAGAATTGATCCTTGAACCACTCTCAGCAGCACCTAAGCTGTGGCAACCTTCATGAGGATGCACTTCTCCATGCAGATAATTTTATAGTCTGCAGTGCATTCTCCGCCAGCAGATAACTGTACAGAATTTGATGGGGCCACATGCAGCATTGCTGTCGCAGCCTCAACCAATGCTAATCCCTCCCCAATGTCAATATCGATGTCATCTAAGCGAGGCCACTTCTTCTGGGAGCAATTGGGGTCAACACAAAAGCAGAGGTCAGATTTAAAGGGGTCTCTTGAAGTGGTCAAGTTACAGTGGGTGCCAATAGTTGACCAGGATCACAAAGTGGAATCGGAGATTGAGGAGGTGCTGGACAGCATTGAGCACAAGTGGATCTATCTAGTGTCTGCTCAAGACTATCAACCCAGCCATGCCCACGCCCATGTCCTCATCCCAAATGTTGGTTTCTCCAGCTGGAACGTGAACTTTTGGCATTAAATAGTTTCCATGTCTCATTGTTTGAAGTGTCACAATTGCCATATACCATCCCAGCCGCCTTTCTCTTGGCACCCCGCACCTTTCTCCTGGACACCATGTGCCCAAACTTATCAGCTATCACTTTACAAAGAAATGAAACCTTCACATAGGGATTGTCCCTGACATGACAAAGAAAATAGCGTGCCATTAGGTTAGAGTCCAATTGTGGGTGGTCTTGACCCAGCAAAATGCTAGCACAAGTGTGTGAGCCCTCGACTGTTGTGATAATGAAGACCCCCTCTAGCTGCTTCTTGCAAGCACAAAGTCTCCATTTACAACCATTTTCCCTATGAACACAAGTCCATAGACCCTTTTCTGACTCATCAACACGAAAATTATGGCAATGCATAATGTGATACATCTTAACAGCATGAATCAAATCAGCTTTCGTATTAAACCTCATCCTTTTCTTAAATTCATTACTACAACTCCAATAATTCAAAGCCATACATCCATTTTCCCCGAATGACATATGCCCACCACCCCATCCCACATTCTAGAACGGCATGGGATCTTTAATGGGCATATCACTCCTCTCAAATGAAGGAACATTAGGTGCATCATCCTCATCCCTTTCATACATATCATGTGGTGAGACAGGAGGAGGCACAGGAGAAGCAAGTGGCTCGTGTACTATCTGGATCACCAAATTCTGTGAAGGACCCTTGGTTTCCACCTCTTGATCTTCAAATTCTTCATCAATATTAATAGCAGTTTCTTGTAAAGCAGGGTCCACCTCTTGTTCAACACAGTTGGCATTACCAGGCAATTGAATCTTGCACCCATCATGCATGGGAAAGGCATCATCTATGTGAGCCCTTGCTGCATCATTCACAGACTGTGGCACTTGGGAGGTGAGGGTGCCGTAGTATCAACATACTGCATCTCATGCTTGGGTGGAGCCATGAGCTCATCATAGACCTTAATGTACAGATCTTGAGTCGAATACTTGCCCATAGCTTCAGCCATTTCTATCAGATTAAGAACACCATCGTCATCACAGATGGGCAACAAATCATAATGCCCTCGACATCCTGTGGTTCTGGAATAAGTTGGATGCCGATGGAACACCTCGACCCGGTGGGCAGTGCGTTCAACTCTAATGCCTGCGCATATTTTTTGAATCAGCTGCTCATAGTTTACGTCAGTGTTCACTCTTATTTTCTTCAATGGACCCCTGTCGTAAAATAGCCCTTGATCGCCATACCCAATATTCGCATTGGCAAAGACCAAAAATTTAACGACACCCACCATGTGGACCTGGAAAAAGTTCCGACATTGTAAACAAAGTTAATGAAGCTATTTTGAGGAGATCTTTCGGGCGGACTCTATGGAGGAAGTTCTTCAACGGTTCCATAACTCGTAAATCATACTAATAATTATTACACTCACATGGTGAATAACAGAAAAGAATGAAACAAAAATTTAAAGAAAACTGAATGACAATTTAGCAAAGTATACGAACTTAAACCCTATCAATTTCGAATCAATTAAAGCGCACCTCCATAAATAACAATGATCAAACCGGCCCTGCAAAACATAAACCCTAAGAGAAAAAGAGATAGCGAGAGAGACCACAAGCTTTAACGCGAAGTGAACAGCCAAGATGCAAGAGAGAGAGAGATAGCGAGAAGAGAAGGTCGAATTTGATAAAATAGAGGAAAAGTAAAGCAAAAAATTAAAGGGAGTAGAAAAAAGTATAAAAATATAGAAAAGAAAACATTTAAAATTGCTAATATTCTAATGCCAATTCTATTTTCGACTTGCATGGATTAAAAGCTTTGAGTACAAATACTATGTGCTAAAATGTGAGATTTTATGCATAAAAGTACGTCCACATCATTTAGTTCAGTTGTGTTGTTTTAAATTTTTTTTTAATTTAGTTATTCTTATGAAAACACTCCAAAAAGTAAAGAAGAATAAATATATTTTATTTTAGTTGATAATATATAATTTTTGAAGATTTTATTATTTGTAATTTTCATTCAGATGTCATTTAACAATATATGATATTTCATTTACCACTCATACATACTGTCTTACTACTAACAAGCATTTATGCTAATACAACTTCTACATTACTGATGTAGATAAGTGAATGGAGTTAGGTTTTGAATCAGTTTATCAACTCAAGAAGATCCATGATAAGGACTAAGGGTTTGAATAATTTATTATATCAAATTTTGGAGGAAAAGCAAAATATATGGAAGGCTTCAGAGTTCATAATAGTTACTTAGGAAAAGTGTCATCCAATCAAGAACATAAGAAAGATTAGAAGAAAGTCCACATCAGAAGGTTTAAGGAGGTTCTAATGCAATCACTAGTTTTAAAGAAGTATTGATTTTAAAAGGAGATCAAGATTCTGATTTATTCAAGGAAAGCACTTATTCAAAAACTCGAAGGAAGTGTATTCTTAAAGCTAATATGGAATTACTTACATTTCACCGAGGAATTTGGAGAAAGCTATCAAAGTCCATAAGTGAAGATATATTTATATATTTCTATCTGTCGAGTTTGAATTTCGATTTTCTTTCATTTTAATTTTATTTCCTACTTTTCGATTAATATTAAACCTTAACCTATTTAATATTAATCATTGACTCAAGAAATTGAGAAATTTCGGTTGTTTATTTAGAAAAATTTTTAGAGTCATCATCCGATCGGAGTTAAGAAAAAGAAAAGAGATCATAATCAATTGGGTTGATTGATTACAATTTAACTACCGATCTTTAATTTCAATTTAAATAAAGAACTAAAAGATTTCGAGTTCGAAGGCTAATCTATTAAATACTAACGGGTACCACTATATATTTATCAAAATTAAGATTATTCTTCTAATTATAATATTTTTAAAAATAAATAAATAAAAGAAAATCAAAAGAAAAAAAGAAAAAAAAACTAAGTTTCTATAAATTTATCGTCGGCTCGAAGATGCCTACGTACCTGTTAGCTGAGAACAGACAATCATAGTTTTTTCTGAAAATTTTAATGTGTTGGTTGATTTTAATTTTTGAAAACTGACCAAGTTTACACTTTAATTTATTCGATTTATTTAAAAAAAAATCTAAAAGGTCTTAACTTGTAAGTAATTAAAAGACTCTAAGATATTATAATCTTTTGTGACAAGTCTCTTTTTGGTTAATTTTTATTTCTAAAAATAATTTTCTATGTGAGGATTTCTAAAAAAAAACTAATCTAAAAAAAACTTAAGCTTTTATATATATATATATATATACTTATATTTCTACTGTTAACAACTATCCACCTAAATTATTAAAATCATACGACAAACTTCACATAAAAGACTACTAAAATTTTCCTAAAACTAATATATTCATATTCGTCTATACTATATTAAATAACTAAAGATCTAGTAATAATAATAATAGTAAATAGATAAATAATTAATAAAAAGAATCAACTAGGCCCTAACTTGATTGTTTTTCTTGATGTAGCCACTGCACAGTGCTAGTTAGAAGGGATTGAAGACAGCTGCTGCATGTGTGAAGCTAGCTTTAGCACTGGAGCATTCAGTCGTGATCTTCAAGCCGTCCAAAGTACAGTGCAGTTAAGGAATGGTTGTTGTCTTGCACGTGGATAAGTTTAGCCATTGGACAGTACGATAGCGTAACTGTGGGTAAAGCAGTGGTGATGTTGTGCGTACACTGCTACATGCGAAGTGGTCGTTGTTGCGACTGCTGGAGTACTCTACAGTGAGCGTTAGGCATGCATTGATCATAAACGTGCACGCTAATTGCGTGGATGGGAGGTTACAATGACGATCACAAGTGAGTTGCATAGCTTGATTCTGAGTAGTGCAATTGCGTGAAGCTATCCGTGCTTGTGCGACGGTGAAGGTTAGTGTAATGGAGTATGGCCTCTTACTTGGTTAGGTCGCTACAGTGCATTAGACAGATTAGGGAACGTAATGGCATAGAGATGGAGCAGCTATCAACAGCAATGCGGTCTAGTGGACGTCCATATTGATCAACAATCTATAAAGTGCGGGGATTAGACCATGGTGATTCAATGGGGTCGACTGAATGTGTTCAGTTGCTGCTGTGATCGCGTGTGGCGGGGGTTCGGAGCTTGGTGTTCATGTTGTGCTACTCGTGTTCTACTGTGGGGTTGTGGCACTAGTAGTCATGGACAGAGGAGTTTAGACGTGGTAGGGGCTTGAAGCTGTTATGTGGATGCAACGAGCCACTGTTACTCGGTGTGTATTAGTGCAATTGGACAGGACATGTGATCCTTGTGAAAGTATGACTGAAGATTGTGTAGACTATGTACAGTGACAACGTATGGGTTTGTGACAAGGGTTAGTCATGAATATGAAGGGTGGAGAAGACCACTTTGGTTTTTTGTTTTTTTTTTTTTTATTGAGTGTATAATCCTAGCAAGTTGTCTAATTATTCTCTTTTTTATGCTACATAATCCTATTTATAAAGTCCGAAACTAATCGTATATATTATATTAATCCCAATCTGATTTGACAAAGATTAAGTATAATTTAAATCATTTATATCAATTTAAACCCTTTATAACAATTTAAATTGGATTATAAATCAAGTTAGATTTGGATCTCATAAAAGATTAAAAAATTTAGATTTGAAACCCATTTAACTCAATTGGTTTTCGCAAAATGGAATAAAAGACACGTTAGTGCCTGTAAGATTTGAACCCACAACTTTAAACTAAATCTAATTTAATACTTCAATACTTATACATTAGGCCGTTAGTTTATGCCTTGATTTTAAGTTCAACTGAATTGTACTTAAACCACACAACTCTCCAAAATAATAATTTGAACTAAACCAAAACTAAAAATATTAACCCTATAAAAATTTACTTCCTAAAAAATCTAGAAATCTTTATAATTTTTCCTTTTCTCATTTTTTCTAGTATTTTCATCATTTGTCAATTTTTATTTTTTATTATTTTTCTATTTTTTTAATTAGGACCCTTTTAAAAAAAATAAAAAATTAAGATTACAAAGGGCAAAAATTAGGTGTCTCCACTATCTTTATCATAGTTTATTTAATTTCCTTAAATTGTTAGTTATCTTCCTTAATAATTGTGATACAAATTCTTATTCAATTACTTTCTTTGTTTACAACAACTACAAGACTATAAATATTGGTTCGAACCTAAAAATAAGCAACTGATGAGTGATATTATACCATTTCTCTTATATTGCATGAACCTTGCTCATTTGATATAATTCCTACTCTTATTGGTCTACTTCTTACAAGAAGATTACGACAAGCAAAAACCATACAAGTTACTTGTGAGTCATATATAGTTCAATCTTCCCTTGATGAGTCATATCTATTAGAGGAGTTATGCATATCCTTTATTTCCCTATCTTCGTATATATTATAAAACACATAAATATTATGCTCTTGTTCTTATGGCAAAGTACTTCCTAGATCTTATTGTGAACTCATAAGCGAGACTTACTTAATAATTGTACTTATTATAAGCTCACATATTTGGTATCAAAGTGGGGGTTTGACAAATGGTGTGATTGACTATAGTGTGGAGGTGTTCTAAATGCATTGCAATTGTGGTTGTAAGGATGTCAATAGATAATATACATATTGGAGACAATAACAGTCGTAGGAGGGCAAAGAATATGCTAAATGCTACTAATGAAAATACTCTATGAGACATAGTAGTGTCTTAAGGAGCATGATGAGAGTGATCGGGCTAATCTTGAAGTGAAGAGAAATAATAAAGGAAGTAGAAAAGCATGAAAAGTAATAATATTAAGGTGAAAATTCCACCTTTTGTAGGGTAACAATCTACAGGTACTGGAGGCATAAGGTTGAAAAGATATTTAACTATCATAATTATGACAAAGAGACAAAGGTTAAATTGGTTACATTAAATTTTAGTTGATATACTGCATTATGGTGAAAAATATAAGAGTTTAGAGGATAAGATGTCAGGACCCTAAAGGGGGCCTAGTAAGATTACCTAAAATTTCCACAACATGTGTGCACCCATGTTATGAAAACCGCCTTACAAGTCAGATATTACAAGACTCTAAATGATTAATCACTAAGGTTACTGATTTTTAAGTAATCAATTTACTGTAGAATATAAATATAAATAACTATGGGTATCCGATATCCCATAGTTCCTCAGAACCGCAGAGAATCGGTATCCCCTACCAAATAATAAGACAGGATATACTAGCATTAGAGTAAGGTTTAGTAAATAAATATTTTCTGCAAATGATGTCTATGTATTATCTAAAAAGTACTCAGCTACTTCTAATACTAATGTACATATCTTCATCTCGCACTCAGCACTCAAGACATATCCCAGTCCCATCGTATGTAAACCTACAAATGAAACTAAGGGGGAATGAGCATAAAACAGCTCAGTGAGTTCATTCCTCACCACTACCGGTCAAGCAAGTTTTCACACATGATTATCACACATGCAAGCAAGCTATCTACATACATAATAAATACAGGCATGATGAATGCAAGCAACACATCCATAGGAGTCCGAAACTATGGAAGGTGTAGAATTATGTCGTCTACACTTCGATTATCCCCTGTACTTACCCGCACAGGGCACCTCAGCTTACCCGCATGAGGCTACCTAGGGGCATCACCCCACTAGGCAAAACTCAACTATTACCCTAGCCGAGAAAAGAGCTTCAATCCAAATAGGGGGAGTCCAAACTAAAACTATCCACCCTCCAAGGCCCCTCGAGCACAAACTTGCGAGTCCTCTCGCAACCAAAATTTAACTAAGGCCTTACAGGCACAATAAAGCGAGTCCTCTCGCTATCAAGTGGAGAACCCATGCTAGCTTTGCCTTAACGTTAAAAATACTCTTTATGGTTTCTCAAGCCCTTACAGTGATCATGTAAAATTTTGTTCACGGATAGAAAAGCTTTTTCCAAAAATACTTTTCTTAAGATTTTTGTAAGGCTAGCACTCTCCATTCATACCTTTACCAAGTCATAGACATGCGACGAGTAGAACCGGTTATTTAGGCAGATATTTATATTTATCAATTTAAAAAGGTGATCATACGGATGATAGCATACAAGCAGAACAGTCATTCAAACATACAAGCAATAGCAAACAGCAAAACATCATATAAGTAACATGCACAAGCAAGTAGCAGGTCATCAGAACTCCCTCACCTAAATTATTGCTCAGTTTCCAAGCCTTTAGGGTTTTTAGGACTCGATATCGAACGCTTAAATTAAAATGGTAAAACTTATAAGTGTTTTCAGAATTCAGACTCCTTAGATAACTAAAAGTCTATTGTAGTTTATTTAGTTTCCTCCAATATAACCAGAGTATAGTGTATATAAGGTTAACCCGGGTATAGTGTGTATAGAGTTACCATACCCCCTTGAGATTAATAGTAACTATTTTCTTATATTAGTAAGGTATGAGGCTTCCTTTATGTATTTTGTAACTTTTTCGTTCTGATTCTGATATTTGCAAACTTATATTCGTTTTTCATCCTTTTTTGGACACACATTCACACGGTGATGTCCGTTTCGGACGTTAAGACCCGTGTTTTATGATATGAACTAAATTTATTGAAATTTTATCTTATTGAAGTTTAATTATTCTTATTACTTATGTTTATGTCCTAGTTTAGGATTTAATGATTGAATTAGCCAGTTGATTCTTACACTTAGGAAATTTTACATTAGTGCTACTAATCTACATACTTGGTTAAATTTAATTCAATCTAAGAAGTGTATTAGGGTTTAAGGGATTTTTGACTTCAAAATACATGTATATACCTATGTTATGTGTTTATGTAATCTTATTATTTCTTCTATTATAAACCTACGCTTACATCATCACTTATGTAATCAATTGATGATGTCATGGCTTATGTCATCATTTGCGTACCCCATCACTTACTTCATCATTTGCTTACATAAACCTCACCTCATGCTTATATCATATGTACATGTCTTATGTACATTTCACTTCTTCCCTTATACTTATGTACATATACCTTATACATACATATACTTACACCTATACTTAGACTTATACCGTATTTATACGTATGTACATACTCATATACTTATACGGTTGGATACGTATTTTTATACTAAAATTCGTATGCCTAATGCTTTCCTTAAGAAAAGCTTCCTAATTTCATCCTTTTGTGTTTTTATGTATGTATTTAGTGTAGTATAGGTATCTATAGTTAGATATGGTCTTAAGTTAGGTTATGCACATGATAAATACTCATGTACAAAGGTTCGCATACTTGTACTCTTTTGGTATTTTCTTATGTGTACACACTTATAATCATATACTCATGTCTTCCTTTCTTCTTCTTCAAAAGTTCTAATTTCTACACTTAAAGATGGAAACTTTGTTTCCTCTTCTTCAAGACAATACTAAATACATAACTACTTATCTAATATACTTAATTAACTAACTAATGAAGAAGATAAAACAAGAGAAAGTAACTTAGATACATACCTTTGCTTATGTTGGAATTAAGGAGACAAAAAAAGGAAGATGTTGAAGGTAAAATGGAGATGGAAGCTTACGGCAATGGAGGAGGATTTTTGGTTTGTTTCTTTTGATTTATTTTGCTTATGGAAGAAGGAAAATGGTGGGGTCTAAAAGGGAGAAGATGTGGACGGCAATTGAGAAGAAAAGGAGAAGAAAAAAAAATCAAAAGGAAAGAAAAAAAAAAAGCCATCATTAAGGAAGAGATATTTTCTTTATCTCTTTAGTCTTTTGTTCACTTTTCAAAATGTTGACTTTAGTCAACATGTGTTGACTTGGTCAACTTTTGGACTTTGGTCAACATGTGTTATCTTAGTCAACATTCCTTAAGTATGTGTAATTTTGTGCACATAATGTAGTAATTAAGGGAAATTAGGGGGAAAATGAAGGAAATGAGAAGAAATGAGGTATATGATGCATTGATTAGTAAATATGGTTGATGAGGTCTTACTTTAGGTCTTTATAGCTTATATATCTCATTTGATAAACTACTTTGGATAACAAGTGCCAAAAGTACTAATATGAGTATTAAAGTTCACTATATGTAACCTAATCTTCAATTATAACCCTAACTTTAAGTAAGACTACCTTAATCACATACTTAAGGGATAAATCTAATCTATAACTCATTATCTTAGTTTCTAATGGATTACATAAGGATTCGAATCATATAAGCATGAATGAGGGTTATCTCTAACCTTTTACTAATGATTTGGTAAAATATGAGCATTATATTATCAATTAGGGTTTTAAGGTAAATTATGGTGAATTAGTGCTTTTGTATCCTTAAAGTTATAATTTTAGGGTTTTTATTACTTTAGGGCACAATCTCTAATGTATTTCCACATTTAGGGTTTCATATATTCTTACGCGATTAAATCTTCGATTGTTATCTTAGGGTTTTGATGTGGTTCGAGGTTTTAGGGTCTCCGTATGCGGTTAGGGGTTCAATTGATGATTTAAGGTTTTTAGTATCCACTTTAGGTTTTAGATTGAGATTTTAATCGGTTTTAAATCTCATTGGCTCTTTTGAGTTTAGGAAATTATCTACAGTTTGAACGTTTGTTTCTATACTTAGGAAGCTAAATTCGCGGGGTTTACATAAGAAAAGGAGAAGGTGAGATGGAAACATGAGAAGAGATAAAGTGTGTGATGTGTCTAAGATTTGTGCTTGATTATTACAAGTAGGAAATGTTTATGAAACTACAGACTTTGAAGCAAAGTAGATTAAATGTAGAAAGGTGTGTGAAGGAGTTTAAGATGCTTATGATTAGATGTGAAGTTAAGAGCTAAAGGAGTAACTATTTCTCATTTTTAATATTATGATGATAGTTATGATGCTTTAAAAGAAGCAACTAAACTAGTTGTAAAGGTGGAGAGGCAATTGATCAAAAACACATATAGAGTTCTTTTATTCCTAAATTAGAAAATTTTGGAAAATATGAGAAGAATGAGAAGAGTAAGATTGAGGAGAAGAAAATTGAAAAGAAGAAAAAAAAATCAAAAGCAAGGTATCTAGTAGTTTAGAATCCAAAAGAATGATCAAAAGCTAATAGGAAAGAATGGTATTAGTCAGCTTAAATATTTTAAGTGCCTTAGCTCTAAATATATAGCTTCTCAATGTCTAAGGTGATGGTGATGAGAAAATAAGGTGAAGTAGATAGCAAGATTAGCGAAGAAGAAGAAGGTATGATGAAGAACTTGAGAATATTCTAAAACAATGTGACGAGGAAATGGATGGAACTAAAGAGGCTAAAAGTGATGTTATGTCTCTAATAGTTAGGAGAAACTTAAGCATAGATATAGAGCTAGAAGCAAAACAAAGGGAGAATCTTTTCTATATTAAGTGTTAAGTTAAAGGGCATACATTTAAGGTGATTGTCAATGGAGGTAACTATACTAATATACCTTTTGCAAGCTTAGTGAGAAGCTAAAGTTACCAACTTGTAACCATCTAAAATCTTATAAACTTTATTTACTTAATTTTATAAGAGCAATACATGTCATGAAGAAGGTTAAAGTTCCAATATTCTGAGTTGTTACAAAGATAAAGTGGAGTGTGATGTTGTTCCTTTGAATACTTCTCATATTTTACTAAGGAGCCATGGTTGTTTGATAGGAAGTTGCCAAATAATGGGCATATGAATACTTATACCTTCAACAAAGATAGTAAGAAGATTTTGTCATTGCAAATGACTCCATTAAAAGTTAGGAGAACTCACATGACACTGTCTAAGGAAGGAAGTCATTATTAATGACTTAGGGATAAAGTTTGATTGTAGTGAGGTTTGAAGAACTTATGTAACTGTTGTGTATTAGGAAAATCCTAAACTCAAAAGCTAAATGTTTGGTTCCAAAAGCTATTGCAAGAATTTAAGGATGTTTCTTAAGAAAAGTTACCATAAGGAATACCTCTTATAAGGGGTATCGAATAAAATATTGATCTCATACCTATATATGTTTTGCTAAACAAAACTACTTATAGAATAAATCCATATAAAGCTAAAGAGTTTAGAGACAAGTCGATGAATTGATTACAAAAGGGTATGTACAAGAAAGCGTAAGTCTACATAGTATGTGGAAAGTCATGACATCAACAAAAATACTATTAGATATAGGTGTCCTATTCCACATCTTAATGGTACGTTAGATGAGATGCATGGTGCTAAAGTGTTCTCTAAAGTATATTTGAAATGTGGTTACCATCAAATTTACATGAAACATGGTAATGAGTGGAAACTAGCATTCAAAAATAAACATAGGTTGTATCAATGGATAGTTATGTCATTTGAATTTACTAATGCACCAAGTACATTCATCAAACTTATGAATCGTATTTTGAGAATATACTGGTAATTTGCTATGGTTTATTTTAATGATATCCTATCTATATCGATAATATTGATAATCATCAAAAGCATCTGCTACTTATATTTATGACTTTAAAGAGTAAGAAGCTATATGGAAATTCAAATAAGTACATATTTTGCTAATCAGAATTTGTGTTTTTAGGATTTGTTGTATCAAAAAGGGGAGTAAGGGCAAATCCTCATAACGTGAAAGCTATTGTTAAGTGGCCAATTCTTATGTCCATAGTAGAAGTAAGCAGTTCTTACAAACTTACATCCTTCTATTCAAGATTTGTTAAGAATTCCAATATAATTGTCATACCATTGATTGAACTTGTCAAGAATAAACGTAGAATTCAAGTAAACTAAGAAGATATAAAGGAGTTTTTAAGAGGTCAAGCAGAAGCATACTACTATATTTGTATTAGTTTAACCTAATTTTGAAGACTTTTGAGATTAGAAATGATGTATTTGGAATTAGTATTGAAACAATACTAATGTAAGGGAAACAACTTATTGCTTACTTTAGCAAAAAATCAAGTGGACCTATATTAAATTATTCTATGCATGACAAGAAGCTTTATTTTTTATCTAATCTATGATAATATGGCAACATTATTTGCATTCGAAAGAAATTTTCATTTATACTAATTATAAATCTCTAAAGTATTCGAGTAGTAAATAAAAGTTATTGCAAAAATAAGTAAATTGACTTAAGTTTGTTAAGAAATTTGCATTTGTAATCAAGCATAAGAAGGATAATTTTAATGTAAAGGCTGATGCATTATCAAGGACATATGTCTTAATCACAGCTCTACAACTGAAGTTACTCAATTTGGTTTAATAAGAGAACAGTATGTAGGGAACTTATTCTTAGCTCAATTGTGGCTAGATGTAAGGATGGTAGAGTTGTAGGTGATTATGGCATAGAATATGGTTGTTTGTTTAAAAGAGGTAAATTATACATTTTAATTGAATCCACAAAGGAGTTATTGGTGAAAGAAGTCCATTCAATGGTTTATTGGAACATTTGGGTAAAAAGAAGATATATAGATTATTGAAAGAGCTACTATTAAGACAATATGTTGAAGAATGCACATCATTTGATTGAGAGAAGTGCAATTTGTTGTAGAGCCAAGAGTAGATAAAATCCATTTGAAGAATATATGCCTTTACCTCCAACTTAACTATGGGCAAACATTAGCATAGACTCTGTCTTGGTTTATTTGAAGATAGCTAGAGGGAGAGATTCTATACTAGTCATTGTTGATAGATTCAATAAAATGTCACATTTTATTCCATATTACAAACAAGACAATGCGTTGTATATTTCTAATCTTCTTTTGCTAAAGATTGTAAGATTACATGGAGTACCACATAGGATTGTTTATAATTGTATTGTTAAGTTTCGAATTTAATTTTCAGAAGATTTTGTACAAGAGGATGGGAACAAAGTCATCATTTTGTATTGCTTGTTATTTACGAATAGATGGGCAAAAGGAAGTAGTAAACCATACTCTTGGAGCTTTATTAAGAGCCATAAGTGGAAAGAACTCGAAAGATTAAGATGAGTAATTACAAATTATTAAATTTACTTATAATAAATCTACTCGCAATTCTATAGGGAAGTCACTACACAAAATTGTCTATATAATCCTACCGTTTCATTGGACATGCTATTCATAATAGCTTCTAAAGAAGAGAGTTTAAGTGGAGTAAAGAGAGCCAAGAAGATTCAAAAGTTGAATCTAAAAGTAGCTGAACAACTAAAGAAGATGGTGGCTAATCAAAAGCAATATGGAGATAGGAGAAAAAATGAAACATTTTCGATTGAAGATTTAGTATAGTTGCATTTAAGGAAAGAAAAATTCCTCAATTAGAGGCTATAGAAGCTAACACCAAGAGCTGATGTACTATTCTAAGTGATTTAGAAAATGGATGATAATGCCTATCAACTAGAATGGCTAGATGAATTTAGAGTTATTGTTATATTTAATATTGCAAATTTATCAACTTATGTTACAGATTAGGAAGAGGTCTATGAAAAAGGACAAATTTGAGTGCAAATCTTCATCAGTTGTAAGGAAATGATGGAATCATGTTTTGAATTGGTCTATCGACTTAAGAAGACACATATCAAGGCAATGACTAAGGTTTTTTACAATTTAGTGGATCAAATTTTGGAAGGATCAGTTTTGGAAGAAGAATAGAAATACATAGAAGGCTTTAACTTCATAACATTCACTTGCCTAAAAAGATGATCTAATCAGAAGCATAGGAAGGATTAGGAGAAAATCTAAGTGAAAAGGTTGAAGAAGGTTTAGACACAATCATTGGTTCTAAAGAAGTGTTAATTTTAGAAGGAAACCAACTGGTTTTGATTTATTTAAGGAAGGCATCGATTTAAAGATTTGTAGGAAGAATATTCTTAGAGATGACATACAAGTTACTTACATTGCTCTAAGGAACTTAGATGAAGCTACGAAAGAATATAAGTAAATATAGACTTGAATATTTCTTTCTTAGCATAGTATATTTAGCAAGACTATACATATTGATTATAACCTATAAATAAGCAATTGATGAATGATATTATATCTTCTCTTACATTGCATGAGCCCTACTTATTCGATACAATTCCTACTCTAATTGGTCTACTTCTTACAAGAAGATCATGGTAAGTAAAAACATAAGGGTTGCTTATGAGTCATATCAAGTGATTTTATAATTCAATCTTTCCTTAATAAGTCATATTCATTGGAGGAATTGTCCATTTCCTTTATTTTTCTTGCTTTCGTATATTATAAAGCCCATAAATATTATTATTCTCTTGATCTAGTAGTAGAGTATTCCTTAGATCTTATTGTGGACTCGTATGCTAGACTTACTTAGTGATTATATCAATTTTAAGCTTATCATTATTGAGATTAGATTATGTTAGATCCAAACATTTGGATTTAGGCACATCAATTAGTTATTGTTGATATCACATATGTATAACTTCTATCCATGCATTTTACATGAATAAGAAGGATTATCATTATGATGAAATAAGGAAAAGGGATGACTCAAATAAATATTAAAATGGTGAAATAAAACACCATAAAGGTCCATTAATGAGGTTTTACACTAATCTAATAAGAACACTATGACCAAATCCAAGAGATTCATAGTTGAATTATTCATAACTTCTTTGTTCATGGATAAAGCGAATTTAGAATTATTTTTCATCCTAAAGACAACTCGTATCCATGTGCTTTATGTT
This sequence comes from Lumnitzera racemosa, assembly GCA_024138005.1. NCBI lineage: Eukaryota > Viridiplantae > Streptophyta > Magnoliopsida > Myrtales > Combretaceae > Lumnitzera > Lumnitzera racemosa. The sequence goes on from JAMXBC010000011.1 coordinate 31,698,994, forward strand.
CACTCAGAGTTTGCTCCTAAAAATATAATCATACCTACTCCCTTATGTTACGTCATTTACTCTTCTTCAGTTGAAGAAAAATTTATATTATCATAACAAAAATAACTAATTTGGTCCCAAGATAAGGAATAAGTAGTTACCCAAAGCATGTAATTAATACAACCAAAACCAAACCTATAACCTAAGTCTTTTGTAAGTTATTTAAAACAACCACTAATTGATACGACAAACCAAGTATTCAAGTGATAAGTGGTAATGGAGGGGTAAGGTTTCACTCATGAGTAATATACATATGTATTTACTAACAAACATGCATTAGTGATGTGTGTAAATAAAATCAAAAAGAAAACGGAATATCACCTAACTAAACAAATGAAATATGAAACAACTTATAAAACTAGAAGTAATAGTGAAAAGTATGATATGAAAAATTGATTTAATCTTCAAAGATGAGAAGAAATTGATTCCATTTTTTCTAAATATTAGATAGTATTATGAGTAATGATTAAAGTAAATTTATTTTGCTTTTTAGGACTAAATGCATCAATAATTGAAATTTGAAAGTGCATAGAAATGGTTGGAAAAACAACCATACTAACAAATGTACCATCAAATCCATTCTTCATTATATGATTTATTAGAAGCACAAATTGAAAAATTAGAATATTTAGTTAGAAAAAATTACTTTGATGAACTTTATAAAAAGAGTCAATTAATACAATTATGGAACAAAAATAATTAGAATAGACCTTTGTTGACAATTAAATTTGGAAACTTGAGATATTGGGTTTAGAAGAATGTATAGGCCTACAAAAGAAAGGAAAATTAGGTTATGGAGATACTGGGGCAACTTCGGTATTATCACCTCAATGTTTAAGTACAATTGATAATATATAAGTAAAAAGGAGGAAAAGTGTGTTTGAGAGACCAAGAGAGAAATATTATAAATGTCCAAGCTATATTAATAGATGACGACCTATCATAGTCATTGTAACTGTAGTTAGCCCATTTGTCAAAAGGGGAATTGAATTCTAGAGACCACTTCCTCATTCTTAGGGATATATGAATAGAGGATGCTTGCTAATGTAGTAGCTGCCATTCATGCCCCTTATCTCAATTTAAATATTTTAGACCTCCTTCTTGACATAGGACAAGATTCGGGCATCGCATTTCAAGGTAACTCCTTTCTAAGCTATTTTAGATAGTTACGAGCTCTTTTGGCTTAAGTTATGTATTATTGAAGTATATGTATTATCTTAAATATAAGTGAAGTTTGACCTTTGGATTTAGGTTAGAGAGACATAAATGAGGTCAATTATGGGTCTAAAAGACACCATTGGTGCTCTTAGGCTTGTACCTGAAGGTCCCTATCAACCATTGCCCTTCGACTCTCCCTCATATGTTCACACCTAGGAGAGTAAGATAGAATGCATGAGCATCCTCCTGACACTAGACACAAACTGAATAGAAAATGGGTTGCTTTGGTTTGTTTTGTTGTTAACGAACCTGATTACATTGAAAGGTTCGTGTCACTACAAAATTGAAAAATCTAGTTTAAATACTATTCACCTAAAGTTGTCTTTTATGTGACTTACTTTTATCTGACCTCTTTGTCTCATGATTCTCTCTAGTAATGAATTTGACCTAATTACTTGTTTTACTTATACCTAATGAACGTATCCAGTAAGTTTTTATAGGATGTCGTTTCGTATCCCGACTATTGTGATTCATATCTAAATGGTAAGAGTGACATAGGGTTTGTAAAAAGCAAGATCAATCATGGTCATTAGTTTTTTACATGCTGCTGTTCAATGTTGGTGATCTACCTACATTTATTTTACAAATCCTAAGGAATTCTATTTTCATTTAAGATTTCTTTTCTCCCTCCTTCATGCTTCTCATAATCTACTCACAATTTCCTCTCATTATTGCTCATCAAATTTCAAATCTTCCTTCAAATTTCTTTTAACCATCCAAATCTAATCATTCAATCATTGAAACTTTTAGGTAACAATGTCTCGTAGTGCATCAAATTCTCCTCTTGAGGTTGTAGTTACGACTCCTCTACAATAAGTTTCTAACATAATTAAGGAAGAAGATTCATGGGAATTTTCATTGGAACTAGTGAGAGTGGAAGGGAATACATTCATCGTCTTAATAAGATTGACAAAATCCCCTTAACATTGTATCTAAAAGATACGGAAGATCATCTTCAAAAGAAGTACTTATACTCTGGGACTCAATATGATTTATCTCACAACAACATCACCACTACCATATCCATTAAGGAATTAAAGAGATTATGCGGCTACTTCAAATGCATCCTTCGAAGCTAGAAGGTTGAGAGGCTTAAGGTACATGAACATATCATCCTATTAGGTAAAAGGCAATTTACTTTATTTGAGAAGTAATTTGAGGTCGGTTTTCAAATCCCTTTCTCTCCATTCAAATTAGCATTTTCTTAGTACTATAGGATATTCCCTAACATGTTAACCCCCAAACTCCTTAGGTTAGTGATTGCTTTCAAAGAAATCTATGAAAATTTAGAAATCATGGACCCCCATCCCCTCCTCCTTTCTTCCTATTTAAGCACTTCTTTGCGATGAAGTAAGGCGAAGGGTGGTATGTAACTTATGTGCCCTTCCTAAGAGAAGAATTCTACTTTGGTTAGAATCATCTATTCATGATTAGAAGTAAAAATGGCTAGTTGTCAGGTTAGCTGAAGACCTAGAATTCTTGACAAAGTGGACTAAGTCCATTATGATAACCAACCTTAAAGTTTTATTAGGTACTGATAAGTTGGTTGCCAATAAGATTTAGGAGAAATACAACAATAGATGGTTTGTTTAGGATGTTGAGGTCATTTTTAATTGCTTCCATAAGAGGTAGTAAATTTTTTTTTTTTTTTTTACGAATAGGAAATGTACCGAAGAAAACAAAAGCAAGGTAAAAGCTCAAAATGATCCTCTTCCTAAAGGACATGATGATGAGTATGGAGAGGGTATGGAAGTTAACAATTGTGTTATGTTTAAATAGTAGGTAGGTATTCCCTTAGATCGTATCGTGTTGATGTTGGCTTACTATAGAGAAACATCGCCTACAATTTAGGAAGATAAGTGCTCTTCCTTACATGTACTTAGCATGGCTTTGGTAAAATTATGCTTTTTATTCTCAAAGCTAACCCATTTGCTATTTTATAAATATACCAGTTAAGAATTCAAAGTCCAAAACCCCCATTTGCCAACCTGAAGACTAGTTAAGCCGGTAAAAAGTCCATTAATGGGAGTAGTAATGGTAGGAAGCCTACTCCTATCAAGAAGAATGTCAAGTAGGTACAAGCTAAGGCTACAAAGGCAGCAATCAAGAGTAAAGGAGGAAGGGTTGTTAAGTTCAAATCACCCAAGGAGAGACCTAATGTAGAAATGCCTACTATAGATCAAACTAAGTGTAAAGGAGCAGAAAAGTAGAACAAAAATGCTAACGAAGGTCGAGTTACCAAGAATGTTGGCACTAGTCATCTATTTCCAATTAAGGACTTAAAATCTAACCTACGGGCCCTCAACCATTAATCTCTAAAAAGGTAGCTTCTTAATAGGATGCATACAAGTACCTCCCAAATTAATGAATCAAGTCAGATGATTTTGCCATTGGGAATGGCTGAGTTGTTACTTAACTTTTTGAGGGAATCAAACTCTTAAGGGATGTAGATGATATTGATAGGAATGTCAACTTCTCATCCAATTTGAGGAAGCTAGCAATTGCTAAGTTATACAATGTAAGTTTTATACTCATCTTTGTTTTAATTATATAGCCAAAATTTTCCTTATAAGTTGTTCTTTGATGATAATGTAGTTGTCTCAGCACCCCCTAGCAATTGTTGACAAGCTGCTTATCAAGAACTAAGAGGTAAGCTTTTTAATCCTTTTTCATATAAACTTTTGAGCCTAACCTAGCCTATTCTTCTCTCAAGTGGCCGAATAGGCCAAGCTCGATATGGCTAAGATGGAAATAAGGTTCACCGCTCGAATGAAGGCATGGGACAATGAGAAGGAAAAGTTGGAGATAAAGGTCAAGGGCTTGAAGGACAAGCTCGCAAAGGAGGTAAAGCCTTAACACCATGTTCACTTGGAGGAATGGCTATTCCATTCCCCCCTCATTCCATAGAGGCCCCTTATTACGGTTTTTAGTTCCCATTTACCAAACTGGAATAGGATTCAACAAAAACCATATTACAGTAAATTGTCAAATCTAGATTCACACTCGAGATCTTTGCATCACAATTTAGCAACCTAATTTTTTTTATTTCCAATAGCACCCTTAATATTTTTTTCAAAATGATACCAATTGCCCATAATAAAACATAATCACGATTGAATTAAGAACCCCTTTCTCCATCTACAACATCCACGAAACCCTAAAGTGCCTCTTCTCTCTCATTTGCTTATTGTATCGGCCCTTTAAAAGAACTCACTCTGCTTATGGATTCCTCCTGCCCATATTAGTAGACAAATCAACACTAAAAGATACTATAATGTCTTCGATTTCTTGAAAAAGGAGGAAAACATCCTCAACAAAATAGCTTGGGGATCATCCTACTTGCACCATGTTAAGAATAAGGAGCAACATTCGGATGAGATAATGGATTTAGGTGCTGATTGGCTACGTCATTACAAAGTAGATAGTATAAGTTATTACATTATGACTCGAAAGAGAGAGAAAAAAATCGAGATGGGAATAAAATCATTATATGTGAATTCAAGGACAGATAAAGAAGAGCAAGTCCAAATTCATACCTCAACATACACTTCTCAGGTCGATCTTTGCGCTGGGTGCCATCAATTTCTCTTCAAAGTGGGATTAGGGATTTAACTACAGATGAGATTAGATTTGGGGATTAGGGTTTCACATTCTGTTTTTTTTTTTTTTTTTTTTTTTTTTGGAAGGATTGCTGGTGATTTGTTTTTTCTAGACTTGCTTTTTTAATTATTTCATTGTTCTTTTAATTGGGATATTATTGGTATTTCAAGTGCTATTCCCCGTTACATTTTTCGAAGTGAATAACGTAATTTTAATTCATTTATGTCCAACTAAGCAAAGTGATCTGAATGTACAACTTATTATATCCTTATTCATTCCTTAGTAATTACAATTCCATTCCCTACTCATCTTATTCAATGAACTAAATGAGCAGAAAAGGAAAAAGAATCGAGAATATAAGATTACATTCAGAAGAATGAAAATCTTGTTAATAAAATAAAGGAGTTCATGATCTAAGAAGAAGAAGCTTCTAAAAAGCATGAAGAGTAAGTGCAATAATTGAAGAGCAACAAGCTTGCATCTTTAACCATGAGCATTCAATGACTCAAGAGGCTAACTATAAGCAAGTCCTCCAAGAGGTTCAAGATAACAAAGAATATATGAACATGTTAAGAGAGAAAATGTTGGATGGGATCAACATGGCAAGGTAAGAGATTTTGATCCATCATTTAAAGTATGATCGGAGATATCTAAATTTTGCAAATAGTCTTAGCGAGAGCAATCATGTACTATAAAAGCATGACAACCAAGAGGTCGTTGAGTTAGAGGGTTTACCAACAGTGGAGGGTATTAGTCAAGTTAAAATCCCTTTAGATGACTTAGGCAATGAACCTCAGCCTCCAACCGTAGAACCTCCTTCAATTCTCAATCCTCCCTCTAATGATCCCCCTATTAAGAATAACTAGATTCTATTTGTTGTTGTTTAAGAGACTTCTTTCTAGGTCGAAACATTGACCTTTTTTAATGTATATTTATTGTAAATTCCTTGTTGCATCGTTGTTTCCCACTTAATGATTCTACTATGAGTTTTTCCTAAGTCTAAACTAAAGTTAAACCAACCATACATAGGTCATTTATGCTTGTAGTCCATTACTAATTTAAGATTTAAAGAATATTTAACTTACTCCCCTCTAAGTGATGGGTAGGTCGCATTAACTTATTGTCTGTAATTACTTTAGACTTAGAATATTCTTTACAATGACTTTCTTGAAGTCCAAGATGTCTCATTTCCCATCATCTATTTTTAGTTAGGACTAAGGGGTTAAGCAATATTTAATTTGCTCATTACCCATACATGGTTAGGGCTTAAAGTTATTCCCAGCTCTTAGCTCTAAAATTGGTGAAGTTTGAGAGCTTATCCATTGAAATTCTTGTTAGCAGACTATATTTGCATGGGTCTAAGACAGTTTGAGGTGTTTATGGAGCCTTAATTATGTCTATAACTCTTATCTTTATATTAAATAGCTTAAAAGCTTAGCCAAAGAAAAAAAAAATTAGAAATCCTCATACTTAGAATGGCAATATGTAAACTACATGAGTGCAACACAATGATTATCATCCATTTTCGCATAAATAGGTGTACATAATTCAACCAAAGGTTGTTACACAACATAAACTAGGATCAATTGAAACAAAAACAAGCTATTCACACTAAATTTAATGATCACAAGACTTACTAATACGTTAACACCATTGAAAAATAGAACATAAATAGAAAACACAAATCATATCCTTAAAAGTCCAATCCAATGAACATTCTTCATGAATAGCTAAGCCTACTTACTCAAAGTAGGACCTCAATTGTCTGCATTCCAAGCTCAGTTATGGTCTATCCATCTAACCTTTCAAGTCTGTAGGCCTTTCCATTTCTAATCAGCTCCCTTACCTTAATTGGTTCTTCCTATGTTAAAGTCCATTTACCTTGACGTTCCTTAGCTCCTAAAGTTTCAAGCTTCCTATAGTTGATGTCTCTTAGATAAAGTAAGGTGATCCTTAGCCAATGCTCTTGTCTTATGGATAGTATCAAGGTTTGTCTGAAGTTTGATATCATTGTTCTAAGGATCATAAAATCATACTCTAGTATTCATTATTTTGAACTTGATCAACAAGATTGCTACAGACCTAAATGCTAATTTAAAAAGAGTTTGACCAATTAAATTCCTACATATGGTCTAATATCCCCACATCACACTTAGCAATCTGTCTACCTACTGATTCTTGCTTGGATCACCTTCTTCCTCAAGCTATGTAAGACAATTGTTTCATAACCTCTACTTGCCTATTACTCCGAGGGTTTGCAATCTAATTATAACATAACCTAATATGTTGTTCTTTATAGAATTCCATAAGCCAATCATTATCAAAATACGGTCCATTGTCCATTATAAGAGCATTTGGAATTTTGAATCTAGTCAAAATATTGCTTACAACAAAAGCTTCTATGCTTTGGCAATGCTTGCTACTACTTAGGCTTCTATCCATTTGGTAAAGTAAGCTACCCCTATAATAATGTACTGCCTTTGTTTGGTCATCTTAGGAAATGAAACTTGTATATCTAAAACCTACTAAGTAAATGGCTATAGACTGGTAAGTAAGGTTGATATGTGCTTAGAGCCTACTTAACAAGTGCATTCCTCTAACACCAATCACATATGTCAGAAGCTTAATTGAAGCCAACTTTCACAACTTATCAACTGCATAGTTCTATAATTGTGTTAATTTCACAATGTTCTAATGCTCAAAGTATGTTCTAAGCTCTTTAACTAAATGTATATACCATCATCCTTAGCCACACTTTCCCCCTTCACCTAATTGACAACTAATTGTGAGTTTAAGTAAATGTTTAACCTTCTAGCTCCAACATCCCTAGCTAACTTCATACCAATAACTAATGCTTCATACTCAAACTCATTGTTGCTAACATGAAAACTAAACTTCAAAGCATACAGATCTTTACACCTAGTGGCCCCTTCAAGCCTAAACCTACTATATTGCCCTCATAAGTCAATGAACCATCGATGTATAGTATCCAAGTTAGTTCTTCATGTCGAGCAATAGGATCTTCACTTCTAGTAAATTACACAACAAAGTCAACTAGAATTTGTGCTTTGTATGCCTTATGTGGTTGGTCTTTGACATTAAAGGCATTCAACTTCAAGGCATACTTCACCAACCTACTAGAAGTATCTAACTTTTTTAGTACTTGTTTCAAAGATTGATTAATTAGCACAATCACTTGATGGGCTTCAAAATAAGATCGGAGCTTACGTGCTATGACGATAATCATTAAGACAAACTTCTCTAACCTAGTATAACTAAGCTTTGAGCCCCACAAAACATGACTTACATAATACATTGGTCAATGTATCTTACCCTTTACTCTTACCAGTACAAAAAAAAGAGCTCAATCACTAATAGATAAATACAAATATAGGGTCTTTCCAGTAATAGGCTTGGAGAGAATTGGTGATGTGGTGAGAAACCTCTTCAAATCCTTGAATGATTCTTTACATTGCTCAGTCCATGTAAACTCAAATGGATTCCTCAATACCTAAAAGAATTCTGAGCACCTTTTTACACTTTTAGACATGAGTGGATTTAGAGGTACAACCTAACCTATTAACCTTTATACTTCCTTTACAGTTTTTTGGGGTTCCATATCCAACACAGCTCAAATCTTTTGGGGGTTAACCTTTGTTCCATGTTAGGTCACCATAAACCTTAAGAACTTTCCCAAAGAGGCTCCAAACATACACTTCTGAGGATTTTGTTTCATGATGTACCACCTCAAAGTATCAAATGTTTCTTCTAAGTTGGCAAGATGATCTTCATGGAGCCTACTCTTCATAATCATATCATCTATGAGCCTTGATATTTATATGAATATGAGGTTTAAGCATCGTTGTCACTATTCTTTATGTGGCACCCCCATTTTTCAAACTAAAGGTCATTAACTTATAACAATAAGTTCCAAATGTTGTAATGAAGGAGGTATGCACTTAGTCGGATAGATACATTTTCATTTGGTTGTAACTAGAAAAAGATGTCCATGAAGCTTAATAATGCATGAACTAACGTAGAATCGATTAGCTGGTTTATTCATGATAAGGGAAAACAGTCTTTTAGGCGAGATTTATTGAGATCGGTAAAATCAATACACATTTGCCATTTCTCATTTTCTTTCTTTACCAACATACAATTGCCTAACCAAGTCAGCTCTGGATCTTTCTTTATGAAACCTGCCTAGAGTAATTTCTAAAATTCTTCCTCTATTGTTGCTTGCCTCTCTAGGGTAAAATGCCTTTTCTTTTGCTAGTTTTCCTTGGTGTTCAAATATATATTGACCTTATGGCTAATGACCTCTGTTGGGATACTAAGCATATCAAATGAAGACCATGAAACACATCTCGATTAGCTCAAAGGAAGCTTACTATGCGGTCTTTCAGGTCGAGAGTCAAATTCGCATTGGTCTTAATGGTCAACTAGAGATTGTCACCAAGCTAAATAGTCAAGGTCTCTTAGAATAGTTTTCCTTGGATCACTAGTCGATGATCTAAGCATTATTCAATATGGTAGATCTATTTCCTCTTCAACACCTTCAAATACATTGATTTTGCCAACTACTAATCTTCATAACAAGTTCTAATATTTGTTAAAGTTAGGAATTTTGCCTTCAAATAAGCAACAAATATGACCATCTTAAAAATATTTATAGATGGTCATCCTATGCTCCCATTGTACAGTGATAGGCAATCTACAATAATAATTTCAACCTTTTTCTCAACAATATTTTCATAATCACCAATTTGTAAGGATAACTAACGACCCCTTGAACCTTTATAGGCTAATTATTGAATCCATGCAGCAATACTTGTAAGGTTACATCTTATAGCATTCCAACTTTAGCCGCATCTAGTTAAGGGCATGTTTGAAGATCATATCCATAGATCTTCTAGTATCTACCATGGCCATCTGAAAGTCAAAGTTGGCTACTTTGATACTAATAAATAACATCATCATGAGAAAATTGAAGTCGTTAAAGGTCCTTATTAGAGAAGACTACGATGTCATCAACTCTATGCTTTTAACTTAAAGGCTCAATACTTAATCTCGTGGAGCTTTCATCAAGCTAAAGGTATAACGACCCTATGAGGGGCCTAATGGTATTGCCTAGAGTTTCCATATCACGTGTATACCCAATGATAAGAAAATCATCTTGCAAGTCCGAAATTACAAGACTTTAAATAGTTATTCACTAGGGTCTTCAATTTTAGTTCATTGACTCATTATATAGTATAAATAATTATGGATATCCATTTTTCCATAGTTCCTCAGAACTACAGAGAATCGATATCCCCTACCAAAATAGTGAAATAAGATAGACAATTCCAGAAAATTCTAAACTTACTAAAAATATTAAACTTAATTGAGATATTAGTCGTTTTCCAGAACATTCTGAATTAACTATATAAGCTTTTCATCATACTGATTCAATAGTAGCACTCTACACTCGATTCCTATCCTTGTCCCAACTATCGATCAACCTACAAGGAAAAGAACTATTAGGGTATAAGATTATGCATAGTGAGATAATTACCCTCATCAATACCGCATGGTAGAAATTTATTAGATGTACAATCATATGAATGCATGAATAATCAATATGCCAAACAATGCATGCAGTAGTCTAGGAACTGCATACGACTTAGAATTTCGCCTCCTGTAGTTAGGGTTTGGAGATTATTAATCGACCTAAATCAAAATTCGGGTTTTAGACCTTGGGTTTTAATTCATTAGCACTATTGTGCTTAAGTCAAAACAAAACTATGTATATATATACATATATATACTTTCATTACCAAATAATAAATCATATTTTCAAAATCCCAAGTTTAGTAGTATGGTGCCCTCCGTAATCCACAAATAGATGCCCTAAGCAAAAGCTACAAGACACGACCCCTCGCTAACAGTTGGCGTCTCCCAGTGCCCAATAAGCCCATCAGCTTATGAGAGAGACTCAATAAAAATGATGACATAGCTAGTTTCCAATCTTGCAGGAGGCTCGTCCTCCTTTAAGTCCCTTCCCATCTTTTGCGTGAAGCGGCAGTCAATGTTATCCAAATGCAATTATGAGAAATGCATGATTCATCTTATTTCTCAATCGTATAGATCGTTAATTCGATTTTTCAAGGTGATCAAACAATTTCATTCCATACAATTACAGGTATAAATTATCACAAAAATACTCATTATTATATAATTAACAAGCCATAGCATTCAGTTCACAAATTCATACACATGCATTTCTCATATCTCACAAGCATCCAAATTTATATATATAAAAGTTTAGGTAAATCTATTCTACAAGAAAAATCAAGTAAAAAGTCATTGAAAATTTACTCACTCGGTCATGCAGATCAATCAAAAGAATCCAAGATAGGTCGTTTCCTAAAAGCGAGGTCCCCTAGACATTGCAATATAATACTATAAGGATTTGAAATAAAACTTAGAAAACTAAGCAAAAACCTTTTAAGCTATACTTTTGACTTGGTTTCATAATTTTTCCTAGTTTTACTTAAAAGTTTAATCGTGTATAATTTTCTCGTTTTAAATTCAATTTTTATGATCTTATAGTCGATCTTCATCTTTTTTTTAGTGTACTTTAATGTGGTGAGGGTATATTTTCATGATGAGGTATGTAAAACTAGCCATAGGTCAGAATAGTAGCAATCCTCATGATTTGGAATGTTTTTGGGCTTTGTTTGGTTAATGGGCTTTTTGGTAACTTGGAAAATTCTTTAGGCTTAGGCTTAAGACTTTATTCTAAACTTAAAATACTCCTTAAGTTCAAATTTTCAACTTTAGTTTACACTCTTGGTGCTAACAACTCCTTGAACTTTTATGTGGGCTTAAGTTTTCAAACAAGCTTGATTTTTTGTTCAAACTAAAATTAGTGACTTTATTAAGCTTATGGAGTCTTAGGTAGACTTCTTGTGGGCTTCAAAACAACCTTTCTTAATATTTTAAAGTGCTAGTTAGAATTTTAATGAAGGCTCAACATAGAGTTCTAGGCTCATTTTGAGAGTTTTATGCTCGATTTTGAGTTTTAGGTTTTGTATACTTGCTATACTTGCTTTGGTTGATCTTTTCACTTTGTTCACTTGGTTTTATCATATCTTTAAGTGGCTTTTACTTATGTTTCAAATCTAGTCGTGATGAATCCAAAGGGCTCTTACTTAGTTTTTCAACTTGTTTCATCATTTCCTTAAGTTTAAGGGTTAGATCATAAACTTAGGTTACTTATATTCAAATCTTAACTTAAATTCTCTTCCATGGGAAGATTACTTAGCTCATACTTTACATGAAAATAGTAGATCTCATACTTATCACAACTTCCATTTCATAGTTCATGTCTCACAAGGTTGGTTTCTTCATAAAAGCTTCATGTAATAGATTTTCCTTTACTTAAGGCTAGGTTTGAGCTTAATAGAAATGGAAATAACATCTAAATAACTCACATACACTCCACGTCCAGCATGATGTCTCCTTGTTCATGTATACATCTCATGATTTTATTAACTTAAAATTTTTCATTCTAAGTGTTAAACATATTTCTTTACATAATACCAACTTAGCATGCTCATATCTCAACTTTCATGTAAAAGGGTTCACAAGCTTACTTCTTAAGGTTGTATAGCTATTTTATCACCTTATAGTCATGCTAATATCTTCATGAAAACATGGTCTCCTAACATGTAATACTAAACCATTAACACGTAATACTAAACCACTAACACAAAGAAACAACTTACTTGTCCTCAAAGCGAAAACAAGGTGATGGTGTAACTAAGCATTCTCTTAGCTCGTTGTCTTCCTTCCTCTTCTTGTTAGTTCTTTTAAAAGCTAGAATCTTAATCTTTGAAGTAGGTTTTTGGAGATATTCTAAAGTTCTTAAAAGTGGTTTTTGAAATTGACAAAAGGAGGCAACAAAATCAAGCTTTTGTACCCTAGGTTATGAAGCAAAAAGGGTAGCGGCAATGTAAGGTTAGGTTTCTTCTTTTGATTTGTATTTAAAGTGAAAGAAAAGGAAGCGAAAATGAGAGTGAAAGAGAGAGAGAGAGTGGCATATTTTTTAATGGGAGGAGAAGTGTGTGCAAGAAGCTTTAATTGATTGTCTTCTAGTATGCACAAATGCCAACTTTTTGACAAGACTAGACGATGTAAGCATTAAAGGGTGAATAGTAGATGTGTAAGACATTTAAGTGATGAAAAAATGACAAGGCATGGCCTCTCTTTTCCTTTTTTTCCAACCGGCCAAGTAGGGAGCAAATAGGGCATAGTGTTGTCCTGTCACTTAATTAAAAGTTGAACACATAAAATAATGTGATAACTTGTCCATATATATTATAAGTTGTGGTGTAATAAGGCAAATGTAATTAAAATTTGAACACATAAAATAATGTGATAACTTGTCCATATATATTATAAGTTGTAGTGTAATAAGGCAAATGTCTTATCACTAGTTTTTTATAAGTTATCAATTGATAAATGATTCCAACTCTCAATTGATAAGCTATTTAGGATGATTGGTTAGTTTACTTATTCATGTATATAAGTCTTATGTATGAAGATAAAGAAATTGTCTTATATGAAATTCTTTTGGAGTTTGTTTCTTAAATTGATTTGTAAATTATGATTTAATTCTTATAAAATTATGAAAATTTCTAGAGTTGAATAAAATTATTTAAATTAAATTCTTAATTAGTTGCTTAGGGTTATAAGTCCTTAATTGTTTTAAAGTTTTGGGTTTGGAGTGAATTTAGAGTTCATGGTTCTCGTATTCGAGTTTTATCGATAATAGAGCTTTAAATTTAAAAATTAAATTTTTTTAAAATGTAAACTTAAATTCTTAGTTTAGTTGATCCTTGAAAACATTCAAAAAGTACTCTTGGTTGATTCACGAACCCGTTAAAAGGTAGAGTTTACAACTTATCGATATATAACATGGCTTATAAGTGAAAATAAGGGAATTGTCTTATATGAAATTTTTTAGGGTTTGGTTCTTAAATTAATTTATAGGTTGTGATTTGCGTCTTAAGAAATTTTATAATTTTCTAAAGATGAATAAAATTTATTCATTTTATATATTTTTAATTATTTATTTAGAGTCATAAGTCCTTGATCATCCCACGTTTTAGGGTTCAAGTGAGTTTATGTTTGTTTTAGGGTTTTTCACCAAGTTGAGAGTAATTGACTTACACTTAAGAGCTTAAGGTTCAATTGGCTTAATTATTTAGGAATATTGCTTTATTATGCAACATATATATATATATGTATCATGCGACAGATTAAGAAAAAAGAAGAAAATTGCTTAATAATATATTTATATATATATACATATTATGGGGCTACTTATGTACACAAGTAAAATAATTTTTATAAATTTATTAATTTATTCCTTTAACTAGCTTAGTTTTGTTGTTTATTGTTACTTGAAATAATCCTTGATTTGTTTATTATTAGTTTTATATGATTTCACAAAATTATTAATAATTTTATTGATGCCTTTTCAAGCATTAAGATAATTTTATAAAGTTTAAAAAAATTATGATTTGATATTTACGGTTTTTATTAAGTTTAGGTTTACATTTTTTTTAAAAGTACGCGTATGTAGGGATTAGTGTTTTCTTGCATGATTAGGGTTTCTAAATCGTATAATAGGGCCTTTTAAGTTCATTTTAAGTTCCAAGTTTAAAATTTTAGTCGATTTTCATTTTATGTGGTTTTGTCAAATTAGGGAAATATCTACGATACTCGAGTTCGACATCATATTTAGAAGCTTAAATTTGTAGAGCCTTCAAAAGGCACTTAGCTTTACTTCCTCCTTACAACCCTCTAAAAATGACATTAATTATTCCTCTACAAGCTCAATTATTACCTTCATTATCATTCTAAGCTACCTAATTTCCATTAGCTTCTCTCCTTTCTTCATTCCAAGCATGTTCATCATTAGGCCTTCTCTGTTGAGTAGGTTGCTCTATCCTCTCCTCTTTATCTACAATGAATCTTCTTAAATGACCCCTTTGGATAGCATCTTCAAGTATGTTCTTTAATTGGATGTACTCATAGACATTGTGACCCCGATCATGATGGAAATCACAATATTTGTTAGAACTCTTCCTAAATAAGTTTCTTCTCATTCTTTTTGGCTAAGTAAGAAAGCCTTAGTTCTGTATTTCAAAGACGATATCCGAAATAGGTTAGTTTAGAGGAGTATGAGCAGCATAAGTCGAATTGGTCATTTTCAATCTCTATTGTTACTTCTCTAGCCTAAGCAATCCTTTATAGAGATCCTTTCTTTCTCTAGTTTCTTACCAAATTTCTCTCTTTCCAGTTCTCTTGGAGTTTGCATCAGTTCTTCTTAGTCTTACTAAATGAATTTCTCTTACCTTATTGTGAACTTGTCCAAGAAGTTCAGCAGGTGCTTCACCAAAGACTTAAAAAGGTTCGATTTCTCCCTGATTCCTTGACATATTAAGTAAAGTGCAATGCTTTTATTACAATTTATGATCTCTTTCATTAGCTAACTGAAACAATGAACATAGTCTTTGATACTCTCCTTTGGTTTCTACTGAATAGAAGTTAAAAGTGAAAAATCCTTCACAAGAGGTTTACTTGCTAAAATATATTGTCAAAACTCATCGACAAGTTGATTGAAAGAAGATACTAAGGCCACCATTAGAGAGTTGAACCAATTACATATTGTCTTCGCCAAAGTTGATCAAATAATTATACAAGCTATTGCATTAGAAAGCTCATACAACTCCCTTAAAGTTTGGAAGGTATTAACATGATCATTTGGGTCTTTCTTATCATCATAAATGTCAAACCGTTGTAGCCTAACACTTAAGGGAAAAACTTCCTCTACTATCAAACACATAAAGGGGCTCGATTTTTTTCCCTTTTAGTCAATTCCTTCCTTTTACCACCTTTCGAAGTCAATTTCTTAATGTGGTCCTCTAGATCTTACAAACTCATATTTATAGTAGCCTTTTATGGAAAGTAAGCAGTTGTATGCTCAACTTTCCCTTCTTGTGGAGTAAGGATGTAATCATGGGCAGGAGCTAGTAATGGCATCTACTAAAGATCTTTCAACCTATCCCTAAATGTGATAAGGGGAACTCGCTCAATAGGAGCACCAATAAGTGCTTGCTAATTACCATTACCCACATAGGTGTACACAATTTCAATTCTCATCCTTTGAGATGAACTAAACATTATCACTTCCTTCCTCCAAAGATGGCATCGTCAAGGATGTAGGATCACGCTCATCAAGTCTCCTCCTTAACTCTACATTATATGCCTTAACTTTTCTTAGCTCCTTTGCAAATTATGTATTGAACGGCTCCAATTGTGAAATGTACACAAATTTGGTTTGTTGGGGTGACGACTTGCTCAGCCTTGGATGAAGTGTTTTTTGTTACTATGTCTACTGTTCACGATGAGTTGTATAAGGGGTATTACTCCTACTACTTGTAATATCATCCTTGTTCTTATTTTTTGTTACCATCGTACATATACAAAATAGACAACACCAAACTATTGATAGTTAAATTTTTGAAACTTAAAATCTTAGGTTTAGAAGAATGTATAGGCCTACAAAAGGAAGGAATTAGCTAAGGGGTTGCTAGGGTAGCTATAATGTCACTACTCCGATGCTTAAGTAAGTACAATGGATAATATGTAAGTAAAAAGGAGGAAAAGTGTGTTCAAGAGGCTAAGAAAGAAATACCGTAGACTTTTAAGCTATATTTATAATGACAACCTGTGGTAACTATAGTTAACACATTTGTCGCATAAGGAATTGAATTCCAAACCACTTGCTCATTCTTAAAGACATGGGGATAGTGGAGAGTAACTAATGTGGTAACTGTCAAACTGTTTACACCCCTTATCCCAATTTAAATATTTCCAAACTTCGTTCTTTACATGGGACTAGATTTGTATAGCAAGTTTTGAGGTAACTCATTTCTAAGCTATTCTAGATAATTCTAAGCTCCCTTGGCTCGAGCTATGTGTTATCTTAAATACAAGTAAAGCCTAACCTTGAGATTTAGGTTGAAAATGCTTCAATGAGGTCAATCATGAGCTTAGAAGACAGTGTTGGTCCTCTATGGGCTTGTATCCAAAGATCCCTATCAACAACCTTTAATTCCTAATATTATGTGAGTACATTGTAACAATGCTTTATAATAACCATTACTTTAATTTACAACATAAAATGTTCAAAGTGCTATTTGAAGTGAAGCAATCAAATTCAAGATGTTATTGCATTACGTGGATATGGAGTCATTTACTAGTAAGGAAGGAAAAAAGTATTAGGCTGCAATGATTAGCAAGAACAACATGAAGACCTAAATAAACAAATTAGTGAGAACTAGATAGACATTGATGTTGTATATGCCAAAAGTTAAACCAACCATTAATTTCTTCATTCCAACCCAATTGCTACAACTACCAATTGAGACTCAATTATATTTTCCACACTTTTCCATATACAACACAATCAACTTAGATAATGTGACCTAGTTACCACCATGCTTGGAGTTATGTAAGCGGGCCAAATGAGCCAACCTACCCAGCATTGACCTGCGAGTAAAGCATGTTGCCTTGCTTTAGTCCGCTTATACATGTAGGTTAAAAATTTCAACCCAACCCACCCCACTACGAGTTGGCAGGTTAAGTGAGCCAACAAGTAATATTTTACATCTAATGTGATTGTGGAAAGGAAATGGACCAAGTATACCATTAGCAAATAAGTTTAATGACAACTTAACCTCTATATTTGAAAACTATGTATCCACAATTATTTTAGGAGAAAACTTTATTCTTATATTAGTAGTTATTTTTTCAATAAGACAACAAAATCATTTGAGACTGGTTATTACAAAAAATAAATTGTTATCGCTAGTACAATTATTTAGCACAACATTTGAGATAATCTACATTAGGAATTGTAAATGCAAATACAATCAGTAGTGTCCATATCATCATGAGGCTCAAGGGCTATAATATTCCATAAATCAGTAATCTAAACATAAACATCTGAGTATTAGGATAAAGTCCTATCTTTGTACAATTAAGGTCAATAGTTGACCAAGGCATCGGGAAAAATAAACTGATTAGGCTATAAACTTATGAAAAACATAATAAACATAACTGAAGAATTCTCGTACATTTGAAAATTCATAATATAATAAGAATATCAAGAATACAATCAAAATAGTAAAATTTTACTCTATATAAGATCCTAAAGTCGAATTTAAGATAATTGTGCCTAAATTTAAGGTTTTCAAAAAAAGTTATTTGATTGAATTCAAACTTTACGACTAAAATAGAAAACTTAGTTGAAGTGACATAGTAAAATTAGATTTTGAAAATAATTATCCAAAATCTCATTTTTTCCCTTAGAAGTATAAGTACTTAATATAGTACAAAATTACTCGGAACCCCTAAAGTTGAGTTCGGATTGTGACGAAAACTTACAGATAAGTTAATTAAACTATAAAATGAGATAATATAATATAATTTACTATATGAGTATGCACATATTTTTATGAGTATACCAAGTATAAATAATAATTTAACTCGAAAGTCTAAAAATGTATAATATGTAATGCCACATGACTCCTACTTACTAGCTTTTGAGTAGTCTATATCTTTTATAGAAAAATATATTTATAAGTCAAGTCAATAAATGTAAAATAATTTATACTAATGTTACTAGTAACTACAAGAACATGGATCTTGATAAGAAAATAATGAGTATAATAATATTATTAATAATACAAGATAATATGTAAAAGTAATTGAATTAGTATAAACTTAATTGGTTAGATATCCCTTCTTCATTAGATTAATTGGAAGTATTCATAGTTGTGGGAATGTATAAATTACATCTAGACATAAATATATAAACATATAACTTAATAAGAAATCAATTGAAAAATTTAATGCTTAAGAGATATTCTAGAGATTATTATTTATGATAACGTTCGTGGAATTAAATGGAATTCTCATAACTAAGAGAAAATTTAAACGAAGTTATCGTATAACTTAATATTTCACTTTAAGCTTATTTATATGCAACTTTTTTAGAAATATTAAGTTTGTCGAATCTAATTACTATAACATAGGTCTAATTATTATAATATAGAATTTCGTAATTTTAGATATAGCTTATGATAAATAATTTAGAATCAACAACGTGATCTTACTAATTAATATTAGTGAGCAAAATTATAAATATAATGTATATGAATAAGTTCCAAATAATTAATGTAACTTAACTATTTATTATATGTTACTAATATTTTTATTAATAGTTATGTTAAAATTTACTTGAAATAACAATACATGGGAAAATAAAGCTGCAACTATGAATTATTCTTTACTAATAATACTGATGATAAAGAAAAGGAATATTTTAAAATGTTAAGATGAAAAAAAAAAGATATAATATAATATATGTAATATAACTTAATAATAAAAAAAAGAGAGGATATGCTAACTGCCATTTGTATAGCGATGAAAGCTTGTGGCTATAAAATGGTAGTGGGAAAGGAAAGAAAAATAAAAAGAGAGAAAGAGAGGAGAAGGGAAGAGAGAGAGAGAGAGAGAGAGAAATGGAGAGAAAAAAAAAAAGAAATAAGAAATTAAAAAAAAACAAAGAAAGAAAAAGGATGAAAAAAAGAAAAGAGAAGAGAAGAAAAAAAAAAGAAGAAGAAAAAGACCTAGAAGATTTAAAATTTTTCGATATTTGATTTTTCTATATAACTTCGATTCTATGATTATAAGTATTATCTTTTATTTGATATTTAATAGTTATAGAAAAGAGATGTCCGTTATTTCATTATTTTTCTAAATGAAGTATTTTATCTGTACCATTTTATTCTTTTTTGAAGTATAAACTTCAAATATTGATAGCCATAAAACTTATATATTATTAGCACTAATTCTTAAAATAAGTAGATATCTAGTAATAATCATTTACTAGAACTATTAAAAATTAAACTTTATATTCTTCTAAATTTAACGTCAATACTTTCGTAGAATTTGAGTATTTATGATTCATTATACTTTGTTTCAAAATTATGTGAACCTATATTTTTCATTACACAATACGATATCAATATGATATTGATTGCTATATAGCTTTATCTATATATTACAATTAGAAATACCCTTTAGAGACAATTTTTTAAACGAACATGTAAAATGTATTATCGAGTTCATACAAATTCCATGATACTAACCTTACAAAAATTGAATCACTTTAGGTAATAAACCAGATGTTTTTGTAATATTATGAAAAATATCGTCCTATGATGATGTCTTCATAATTGAAATATAATTTGATCAATAAAATGAATATTTCAATATGATAGAAACAATAAATTGTAAATGATAATGTCACTACGTATATCATTAATATTCACTAATCTAATGTATCTTATATAGTAAAACTATAAGAAGGTACATGTATATAAATACAACTGTATTTTACCATATATATGAATAACATACTTTAATATATTTATGTATATAACTTCATAAATAGTATTTTAACCAAGTTATACGATAATACAAAGAGCTAGATAAAACCCTTACGTTTTCATAAATCTTATGAAAACTGAATGTGAACATTGGTCTATATATAGGACTTTCAAGTGACTGAAGCCTTGACATCACAAATATGTTGAAGTGAGCTTCATTATAAGTAGGATCAATTCTTTATAGCAGTTTGGGATATTATTTTAAAATATTTGGGGATTTTGGTATGTATCAGTTTGTGATCGTAGTTAACTGTTTGTGTGTATGTGGCACTTGTGATTAGGTTTTGATGGTTGTGATGGGAGATAAGCTCAACGTTATGGTTGTTCCATGAATATTATGCTTGAATTATTTGAGTTTGGTTTATCACCTTAAAAATGAACTAACTTAAACTCAATTTAGCATTTAACTTGGTACGCACCGCAACCTACTAAAGGTAATGGCTAAGATTATCTAGCTAAATATAGACTCCCTTCGATGAAGATAGTTGAAAGTCATTTCCCTACCCTTAACTAAACTAAGTGGAAAGAGAGTAGGTTGCAGCAAGGTTGGGGGCTGTGGTTCGAAGGTGATTACGGGAGGAGGGTGTTCTCCATTGCATAAGCCTCAGTTGGTCTCTATTCGTGAGTGTATGATGTCAATCTCCTCAACCTAGATTAGAGTAAATGTAATTTCTCTGATCTTATGACAAACTAGATAACATCGTGCGATGGCATTTACTTGTACATGTATTGTATCTAACCAACTTGATTAGAAAACCCAGCTCGTAATATGTTGAGTGCATACTTCTACCTCCACCCCACTTACTGAGTAAGTTGTCACTCATTCCCCCATAGTTTATTTTACAAGTTCCAAACGGATTACAAGCACTTATCTAAAACCAAGGCCATATGCATTTCTAACCATAATTCAACAAAAAATAATTCAGCCAAAAAATAACTAGTTATCTTTACGTTTATTATTGATTCTCCAAAAATCTTAGCCAAAAATAATATAGCAAAAAAATAACTAGTTTGTTATTAATTCTCTGAAAGCTAATGTTGAAATGTTCAATTTATCTAACTATAGAATGGAACAACTTCTGCTACTACCTGGACACATACAAAGATGTAGATGATCACTACAAACTCATGAACTAAAACACAAAACAAAAAGGAATAATCTATTATAAAAAAAAAATAGATATATGCAAAAGATTTACAATCTAAATGAAAAATCTAGAAATAAAAGTTGATGAACAACCTCATCACATGATAAGATATCATGATTTCTTCTTAATTGTCACTAAGAAATCCGACAAAGTTACACTTTTAGCATCTAATGAAAAATCTTTGCATGCTTTTTTCATCAAATAGTCCATATATTTGCATTTGCCAAGATAGTTTAACTAATAACAAAAAAAAAAGAGAGAAATTGCATTAAATACCTAAATGATTGAACCCAAATCCAATTTGATGAGTCATAGTCTTAAAGAAGTGGAAGAGGGGAATAGATTTGCCCCAAACCAAACACTAGAAATATCAAATGACTAAATGAGCTCAACTTTCATAGGAGTCGGAAAAGGTAAAGAGGAAACAGTGGGTGTCGATAGAGAAAGTAGAAGAGATGAGGTTAGGAATTAAGATTAGGACTTAAGGTTTTCCTTTTTTTTTTTAAGCACAAATTCTTATTCAAAATTAAGCATATGTATTTCATTTATTTTTATTATTTTACATTTTATCGCAAGTTAGTAGGTCAACCTGCCCCGTAGTGAGCTAACTCGTATTAACCCGCGGGTCAAGTAGGGTAGGTGTAAATTACTTGCATTTAAGAAAAGTGAAATTTTTTTTACCCAACCTAGTTTTTTTTTAGTTAAGCGGGTTGACCCGCGTGACCTGCCCCACTTACACAGCTCTAACCACACCAACACTACTTTAATTTACATTCTTATCTAAATAGTTTGAGACTATATGAAATATAGTGTATAATTGTTCTATTTGATGATTGTCATCTAAGATTGTATAAAGAGGGAGGTTAGAGATACTTTTTTAGCTAGTTACAAAACTCCCCACAATATGACAACTTAAAATATAAAGACTGATGATTAAAGAAAACAAAGAACTTTGACATATAGAAGAAAAAGATTGAAAGTGTAGAACATATTTTTGGTGATTAAATAGGAAAAATGCCACAATAAAAACATGGGATGTGGTCCAATGATATTAATAAAAGATAATAGCTTTAAGTGTATTTGAATGTTAAAAAGAATAAAATTTCAAAGTTTAGATTAGAGGATATGTATTTTCCAACTAACATTTTGATGTTATTCATAATCTTGAAGATCTTCAACGTGTTGTTCATAAAACCACTTTTAAAATCATTTTGATGGCTCAAATTCATCAAAAAAATATTTTTCAATAATATTTCAACTAAAGATAATTTTAGACAAATTTTAATTTGGAGTTCGCTTCTTAATCATCAAACTCCCCAAATTTAAAAAGCATAAATCCCAAACATGAATCAAAGTTTTGGATCAGCTTTGAAACTCTTCTTTGATTGATCATCATGAACATTGATTATGATCGAGCAAAAAAGGTATTTCTAAATTAAACAATAACAACAACAACAATAATAATTTATATTATTAATAAATTATTAAATAGTAATATTTAGGCATCTTAAACCTACCTATGATTAGACAGACTAATCTTCTTGGCCTCAAAATCAATCTACTAGAATCTATCCAACTACTATCAGCTTACTTGGTTATATAATCTATTTAACTAAAATTCAATTTAATTAATATGATTTGATTAATAGTAATTCTATTAAGTTAATAATAATCTTAATTAATTAGCAAATCTAATGGTCTAAATTTAGTGTCAAGGTTAAATTGAACGTATCTTCCCTTAAGACCTATTGTCCTTAATTACGTAACTCATAGGGATTCATGACCAAGTAATATAATGTTTCAATTCGACTAATAAACTATAATTGAAATATACAAAAATTATCAAATTATTTCATTCATAATAAAGGGAAAATAATAAAGGTCATTTAAGAAAGATTTTCAAATTTTAAGGCTATATGATTTTTTAAAATGACCATTTTGAACTTATACTTGATTTTCATGGAGTTATCAAATATCAAGTCTAAACATTGTTTTAGAATGTAAACAATCTTAATTGAGGCTTAAAACAAGTTTAGATGGATATAACTCTTATTAAAGCTAGTTAAAAGTTAGGAAGATCTTGAGGTTACGCATGGTAAGTGGTCCCTTAGTATTTACATAGGGTTTTAAACTTGCAACCAATAAATACACTTACTATGCTGCTACTCTCCTTAGTTCCTTTTCTATTATCATCTTAACAATTCTAAAGGTAAAAACCCTAGTCTTCATGCTTAAATCCTAGACTTTCAGTTAAAAACCCTCAGTTCTATCACCAAATTCTTACTAACTTAGTTGGTTCTTAATATTTCCATCAACCATCTTCAAGAGTAAGTTAATTCCTTAGTAGATTTCTTTATAATAATTACTATAAGGTGCTTTTACTTACCATCTTACAAGGATTTTAAGGGGGAAAAAAAAAACCATTTTTGTGTAGAAATTGTCGGTGCCATTTTATTAGAGATAGCTAAGAGTATACACTTTTGAGGTAAGTCACATATATCTACTCCATATGAATATTAAGAGTGATTTAAGAGTTCAACTTACTAAGCTAAGTGATTTATTAAATCAAATGATACTTGAATAAAGTGAAAAAGTAGAGAACCTCATTTGTTGGTGGCATCATCTATGTAATATGAGGAGTCAATGGACATTTCTTAGTATATAGTAGTTTACTAAGTTATCTTAAACTTGGATGATGTTTATGTAATTCGAACTTGAGATTGAGTTATTTCTTCTGATGGATGATTGAATACCATGTTATGCCATGACCCACTAGACCATTTGACAAGTTAAATGAGAGTTTAGACAAAGTTTAGATGGTTCAATGTGAAGATAAATAAAGCAAATGGGTGATAGGAACTTCCATGATGCATGCCAACAAATACATGCTTTTTCTTGATATTCTTGTGCTTTGATTTGTGTTTTTAGTGTATTATTACATTTATAGTGTGATATGTGTAGTAACTTCTAGGCCAAGTGGTAATTTAGATGCTAAAAATGAAAATATATTAGCAATTGTATTAATAATTATTTATTTAATGAGTTGGGATATTTAATGCACTTTATATAAGTTTTAATAAAATTTCAGCATGTTTTAATATCTTGAATGATTCAATGTCATGTTAAAAGGTTTTTTTTTTAAGACATTTCTAGTTATTTTAAGCTCATGATAAGTTAAATGTGCCATGTTGTATTTATATAATTTATGAATGACTAAATGATTTCCACAATGAAAAGACTACAAAATATTGAATAATTTCAATTTTCAAAGTTTTTCGGCATATTAGATAATCTATTATATATAGTTTTAATACAAGAAAAGTTATTTTGATGAAGTGGCATGAGATGATGATAATCCCAAACCAATTTCCAAAACCAAATGGATTTTGATATATTTTTTCGAAAAAGACATTCTAAAGTTCATATAATGATGAATGTTCTTCACCTTCATCTCAACAAAACCCTTTTGGTGCATTTGGACTCTAAAAGTTCAACCTAAAAGTGGTTTTCCATGATATTTCAACTAACTGCTCTTTCATGTAATATTATGATCATAGAATTCAATTCCATGATCAAAATCTTAAATTTCTAAACACATCAAATCTATTTTGCATTTAAGTTGAGGATTTAAAACTTTGAATGAAATTGATGTTTGATGCATTTGGATGATAGGCTAGTGATGAAAAAATGTTTATGCCCAAATAATTTAAAATAAATGAGAATGAGTAAACTTTGAACAAATAGTTAAATAATTCCAAATGATAAGTTAATAAATTGGACTAAAACCAGTCGAGCCTTGTGATGATCAAATCAAATTGATCCAAAGGAATTGGTTCACCCCTCTCTAATAGGTCGTACATATATATATAATCTTGGTCTGGTTTGCTTAAATTGAATAATATGGTATGGGCCTAAAGTATGATATAATAAAACTTAACCACCCAACCTAATTGCATATTTTGATGGCTTAATTCAAATTTCCATAGTTACTTAAGTCCATTTTCCTTCTTATGGTTCCATATTCTAGATGCCCTTAACTTATAACATATAATTAAATTGGGCCTTAATTGCATGATAATAGAACTTGGGCTAAATGTAAAATAAATTAAATGGATCAAAGCCCAATTGAATTAATAAATTATATAATTGGCTCAACTCCTACCAAAATTAGTTGTGTACATTTTCCTTAAGGCTCATATCTAACATGGGCCTTAATTATGCATAAGCTTAATGAGCTTTAAGAATACTAAAGCCCTAAACCCAAAACGACAATTAAAGATTAAATTAAATAATTAAGAATACTAATTTCACAAAATAATTTTTTACGAAGTAAGTTAGTAGACTTAAATTAATTAAAAAGCCAATTGAGCCTACTTACCCCTTTAAGGTTCATAACCTAAATGGATCTTATCTATTACAATAAATAATTGTGAAAGCTTTTCTATTTGGGGAAATTTCAAAAAACCCTCCTAAACTTTGACTTAAGGTTCCAAGTAAAGTTTTTGACCCCTTAAACTTTCATAAATTAAAAAATAACCCCCATCACTCCCTTAAACTTTAATTTTAATGCATAAATGCCCCCTTAAACTTTGATTTTGGTACGTAAACACCCTAAAACTTTGATTTTGGTACATAAATACCCCCAAATACCTTATAATTTAGAGGGGGGGGGGGGGTGTTTGTACACCAAAATTATAAGTTTAAAGAGTTTTTACATACCAAAATCAAAGTTTAGGGATTATGGGGATTATTTTGCCAATTTATCAAAGTTTAAAGGAATAAAAACCTCACTTTGAAAAGGAAGAAAATCTATATTTAAGTCAAAGTTTAGGGGGGGGGGGGGGGGGGGGGGGGGGGGGGGGGGTTTACATTTTTCCCTTTCTATTTTAATTTCCCTTTGGTAAAATTCAATAAATATGATTATTTAGAAACTCACCAAACACTGATTAAAATAAGGCTCTCTCTCTTTTGCTTTTATTTTTCTTCTCTTTTACTCCCATCTCTCTCTCTTTGTTTTTATAATTGCCCTCCTATCTTTCTCACTTCTTCTTTTTTCTTTTTTCCTTTAATGTCAATGATGATAATGATTAATGACAATGAATTTTTTGCTTAAGTAGGCCTTTGGTAAAACCATCCTTTTTTTACTAAGAAGTTTCATATTTATATCTACTATTGCCTTCATTTATTTGTATTATTTATTGTATTTAAATCCTTTATATGTAGTGTAGGAAGACTTTTTTATGTTGAGATTAATTACAATGTATATAGACAACTCCATTGCCTATCGCTTCCATATATCATTATCTTAGATGGATAATGAGAGAGTTGTACTACACTTTAGTCTTTTATTTGAATGCAAAGTTATTTTCAAGCAATTCACGATGGACTTCTGATAGGGATCAGGGACCGATTACACATTCCCGAACCTAAGTACTCTCTTAGGTAGTCTACCGAGTTGTCCAAGGTGAGTTAAGTGCTGAGGAGTAGAATTTATCCCAATCCGATTTGCCAAGCTACTTTACTCTCCATACCATCTAAGATGTTGCTGAGGTAATCAACCAGCATGCCGAGCAAAACCCTCCACTAAACCGTAGTCCCAATGCCAAATCAGAACGTAGCAATCTTTACTATACTAAGGCCAAGCATAACTATTAAAAGCTAACCATCTTAGGCCAACCCCATTGTGAGCCACCCCTTAACCAACCCCAATCCAACCCCTTCTAATGCCAAGCAGGCTTGAATAGAGATCTACCCCTGCTTAGACCATAATATTGTCAAAATCACAGTAAAAATGCGCACGCATTGTCCTTATTGACAACCATACTGTCCTTTCTGACAAACGACGTTCGTTGTACACAATTTTGTGTCTCCTTGTATAATGATTTCCTTTTTATCTAGCAAATAGGAATTCCTTTTTGTAATTATCTATAACATAGAACTTATCCTAATAGGGTACAATAAATAGTCACATAATGTAATGGCCGAAGAGATAGACATATAGAGGAATAAACTGAACCCTTTTTTTTTTCTCTTCAATTAAGTATCCTCCTACTTACTCTTAAGCTAGTCTTATCTAGCTCATTCAAGCATAGACTAATGGCAAGTGACCTTCAACCACACTTATGCATCATATCAAGTTAGACCTGAGCTTGTGTGAGGCGTTAGTGCTTCATATCTATCGTCGGTACATGAAGACCCCTACTCTCCCTCGACTATCATTTATATTTTAAGCCATCTTACGGCTTGGACCCACCCATTTTAGTTATGCATGATATTGGGTTTGTATATTCATCCACGAGTCCGTATCATCTTAGCATTAAAGCTTAGCTACGTTTGAAGCTGGATTCCGCTACTATGTTCTTTTAATAGTTTATCACTGCTCTTGTGTGAAATAGGTTCTATTGTTAGCTTTGAAGTTTAGTAGTAAGAAGTGTTTTGTATTCTGTTTTCCCCTATTTTCGATACACCAAAATAGAGTGTGGGTGACTATGTATTTGTTGGGAAATTGTCATTATGAAGTAAACATCAATGTTAAATTCAAGTATGCAATGGACTATGGGAAACTAAGAAAGTAGTACTCGACATGGTTAAGGACAGGAAGGAAGCTCCTCACCATAGTTAGTAGGTGACTTCTTGGATAAGCTTACCGATTTGGTAGCTAGTCCGATGACTATCATCCAAGAAGATAGATAACGAGCTAAAAATAACCCTATTAAGGAACATGAATAGTAAGGTCGAGGCAATGGTCAGTTTGGCCAAGATAACGTTCCAACTCAACTACCCCGAGTTAAAGGAATTAGTAGGGATGTTGGATGCCAGATAAAGACTAGCGCTTGATGAGATTGAGGAGGAATCAGAAGGAGGTGATGAAGTAAAGGAATACTACGAACCTGAGAAAAAGAATGTATGAGCCCTTAGGGTTGAGGGATTGAGGATGCATATTCCAAGTTTCTCTAGAAGTGGTGGTGCTGAGGACTACCTTGATTGGGTAGATCAGATTGAAAAACAGTTTGAATGCCACGAAGTACCTGAAAATACAAAGGTTAGGCTAGCTGTGTTGGAGTTCACCAACTACGCCTCCTTATGGTGGAAGAACCTATAAGCCACTAGAAGAAGGGAAGGAGAAAGAGAGATTAGGAGTTAAAATGAAATGAAGAGAGTTATGCAAAGGAGGTTTGTGCTAAACTATTATCTGCAGGATACCTTCAAGAGACTAAAGAACTGAGGCAAGGAGGATCAAGTATAGATGCTTACGTTAAAGAGTTCCAAATGCTAATGATCCAGTATGAAGTTGTGGAGCTAGAAGACCGAACTGTGTCTTGATTAATTGGTGGATTGAGGTATGAGATTGGGAATGTCTTGGAAACTCTGGATGTTAGAACACTGGATGATGCAATCTAAGCCACTTAAAGAATAGAAAGCATCAAATAGGAAGATTTCAACCACCCATCAACTATCCTGGAAGTAGCCAACCTGTTCTGAGCATACTTGTGCAAACAGAACCAAGCAAGGCCACTGAGACCCGTCTTGTTCAAACCACCCAAGCAGAGAAGAAGGAACCCCTAAGGAGGTTTGAGAAGGGCCAGATTTTAAGGAGGAAGATGAGTAAAATCAAGTATTTCGAATGCTGAGGCTTTGGACACATGGCTGCTCGGTGTCCGAATAAGCAAACAACAGTGATTAGAGGTAAGGTACTGACCGTTGAGGTCGATAGTACTAATAAGGAAGTAGAGTCGAAGGAAGACAAACAGATTGAGCTGTCAGAGGAGGAAGTTATCTACAATGAGGAAAATAACTTCATGTTGACTAATCTAATGTTAAGGAGGACAATGAGTATCAATCTTGTGCCTAAAAATGAGCAGAGAGAAAATCTCTTCCATATTGGGTGCAGGGTAAACGAATCACTATGCGCGCTAATCATTGACAGTGGGAGCTACACTAATGTAACCTCTACATTTATGGTCTAGCAACTAAAATTGCTGACCATACCCCACCTAAAACCTTACAAGCTTCATTGGCTCGATGATAAGAGAGCCCTACAAGTGAACAAACAGGTATCCGTACCGATCTATATAAGCCGAATCGAGATTAACTACTTTACGATGTGCTGCCTATGAGTGCGGCCTACCTTTTACTTAGACAACCATGGATGTTCGATCGAATAGTTATACATGATGGTAGGAGGAACACATGTTCTATAGAGCATCAAGAAAGAAGATTGAAATTGAGTCCTATGACTGCTAAGCAATTAAAAGTCATGCAGTCCCAACTTAGCCGAACCTTGAAGAAGGAGGCCTTGGTACTGACTCAAGCTAAACTGAAAAGAGAAATGGAGCTGGAAGGATTAACCTATCTACTTGTCAAGGGCATCCTGGAGATGAGACCCGAGGAGGAAGAGTTGCTGACCGAGGTAAAAACCTTATTGAATGACTTTGCTAAACTGTTCATAGAGGAGCTACCAGAGGGTCTAACTCCAATTTGAGGCATCGAGCATGCAATTGACTTGTAGCTAGGAGCCACACTATCGAACAAGCCTACCTATAGGCTGAACCCTGAACAAGCTGCCAAATTGCAGAAGCAAGTAAATGACCTTATGAAGAAAGGGTATGTGTATGAGTCCTTGAGCCCTTATGTTGTACCGACCCTATTAGTATCAAAAAAGGATGGTTCTTAGAAGATCTATGTAAATAGCCAAGCCATCAATTGAATCACCATCAAGTACAGGTATCCTATACCCAAGCTTAATGATATGCTAGACGAGTTAAGTGGAGCAAGAGTATTCTCCAAGATTAATCTCAAATCTGGATACCATCAAATGCAAATGTGTGAAGGAGATGAGTGGAAAACCGCATTCAAGACACAACATGGTTTATATGAGTGGCTTGTAATGCTATTTGGACTATCCAATGCACCAAACACATTCATACGACTTATGAATCATATGCTCCAAGAATTACTTGGGAAGGTTTATCATGGTCTATTTTGATGACATTCTAATGTACTGTCCCGACCTGAAGACTCACTAACGACATCTCTAACAAGTGCTTGCAAAACTCTAAGCTAAACAGCTCTACACCAATCTAAAGAAGTATAACTCTTACCATTCCAAAGTGATCTTCTTAGGATTTGTTGTGAGTGGAGGTAGCATCCAAGTTGATGAAGAGAAGATAAGAGCGATCATAGAATGGCCTGAGTCAACCTATTCTATCGATGTGCGAAGCTTCCACGAACTGGCATCGTTTTATTGCCGATTCATTAGGAACTTCAGTATGATTGTGGCCTTACTTATCAAACTCTCAAAGAAGAATGTTGAATTTAGATAGGGAGGGAAAGAAAGGAGGAGTTTTGAGGAAGTGAAAGAAAGGTTAATTACAAACCATGTTTTAGCTCTACTGAGCTTTGATAAGATATTTAAAGTAGAGTGTGATGCGTCTGGATTAAGCATAGGTATTGTGCTGATGCAAGAAGGTTGACCTATCACTTACTTCATTGAGAAACTTTGAGGAGCTACACTTAACAACTCTATCTATGATAAGGAGTTCTACTCCTTAATCTGAGCCTTGACAATATGGCAACACTATCTGTTACCCAAGGAATTTGTGATCTATACCAATCATGAATCCTTGAGATATCTGAAGAGCTAACCAAAGTTGTCCTAGAGACAAATCAAGTGGGTTGAATTCATGGAGGGATTTTCTTATGTTGTAAAATACAAGAACAGAAAGAATAATGTAGTGGCTGATGCCCCATCAAGACGATATACCCTCCTAACTGAACTACAGATGAGGCTACTCGGTTTTTCAACCATCAAGAATTTATATGTTGAGAACCCACACTTTGGTCTTATCTACTCCCGTTGTGAGGAAAGACGAACATTAGACGATTATCATAGGGAGGACGGATACTTATTTAGGAAAAGGAGGCTATGTATCCTAACCTCTTCTACGTAAGAACTACTAGTGTGTGAGACGCATGGAGGGGGATTGACAGGACACTTTGGCCAGCACTGAACCTATGAGGTATTATCCTAAGGATGAAGAGAGATGTCCAATCCATGTTGGAAAGATGTGCGACCTACTGAAAAGTGAAGAGTTGAGCTGAGAAGGGACACTACCAATCCTTGTCAATCCTGACCAAGCCATGGTTTCAACTGAGTATAGACTTCATATTTTGATTACTTAGGACATCCCGAGGGAAGGACTCCATCATGGTAGTTGTGGGTTAATTTAGCAAGATGGTACATTTTGTGCCCTATTCCAAGACTAACGATACCTTGGCTATCTCTTTTCTTTTCTTGTAAGAAGTGATTAAGCTTCATTGTGTACTTAGAACCATAGTTTTGAATCGAAACCCCAAGTTCATAAGCCACTTTTGGAGGACACTTTGGAAGCAATTGGAAACTAAGTTACTGTATAGTACGTCCTGCTATCTATAGACCGATGGGTAAACCGAAGTTATCAACTAAACTATGGGAACTTTGTTATGGGTCACTATTAGACAAAACATAGCAGATTGGGATCCATATCTATTAATCATCGAATTCGCCTACAATCAGATTACCCATAGCGTCACAAGCATGTCTCTATTCAAAGTTGTCTACGGGTTTAACCCTAAGCTCTCATTGATTAAGTAACTGAGACCTGATGATGATGACCCGCCAACCGTCGAGAAAGTTGAAGCCATCAAAACCATGCACTAGAAGGTTGTGGAGCAACTGGTTCAAGCTTCTATTAAGCTTGAAAAGCGCAGCCAAAGACGAAGCAAAAGAGAATTTCAACCAGGCGATTTGGTTTAGATACACCTTAGCAAGGAACAATTCCCAAACTCAAGGAAGAGCAAGTTATCTTCTATTAATACCTTATTAAAATGCTATAGTGTTTTAGTTTCTATTACCATACCCACCTTTACAAAGTCAAAGGACCCTAAAGGTTAAAGGATCCTAAACAAGAAGGTTTCTATACGATTCAAATAAACCTATAGGTGGATGTTCATTAGGTTCGAACAAGATAAAGGGAATGGTAGAGTGAAAGGCGGTTAGGTAGGGTTAGGGTTGCACTTATTGGTCTACACTCAAATGAAATTTGAAAATTAAATGTGTTATGTAATGTAAAACTAGTTTAACTAAAGCCCTAAACTTGGTAAAGGATGTAAACTAATAAAAGAATAATAATAGACTAATTAATTTTATTATAATAATAAAATAGTAACAAAAGGGTTTATACTTAACAACTATTGACTTAGATATCTGAACATACTCCAATATATGATTTAGATTATACGTTATAAGTACGTAGTGACTTTAGGTGCTTCTTGTCAAAAAATTGGACTATTAAATTAGAATGATATGTAAAATAATTGTGTATTGCTTGTACATGGTTACTCAATAAAACCTTAGACTAGGTTTTGTCTTTATATGTTAGAATTTCAAGATGATACAATGGTTAGGTGCTTAAGCCAATGTGGTATAGTGAAGTACACATACACACACATATTTATGTTATGTTACTTGGGCTACATATGTAGTGCAACACTCTATAGTAGCATAAACTACATTAATGCAATAAGTAGTTAGTGAGATGGATATGAGGAGAAATCGAAGGTGACCTTAATGTTAGAAAAATTTTTGTAACCATCCAAATTATATATTTGAGTTTAATTTCTACAACATAAATGGTTAAAACTCGTGTTTCTCCCTTGTATTTCCAGAGTCATGAATACTCTCGTGCTGGTCATTTACTTCATGTATACTTATGTAACTAAATGGAATTATTTACTACATTAGTAGTAAGCCCATGTGACATGCGATCTGATTGATATAGCTGCTATTATACTAAGTTGCTTAGTCCTCACCCTTTTAACATTTCTTATGTGAGGATGACTTTTATGTAAACTTCACTTATGATTTTGCATATACTGATACTTAAGCTAGTTAAGGGATCAAATGAGTAACTGTAGTCTATAGTGTCCGTTATGCTTCATGTTTTGGGACCACTTCTTCCTATGTCATTAGCTCCTTATTATTGTTGATGGATTTAGTGACTATTATGATACTTTTTAGATGATTGTTCTTATTATACTTATCTATCTATCTTATCTTTTAAGCTTCAATAATGGGAAAAGTTCTGCTCTTTAGGCTAGTAAGCCTTAGGGATTATCTAGAGCATTTTTAAAATCTACTAGTGCTTGATATTTATCAATTATAATTTGGAGTATTATAGCTTTATCTCTTTTAAGAATGAAATCACAATCAATGGTTTTACTCAAATTAATCATAAATTCTAATGTTTTATTGATGATTAGAAACTCACTTAATATATAGAGCCTTAGTATGTAGTACTCAAGTATTATAAGAGGTGGACCATCATGCCACTAGTAGATTTACAGTGTAACAATAACGCTTCAACTATAATTTAATAATAGACTTAAAATAATGGTTGCTACATTAACTTTTGGTTCACATGTGATTCTCATAGAATATTTTATGTAACTACTATTGTACTAAGTTTATTATAGCTCATCTTTGACTAATCTTTTTAAGTGTATTTTGCATGTTGTTCTTCTATAAGATGTACGATGGAAGCATTCTTTTGTTAGGACCCAAAATATACTAGTTAGAGCATATCATACTTAACTTCACTTATACTTTCCGTTTAGCTGTAGGATTCTATATATAATTATAGTTAAAATTTTAAACTTTGAGGACTTTAGATATTTGTGAAGTTTTTGGTATAAGTTATAAACTTGTCGAAATATTTCTTCTATAAATCCAAAATTTATGGATCTTTTTTGAAATTAAAATTAGATTGCAAGTTAATAATAAGCAGTTTATAGATTTAGAAGCCTTACATGTTTTATTCAAGGAAAACACATCAGAAACTCTTGTTGCCTTTTAAGTTTTGAGGCGTAGCATTAATGAAGATCATAGATGCTAAAGAATAGACCTTAAAGAGGCATATCGTCAAATATGTCTAAGTTCTAATGGAGCAATCATTTGGAAAGGGATGTAACTTGGGAACTTAAAGAAGATATGTGCAATCGATGCCTTAAGTTATTCCTAAATCCAATGAAATTTTTTTAAGGGATAGAGGATGTAATGCCTTTGATAATTATTTTAAAAGCCAAGGGAAAACAAGATATTTAACATAGGTTTTATTTCTTTAAATAAGAGATTAACCCTCTTATTTGCTTTATAGATGCACAAGAGTAAACCCTAGATTCCTTACTCTCCCCCATACTATCTTTAATCACTACCAAACCTTAAAGCTTACCAGCATCATTACATCTCTCATCCTTCCAATTAGATATTGTATCACCATCTAAAGCTAAATATCATTCATCTCTTTCTATCTTTGCCATCTACTTATTAACTTAAGAAAAAAAATGATAAGACTAACAATTAGTAATCTTTTTATATGTCGCAAGATGGATATGTTGACAAATTGAAAGAGAGATGATATGTACAAAAGAACAAACAAGAACCTCGTTAGATCCAAATTTCCTTCCTCTCAACATTAAGGCCAATTTTCTTTCCCAAGAAATCTATTATCTTAAGCATCTATTTAGCTAACCTCTAGGTATTAATCTCAATAAGAGGAGTAGAAATCAAAGGTTCTAATTATAAAAATGACTTATAAAATGATGGATCTTCATACATGAAAGTTAGGATAAATTAAAATTGAAGATAAACTTGATCAGAAATTAGAATATCAAATTTAGATAAAAACATGATGATGAGTGTAGACACCTAATTTTTGTCTCCTATAGTTCTAAGTTTTTAATAGGGTCCTAATTCAAAAATAAAAAAATAATAAAAAAAAATGGAAAAATGAAAAAAAAAAAAAAGAAATTAAAAAAGGAAAAAAATTGTAAAGAAAAAAAGATTTTTAGAAAGTAAAATGTTTTAGGATCAATTGATTTAATTTTAGCTTGGATCAAACAATTTATTTTAGAGAGTCACATAGTTTAAGTATAATTTAATTAAACTAAGTATCAAGGTATAGGCTAACAGCTTGGCGAATAAGTATTTGAGTATTGGCATTGGATTAGCTTAAGGTTATGGATTCAAATCTCATTAAAAATAAATGTGCTTTTTATTTTTCTTTCATTCATTTTGCAAAAATTGATTGAGCGTACAGAATTCAAATCTAATTTTTAAATCTAATCAAGTTTTTTTAATCTAATGTGATAAAGATATAAAAAATTCAAATCGAATTTAATTTTTATCAAATCGGATTTGAATCGATATAAAAGATTCAAATTTAGTTTGATCTTTTATCAAATCAGATATGAATTGATATAAAGATTTAAATCTACTTTGTTGATACAATCTTGTTTCGAGCTTTATCTATTGATTTCATAGCATAAAATAGAGGGGGGACACTCTCCTAAAAGAAAAACCAATCTAATAGCTCATCAAACAACTACTTTTGCCCTATTGTCCTTCATCATCTCCATGCATTCATAGCAGCAGCTCCTCAAACTAAGCAATTCCTAGCCGAGCTGCAACTGTAGTCTAGATGTGAGTAGCTCGCACAACTCCATACGATAGCAGAGTTGAACTTCTAATATGAGCTCCATGCATGCTGCTTCGTCCAGTAAGTCCATTGCACGGATAGCACCTAAACACAATGCCCAAACTCACTCCACATTGACCGACAATAGCCATACATACCCGAGCACAGCCCATCTATGATAGTACAACAGCTACAAACACACACTCGACTAAGTTGTTGCACATGCGATCAGCACAAACCAATTAAGTACTGACACACGACCAAACTCGAACTGCAGCAACGATTAATCCAATGTAGCGCTAAACAAACTCCACCATTGTAACAGCAGCACTCCACAACCAAACCAAAGTTTCACACAACAACTCATATGCTACTGCTGTACAATACAAGCCATATACTGTAGTAGCATCGACGTTCCCGCCCGTACAAGTCACTTTTGAGCATGTCCAAGCCTGCACGCCGTTACTACTCATTCACTCTTATCCTCAACAGTACACGCAGATCAGCTACATACAACTCCACATCAATTCCAACAAGCAGGTGTAAGCTCACTATCGATCACTACCATCCTTATCCAACAACCCGCATTTAACACCTTGCTCTACATAGCTGAACATGTTCAAGTTCGGTTTCTTTTACAATTCTTTTTTCTTTTAATTATTATATTCCTTAGTTATTTAATGTAGTATATAATATATGAATATATTAGTTTAGGAGACTTTTAATATTAGTTTTTTTTTTATATTAAGTATATTACATGATATTATTAATTTATTTAGGTTGATAATTGTTTAGTAGTAATAGTATTGATATATACATATATATATATATATTAGCTTAGAAATTTTTAGGATCAGGTTTTTTAAAAAATCCTCAAATAGAAAATTATTTTTTTAGAAATAAAAATTAAAAAGAAAAAAACCTTTTAAAAGAAGATCGTGACATTTTAGAGAGTCTTCTAATCACTCAAGAGTTAAAAACCTCTTATATTTTACTTGAATAAACTGACAATGTAAACTCAATCGGTTTTCAAAAAACTAAAAAGAACCAATACAATAAAGTTTTTAGAAAGAACTATGGTTGTCTGATCCCAACTAGTGGGTACATAAGTACCTTCAAGACAACGTTAAAATCTATGAAAACTTAGGTTCTTTTTTATTTTAGTTTTCATTTTTTCTTAAAAATATCAAAAAAAAGATATTTTAGAATAATAAGCCTAATTTCGAAACATAAATAGTAGTACCCATTAAGGTTTAATAGGTTAGTCCTAGAGTTTGGAACCCTCTGATTGTTATCAAATTGAAATCGAAAATCGGTCATTAAATCTTAATCAATTCACCCAATTGATTACAATTGCTTTTCTTTTCTTTTTTTCTGACTTCGGTTGGATGATGACTCTAAAAGTTTTTAAAAGAACCAGAATTTCCTAATTTATCTAATCGAAGATTAATACCAAATGGGTTAGGGTTTAGCATTAATCAAAAAATGGGAAATAAAATTAAAATAAAGAAACCAAAAATTCAGGCTCAATAGTTTGGCGACTCTACTAGGGACGACATCAAGAGGGTTAGCCATTAGAGTTTACCAAAATTAGGATTATTTTTCAAAAAAGTTATGTACTTGAGTTTATTGTTATTTTATTTCATTTTTATTTTTTGTACTAACATTTTTTGTTGCAATTTATTTAGGGGTGTCGTTTGGG
Source organism: Lumnitzera racemosa (assembly GCA_024138005.1). Classification (NCBI taxonomy): domain Eukaryota; kingdom Viridiplantae; phylum Streptophyta; class Magnoliopsida; order Myrtales; family Combretaceae; genus Lumnitzera; species Lumnitzera racemosa. Next base: position 31,736,789 of record JAMXBC010000011.1, read on the forward strand.
GTTTGTTTTATTTTATTTTATTTTTTTTGCATCATAAATTCATGATAAATATGGTCAAAACTAAGCCATCTTAGGACCTTAGGAGGGAGGCCAATGTGTAAGCTTCAGATGTTGTGAGGTAACCACCTTCCGGAGCCAATCAAGTTACCCTACTCAAGTCTAAATGTGACCGCAAAACTGTTGCTTTGAAAAACACAATGGTTGTAGAACTGAAGGACCTTTAGAACCCATACTTTGCATACATGAAATATTTTTCAAAAATTACAAGAACCTATAATGTGGCAGACCTAGATGGACAAGGGCAATTGTGAAGTTATATTTTCTTGTATAGTCCCATTGTAATATTTCCTTTTAATATCTTGCAACAATTCCATATAAAGTTTAGAATAGATTTTTTTAGATAGGAGTGGCTAAATCAGGTTAAGCAGCTTTCAAATAGATTCATATCCTCTCACCTCATTGGCCTAAAAAATTACTTTAAATGTGGTTCCGACTTTTCAGCCCAGATAAGTAAGAATTTATTAGGAAGAAGATTGGACCCATCCTATCCTTACAGAAGACCCTTGTGAATATTATCTTAGTATGAGCCTTAGAATATCTATGTAAGCCTGAATCTATCGCTTTTTATTTTGGCCCACATCAGCTAAGCCCAAGCCTCATAGAATAAATAATATAAAAGAATAAATAAATAAAACAACAAAACAAAAAGAACCAAACTTATAAAATAATTTTTTGTAGTTACCATTTTGCCTAGTGCTCTACCAACAAGATATATTCATTCTTTTGGATAGATTAACACTTTGTAAATAACCTTTCTTATTCAGAATAAATAAAATTTAGATATTTTATTTGTTTAGTCTTTCATTCTTATTTGTAAATAGACTATCAGTAATATTGTTCTATATAAATTCTATAGGCTTGTATATTGAATTCTAGGAAAGCAATCCTCCATTTATAATTCCATCACTCTATCTTTGTAACATAAAGGCCTTAACTTTTTCTCTCTCTCTCTCTTAAAAAAAAAGAAACAAAAAGGAAAGGAAAAAAGAAAAGAAAAGTTGCTAATGGTTACAAATCCTTATGGGGCTAGGGACAAGCACAATTACTTGACCCATTAAAGCAGCTAACCTAAACACATCCACTTGGCTTAAGAAAGCAACCAACCAAATACGAACCTTTAGCCATCAAGATAGTTAAACCAATTCAAAACTCTTGGTCCATTTAGTCCAAATACAAACTAAGCCAAAATATGAGACCATGAAATACTATCCTAAACTTGATCGCTAGTATAAAAAAGAAGGGAAATTCATGGTCCCTTTTGCTTCAAAAGTTATCAATGCCAGGCCATTTGAACTCTAAGGAACTAGACTCAAAACCACACATGAAAGCCTAAGGACATTAAGACCTATAATTCTAGATTAATTTAAGTGATAGTATGAAAGGTATGGGGCATTTGGTCTTTAAAATTCCACAACTGAGGCATAGAAGCAAGGTCAATCTCTACCCTATAGTAAATCAATCCCTACGTAGGGACATGGTAACTTACTTTTAAAAAAAGTTTAGAACAAAAAGAGGTGAACTATGTCTTAATCTACTAACCTTTAAATACTTTGAGAGATGAGAGACATTACGGTGAGGATATTCTGAACTCATTCCTTAAAGGCGATCCATTTTGAATTTGATACGTAGACCAAAATTAAGTTAGGTATTCATTTTCAAATCTCAAACACAATTATCCTTTGTTAACTCTGTTGAACTAATTTAAAGTCTTTTCAAATATAAACCCTATCAAAAACCACCCTACAGTAGAGCATTTCAGAGGTTAGGGTCATTGATTAGGAGAGAAGGATAAAACTAATTTGTACTTACCTTAGTAATAACAATTCAAGGATAATTTTTGTTTTCAATAAATTGTTCCATTTGAAGAGGAGCCAACACTTTTCCAAGTGCCTCAAAGACCACACATACCTTACCTAAGCCCATACACTATGAACCTTAGAATTAAGGCTTTGATTCATCCAGAGACAAAAACTTAACAGAAGAGATAGTTATGAAGTGAAAAAAAAAAAGAAGAAGAAGAAGAAAAAAAAAGAAGAAAAATGAAAAAAATGAAAGGAAAGAAAAAACCAGAAGAAGGAAAGAGGAAGAAAGACCCAAACATAGGGCTTAAGAAAAGCCTTAACCAAAAAAGGCCTACAAGTCCAAGTTGTTCTAAAAACAAAAGATCTTGAATTGCATTTCTAACCAAAAACACAAAACCCCATATTCATTTCAGAATCACATTCTCAAACCATAAACTAAAAACTCCATATTCATTTCAAAATCATACTCTAAATAACAAACACAAAACCTGTTTATCCACCTGAATCTTAAACACAATACCTCCCTATGCAAAGCTTTTCTAATCTTAAAGAATAATTTATCTAAAATAAAAATTATTTTTGAAACTAGGGCAAGCACACATGTAGTTTTTTCCAAAGGGTTCTTGACTTATACACTTAAGTTGGACAAAAGCATTTATTTCAAAATAAGCCCTCTCATTGAGCTCTTTTGAAACCATTTGATCAAAAGCCTGATTCATAATGTTGAACCAAAAAAGACCTAACAAATTGTTCAAAGCATATCACTTGTAAATTGAACTATAATTTTTTAAATAGTAGTCAAGAGCGAAATCTAGACCAAGAATGCGTAAGGAAGTCCTCTTCAACTAGACTAATCATGAGTTACCTTTGTCTTAAGAAATGAATGTTTAAAAATCATAAAACTTGTCTAAGAAACTCAGTATCAGGGATAGAAACTAAGATGGATATGAGATACCCTACATGGATACTAAGGAAGGGGATACTTATAGCACTTGTTCCTTAGATAAGAATTTGTATTCATTAGTAGACCTTCAAGAAAAAGAATAAAATAAAAATAAAAATAAAAAACAGAAAGGAAAAGAGGGAGAGAAAGTAAAGGCTTATTACAAGTTTTTTCATCTATGTTGGCCCTAATGGCTAAATCTTCAGTTCATGTCATCTACTAATTAAGTCATTCTCCATGGTGCAGTTTTTTTTTTTTTTTTTTTGTCCATTAATCCTTTTTCAAAATAAAGAACCTTATCCCTGATGCCTTTCTTATTCATAAATGGTTTTCACCAAATTCTTGCTTTATAAATTTCTTAAAATCAAGAGTTTTTCGAATTGGTCATGTCCTTCGGTTTTACTTTCAACTATCATATAGAGTTTTAGCAAGTTCATCGGGTGCTTGCCCTTTATTCATTTTTTAAGGATTTAGCCAGCTCATGGAGCTCTATCCCAATTCATATTCTTTAGAGATCCAGTCAACTCTTAGAGCGCGGTCCCAATCCATAGTTTCTTAGGCTTCCAACCAAATCATAGAGTGTTTCCTTAATTTATGTTCTCTTTAGGGGATTTAGCTAGCTCATGGAGCGTTACCCCAATTTCTATTCTCAATATCTTTTAGGATCTTAACCAGCTCAATTAGTGCTTCGCTCACCTTGGTTAGTCAACCTATAGGGGACATGAACAAGTTCTAATTATCTTTTAGGGTCTTAGCTAGCTTAAGAAGTACTTTACCTACTTTGGTGAGTCAACCCATAGGGGATACGACCAAGTTCTCAAATCATTAGGGTCTTAGCTAACTTAAGAAGTATTTTAGCTGCCTTGATTAGTTAGCCCATAAGGGGCATAACCAATTTCTCAATTTGTTTTAAGGTCTTAGCTGGCTCTAAGAATACTTTACCCACCTTAGTTAATAGGCTTATTGGGGTACAACCAAGTTTTGTCAATTCATTTTAGGGTTTTAGCTAGCTCTGGGAGCTTTTTTCCCACCTTAGTTAGTTTAACTCATTAGGGTACAACCAAGTTTTCTCAATTCATTTTAGCGTCTTAACCAATTCTATGAGCACTTTACTTACCTTGGTTAGTTAACTTATTTGGATATGACTAAGTTTTCTCAATTCATTTTAGGATTTTAGTAAGCTCTTAGAACACTTTGCCCACCTTGGTTAGTCAGCTCAATTCATTTTAGGGTTTTAGTCAGCTCTCATAGCGCTTTGCCCACCTTGTTTAGTCAACTCATTAAGGCATAACCAAGTTTTCTCAATTCATTTTAGGGACTTAGCCAACTCTAAGAGCGTTTTACCTACCTTGATTAGTCAACTTATTGGGGCACAACCAAGTTTTCTCAATTAATTTTAGGGTCTTAGCCAGCTCTAAGAGCGCTTAGCCTACCTTAGTTAGTTAACTCATTAAGGCACGATCAAGTTTTCTCAATCCAATTTAGGATATTAGCTAACTCTAAAAGCACTTTGCCTACCTTAGTTAATCAACCCATAGGGGGGTACAACTAAGTTCTCATTATTCTTTTTAGAGTTCTGGCCAACCCACAGGGGTACTACCCTCATCTTTATTAGTTTCAAACTTATCATCACCAAATCCTCAACGGACTAGTCTTACTATAGATAACTAGTCATAGCATTTCTTAGGATGTAGTCATAGCGTTTCTTAGGATGGAGTCATCCTAAGGCAAAAATGGTATCTTTTTTGTCTTTGTGGCAAAGTTTTTTCAAACTTTACCATAAAGAGGGGCAGCTATGGACACCTAATTTTTGCCTCCCGTAGTTCTAAGTTTTTATTGGGGTCCTAATTCCAAAATAAAGATAATAATAATAATGGAAAAATGATAAAAAAAAAATAAAAAAGGAAAAAAATTGTAAAGAGAAAAAGATTTTTAAGAAGTAAGATGTTTTAGGGTTGATTGATTTAATTTTAACTTGGATCAAACAGTTTCTTTTAGAAAGTCATGTAGGTCACGTAATTTAAGTACAATTTAATTATACTAGGTGTCAAAGCATAAGCCAATGACCTAAAAGATAAATATTTGAGTATTGGCATTGAATTCGCTTAAGATCACGAGTTCAAATCTCACTAAGAACAATGTGCTTTTTATTTTTCATGTTAAGTGTACAGAATTCAAATCTAGTTTTTAAATCTAATCAAGTTTTTTTTTTTAATCTGATGCAATAAAGATATAAGAAATTGAAATTGGATTAGAATCGATATAAAATATTCAAATCTAATTTCATTTTTATCAAATTAGATAGATAAAGAATTCAAATCTAGTTTGATCTTTTATCAAATCAGATATGAACCGATATAAAGATTCAAATCTACTTAGTTGATACAATCTTGTTTCAAGCTTTATCTATTGATTGCATGGCATAAAATAGAAGGGGGATACTCTCTTGAAAGAAAAACCAATCTAATAGCTCATTAAACAATCACTGGCCCCATCGTCCTTCATCATCTCCATGCATTCGTAATAGTAGCTCCTCAAACTAAGCAATTCCTAGCTGAGCTACAGCTGTAGTCCAAACATGAGCAACCTATGCAACTCCAAACAACGATAAAGTCGAACTTCTAATCCGAGCTCCATGCATGCTGCACCGTCCAGCAAGTCCATCACACGAACAACACCTAAACACAATGCCCAGACTCACTCCACACTAACCGACAGTAACTATACATACCTGAACACAGCCCATCCATGACAACACAACAGCTACAAACACACACTCAACTACGTTGTTATACTCGTGATTAGTGCGAACTGATCGAGCACTGATACATGGCTAAACCCGAACTATAGCTGTGATTAATCCAATGCAGTACTAAATAAACTCTACTGTCACAATAGCAGCACTCCACAACTAAACCAAAGTTTTGCGTAACAACTGATATGCCACTGCTGCACAATGCAAGCCACACACTACAGTAGCACCAACGTTCCTACGTGCATAAGTTGCATCCAAGCACATCTAAGCTTGCATGCTATTACTACTCATTCACTCCTATCCTCAGCAGTGCACGCAAATCAGCTATACACAAATCCACGTCAATTCCAACTAGCAGGCATAAGCTAACTACTGATCACTACCATCTTAGTCTAATAGCTTAAGTACAACACCTTGATCCATACAGTCGAACAAGTTCAAGTTCAAGTTCGATTTCTTTTACAATTCTTTTTATTTTAATTATTATATTCCTTAGTTATTAAACATAATATATAATATATGAATATATTAGTTTAGGAGACTTTTAGTATTAGTTTTTTTATATTAAGTATATTGCACGATATCATTAATTTATTTAGATAGATAATTGGTAGTAGTAGTATTGATATATACGTGTATATATTAGCTTAGAAATTTTTAGAATAGGTTTTTTTAGAAATCCTTATATGGAAAATTATTTTTTTAGAACTAAAAATTAATAAGAAAAAAACCTTTTAAAAGAAGATCATAACATTTTAAAGTATCTTCTAGTCACTTAAGAGTTAGAAACCTCTTATATTTTACTTGAACGAACTAAATCAATTACAATGTAAACTCGGCCGATTTTCAAAAAACTAAAAAGAACTAACACACTAAAGTATTTTTGAAAGAACTACAGTTGTCTGATCCCGACTAGTAGGTACGTAGGTACGTAGATATGTAGGTACCTTCGGGACGACGTTAAAACCTATAGAAATTCAAGTTCTTTTTTTTATTTTATTTTTTATTTTTTCTTACAAATATCAAAAAAGGATAGTTTAGAAGAATAAGGTTAACTTTGGAAAATAAATAGTGGTACCTATTAAGGTTTAATAGATTAACTCAAAAATTTGGAACCCTCTAATTTTTATCAAATTGAAATTGAAGATTGGTAACTAAATCATAATCAATCTACCCAATAGATTATGATTTCTTTTCTTTTTCTTAACTCCGGTTTTGTGGCGACTTCAAAAGTTTTTAAAAGAATATTTCCAATTTTTCTAGTTAAGGATTAATACTTAATAGGTTAAGGTTTAGTATAATTAGAAAATAAGAAATGAAATTAAAACAAGGGAACTGAAAATTCAGGCTCGATAGATGAATCCAATATGAATCTAAGGTTTTATAAGGTAAATATCATAGCAAACTTAGAAGAAAAAAGTGCTTTAAGGTAACATAGGTGACTATGAAAAATACCTCAATTTACCAAGTTGAAGAAAGCACACGGGGCCAACCTAGCCCCTATCCTTAGTCAACTATCTTTGCTTAGTCGACTTCATGACCTTAATCAATTACCTATACTTCTAAATTAATCACATAAGCACTATAAGAGCTAAAAAAAATGTATTTTGAGATCTAAAACAAACAATTAAGTGAAAAATCAATAGGAACATTTAGGATTTATGATCTATTGTATATAAGATGTTGGTTTTGACATGTTACATAGTCTAGGAAAATACGTAGACATTAATTAACATTGTGTTGATGGTTATCATTCTCAACTTAGAAGTCTTGATCCTTGTAAAGAAAATCGAAGGAAGGATCATCCTATAAAATGAGCAAACATAAGCTCTTAAGGATGCTAAAAGTGACTGTAGGATATGCAATCTAACATTCAAGGTAGTACGAATCGTCAAGAGTAATCCACTAACAAACTAGAGAAAGAGAATTAAGATTTGACCCCCTTTCTCAAAGGGATTGCATCCTATTTATAGGAAGTGTTGAGTGTTTGTTAGGTCATTAAGGGCTTATAGACCCCTCCCTTTTAATCTCAAGTGAGAAAAATTTGACCAAAATCTCCCTATTGTCCCTTCTTCATTAGAATTCTTGCTTTGCTTATGGGCTTAAGAGGTGCTGGATTAAGCCTACCTTAAGAAAGCTTACGAATCAAAATCTACCATTAACATATTTTAAGCAAGAACTAACTATACAAATTGATGATGTTTATTGTTTATTGGTGGTAAGATTAGAATTAATTGAATTAATTGTGGATTGACTATTTGGTCATAAGTTTGTTGGTTATACTTGTTAAAGGTTCTTATTTTGTGAAAACTAAGACCAATTATAACTCACATTTTTAAAACCAACCTCTTAAGGTATGCTCCCAATTTTAAAGTCAAGCCTTAAAGACTACTTCACTTTAAAAAAGCTAAGTAGTAGTAGCAAGAACAACGCTACTAATACTAATTGTACATGGAGAAGGTGGGAGAAGAAAAAAAATTGGAAAATACCCAATGATTGAAAAGTTACAACTGAAAAATAAGCTAAGGATAATAACTCGATGATTATTTGGGATATGACTAATGATGACATGTACTACTAGATTAATAGTAATGAAGAATTTTAGAGTTGAATTTTATTTTTTTAAATAGATTCTTTCCTTGATATGATAATTGATAAGTATGGGTAGATGGGCAATTTATTTATTTGTCCTTTTGGAGACTAGTTAGTAGTAAAACTGAAATAAATCTTTGTTTATGAAGTTTTATTTGGCTAAAGAACATGATGGTTTATTTTTCATATCATGGATTTTAGTTGATTAGGATCTCTAACATCAAGAAATCAATGATCTTGATTAAACCCCATTTAGGAATACATATGCCTCACTCAACCATTTCTACTCTACTAATTTTCTTCTACTTCTTTTGAGGGAAATCTCATAAATAAAAGAGACATCTACCTATAAAGATCTAAATCCGATAATGAGTTTTGAGCTTGGTAATTGAATATATTTAAACCTTTAAAGTAAGGTGATAAGGTTTAAAGAGTCAAAGTTTATATTTCGAAATAATCAAGAAAATTTTGATATTACGAGTTTGAAATAGAATTCGTTAAATTGACTTATCCAATACCAAATTTTCTTAATTCAACTCACACTAGAAATAAGGCTTAATTAAGTTTAGGCTCATAAAAAAGTCACTTAGATTTCATTAAGGAAATAAATTAATTCGAAATATTGATTATCATTGCCATCCAACAAATAAGATAAATAACTAATTCCTATAAGTAACCATAACACTATTATCAATAGTGGCGGTCGATACAATACAATCAAACTTCCTCACCCCTGACCTATCACCACTCCACCATGAGAACCATAAGAGTCACTGTTGATCGACATGACAAAGGAAACCTTAAAAGATAAAAAATAATTCTACCAACTGAGGAAACCAAATTAAGAATAGGTCTTCCATTAATATATCTAACCAAATAAACACGTACAAAGTTTCCAGTAAACATGCCTAGGAAATATATCCTAACAATCAAAGATATTGAAGAAAAATCATGATAAATGACTTTGTAGTTGATAACGCCCAGTCCCGATCAACTGCCTAGGCCGACAGTGCTGGCTACTTAGATACTCGGTCAGCCCACTAGGTGCTCTACTTGAAGAAAAATCACGATAAATATTTAAGAATATTTACAACCCATCACTGAAATTGAAAGCTTCAGGATTCTAGAACCATGATATTGCTGCAAAGTATTATTGGCATTTCCTATCCACAATAATCTTCTTCAGTACAATGGATGAGCCATTAGTTGGATTTCTAACATCCTCGATACTAAGGAGATTTTCATAAGACATTGGCAATAGGCACTAATGCTTCCACTTTACCGTCAGGTCTCTTGCATATATACAGGCTGATGAATAAATAAAATGTCTCTCCAACTAGGGGAACTAAAAGATAAAAGAATAAACCTAACATACAACATTTACTAGTTAAAAACCTATGCATAGACCATCGCCTCCAAATTCATGCAAAACCGAAGGCAAGCACCGTACCAAAATTCATGTTGTTGCCCATCTGTCGAACTTCCGACCAGCAATGAACACTGACAATGAGCACTAATTCTACACACTTTTTTTTTTTTTTTTTTTTTTTGGTTGCCAGTTGTGTATCACACCCGACCCTCCTTGCAAGGGTAGCTATGAGAAGGATCATATCATCTGCTCCACCGATCAATCGGTATCCAAACCTGCCCCAATTGCCTGCCAGCAGAGAATCTCATGGATGATCCACTGTCAGGAGCTCTTATTTCATTCGAGAACACTATGAAAATGTATGAGACCAAAGCGTTCAGCATAAGGCAACATATCAATAAGGAGTCAAGCAGCTCTGAATCTCTCCCAATACTTGACTGATTATCAAGAGGGGCAGAAATTTTATTTCACAGAATGATTTTTGGCAACCCCAAGAAGATTATCTTAAGTCTCCCAAACAGCATCATCGAAGCAGCATCTCAATGGTCCCGAGCCTGGGTTTCTTCTTTAGTACGCTCCAAAAGCTCCTCATATGCCTTCACTGAGTCAATAATGAACCTTTCCATGGCCTCAAATATGCGTTGCAAACTCCCTTGAAGATCATTGCTGCTGATATCACTCTGGTATACTACATTTCCTGTAAGAGAAAGACCATCTCCATCCCCCGTGAATGAAACTAGCTTCTTATCTAGAGCCTGAATTTCCTTCTGTATTTTCTGGTCCTCCCTGTCTAAATTCTTAACTTTTCTTTCCAAGTCCTTATTCGCCATCATCGAATGACGCACTTCTCCCTTATCCCGTTCCCAGAGCTGAAAAACACTACTTGCAAAGACACGCATGGATTCAATAACTTCCTTCTCTGATATTCTGTCCATTGCCTGAGACCACTGATTACAGATTACAAATACTGGGGGTGCACCTATCCTTCCAGGTGAAAAAGGAACTATCCCATCAGCTGTCTCTTCAGGTTCATATAGAAGACATTTTAGAAGCCAATTGTTCAAAGCCTTGACATATCTCTTTTGGGCACCTAACCAATTTGTAAATCTACATGTCCAGTTTATAAGTTCACGCTGAAACTGTAACATTACTTCAAGATGAGCATCACCGGACTTTTTGCCAGACCCAACAGGCATCAAGCTTTTTGCCTCCCTGATCACTTGGCACTGAATCCGATGGCAACTAAGCATTGATTTCCACATCCTAGCAAACCTGAAATCAAGTAATGGCAGTCTCAATCAGACAATAGAAACTAATCCCCAACAGAACGAATGCCGCTTTACACAAAAGAAAGATCTGTAAGAAGTGAATCGCACAGACGTTTAGGCAGAAAAGCATGTCATGAACTATTGTGTCTCTTTCAAAATTAACCATAAGGTACATTCAGATCATAACCAAGCAAAATTTTATTCAAAGCCACAGCTCTTCACATTACCAACAGATGCAGCAGCCACAACCATGAGTCATGCTTATTTGCAAACTCTTTTCTTTTTGCAAATGCTTTATGCTATCACATATTTTTCATTCCAAAAGTCCTCTTCATGGCTATCAATCTCTTCTCTCAAAGAAGATCCTCTGCTTCCTCTTAATACTCAAATGGAGTTTCACCCTATACTTTGACCCCTCATAAAGATACAGTTCCATGGGAACTTAAAAGTCATAATCACATAAAAGGGGAAAAACAATTCATCATGGTAAAACACCGCCTCATCTCCACACATCAAAATCCAGAAGCAAGCACACCTCCCCCCCCTTTTATTTATTTATTTTTTCGCATCCCAAGAACCCTAGAAATAAGATGTTTTTAACGGACACTGACCCTCTTGATATGGCAAATCATAAAACAATCAAACAGCCTACTGCAATAATCTAAGGAAATTTTTCATGAGACCAAACAAGTGAAAACATATGTTCAAAGAAATGAGTACAGAAAAGCCAGGAAATGCACATATGGAAGATAATAGATACAAACAAGATACTACTATGCAAAATGTGAAAGAGTCCTTCAAAGTAACATACCCCTGAATTAAATCATTGAGCTGTGGCCAGAGCTCTTCGTCTCTTATCTTATTTATCGTGATGGATATCTTATCAACAGCCTGAATAGCCATCCTTATTTTTGTGGACAAGCTTCTGATTAAGTCTCTCGTTGAATCCACCTTGTGAGCTTCTGCGCCTCTTTTATCTAATCTCTTCAGCTTCTGGACCTTCCTGTCATGAAGAACACGCATCTTTTCTTCAGCCTGCAAAAGCCAACCATCAACACTTGAATTACAATGGAAAATATAAAATGGTGGTTAGAATTATTAAGAAATTATAGATCCTAGACGTCCAAAAATTCTTACCAAAAAAAAAAAAGTGGAAATTTGAAACTTCGTATAGAGAATTATAGAAGAGAGTGTTCTCAACAAGGCACAAGAGAGTCACCCCAAAAATAAAAGAAGGCACAATAAGGTGGGATCTAGGAAATCATGAGAAAGTGCTGTCATAGGAATAATAGATAAAAAGGGGGGAAAAAATCAATTCAACAGTTATAAACAGCACCGTGGAGCATGTATATGTTAGTACGTTACTTGAAACTTTACCTGAAGCATCACTTCACATTTCAAAAGCAGCAGGAGGAGCGCACAGATTCCATTATATCTTACGAGATGATGATGAAGCTTAAATGAGTAAACAGCAATAAGATATCATACCTTGACCTCGTTGTACAATTTCTTCTCCCAAAGATAAAGTTTCTGTAATGTAGATGAAAGATTTTTCAATCTCACTCCAACCTCTTCATCAACCTGTGCAGCTGGTGCAGCATTTTCACCAGATGCTGAGGGGTCAACAGAAGTAGAAGGCTGTGATACAATTGATAATGAAGGAGCAACTCCATGTGTCAACTTGGAAGCAACTGCAATATATAGATGCATTATATTTAACATGTAAAGACCCCACCCATCAAAGCCTGCTAAAGCAAACACCCAAACCCCAACTCCACCTCCAGCCCACCCCACCCAAAAAAACCCAAACAACACAACAGCAACAACACCACCACAAAAACCAACCAAAAAAAAAAAAAAAAACTGGATGGGGCTTCAATATGAAGAGAATGTACTATTTCAAGTTGTAGAATCATATAAGAAATCTTCTCTTTCTAGGGGCAAACTAAGTATTGCATTAAAATTAGTAAAAAATAGTGTAAAGGGCCTTAAAATATTCAAAAATTTAACTACACATGTAACTTTAATAGCACACACAAAAACAATCTGTTGTATTTTAATAATTTATAGAAGCACGCACTCATTCAGGAGAATGCCTACATAGCACATTGACCTAAAGCTACTACATGATATGGTTCCATCCTCAAAAGCTCACAGATATAGAGCAAGCAAAATTAAGGATGCAAAGAAACTTTTTCTTCAATACAACAATTACGGAAATCTAAAGTGCATCTAATAATCGATTCCATAGGCAGATGGAGTCTCCTTTGATGTATACAGTGAATCCCAATTAACAATACGTGTCATCCTTATCCTTATTTATGTGATCACGTTTACTTATATCATGCTGGACATAAAAGATGCGCCTACTAGGAAATCATGTCTAACCTAATGTTTTATTATCAAGGCAAATTCCATATTAACCTAATAAGAATGGCAAAGGAGGTCTGCAGAAATTAAAAAATAAGAGAAAAATATGATAAAATATAAACAAGATGAAACGAGCAGCCTTGAACCAGGAGCAGATGTTTACTTGAAGTAAACAGTACCATATGATTCACAACTCTATCAGTTCACATACCTGGTACTTAAATCATAACTCTCCCGAAAAAAATTTCCACCAATCTAGTAAGTGAGCATTATTTGACACTACATTTGGTACTATAATCAGTCTCATCCTCAGCGGAAGAAGACCACAATGCAAGGAAGTGTACACCATTTGACACTACATTTAGTACTACAATAAGTAATTCCAAATTTGACCAATACCCCAGTTTTTTAAAACAAGCAGGAGTCAAGTGAGAAGGATTACCTTGATGTTTTCGGCGATAAGGAAACTTTCCCACTTCAAGTATAGAGGCAATCTCCTTTCCAGCTTCTGAAGCTCTTTCAAACTGAAGCTTAATTTCTCTCACGACTTCATCAACACTCCTGAAAGCCTTTAATCCTTGAGAATTGCTATGATCTTCAGACCTTTCCTCATCTGTATCACTTAAAGTACCCACCGATTCACTAGTCCCCTTCTGATAATGTACAGCATCCCTGTCAACTTTCCCATCCCCATCATCGTCAACAGCCACAGACTTTGCAGAATTCACCACATCCGCAAACTTTGGAGCTCCATGAACTTCCTTTACTACCTCCCGCTCATCTTCCAAATCTGGTATCCCCTCCTCCTCTCTCAAGTCCTTAGAATCCCTGCTTGGAGTGTACATTGGATAATACTTGTCAGTGTCATCACCACCAAAAAAGTTCAAAATATCCCATGGAAAGGATCTGGGCGGAGATGGTGGAGGCGGTGGCGGTTTAGACGATGAAGCAACCTCCATACGTGACGGTCCCACTGATGCACCCCCATAATTTGGTGGCATACCATAATACCCACCACTAGGTCCACTGCCATAATTAGAATATCCATAGTGACCATAAGGATTTCCACTACCACTATTATTATTACCATGAGCATTACTACTTCCATCATGATAAGGGTTATAATAACTTGATTGCGAAGATGATTCACCCGTATAAACAGTCTGACTTATAGGTCTTTGTTCATAAATGACAGATGGGGTGGTTCCTTTATTCTTCATATAATTCATATGCATAAAACCACCAGCGCTACTACTTCCACCACCATAACCACCACCACCAACACCACTGTAACCACCACCATAGCCACCACCGCCACCATAACCACCACCGGGAAATGAAAAGGGACCCATTATCATATTGCTACCCATACCCGTACCCATATTTTCTCCATAATTACCACCATAGTAAGGAATATGACCACCCAAATCATGCAAAGGAATGGGCATTTCTGAATGATGCAAAAAACCATCATCATCCTCATCATCATCATCATCTTCATCAAAGTTAAGATGAGACCCAGAATTTGAATGACTGTGACGCTTTTTAACATCAACTTTTAAAGGGGACCCAGAAGACAGGGCACCACCAAGTTGTTCTTTACTATTTTCTCCTCCTCCTCCTTTCAATTTCGAAGGTAAATTAAGTACAGGAGATGCCATAGACACTGCTGCAGAGCTCGATAGTACAAAACCATGTTCACAAAACTGTTGCAAGGAATTACCAATACCTTTAAGTGAGTGCATATACGATATATGCGCTTCAGCTAGAACGTATCTTTGTCGTATAGCTTTATCTAAATACATACATCTCTCCTTGCATAAAGCAACTGCTGGAAGATCATCGAGTTTTGAACTCGCACAACCCATTAATGATAACAATAAGTTTTTTAAGTAAAGTTATAGACTTTTGGAAAAATCAATTGAAGAGAGGAGGACTTTATGAGTTTATTTGGAGAAATTCAGCGCTGACGTTCATTTCGTTCAGTAAAATCATAAAGGGGTTTATGTGGTGGAGGAGGAAGGGAGGGTGTGTTTGTTTCTTGGGAAAATTCAGGAGGAAAGAAGAGAGAGAAACAATGGAAGGACAGAGTAGGAATCTTTTGCCAACGCGGCGTTTGTCGTCGGCTTGTAGTAGAGAGAGAGAAAAAAGTAGAGGGAGAGATGAAACAGTAGAAGCACTTGTGTGTGTATGTGGATTGATGTTGTTCTGCTAGTTTTACTTTTTTAATGGAGAGAGGGAGTGCTTTCATTCTGACAAGCAGATAAATTTGAAGAATTAGGCGTATAATTTATTGGAGCAATTAAAATATCCAATTTATTTTTTAGCGACAGTTTGGGGAGAGGGATGGGCGGTTTCTAGGAAAGGCGGGTTCCCTACGGATTTAAAACTCCTCTATGGCGACCGTGGGCTTCTCGAACAGCCTGATCTGTGGCGGTCCACCGCAACACTTAGTGCTAATTCATACCCTTATCATTTTTTTTTTTTTATATATATATTTATAAAGCTAGTTGCGTGACTGATCACTTCTCAGAAAAATTTTTATATCTTATTACTTATTACCTTTGGAAAAAATAAACTGAATAAAGTAAACTTTTAACTTTTTAAAATTGGATTACCAATATAAAAGACAACCCTAATAAATCTACATTTATATATCATTTATGGATTCATAATAATAAATTAAATTTATGAAATATTATTATGGTTCATGAAAATACTTATACCAAGCATGTTTCTACGGTTAGTAAACCTAAAAGGTGAAAAGATGTGGAAAAACAAAAAGGCAAAATCTTGACATATAAGCTTTTTCCATATTTCATGACCATAATATAATAAATAAATACAAATTTAACAGAAATAATAAAACATGAAGTTGTATGTAGAATGAAGTAAAAGGTTATATACGATTATAATATTTTAATGTTCACATGCATAATGAGGTGGATTTGGTTGATCTGGACCCTGAGCATAAAGAATAATAAATTAAGGGACAGTATTTGTGAAGTTTGGGCAATATTTAAAATAGAATTGGACATAGACTTTGGTTTGTTATTTATAATTTAAAAATTAAAAATTAAAAAAAAAAAGAAAAAGAGAATACCTTCGACCTTAGATCTTAGACTATGATTGACGAAAACTTTGACGCCCATTTGCCGCCAGACTTTCTGCCTTGTAAAATTGTGGTTTCCTAGAAATGTCTTCTGGGTTGGCTTAAACTTTGAACTTGGACACTTGTGGTTTTTCTTTGAAGAAAACTACATATTTAATACTTGATATTTACCAAATTTCCAATATTTTTTCCTTTATTTATATATCAACATGTTCCAATTATTACAAATATATGACTTCCATTAATTTCACTAAATTCTCTATCAATCTTTTAGCATGTGTTAGAATCTAAGCGATCCTAAATAATTTATTTAAAGAAATAATAAACTATAGTGGATTACATTAGATAATAAAATATAATATTAAGTATATTTAATTACATAATACATTAAAAAATAATACAAAAAAGTTTAACAAAAGATTCTCTAGCAAATAATGGATTTACTTGGAAACTCTCCAATGTCTCTATACAAGTGTTTCTTTGAGAAACGTTTCTACCTCATTGAGCTATTCAAGAAAAATACAGAATTCTGTTGTCGTCTATATTATCTTAAAGGAGAGATTTATTTTTTTATAACATTCAAAATTATGAAATTAACTCATTTCCTTCTAAAAAAAGATGACGTCATTGCATGAAGCAATTATGCAATAGCTTCTTGATAATTTGGATTTTAAAAATATAATCATGAAGCCTTTATTTTTCATCCAATTAGTCAAAGAGTACACACAATACGTAAAAAAAAAAAAGTTTAAATATGTTATATATTTTTTATACAATATATAATTTTCAAATAAAAGATAATTTAAAATGACTTATTGAATATTAATTTGCTACAACAAAATAGAAAAGGTAAGACTTTGTAAAATTATATTAAACTAGTTAATACCCCACACCATGTATGGGTTTTACTTTAAAATATATTTGCATTAATGAAAATAAATTATTAATGAAAAAGATGATCATATTAATATACTAATAAATTCATATTTAAAAGATTACATGAAAGCATTTATTTAATTATATGAATATATCTTATATATTGTAATCTTTGTGGCTATTAATAGTCATATAAAAACAAATTATAATCTTTTGAGTTATGAGATTATAATATTATATAGCTAGAGTGACATTATTCTATATCCAGTTATGCAAATGTCGCGACTATTCAACAAATATTGTCCTATATATAAAGATTATGCCTCTTGAAAAATGAAAAGATATGGATAATAAAAATATTAAAAATATTGTTAAGAAAAAAGTGTGAATAATAAAAGTTTGGATCTTTTTATGGTCTTATCCATATTTTTTACAGGGTTGGTCCCACCTTCCATCTAACCTTCAACGAGATCAATCTCATAAAAAACATAAAAGAGACCATAGAAGCTCTTAGTTTTCTAAAGAAAAATAAAAAAATGTTTAAAGAAAGTAGAAGTGAAAGAGTCATATTATTATAAACTTACTGATTACTTCTAAATAGGCAATTATTTTCGTTGTATTGAAAAATAACAATTATGTGATGACTTTTCATGAAATATAATAACATGAAAACATCATATTAAATGGGTACTATAAAAAAGTTCTAAATTTATTATGTTAGATAATAAATAATATACAATAGATAAATTTCTCGCAATGCTTATAAAGAAGGATAGAAGCTACTCTTTTCTTCTTCTTTTTTTTTTTGGCCAAAATATACTTCTCGAGCAAAGTAACAGTTCCTTTATTTTTCTTTTTCTTTATTTTTTGGGCAACAGCAAAGTAATAAATTTAATTGAAAAATATCAAAACTTCTGTATTAACAATAACTAGATATATATATATATTACTAGAGGGTAACTGCTACTACTAAATCCAATGAAATGTATAATATATTATAGTATTACATATAATTATAATAGTTTCCATGAAATGATGCACCATTTAGAAATAAAGTATAAATAATTATGATTAAAATTATTATATTTTAAAGTAAAATATACATTAAAACGTAAAATATATTTTAGTTTTAAAACATAAAATATGTTATGAATGTGAAAGTATTATATATATTTAAAATATAAAATGAAATATTATGAATGTAAAATGTTGTGTTGTTTTGCCTTAGATTATGCAACTGATATAACTATAAGTATAAATATGATTTTTATTTTATTTTATTTTTGCGAAATAAACTTCATTAAACAAAACAACATTACAAATCAAGGGGTTTAGATGCCCATTCCACAAAAAAGTAAATTTTCAAGATGGGATGGTGATCTATCAACAAAATAGAGCAGCTCATCTCATTTACTACTTGGGTAACATTCCAATGAGTGCAAGCATTAACATTTTGGTGAACATATGATACATTATAAGATGGAAATAAATCTTTTAAATTAACAATATCATATATAATAGTAGTATACTTCCAAGACAGCAAGGTTGGTGAAGAACAAGCCTTAACAACCAATTAACAATCAATTTTTATGATAATATTGCTCCATCCTTTGTCTTTAGCCACAATCAAACCTTGCTTAATAGCCTTAGCTTCGACAATCTCCACATCAGTCGCATGAACAAACATTACAAAGGTATATAATAGACAACCTAATGAATCCCTACGTATAATGCCCTATCCTTTTGTGGTAGCATCTATAAAGACAAATGTGTCAATTAATCTTAATTGTATTAGCAATAAGGGGACACCACCATTCAACTCTTGATGGGATAGTAGTTAGAACATGAGGTTGGCCTAAATTTGTACCTTGCAGTATGGATTCTCTACCTGAATTCTCAACAGTATCGGTTGAAGTTTGCTCAACGCTTGACGATGAACCAATAGCTAATCCTTCAACTAATCTCATACCTTCATTTCTCATTCTTCCATCAAATGTGCTCTATTACAATAAAGTGAGATTATTAAAAATTATGGCAACTACCTATGAAGGATTCGACCTATTCATTATTGAATACGCATTGATTGCAATGCATCCAGATAAACTAAAGAACTATCAAAACATGTCAGAGGAAATCTTTTGAAGCTATCTTTAATAAACTTTGCTGCTACAAGACATCTTTAGTCTATGAATCAATTGTGGTTAAGTCATAATCCTCAACCATGATTTGTAACACACCAAACCACACTGCTCTAACCCAATCACATTGGATCGATAAATGCTTAGATGTCCCCATTGCATTGCAAAAACAATAGAGAGGGTTATTGATGATTTTCCTACAAAAAAGATTATGGTTAGTAGCTAAAGCATAAACGCCATAAATGGTATATACTTTGGTTAGAAATTCAAGTTCCAAATCCTCCTTTAAAAGCCAATATTGATTACATAAGATGATCCTACATCTTGTACAACAAAATCAGATGTAACCAATGAAATACCATGATATCTACTCTTTACTGTATATTGACCATTCTTTTCGTTAGGCCAAACCAACTTACCTAATAAAGGACTAGAAGGGAACGATATACTCAATATCACATTTCTCTCTCATTAGGATAGATAATCATGAACAATTGAAAGATCCTAAATCCAAATGATGGTATTTATAAGATAACATACATAGAAGTCCTGTAAAGATGAATCAATCTCTCAGCTTTCTAATTTATAACCAAGAATATTAATAACCCATGGATCTTTCCATACATGGACTGATCTTCTATCCCTTATTCTCCAAACTAAGTCCTTTGTAATAGCATCTCGTCTTTCTAAAATGCTTTGCCACCCTAAAGACACCTTACTACCTCTAGAAGCATCAAGGAAATCCTAGTATGGAAGATGCTTTTAAGCAATCTTTCCCATAAGGCATCTAAGTTTTGCAAAATCTTCTAAGTTAGTTTACCTAGTAAAGCTAAATTAAAGGCCTTCATATTTCTAAAACCCAATCCACCTCTATCTTTAACATTTGCCAGATTTTTCCACTTCTTCCAATGGATTTTATTTTCTGTGTTAGTCACTGCCTACCAAAAGTTTGCAAAAAGAGAATTAACTTTAGCACACCACTTATTTGGAAAACTAAAAATGTACATCGAATAAGTTGGTATTGCAAAAGTTACAAATTTAAGCATTACTTGTTTTCCCTCAGTAGACAACATGTTTCTTTTCTAACCTTAAAGCTTATGAACAATTCTATCCTCTACAAATCCTAAAGCTTGAGATTTAGATCTACCCCCAAGGAATAAGAAGACCTAAATACTTACTAAGGGAAAGAGCAGGATTAATATTCAACTCTTCTACACATAAGTTCCAATCTAGGGTAGATTTGCTAAAGATGATTGAACTATTCTAGTAATTTACTTACTGCCTTGAGATTTGACTTGCTTAATCTTGCAAACATTCTCTGTTTTTCCTTCCATAAAAAATAAAGAGTCATTTGCAAAGAATAAATGGGTGAGAAAAGGACTAGATTCTTTAATTCTTATATCACTCAAAACACTATAAACACTAGCTTACATAATCATTCAAGAAAGACAATTTGCCACCTATATAACTAGATATGGGGACAACGTTGTCTCGACCTCTCTAGTAAGTTGAAAGTGACCTACTCTTTTCCCATTTAGCAATAAGCTATAAGATACAAAAGATAGATATAACATTATCCAGTTAATCTAAATAGTAGAGAAACCCCTACGAATCATAACATCTTCAAGAAAGACCACTCAATGCGATCATAAGCCTTTACCATATCTATCTTAATAGCACATAAGTGTTTTTTCTTACATTTGTGAAAGATCTCATGAGCCATTATAACATTGTCTTGAATTAGATGACTATGAATGAAAACACTCTAGAACGGAGAAATAACACTATCTAAAGTGGTTGTAGTCAATTACATAACACTTTTGAAATAATTTTATATGAAAAATTACAAAGATTAATCAAGTGAAATTGAGTGATATCCTCAAGACGAGAAATGTTTGGGATTAAAACAATATCGGTAGAATTAAAGTGAGGAGAGAAGATACCTGTGTTCATGTTAGATTCGACTACCTCAAATATATAGGGGCTTAACTACTTCCACTATGATTGGTAGAATAATCCATTCAAACCATTAGGACCTATTGATTTCAAGCTACTTAGTTCAAACACCACCTCCTTTACTTCATCCATATCTAACGGTCTGATTAACCATTCATTGTGCTCTTCTGAAATCATATGAGGGATTTGTGCTAAGATACTTTTAGATACCTAAGGAGAGGAAGAGCCGATATGAGAAAAATAGACAAGAAAAGCATTTGAAACCTCCACTTCTCCTACTCTCCAATGCCTAGATTGATCGCAAATTTGATAAACTTTACTCCTTTTTCTTCGATTAAGTATGACCCTACAGAAAAATTTAATATTTCAACCTCTATATTCAAGCCAGTTAATATAGGATCATTGATGCCAAAACAACTCTTCTTATTGCTAGGCTACAACTAATAGCTATTGTAAATCCGATTCTTCATCTAAAATTACATCTAGAGCTTCACAATTCTATAAACATAGCAATTTATCATTCAATTCATCAATTAACTTAGCATTATTTGTAATAGCTCTTTTACTCCATCAAATCAAACTATTTCTGCATACCTTCAATTTCCTCACTAGGCTCCATAAATCTAACCATTGAATAGTACTATTCCAAGTTGAAGAAATTTTCTTAAATCATTAATCAACATTTAACCATCCTTATTCAAATCGAAAAAGCTTAGGCCCTTTTTGTTTAATAAGATTCAACTGAATCAACATGGGGGAATGGTCAGACCCATGAGTTAGTAGAGTAGTTGTTTGTGAAGAGGGAAAGCACTTTAACCAATCTATATTGATTAAACCCCTGTCTAGTCTCTCTTTTATCCATACCTCGTTAACCCATCTACTAAACTAAGTGAATTTTTGGCCTTGACATCCTGTATTAATCATCCTACAATTTGAAATCATTCTATTGAAACTTTCAATCTATTAGTATATCTTAAGTCGTCCACTACTCTTTTCATCCACTAAGCTAACTTCATTTTAATCACCCATAATAATCCAAGGTGAATGAAAATGAGATGCTAAAATGCAGAACTTATCCTAAAGCCTTAATCTTCTACTGTAATCAGGATTTGCATGGCAAAATGAAATACATATCCTGGTACGACTTAATTACTCAACAAATTGATAGTTAATTAAATTCTTATCTAAACTAATAACATCCATCCCTACTTTTTCTTTCCACCATAATGCTAGCTTATTAGATAAACCAATAGTTACTGGGAATGAACAAAGTGGAATCTTCTTCGTAAATGTTCCATGTATTGTTGTTTATTTCGTATCTCCATCATGAAGACAATAAGGGGTTGAAACTTTTTAAATGAGATGATGAAACTCAAAGACTATGCAAGGTTGCCCTAAGCCTTGACAATTCCAAGAGAGGAAAGTCATAGTGACTCTGTAATTGTTGTAAGATAACCACATAAACCTTCAGCAAGTGAATTAGAAGCTTTAACCACTGCAACGTCAATAACATGTTACTCAAAATCAATCTCTTCAAATTTAAATGAGCCAGAAACAAAGAAATTCTTCTTTGCCAAAACATGTTTACTCCTTCGTTAAATGCTCCTTCTACCCAATAAACTAGAGCTCTTAGTACTATCAATTTCAAAACCTAAACCATTCCTATTAACATCATCCCTAAATTGCAGTCTGCATCGCTTCAAATAAAGGGCATTAAAGGCTTTCTTAGTTGGTAAATTTAGGCTTAAAGGAAGGGGAGCCTCTCATTTTAGAGAGGAGACAGGAAGTGAGATAGTTGACAATTAATTTGCATTTAGAAAAAGCAAGTACAATCCTGGGGGAGATCAACTATCGAAATGGATTCATCAATTAGATGAAGTGGTTGTAGGAGATCATTGGATAAGGTTAGTGATGATACATTTGATGTGGGTATAGGTTGATAATAAGGCAAATTAGGAATGGATGTGGGTGCAGTGTTATTAGGTTTTGATTTGGACAAAGAAAGAGTATGTTGTTTAATTGGACTAGGCTTTGGTAAAGAAAAGGGTAGGTTAAGTGATTCATGAATTGGGTTTGAGAAAAGACCATCAGATGCATGGACCATAAAAGTAAGAGAGGAAATCTTTTGCTTATCTTTTGCAAAAGTATCTGTCAAATTTGTGCATTTAACAAGCAATGACATAACAATCTCCTGGATTTTCATAGGAGTTTTGCTGGAATTATCTACAAGAACCGCTTGACTATCAAAATCCACAAGCTCTGCAAATTTTATAACTCCTACCATCTGTGTTAAATTCCCTAAATTACTTAGATAAGAAATAATAGGAATTAAATTTGAGGGAACAACAACCAACAACTTCTTCTTATTATTAATAACCGCCGTCCTAGAGCCAATCAATGTTACAAATCTTACTTTAAGTGAATAATTTAAATCTCTAGCAATGAAATCAAGCAAAGTTTTCTAATTACAAAAGTATTTTAGGTGGTTGATAATTCCATGTGGATGAACATGCAACATTTGGTATCACACAAACCAAGGAGTGGATGGGTCCGAATCTTAAGATGGTCTAAAAGATAAATGATAGTCAAAGGTTAAGCAGGGGTCTTCATGCATCGACGATAGGTATGATGCACTAATGCCTTACATAAGCTCAGGTCGCACTTAATATAATACACAAGTATAGCCAAAGATTATTTACCACTAGTTTATGCTCAATGGGCTAGATAAGAGTAGTCAAGAGTAAGCAAAGACACTTAGCTCACCTAAGAAGGAATATGTCTGAATATCTATGGTATTAACTATTGTGGCTATTATAATTTACAAGTATTTATATGACTCAATTAAGGTAAATCATAGGTTAGAGTAAATTACAAAAAGACTGATACTAAAAAAAGGAAAAGGAATAATTTACAAGGGTAAAGTTGTAATTAGACAATAAAATATTTTATTACAAAAAGGACCGTATAGATGTCAGAAAAATAAGGTACATGTCAATTGTCCTTTCTATAGTCTCAATGTTGCTATTTGTTGAGCAAAGTAGGGTTTGGGCAAATTAGGTTGGGCTTGGTAGTTCAAATGATTTGACTAAGGAAAGGTTGATTTAGGAGAGGGTCCATCGTTAGGTCGATCTCGAATGATCAGCTTAGCTTCGATAATGAATCAAGTCAGCAATATGCGTATTTTGTACTTGGCTTTAAACAGATGTATTGAGGAGGGTTTAACTAGATAATCGATCAATTACCTTAGTATTATCTTAGATGAGGTGGAGAGTAAAGTAACTTAGCAGGTTAGACTAGAGAATACATTGCTCATCAAAGTTTATGTCCCTTCAGAAGGCTCAACGAACTACGTGAATGAGTCCTTAAGTTTAGGAGTATGTGATTGGTCCAAGATCCCTATCATCCTTTCTTGGCTATTTGAGATTTGGGATCAAATTTGATTCAGCTCTACATTGCTAGTCTTTAATAGAATACAGATGGAGGTCAATAATGTTTAAGGAGTTAGAAACTCCATACTGTTTAGGTAATTCAATCCTATATGCATTAAAATTGACCTTTTCAAGCACTTTAAATGGTCCATCGGCCTTAAGAGATAACTTTCTCTTCTTTAAGTTAGAGAATTGTTCCTTACTAAGGTAAATCTAGGCTAAATCACCTGGCTCAAATTCTTTGCTCTTTTATCTTCAACCTAGTCTTTTAAGTTAGGTAGTAGTTTGGCCTAGATGTTCTATGACCTTCTGTTATATGGTTCTGATGGTCTTGACTCTTTCTACTGCTAGTTGATCATCATTTGGGCTTAAAAGGGGTATTTGGTCTAATGAGAGCTTAAGGTCAAACCCATAGGTGACATCAAACGGTGACATGTTCGTAACACTATAAGCGGTCCTATTGTAGGCAAACTTAATTATATACAGGCATAGATCCCAATTGGCTATGTTCCAACTAATAGCTACCAGGAGTAAAGTTCTTACTATCCTATTGACAACCTCGATCTATCAGTCCATTTGTAGGTGACATGACATGCTGTACAATAGCTTTGTTCCCATTCGTCTCTATAACTCTCTTTAGAAGTGCCTCATAAACTTTGGGTCTCTATCTGAAACAATGGCCTTAGGCACTCTATAAATTTTGACAACCTCTTGCAAGAAAAGAAAAAAGATAGCCGAAGCGTCATTAGTCTTAGGATAGGGCACAAAGTGTACCATCTCACTAAATCGATCTAGAACCACCATGATGGAGTCCTTCCCTTGGGACATCCTTAGTAGACCTAACACAAAGTCTATGCTCAGTATGGACCATGGTTTGGTTGAGATTGATAGTGGTAAATTTGTCCTTACTCAGCTTGGCTCTTTGCCTTTCTAAAGGTAGCACACCTTTCTAACACAGCTTAGACATCCCTCATCATCTTTAGCCAAAAGAATCTTAAGGATAGTACCTGATGAGTTTAGTGCTTGCCAGAGTATCAAGATAATCCTCCTCTATGCACCTCATGCACTAATAACTCTCTTATGGAACATGTCAAGATACATAAGCTCTTCTTTTTAAATAAGTATCAATCCTCCTTATGATGGTCATTTAGTGTTTAACCCTCTTCACATCTAACATAAATCGGATGAAAATGTGAATCCTCAACGTACAAATCCTTTATCATTGAGAAACCAAGCACCTTGGTTTGCAACTCAGTCAAGAGGGAATATCATCTTAATAGGGTATTGACCACTATATTATTCTTTCCATTCTTATACTTTATGACATATGAAAATCCCTCTATGAACTCGACCCATTTGGCTTATCTTTTAGAAAACTTAGGTTAGCTCGTTATATATCTCAAAGATTTGTGATCAATGTTGATCACAAATTCTTTAGGTAGCAAATAGTGTTGTCGTACGGTTAATGCTCAAATCAAAGAGTAAAACTCCTTATCATAAATAGAATAATTAAAGGTGGCTCTTGGAAGCTTTTCATTGAAGTAGGCAATAGGTCGGCCTTCCTACATTAGCATTAACACAACACCTATGCCTAACCCGAATGCATCGCACTTCATTTCAAATGCTTTGTCAAAGCTTGATAAAGCTAAGATATGAGTTGTGGTTAACTTCTCTTTTACTTCTTTGAAACTCTTCTATTCCTTCTCTCCTTACCTAAATTCAACATGCTTTTTTGATAGCTTAGTGAATGGGGCTACAATAGTACTAAAGTTCCTTATAAAGCAGTGATAGAATGATGACAGGTTATGGAAGCTTCGCATATCGACTAAATAGGTCGATATAGGCCATAGTAATTGCTCTTATCTTCTCATGATAGACTCGGATGCTACTACTACTCATAATAAACTATAAGAAGATCACTTCAGCCTAACAAAAGTCACATTTCTTTAGATTGGTATAAAGTTTTTCAACTTGTGGTGAGTCTCCAAGTTAGGGCTATAAACTGGGATGCCATTGAAATATATCACTACAAATTTTCGTATTAGTTCTCGAAGCACATGGTTCGTCAATTGCATGAATGTACTTGGTGCATTTGACAGTCCAAATGTCATTACAAGCCATTCGTACAATCCATCATGAGGTCTCAAATGCGATCTTCCATTCATCTCCTTCCCGTATTCAAATATGATAGTATCTATATTTATGATCACTCTTAGAGAATACTCTTATTCCATTCAACTCATCTAGCATATCACTAAGCCTTGGTGTAAGATACCTATACTTAATGGCTCTATGATTGATGGCTCAGCTATTTACACACATCTTTTACGTCTCATCTTTCTTAGGTACCAGTAGGGCTGACATGACACATGGGCTTAGGGACTCTTGTATATACCCTTTCTTCAACAACTCATCCACTTGCCTATGCAACTTGAAAGCCTATTCAAGGTTTAGCCTATAGGCATCCTTATTCAGCAATATGACTCCTAACTATAAGTCAATGGCATGTTCAATACCTTAGAGGAGAGGCAGACCTTTAAGCAGTTTTTTAGGGAATAAGTTAGTAAACTCATCTGACAAGGTTTTCACCTCAACAAGTAGCAGCTCTTTCTCATATCCCTTCATCTTAAGTAACCTTCTAACTCGTAGATAGGTCAGCTCTTCAAGCTTTATCTCTCTCTTCGACTCACCCTAGGTCATTACTAGAGCTTCCTTCTTCAAAACTCAACTTAACTGAGTCTATATGCTTTCAACTTGTTCAGTAATTATAGGGCTTAACTTCCCCTTCCTACCTTTCGTGCTCTAGGTGATAAGAATCAAGCTACTAAGTCTTTGACTTGCAGGCAAGCCTAAGGACTAAAATGCCTAGCAAGGTAGATTCTTCTACTCCAATCGACTCCTGCTAAAGCTGAGTAATTCCTTGTCGAGTTACTCTTTATATCGAGTTGAACGATTGTCTATCTCTTTGAAGTATGCCGAGTTGTAAACTACTCACTCACTTCCTAGTTGATCAATGACTTGACATCTACCTTATTGAGAAGTCGAGAGAGACAGAGAGAGATTGGATTAATCCTTAGCCATCCTTACTTGGATAAGCAACTAAACCATACACTTTTGTTCACATCCTCTAACGACCTTGACAATGTATCGTCGCTATGTATATAAGAACACTTATGGAACTAGCATACTAATCATTACTTTTCTTGAATATTCTTTTTTACCTTTATACATTACTTCTTTAAGGTAATACCTTTTTAGTCTTTCCCTTTTTAGGCATATTGCCCTATATTCTCAGGTATAAATACCCCTTGTACTTGTAGCTATAAATTAGAACAAACATTAATATACTGGACATTTGTCTCTCATAAACACTATTCTGTTTACATTCATCTCACTCTTATCCTAACCCTTAAGTAAGGTTAGGTGGCAAGTAACTTCACTAAATCATCTTATACGTCATATTGAGCTGTGCCGTGAGTCCTTGGAAGTTCCATTGGTGCGTCATATCCATTGGAGCTATTTGTGGGTTTTTTCTTATTGCATCATTCGTATTTGTTCTTTCATACATCCCTTATCACTTCCTTTTCAAGCTTTCGACAAGCTTGGATTCATTCAGTAACCGGCATTATTTGTTTTTGGTCATAGTTCGCAACACTAGGGAACTTATGTTCTTCCTTCCATTGTATATCATATTTTAGTCAAACATCCATGGTTGTCCAAGCAGAATATGGGACACACTCATAGGCAACACATCATAAGGCACTTCATCTCAATAATTCCCAATATTGATTGGTACTAATACTGTATAGCTTATGAGGCTTAAGGTGAGGCTTGGTCTACAACTTCAATTGTTGGATCATGAAAGAAAATGTTACATTGGTGCAGCTACCATTATCAACAATTATTGCACATAATGAACCATTCATCTTACATCCAATGTGGAACAAATTCTCTCATTGCTCATCCATGGGTACAGGACTCATACTTATTATTCTCCTTAACACTAAGGTGGTAGGCATAAAGTTTCCTTCCTCATTATAGATGATTTCCTCCTCTTTGGATTGTTTTATCTATCTTGTCTCTTTTAGCTCTTCTACTTCCTCGTCAGTATTGTCTACCTCAATAGTTAGCACTTTACCTCAAATCACCATGGTTCTTTTATTTAGACATTAGATAGCCATGTATCCAAATGCTTGACATTTGAAACATTTGATCTCATTTGTCTTCCTTCCTAAGCTCTAACCTTTTTCAAACTTTATTGAGATCTCCTTCTCTTCTACTCAAACAGCTTGAGTAAGTCAAGATTCAATAACTTTACTAAGTTCTGATCACATAAGTCTAATTAGAACAAGTCGGCTAGTGGTAAGTCGACTGACAGGAGCTCGGAATCCCCCTAATCAATGCCTCTCAATTCTCTAGGTAGATGGATAGACTCATTAAGCAATCCAATATTCTTGGTCTCTAGAATTTCCCCAATCTTGTACTTTAACCTACTAATGAATCAATATACAATTTAGTCTTCAAGCACAACAACTTTGTGTCGAATCATTAACATTTGGAATTCCTTTACATGCATGTCTACACTTGATCTTCCTTGCCTAAACTCCTACAACCTCTTAAATGCATCCTGTAAATAGTAGCTAGGAACAAATCTTCTTCTCATGGCTCTTTTTATTTCATCCTAATTTCTAACTTTACACTCTCCTTCTCTTCTTCAGGTGACTTACATGTTTTTCCACCATAAGATGGCATAATCAGTAAACTTTAGCACAATACGTCTAACCTTAGCATTTTTGGGCACCTTATGGCATTTAAACTACTTTTCAATTCTATATACCTAGTCTAGGCAGTCCTCAGCATCACTACTTCTAGAAAAACTTAGGATATACATCCTCAACCCTTCCATTCTAAGAGTGCGGACATTCTTCTCTCCTAGCTCGTAGTACTCTTCCGCTTCATTACCTTCTTCCTCATCTACTTCTTCATTTTCATCGAGTACTACCCTACATCTCAACTCCTCCAGCTCGAGATGTTCAAATTAGGACATTAGCTAAGCTATATTGACCATTGCATCTCTCAGGTTGTTCATTAGCTCATCCTCTATATAGACCATTTCTAGCTTATGGTCTATCTTCATTTGTAACATTCACTAAACTAACCACTAGGTTATTGAGTCTATCCATTCAGTTACCTATTGATTGGGGTGTAAAGTTTCCTTGCTGACGTTGGCTATTTTGAGTGTTACTCTATTGGTTACCTAGAGTTCCTTGAATACTAGAATTAGACATTGTTTGCTATTACAAGAGATTAAAAGCTAAAAATATCACCCTAAGTTCTCCCCATAAACAACAGCAATAGAACAACGCCTAACACTCCTACTGCTATGTCAACTACACATGATAATTAAGCAAATACTTACACTCTATTTCATGTACAAGAAATAAGGGAAAACAAAGCACAAAATTCCTTCAACACTAAACACTCTTCAAATAATCACGATAACAACAAAATTTCTGAACATACAAAAATAGCAATAAATCTCTTTAAGTACAAAGTAATAGAAACTTGCTCGAATGTAGCCATGCTCTGATACTAGGATGATATAGATCCAATGATAGATGAACACATGTCGTCTGGTATCACATGAATCAAGGGGGAGGGGATGGGTCCAAACCTCGAGATGGTTCAAATGATAAAAGATAGTTAAAGGTTAAGTAAAGGCCCTTGTGTACTGATGGTAGATATGATGTACTAATACCTCACACAAGCTTAGGTTGCATTTGATATAACACATAAGTGTGGCCGGAGGTCATTTGCTATTAATCCATGCTTAATGGGCTAGATAAGAGTAATTGAGAAAAAGCAAAGACACTTAACTCATATAAGAAGGAATATGTTTGGATATCAATGGTATTAATTGTTGTGGATATTATATTTTATTGGTATTTGTACGACTTAATTAGGGTAAGTCTTAGGTTATAGTAAATTACAAAAAGAATCCTAGTAGAAAAGGAAAATGAATAATTTACAAGGGTAGAGTTATAATCAGGCAAAAGAATATCCAGTTACAAAAAGGATTGTATGGATGTCAAAAAAATAACGTATATGTCAACTATCCTTTTTGTTGTCCAAATGATGTTGTTTACCAAATAGAGTAGGGTTTAAGAAGATTAAGTTAAGCTTGGTAGCTCGGATGATTTGGATGAGGAAGGGTTGATTTAGGAGAAGGTTTATTGTTAGGTCAGCTCCGGATGATCGGCTTGGATTAGTGTTAGCTTGGCCTCGACAATGAACTGAGTTAGCAATATGCTCATTTTGTACTTAGCCTTGACAAATGTATTGAGGAGGGGTTGGCTCAGTAATAGGTCAATCACCTTGGTAGTCTCTTAAATGAGGTAGAAAGTAGTGTAACTTGGTAAGTCAGATTGGAGAATACATTGCTCATCGGAGTTTAACTCCCCTTAGGCAGCTAGTGAACTAGACCCCTATTAGAAATCCCCTAGCCTTTCATATTTGAAAGAAATCCTCATATTTGTCCCATCAGGTTTTTTCAACCAAGCACCAAAGACCAAAGGCTTGTTGATAAGAAAAGATACTTTCACTCAAAGGAAATCCCTATCAAGCTTAGAGAACTATTCTATCTTCATAACTCGTTGGATCTTCTACCATAAAATACCAGCATTTCATGAAGTAAGCTTGTTTAATGGTCAACCATGAATATGAACCTAGAAACTTATCTCCTCAAACATTATATTATCCAGTTTTTAGGAAGGTTCCCATCTCTTAAATATCATAGGGTTCGTCTAGGGCTATAAATCCAAAATCAGATCAGCAATAGTGTCTTCTTTAGTCACCATATGGAAAAATTATCTTTCATTTGAGAGATCTTCACTTAATTGATACGTTCCCAAGCCCTAATTAAGGTATTCAAAACAACTGCCTTGGGAACTATCTTATCGCTGATAACTTTCTGACTAAATGAATGGATTCGATGTTGAAGCTCATATCCAAATCTTGAGAGTCTATAGTGAGACCACCATGACATTAGAAGTCATTTGATGTCACCATATCTTAATTAGTCAACATTGGAAGGAAGTAAATGGAAGATTAATGACATTATAGAAGACTTTATGCAAATAAAATATGAATACACTTTGAAGATACAAAAATACATGTGAATAAACTAAGAATACCAACAAGACAAAGACAAGATTTTGAAAAACAGATAACTACCTACTTAAGAGAGACAATACATGCACACACAAATGGAATAACAAGAGGGATGAAGCAGTATTAAAGCAAAAGACATGACAAATGATTGATAACAATAGGAAGAGATAATTTAAAAATTGACAAGAAAGTAAATCACACAGTAAATTACCAATAATTTGAGAAATTAGGAGGCTTGGTACAGTAGAAAATTTGGGAAAAAAAAATAGACAAATGCTAAGGAATGTCTCCATAAGAGAGAAGTAAACAATAAGGAGAGTTTTATAAATATGATTTGAAATATGTAAACATCCTTTTACTATAAATGAATAGGTATAATAAATAAAAAGGCAATTCAATACATAAAGAAAAAGGTTTCTTATAAAAATTTGACTATTTAGTTTTTATCATATTTGCCCATATACTAGGTGTTGCACTTGTCTCTTATTAAATTAGATCTAATAATGTTAAAAAACATTACATAAAAGTTGATTTAAAAAAGTAAAAAGCCTGAAATAGCCATGTAAGGGAGCAATGAAATGCATTACCTTAAAATACTATGTTAAGATAATAAAAGAAATTATACTTATATAAAAAAATTAAGAAATGCTAGAAAAAGATCATTTTGTTTTTCAATGTAGATGCAAGACTCCAAATCGTTGGGTACACAATTCTCTAGATAAATATTTATTATTCCCAACTCATTGGTTCAAACATGTCCTTAGCAATCATGAAAATATTACATATCACAACTTTATATATAGCATTTGATGTAATAACAAATTACACAAAAATAATCCTTTTCTTACATTCATTTAAAATCACTAAAATTTAACATGCCACTTGTCTTTCTATTCAATGGCAATAAATAGTAATTAAAAGAATTTTTCATTTTTGGATTTCATTTAAAACCATTAAAAATACAAAAGATTTTAAAAGTTTACATATAGTATTTTCTTGAAATGTATTTAGTAGTATGCATAAACAATTAAAAGATCTTGTAGTAAAGGAATTCCTTCATTAACTTAAAAATATTGAAAGATGAAAACATTATAGCAAATCTAAAAGTATTGATAACATATAAAATTACTAAATTGTTGTTAGTAGAATTTAATGGTTAAGAATAGTATACAAATATTTTTTTAAAATCTTCATTACTTTCTCTTACTTAACTATTTTTATTTAACACAATTGAAATAGTGGTATCATTAGTAAGAATGAAACCAGGGTGGTTTTGCAAACCCCGAACTTGACCCGATACCCTATAATACTTTCCAAATCCCTATAGGATTTTCACCATATTTCCATAACTCACCCCTATAGGGTTTTGGAAAATCTAGTTAAAACCCGACCTGGCTTACGGTATTAGTAGATGATCTTGATCTATTAATTTCTAAATTTAACTCCAATATGTGGAGTTTTCTTGCTTTTTTCCACAATTTTTTTAGGAAAAAAAATAAAAGAATATAAATTATAGAAGAAAAGAAAATTATGTCTATTTTTAACTGTGACTAATAGTTATCCTTTCTAATTTACTAAATTAAATACAAACATCGAGATTAAGAGATCTTTTATATGTACATATTATTATTTTAAAATGAGTTCAAGTTTTCTATTGAATTTTTTCTAAATTAATTCCAAACCCCAACCCCCCCTCTCTCTTTCTCTCAAAACCCCATAGGGTTTGATCTTATTGGGTTTTTAAAGATTTGAATGAGTCAAAAAGCCAATAATGACCCACCTAATGACATCCTTAATCATTAAGTATGGATTATACTTGCATAAAGCGTATTAAATAAGTCTCATTGAATGTAAGTTCTATTCATGCAATACCTAGTGATTAAGGATGTCATTAGATGAGTCATTATAGGGTTTATACTTACATAAAGCGTGTTAAATATAATTACATAAAGTGTGTTAAACCATTAGGTAAGATGACTCTCTACACTTGCTGATAGTCATGTTTTGAGACCAGTAGTTCAACATCAAATCAAGGAGACATACTAAATAATAAAGATGATTATAAACTGAATGTGTACAATATGGGAAGGAGAAAAACCTTAACTTTAGATACTAATATTATGTTAGGGAGGGTCTAAAAGGAAAATCTACCAATAAATCCACATAGTTAATATAAAATAATTAAGATTATTGGAAAAATAAATATATAAATAAAAGCATAAAAGAAGAAAAGATGAAAATTTGTTTTCAAGAAATAGTAAAAAGCCAGTAGTATTTTAGCAATTATTTTATGCAATTAGTGCAAGAACATAAAAGAATGGAAGAATAAGATGACTTTAGGCAATAATGGTATGGGATTTTTCTATAGTCTTGTCCTTTTTTATATGAGATGGGTAGTTATGAGATGGGTACTACTATCTATCTCATCCTTGATTTGATCACATTTGAATCTGAACTATTGAATAAACTGTAGATTCAATAGTTTAGATTTTAAAACATGAAAATAAATGATAAGATGATAGGTGCGATGAGTCTCATCAAAATAGAGAATAGAATGGTAGAATCTACCATATGGTATGAGGAAGAAAAAAGAGGCAAAGAAATCAATGGTAATAATATGTAAAATGAGTAGTTGTAAAAGTTAAATATATTAAATTGAAAGGATGTGATAAATAATTATACATTTTTGTTTTATTGCATGTAAAGCTAAAAAGTTGTGACCATTGGAAAAGTTTCGGAATATATATATATAATAGATATGACAAAATGCATTAATAGTACAATAAGAAATAATATATTACATAGGAAAAAAATTATAAAATTATATATATTATAATACGATTTTATATGTCAAAAAATCATGAAAATGTATTAATGGTATCATAAAAAACAATGAGTTATAAAAAAGGAAAGAGTTTTTGAAACTATATATTATAATATGATATGACACAATAATATGAATATAAATCAATAATATCATAAAAAATATGAGATATAAAAATGAGAATTTTCAAAATTGTATATTATAGTATGATATTAGAACTCAAAAGTTTTTAAAAGATGGGAATAAGTTTCTACATTTAATTATATTAATTATTGTATATGTTTAAACACCCTAGCTTCGAGGATGTGACAACTAATAATCACAAAACCAAACCTAAACTAGTATAAAATTATCTTAAACTTGAATGAGAGTGCAATATATTTGGAATCTATTGATAGACTATTTCAAATGTGATTCTTCGAGTTTAGGCTAGCCTAATTAGAGCATTGTTCGAGCCTAAAAGCTCATGTCTAACTAATGTAGTGCTGCCATCATGTTCTTTAGAGTTCAATCGACATCATCATGATCCAATCAAGGTATTGGCTTCGCAATTGACCTTCTTAGAGCATTGACCAAGCTTCCAATAGCTTGTCTATTTAAGTCAAAATATGTTTGCCAAATAGCCATCACCTTCTAAACCCAAGATGCCGGACTCGTAAACCCATGATGCATATACCTATCCATAGGGCTAAAATTAGATAAGGATGGAATAGCGATGTCAAATAAGGAAAGTTTACAATTGGTGTGTGTTTAGCTTGAGTTCCTCCTACACTAAATCTAGAGTGTATCTTAGAGATATAATCAAGTGTATCTTAAGAGTATGATTTACTTTCCACTTAAAGTTGCTAATCAAGTTTATAAATATAAGATAACTCTACGGAAAAAGGAATCTGCATTCCCACTCTAACTCGTAGTACTTTCTGTTAAGCATTCTTTGGAGCCCCATCCCCCTACGAAAGTTGTACAGGAGCTAATTTTCTTTTGGTGGTTCTTTCCCAAATTGAGTGCATATCAATGGATGGACAAATCAAATCGTGCATCCTTTTGGCCAATAATTCAATTGTGGTGGGATTATTGCTGGAAGAAGATTACATCATAGCGCGTGATAGAAATTAAATTTTGTGAAGTAACAAAGGGGCCAAACCTACCAACATCTCTATCACATTAGTTGGAAGAAAAGACCGAAGTCATACGTATTGATTTCTTTCAGATATATATTCATAATTGGGTGGTAGTCATTTTCAATGTTTGTGAGTGTTCAACCGAATTGCTGGTATGAGTATCTTCTTTTCGAAGTATTATAAATTTGTAAAAACTTCCGGATATAAACACCATTTTTTAATGTAATGGATGGGATTTAATTTCTCTCTTTCAATGGTTGTAACAGTAATTGGTAAAAAAATCATAAATGTAATTAAAAAAACTGCTAGTATTATTTTATAGACAATTGTCCCTTTTTTTCCTATTATGGTGTATATTTGAGCACAACTTTTAAATCTCTTTTACTGGGAAGAAAAGTCAATTCTGAACCAAAAAGAGAAACAGATAAAAGAAACTAATCCCAAATAAATTTAAACAATAAAATTTTCATTAATGTACGCCGCTTTTAAGCTATATATACCATTAAAAAATAAAAATAAAAAGAGTCTAACCCAAATGAAGCAACTTGTTGGAAACAAATTAAAAAAAAAATTACATTGTAAATATATTATAAGAAATAGTCCATTTAGAATAAAAATTCTGAATTCTAATTCTTCACTAGTTTCAATCCCTTATATTAAAAATAGGAAGTATACTTTTTTTCTTTTGAAAATAAATTTATACTTGTTGAAAAAAAATAATTTATGAACAATTTTTTTTCCCTATAGTATAAAGCACAATGAATTTGAAAAACTTGTGTAGGCCAAACCAAAAAGTGCTAGCTAGGAAATTGAAAATTCAACTTACTTTAATGTCTTATTTTTGGAAAAAGACCCACCTTTCTTTCGAAATCGACTACGAAAGATTCATCAAAATTTAACAAATTAAAAAGTGACAGTTCTAAAAATTGATTACAATAGTTAAAATGCTGTATTAACGTACGGTTTTTCCTAGCATATAAATGCCTAACACTAAAATCTCCATGTGAATGTACGTTACTGATACAAAAAAATTAAAAGGAAAAAAAAATACAAAACAAAAGGGGCATTTTTCTGGTAGGACAAAATACAACTGTGTCTCTGCGATGATATTAATGTTTCTGTACTTATCCCAAAATAGAAAATAAAATATATTCTCTAGTTAAATACAAACATTAGTTCTATCCTGTAAGATAACACGAATACATAGATAAACATACCGTGGAGAGGATAAAGTTGAATTAACGTACATATCGATATTATTATTGAGTTGAAGTCGATTATAGATTATAAAATAATGATTATTATTTAAAAAGTTGAAATAAATGGTTTTTTTTTTAAGGGTTCACTCCATCGTGTTGCCGGGTATAACAAAAAAAATAAAAAAATAAAAAAGAACCTCATATACAGCGTCAGTCGGTCGTATTCACGTCCGTATAGAGAAACGAGGCGTAAAGGTGAAAACGTAAAAAGTACACAGGACAAGGATTCCAAAATACAAATTTCTTTAACGGGTTTTGGAACTTGATATCACTGTACTCTTCGCACCAAGCAATAACTTCCATATTAATCAACCAACGGGTCAATTTGTCTGTTCATTAGTCCTTTCGTTTTCATGTGTTTTTTTTTTCGCTCCTCTCTATTTGTCCTTTTCATCTTTTTGCCTTCCACACCATGTTCCCAGCATAAATGTTTTGCACGTTATCAATGGATGCCCTTTATATATATATAGCATTGCATCACATTTTTGCTCTCGAGAGTGTTTCCAATAAAGTCCCCGTATTTTCAGAACATTTGCTGTTATTGGAAGTTATCATAAGATGACTGATTCCAAATATTAGATTACAAAACTTTGCTTATAAATCGAAGGGCTGAATTCTTTTTCCATTTATGTGGTTAATTGATGGTTATAAATAGATTTGAACAAAAGTCAGTTACGAATCGTGAATCGGCCTATAACCAATCTAAATGGGCTTTGAACTGACTTGGCCCAAAAATGGTCTAGTTGAACCGCCAGTTTAAGGGATGTCCGAAAAAAAAAAAAAAAGAAAAAGTGAGCTAGTTCTTTTGATCCTTTTTTCCCCTTTCCCTTTTGAACTCCCCACCCTTACCCCTTACCTTCTTTGCTTCCGACAAATCTCCCTTGTTCTACTTACCTTTCGGCGTTAGAATTCAAAAAATAGAACAATTTTGAAATATCTAATGACTTTTAGTGTGTACAATTCGAGATTTGAATTAAAAAATTATGGCATCGAAATGTTTGAAAATTCGAATGACGTGTTCACATATTCTTCGATCCTTATAAATTAAATAGTGCTGATGTGCAATAATTATTACTTCATAAACTAATTAAAACACTCTAACTCCAATCATTCTATCTTCAAATTTTTTTCAACTATGAAATGTTGTTAAAGAAATATTTCTTTTCATTAACCACCAATATTTGAGTATAGTTTTTCATTTCACTACATTGAACTATTTGTAGTAACAAATAATATTGACATATACATACTTACAATATAATTTCCGCTTTGTTTTGTCTTACATATTATTTATGTTTTTCATTCATAAATCTTTGTTGTAGTGAATAAGAGAAAAAAAATTTTTAGCATTCATTAAAAGATTTTTGCATCGTATCTTCTTTGGTAAGAAACACGATTCCCCATCTAGCGGGAAAAGTAAGAGTAAAGGCAAGAGCATTAGAATTGGCATGTCATTTGAGCCACAACAGTTCAATGATGTTCAAGCATACCAAAATAACAAGTTCGACTTAAATGAGCAGAGGGTACATATGTGGTTAAGAATGTGGAAGAACAAGTTACACCTCTTTCTAGGCTCAATCTAGAACCTTGTCGCATAAGTAATCGTGGTACATCACCTTTTAACTTTGACGTTAAACCTTAATGCATGAGTTACCGAGGCATGCCACCTCCTAATTTTGAATCTCCACGCATGAGTGTCTTTGAATGTCACATTATTTTTTAACCTTTTCATATGAATGTCCCTACATGACTCACAGGATTTGAACCTCTACGGATGAGTTGTCTTGCAAGTATGTTTGAGAATGAGAAGGATGATATAGAAATTATTCCCAAAACAGAAGAGCAACATCTAGGACAACATGGTCCTAGTAGTTCAAGAGCTTCAGGTTCAGGTAAATCTCCTAAACTTGATAGGTCTAATATTTTTGCTATGCATTTCTATAAAGGTATGGATGAAATGGGAGACTCGAAAGCATTCTGCAATTACTGCAACTCAAGTTACTTGTGGAAAATAGGAGAGAGATATAGTACCCTTAACAAGCACTTAAGCTTAAAGCATCCTCATAAGGTGGGAATAAATAGTATACAGCAACAGATTATCTAAGGTAGTGGTTCATTCGGTTAATTGCTGATGAGATATGGTAAAGAGAGGTACAAGTACAACCTGACATATTACTTAGTGAACATGTACCTATCATTCAATACGAATGCATCAGAGTAGTAAAGTCAATATAAGTAGGAGATGTTCAAGCCCAACTCATGATAACTTAGCTATAGAACATTAACCCGAGCTATGCAGAAGGTCTACCACAAAGGTAAAAAAGAGGTCACAAGTATGTTCGCTTCCCTTAATATGCATGTGTCCATATGTGCAGATATTTTTCGTAATAATTCTTATATGACTATAACTATTTAATGGATAAAAGACAATTGTCCACTTAATAAATGATTATTGGCTTTAAGGGTATGTAACAAGCGACACACGATGCAAAACATCTATAAAATTATTAAAGAAATCCTAAATGAGCATAGGTTAGTGAGAAATTTTTTTTTTATTGGTTTTGACAATGCAAGTGCTAATATTGCCTTAATATCCTATTTGCAAGATTATTGTCAACCAGCATTTTACGGATGTTGTGCATGTCATACTCTTAACTTATGTATCAATGATATTATTGTAGTTTAGAAAATAGTATAACTCCAATCAAGAACATTATCAAGATAATAACAGAGAGGTCGTTCCTTCATAAAAAGTGGAGGAACTTTTACATGGAACGCGGGAAGAGGCCTCAGAAGTTTAAGATGAATGTGCAACACTACTGAAACTTGACTAACGAGTTATTGCATAGCATAGTTTCTTACAGCAAACTATTGTGTGACTTCACAATGTACAACATACGGGAAGTTGACATTATCTCTACTAACTAGGATATATATATCTAGTTGTTAAAAGTTTTTAAAGTTTTTCATGATACTACTAAGACTTTTTCACAAGTTT
Organism: Lumnitzera racemosa; assembly: GCA_024138005.1. Taxonomy (NCBI): domain Eukaryota; kingdom Viridiplantae; phylum Streptophyta; class Magnoliopsida; order Myrtales; family Combretaceae; genus Lumnitzera; species Lumnitzera racemosa. The sequence goes on from JAMXBC010000011.1 coordinate 31,776,830, forward strand.
ATAGGCTTAATGTACACTTGTTTGTTATGTTAGCTATTGGTATACTTGGCATGCTACTTTAAGCCTGTGATGGCCCAAACTTATATGTATGCTTATACGATATAACATTGAAGTAGTTAACTTATTATAAAAACATTCCTCGTATTAATCTTATAGCAATTATTCTAAATCCTCATTGTAAAGTGAAATTATTACTAATATATTTAAGAACTTATTATGATTATATTCAAGATCTAATGGATTCCCAAGACGTGTACAACCTGAAAGCACAACAAGAAGTGTCAGTAGTAACGACTGACATAAAGGAGATGCTCAACCATTACTAAAGTCAATACGGTAGATAATCATCAATCTCTCCTTCGCCATCTACTAAGGAGCAGCATTACTTATTTATGGGTGAGTAGTTACTGGTGCAAAAATTGAAGAGCCAAGGGTTTGGTGGTCCAATGTCTGTTATGCAGTATTACACTAATACAAATTTTCAGTTTTCCAAAAGTATCTCCATCAAGGATTTCAATATTTTAGAGTGGTACCTATTCTTATCTTGTATTGCTCGTAATGTACTCGTTGCTTTGGATTCAATGATTGCCGTTGAGTAAGCGTTTAGTATAGCAAGCCTGATCGTCAACAAACGCCAAGTCTCTCTATCTATTGTCAACATTAAGGCAAATGCATGCATAGAAGATTGGTATAAGGCGGCTTGTAGACGACAAGAACCATGCGGGACATCAAGCAAGGAGGATGATTATTTTAATGATTGGAATCGATTTGATGGAAACCCAAGCTCAGCTGGAGGTTTCACTCCTAGTCATGAACATAAACAACTACCTTAAGAGGAGACATAGTAAGTTTTTTTTTTTTATAGAAAAATCCATTTTCCCAATTATTCAAAAAAGGTAAAAGACATAGTTTTCCCAAAAGTAGTGATATAACATTAGGGTTTTCCAAATTACAATTGAGTGAAATTATTTTCCTTAAAAAAATTTAAATTAGATAGTCATGTGCACTTGGATTCTTTTCGTAAAACATAAAATTGATTAATAGACTAAAAGTTTTTTAAAAATCTAAACTAAACTACAGTAGTTTGATTTAGATGATTGGATACGTAAACATCTTTTGGGCGACCATAAAATACAGTAAAAAATATTTTCCTTTTGACCACTTCACTTTACTTAATCAGATTACTTCTTCGTATTGTAAGAGACTTCTCTATATTTTAATATTTTTCCATTTGTAATGTATGCTTTATGGAAAGAGGAAAAAAAAAAAAGGTCCGGGCCGGGGGGGGGGGGAGAGAGGGGGGAAAAGGGGGAAGGGGAAAAAATTATGGAAAGAAAGGAAAAACAAAAAAAAAGAAATTATTTAAGGGCCTTGAATTGTCAGGCCTATTGAATTGGCTTGGAACTATCAGCTCATAGGCTGGTCATGGTTTACTGTGTCCTTAGCCCATAAACCAACAGTTCAAGGCTAGTTCAGCCCTTTGCTTGAGTATAGTTGTAAATGAATCAAATCGAAGCAATATAGTAATAAATTTGAGATCTAATTGAGCTTAAAATTTTAAAATTTGGGTTAAACTTCAACTGAATCACTTAATTTTGAGTTTAAATTTGATTCAACATAGTATTTAATAAGCTTGAACTTAACTTTTCTTTCAACTACAATAATCTTGATATCCAGACCTGATCAAGTTTAATTAGTATTTAAATCTTACTTGAACTCAGTTAGTCTCGCAAGCTAATCAACTAAATATAACGAGACTTAAACTAGATTCAGCTATTATTGAGTTAAACTTGAACAAATGTCAAATTAAACTCAAAATAAACATCTAGATAAACTCGAGTAAATGTTGATAAGGTTTATCTTGTTTCAAGCCTTTTTGTAATTTTAGTATTTTTGAGTTACTGAGTGCTTACTATTAATGTTTAATAAGAAATGAGTATGAAAAATGAATGTGTAGAATCAACTCATACATATGCATTTTCCCTATTACTCATTTAATTAAGTAGTTAAACTTTGAGATAAGGCCAAAATGAGTGGCAATAAAGCCACCAAGATGTGCATATTGAGATTACCAAGATGTGCATATTGAGTTAGTTAGGTACATACATATATATGTATATATATATATAACCAAAATTAGATATTCATATTGATTGAGTGTAACACATGTCTATTAGTCCTAAAAAAAAATAAATTATATAAAATTGAATTATATGAAATAAAATACATAAATATAAATGCTATATCTTATCTTGAATATGTGAAATCAATAATTATAAGGATCACGCATGTTTAGCATGCAACATTAAATAATTCTCTACAATTGTTATATCACATATTAGACAAGTGATTTTCATTGTCTATATATGTTGTGTTTTTGAATTGCAATACTTAAGATACTATTGCTTATGTTTGAAATGCGATCTATGTTACGTACAATATTAGTATCGTATTTTGTACATGCAATATAAGATTGGTATTTATATAATTTTTTATATAGTTAGTGTTTATGTAATATTTATCTATGTCAATAGTAAACATGCAAATTCCTTATATTAGTTGTATAGTGAATTTCTTTTTTTTAAAAAAAAAAAATTATTATTTCTTTCCTCAAGAGACAACGCCAGTGCAAAGTAAGAGCAACTACGTGCTTCTAATTTTTGAAAATGCGTATTCTTGTCTCTTTCTCAGAACTAGAAATCTCATTGGAGCAATTAAATATTATGGACGAAATCATCTACCTCTAGAGTATTGGCAACCAATTTAATACTTTAATCAATAACAAATAATAAAGACATAGGTCCTCCATACTTGCATGAAAAATAGAAACCAAGGCCTAACTTACTTTTAGGTCTTCCTAATGTTAACCTTTCAATTAGAATAAATAAGTATATCTAGTTTCCACGTATAATTGCATGGTCGTGCGATCCAATATTGTAATGCCATTTGTTGCTTTGCTGGATCACTTGTTATATTATAACATCAAAACGGCATGGGCCTGGGTCTCACAAAGCGAAACAACAGTCCAATCATTTCATCAATTCATGCGATTGATTTTGATCCTTATCAAGATACTACAAAAGTCCTGTATCTAATTGGTTGATAATTAAGGATGTATTTATCTTTATGATTAAAACTTCAAGTTGGATCGTAATAATCTCAAAATATTATGGCAATTAACAATTTTTAGTTGCATTGAATGATGGAATGTGTACGTTGGAACGGTCGTGGCAATGGTTTTACTAATTTATCATCACAGAATATAATAGTGGAAAGTACCAAAAACAATTTTAGAAAACCATTTTTGTCTGATGTAACGTTTTAAAACTTGTAACCTTATAACTTATCACGTCTTTTTCGTCTTTTTCGGTTAGACGTCGACATTTAGTTTTCAAACAATTACATTTTAACCTTTAAAAGATTTCACAAAATTTAATTTTCCAAATAATTGAAGTAATCTACAAATGATTTATTTCAATAAAATCTAAAACTTTAAGTAAACTCACATAACTACAAAATTAACTTTACAAATTTTCTAAACAAAATTTACAAATCATACAATGAACTCTAATAGTCATGGTTCAATTTTAGAAGCTCACAATAAAAATTTTATTCGTCACTCTCTATGCTAGAATTCTTGCTTATGGTATCTACTCTATAAGTTCTAGTAAAACATCTGTACTTGAAAAATTATACGAGATGAGCAGAAACCTAGTACGGAATACGAAAAACACATACGTATGAACAAAGTATCACAAACCACATGCATCACGAGTATCTCCTATGAATTATGCACCATATAACAGGATATTATTTTTTATTTAGCCATCAAATAACATAGGAGTACTTACAAGCTGGGCACATTAAATAATATTTATTATTTAGTATCAATGTTGAGGCCTGCCCAATACCTTAGGAACCCATATCCAAGTTGTGCTTAAATCCACCTAAATCATTTTCAAGAGAAACTCCACTTAGGGCAATATCATGCAAGGATCATCAAGATACCACTCCAAGATCATCGATCCTCTCAGGTCTTTAAGCCTGACCAAGCACACGCAACATACAACAATTTAACGTCAAACAATTAATTAAGTCTTGTTAATTTCTCTAACTTAGTAAATACAAATATTAAACAAGTATCCTGTACTTAGTTCCATTGGCTTGTTAGAAATTGATTCAATAACCTTTCTAGAACCTGTCATAACATAAATACCAAGTGTCAATTCGTAGCCTATACTTATACTAGAATAACACTAACTCAGTCCCAAACTCACTATTAACACCATCTCCTACTCTTAATGGATTACTTAGATTTGAAAACAGTTACCTCATAACCTAGTCACATAAAAATAAAATACTTTTACTTAGTCTATAGACTTATCTAACATTGCCCTTTTAACTACTCCCCCTTATACACTTGTAACTTTTATTACTTAAAGAACCAAAAATTACAACGATGATAGATTGGTTTGCAAAGTATTTTATGTGAAAATTCATGTTTAGAAAAAACTTTAAAAAGGATTAGGAATGGAAAAAGACATTGGAAAAACATCTAAGAATTGAAAGAAATGTCACGTAATAGGGAACTTTGCATCCAGATGCTACTTTGTGTCGCATCCTGATGCTAAAGATTTGTGATTATTTGCTCCATGGCGTCCAAGTACTAGTGGGGTGGCATCTGAATGCTAACTTGTAGTTTATAGATTTTTATAGACTATAGTAGTGTTTGGAGCTTTACAAGGAGGCCAAGTGAGCTAACTAAACCTACGCTACATTAACCTATAGGTTAAGTGGGTTGGCCAGCTTCAGCCTACTTGTAAATGTGGGTTGGAATTTCCAACCTAACCCACTTTACTGTTGGTTATGGGTTAAGAGAGTTAACCCATGAATTGTATTATCATTTATTTCCCATGAATGTAAAGGAACCTTTGATATTAACTATTAAGTGATTTCTGATAAAAAGATTTCAAGTGTTAAGAGTAACGATGAAACATGTGAAGAACTAAAAAATGCTAGATTCTTCCACTCTTTTAAAAATGGAGATTGAACATATGATGATGCCATATGGGCAAAATGTTTTCAAGATAAGGACAAATAGCTAAGTTTGATAACATCATATGTAATGGATCTAGACAAATTCTAATACGGAATGCCTCATTGTAAATGCTTCCATCTTGTTCAATTTCATTCACTTCACGAGCATGCTTATGTTATTAGCTATATGCATTTTGCGAAGCAGGTAACTAAAGATGAAGAATTCTATAATCTTCGACATTTTATTATCTTTTTAACTTCTCAATTTTTCTTTCCTTTTCTTTTTTTTTTTGCATGTTTACTAGCTAACATGCCCCATAATTGATTGGCTTGCTTCGAGTCATGGGTTAAGTGGGGTGGCCTAAAAAAGTTTACTTTTATGCAAGTCAAAATTTTTAGCTTAACTAGCATTTTTATATTCAGGCTTATCAAGTTGGCTTACATGACCCATTCTGCTTACACAACTCTAATAGCATTTCACCCCCTACACTTTAACCCCCTTTTGCCTATTTTCGAAAATTACCTTCCCAAATGTTTCTAAAACACCAACTCAACCCTGCGCTTCCTAAAACATCAACTAAATACCAAATCCATAATCAAAATCTAATTCGAACCCTTACAATTCAATTAATAACTTCATAAACAAAGCGTATGAGAGATAAATATTCAAAACTTACCTTAAGGATCCAAAACTCATACCTCCATCACTATGATCTTGCTACAGGACCTTCAAAACACCACCTTAAATTTGCTTTACTAACTGTCCTACAAAGAAAAATGAATTTTTAACTGAATTTTGGTACAATCCATTAAGAAAAGATGTTTCCAACCCTTACTAGGAATTCTTTTATCTCAATCTTCCCGTAACACCTCCAAAATATGGCCTAAAATTCGTTTTTCCCATCGTCTTAGATTGAAAAACGAATTTTCAATAAGTTTTAGTCTAAAACTTCAACAAATAAGAAATCCAAACACTTACCTTAGATCTTTCTCTCTTGATCTTGCTAAAAAGCATTGAAACCTGTTCTTGATTTAAGTCTCCCATAGCAACCCTAATTCATAAGAGTTGCATGTGAGGAGTAAATGTGAAAAAAGGGTTTCTAAAAACATAAGACAGCTTTTATACTTAGAATTATAGATATATTTCTATGCTAAACTGTGCTTACTTCTTTTTAACAATACCAACTCATGCCCATACTGAAAATCAGTATTTATTTACTTTTTTATTTTTATTAATACCCTTTTTTTTTTGTCCAGTTTTACATTAGGCAAGCTACTATTGTGAAAAAAGATTCGATGGTGATAACTCTTCCAATTCCATTAGTACTTACCTCTAACCCTGAAAATACTGCAATCTTTTAAAAGTTTATGATTGTATGTTATAACATTAATATTAACTATAACAAATGTAGGAAAAGAAACGAACCAAAAAATATATTTCACAAAATAAACACATCTTAAATTTAAATCATGATTTTCATATAAATAAGTAGGGTTAATGGTTTTTTTTTTTTTCTTTTTTACCTCAAAGTAGAATAGATGACCATTTTGTCATATCTAGATTTTTATTGGTATAGTTTGGACTTTGCACAAGTAGACAAGCCTGTAAAAGAGAGCATAGTGAGAGAGTGCCGGGGTATTTTTTGATGTGGCCACTTCAGTGCTTATGTTAGTTGAGTATTTGGAGAATATAAGTGCTTGAGAGCAATAAGAAAGCTTATGTATGCATAGTATTAGTAGTTTACCATTGGGTAATGGTTTTGTATTTATAGAGGAGTGGTGCCGGTAGTTGCAGAGGAGTTAGTAGGTAAAGCCACATCTGTAGGTGTTGGAGAATGAGATCATGGTGTTTGATGTGCTTCGAATATGTAAGAGTTGGTTAATTAACTTGGTTTGCTAATCTTATTCAGAGTCTTCTAGCCATTAGGGGCCCCCTTTAGTTGGTTATGCCATGTTTTAGGCTTGGGCTAAGAATAGCAAGTCATATACTATAAGCCACATTAGGTTCGAATAGGCTAAGGAGCTCGTGTCTAAAAGTGCCTATCAACACTTGCCCCCTCTCCTTGGCAGTCTCATTATTTTAGTGAAGATAAGGAGAAGGGAAAGATAAGATTCTCAAGCATGTTGTCAATTTGATTCATAGATGTTCATGTTAATGTTATTGTATTAACATGGCAATGATAGAAGTCCGACCTAACAAGAGGCCAAGGTGAAGATGTTCGAGGTGGAGAAAGTTGAGGTGAAAATGTCTGTACTAGTGCAGGTTAGGCAAGTGCAACATGTTTGAGTAGATTGTCATTAAGGTAGAGGTGAATGAAACCATTTCGAAGTGGAATGCGGGAAGTCCGAGTAGAGTAATAGTTAAGCCTCTGTTAGGTTAAGACAGAGTGATTGTACACTGAACTGGGCGGGTGAATTAAAGTGAGGACTCTAGGACTTGAGACAGGTGCTCTGAGTTGAGGCAAGAAATTTGGTGGGTTGTGTACCTTAAGGTAAAGTCACAGAGTAGAAGCGTCGAGTAGACTAGAATGAACTAAGCTGATTAGTACTCGAACGGATATAACATGTTTGATCCGAAGCATAATGCTATTGGAGTATTAGACAAGAATTCTTATGGAAGTTGAAGGGGCCTCAGGGAAACTTCTTGTAGAAATAACTTTTCAAATTCTTACTTTATCATTCCCGTTTTTAGTGCATTTAATACAATGTGGCGGGTGTCCTGTCATAGTAAATCTGTGTGTAGCTACATGCATTTTTCCTCTTAAAAGTGTTCGTCTAATCAAAACTACGTCTATTTATTTGCATTGTAGCATTTCAAGAGATTTATGCTTATGTAAATCCCTATAACCGTTGATATGCTTTCTAATGCATTTGTCTATAAATATAACAGTTGCTTAAAGAATGTACCTCTTCACAACTACATAAGTACATCACTTTCTCTCTTTTCATCAACTTTTTTCAAAACTTTCTCTCACAAACTTTTCTTTAAAGTTCATTCCTCTTAGCTTTATTATTGATCATGTCAACCAATACAGGTGAGATGCCCTCAGATGTGTCAAAATATAACATTACTGACTCCGAGACCACGAGGAGTGATCTTCCACCCAAAGGAGACGATGAAGTTACATTGTAGCAATTGGGCAATGCCATTATGATGGTGGTGGAGGCTTTGGATAGGATGAGGCTCATCAATGCCATGCTAAGGGATGTTTATGTGTATGCTTCCTTACTAGAGGCTAAAAATGTGTTCACAACACCTAGGATAGGTAAAGGTCCAAGCAGTTGAACTAGTAGAAGTAAGGCTTTTGCCCCTAATTGGGTCATAAGTAACTTCATAGTTGGACTGATTCTAGGTTGGTTAGTATGACTACCTAAGAAGGAAGAGAGGGTGTCCTTGTTGGTAGGGAGGTGTCTCACCGTGTTTAAGAATTGGTTGGAGTATGGGCAATGCCTCCATTTAAGTGATTGTAAGAAGGAGCTCTTTAACTTCCACCAGTATGGTCTGATAAAAGTCTGTCCCAATGGGTGGAGGGTATTAAAGGCCTTTTAGGGGTTCTATGAAGTCCTAGTAATAAAGGCTAATTGAGTTGGTGGCTGTACCTTTAGCTTTGTCTAGGAGAGAAGTTGTTCGATGGCTTTACAACCTCTATTGAGGGCTAGTAGGATAATTACTTAGTGGTTAAGTAGCTAGAGGAGGCAAACTTCTAGACTAGATGGACTAAACTAGTTTGAACTAGAGCTTAGAAAGAGCATGGGCCAAATGATGTTGAGGTCATGAGGAAAATTTAAGCCTTTATGGCCTTCAGATATAGTAACGAAATAAATGTTATGGAGACAATAGAGAGACACTTCAAGTATCCAATCTCTAAGCTCTTCCCTAGTATGAAGAAGGCTATGGTGAAGAAGTAGATTGAAGGTATAGGTTTGTTTTTCACGAACAGCTTCATTGATCATGTTAGCATGTATAAAGTTGTACTTCATTCAACGTCTTATTTAAGAGAAAGAGAGGGGAGAATCTTCCTTGTCTGTATTGGTTACAATGGGGTTGGTGAATGTAGCACTTTATATTTCGTCTTTGTTTTTTCTTTTTCCTTACCACTCATTTGATTCTTTATAGGAAAGAGACCAGCTGAGGAGATTCCTTATCTCTTAATAGACAACTTGATGAAGCATTGCGTGGCTAGGTTAAAGTCGACCACAAAGCCTTAGACCTTAAAGGCAAGGGCATGTGGCAGGGGTCAGGGGTTGGGGAAACTAATAGGGTCAAGTTAGTAGCTCTACCTCAAAGAATTCCATTTGGTCCCTGAATAGAGTTATTGCTTGCTGAGCTTGTAAATGTAGCTCTTTCTTTTGCCTTTATCCCTACTTCCAAGCCCATTACTGTAGAGGATGAACCCGTCAGCATTGATAAGTCAAACATGGAGATGCTTACCCCTCTTAGTAGCGGTGAGGAGGAAAGGTTAAGGTCATCACCCCATTTAGGGTAATTAGGCAGAAAAGGAAGGCTTTTGAAACTTATAAGAAAGCAGTGACTAGGGCGAAGATGTAGAAGCCTATGGGGAGAATGCCTCTAAGTCTAATGACTTGGTACGAGTAGTCGATGGCTTACCTCTATAAGTGCATTGATGAGCTTAGGGATGAATTTTTTTATGTCCTTAAAAAGTTTAAGTTCTTAGGGATTGAGCCAAACTTGGTCAAGGATGTTCCATACATCTCCCGTAATGAAGATCTTTACCTTTACACTTTTGAGGCTAAGAATAAAAGGGTTAGGGGGAAGCTCCTAAGGCCTAAGTGGGAGTTCTGAGGCAATGGCATTACGTTACAGCACCAAACTCTCAATTGTCAAGCCTCACTAAGGTCTTACAATCCTAGCGACTGGGCTATCCTCTAAGAGCTATCGATGGTAGGAGGGGGTGATCTAATAGAGATACCAAGTCACTTAAGCTCACTCATTTGGTAATTAAGCTTTGACCCCTTTTTGTTGTTCTTTTTTGTTATCATTGATTTGACCTCAGTTCGTGTTTCTTTGCAATACCACGATTAGGTATTGTTTCAGTTAAGAAACTACAATACCTTCTAAAAAGAGGTAAAGGGCTTTCATGCTACGATGTCTAACGCACAAAAAGGCTCGAGGGGGGTAGAGTCTTCCTAATATAAATATCTAGATATGTTTTCTAAGGTTAATTGCTACTTGTGCTGCTCTTATGTGTAGGTGGCTAGGCTCCAAGTGAGCCTATAAGATGCAGAGTAGGAATGAAATGCTATTGAAGAGAGTGTGAAGGAAGTCGGTGACCTGCGGGCTTGGCTTGACAATGAGCAAAGGACTAAGGCTTAACTCTCATTGAGGTTAGACGAAGAGAGGAGATTTAGGGATGAGCTCGAAAAAGAGAACACCAAGCTGAAGGCATTAGTCTCTCGGCTATAGACCGAGTTGGCAAAGAAGGCATTGGAGGGCGATAGTGCTAAAGCAACATCAATGGAGTTAGCCGATCAGAAGGTTAGGTTGGAACAACAAATCTAGGAACTTTAAGAAAAAATTTTAGAGATAGAGGAGATCATGTCCAAAATGGGGAGCGTAGAGGTTCTTAGTGGCACTACTGCTAAGAAAGCTACTGTCGAATGGATGGAGTAGTGGTTGTAAGAGCTAGAAGATATCTTTATTAAGTGTGCTCGCTACATGAAGAGGGTGGTGCTTTCCCATTTTCTCGAACTAGACCTGAGCTTCCTTGGTCATTTGGAACCCCAACTTTTTGGGAGAAGAAGGTTATTCAAGTGTAAGAAAGAGAAACTACTCAAGCAGTTATCGAGGTTTAAGGTACCCCTTCTGCTACTGGGTCAGATTAAGACACTTTCACATCTACTTCTACTTTGGTAGCTCAGCAAGAGGGCACTTGAATAGGGTTGAAGTGATCATCTTACTAACCCCAATTAGAAGCTCTTAGACCCTTCTACGGCCTATGTTAAGCCATCTCAAGGGTCATCGACAAACCAGCCTTTTGAGTAGATTAAAGCATTAGATTTTTTGGAACCGCTATAGTTTACTAATTAGTAGTAGTAGTTATCCCTTTCCTCTACTTCTTATATCCCAGGTTAGGATGCCGATCTTAATTTTGTACATCAATTTTATTAATGGAATTCAAATTTATTCATGTACTCTGTTACGTACTCCGGCTTTTATTGAATGCTTGTTGCCTTTTTTCGCTTGTTTCATTATACAATGGGTATTATCCCTTACCTAAGCTATTATAAGGGTCAGATCAGGGGCATTCCAACCTACTCAACAAGTAACAGTTCCTTTGTGAAAGGGATGTTTCATCTAGCCGTGATTACCTGAGGGGGTTAGGTTGGTGGCATTCTGACTTGCCCGATAAGTGGGGGTTCCTCTATGCAAGGGGTATTTCCCTTTACTGAGATTACCCAAATAGGGCCGCATCGGTAGTGTTCCAACCAACTCGGTAGGTGAGGCTTTCTCTATATAAGGAGTATTTCCCCTTACCGAAGTTACCCAAAGGGGTTGGGTTGTTAGTGTTTTGACTTGCTCAGTAGGTAGGAGTTCCTCTGTGTAAGGAGTGTTTCTCCTTGCCAAGGTTATCCAAGGAGATCCATTTGCTAGCGTTCCATCTTACCTGATTAATGGTTTCATTTACCCTTTAAGGGCTAGTACTTTACATGCTTGAGAGAGAGAGAGAGAGAGAGAGAGAGAGAGAGAGAGAGAGAGAGAGAGAGAGAGAGAGAGAGAGAGAGAGAGAGAGAGAGAGAGAGAGAGAGAGAGAGAGAAAGAGAGAGAGATACATGAATAACTTGTATGAGATGGAACTTTTCATTCAAAATTTGAAGTGATTTACATAATGTTATACTAATCAAAGCAAAGCTGAAGGTTATTAGCATTCCAAGTGCATAAAATAAGCTTGCTATCTAATCTTTCTAATCTGTACACTCCATTGCCCAAATTTTCTTAACTTGAACTGGGTCTTCCCAATTAGGGGCCAATTTACCTTATCCTTCTCACAAACCCATGGCTTCTGATTTATGATAAACTAGGTCTCTAACCCTGAACTCCTTATGTTTGACCTTCTGATCGTAGTATCCGGCTACTCAGTGTTAGTAAGTAGTTACCCGAGTAATAGAAAGGTCTTTTATTTTTTCAATGGTGTCAACATTGAGTTGCCGTAGGGACTCATTGAGGATGGCATTAAAGCTTTGAGTCTGGATGTTAGGAAGCTCGAACTTGATAAGGAGAACAACCTTTGACTCGAATGCTAGGTGAAAGGGGGTTTCACTAGTAAAGGTACGATAGGTAGTACTATACCCTTATAAAATGTTGGGCAATTTGTCTACCCAAGCGCCATGTGCTCAGTCCACTGTCTTCTTCAAGCTTCAAGGATGATTTGATTAGTTGCTTTGACTTGGCCGTTCGAATAAGGCAGGGCAATTGACATGAAGTATGGTGTAATGTGATACTTGGCATACAATTCCTTCAATCTAAGGTTGTTGAACTATCACCCGTTGTCCATGATAAGGGCATAAGGGACCCTAAATTGAAAGAGAATGTTGCTCCTAACAAAGGACTCAACACTCCTTGCTGTGGTTTTCACCACTGCTTTAGCCTCGACCCATTTGGTGAACTAGTCGACAGCAACTATGATGAACCTCCGACCTCCTAAAGCCTTAGGGAAGGCACCAAGGTTGTCGACATAAACCAATAACACATATATACTAGCTTTTGTTTTGATATTTCAAGCAAGAGAAAGGTATGTTATTATGTATTTTTCCATCTTATTTAGTAGTTAGATGAATAGGTTAGGTTAGTGTAGAAAGCTTATGTGATATGTACATATATGTTGTTAATGGAAGAAGAACACATCTACATATGCTTAAGTATGTATATATGAGAGTACACTTAATAAATACATGTATGAAGACCCTTGTACATGAGTACTCATTATGTACATAACCTAAAATGATATATATACTAACTATACATACATATACATTGTTAAATACACCTTTAAAGTGCAAAAATATGAAATTTATGAAGCTTTCTTAAGAGTGAATATTAGGCATACGAAAATACATATAAAAATACATATGTCACTATATGTATATATATATGTGCATATTAGTATACGTGTAAGTACACAAGTATACATAATATATTAGAAGTATAAGTATATACATAACATATGTGTAAAGTATATAAATGAATAAGGATAAGCATACATATGTAGTGGATGATGTAAGCAATGACCTAATCAAATGATGACATAAGTTACGATATAAGCAAATGATGACATAAGTGATGATATAAGTAATTGATGACATAAGCCTCTAAAATAATAAAACATAAGATCATCTAAGTATAAGAATTAATGGCTAATGAAATTATTAACTACTAAAATAGAATATAAAACAAGCCAATAGGAATAATTAAGCTTCAATAGTTATAATTTCAATAAATTTAGTTTATATCATAAAATACGGGTCTTAACATCCAAAACAGACATCACCGTGTGAACATGAGTTCAAAAATGATGAAAAATGACTATAAATTTGTAAATATCGAAAATAGAATGAAAAAGTTACATACGATTAGCAGTTAGGTTTAATCGAATAAAAACCGATAGTAATCTAAGTAGAATTATGTAGATAGATATTTTAAACCATTAGTTAATTCAATTACTTATTATCCTTATTATCTTGTAATGATTAGGTGATTCCAACGGGGGTGAGGATCTTCTGATCGATTATTACGATTAGAGCAAGTCATCATAGTTAAGTAAATACTCCTGATGACTCCATATTTGTTTGTACTTATAGTTAGTGCACTTAAATTGAGTATGAATAACTTGTCAGGATATGCATGTGCTTTATGTTGATTGATTACTAAAAGATAAATACAATAATTGATGATTTGATTGTATGATTGATTGTTACATGATTTAGATGGTTTGCTAATATTGATTGATTACCTCATTATTTGACTTAATTATATTTGGCTTATCTTAAATTAAAAGGGTCATGTATTATCCATGCATTGCATTACTTATTTCGGCCATCACTTTACGTGGAGTTAATGATAGGCCTTGCAGGAGTAGTTTATATATATTAAAGTGTTTTTGTATGGTGCACTCGTACAACATGACTTTACTTGAACATACGGGCTTACTAGGTGATGGAGATGCTAACTATATGACTAAGAGTCGAGTCTAGAGACCTCTACTATAAGGTATGAGTGTGGACTACAAGGGCCACCTCACCGCTAAGCTTGGGATTTTGTGTATTATTGGATTTTTAGAAATGAAAATGTATTTTGTGAAATACAGAATTCAAAGTTATGGTTAAAAACCTAGGTGATAGAGCCCGGTTGTGATTGATGCTGATGTAACTCCAACTCTTATCTCGGAGGATGTTAAAATCCAATATTATATGTAGTACCGGTCAATTGCATATATTGTTCGGCATATTACATGTGCATACATTCATATGGTTGTAACAATTTGTTTGATAACTTATTTGCCAGTATAGTAAAAGGGATAACTTACTAAGCTCTTGTAGCTTATTTCCTAATAACTTTTCTTTTGTAGGTTGATAGATAATCGGATATGGGTTAAAAGCCGAATGTTAAGTGCAAGTACCAAGACATTTTAGAGGTTGGAATTAGAGAGAAGTTGTTTAGTTCATATGAAACTTTAAATGTAAATACCAATTATGCCCTTAGATTTTTCAACTTTATTAAGTTTGAACTTTTAAGTCTATATTACTTGATCTTATCATTTGGTAGGGGATACTGATTCTCTATGGTTCTTAGGAATTTTAGGATATTGGACATCCATAGTTATTTATATTTATATGTTACAATAAATTAATTACTTAAAAAGTTATAACCTTAGTGATAAATCATTTAGAGTCTTACAATCTTTGCAAGGTGATTTCCATATCATGGGTACACACGTGTTATGGAAATTTTAGATAATCCTATTAGACCCACTTTAGGGTTTTGACATATGCTTTTGGCACCGAGAGCACTTTTAGGTTACATCCTTAGCATCTTACCTCATGCTATAGTATCCCAGTTGTAGAGCCTAGATGTAGTGGGCATGGGACTAAATATGGTTGCTATATACTCCAACATGCAGCTCCTCCATGACACATAGGCCTTCATTTGCACGGAGGCATCTAAGCAGGGTAAGGTTGATCCCCTTGTAGTATAGGACACCATCAACCAACGTGTATTTGGTGGCATAGTACCTTAGTTTTTTTGCCTCTTTCCTATCTTTTAGGAGTGTACTTTGCTCCAGGTAGCTTTGGATGGGATCCATTTAGCTCGACTCTGATGTTGATGTTGCAATTTCTACAACTTTTACTGAGCCTGAAGTTTTGCTCTTCTTTATGAAGTATTCGATAAATATCTTTTTATCCTTCACCTCAAGCTTTTGTATTCCAATGGAGGCAAGCTTAGATAGTCAATCTATTGTTGATTTTTCAAGTCAAGGGATCTTCATGATGGTCTATGAAAGGAATTCAGCTAAAAGGCTCCTTACCTTTTCTAAGTACCTTGCCATAGTGTTGTCCCTAGCATCATATTCACCTTAAACTTGCTGGATGACTAGTAGAAAGTCCAAGAAGACTTGTAAGTTCTCGGTGCCGATCTCTTTGGTCAATTTGAGATCAGCTATCAAGGCTTTGTATTCAGATTTGTTGTTACTGGTGTCAAACCTGACCATCTGCTCAGAATGAGACTTGTAACTCTACCCTCCCCCTTCATGGTAGTTGGTCCATCTATATGGAGAATCCATACCATTTTGTCGTTAACTAGTAGTGCTTCCTTCTCTCTTGTATATTCAACCATGAAGTCGGCTAGAACTTGTGCCTTGTAGGTCTTTCGTAACTAATATTAGATTCCGTATGTGCTCTGCTCCATTACGTACTTCACCATCCATCTAGACGTATCTAGCTTCTGTTGCATTATATGCAGCGGTTGGTCAATAAGCATAATGATTTAGTGCACCTAGGAATAGTTCATTAGCTGACGTGTTAAGATGACAATGGCCAGGGCAAACTTTTCTGCTCAGGTGTACTTGACCTTAAGCTCCTTAAATATATGGTTGACATAGTATACAAGCCTGTGCTTTCTCCCCTCTACTTTGACTAATATAAATGAGAGTACCCAGTCACTTACGGCTAGGTATAGAAACAAGTCCTCCTCTTGGACAAGCTTAGAGAGGATAGAAGTGTATGCGAAGAAGTCTTGCAGTTATTGGAAGGCTGTCGTACACTTTAAAGTCCATTCAAAACCCTTGGTACTTTTATTGGAATTTTGAAGAACTTAGTACATCTATCCGCACTTTTTGAGACAAATCTGCTCATCATAGCAATCATACCAATGAGCTTCTATACGTTTTGGACTAAGATATGGGGCTTCATGTCCCTAATGGTATGTATCTTTTCAAGGTTGACCTTGATACCCTTTTGGGTGACTAAGAAGCTTAGAAATTTACATGAGCTGACCCTAAAGACACACTTCTGGGGGTTTAGCTTCAAGTGATATTTTCTCATTTAGTTGAAAGCTTCCTGGAGGTCCTTGACATGATCACCTAACTTCTTGCTCTTGACGATTGCATCATCAATGTACACCTCTATATTGCACCCGATTTGGGGCTTAAACAAGTTTGTCATTATGCACTGGTATGTTGTCCTAGCATTTTTTAAGTCAAAGGGCATGAGTGTAAAGTAGTACGTGCTAAAGTCAATGACGAAAGAAGTATGGACTTCATCCTTTAAGTCTATTTTTATATGGTTGTAACCTAAGAAGATGTCCATGAAGCTTAGTAGAGCATGTCCCAAAGTGGAGTCAACCAATTAGTTGATTCCAAGGAGATGGAAGCAGTTTTTTAGGCGAGCTTTGTTGAGGTTAGTATAATTGACACACATGTATCACTTTACGGACTTTTTCTTGACTAGCACCACGTTTGCTAGTTAGGTTAGTGTACTTCTCTTCCCTTACGAAGTTGGCCTTTAATAGCTTTTGTGCTTCTTCCTCAATTGCGGCCTACCTTTTTGGGGTAAAGTACCTCTTCTTCTGCTTAATAGGTTGTAGTAAAGTTTATATTATGGTTGTAGATTGCCAAGTCGGGGGAGATCTTGAGCATGTTTGATGCTGACTAAGTAAACCTATTTGAACTGGCTCGCAAGAGGGTAATTATCTCTTCCTTTACTTTAGAAGAAGTCTCGATCTCGACCTTAGTGGTCTAGTCGGGAGAAGGGCCAATTTACACTTCTTTAGTTTTTTTGCTTAGCTCGCTTCGCTCGATTAGCCTCTCCTAGAGGTCAGTCTCTAAAGTAAAGACTTTGTTAATGACCCTAACATAAAGCTCTTGGGAGAGGTTTTGACCACATCTATCTATCCCTACCCCAGTTGGGGTAAAAAATTTAGCTTTCAAGTAAAGGGTTGACATGATGACCTAAATGCATTCAAAGTTGGTCTTACTAAGAGAGCGTTGTAGGGGGTTAGGCAGTCGATTACGATGAACTCCATTGGTTGCCATGCAATGTTGTCATCATCACTAAGTTCCATATCAAGGGTAATGATTCCTTTAGCTTAGATAGTACTCCCCTTAAAGTCAATGAGATTATGGTGGTATGATTTCATCTTGATGGGTAGCTTCTTCCACATCTTTTCATATGTGTAGAAGAAAAGGATGTCGGTGGAAGTGTTTGTCTATCGTAATCTTAAGGACCTTATAGTTTACAATCCTCACTCCTATAACTAGGGTAACTTAATTGGGGGGGGTATCTACCCCTTGCAAATCTTAGTTAGAGAAAGAGATCAAAATGTTTAACTTTTATTTCTTCTCCCTTATTGCCAATACCTCAGATGGGGAGCTTACTGAGCCATTAGTGCACGGCTAGCTCCTAAAGGTGTAGCCTCCCAATAATTATATTCATAATGCTATTGGGGGTACAGTTGTTGCGGCGGTCATTGTTCTGCTCTGTTTAAGTGCCCTTAGTCTGCCGCCTCTGAGGTGCCCTATCTTCATTGTCATCGGAATGGTTGTCATTTCTCTATTGGGCCACGTATTCACTAAAGAAGCCTTGTTGAATGGCATATTCAATTGCGTTCTTCAACTGGAAGTATTCATCAATAGTATGGTCATGGTCGCTGTAGAACTAGTAGTATTTGTTCGAGTTTCGATGGCTAAGGTTCCCCTTCATCTTAGGGGGTCTCTGTAGTAGGTTTCTATGCTTCACCTCAAAATTAGACTTGGGCAAAGGGTCTATTCAGAAAGGTATACTATGTGTTAAAAGGAGGAGGGAGTAGGTCTCTGTTAGCTTAACGCTTCTTTTTGCTTAAGCCCTCTCCCTCTGATTTACTTAGTACTCTTCTACCGATGCAATCTTTAATAGACAATCTTTCCTTGGCTTACTTTTTACTTAGCCTCTTTCAATCGATGTTGCGCTTGGCATGAATATTGTCCTCCTGGTCAATGTATTTATGGGTCTTATTTTAGAAATCAATTAAGGTCTTTGGCTTGCTCTTCGTAAGGGATTGGAAGAAATCTCCCAAAGGTCGAATGTCTAGTTACATGGCATGGATTGCTACTCCCTCGTCTAGTTAAGGGATTTTGACCATGATAGTATTGAATCGGGCCACGTAATCATGCAAAGATTTACCCTCATTCCATCTTATCAAGTACAAGGATGATGTGTCCTTAGATGAGGGCTTGCTATCCTTAAAGTGGAGGCTAAACTTCCGTACCAACTCATCAAAGGTGCTGATGAAGTTCTTAGGCAAGTGGTTGAACCATGTCTGGACTACTTTCCTCAGAGTACTTAAGAAAGCCTTACACATTGATGCATTCGCAAGGCCATGGAGGTTTATGAAGGTGCAGAAGTGGAGGAGGTGATCATTAGGGTCACCTGTATTGTCATATTGGTTTAGGGTTGGAAGCATCTATTGGGGGGCAACACTTCGTTGTGGGTGCCCTAGTTGAAACAGTTTCTATGCTGGTGACTAGCTCGATGTCGCCAGTTGTCTTGCTCCCCTACTGCTCGAAGACCCTTCTCATGATCGCATAGAGCTTATTAAGGTTAACATTATCTATTGGATGAGCTCGGGACGCTGTTGAGTGTGTTAGTACTCTACAAGCTACCTATTTTTTGCCCGCTAGAGCTTGGTCATAGGTGGCTGCAAACCTTACTAGTTGTTGCTGCATTAGGGGATCGGGTTGTTGATCACTGCCATTCTACTATTGCTATTACTACTGGTTGTTTTGCTTTGTACAAACATTAGAAGCTTTTGGGTGGAGGGAGGTAGGTTTATGCGTTGCACCTCTTGGCTTCCTCAAAGCGAGCATAGAGTAGCTTGTTCTGGCAACACATTCCTCAACTTGGCACTTTGGGTGCTCCAAATGCTCCTCCTGTGTTTCCCTTAAGAGGGGTTAGTTCTCAGTAAGTTAGTTATTCACTAGTTAACGGTTGTTAAGATTGTTAGCGGGAGACATGGTGGTTACAAATGGTGCTTGGGGGCATGCTTAATGTGTTTGGTTTGTTTAGGTAGAAACTTGGATCTACTTCCTATAAACGATGCCAAATATCATCTCTAGATCTTTGCTGGTATAGTTTGGACTTCGCATAAGTAGACAAGCTTGCAAAAGAGAGTACAATGAGGGGTTGCAGGGGTGTTGTCTAGTATGACCATTCATATACTTCAGTCAGTTGAGCGTTTGGAGAATGCAAGTGCTTGAGAGCAATAAGAAGGCTTAAGTTTGCAAAGTATTAAGTAGTTTATTATTGGGTAATAGTCTTGTATTTGTGGAAGAGTGGTGCTGACAATTGTAGTGAAGTTAGTGGATAAAGCCACCTCCTTAAGTGTTGGAAGGTGAGACCATGGTGCTTGATATACTCCAGATATATAGGAAGTGATTGCTTGACTTAGTGTCCTAGTTTTATTTGGAGTCTTCTAGTCGTTAAAAGCCTCTTTTAGCTAGTTAGGCTATGTTTTAGGCTTGGATCGAGGGCAGCCAGTTATAGGTAATGAGCCACATTAGATTGGGACATATCTAAAAAGCTTATATTTAAAAGGTCCTATCAATATATTTTAGTCATATATATGCAATTGATACATAAACCATAAGAAAAAAAAAAAAATGGAAAGAATTATGCTAAGCAGTCAGGCTGGTTTCATGGAAAAGAGCAAGCGGAAAAAGCAAACTTGCCTTCTCAATAACAACAATTTCTCATCCTAGATTAAAAATGTAATTTATCAACACAAAAGTTCCTTTTTCTTGTCTCTAAAAAAGAAATGGTCAAATTTTGAATATAGAGTAGGATTTCGATTTTCGACCGCCTTCTATTTCCGGGCAGAAGAAAATTCCAATAATTTAAAAACTTGCGACTTTGAGAAAGAGACGTGCTTGAATTGGGATGGTTTTTTGTTTTTTTTTTTTTTTTTCAAGGAATTGGGTTTCATTTACTCTCCACCGTCCCAAAGACGATAACCGTTCCTAGTTTTTTCTTGTTTCTTCCTTTATTTTTTTTTTCTCACAGCTATTTTCATTCACACTGATTTATGAAGGATAAGCTACCCAAGCACAGACATGCTTAAGAATCTTGCATGATTAGGCTTGGCATACTTGGGCTTAAACACGTGCGCACTGGTACGACAAGTACGATGAAATTCGTGGTAGTCCACAATTGAGTACGAATGTATGCGAATTGACATAGGAGGCTTGTTAATTTTCAAATAGTTTTTAATTATTTTTCCTTTTTTTTTTCCATTTTAACAATTTGTTTGTTTTATCATATTAAGATAATTTTATACCATTCTTGTTTTAACAAATCTCGGGCTAATTTTCCTTTTTTATCCAACATTTTTAAGTTAACTTTTAACTAGCTTTCCTTCTTTCTTATGAACGCAACCAGTCTTACTCCAACGGCAAACTATTCATTCTTCTTTAAAGAAGGATTGTTTCTTATTAACACAATGTTGACAGGGAAACTTATCAATATCACGAAAATAATAGTGACTCGCATGTTGCACACACTGGCAAGGAGGGATTCTAACTTAGCTAAGGCGAGCTCATTTCCTTGGGGTAAAAAACAAAGAAAACAATAATAATAATAAAAAAATTGCTCTAAAAACAACCTCACTACTGTTGCGGCTCCTAATTAAAGTACGTATCTAGGTCCGACCCACATCGCCTTTCAACAGTGAAACGGTGAAGAAGAATACATCCATATAAGGATGAAAGCACCAGTATTCTGAATCCAATATGTAGTCGAGCTCGACTGAGATCCAGTGCTAGTTTAACCCTCGAAACCAATGTTGAACTTAGAGAATCATGTTTTAGAACGGTGCCCCGAGAACGAGCATGAGAGCTGGAAACAAGCTACTCCTGACTTTTACTACAATCCTAAGATTGATCAAATGAAAGCAATGTCTGGGGAGAATGTTTATTGCCATAAGAACTACTACGAGAAATCCTTTTATGGACGTGTGCTAAACAATAAACAATAATGCACTTACGAATAAATTGTGCATGACAAGCCCAGCCTCTGGTTATATGGAGTAAAATATAGGGAAAAGTAGACCTAGGGTCATGCCGGAACCATTGGGCCACAGTTCAACGTTTCATTGAAGTGTGACTAGCCTACCTAGGAGGACCGGTTCAAGTTGTTTCAAGAGCACAATAATTCTCATAGGCTAGTTTTTAGGCTTATGAACTAGATCTCTAATATCTTTTTTTTTTTTTTTTTTTTTACAATTTTCAATATATATATATTTATATGTGTAAAATATGTAATTATATTATATGAATATATTATATTATATATGTTAATATGTATGAACATGTATTTGTGGTACTCATAAACTGAGTGTTAGCTCATTTCTTTCTTTTTTCTTTTTTAGATGTAGGTATTTAAATTGAAATTTACAAATTTAATAGATTTGCAGACTTTTACTAAAGTGACCCGGATGAGAGAGCGATAATTAAGCATACGATTGCGATAGGAAATTATGAATAACTTAGAAAGTACTCAATGGTAGGAAAATTAAATTGTTGAGTGTTGTTCACAAATTGAGAAAGTTCTATATAGGTAAATTTTAATTTGTTTAAAAGATTTTTATGAAATAAATTGTAGGTAATTTCCTTTTTTTTTCTTTTTTTAAGATTTCTAGTTGCTTATTTATGTGTGACATATCATTAGAGGATACGAATATGTGCCGATCTGTTGCTTCTCAATTCTAGAGCAGTACAGATTTAATGGTATCACACTATAGGTGTATGATTTATAGAAATCCTATGAAAATGATTTGTAGAAAGGTTAGATCACAAATGTGGATATGTATAGTCTTTACACCATTTGAAAATCACTTTATTGTATTTTGTGGATTATTGTTACATTTATTCCCATTGTTACTAATTAAAGCTTTGAATTGTATTAGAGACATATATTATTCTCATCTTTACAGATATTAGGAGGAAGTAGATATGTATGTATATATATACACATCTTTGGAAAAAAGCAAAATACAATGGAGTTATTTAACCTCAATTTGTAGTTATTCCTTTTGCTAAAAAGTACTATATTTGGAGTTATGTAACTAATTGTTTTGGAGATAACAGATATCTATTGAACCTATTTTTGGTTGGCAATATGAGAAATAAGAAAATATATTCTTAAAATAGTAAGTAGCTATATGACTAAGTTAGCTTAAAATATCTTGCTATCCTATTCTAAAAAGGTTTAATAACATAAATAATATCAGATAACTCGTAACTTTTAAATTATAGATATCTATAGATATACATAAAATCTTTAGTGATTAATAAATAATGAAATAGAAAATAAACCAATGACAAACAATAATATAAAATAAATATAGTCATAAGACCATGTAATTAGAAAGAAATCTTAAATAAGCATTAAACCGATTGATCATAAGAGTCGTAAGAGAATATTTATGAGTAATGATATAACATCACAAGTATACACTCATAAATATCTATAAAGTTTCACCTAGCAAATTAACAGGATACTTGAACTTAAAACTTGGCAAATAAGAAAGAGGAAGTAATTAACAATTATTCTTAACTAAGTATGAAAAGATAACAAAACACACGATTAAAATATTAAAAGAAGAAATAGAAAATGACAAATTTAAGGTGTAAAAAATGAAGAGGTTGATTGTCCGCAAAAATATTTAAAATAATTATCAATTTATTTAAAATTATTTACAAAAAACCATAATAAAATAATTAGATTCCTAATTCTAAACACTACATTTCCTCTCCTTATAGGTAGCAGTGTTATCATACCCAAATAATGACACAATAATTATTAAAATAGTAATACTGCTATTAGTAGGAATTATTACATATGTTAGAGAGGGAAGAATGTCTCACTACACTTTAATAGTAGAAACAAGCGCAATAATAAAATAGTGGTTAACAATAATAGTAATACCAACAACAACACTAAAAATGGCAATAATGACAACTATCATGGTGATAACAATAATAATAATGAGGTTCTATAATATAAAATTATCTTGTTGAAAATTTTCATAGCGAACATTAATGCAATGAGACTTAACAATTATAAAATCCTTATATTAAAAATTACAATATAGCCCATTTTTAATAAAGAAGTCCCAATAATTAAGGGACAGGATATGAATGGTGAGTCTACATTCTGTCCTTATCCTAGTCCCTATCATAGCATGTCTATCAAGTCTTATAAATCATCTTGTCTTGTTTTGATGAGTCATTTTGATTCATTCAAGTCATTGGTTGCACCTCTATTATATTCAATTCAATAAAACTTTAGGACTCACTAACCATGCCTATATGATAGTTGTTTTAAGTGGTATGAGTATTAATTCCATAATTTAGAAACTAACAAGAAATAAAAGTAATAAGAAAATAATTACGAAAAGGAGTTAGGTAAAGAGTTAACAAATCAATGAACTTACGATTGAACAAATCAATTAATAAAATTGGTCATTTAAAATAAGGTATTGAGAAAGGACAATTATAAATTATAAGTAATAACAAAGCATAAGAAAATTGCATTAATCCTTGAAATAATTAAGATAACATATTAACCATTTAAGATAGAGAATTGCAAGGATAATAAATAAGTTATAATAGTGCAACTTAGATAGTTATAGTTATACAATGAAGATGATGGTCTTAACCATTTCCTTTTCCGTTAGTGGTTGTTAAAACTCTACATGCTTTGCGTAACCTTAGAACAACTCGAAAGTGATATTGGTTAGGTATGGTAAAAGATTTATGGTAGAAGTCAATTAAGAGGTTACTAAAAGTAAGAAAAGTTAAACTCAATTAGTTGATGAAAGTAGAAGTTTTAGTTATTTGGCGTTAGATCTTGTAAGAACTTTGAGGATACCTTAAAAAGTATAAGAACCATAGGTGAGGATCTAATATCTAATTGGTAGAAAGACTCAAGGTCTCAAATTTCAAATTAAGGAGTTGCAAAATAAATGAAATGGAGATGATAGAGAAAAGCTTTGTGGATAAAAGTGAATGGACAAAACTTCTTGATGTTATTTTAGTAGATATTAATTATAACATGGTGTTAATAGGAAAGTAATTCATGCAAACTTACATATTTAAGTTAAGTGGATTGAGGGTCAAGGTGATAGAAATACTAGTATGAATGAAGAATGGTTATAGGTGAAATGATCAAAACCTTATAATTTACATATAAATATAACCAATGTTTACTACAAAAAACGAGGTAAGGGAGGAACCCAAAGTAATTGTAGATTTTTGAGTAATGATAGGAGATTTTGTGCTTATCACGAAATTATTTATTTTCGGAAATTAATAACAAATATAAAAATGGATTTATAATAAGATAGATACCTGAATAAGAAAAAGGTAGATCTTAAAGAATAGAAAAGATCAAGTGTGTTAAGATCTAAAGAAGTTGTATAAAGTAAAGGAAAATCCTATGGAAGTAGTAGGTAAGGAGACTTATAGCAATCCCATGGAGACTTAGGTAATTTAGTGAAATTGGATTAATTTTAAATAAATGACAAAAAGAAAGAGTTTATTTAGCTAAGGAGAATAAGCCACAAATGTGTAACTCAAAGAGAGAGAATTATATTAGACTTTGAATGTAGATGAAGTGGAAAGTATGAAACATGAAGAAGTATAAATTGAAAGGTAGTACATATCAAGTGTTAATCAGAATAAGTAGAATATGAAATGAGACAACAAGTAGAATAAAGGTGGTTAATAGAATAAGTGGAAAGTGAGTTTGTAGAACTTTAAAGGAAAATAGGAATGGAAGTTGAGAAGATCAACTACCAAGTAAATTCAAGTACAATGGAGTAATTAAAATGCAGGATCTAAGGTTGGAAAACTTCTGAAGACAAAAGTTCGTTAAAGGGGGCAAAATATAAAACCCCGGAATTATGGTAAAGGAAAATATTATAATAAGGTGACATGAAAATAAATTTATTTAAAATGGGGTTAGTTTTGAAAAAAAAAAAGAAAATTTAGGAAATCCTACTCTGAAGACTTAGCTATAAATACTTCACTTTTTCCTTAAGTCATTTCCTTGCCTGCTTTTGGTTAGAGACATAGTCTATACAAGAGAAATCTAACAACAAATCAATGAGACCAACATAATAGGTAAGCTTTGTTTAAGGAATTACATGATTTTTCAATATGAGGAATTGTTCGAATCTTGTATTATTATGTAATTATAGAGAAAAGAACGAGATTCCATAAGGTGAGTTATGATTTCATATATTCTACATTATGAAAATCTTAGAGTCATGAATTTACGAAAACAAAAAGGAATAGATCTAATGAATTCTAATTTGATTTCTTATTCTAGTTGAAGGTTGGTTATGGATTAGCAAGAAACCAGAGAATGGTTTAAAGGTAAAAGTAAGGTATGTGATTCTTGATTTGGATATGTTGTTTTGTTATTTGATCATGAATATAGGTACATACCTAAGTATTCCATGGTAGAAAGTTGCAAAAGGAAAAAAAAAAAAAAGGATCACTTAGGTGAAGATTTGTGGTAATAGGATGATCTAGGTTGAATCAACAAGTTTTGGAGTATTGAAAATAAAATAAGGTAAGGTGTTTGACGCATAAGAGAATCTTAAGCAACGATCACGAGTGTGCTCTTACGCGTAATCCCCTCTTGTTGTTTCATTGTTGGTGTGTAAAGTGGGATTTTATGGTCATAAAGGTTTACGCCCTAGATTATAGTCGTAAACCCTAATCCTGATCTTGTTCTTTTCCCTTACTTCATTATTTCTTGATCCTTCTGTTCTTAGGTCTTGCTTGAACTATTCTTAAACACTTTTAAGACATTAAAATAAGTTTAAACCTTAGAATAAGTCATTAAGAAGACTTATAAACCTTTTAGAATCAACTAAGAAATGGTAAGATAGATTTACACAAACTGTAAAGAGTATATTTTCCATTATGCTTCAGAATTAATATTGAAAGGAACTATAATTTAGCTGTATTATGCTTAGGATCCAAGTACGTGTTTACCATATTTGTTAGGTGTGATTTTTAGGATTAAAAATATAAATAAACTTAACAAATATTTGGCTATTAGAAATATTAATAATGTGTTTGTTGCTTATGTATGGCACGATTTAGTGATAGTTTCCTAGAGGGCACCTCTATTATCTCTCAATGGTGTTGTCCCTAATGGAATTACTCTTAGATATAATCAGGGTAGATTTAGGGTTACAAGATTAAGATGATGAACCTGTAACAATTAGAAAGGTATGGGGATCATGGATATTAAAATCCTATTAATAGATGTAAGCCTTATAACTAGTCACTTAGGGTTTTGGCTAAAAGATCCGATCGAGTCCAAATTATAAGTAAAATTAGAAAAATTAGTAAAATAATCTCGTAAGTTTGAATTTAAGAAAATAAGCAATAAAATAAAAGAATATAAAAATTCTAAATTTTAAGTATATAACTTGTAATTTATCAAAAATGCATAAAATGTATTCCGATAACTAAAGAATCGCTAGAGATAAATTATATGTCTACTAAAAATCGTAAAATAAGCTAAATAATATTTATGAATATTTATTTGTACTATATATGAATTTATATGTATGTAGAAATACGCGTAATTACTTAAAATAGGCGTAATGTGCTAAAATAATACTAAATAATTCCTAATTAATTAAGAAAAAATAAAAAAAAAGGAATGATCCATAATTAGGTCTTGGCAATTGGGAAAAATAAGAAAAAAAATTAGTCAATTAAATCAGAGTAGTACAAAAACCAAAAATTAAGAGATTTAGGCAATGTCTTGTCCAATTTAATACACATTAATTACCATAAAGCTCTATAAATAAGGAAAAAAAATCACAAAGCACCTTTGGAAAGTTAGGAATTAAAGAAAAATAGAGAGTTTTGAAAATTCAAGAGAAAAACCAAAGAAAAAAAAAAGGAAAATAGTGCAGTTAGGGCCATAAAGGGGAACCGACATCAGACGAGCAGTTGGGAGTAGACGACCACTACCACCACATGGTGGTGGCAGCGCCTGGACCGGCCGACAAGGGCACTACGGCTGGTGGTGGTCGGAGCCACCTAGACCGGTGAGTCCGATTTCAGCCTGATTTTGTGTAATTGTTTAAAAATAATAAATATTCTTAGAAAATTATGAAACTTGTTAATGTGAAATATTTTTTTATATAGTTTTTAGGAAAAATATTATTTTAATGAAAACATGTCTCGTGATATATAGTCCTTAAGAAATTAAGCAAAACCGAGCATAATTAAGATTAGAAATAAATAGGCTTAGGAGTGTAGTTTGGAGCTCAAATTTTTTTTCTATAAAATGATTAAGTGATATAAAATAGTGCTATGAAGCCCGTTTTCAAAAATCAATTTTAGATAATTTTTAGGCCTTAAAATAAGGCATAAAATGGGTAATTTAGGGTTAATTAAGTAATTAAATGGTTAATTACTGATTTAGTAAATAATTATATGTTTTAGGATATTGAATATGATAAAGTATGATACTTATAGCATTTAAGGTGTTATATGTAATTATTAGGTTAATTATGTAATAAATAAGTAATAAGGAAAAATAGTAAATCTTAAGTTAATTTTGTAAATTAGGGTAATTAGGTATAAAATCTAATTTAGGATGAATTTGGATATTTTGAAATGATAATTGAAGTTGAGAGATGGTAATTAGAGTGATAAAAATATTAGATGTGTATTAGGTATATAATCAGTAATAGTACATAATACACAATTATTAGAAATATAATAAATAGAAGATATTAAAATAAAAATTGATATTATGATAATAATAAAAATATATAATAAATCTGATAGAAAACTTAAATTTATGTAATTATATGAAAAATGTAAAAATTTCTCACATCGGGAGTAAATTCGGTATACTAATACAGATTTAAGTGTATTAGGTAGAATAAAATACTGACTAGGGGTAGTGATGGTATTTAGCGTATTAGGAAGTAATGTGATTAATTTTACATTATGAGTTGAAACGAATTTCTAGGGTTCGGTATAAAACAATACTTAGAAAATCGAACTAGAACCTAATTTAGAAATTAATAGGAAATTGAACCCGAACTTAACCCCAAACCTAAAGTAATTGTAAAAGATTTGAGATAATTGGATATATTAAACTCTAAACAAAAGATCACAATAAGTGTTATAGGATAAAACGAACTTATAATAGTTATACGAAAAACTGAAACCACATTTGTGTTATAGGGATGATCGGCAATGGCCTAAGCAAGTTGAACCTCGAGTGAGTGGGCGAAGAGTCCAGGTAAGTTGGGATTAATATTTTATTGTATTTTAGAGGCTTGAGATTATGTTTGGTTGTGCTTGTTAGATGGTTATGTGCATGTGCTTGATTATGAGTGATGCTATGATTCTGTCTGTTGTTCTGGCTTGTATTGTATGATTTGTATGAAATGATTGATCACCCTAAACTGGACCTAATCAAATATACGACCTATAATCATAATCGGACCTACATGGTAACCCATTAAGGGAACTTAGGACTCTCCGGCCAAATACCGATCCCTTCGAAAGAGATAGTGTAGGATTGCATAATGGTTCCTTCTTCATCCTTAGTTGAACTAAGTGAATGGAGAGGAGGTCGCGACGAGGGTAAAGTCAATGGTTCGAAGGTAGTCGTGGGAAGAGCAAGGTCTCCATTGCACAAGCTTGGGTTTAGTCGTGAGCTTTGTATTAATGGCAACTCTTTAACCCAGATTAGAGTGAGCGAATTCTCTAATCTTATGACGGGCTAGACAATGTCGTGTGATGGAATTTGCTTAAACATACATTGTACCTAATAAGTTGATTGATAACCTTGTTGTGTTTATGGTATAGTTTTAAGTCCTTCATCCTAGCTTACTAAGCTGTGGTTGCTCACATCCCTATAGACGTCATACAGGTGCTGGTTAAGAAGTGGCAAACAACAACTCCAAAGTTACCAATTGCTGGATCCTAGGGATTGAGGAAAAATATTTGAAGAACAAACATATATTCTTAAGGTCTAAGCTTTTATTTTAGAAGTTTTTCATTTTTGAATAATGTAATAATTGAATTATAGTATATATATATATATTTTCTCACTTTCTTAGGTAAATGATTTATTTAAAATTACAAACTGTTTACTTCAAAGCGGATTAGTCATGGATGCCTTTTATAAATTAGGTCTAAGATAGCGGTTGTAAGGTTAAGTTCTATCTTAGAATGGTTTATACAGCAGGGCTGTTACGACTCTACCGTTTTGGGACATGACAATAGACATGAGTGTTAAGAAGGAGTAAGGACTGTAGATGATGAACTGCTATTGGTAAAATTGGTGAGGATTAGGAAGGTGTAGGGACCGTGTGATGGTAAAACCTTTCTAGTACAGAGTGTGATGTTAGGTTGGTGTCAGGGCCTAGATAGTGAACCCTTGCCTATAGTTTTGTTTGGAAGTACTTGATGATAGGAAAATTAAATTCTTGAGCATTGTTTACATATTGAGCAAGTTTTATATTGTTAAATTTTAATTTTTTAATGGATTTTTATGAAATAATTTGGAGACAATTTCTTTTTTTTTTTTAGAGATTTTTAGTTGCTCGTTTATGTTTGATGTGTTATTAGAGGACAAGACACGTGGTAGTTTGTAGATTTTTGAGTCTAAGGTGTTATATATGTAGAATACATAATAATATGTATAAATATATTTTAATATAATGTGTATATATATATGTGTGTGTATGTGTGTGTATAAATATATATATATGTAAATTGCTAAAAGAAAGGTTCAATTAATGCTTGCCAATTCAAATAAGTTAGGGGCTTGAACTGCTTATACTTGAATGCATGAATCAATAGGTCTTTAATCGATTTAGGCCCACTATGGGTAAGCTAATTATAGTTTAGTGAATCAACGAGTCGATTTTATGTTGGCGTACAATTTGGAATCGGTCCTTTCCTAAGTCTAAGGAAAAGTATAAAAAAGTCCTCAACATTTATCTTATTTTTTATTTCAATCCTCAACGTTTTAAAATTTTCATTTAAGTCCTTAATGCTTTTAAAAGTTTGCAAACAAGTCCTTTTAACTAGATGCGTTTGATTTTAGATTGGAAATGTACATAAAAGTCCTAAATGTTTGCTTCTTTTTTTAATCGAATCCTTAATGTTTCAAAATTTTCATTCGAGTCCTTAACATTTGCAAAAATTTACACATTAGTCCTCCTAACTAATGGCATTATATTATCATTTATACATTAACATGTGGTAACATGTTATTAGTCCACGTACTTCAATTAAATAAATAATAAAATAAAATATTAAAATTAATTAAGGTATTAAAAAATGGTAGAAAAATATTTAAAATAATGAAAATTTATAAAATTGAAAAATGAAAAAAATAAAAAAATTGAAAAATTGAAAAAAAAATTACTTAGATATTATATTTGGTAATATATATAGTTATATACATATATATTACTATTAATTTTTAAGTAAATTAATAAAAGTTAACAAAAATCATAAAAAATATTCATAAATTGCCTTCTTCTATATCTTTCCATTTTGTTAACCTTTATTAATTTATTTTAAAATTAATATTAATATATGTCAATATTTATACATAATTGTATGTACTACGAAATATATTATCTTAGCAATTTTATTTTTCAATTTTACAAAATTTGTATCTTTTTCATTTTTCCAATTTTTCTTAAAAATTTTCATCACTTTTTAATATTTTTTATTTAATTTTTTATACCTTAATTCATTTGTAATATTTTATTAAATTATTCATTTAATAGAAGTTTACAGACCAACAAGATGTTGTGTGTCTTTGTGTAAATGATAATTTAATACCATTAGTTAAAAGCATTAATTTGCAATTTTTTTTTAAGTGTTGAGGGCTAAAATAAAAATTTGAAAATATTAAGGACTAACTTAGAAAAAGAAGCAAACATGGAACCTCGCAATTAAACATTCTAAATTCAATATGTAAAACTTAAGATAATTACATAAGTTGTTCGATTGAGCCCAATTTTACAATGAAGTTAGGAGTATTAGTATAAGTGACTCTATGAATTTGGATTTAAGAAAATAAAAATAATTAAATAATTAAATATTGTATTATTAGGTTATATGTAAATTACTCATTATTTATTGGAAATACATAAATGGGTTTTGATAATTAGTAAGGCACTAAAGATAAAATATATGTACACTAAAAAACATAAAATAGCCTAAATAATATTTAGAAATATTTATTTATATTTTATATTAATTTACGTGTAAGGAAATATACCCGAAATTACCTAAGATACCTATTAATACTAAAATGTAATGAAAAAAAAAAGGAAAATTAATAAAAAATACTTGGTAGCTTAGGATACTAGAATTACTAGCACAACACATCTAAGATATTGTTGGGATCACCTTTAGAAGTAATTAGGACATCTAACCTATTTGATTAATTAAAATACATGACACTTGCCCATGGGAAAAATTCCCAACTGACAATCCATTCTTTATAAATCTAGACTAGAGTTAATTTAACTAGTTTGGTTTCTTTAGTGTGTAGAAAAATTAGAGAGAGTAGTGTGAGTATTTTTAGGAAAATATACAAAATATGGTATAATTAGGGTTAAACAAGGGAGCGTACGTGAAACCAAGACCTAAGAGCGAGAGGCCGCCACCACTTGATAGAGGAGGCAACGCCTAGTGTTGTTGACAACCCCTCTACTACAAGTGGTAGCTAGAGTAACCAACGTTGGTGAGTGCGCTAAATTCCTCTGATTTTTCCTTAAGTTAATAAAAGTACTTTTACTTAAAAATTACAAAAAAAATTATTTTGACATATTTTTGTATATAGTTTTCAAGAAAAATATTATTTTGTTTAAATTAAGTTTCAAAATATAATTCTCTAAACAAATTGCCAAACTTAAGTCGATTTTGCTTTTATTTTCGAAAACTCTATTAATGTTGTTTCGAGCCCTAAAATTTTTCTATAAAACATCTATTATATATATATATATTAAATTACTATCAAGAGTTTTTCATGAAAACTATTTTTTATATTTTTATTTGATTTTAGGCCCTAAAATATTATTAAAATAGCTATTCATCAACCTACCTAGATTCTAATTTGGAGAGTATTCTAACATATTAGGATGTTGAATGATGTTGAGAGATGGAACTTGTAGAGTTAGGAATATAGGATTTGCATAATTTAGGCTTGATGTTGATAAATATGTAATATGTGAAGTATGGAAATAAGTGAAGTAAGGTGGGTTAATACAAGTTGAGGTGATGTTGGGCTATGTAGTATACTATGATCTTGGTTGTAAATAAAAATCATGGGAATTATGCCAAAAATATAGAGTACATTTAGATTAGAGACTAATTTAAAAACTAGATCAAAGATAGGGAATATAGAGTAAATTAAGGAGTTGATTAGAGCATCAATCAGAAGCGCTATATACGGAGATGAAGTTAGATAAACTTCAGAGAATGGGTTAGTAGATATTTTAGGGCTTATAGATAAAGCTGTAATTAGGAATTGAATTGGAGGCTAATTCAAAACCTAATTCAGAACCTGAATCATAGACTAACTTAGAGCAAGCCTAATTGTAAGAGACATAAAACTTGGTCAACTAAGTAAAGTATAACCTTAAGCTAAAGTTAATAAAATGAATTATAAGATTAAGCCTATATGTATTAATTGTATGAATAATACAATGATTTTTCTATTATAAGGAAAAATGGTG
Source organism: Lumnitzera racemosa (assembly GCA_024138005.1). Classification (NCBI taxonomy): domain Eukaryota; kingdom Viridiplantae; phylum Streptophyta; class Magnoliopsida; order Myrtales; family Combretaceae; genus Lumnitzera; species Lumnitzera racemosa. The sequence goes on from JAMXBC010000011.1 coordinate 31,810,170, forward strand.
AAGGTACAACATAAGTCGTACTATAGTAAGCAAGTGAAGAAGTCTAAGAAAGTTTGGGATCAATACATTATTATATTTCGAGGTTTTTTTTTTTTATAGTACTCGGAGGCTTTAGATTGTACTCAATTGTGATTGTAAGTAACTAGTTTGTGCATATGCTTTTGTGTCTCTAAACTTAACTACTGGTTTGTTGTTGTGGATTGGAATTATTGTACTTAGTGAAGTTATTTGATTACTATAAACTAGACTTAATTATATTTGACAAAAAAAAAATAAATAAATAACTGGACATGCATTGCAGCCCAATAGGAGATAATTAAGATTCTCTGAATAAATACCGATACCTTTGAAATGGATAGTGCTATAGTATAATGGTCTCTTATTCATCCTTAGTTGAACTACGTGATAGGAGAAAAGGTCGCAGTAAGGATAAAGACGACAATTCAAAGGATAGTCTCAAGAGGAGGGATGTCTCCACTGTATAAACTTGAGTTTGGTCGTAGGCTGTTGCATACGTACTAAAGCTCCTTAAACCTAACTTAAAGTGAATGAAAATTATTTAATTTCATGATGGACTAGACAATATTATGCAATGATAGCTGTTTGTTGCATTGCATTCAATTAACTATTTGATAACCTTGCTTATGTTTGTTGTGTAGTCTTATATCTTCATCCCTAATTACTGAGCTATTAGTTGTTTATAACCCTATAGATCTTTTTGTAGTTATTGACTAAAATGTTGCATTATAACTACCTAGAGGTTAGTCACTTTTAGATTCTAAGGGAGTGAAGACTTAAAATGGAGAACTATCGAACTTTTAAAAGTTTTTGCTTTTATCTTTTAGTTTTGGTGAACCTAATTATGTAAATATTTTCTTAATCTAAGTTACTATGATATGTAAATATCTTTTGGATTATTAGGGTTAATATATATGTTTTAAACTCCCATATATAATTTATTAGCATTTTTATATGAACGGTTTTCATTAAAGTGAGTTAGTCATGGTTACCTTATGTAAGTCAATCTACGATAGTAGCTGCAAGGTTAGTTTCTATCTTAGAAGTCCAGCAATGAGGCATGTCATGTTGGGAATGAGAGAAAGAAAATCAACCAATAGAAATTATTCAAATAGAAAGTGAAAAAAGAGAGAAGATAAGGACATTTAGCATAAATAAATTAAAAGAAAACCCTAGTTAGCTCTATAAATTCAAACTAACTCTTCCATAATTCAATTTGGTAAGTTTGGAGTTTAGAAAAATAAGAGAGAGATTAAGAAGAGAGGAGAAACCAATTTTATTAAAAATATACAAAATAGTATATATTTAGGGCATTATACGAGAACCCATACCCGAACAGCACTCAGGATGAAACCAAATTTACCACTACCTAGTGGACCCCATGCTTGGTTGTGTCAACAAAGGCAAAGTGGTTAGAGGTAACCGGAGCTAGTAGTGCCAGTGAGTTCCAATTTTCCTTTTGATTTTGTTTTATTTATTAAAAATATTAAATGATAATGGAAAATTATAGTATTGAAGAGGTTAGTTGTATGCTTTATGTGTAAATTAAGTAGTAATAGGTAATATGTAAAATAGAAAGATTAAATAAGTCAAAAATATTAAGTTAAATTGATAATATTATAATAATAGGAGAATATCATAAATTTGATTTGAAATGAAAATTTAAGAAATTATGTGAAAAATGTAGGTTATACTTATATCAGGAACAAATTCGATAGTTAAATTAGGAATATAATGTAACGTATCGACTAAAATGCTGGTTACGAATTAAAATGAAGATTTAGGTTACTTAAGTATAGTTACATAAATTTTATATATTGGTATGGAAAGAATTCCTAGAGTTATAAATAAAATAGTAATTAGAAGCTAAAATTGAACCTAATTCTGAAACTCATTTGAAAATGGAATTAGAAATTGGTTTAGAACTAGTTTAGTTATAGGTAATATAAAACTTGAACAAAGGAGTATAATCATGATTTTAAATTAAAACTAATGATGTAAAACTTATATGTATATACGCACATATGTATAAGTGGTTATGTTAAAATGTAAATCATTCACGAATTAGAATTTGATTTAGAAGCAAACTTAGAACTAGGGTTAAAAGAAGTATATTAGAAAGTTAGTCAAAATCTAAACTAAAGGTTATATTCACCTAAATAAATTGTAAGCAAACGATTAGAAGATATATATAAGAATTATAAATAAAGGGTAACCAAAAGGTAAATTAGACCCTAATTTAGAAGCTGAATTAGAACCTAACCTAAAATAAGAACAATTGTGAGAGACTTAAAATCCTGAATAAATATTTGTAATGAAACCTTAAGTTGAGGATAATAATAAAAGTTATAGAATAAAGTCCAATAAAGTAGTTATATGAATACTAAAATGACCTTTCTATTGTAGGGACTATCGGTGAAGGCCTATTATGAGTCGCATCTTAATTGAGCATATAAGTCATCAAAGTAAGTTTGGGATCAATATATAACTATATTTCGAAGTACTATTTTACATACTCAGAGGCTTAAGGTTATATTTTGTTTGTGCTTGTAGGTAGTTTCATTGCATATATACCTATATGTGCGTGTTTTTATATGTATTATATACTATTGGCTTGTTGTATTGATTTATAATTGTTTTATATTGCGTGATATGGACTGGTTACCTTAACTGGACTTAATTAAATATATGATTTGTAATTTTAAATTAGACTTTCATGACAACTTATTAGGGGAAATGTTTATGGTTCTTCAATCAAATATCGATGCCTTCGAAAGGGATAGCGTTAGATAATAGAATTGGTCTCCTTTTTATCTTTAATTGAACTAAGTAATAGGAGAGGATATCATGATAGGAGAGGATATTGTGGCAAGAATGAAGGTGGTGCTTTGAATGTAGTCACGGAAGGAGCAATGTCTTCATTGTACAAGCTCGTCTTTGGTTGAAATGTGTGCTAAACTCTTCAACCTCAATTAGAGCAGATGTAATTTCTTTAATCTCATGATGGATCGTATAAAGTCATGAGGGATCGTATAAAGTCATGAGATGGCATTTTGTTGTCACATTGTATTAAAATAATTGGTCAATAACTCTATTTGTGCTTGATATATAGTCTTATGTCTTCGTCTCAACTTACTAAGCAGTTAGTTGCTTACATCCTTATAGATATTATTATAAGTGCTAACTAGGTAGCAGCTTTATAACTACTTTGAAACTAGCAACTGTTGGATCTTGGGGAATAAGGATATAAAACTGATGATTAGTTATATTTTGAAGGTTTTAGTTCTTATTTTTGAATCTTCTATTATTAAATTATGTATAACTTAAGTTGGGTTAGATTATTAAATCATGTAACCTTACTTGAAATATAAAATTATAATATATATTTTTCACACTTTCGCATGCAAATAACATAGTTCATTTGTTAACTGTTTACTTCAAAATGAGTTAGTTGTAGATGTCTTTATAAATTAGTTCTAAGATAGTAGCTGTAGGGTCGGTTTCTATCCTAGAATAGTTTACACAGCGAAAGTGTTATAACTCTTTCACTTCAGGGTGTGCCACTAGCTCTACCTTTGTTAATCTTCTAGTGCTCTACTACCCCTTCTCTCTTCACTTCACCCTTAGCCTCATTACATTTACTTTTAAAATTATCTTTTTTTAACAATTATTTGATTCAAAGCACCTCATCACTTAGATAACCATATGAATCGATGGGCTTACCATTTTAATTTACTTTTTCAATCTCATAAATTGTAAAATCTTCATTAATATGAAGGTTTTTTTTTTTTCAAAGTCCTTTACTTGTCAATTGTGATTTAATTTCTCACTAAAAATAAATTATGAAATTTAGATTATTGTTAGTTGAATCTGTGTTGGTAGTTGAGATCTAAGCAAATGTTAGGTTAAGGGGCGGTTGGAGATGAATGGCATTGTTACTCTAATGCTTATGTCAATTATTTGTGCAAGGTGTATGTATGTACTAAGAGAGTAGGTAAATAGCATATTTGAGAGCTCTTACAATAGAGGTTATCCGTATTTATAGAACTTTATCCAATAATTACATGAATGGGTAGTTGAATTGCCATTAACATGTGGCTTCCCTTAAATTTAGTCATGTGCAAATCGTGAAAAGTAGTGGGCAATTAAGTAGTAGTTAACAGGAGTAACTAAAAAATTGTTTATGTCCTCGTTGTGACATTTGAATATTTGAACTTAATGGATTAGGCTTTAGTAATTTGACCCTAGAAAACATTGTCAACTAGCGCATTGCTAGGTAGTGAAGCTTTAGGAACACGTTGGCAATTAAGATGCTAACCAATTAATATAGGTTAAATAGGGTCCATTACAAAGTGTAATCGGAAATGTAGTCATTGTAGTTGACATAACTCCTAATTTAGAGCAGTCTACATTGTGTCAAGCATTTGGTTGTTGGGATGAAATTCCACTAGTAACATAGATCTCTATAATTTTTTGTCCTTTTTAATGTACCTTTTTTACATAAAAATTCTAAATTTCAATTGAAATTAAACAAAATAAATGATTCCAATTATTTTCTACTTTTATGCATAATAATTTAATCAGTAACCATAAAAAATATTGAAAATTAAAAAAAAAAAATGTAACTTATAAAGGCAATAGAGTCCATTTTAAGGCATGCACATTACCAGACATGATACATGAATAAATGAGGATTTCAGGCATGACAGGCAGAGAAATGAGCATGTAGGCATGCAATCTAAGGAGGTATTTAGGGTGGGATATTAGCATTATAAGCAACTTCCCACTTTATTAATTACTTAGCAATTTTTCAATTTTTTATGGATCCTATGTTGCCTACTTTTCAAACTAGAGCATGAAGTATGTTTTGAAGATTCTTGAAGTACACAATTATTTTTTTTATTATTAAATATTATAATATTATTTTATTTATTATTAAAGAAATTTTGGACAAAAAAATAAAGCCGACAGCAATTGAAGAAAATAAAATAGTAAAAAAGTGATCAAACGTGAATGCCCACAATTTGCCCACCGACCATAATCTGGCCGAGAGAAATGAGAAGTATAGCAATGTCAAACTTAATAAATTATTGATTAAATAAAACAGGAAATTTGAGGCACAGGTACCACTGGTGCTTGAAAGTTGTTGCACTTTATTAGTGCACGTAGGTGCTTGGTATAAAAATATATACCAGAAACTTTGTATGAACATAAAAAGTAAAATTTTTTATAGTATTAATATATTAGGTGTATTAATGAATAGTATATAAGTATTAATAAAATTTTAATAATAAAAATATTATTATCATTAGAAAAATATATCTTTATTACTATATATTTAAAAATTATTAATATTTATACACTATTTCACCGTTTATATAATATATTAATATCATTAAATCTTTTTTTTAAATTATTTTGGATAAACACTCTCCTTTACATGTTTTCCAAGGAATAAGTTAGTTAAATTCTAATTTTAAATTAAAGCATTCTTAACACTTAAGCTCTTCAGCAGGAACTCTTATTGATAGTTAGATGATAAAGAGTATTAAAAAAAATTATTTATTTATTTCCCTCTCATGGCGGATGGAGGTTATTGACTTTATTTTGGAGTTCGCTCATTCAGATTCGATTTCAATTTTGATTTTGGATGGATGCACCGACATGTTAGCTGTTGCAGCTTAAGTGCCTAATCTGCTTTTTGTTTTTTCCAGAAAGCCACGTTAGGGTCTCCATCGGTTTTATGTACTTATTTATTGATTAGATCCGTGGATATGTACGGACTTATTTTTATTTATCCTATCCTTATTTTTCATATTTCGTATGATTTTAGAAAGACTGTCTTTAACTAAAGAAGCATCACGGATAATAATAAAGGACTTACCAAGAGTTTATGATTAACTTAATCAATATGAACACCAAGGCTGTCCTCCTATAGTGGTGATATACTCTTAAATCATTTCTCTAAATTATATTTAAAAAAAAGATGTAATTTAGAAAAATTTCTACCGTGTTTTACTCTATTCTAAAAAACTATTCTACTTACTCATAACCCTTAGAAAAGTTCATCTTCAATTTCAAGGGCTTTGCGATTTTTTTTCAAAATCATTCTTTTTTCTTTCATTAGTTAACATTAAAGAATTACTAAATTCCAATGGCCAATTCAAGTAATCCTAAGTTAGCCTTATCACTTGAACTGTCTACACACTCTAAGAGAATTCTTAGAGTGTGTAGACAGTTCTTACAGTATTGGCGTTTCCTTATTTATAGTGATTTATCCAATAACTATAGTGATGGGTAGTTTATTTGCTTTGGACCACATGGTGACCTCTTAATTTAGTCACATTTCGAAGGATAAGAGAGTGGGTAGTTTTGTATTTAAGCTGGGTGAATGCTACATTGTTCGTGCCTTTATTTAACTTCAAAGTAATTAAATGGGATAGGTTGGACTCTTTAGCCAATCAAAATAGCTAAGCCTAAGGTCTCCCTAGTCGTTAGATTAGGTTGCACTACCAATCTTGACAAAGTAGGACAACTTGATAGGCAATTAGAGAGGGCAAAATTCCACTATCATCATATGCCCTCCAACTCTTGTAGTTGAGAATTCGACTATGAGATTAGATAAAGAGTTTTTCTCCAATTCAAATTGATTAGCAAGTAGGCTACCCATGACTATGCTTTTGGATTGTCATGTGGTTGCCGGTAGGGCCACTAGGCTCTTAATCGGTGTGTCTACATTTTATTTAACATTGGTCATAAAGTGTTGTATAAATTCTTAACTCAAAGGCATAATTTTTCACTTTTCCCACCTACGCATATTTTGTGTACGTATGTAGGACAAGTATCAACTTAGTCATTATGACATTGCTCATTTCTGTAACTAGCAATGGTATCATACCCATTAGATTTCTAACATTGCATATGTATCTTCCATTGGTGCTTAGCAATCAAATCATGCCTAAATCCTAATTAACATTCATTTCACTCTAAGAAGAGGATCAACTCTGATAAATACTTATAAAGTCCTTGAAAGACTTCGTTATATCTTTTTCTAGTCATTCATCCTAGTGCTCTGTAGTCTTCTCTCTCAAAACTATTTTGCATAAAACTTCAAAGTTCTTTCTTCAACTCTTCTCTGTTCTTTCAAGTTCTTAACATTTCACCACTCTTATTGACTTTGAGGCTACTCCTATTACCCCCATGAAGCGACTAAGTCACCTTTTAGTTTTGATAGCTCGGTAGAGAGTACGATTGAAAGGTGGGAGAAAATTATCTACATAGATGCACTTCTAGTTGATGTTTATTGCGAAGATGAGGAGGACGACCTACTTGCTAGGTATCTATATAACAACATAGTATATAACATTGATTTGCTAGATGGAGTGAAGAGTTCTATCGTTAAAGCAATTGTATCTAAATATGACAAATAATCCAAAGACCTTCCAATCAAATGGCATCTTCATAGGCTTAGGGAAGATAAGAGGCTATGCTTTTCGATTGAGTACAAATTTCATGTTTACTTGAAAATTTTGAGTTTGGGTTATGTTGTCCTTTTTCCTATTTTTAAAAGGAGTTCTTCAACTATTTCCATATATCACTAAGTATGTCTTTTCCCAATATGTATAGGATCATTGTTGCTTTTGAAATAATCTTTGAAGAACTTGAAGTTAGGGTTATACTACCGTTGTTCACATATTTCTTTACCATTAAATGCTAACCTAATAGGTGTTTCTATGTAGCAGCACAGCATGGTTGTAAGTTTATGGATAGTGTAGAGTCTAAGATTTACAAGTGGCATGATAAATATATCTTAGTTAGGTCGGATGTGGATCTTGATTTTTGGGTTAAGTGGACAAAACTCATCAGGACTAAAGTGATAAAGTTATTGCTAAACGATGCTGTTGATGCTAAAAGGATTCAAGATAGGTGGTGTAATAAAATGTTTTACTGGGATACTAAGAGAAGGGGGAGCTAACATTTTCTAACAAAGAAAATAGGGCTCGATTTACTTACCTTGCCAAGCCAGCGAGAAGAAGCCACTCTTTACAATTCATGGGGTAAGATCCTTCACCTTTGAGCTTCACTCAACATGGATTTGTAAGTTATATATACTTTTAGTTTTAAGTTGTAATATTCTTCTCTTTTGCAAACATGGGTGTAGGTGATGGAGACTCAAGAAAGCTACTGGGCCAGACTAAGGCCAAAAAACAAGAACTTGATTGACATGCTACTAAAGCTACCTTAAATTAAGGTAACGTACAAAGAGAGATCATCAAGGGACATGCTGTTTAGTAGAAGAAAAAGGAGACAACTTAACTAGAAGGTGAGCAAGTTGTTCAGTAGGAAAACATTTGTGAACTCATGTAAAAAGAAATGCCACATCCTTTGAAAAATGTGATGGAAGAGAGACCCATAGTGAATACAGCTAAATTGTCGCTCCTATTGATGCATGGAGATTGTCCCAATAGAGGATGCAGACAACTCAGCATCAGTATCGACATTTATGTCAATCTTGAAAAAGAGGAATAGGAAGGAGCATGTTGGAGAATGCAAAGAAGGCTTTGCGAGAGAAAGCTTTGTGCATTAGATTAGCTGAATTTACATCACAAATCAAGGAGAGCTACTATTATGTTCTTGTTGGAATTATACTATCTTGAACACTAATTCTGCATTGGGGGATAGGATGAAGTCTTTAACCTTACTAGAGGGAATTGTGAAGAGGGATGTTGATAGAGCTGATGGCAGTAATAAAGGCCATATTGTTGCTAAGTTGTATTATGTAAGTTTTTGAATCACTATCATTCGCTTTAACTCATATCATCAGTTTGGTTGCCAATCTTTTACACTTGTCTTATCGATTAGCAGTCATGTTCTAATGGCCATAGATGTCGCTGAGGAAGAAATGAGAAGGGTAAGTTTGGTCCTTTATGTATATACATGAGATTAAGAGTCGATTAACTCATCACTTTATCATTTTGATGCAGAAGGCAGAGGAGGGTTACAAATCCTCAAAGGCATAAACCATTACGACTGAAAATGTGAGGATAAAAGGCCAAGATAGAAGTTGAAAAGCTATAGGGAGAGCTTGTTGTTGAGTAGTTTGTGCACGAATTGGCAACTAGGTGAGGAACTTGAAAACTAAAAATGATGAGCTCTTTAAAGAGATTAAAGAGTTGAAGGATTGACTATGGGAAATAAAGGAAAAGTAATAGAGCTTAAGGCAAATGATTGCCTCAATGAGCGAGGAAGAAGACAAGTTGAAGGTAAAAATAAAGGAAGGGAGATTAAGAACTCTAAACTTGAAGCTTGTGTGGTCGAGTTGAAGTAGGCTTCTAACACCAAGCCTTTTGTACAAGAAGCATTACTAATTTTCACTCCTAATCGCCAATATGAAAGCTGCTTCGTCAGAAGTTATTGATAAGGGTACAATTGGCCAGGGAGGAGGTTTTAAAAGTTCACCCTATCTATGAACTCTCTTGTCTTGACTTTACTAATGTAAATAATGATGATGCTAATAGTGATGAAGATGAAGTGGTCGTAATGAGGAAGGAATAGAAGGTCAAGGGTAGAATGATAACTAACTAGCCTATGTGGAACTCCCTATAATTACCGAAGAACCTACTATGAAATAGACCCCTTCTGTTCGAAAAGAGACTCCCAGTATACTAGTCGACAACTAAAGCTAGTAAGGATCCCAACTCTATCAATGTTACAAAAAGTGTAGCTGATCAAGATCTTAGTTTCGTTAAATTTGTTAAAGAAGACATCTTTAACCCACAATCCGATTAACCTTTTTTGGACTTACTTTTTCATTTAGTTAGGTAGGGATGCCAACCTTTTGGTGGTTGTATTCATGGTTGTTAAAATTGCGATCTTATTATTCATTTGAACTTATAGAATCAATAGAATTATAAATAATCGTATAAAATAGGTAAAATGGTAAACTTATAGAATGGTATATCAAAATTTATAATTTTATTAAAGGTTTATATTTTAACAATATTACATTCGTTTTAACTAAAAAAATAATATAAAATCATAAACTCGTAAAATTATAAATTTGACTCGCGATTTTGACAACCATAGTTGTAATGAGAATTTCACTACTTCTCGTGATATTCTATTTTTTAATTTTATTGCACATTTTATTTCACTCACATTTTACTCGTCTATTTATTCATAGACATGGATAAGCAAAGTTTATTAATCGTGTAAGTCTGAACTTATTTTTAAATGTTAAAGTTTGTTTCTTGATCTAAATTAATACCTGTTGGGGGTAATTTGAGTTTGTTAGCCATATTAGGTTGGAAGTCTTTTAAAAACAACTGGCCTTGTTGGCCACTTAAGATTTTAAGCTTGTTAACCATTATAGGTTAGAACTTTATAAGTAACAACTCATTTGCTACGTAGGCTTGAGTAATATCATTCATTAATCATAGTTAGATAAGGAATTAATAAGATTACAAATAGAGATTTATACAATAGATCAGGAAATAAACACTTCAATTTAATTGAGACTAAGTTGTTGCCTTACATAGTTTTAGGACAAACACTAAACGCAAATATATAACATTTTTAAATAACAAAGAACAATTGCTTGAAATACAACTTGAGATTCTCGGCATTCCATGCTTAAGGGATAACTTATCCATCTAACCTCTCCAATTTATAAGCCCCATTTCCTACAACTTCCTGGATCCTTACTAGATCCCTTCAATTTGCAATAAGCTTCCCTTGATTGTTTCATGCAACAATTACTTCCGTCTTCCTGCAAACCAAGTCCTTAAGTCAAGATATTTTGTGCTTAACCTTTTGATTGTAATATCTCATTGCCTTATGTTGGTAGGCTACAACCCTTATTCTTGTAATGTCCCATATCTCTTCTATGTTGTCCAAATTAGCCCTTAGGTTGATCTGATTTGCCATAACATTAAACTTTTATGTATGCAAATTAAGTAGCTCCAATTCAATCAACAAAATAGCTTCTTATCCAAAAACCAATCTAAAAGGAATATCCCTTATCAAAGTCCTGTAGGTAATCCTGTATCCCCATAAAATGTTAAGGAGCTCATTAGCCCATTTCCTTTTGTCTTAATCAACTTTTTGTTTTAAGCTCTATAAGATGGTCATATCATGAAGGGAACGTTAATTCTCAATAGGATAAAGTTGAGTACAAATGACTCGACCTTTTGCTCAGCTATTTTTGCTACTGCTTTGGTTTCTATCCACTTGGTAAAATAATCTACTGCAACTATTATAAATTGTTGTTGTGCAATAGCCTTAGGAAAAGGCCTAAGTATATCCAATCCCCATTAGGCAGAAGGTTAAAGGTTAGTTAAACTATATGGATCACTAGAGGGAACATGGCTTAAAACTTCACACTTTTGACACTGTGGGAATTGCAGTATTGCATTCTTGGCATCTTCTTTCATGATTAGCCAATAATAGCTAAGCCTTAAAGCCCAAACATATAAGGTTTGAGCCTTCACATGGTTACTGTACATGCCTATACACAAATAAAAAAGAACTTGTTGTGTAGCCTTTAGTGTAAGGAAACAGAGATAAGGTTGTTCAAAGTCATGTTTATATAAGTTGTCCTCAACTAAGGTATAGTTTGAGGCCTGGTATATGAGCCTCTAAGCTTCCTTCTTATCTATAAGTAGGACCCCATCTCTTAGATACCTAATGATTGGGTTCATCCATGATTTCTCTCTTAGGTAAGGCTGTACCTCATAACACTATTCGGTCATTTCCAAACTCTTACTCAGTAGGTACTCGATAAAAGTTTGTCATTCAAATAAAAAAGAGACGTACTAGCTAAGTTTGACAATTTGTTGGTGGCAATATTCCGAGCTTTAGGAATCTTGACAATTGTGAAGGACTAAAATTCCTTCAAGAGTGTTCATGTAACAGTTAAGTACTTACTCATTACCTCCTCTATTGTCACGTAATCTCCCTTTTACTTAGGTTACAATCAATTATGAGTATGAAGAGGCCTCAATTTTCTTAGTTCCAACTTCCTTTGCTAACTTTAGTTTGATAATTAAGGGTTCATACTCAACTTTGTTATTACTTGCTAGGAATCTAAACTTCAATGCATATTGTATTTTCACATTATGTGGCCTTTGTAAGATAGGTCTTGCTCCACTTCCTTCTTTTATGGAGGAGCTATCAATGTATAGGTTCTAAACAAGTTTCTAAGCCATCTCAACATTGTCCTCTTCTCCAGTAAATTCAACCACAAAATCAACCAAAACTTACACCTTAAGTGCCGTTTTAGGTTTATGTTGCATACCATAGGTAGTCAACTCATGGGCATACTTCATCATTCTTCTTGAGGTATCAAGTCATTGCAAGTCTTGCCATTGTGGTTAATTAGTAAGAGCTATGATTTGATAAGCTTCAACGTATGGTTTTAGCTTCCTTACTGAAATCACTACCGCTAAGATGAATTTTTCGATTTTGGTGTACCTTTTCTCTAAACCTTACAAGACATGGATCACATAATAAATTGACTTATGTTATTTTCCTCTTATATTAACAAGGATAGAGGAAAGAGCTTAGCTACTAACAAATAGGTATAAAAATATATCTTCCATGAGTATAGGCTTCAAAAGGATTAGTAGAGGTGATAGAAAATCCCTTAATTCTTTGAATGCAGCCTTGCATTCATTAGCCTATCTATACTCTTTAGGGATCTTTAAGATCTTGAAAAACTCTACACATCAATCAACGCTCCTTGAAACAAATCTATTTAAGGAGGCAAACTGACCTATTAACTCCTAAACTTCCTTGATTGTACTTAAGGACTTCATATTCCTTATCACAACGATCTTTCTTAGGTTTGCTTCAATGCCTTATTAGATTACCATATATCTTAAGAATTTGCATGAAATGGCCTCGAAAACAAATTTTTGAAGATTCATCTTCACGTTATACCTCTTCAATGTATTGAATGTCTCATCTAGGTAGGTAAAGTGCTGATATTCTTCTTTACTCTTGACTATCATATCATCGACATACTTCAACATTACAATGGATTTAGGGCTTGAAGACTTTTGTTATGAGTCTCTAGTAAGTTGCGTTGTGTTCTTTAACTTAAAGGGCATGACTGTATAGTAATATATTCCAAAGTTTGTAATAAATGATGTGTGTACCTCATCTTCCTTCTCCATTCTAATATGATTATAACTAGAAAATACATCCATAAAAGAAAGTAAGGCATGCCCGGTAGTTGAATCAACCATCTGATCAGTCCTCGACAAGGGAAAACAATTCTTAGGGCAAGCCTTATTCAAGTTAGTGAAGTCTATGCACATATGCTACTAGCTATTTGACTTCTTGACTAGCATACAATTGTCCAGCCATGTTAGATAAGGCTCTTTCCTTATAAACCCTACCTTCAGTAGCTATTGAACTTCTTCTTCAATTGTCGCCTGTGAGTTAGGGGTGAAATGTCTCTTCTTTTATTGATGAACCTTTGCATTAAGATTTATCTACAATTTATATGTCATAACTCTCTTGGGATGCCTAGCATATTTGAGGGAGTCCATGCAAAAACACCAACATTATCTCAAAGGAAGTTGATTAGGTCTTGTTGGATCTTCGTCAGCAATGGCTTCCATATCTTAGTTATTTTATCTAGGTCATCTCTAAGTTAAATTTCCTCAATTTCTTCTTCGGAATCTCTGTACTATCGAACTTTCTCTTTAGATTTTCCTCGATGTGGAAAACTTCCTTGGGCTTAAGCGCCCATAAGCATAGTGACTTAGCCAACTATTGATCTCTCTTGTACGCTCCAACTCCAATAGGAGTAGGGAATATTACCTTTTCATGTACTGTTGATGAGACTATGCCAAACAAGTGCTGAAATAGTCGACCCATTATCATATTGTAGGGTGACCAGCATTTGATAACAAGGAAATTCACTTGGTCCTCCACCACATTCTCATCATCTCCAATCTAGATGGAAGAGAGATCACTCTAGTAACTCGTATAGTTTGGTTGTTAAAAGCATACAAATCATAATCGTAAGATCTTAATTATGCTTTTATCTTTGGCTTTATTTGATCGAAGGCATGCTGAAATATGATATTTGTCGAACTTCCAATGTCAACTAAGATTTTCTTGAACTCAAAGTTGGCAATCCTCGTACTGATTACCAGTGTGTCATTGTAAGGCCTTTGCATGCCTTCAAAATCCTTTTCTGTGAAGAGATGCAATTATCAACCTTTATGTTTTTGCCTTGCACATTACAAACATAATGTATGGCGTTAGTTGAGCTTGAGAAGCAAGATTGGCCTAAATAGGAGGGTCCACCAAGAATGTTGTTTATCATTCCATTTAGGGGCCTATTATTATTACCTCCTTCTCTTACCCACCCCCTCCCCCTCCTCCCCCTTTTGGCTTAAGGAGGCTGATCATCATGATCTTGTTCATCTTTTCTTCTTTGGGTTCGTCATTCAATATTTTCGGCATTATGAGCTAAGAACTTGCACAAATAACCCCTCTTGGTTGCATCCTCAATAGCATTCTTGAGTTGTATGCATTCGTTAGTGTTGTGGCCTTTGCACAATAGAAACACATTATTTGTTTGAACTCCTACGTAATAGATTTACCTTCTTATGCTTAGGCCATTGTAATACCCTTTGATTCCACACTTCCATTAGTATATTGGATATTGGATGATTGAGGGGAGTGTGAATGGAATAGGTTAAAATACGAGGTCTCTTCCTTTTACCATTACCACCTTCAGAAAACATGTCATCACGTCCACCAAGTCTATCCTTTACACTTTTCTTGTTCTTATCATTTTTCCAATCACCCTTTCTTTCATCGACATTATGTTGAGCTTTTATATTGTTCTCTTGTCAAATGTAAGAGGTGGCTTTAGCCTTAGCCTTGAAGTCTGCAAATGTTTTCAGCTTATTTTTAACTAAGGATTTGAAGAAATCCCTGTATGGCTTCACTCCATCGATCACTACATTAAGGGTAACACTTATGCCTAATTCTAGAATCTAAACCATCTTAGCCATAAATTGAGGTAAGTAATCCCTAATGGATTCATTAGATCTTTGGTTAATTATGTTAAGGATAGATGAGACATTAACTAGAAGTTTACTGATAAGGAAGTGTTACAAGAACACTTTTGCTAAATCTTCAAAACATGTGATAGTATTTGGCTTTAAGTGTTTAAACCACGTAGGTGCAGCATTTTGCAAAGTGGAAGTCATTCTTGATAAGCTACAACATCACTTAAACCATGTAACTTGGCAAGAGTGCGATAATATTCAAGATGGTTCTTTGGGTCCTTTATTCAATCAAATGTCTTGAATTACAGCAATTTAACGTGCCATGGTATTACTTCCTCTAAAATTTCTAGAGAAAAAGGACTATTCTTAATCATGAATTGATGACTGGTTGTAGTAAGAGCACTAATGTGCAATGGTTCAACTTTATGTGCCAGTTGTCATTGTTTTACTTTATCCATTTTTTTAAGTGCAGGGGTCATAGTCCCATAGGTCACTTTGATTTGCTTTCTTAGTAATTTAGGTAAATGGATTAAACTACTAAAGTCTTTAGCATTATTGTCTCCATGCTCATGATTCTAATTAGGTGAACAATTTTTCTAGATGAGATTCAAGATTTCATCATTCTTCTTAGACAATTGTTGGGTTTCCTTAGTTACATCAACATAGAGTTGCTCTAGTCTAGCCAAGTGATCTTCATTAGGGTGCTTACTTACCCCCGAAAATGCTAAGGAGAATTACTTACACCTATACTTTTGGTTAAGCATGTCTTAATTGTAAATAGAGAGGTTCAAAACAAATAGCACCAAAATGTTGTTGGTCAAAAGTAGTGTTATAGGTTGATTCCTGAAAGAGAGAAAAGGGTTAGGCTATAGGGGGTGCTAAGGCTAGTCTAGTATAGCCACTTTGATGCCTAAGTCAGAGTATGAAAAAGTAAAGTGAAGTAAAGAGAATAAGCATATGAGTTCTTAAAGTGTACAGAGAGTTCTTACAATATTAGTATCTCCTTATTTATAGGCATTTGTCCAATAACCATGTAACGGGTAGTTTATCCACTTTGGGCCATGTGGTAACTTCTTAATTTAGTCACATGCCGAAAGATAAGGAGAGTAGGTAGCCATGTAGTTAAGCTAGGTAGATGCTAAACTATTTTAGCCATTGTATAAAGTCAAACTAATTGAATGGGATAAGTTGGACTCTCTATCCCATCAGGGTGGCAAGGCCTTAGGTCTCCCTAATCATTAGATCAAGCCGCAATGCCAACCTTAACAAAGTAGGACAGCTCGGCAAGCAATGTGCGGAGCTATATCTAAGAAGGTTGATATTCTACTATCATCAAGAACCTTCTTTTTTAATGGACCATGGTCAATCCATACCATCTTAGTTCTCATGTTAGCAGTCGAAAGGAACCTTATTCTTCTAATGGACTAAGGCCGATTCTAACTAATCTTAACCAATTTCCTTAGGTTAGTAGCTGGAAAGAACCTTACTCTTCTAATGGATAAAGGTTAATCCCTTCCAATCTCATATTTTATTTTATTTTATTCCTTCTTTTGCCTCTAACTATTTTTATTTTTTTAGGAGATTCTCATAGGAAAAATCTGATTTGTTCCTCTAATAAAAAAAATTAAGGAAAAAAAAAAATAGATGACTATCCTCTTGAATTAAGTTAAGAAATACAAATTACTAGTCCTTGACCTATTGGTATCTATCTTAACCCTAAGTCTAAGTTTAAGCTTAAGTAATAAGGAACTCTCAATCATGGGAATTTAATAGCTCAAATTTAGTGGAGTGGACTAAGGACATAGAGAATTATGGGTTTATTGTGAAAAAACTTGCTTGCTTATATATAGTACAATGCAAATTTCTAAAGTTATGATTGACGAAAAACTAAAAAGAAAAATTAAGTGTAAGATATTCAATTGAAACATACTCATTAACATATGTTTGTGTGTGTGTATATCATCATGAAAGCACCATATGATTAAAAATGGAAAAGAAAAGTAAAAGATAATTAAGACTTTCCCGATTTTCGGTTGCATTGATATTGACAATTTTATTGTCCAGATCTAGATCATTCTATTCAAAGTTAAAGGTTCCTTGCAATGTAAAGAAAAAAGAAACTACAAAAGAGAAACAGTTAATGAAAAGAAAAACTAAATTACCGGTAAATATAACATGTCAGCTATTGTGTTTCTATAAAGTTGTGAAAAAATCCAAATAAGTGTGCACTAAATAGCTAAAAGCAAAAGTTAGTCTAAAATGTTATAATCATCCTCATCTAATAATATTAACAAAAAAAACCCAATTTTTGGTAAAGGGAAAAAAAAATTCAATCTCACTCGATAGAGGCATCTTGCTCTTTAATTGCTTCAAAATCATTTTCATTATTAGAGTCTTGGATAGTAGGTAGTGATGGTGACAAAGGGATGTGGTGATGCTGTAGAATTACCTTGATAGTTGACATCATACACTTAAGCTCACGTTCTAATGTCTTTTGATTTTTAGTTTGCTTCCCTATCATCTTTTCAATCTTTCCTAACATCGAAGATCTTGGTTGATGAGATGATTTGAAGGGCTTGTCTCTCTCTAGCGTTAGTTTTAGGCCATTAGTTGCTTCATCCTGAATATTTTCTTCTTGAGGTGCCAAAGGTGTTAACAAGAGCTTCATTGCTTGGATGGATTCAAGGCTCATGGGGGGGTAAGGAAATGAACCAACTCCAATGGAGGGAGATGATCAAACAAGCTAATTCTCTTTACTATCCAAGTAATGAATGGTCCTGCAAAGAAATATTCAGCTTGCCTTTCTATGGCTTGGCTTCTTAAAAATAAAGCCATGCAAACTCCCAAATTAATTGGGCATTGCATAGCCAAACTATGTAGAAAAATGATATCAACCAAGTTAACAACATATGTACTATATATCCTTCCCATCACACTCTTAGCTAGAATCTAGTGAATAATTCCTAAAAGATGGTCTCTTAGATTTGAGGTTTTGGACTTACCTAGATTATACATTAAGCCACTTATGCTTAACTTGGCTTAGACTTGTGCATCTCTCATCCCTATTAGCAATTTTATTAGTAGATTACGATACTCAGCCATATGACATATTCTTCTAAGTATACACTAAGGGCTACTAGTATTCTATCAAATTGCATGTATATTAGTTGCCCATTGACTTGGAATCTCATAGTATGTTGAGTCCTATTTTCTATATGATCAAAGTTTAGGGTGAGGGTACTAAGGACCTCAAATGTGAGCTCCTTATAAGTTGGCTTATCAATAGTTAAGAGCCTATCCCAACTTCCTCACTTTAAGTATTTTCGTACTTTTGCTTCATACCTAACCTTTGCTAAGTTATCCTTACTCATAATCATGTCCTCCCCAAATCCTTTCTTACATAGCTTACTATAGTGCTTTCTTTGCCATGCTTGGGTAAACTTAAGCATGGGGTATTGTACGGTATTGCTACTAGCGCTATCTTTTCTAGCAACTTGTTTCACTCGAGGCATGATATGAAATAAGAAAATCAATGAATTCATATAATCATGATTCTAAAAAGAAAAGAAAATAATTTAAGAATTACTTTATAAAAAATTGTTGAGGAGACATTTTTGCTTGTCACAATCTAATTAATCCTAAAATTCCAATATTGCAATACAAAATTTTAAATTAGCACAAAATCATGAACTAGCTTTCAATTGTCATGAACACAGGAATTTTATCTTAGTTTACCTTCTCATAAAATTCAATTTAGAGGATGCTAATAGAATTCATGTTCCTACTATAGTAATTTCAAGTACGATCTAGCAATCTAAGAGTGTTTCCTTAGTTGTGACACACAAACATGGATTCATCATCAATAAACAAAGAAAATTCTAGAACAACTCCTCTTCATCTTCTTCTCTAACAAGCACTCTACATGTTCTTCCTCATCTCAACTCTAAGATCACGCTTTTAGGAGAGATTTTCAACAAATAATGTAATGCCAACAAATTACATCTTATAAACTTTAAGAATCCCTCCTAAAACTAAAGATCATCACATATGCAAATCTCATATCCTTGCATCAAACTGTAATTAAACAATGTGATTTCTCCAAAAAATATAAGTGAATTAAAAAGACCAAGTGGAGATAAAGTTCTACATTCCTTAGATTTGTTGATTTTGGATAAAAATCACACTAAGATTGTAGGGGTAGTAAGTTGTGTAGTGAAAGAAAGTGAGAAAGTGTAGTATTTTAGAGAGAGAGTGAGAGTTTAGAATGGAAAGGGAAGAAGGTACCAGTGATTTTTTTAATTAGGGAATGAACATAAGTAGGAACATGAGCGTGTTCGTGGTCATGTTTCTTAACGCGTGTGCTTACCCTTAAGCATGATCAAGGGCAAGGATCACAAGTGTGATCCTAGTCGTGATCTTCTCAAAATCTAATTTGTTACTTATCCTTGCTTTTTATTTATAAGAGGAACATGACCATGTTCATGGCCATAAACTTAGATCGTGTTTCCCTCTAATCCCTAAATCTAATAAATTTGTGAATTTCTTTATTTCTTTACCTGAAAAAACCTCTTGAACAATAAAAAACATGATAAGTTAAATTGCCAAAGGTCAAAATTCAATTGAAATTATCATGACCCTAAAGGGGGCTCAATTGTGTTTCCCTCTAACTCCTAAATCTAATAAATTTGTGGATTGCTTTATTTCTTTGCCTGAAAAAACTTCTTGAACAATAAAAAACATGATAAATTAAATTACCAAAGATCAAAATTTAATTGAAATTGTCATGATCCTAAAGGGGGCTCAGTAGGATTGCCTAAAATTTTCATATCATGTGTGCACCCATAATACGAAAATTGTCTTATAAGTTAGAGATTGCAAGATTTTAAACAATTAATCACTAAAGTTTTCGATTTTTAATTAATTAACTTACTATAAAATATAAATGACTATGGATATCCAATATTCTACAATTCACCAAAATTACAAAGAATTGGAATCCCCTACTAAATAATAAGATAGAGTAATTCAATTTTATAAATTATAAGAAATACTAAACAATTCATAGCTTTGATGTATAAATAATTTTTATATAAAAATGTTTTTGTACCAACTATAAATTCGTCAATTAATTCTAACATTGTTGAACTTATCTTCCATTTGCACTTAACTCTTGAAATTCATCCTAATCCTAGCTTAAATGAACTTGCAAGAGAAACTATAGGGGAATATGTAAACCACGAGCCAGTGAATTCATTCCTTACCATTATCGTTCAAGTGGGTTATTAAACATTATTAGCACACATGCAATCTATCTACATACTAAATGAATATAAGCTCGATGAATGTAAGCAATACATCCATAGGAGTCCGGAACTATAGACAGTATAGACTAACGTCGTCTACATGTCGATTTTTCCTCCATACTTATTCGCACAGAGTACCTCACTTTAACCGCATGAGACTGCCTAGGGGCATGATCCCACTAGATGTTACTTAACTATTACCCTAGTTCGAGAATCAACAATCAATATAGATAGACCTTAACTAGGGCTACCCACTAAAAATATCCAAGGCTCCATAGGCATAAATATGTGAGTCCTTTCATAATCAATTGGAGATATTGTGCTAACTTTGCTTTAATGATAGAAATATCATTCACGAGCACTATAAGCCTTCATATAAATCATATAAAATATATTTAAGATTTGAAGAACGTTTTCCAAAAATACTTTTCTCAAAAATCTATAAAGATAGTACTTTTCATTAGTACACCAATTGAATCACAAACATTCGATAGATATAACTAGTTATATTAGTCGAATAGTTATATTTACTAGTTTAAGAAAGTGATCATACGAATGATAACACACAAAGTAATCAGTCATTTAATCAAATAATCAATATCAACCAACAAGCAGCATGCAAATAATAAATAACAAGCAAATAGTAGATCATAAGAACTTTCTTATTTAGGTTAATACTCACTTTCTTGTCCTTTAAGAATTTTAGGATTTGATAATTGAATATCTAAAAGATAAGAAAGCTTATAAGTGTTCTGAAAAACTAAGTTTCCCAATTATTAAATATTTATCACTATTTGCCTAGTTTCTCACTACAACTTAAGGATGGTATAAATATAGTTTAATTTAAATCTTTTACGTACTTTTCTTGATTTATCAAAAATTTTTAATCGTATACAATTTTTTCATTTTAATTTTGATTTTTATGACCTTATAGTAGTTTTTTTTTTTTCATCTTTTTCGAATGTACTTTTACATAATGGAGTCCTTTTTGGACGTTGTAACCCGCACTTTCTATTATGATATAAAAATGTTATGAAATTGAATATTTTGACTTTAATAATTGTAAAATATGGTTTTAAGCTTTTCTTTGCATATTTTTTATTTAATATTTGTTTAAATTTTATATTTTGTAATTTTCTTAATTTTGAGTTTATTTAATTATAATTTATGTTTTTTGCTATTTTTGAGGGTTAATACCTATTTAATTCATTTTTATTATTTTAATCATTTTTCAATTAATTAATTTTTTTAATTACAAATTCTAATTAATTTAAGCTAGGTAATGATGTGGCAACATAAGAGAATACCACGTGTCACCTTTGTACTTTTTCCCACATTTTTTTATTTTTATTTACTTTATGTTATATACATATATTAATATTTATTAACATATTTTACTAAATTTTCTAAATTAATTATTTATTACAATTTTTTCAAAGTTACGGTACATATATATGTTCATATTTATTAAATTAATTAATTTATTAAATTAATATTATAGTAAATTATGTATGTACTATTCAAATATACTTGTATTTCTCTATATATGATACTATTCATATACGTATAAGATACTTATGTACTAAAATATCCTAACCTTAAATATATTATGTATTATACATGTAAGTATATATATATATATATATACAAAATTTATAAAATAAAAACACAATATAAATATACAACGGTATATACTTATACATACCGTATATATATATATATATATCCTTTAATATAGTTATACTACATTATACTAGTATTTATATTTTGTAATTATATATGTATATATATATTGGTTACATAATATTTTTATGTTCATGGAATAAAAATTAGGTAAAATGAAATATACATAAAGCACACTATATAATAAAATACTAAGTATATATACGTATCTATACTTTACATGCATACATATACATACCATATGATAAAAATACTAGGTAGATATATATATCTATATATATATATACATCATATGTATATAAGTAAGGAAAATACATAGTATATATACATATTATTATAGGTGCATACATATATGTACATATACCTAAGTTTTTATAAAAAATATTTTTAAAAAATTACTTATAAATATACCTTAATAGTTATACACATATATGAACATAAATACCCAAATACATGTATGTACAAGAATATGAAATAATAATTACAAAATACATATAATATAAATATTAAATACCATACTTGTGTAATATTCTTGGATGGAATTCCTAGCTTCTTTTTCTTCTTCTTAATTTAATTGATAACAAAGGAAATAAGGAGTAAAAGCTTTAAAGTTTGCAGTTGGGGGGTACTTGAAAAATGACTTGTGAATTTTGTTTATACTTTAAAAAAGTGTGTATCTGTGTAAGTTGTGCAGGAGGTTTTAAAAAAAAATTCCACCATAACAAGAAAAGAAACCAAAGCTAAAGAGGAGATTAGATTGTAATTAATGAGATAGGACAAGCTCATCTTTACTTTTGTACTTCTTCTCATAATGTAACACTTATAAATGGATTAAGAAGCACATAGGCCATTGAAAAAATTTTGGAACTAACGTGGCATGTAAGGGAAATTAGGAAAAGGAAAAGGAAAAAGAAAAAGAAAAGGAAAAGGAAGAAAAAAGAAAATAAAAATAAAAATATTTAATTTTTCAAAATAAAAAAATTATAAATCTATTATTTATAAAATATTATTGTGATTTTATAAAAATTTATTAATTTAATTAGTACCCATTACATTAATAATATTTACAAGTTATTTCAATGTATTCGTTAAAATTAATATGCGATTACGCGTATTAGTCGATAATTATAATTGACTAAGGTTTTACCACTTATTAAGTTATATTTATTTATTTTGTAAGCTTAAAATTATAGTTTTAGGGTTTTCGTTAAGTTCGAGTTTGATTTTGGATATTTACGCGTACAAAGGATTTAGTGTTTTGTATATAATTTAGGTTTCGATTGAATTTTTAAGGTTTTTATTATGTATAATATATTCAATTTCATAATTTACTAAATTTTTTTATTTTACTTAGCCTTATTGACTTCTGAGATTAGCTATACTTATAGAGTTTAATTTTACTCTTAAATAACTAAATTTACGGGGTTTACAGAAACACTTAGTATTGGAAAGACTATTTGCTTTTAAAGACAAAAATTACTTATAAATTCACATTTGATTACTTCATTGAGATTGAAAATTGTTCATGTAGAGAAACAAGATGACAATGACTAACACTAAGAGGATTTTAGCTTGAAAATTGTTTATGTAAAGAAACAAAAATAACTTAGGTTGCTGCCCAAGAAATGTTATTGTTTAGTGTCGTTGGTTGGACGATTTCATCATTCCTTCAATTTTCTCAAATCCCATAGGTTTAGGATTTGATTCAATATTTCTTGGCAAGCTTCCTTATTGCCTTTCTATAACAATGCTAGGTAGCTGTCTCAACTGATCCTTTATATTTTTGAGTGATGCCTTTGTATTCCTAATTATAACTTCAGTTGTTTAAAATTGAGTATTTAAGTTGTGAATATACTTGTTCAATAGCTCCTCTAGGTTGGTGTTCTTATTTTGAGCTTGAACATTCTTATTTTTCTACTGATGCTAGCTTCCTTATGAGAAATTCGGGTAGTTTCTCCAACTTAGATTTCAAGTGTTACTAAAAGGATTATTTGTGATCTAGTAGTAAGAAAATTAACCTCTTCCATGTTAGTTAGTGTCTCGTCTTATACCACATTCGTTGATTTTATTAGTCCTTCAATTATTTTCTTACTTAGATTCTCTTGACCTGAGCTGTTAGAGCAATAACTAATCAACTTTGAATCTTCTAGCTACTTTTGCCTTGGCTCTTACATTATCCCACTAAGAGTTATTCATGGCCATGCCTTTTATTAGCTTTTGGGCCTTATTTAGTGTCTTCACTTAAAGTGCCTCTAGTTGTGGCATAGATCATCTGCTTGATAGGGTAATTGAGACCATTATAAAAGGTCTGAATTTGCATCCATAAGGGTAAACCATAATGTGGACAATACCTGAGCAAATTGTTAAACCTTTCCCAAGTACCATATAGTGTTTCCTGATCAATTTGGGCATTTGATGATATGTTATTTCAAAATTTAGCTATTCGAGTAGGTGGAAAGTATTTCTTTAGAAATTTCTTAACCATATCTTCCTATGTAGTAATTAATCCTCTCGGAAGTAAGTTGAGCCATTGTTTAGATTTACTTCTAAGAGAAAATGGAAATAAATTGAGCTATGACTCCATTAATTTTGAAAGTGTCACAAATTAATAGAAAACTCAAGACGTGGTTATTCAGATCTTCATTAGCTAATCCATCAAATTAGATAAACTACTACAATTGAATCACATTTGGCTGAGTTTGAAAATTGGCTACCCGAATTAGAGGTCTATAGATATTAGACTCAGTTCTAGTTGCTTTTGCTATGGCATACTCCATCATTGTTTTGTTGGCATCCTCATTGTTCAAAGCCATATCTTCCGTTTCTTCTTCTTCTGAACTTTCCTCTTCTTCTTCCTTGAATTGAATTAGCAGATCTCAATTTATTAATTCCTTTGCCTTGTACTCTCTCCTACGTAAAGGATGAGTAGTCCTCTCAATTTTAGGATTGAATTCAACAAACTTGTTTTACTAATACTAGTCATATACTAAAATAATTAAGAAGTTAGAGGCAACAAATAAAGAAAAATACCAAGAATAAGAAGGATGAAATAAATCAAAGCATGTCAAATCATTTAGTCATTAGGAAATTTTCCTAGTATCTTAATTAGTTTTGCTCTATTGACTCCTTGACAACGGCATCGAAAACTTGGTTGGGGGCTTTAGCTATATGGGGACTAATGACTCTCTTAGGTAAGTATATTTAATTAAGATATAGTATAATACAGATTTAAGTTTGAGTTGTCGATCCCACAATGAACCATAAAATCGAGGAAACCCTAGATTACTTATAATTTTCCCAAAAATTACCAATTATCTAACTTATCAATCTAAATAAGTAATTATATTCAAATAAACAAAAGTAATTAAAACAAGAACAATAAAGTAAGGCAATAAAATAAATAAACAATCAAAATAAATAAAATTAAGGGAGACGTGATCCTTAGTAAATCTATTATTTACTACTTAATTCTATATAACTTTCAATTTCAATTGCACCTTTGGATCGTGGAAATTCCTAATGTTAATTAACTAGACTTGCATCTCTTAGTTAATTCTTAATCTTGAGTATACTTTAGCTAAATTACTTCTGCAAAAAAGTGTCTCAAGATTGTATTGAAAGCTTGAATCCCTCTATTAGGTTTCCTTGATTTGGAGAAATCAAATGGCTCATCAGTTAGTCGACTCAATTACTTCTAATTGCATCAGACCATCTAACTACAAGATTCTGGCAACTCTAGAGTAAATTCATACAATAATTCAATAGGTAAATGTATTGAATTAAAGAAAATATAAAGTAATGCAATTAGATCACAAATTGAAAATAAAAGCAAATGTTACAATTGAATTACAGTTCAATAAAAGATTCACTAAGAGAATTAGATTATGACATGAAAATAAAAGATAATAGATTTAGAGACATGAGAAACTTTTGTACTTTATCCTATACAATTGTTGCTTTAGGGGCTCTCTCTAAACACTAAGCCTAAGACTCTATGTGAGGATTTAGACCTACAATTACCATAAAAGCTTTCCAAAAATAAAAGATTTACGATGAGTAGCATATACATACCTTAGAACATGTTGATAACGTCAAGGCATGTTCTTCTTCTATTTTACAATGAAATTCTAGACGAGAGGTACATGGTCATGGTCTTACATGTGCTCTTCTTTGGACACTATTTCTTGTCTAGAATTTAGTCGGTTGAGTAGCTTGGTCAATGTACTTCCTTGTTAAAGCTTAAAAAATTCATAAAATCACTCAAAAACTTACTGAAAGCTTCTAAAGCACCTACAAATGAAATATTCCAATTAAGCCCCAAATTTTTTATAATTAACATAAATAATAGATAAAAATATACAAAATTACCTATATGCTATATGAGTGTTATCCATACACACACACACCACTTCCTGTTTGATTTTTTTATCAACATACATTTAGTAAACCAAGTTAGATAGGATTCTTCCCTTATTAACCTTTCCTTTAAGAGTTTTTTCACTTCTTCTTTGATCGTAGCCTACAAATCAAGGGTGAAATGTTGCTTCTTCAATTGAATAACCTTGGCATTCAGATCCACTTCGAGTTCGTGTGTTATATAATGTCTAGGTATTCATTGCATGTGAAAATGGGACCGTGCAAACACATCGATATTCATCTTAAGGAACTACGTTAATTCTTGTCACAACTCTAGAGATAAGGGCTTCCCAATTTGATTTATTTTCTTTGGATCACACTTAATCTAAATATCTTTTGTTTCCTCTTTTGGTTTCCCTTTCTCATCAAGGTTTCGATTAATATTCACTTCAACATTTCAAATTTCCTCATGCTCAAGGGCCTTTTAATATAAGGACCTTGTGAGCCTTTGATCTCCGTTACAAACTCCTACTCTAATAGGAGTTGTGAACTTAGCCCTAAGATGTGCTACCTATGGTACTATGTTGAATAAGTTCTAACTAGGTCATCCCATTATGATATTGTATGTAGACCAACACTTGATGACTAAGAAATCTTCTTTATCCTCTACCATCTGCTTATCATCCTTAATTTAGATGGGATAGAAATTACATTAGAAACTTGCATTGGTTAATTATTGAATGTACATAAATCGTGATTATAAGATCTCAACTAAGTTTTGATCTTAGGCTTTGTTTGATCGTAAGCAGGCTAGAAAATCATATCTATTGAGCTTCCAATATCTGCAAGAAATTTTCAAACTTTGAAATTGGCAATCCTTGTATTGATCATAAGTGCATTATCATGGTAACTAAATAACTTCAAAGTCTCTCTTAGAGAAAGAGATGGAGTTATCGACCTTCAGTATTTTGCCTCTAATTCAGAGCATATAGTATAAGTAAGTACCCCTAGTTAAGTTATAGTATAGAATTAGATTTGAGCCTAAGTGTCAATCCTATGAGGAACCATATATGGAAGTAAAAACCAATATTATCCCTAGAATTTCCTTATTATCTAATGTTTACAATTAAAAGTGTAATTGAATAATTAATACAATAAGATAATAAAATAGATAAATATATAAGAACAAAGATAATTAAAGGAACAAAAATATGAACATAAACATAAACAACAACAATTATAATAAAGAAACAAACATATTCCTTAATAAATCTTTGTGTTATTTATTACCTAGTTCTAATGGATTTTTCATCTTAATTATGATATCAGATTGTGAGGATTCCTATTATGAGCTAGTCGAATTCGCATCTCTAGCCAATTCCTAATCCTTAGTATGCTCTACTTGAATTGCTTTTGTAGTAGAATATCTTATAATTGCATTAAACCCTTGAATCCCACTATTAGGTTGCCCTAATCTGCAGAACCTGACCTACTAAATGTTTCAGTTAGCTAGTTTTGTCTAATTGTATCAATCTATCATATTTAGGAACTCACAAACTCTATAATAGACTCATGCAATAATTCAATGACCGAAAAACTAAATTAAAAAAACAAAATAAAATAGTACAATTATATCGTAATTTGAAAATATCATAGATTGAATTAACAATATCAATAGAAATAACAAGAGTCACAATACAATGTAGGGTTCAATAACAATTTACTAAGAAAATCTAAAATAAGGACATAATGAAAAGAAAACGAACAAAAAAAGTAGAGAAACCTTTTTAATTTCACCTTGCTGACTTTGCTCTAAAGGAGCTCTTTCCATAAACCTAAGCCTAGACACCTTTGTATAAGAGTTGGATTTAGATCTACAAAGGAAACTTAACAAAAATGGAAAATTCGAAAATTATAGAATCATTATGCCCTAAGATTACAATTGTGTAGTTGGGGTGTAATCTTGTAATTTGTTTTAAATCTTAAAATTTTGATGGAAATTAGTCATGAGGGGTCTACGACCAGAGATCATAGTCATGTTGCAACCCTTGGTCTTCCTTGGACATTATTCTTTACTTGAAATTCTTTTGCTTCAATTCCTTTATCAATGCTTCTCCTCAAATGAGCTCTAAAACTTGATAAAAATCTTTAGAATTTGATCAAACACTTTTGAAGTCCCTGAAATTAAAATTAAACAAATTAAGTTCCAAATTGCTATAAAATTAATTGAATTAATACACAAAACTATACAAAATCATCCTAAAATATATATGCTAATTAAGTGTAATCAAATCTCCTTATACTTAAGCTTTTACTTATCCTCAAGCAAAACAATTGAAATAGCAAATGAAACATCTTAAGAATAAGATCACCAAAAGTTTTCTTTTAGAAAAGTATACCTTCAAAACAAGGAGCTTCATAAAAATTTTTTAGAATTTCCCTTGTCCCATAAAAATTTTTTAGAATTACCCTTGTCCCTTGTCTTAATAATGCCTTTGGGACACTTGGCACTTTAGGGGTTATTGAATTTCAACAATCAATCCCGGTAATTCAAAGTTAGCATTATTACTTATGCAAAAACTAAACTAGAGATTAAAACAAACACCAACAAGTTAAGAAAAAGTTATAGAAATTTCCTTACTCTAATTCAAGAAGAGAGGAATCTTCCCTTAATTAGATTTATTATGAAAAACATAGATTGGATGTATGTTACATTAGCTTATCCTTTGATTGTCTCTTTACTTCTTTCAATTTTCATGGAGAGGCTTTTTAATTAAATTTAATTTCTTTACCAAAGTTTATTGTCATTGGGAAATAACCTAACTCTTTTGATAGATGAAGGATGATCTTTACTAATTTAGCATTATCAATGGGAAAACACCTCGCTCTTTTAAGGGATCGAAGTTGATCCTTGACAATATTTTTATTTAAATATTTTAGCAGGAAAGACTCTTAGTCTTTTAAGGGATTAAGATCGATCCTTACCAACTTTTAACAATTTTTTTCTTAATTCATTTATACCTCTAATCACGTTGATTTTTCAAAAGCCTTTCAAAAGGCAAATCTTCTTTATTCATGCAATCTAAAAAAATTTTGAAAAAGAGAGATAAATAACTATCATCTAGAATTAAGTTTAGAATTAAAAATAACTTATCCTTCACCCATATATATTTATCCTAATCCTTAGTCTAATAAGTTAGGCAATAGGGAACTTTGAATCATAATGGATTTAATTATTCAAATTTGGCCAATTGCACTAAAGTCATAATGGATTATGGGAAAATCCAGAAAAATTTTGCCTACATATATGAGGGTGTAAATTTGTAAGAATTATATTTCAAAAACTTAAAAGCTTAAGTGTTTATATTTCAATCAATTCGTAATCGGAGAAAAGAAAAAAGAAACTAGGACTTCCTCGGTTTTTAGCATTGATCTTAAAAATTTTTGAAATCTAGAATCCATGATTCCAATTGATTCGATTACACTTAAATTTTTCTTTGTATCACTAAAACGAACTAACTATAAAATGAAAAAGAAGAAGTTAACTAGACAGAACAAGACTAAATAAATGTCAGCCTTGCAAAACTTAACAAACCATGAAAAGTTAAATAATAATCCAAAGAAAAGAAAAGCAACAGTAAATAAGTTAATTAGTTACACTCATCCAAATAAAAGTGAAAATTAAATGGAGTCTTCTTAAAAGAAAACTAAAAAGAAAAGGAGATCACTTGTCATCTTTGTCCATATCCTCACTCTCTTCCTCCTGATTCTTTACCTCAACTATTTCCTCCTTTGTCTCTTCGTCTAAATCAGGAGCTGGTAATAGTGGTCATGGTGGTGCTGGGATGTTGTGATGAGTTAAGAGTACATCCACCTTAGCCTCAATACGTTGAACTTGGTGTGATAAAGTCTTCTATCTCTTTAGTAATTTATGCACCATCCTCTTTATCTTCCCTATTATTGAAGAAGAGGATCTAGGTTGTAGTTGAGATAAGGATGATGTTGCTTCTCTAGATGGCTTAGGTAGTGGGTCCTTTAGTAGTAGAGGGAGCTCTAGCTTTAATGTACTCAAAGTTCATCAGGGCAAGGGTCAAGTAGCTACATATGTAGGAGATCATGAAAAGCAGGAGTATTCTTTACAAATCTAATAATGAAGAAACATACAAAAATATGGGCAGTATGGCCCTCAACAGCCTAGCTCTTGAAAAAAAATGCCATTTGGACGCTTAAGTTTAACAAGCATTGCTTTGCTATGTTATGTAGATATATAGAATATCCCTTTCATTTGCAACCCCATTACTATATCTCTTACTTATAATGCTCTTAGACATTACATGGAGTATAAACCTGAGGGCTAGATCTCTTAGCTTAGAAGCTGTAGACTTCCTCGAATCATGAACTCCTTAGAAACTTAATCTTGTCCATTCCTAGGTATCATTAATGACCTATGGTAGCTTACGAGGTAGACTTTTGTACTTTTGAGACCTTACATAACTTTCAAAATAAATCCTTAGATGAATCGATATCTGATCAAAAGGCATGGCTACATCATGACCATTACAGTTGAAGTACATGGTTTTTAGGGAGCCATTATCTATGTAGTCAAATGCCAGTGTCAATGTATTTAACACTTCCACTGTCAATTCCTTGTAGACTGGCTCATTAATAGTTAAAAGATGGTCCCAACCACCAAATTTCAATAATTGTGTAACTCAGGCATCATAACCCCCCTTGAGTTAGTGTCTCCTAACTAATGATAGAATTTGGTCCAAATTCCTTCTTTGACAACCTGTCATATTGTTTCCTTTGCCAGGACTCGCTAAAAGTTAATAATGGATGAGTAGAAGTGGAGCTTGAAGAGGTCTAGAGAGTTGTATGCTTTTATCTTGACATGTTTCCAAAATCATCAAAAGAGGATTTTAAATTTTGATAATAACTCATGTTCTAAAAAATTGTAATGCTAAAAGAATAATTGCCAATTTATTCAACAATCTATGTTTTGTATAAGAATATGCCAACTTGTGTTAATTCATGGATTAGTGAAATTCTAAGATCAATTCATAATTAAATCCTATTTTGATCCATAGTCACTATTGATGCAAGTTGTGGCATGCAAATAAAGGATAATTAACATTTTTCTAAGATTTCTACACATGCAAAGATCATAATTCACCATTAAACCTTAAAAATCGTATTTTTATTCAAATAATCAATAAATCTAAGAAAGTAAATAGATGAGGATGAAGTACATACCTTATATTTGTTGTGCAAGGATTGAATCTTCAAAAATTTGTGAGATTTAAGTTATTGTGTAGTAATAGGAAATGAAAAAAGTGGAGTTTTAGAGAGAGAAGTAGAATGTCAAATGCATGTCTACCGTTAAGGATCAGGCCGCAGAGTGTGGCTGTAGTCTTTTCCTATTTTGCATTCTTTCAATTTGGTCACGATTGCAGTAAAGGAATATAGGCATGATCTAGATCATGGATCTCTCATTCTAAATTTTTCAATTTCTTGAAATTAAATTACGAGCGATCATGAGTTAAGTCTACGAGCTTAGACTTTGACTGTATTCTTTCTTTAACTCTTGAATTCGAATTATGTTGATTTCTCTTAACTTATTTAATGAAATTGCTCCAAAAAATCTTAAGAGTAGAGTGAACTAAATCACAGAATTATATCAAATGACAACTTAATTAGATGAAAAGCTTTATTTGATTACTATTATGTAAATAAACTTTCCAATAACAATTTTTTATAAATTTAAATTGTTCAATGTAGAGAAAAGGTACTAACAAATGTCTCATGGACTCAAATTGACTATGGAAAGATAACAATGAATGAAAGAAACAAAATAACAACTAAAATCGAAACCAAACTTGGGTTACCTCCCAAAGAGTGTTATTGTTTAACATTGTTAGATCGATAGTAGAAGTCTTCCCTTAATTTGGTTCCAAACCCCCTGGTTTGGGATGCAATTCAGTATTTCCAAGTAAGCTTCCTTGTTGCCTCTTAGGGATGGTTTTAGCCAATTGTCATAGTTGGCTTTCCAAGTTTTAAAGTAATGCTTTAGTGTTTTTGAGTGTTGCTTATGGCTTGAAAATGGGCATTTAAGCTTTACATGAATCTGTTCATCGATTTTTCAACATTGGGTGCTTATTATGAGGCTACACATTTTTGCTTTGCTGTTACTAGCCTCCTTAAGAGAAATTCAGATAATTTCTCCAGCCTAGATTGTATATGTTGCTGAAACAATTATCCTGAGCCCTATTAACAATAAGATTGACATCTTCTATTTTAGCCAACAATTCATCTTGCTCTAAATTCATTGACTTCATCAACCCTTCAATTTTCTCACTCAAGTTCATAACCTGAGCTATTAGTGTAGTAACACAATCTACCTTAAATTTCTTGATCACTTTTACTTTAGATCTTACATTATCCCACTATGAGTAGTTCATAGCCATGCCATTGATAAGTTTTTAGGCTTTGTCTAGTATCTTAGCACTTAAAGTACTTCTAGTTGCAGCATCAATCATTTGACAAGTAGTGTAATTAAGCCTATTGTAAAATGTTTAGATTTGCATCCATAAAGGCAATCCATGAAGTGGCACCACCTTAGTAATTCTTTAAATGTCTTTAAGTATTATAGAGGGTCTCACCATTAATTTGAGCATACGAGGAGATATCATTTCTAAATTTTGCCATCTTATCGAATGGAAAATATCTTCTTAGAAACTTTTTAACTAGCTCTTCCCAAGTGGTGATAGAACCTTTGGGAATTTAGTTAAGCCATTGTTTGGCCTTACCTCACAAGGAGAATCAAAAGAGTCTAAGTCTCACCATATCATCTTTGATACCATTAATTTTGAAAGCATTACATATCTCTAAGAAGCTTGAGATGTAGTTGTTAGGGTCCTCATTAACAATTGAGCAAATTGTTACATCATCTAGATTATGTTTGATTGGATCTAGAAATTCCTTTCCTATACTACTATCCTTATGATAGTAGATTTGGCTCCAGTTGCCTTAGCCTTGGTAAACTCCATTAGGGTTTTGTTAGCTTCATCATTATTCACTATCATGTTTTCAATTTCTTCTTCTGAATTCAAATCTAATTGTGATTCTGAATTCAATCAAAGTGGTGAACCTTGGTTAATAAGATCTACAGCTTCATGGACTCTTCTATGAAGATAAGTGAAGTTCATTTAATTCCTAGATCAAACTCCACAAGATTCTTGCTGCTACTCTTGGTCATAAACTAAAATAATTCAGAAATTACAAACAAGTTAAAAAAAAAAACAAAATAACTAAATTAAGGAATTATTACAAACATGTTAAAATAATTAGAAAATTAAGGTTTTTGCTAATATCCTAATTAGTTAACCCTATTGACTCCTTGGTAACGATGTTAAAAACTTTATTTGAGGCATATAGCATAGACAAGTGCACCAAGTCAAGTTATAGTATAAAATCAGATTTGAGTTTAAGTGTTGATCCCACGAGAAACTATATATGGGAGTAAAAATTGATTATTTAGCAATATTATCCCTAGAATTTTCTAGTTATCTAACTTTTATAATTAAAAGTATAATTGAATAATTAATAGAATAATGATAATAAAATAGATAAATATGAAATAACAAAGATAATTAAAGGAATAAAAATATGAACAACAAAAACAGGAACAATTAGAATAAAGAAATAAACATATTCATTAATAAATCTTTGTGTTTTTTACTATCTAGTTCTAAGGGACATTTCAATCTTAATTACAGTATTGAATCGTGAGGATTCCTATTATGAACTAATCGAACCTGTATCTTTAATTAATTCTTAATCTTTAGTATACTTTACTGGAATCACTTCTATAGTAGAATATCTGAAAATTGCATTAAACCTTCAAATCTCACAATTAGGTTGCTCTAATCCAGAAAAATCGAACTTTTAAAGGTTTTAGTCAACCAATTTTGTCTAATTGTACCAGTCCATCATATTATAGGAACTCACAAACTTTACAATAGATTGATGCAATAATTTCATCACTAGTAAAATTGAATTAAAGAATAGAATAAAATAGTACAATTAGATTATAATATGTAAATATCACATACCAAATTAAAAATATCAATAAAAGTAATAAGAGTCATAATAAAACATCAGGTTTGATAATAATTTACTAAGAAATTCTAAAATAAAGACATAATGAAAAGAAAAGAAACAAGAAGAGTATAGACACCTCCATAATTTTACCTTATTAACTCCACTCTAAAAAGAGCTGTCTCCATAAGCATAAGCCTTGACACCTATTTATAAGAGTTGGATATAGATTTACAAAGAAAACTTGAGAATAATGGAAGATTCTTGCACATTGTTTGAAATTTTCAAATTTTGATGGAAATTAATCACAAGGTGTCTTCGGCTAGAGATTATGTATGTGGTTTCCACCTATGGTCTTTTTTGGACTTTATTTTTTGGTTGAAATTCTTCTACTTCAATTCCTTAATGAATGCTTTTCTTCAAATTAGATCCAAAACTTTTACAAATTTTCAAAAATTTATCAAACGCTTTAGAAGTCTTTGAAAATGAAAATTAAAAAAATTAAGCTTGAAATTGCAATAAAACACCAAATTAATATTGAAATTGTATAAAATGATCCTAAAATTTATATGTTAATTAAGTGTTACCAGCCTCGCATATTGTACACATAATCTAAGGTATTAGTCGAAATCATAGAGCAAGATCGGCTAACATTGGAAGGTTTGACAACAATGGTGTTAATTACAACATTAGGGGCTTTGTCATTGGTGTTATTACCATTTTCTTTGTTGTTCCTCCTAGGTTGATTAGGTCAGTTTGTATGATCTTGGTCACTCCTCCTCCTCTAAGTTGGTCACTCAATGTTTCACTATCATTTCCTAAAAACTTCCTTAAGTATCCATGCAAAACAACGTATTCTTATGCATTCCTAAGTTGAATACATTCATCGATGTTATGACCCCAATCACGATGGAAGTTACAATGCTTATTTGAATTTCTCTCTAAGGGGTTACCTCTCATCATTTCTAGTCATTATAAAACCCTTTGATTTCGAACTTCCATGAAAATATCTAACATTAGATAGTTAAGGGAAGTGTATATGGAAAGGTTGGAATTCATTGTTGCTTCTTGTCTCCATCACTTCCCTATCCCCTATACAAAAGAAAAAAAAAAAGGATCATCTTGTGATCAAAGTTAATCTTTTGCATTTGCATGGCTTTCATCACCTTTTTGATTTGATCTACATAGGTTGGACTTACACTCAACTTTAATGTTGTCCTCCTATTTGATATAGGATTTAGATTTAGCCTTGATTTAGGCAAATGTCTTTTTTTTTTTTTTTTTTTTTTGCTATTGACTTAAGGCTTTACTCTAGTAATGACTACATTCAACGCAATGCTCATATCGACCTCTAGAATTTATACCATTTCAGCTATAAATCTACTAAGGTACTATTTAGTCAATTCATAAGACCTTTGCTTGATCATGTTGAGCATAGAAAAGTCTTTGACTGAAAGCTTACTTGCCAGGAAGTATTGTAAAAACACCTTAGCCAAATCATTAAAACATGTTATCGAGTTAGGCTTCAAGTGTTTGAGCCATGTACTAGTCCTATTTTGTAAAGTAGATGAAAATGCTTGGTATGCCACTACATCACTTAATCCATGAAGTTTAGCTAGAGTACTATAGTGCTATAAATGATCTTTAGGATCCTTCATGCCATCATAAGTTTCAAATTGTCATAACTTAATGTGCTGAGGAATGACTTCCTCCAATATTTCTTAGACAAAAGGGCTTTTCTTGAGAACAAACTTTGACCATTCTATGTAGGAGCATTAACATGGGATGGACTGATATGTTATGCTTGTTGAGGTGCTTTTCCCTTATCAATCTTTGCTTTGGGAGCATGAGCTTGAGCATCTATTGTTACTTTGGCTTGCTTATTCACTTAACTAGGAGAGTCTATAGAATTATCAAAATCTTCCACACTATTATCATTGTCTATCTCTTGTATTAGAGGCAATAATATAAGATTGCGTGCTAATGCTAATATTTCATAATGCTTCATTATTATCTCTTGATTTTGTCTTGCTAGGTTAGCTCAAATTTGCCGTATCTTAGTAAGACAGTCTTCTTCGTCTTGGTATTAACAACCTTCTCTTTATGATCTTTGAGAGGTAGTCATACCACTAATACTCTTAGTCATTCACGTTTTGGCCACCATAAATATTGTTGGTGAACTTTGGGTAAGTGTTTAAGCTTAAAAAATAACATAAATTAAGCTTTTGGTAGTACTGGGTTAATTCAGCATTGCTACTCCAATACTTAAGTTAGTAAAGTTAAATAGTATTGGAGCGTTAAAGAAAGAGAGTAAGTCGTACGAGTGACTAGAGAGTCTTACTATTGCTTACCCTTATATATATATATATATATATATAGAGAGAGAGAGAGAGAGAGAGAGAGAGAGAGAGAGAGAGAGAGAGAGAGAGAGAGCTGCTTGATAACTACATTGCAATGGTGGTTGAATTGCTTTAGATACATAGAGATCTGTGAATTAGAGCATGTGTTAAATGTGAAGACAAAAGGCAATTGAGCAATTATTAGCAAGGGTAATCATCAATGTATTTGTGCCTTTGTCCTAATATTTGAATATTTGAACATCGTAGGCTGAGCCTTAATGATTCAAGCCTATGAATCTAGGTTACTAGGGTTACTTTGAGTTAGTAAAGCTCCAAAGATAGGTTGGCAATCTAGATGTTGACCTTATTGCTACTGGTTGATCACAAGCTCCTAGAATAAATAAATAAAACCTTGGTTACTTAGTTTAAGGTAGTTTTCATCTTAGAATAAGTTGGCAACTTGCTAAGCATCTTAATGAAAATCTATTACCAACAAAGTGGACTCATAAGGCTAAACCACTTTGGTAGTGGGTCTAAGTAGACTTAAGCGCCCATTCAACTAAGCTCGGAACCAGCTTTCAATCACTAGTTCATAGGTTGATTGGGCAGTAAATCGAGATTAGGCCTTAAGGAGCCGAGTCCGATTGGTTCTGCAGTCCTTAAACCGTAGGTTTTTTTCTTTGTTAAATTTCTTCAATTATTATAAATAATTTTTTTTTCTTTTTTCGAATTTCCATTAATTATGATAAATAATTTGTGGCTTATTTATCTATTTCCTTTTCCCCTAACTAAATTTAAAACTTTATGTCAATATATTAACTATCATTACTCATGAATCGAATTTCCTGCAATACATATAAATATTATATATAATATAATATATAGTATATTATTATGGTATATGTGTATACATATATAGGATTTAATTATTATATATTATATATAACATATACGTATTTGCATTATTATTATATATAACATATACGTGTTTGCATTATACATATAGTATATTACATATTATATATAGTACATATGTATAGTATATTACATGTTATTTTTATATGTGTATATATATCTTAAATTTTGGGGTTGGCTTAACCCCGAACCGATAGATCAAATGGTAGCTCGACTCACCAATTTAAGGTCTAGCTAACCTATCGGTTTTTGCATGTTGAACCACTTGAGCGCTTAGGACCTAACCGTTCAACTACTAGGTAAAGCTCACTCATGACCTTGTCGGAGTGGTTTAATGATTCAATTGGTTAGTTCACGATTCGAAGCTAAGCTTTGCATATATCTAAATCCAAGTTGAGTCAAGCGACAAGACTTATGAACTTGGTAAGTCTCAACTCATCATTAGTAAAGAAGAAAAGAAAAAAAAAAAGAAAATAATGAATAAAAAGGATGGATAAAATATAAAATGAAATTAATAAAATAAATAACAATAATAATTGAAAATTTAAACTAATTTCATGTGAATAAGAAAAAAAATTATATTTCATTAATATTCAATGATTGCCATGAACAACAAAGTAATAAATATACTATTGAAAGCTTATCTAGTTGAGTATATAAATTTTTGCTAGAAGAAAAATCCTATCTTAATAATGTAGGCCTGATTTTTACTTTCAAAACTTCTTTATAGTTTTTAAATCTTTGGTCTTACATTACAAATATTATAAGTTAAGTTTGATATAACTATATATAAATGAGTGCACATCCTTAATAATTATCTTATAAAATGGGCCAAAATAACAATATATCTTGGGAGCAAATTTTTAAATTTGTTTTTTATTTTAATTTTTTCAAAATGAAAAAAAAGAGGGGGTTGGTTCATCGTCATTTGGACTGATGAGTCTGTGGACTAGTCAATGAACTGGTCCCATCAGGCCGATGCTGACCGTACCATGATCTATATGTTACCGTAATCATATATTTGTTTACATAGAATTATTAATTTTTTGCTTTAATTTTTTATGCATTTTTCTTTATTATTAAATTGTCCCTACCAGTTGTTTCATTAATTTTTTTCTAGATGAAATTCTTTTATTGAAAAAAATGTTCATATCAAACTCCTTGCGCTAGATAATGAAGGGAATTTTCTTAGTCGTTCTGGAAATAGTGAAGACTAAAATTAAAAGATGAAAATAAAACATATATATTGTCCTCCCTTTCTTTTTTTTTTTTTTTTTTTTTTTTTCTCTTACACAATCCAGGGTGGCGGCCATAATATTTTTAGTCATCCATCCTCAACTCGACCAATATAAACCATATTTTTATTGTGAGACTACTACAGTAAGAGAAAATTATGATTTATATCTAAAGATTTGCAGCCATTTCTCTATTAATGAATAAAGTCATCTTGGAGCCTTACTCTCAAAATTTAGGTTCTTTATCCATTGTTTTTCGTTTTTATTTAGTTCACCTTCCCAATATGCGAATTTTCCCGTCTAAAATCTTGTGTTGCATTTTATGGATGTGCAGGAATATTTAGGGTTTATGTTATTCAAATTTTTCTAGAAAATGTGTTTGCCCTCAGATTGGACTCTTTTATTTCCATTTTTTTTGGTTTATTTGTCAGTATTTAGTACAATTTAATAAATGCAAATTTGTGCTATCAGGAAAAAGAAAATGAAGACGTAAAAGGTTAAGGATCGTAACCAGAAGTTAAAATGTAAAAAAAAAATTAAATAGAAAAATAGTAAATTTAAGGGATGATTCTTCATAACTTTCCCTTATATTTATTTATCTTGGGTTTTGCAAGATCTAAATTCATTTGTTAAATATTTCCGTGTACAGCATATTTTGTTTGCCTACTAAATAAAAGGTTCCATTATATGCAATCTTATGCTCATGTAATATTTCTTGGCCTAATACAAACTATATAAAAAAAAAAAAAGTTTCTCATGAGGAAAAATAAATAAGTATATAAATTTATACAACTTGATAAGCAAGAGCCCAACCAAGACCGATCAATATCCGAACGGAACGGATTCTCTTTGTGTGCTTTGGTTATATATATTTCTACGTACCCCTTCTAGCATTCGCTTAAATAGACACAATAGAATCCATGTATAAGAAAATATGACTATCATAATTATAAATGTATCTTGAAAGCTATTGATAAAATCTATATAAATCGTTTAAACTTTGAAAACATGCTTTCATCCTTTTCATTACTTGTAAATTTTGAAAATGTGCATTTATTTCTGAATCTCACTAAAAAGGTGCATTATTGGCAACAGGGTTGGTGCTTTATTTAGAGCTGCAAATAATTAGAATTAAGATGAAATGGTGTTGAGCTTAAATTTGGACCTAACTTGAAATTTCATAGCTTGAGCTTGGTTCCAACTCAATCAGTCTTAGAATTTTAAACTCAAACTTAAGTTAGCCAAGCTTTACCTTTTTTTTTTCTTAAAAAAAAATATTTTTGTTTGATATAATGATACTGATATGTGAACTTAACTCGAACAGAATTTATGCACAAGCATAACTCAAGCATAATTAGGTACGTGAGTTAGTTAAGCTAGATATAAAAAAACTCTAGTTTGCTTGGATAAATGACTCAAATAGTTTGAGTTGAAACTTAACTCAAATGTTGTCATATCAATCTTAAGTAAACATAGAGTTAAACTTAAGTAGATTGCAAGCATGTTTTGCTCATTTACATCACTAATTTTATTCTTTTATTAATTTTTTTCATATATGAGTTTCAAAGAATAGCAACTTACAAAATAAATACAACATCTGTTTATAACATCAAAAAATGAACTAAATGGATATGAGAATCAAACATATCCAAATCAAACCACAAAATGTGTTCGTTTATATTTTTTAGGTTCATGATTCAATTTTAGGAAGGTTTAGATAGTTCGCGATTCTATTTGGGCGTTGAAGCAAATGAAATAGTTTTAATCCAAATTGAATTGCTTCTTATTTGAAGAAAGAGAAAGTTATGTTTCAATTTTTTAATTGCAACAAAAGGCCTAACCTATCAACCCTTTTGGTGGAAAAGGAAAAGAAATTAACTATAACACTAAAACACAAACTTGTAACCTC
Organism: Lumnitzera racemosa; assembly: GCA_024138005.1. Classification (NCBI taxonomy): domain Eukaryota; kingdom Viridiplantae; phylum Streptophyta; class Magnoliopsida; order Myrtales; family Combretaceae; genus Lumnitzera; species Lumnitzera racemosa. The sequence continues at coordinate 31,851,057 of JAMXBC010000011.1, forward strand.
CTAATCCTTAACATCTCAACTGCTCCTTCATTTCACTTACACAAACAAACCTTTACATCATAGTATACTCACTAAGTTTATACCTTTAGCAAGTTCATTTTTTCCTTTTATCCTTATCTCAATTCCTTGTACTCTTGTAGTCTCATTCCCTCCTCTTTATCTCTTTATGTCTCTGCAATCCTTAGACTACCACCTTGGCATTCTATAAATGTATTGTAATGCCTTGGAACCTAGGATGCTATAGTCTACCATGTGTCACCACTAGGTACCGATACATTAAAGCATCTAGATCCTACAAATCTTGTGTAATCCATAATGAAAAAGCATAACATTTTAACTCACATTAATAATTCTCCTTAAATAATAAAAGGTATGTGCTCAATGAATACCGGTTAATCATTAGAAATACAGACGGTTAGTCGCCAATGTAATATCCCATAAATAAGTAATCAAGACATGAATATCTGAGTATTAGAACAAAGTTTTGTCCTTATATGATTAAGATTAATAATGAATCTAAATCATTCAAGAAAGTAAATTGAGGAGGCTCGAAACTTACAAAAAACATGATAACCCTAATTCAGGAATCCTTGTACGCTTAGAATTAAAAAATAATAATAAAATATCAAGAATATAATCAAGATAGTGAGAATTTGCTCTATATGAGACCCTAAAGTCGAGCTTAGGGTAATTATACCTAAATTTATAACTTTCGGAAAAAGTTATATGATTAAACCCAAATTTTACGAATAAGATAGAAATGTTAGTTAAGGTGACTCAGTGATGTTCAATTTTGAAAATAGTAACCCAAAATCTTAATTTTGTCCTTAGAAGTAAGATTATTTAATATAGTAATAAAATGTTTAAAATTCCTAAAATCAAGCTTAGATTGGAACGAGAACTTAAAAATAAGTTAATCAAGCTATAAAATGAGATAATATTGTATAATTTACTATATGTATATACCCATATTTTTATGAGTATACCTGCTAGAAATAATAATTATACTTGTAAATTAATCTTAAATTATTTAATTATGTGTTTATTATGTATTGAATTCATAAAAATAACTAAGAAATAATCTTAAAAATAAAGGAGATGTTAGAATCATAATTATACGGGTATGGTTATATACTATACATGATATATACATTAGACATATGCTTGTATATTAGTAAAATAACTAAATACTATTATGATATATATATAATATCAATATTTAAGTCAATTTCCTATCAAAACTTATCAAAAATCATTCCCAATTACTGGGAAGGTTGCATGGCATGCCATAGGGGTTGGAATGTTGATTCAAAAAGTTGAATTATGAAGACAAGGCACCTCATTCTTCATTTAATCAAGGAGAAAGAAAAAAAAAATAGAAGATAAATTCTTTCAACCAACTTTAGGGTAATATAAAAGTGCAAGAACTCCAAATGTGTGAATTTTGGCAACTTGGAATTTAGGGAAGTAATAGAACAATTGTAGAAAATTAGGAAAAGAAAAAAAGAAAAAATATATAAAAACAGAGTAACCACCATACCTCTACCGTACCTGACCCAAACGACTACCTAACGACCAACCTGACTGGCCACCACTAGTCCAAGTAGCGTTTAGGCTGTCTTACAGCCACCTAACCACCACCGCCTACCATAGCGTTCAAGAGTAGCTAAGTGGATTTCTTATCCTTTTTTTTGATAATTTTTATAAAATAGTTAATTCACCTTGAAAATTATGAAAAAAAATTGTAGTTAGGTTATTTCAAACATGTTTTTGTATGAGATTTTTATTTTTGAAAAATTCGTAATGTTTAGTATACTTGCTTAAGAAAGCTACTGTTCATTCGAAGTTTGATTTATTAATAAATGTGTTAAATAATGTTGTTTCTAGCTCAAATTTTTTGTATAGGATGTATATGATATATAGATAATTGATATGTAGGCTAAATTTTGATTTGAATATTTTTAATATTTATTGCATTTATGGCCTAAAAATAGCTCAAAAATAGGTTGAAATTGTGAAATAAATAGGAAATTATGAAATTAAATAATGAAATGGACATGTATTGATTTCTAGTGAATAATAATGATGTTGCGATAGGTTGAAATCAATTTAGTGCAAAAAGGATTACAATTAGGTAATTTAGGATAATTCTAGGGTAAAATCGTAAATATGAATATATAAGAAATAGATCAAAAACTTAAAACCGAGTACTAATTGAGTTCTCCATATTTTTAGGAGTTTATAAAAATTTTCAAGGAATTATTTGGTAACCCAAACTATTTATTATAAATTTATGTAGTAAAATAGCTTAAATAACGAATCAATATCCAATTCTAGTAATAATAGGTTAAAATATGATAAATGGTTAAATAAAAACTATGTGTATGTATAATAATCAGATTAGACAAAAAAAATGTATCTTTAATATCTTTAATGATATTTTACTTAGTAAGATATGTTATATGTGTAGTAGGGTTAGACAATATTTATATTATAAGATTATATTAACAAATTAGGTAAAATATGGTTTAATAACATAAATTATATATAGTAAAATAGAATTTGATTATATACATATAACTGTGTTAAAAACTTGAATTACTCATTAAAAGTCATATCTAGAAAACAGGAACTGTAACACGTATCGTTAGGTCTGTACAATCCCAATGACAATATTTTTATTAAAATTGGACAATTTTAGGTAATATAATCTATAATTCTATAGTATTACTAAAATGTACATATTATGATAACCCCATCGGAATTGAAATGTGATTAAACCAATGAAAACTATATTTCGATATGACCAAAATGATATATAATATGTAATAATATAAATTCCATATATTATTAATAATTAATAACTTAACTCAATATCTATAATAAAACTATATATGGTAGTGATAATATATTCTAATATGTGAAACTATTTTCGATAAAATCTTAATGTTTTCATAACTATTACAAAAACTGAATTTAGGTTTTATATATATAGGGCCTCCTAGTAATCAAACCGTTGACGATATAAGTTTTTTGAAGTGAGCATTAAGACAGGTAAGTGGGATCAATGCTTTACGGCATTTTAGGATATTATTTCAGAATATCTAAAGAATTTAGTATGTATTGGCTTGTGATCGTAGTTAGCTATTTGTGTGTGTGAAGCATTTATGGTTATGTTTCGATTTGTTGTGATGGGAATTGACCTCCGTGATATGGTTGTTCTGTGGATATTATTATGCTTGATTGTTGAGCTTGGTTGATTACCCATAAAATAAACTAACTTAAACTTGATTTAACATCTAACTTGATATGCATAGCAACCTATTAAGGGTAACGGCTAGGATTCTCAACCCAAATACGGACTCTCTTCAATGAGAATAACTGAAATGGTCCTTTCCCCATCCTTTTTTGAACTAAGAGATAAGAGAAGAGGTCGTAGTAAGGTTAGGGGTTGTGGTTCGAAAGTAGTTACGGGAGGAAGGCGTTTTCTATTGCACAAGCCCTAGTTTGGTTTCGATTCATGAGTATGTAACATCAATCTCCTTAACTGGGATTAAAACAGGCACAATTTCTCCAATGTCACGACGGACTGGATAACATTGTATGATGGCATTTGCTTGTATACATATTGCATCTAACCAACTTAGTTGAAAACCCTGCTTATGATGTACTATGTACATACTTCTGTTTCTACCTCACTTGCTGAGCAAGTTGTCGTTCATTCCCATATAGTTTATTTTGCAGGTTCTAAATAGCTTACAAGTGCCTACCTTACACTAGAACATTAGCAAATTAGGATGATGAGTGAGAAACAACAAGAAATGCTCGGTTATTGCCCTTAGTATTAACGTTTTTATCTTTTAAAGAAAACTACACAAGACTCCTCAAAGGGCTTGGTAGTTTTCAATATTTTAGTTTGTATGTGAAATGACAGGTACCTATAGAATTTACTACTACTCTTTTATATGATTAAATTATAATTTTATTATTATAAATTATTTCAAAAGATTACTCTGCAGGTTTATATGAAACAGGTATCGAATTGGATGCTTTAAAAGGATAAAGTTGAGTATGCTTGTTGTAAACTAGGTTTAAGATAGCAGCTATGATGACGGTTTCTATCTTAGGATAGCTCACATGGTGGAACTGTTACAACTTCACCTTTTTGGGGCATGATAGCCAACCTAACCAAAAATAAAAAACTAAACAAATATTGATGCAATGCTCTAAAACCTACGAAATTACAACCTACTACATATCCTTAAGATATACTAATACGTTAGGTATCTATAAACAACTTGTTATCATCATCACGTACTTCATTTATCACGAAACACTTGTAATGACTTCAATTAATGTTTCAAGGATGTTTTGAAACAATCTCAATCCATTAATACTTACGTAAAGTTCAAACTTCCATTTTATTCTATTTTATTCAAAGCAAAGAGCTTTAAGAAAATTCATTAACAATAGTCTCATAATACTAAAATAGCAAAACTTAACATATCACAACCTAAAAACTTGACAACATGGTTCTAAATAGCTTAATAAATGGAGAGGTCTTAAGTGACTTCTCCTGACCCAAGTAACAATAAGAAAAATAAAAACAAGACTAACAATTCTTTTCAACAAGTCTCATAACCTTAATTAACTATGTCGAACCATCTCCAAAATCAAAATGGTAATAATAGAAATCAGCTTCATCACCATAGTTGTACTCTTTATAGTCTCTAAGATTTATGCCTACATCTAAAAACAATAAAATACTAGTAGGTGGGTAAAAGCCTAGTACAGGATACAACCATAAGTGCATGAATATACATTTTGTGCACATACACTAGCTAATTCAAATATCCAAATGCAATAAGCACAGGTTATTATCTTATTTAGGTTCATCAAGCAGTACAATTCTAATGTCCTAGAACTTAAAGTAACTCATGACTCTAGCATACAATATATATAATACATATAGTATTGGTATTGAGTTCTTCCCAATAACCTAGTAACCAAGTATCTAAGTATCCAAGTATTAACTTAAATTTATCAAGATCATTTCAAAGCATGACTGTAATCAGGTTACTATCGCCTTAAGGTCTAGCCCTTCTAATCCCTTGGGCCCAACTAAGTACAAGAAACATATTTATTTAAGTCAAGTTTTCATTAAGACCATTTAGCATTACTATCCTATACATATACAACAACATATAAACCTCGTACTTTATTAAAGTGTTTGCTCAGAAAATGAATCAAATGCGTTACAACCTATTCACAAAGAAGCAATACACTCGCTTAGTTTCGAAACTAAACTGATGATGTTCTCAAAATAGCAACTCAATTAACTCAAGTTTACTTAGGAATTACATAAGTAATCTAGGATCACTATGTAGTTAGATTGATTTCTAAATTGCTTCAAATGAAGATTCTTGATTGGAAAAGTTTGGGAAAGGGTTTAAGATAAAAAAACAACTCTAAAAACCTCAAAAACTCTAAGGGATGCCATTGAAAGAAATATGTGGTCGGGGTGTCTAGATGCTAGACTAACTAACATTTAGACGTAATGATGTGAACCTTAACCAAGAACAAATAAGGCCAGTCGCTAGATGGGTCCAAGTTATCAGAAAACTCAAAAAGGTGTAATGGGGAAAGGCATGAAAAGGGTAAGAAATGAAGAATGAAAATAGTAAGCAAACCCACGGATAGTTCCAAAGGATATGATACACCAATGGAACTTCCAAAAACTCATAACACAATTCGATATGACGCACGAATTGGTCCAATAAGGTTACTCGCCACCTAACCTTGTTTAAGGGAAAGCATAAGAGTAATGCCAAGAGTAAACAAACAGTGTTTACGTAAGGGATAAAGTACTCAAGTGTAGTGAAGGTATTTTCTTCTTCTTACAACTACAAGTACATGGGTATTTATAACCATAAATTAACCTTGCTTAAGGGAAAGGATAAGAGTGATGCCAAGAGTAAACAAACAGTATTTGCATAAGGAAGAAAGTACTCAAGTGTATTGAAGGTATTCTCCTCTTCTTACAATTGCAAGTATAAGGGTATTTATATCCACAAACTAGGGCAACTTGCGTAAAGGGGAAAAGACAAAATGGACATTTCCTAAAGAATCAATGTTACATGATATAAAAGGATAAAAATGAATATGCAAGGAAAACAATTACTAGTGCTGCGAATTCTAGACATGATACAATATACATAGCGATGTTGCATTGGAAAGGTTGTTTCTAGATGTGGACAAAAAGTACAAACGGATGGCTTTGTTCGAGCAAGGTTAGCCTAATCAGTCCAATCTTTCTCTCTTAGCTTCTCAGTAAGGAAGAGGCCGAGTAATTGGTCAACTCGGTAATAGAGAGTAATCATTAACTAGACATACCATAAAATAATGGGCGGTCATATGGTACAGCATTAGAGGTGACTTGGTAAGGAGGTGTTTGATCTTGGTAGGGGTTGGTTGGAACATAAGGATTCATCATATTAGCCCCTCTAGTCCTCGAGCTCGACTGTAGGTCAATAGCTCCGTACCTTGATTCCCATCATTCCCTCCAGGTTGTTTTAGATTTAGGATCAAATTTGAATGGTGTTTGCTTAGTTCTCCGTTAGGGTGATATGGATTGAGGTCGACGATGTTGAAGGTGTTAGAAACCCCATTGTCCTTAGGTAGTTCCAACCTATAGGCGTTGTTGCTTATTCTCTAGAGGATTCTGAAAGGTCCTTCCACTTTTGTAGATAATTTGTTTCTTCTTTCGCTTGGAAATCGTTCCTTACTGAGGTGTCGCCTTATTAAGTCTCCTGGTTGAAATTCTTTGGCCGACTGACCCTTAGTCTTTTCATGCATACTTTTAACAGCCTGGTTGATGTGCCGAGTGACCTTGTCATAGATGTGTTGAAGGGATTGTACCCTGGCTAAGGCATTAGGGTCCTCTTATATCGGTGTGGGTATAGGGGTATGTTTAAGGGGCAACTCGGGATTGAATCTATAGACTGCTTTGAAGGGGGTTTGCTTAGTAGTGCTATGTAAAGTTCGGTTGTAAGCAAACTCAATCACCGGTAGGCAGACGTCCCGATTAACCAAGTTCTTGTTGACTGCAGCTCGGAGTAGTGAACCTAAAGTACAATTAACCACCTCTGTTTAGCCATCAGTTTAGGGTGACAAGAGGTACTGAAGAATAATTTGGTTCCTAGGTGACGCCACAGGGTTCTCCAGAAATGGCTTATGAACTTCGAGTCTCTATTGGAGACCATAGTTCTTGGCATGCTATATATCTATACAATCTCTTGTAAGAAAAGAGAAGTAATAGCTGAAGCATCGTTAGTTTTGGTGTAAGGCACGAAGTGTGCCATCTTATTGAACCGATCCACAACAACCATTACAAAATCTTTTCCTCAGGTAGTTCTCGGCAATCCGAGAACAAAGGGCATCGCCTTCCCTTGTTTAGCTAGGCATTTGGCCTTTTTACACATAGCACAGCTTTGGACCACTTGGTGTACATCTCTTTGCATTTTCAGCCAAAAGAATCGGCCATTTAGTAGTTTACAGGTCCTTCTCTCACCAAAGTGCTCGGAGGGTCCTTCGCTGTGGGCCTCCCTAGTTAATAATTCTTGCAAGGAACAAGTTGTCACATACAGTTTCCCTCTTCGAAACTGATAGCCATCCTGTACATAATATTCGTCCACTGTTCTCCCTTCCGTACATCTCAAAATTATTGGTTCAAATATGGATCCTCAGAGTACTGTTCTTTGATACTCGCAAAACTAAATAGTTTGGTCTGTAGTTCTGACAAAAGCACATGTCTCCTTGAAAGAGAATCTATAACTATGTTTCTTTTTTCTTGCTTGTATTTGATTACGAAATTGAATCCTTCAAGGAATTTAACTTACCTTACCCATCGCTTGGATAGCTTGGTCTGACTTTGAAGGTACCGTAGTGACTCGTGGTCAGTATATATGATAAATTCTCTCCGTAGTAGATAGTATTGCCATACTTACAGTGCGTAGATTAGTGCTAAGAGTTCTTTGTCATACACAGAGTAATTTAACTGGGGCCTTCAGAGCTTCTCACTGTAGAAGGCAATTGATTGGCCTTCCTGCATCAAGATAACGCTTATTCCAATGGCCGACGCATTGCACTCTAACTCAAAAAATTTGTCAAAGTCAAGTAGTACTAATACCGAGGTGGAGGTCAACCTCTTCTTAATCTTAACAAAACTCCTCTCCTCCCTTTATCCCCATCGAAAGTCAGTGTTTTTCTTTGTTAATTCAGTAAGTGGTATGGTGATGGTACTGAAGTTTTTGATGAATCTTCGGTAAAATGAAGCCAGTCCATAGAAACTTCTTACGTCGGTATAAGTAGTCGAGGTCGGCCATTCAACAATTGCTCGAATTTTCTCATCATTTACTCATAAGCCTCCTCCACTGATTACATAGCCCAAGAATACTACTTCCTCCTGCAGAAGCAACATTTCTTCAAATTGCTGAATAGTCTCTCAGCACGAAGGATATTTACGATTGTTTTGAGGTGTTCATAGTGACTCAGCATGTAAGTACTGTAGATCAGGATGTCATCGAAGTACACTACAACACACTTTCTAATGAGATGTCTCAGTACATGGTTCATAAGTCTCATGAAGGTGCTCGAAGCATTCGATAAGCCGAAGGGTAAGACCATCCACTCGTAAAGTCCATGTCAAGTCTTGAACACAGTCTTCCACTCATCTCCTGGCCTCATACGGATTTGATGGCAGCCAAACTTGAGATCAATCTTACTAAAAATTTTGGCTCTACTTAGTTCATCCAACATGTCTTCTAGCCTTAAGATCAGATACCTATATTTGATCTTGATTTTGTTCATGGCTCGGCTATCAACACATATCCACCAGGTTCTATCCTTCTTCGGCGTTAGAAGTATAGGCACAAGATAAGGGCTAAGACTCTCTCTCACATATCCTCTTTCATGCAACTCACTGACTTGACATTAAAGCTTAGAAGCCTGCTTGAAATTCATACAATAAGCTAGCTTATTCAACAGTATAATACCTAGTACTAAGTCAATATAGTGCTCTATGCCTTGAGTCAGGGACAACCTTGCTGGTAATTGTTCTAGGAACAGGTTAGCATATTTATCTAGAAGTTACTTCACCTCTTGGGGTAAATCATTTCACTTCTTCATTTCCAATAGTTGCTTAACCAATAGGAGGGTTGGCTCATTGGTGTTAATGGCCTTTCGGAGCTTGGCTCTACTCATACCAAAGCCTTCTTTGATCCGTGAGCAAGTTTTATTTGTAACTTGTGAACTTCTCTAAGAGACATCGGATTTAGTGTGATTTTCCGATTATCCTTCTCGAGCATGTAGGTATTCCTGTAACAGCATGGATGACTCTCCTATCAAATAGCCATGGTCTTCTTAACGATACGTGGGATGCGTACATAGGCAGTACGTCGCAAAGAATCTAGTCAGAGTAATTGTTGATAGTGATCGGTAGTAGTATTTGCCAAGTGGCGTATAAGGCTCCCTTCTCACTCAACCAGTGAAACTCATATGCTTCGAATGTGCAGTAGTAGGAAACCTCGGTTTTGAAATAAGGTCAGTTGACACTACATTGATGCAACTTCTACCATCCATGATGAGGGTGTACGTTTGATCATTTACCTTGCAAGTGATATGAAATAAGTTCTCTCTTTGCTCCTCCTCTCTTGAGGGTTCTACACTCATAGTGTATCGGACAACCATGAGTGGCTAGTCCAAGTCCTCGACATATACGTCTTCTTCAATAAACTCTTTCTTAGCATTCTTATTCTCGGCAGGAACATCCTCCTTGTGTTCCTCATTCGTACTCTTTATGTCTAACTTTAGGATGTCTCCCTTGATGACTATCATCCTTCGATTCGGGTACTAAGGAGCCATATTTCCAAACCCTTGATACTTGAAGTACTTGATCTAACTGATCTTCCTGCCAAACCCTTGCCCCTTCTCATATGTTTGGGTCGGTGCTACATCTTTAGGTCAACTTTTCTGCTCAGCTTAGTACTTGGCAGAATTCAATGACTTGCCTGTTTGAGTCGGCTAGTTGGCATTCTAGTCATCACTCAGCTCCTTTTTTGCTTCTCTACTCTTTGTGCAATCCTAATAGCTTCATCCATTGTGTCAAATCATTGGAGCTCCATAATGTCTTGGATATCTCTTCTCAACCTAGTGACAAACCTTAAGACTATTCGAGTAGGTGGTTCCTCCACTTTACATCTTATCATAAGCATTTGGAATTCTTGAACATATTGATCAACAATCCAACCTCCTTGTCTCAACTCCTGAAGTCTAGTGAATGTATCTTAGAGATAAGTTTTTGACACGAATTGGTTCTTGAGCATTCTCTTCAGCTGAAGCTTCACATGATCGAATGCTTTGAGGAGTCATACACGCTCTTCTTCAAAATACTCTTCTTCCTCATCATCTAACTCTTTCAAATCTATCCTTCACCTTACTAGTCCACCAACTCCTCCACCTCGAACTGGTCAAGCTAGGTTTTGACCTCTAACAGGTTGAGTAGCTTGTGGAGTGTTTTTGCACAGCTTCAGTGAGTTGTCAAGATAGCGTATGAATAGCTTGAGTCAGATCAACCAATAGGTTAGCTATATCGTCAAGTATCTTATCAATACTTCTGGGAATTCCCTAAGATTGTCATCCATGGTGGACAACTTTACTATCATCACCAGTATTATCATTCATACTTGATCTGTCATTTGTCCTTACAAATTGAAATTCAAATAAACACTTTAGAGAGTGAATAGCTAACAACATAGCAGTTAAGTGAACACAGTAACTTACTCTGTTTTGTACATACAAAATAGAGTATAATAGAATTTAAGAAGAACTAACTATAGCTTACACAAAACCTCTACTTTGATACCAAGATAATGCAAATTGTGACAAAGAATAGATAGGGCCAGTTATTAGATGGGTCTAAGCTTGTAGAAATCTTAAAAAGGGATAATTGGGAAAGGTATGAAAAGGGTAAGGAATGAAGAATGAAAATAGGAAGTAAACCCACGAATAGCTCTAGAGGATATGACATACTAATAAAACTTTTGAGAACTTATGGCACAATTTGATATGATACATGAATTGGTCCTATGAGGTTAATTGCCACCTAACCTTACTTAAGGGGAATGATAAGAGTGATGTTGAGAGTAAATAAGTAGTGTTTACGCTAGGAAGAAAGTACTCAAATGTATTGAAGATAATTTTTTCTTCTTACAACTGCAAGTAAAGGGGTATTTATACTCGCAAACTAGGGCAACCTACCCAAAGGGGAAAGGACAAAAAGGATAGTTCCTAAAGGGTAAAAATGAATATAAAAGGAAAACAATCATTAATGTTATACAGTACATATAGCGATGCTGCATTGGCAAGGTTATTAGTAGATGCATATAAAAAGTACAGATGGATGGCTTTGTCCGAGCAGGGATGTCCTAGTTTGTCCGGACTTTCTCTTTCTGCTTCTCTACAAGGAAGAGGCTGAATAATTGGTCGACTCGGTAACAAAGAGTAATCATTAACTCAACATACTATACAATAATGGACGGTCATATGGCACAACATTAAAGGTGACTTGACAAGGAGGCACTCGACCTCGACAGGAGTTAGTTGGAGCATAAGGATTTGTTGTATCAACCCCTCTTGTCCTGGAGCTCGATTGCAGGTCAAGGGCCCCATAGCTTGATTCCCATCGCATCATGCTTTAAAAAGTAGGAAGGCCCTTAGTATGCATATGCTATGGAGGATGGTATTCGGATGCCTACTGCAATTTGTAGAATTCTACAAACTATAACAATGTGGTCATCCCCTTAAAACTCCACCACTAACCATTGATTCACATACTACCACTCCTAAAATGATAATCTAACATCAAGGCAACTCTAACTCCTCAAAACAAAAATCAAAACATCCTAATAACTCGAAACTCAATCTAACTCTAACAACATTCAAAACACAAACTAATGAAACTACAAGAAGGAAGTGCGAGATCAAATTGTACCTATTATGAATTGTTTCTAACACATTTACTACCATAAATATGACGTAGGATACACATAGAATACCTTAAAGTCATTTTACCCCTAGCCTTACGTGGAAAAATGAATTACTTCAAGTAATCTTACCAAAAATTAAAGAAAAACATAATAAGCAACCTTACCTTGAAGTTTCTCGCCCTTAGATTTGCTTTCACAACACGAGGCCCATTTTGGGACACCTAAGAAGACTTCCTAAATTTGTTTTGGGGCTATCCTATACGGAAAAAGAATGGTTCCCTTAAAAAAAAAACTATATGTTAAAAAGGCATTTTATTGCCTTACCTATGATTCTCCTGGCTAAATTTTTCTTAGGCTTGTTGTTTTCACATCCTACCATTAAGATTTGTGTAGAACCTTAGGGACTAGCTATTGCATGTGTAGGAAAAGAGTGAAGAAGAGTTCAAGAAAGAAAAATGGAGCTTAAATACCTAGGGTTCGTAGAAAAATCTCCTGGTTGAGCTACCTCTGCTTAACTTCTATAACACAGATTAGGTCCCTTTTCCTAAAACACTTCATTTTCTATTATTTTATACTTTTGTTTTCCTTGTTTTACAACTCTCTCCTCCTTACAAAAAATTTCATCTCAAAAGTCGAGATTTTATAAACCTTACTCTTAGAATAACTCTATGTACTTCTTTTTCGTTTCCTCTTCTAACTCCCAAGTTGCTTCCCTTTTAGAGTGACTCACATACTAAACTTTAACATAGGGTATCTTCCTTCTTTTAGATTCTTAAACCTTAGTATTCACTATCTTTGTGGGTTACTCCACAACAAACAGGTCTTGCTATAACTCTAGGGCCTCTAGGTCTACTAGTTATATTCGATACTACTCTATCTCCTGCTCTAGATTGGGTTTAAACTTCCACAACATTGATATGTGATATACATTATGGATACCTTCTAACCTAGGAGGAAGTTCCAATCTATATGCTACATTCCTAATTCTTTGTATAACTTTAAAGGGTCCAACATATCTTGGAGATAACTTTCCTCATAGCTTGAACCTAAAAATTCCCTTAGACATAGACACTATTAACAATACCTCATCTCCTACTTAAAATACCAAAGGGCATCTCTACTTATTGACGTAGCTCTTTTTAACGACTTTGTACTATTTGAATTCTTTATTTGATCAACCTCATCTTATCCACTACCTCTTGTACCAACTCTAGACCTAAAACCTATCTTTCTCTAACCTCGTCCTAGTATATGAGCGATTTGCACTTTCTACCACACAAATGTTCTCTAAGGGGTCATCTAAATAGTCGTGTAATAGTTGTTATTATATGTAAACTCAATTAGGGGTAAGTGATCATCCTAATGGCCACTAAAATCTAGTACATAAGCTCATAGCAAATGCTCAAGAATCTGTATAGTTCTCTTTGACTACCTGTTGATCTAAAGGTAAAAAGTGGTATTGAACTGCAACTTCATACCTAAGACCTTATGTAGACTCCTCCAAAACTTACCTACAAAATGAGTATCACTGTCTAACGTAATCTTTATTGGTACTTTGTACAACCTAACTACTTCCTTAATATATAGTTTAGCTAGATTATCTAATAAGTAATTAGTATTAACAAGAATGAAGTGAGCTAACTTTGTTAGTTGGTCCACAATCACCTAAACTGCATCACACTTACTTAAAGTCTTTGATAATGCTGTCTCAAAGTTCATAGTGACCTACTCCCATTTCCATTTTGGTATTGGTAATGGCTATAACTCACTTACTTATCTCTAATGCTTGATTCTGATATGTTGACAAGTTTAGCACCTTGATACATACTTTGGGATTTCCTTCATATTATTCTACCAAATAATGTAGCCTTTAGGTTTCAGTATATCTTTGTGCTACTTGAGTATATTATGTATCTTGAATAACGTGCTACTTTTAGCAGTTTACTTCTCAACTCTAATTTACTTAGTACATATAAGCATCCCTTGTACCTGAGTATTTTGTTAGCTGATAAGTGCGTGAAACCACATACTTATCTGAAGGATTTCTTTAACAATTATATGTAATTCAATAGATTTTTGAGCAAAAGTGTATGAATTTTCATTAAAATCTCATATAATTTCTCAACACAAGTGCAATTCATATTTTTGTGTTTTAATGCTTAAAAGTTGCATATACTTAAAGAATTTGAGCTTTTCGTGTTTAATCTTATAGGTCCCGAGGTTACCACATAATGGTAGCCCTAATTCAAGAAGCTAAAAATGAAGAAAAAAAAAAAGAAGGAAACTTGGAGTTGCAACTACTAGCATGACGGCAAACCTATCTACCTTGATGATGGTACCTTGAACAAAATTGAATTAAGTTGCAAAACTAGAAGGGTATATTAGCTTGACAGTAACCAGATAATAGTACCCAGCTACCATTATGACGATAAGTTTACTCTTGAAGTAAAAATGCATCGTTTCCCTAAAAGGAAAGAAGAGAAGTACTCAATACGTATCTACTATCATGACGGTACCTTTGGTTACAGTCATGTTAGTACCTACCTAAAATAAAAACTTATTCTTCTTCATTTTCTATAGATTTGGCTTAGCATTTTTTAAGGGTTTAGGGTTTTAGTTTCCGCCATTCGCTTCTTTAGGCTATCATAGGTTACTTTTAGTATAGTTTTATGATTTCCATGGAGTTTTCTTATATTTTCATGATCGTAACGTAAAATTTTAGTGGATTTTAGCTCTTTTCAAAGTTTGGGTTCATGGATTTCCATTGCATCCGTAGAGATTATTGGGAAAATCTTGAGGAACTCCATTGTTGAGGTTAAGGAGCTTGATCTTGTAATGTTTTTTATACTTTTTCAATGTTTAATGCAATATTTATTTGCATGTTCATGTGTATTATGTGTTAAATGTTTTCTCCATGAATGTGATAAATAGAGTTTATTATGCTTATAGGTAATGTGTGAATAGGATGAAGTAGTTATGGCTATTGATGTTTTAGTATTGTGATAGTGTAAATTTGGAATTTTACATAATTCTATGGTGTAATTTCGTATAACTTGAGTATAGGGTTAATATTAAGTCTAATAGTGTTTCTTGCACATTAAGCCTTTCCGTTTGTTATCCTAATAGGGTTTAGATACCGTAAGATGACTAAAAAACCCTAAATAGAACCTAGGATTCCTAATTTAAATGGGTAATTCTTGATAATTAGGACTTAAATCCTTATTGGTTGGAAGGAGAAATCAATTCTAACATAGTTATTTAAGTAATGACTTAACTTGAATAGCTAGTTAATAATGTAGATGAGATATTGATAATACAATGCTTTTAGTACATAATAGAATTTATGGAACGAGAGTTAGATAAATTTTGTGAGTGTGAGTAAAATCTACATTTAAACTATCATAAATACTCTAATAACATGGCCATAGCGATCTTAGACAATTGTTTACTCGTTACTCATGCATCTTTTATAAAGAAATTTAAATCCCAATACTGAGAAATTACTAAAATCCATGCCTAATTCCATTGTAGTTCTTAGTTCAACTTAGATAACTTGCATCATCTTTCCTTTAAAATTGCTCAATTGGTTGCCTAGATTAATAGAAATAATAGAATTTAGTACTTAGTTATCTTTCTAAACTCTATTGTTTCCTTCATCGTAAAATACCACTTTGGTTACTCTCTTCATATTATTAATAGACTAGTACGCTTGCCATTTGTTTACGATTTCGAGTAAAGTTTATTCGTTTCTATCTACAAGAAAGTCCGTTAATAGTATAGCATTCCAATGTTTTAAAATGGGACAAATTCTTATTTGTGCGTGATATTAATAGAAGTGAGATCATGACACCATCAGTATCTACTTTGAACTCTATTTCCTTTCCTACTTCCATTTTCCTCTTTAACTCTCATATACCCATGTCTTCAGCTTGGGCCATCTTAATTCTATCTACGATGAAGGGTTGAATTTGTATATTTGCCATCCTAATGCCTACTTCTTTGGTTAAAATCTCTGAATCTAGCCTTCTCATATCCTTCAACAATGGCCTCTATATCGTTATTAAGTTGGCAAGTTCTCATGTTGCTTCCTACTTAAAGTGTTAGGCACCACGTTAGTTTTCCCTAGGTGGTACTATATATCTAGGTTGTAGTCCTTTATCAGTTCTAGCCACGTTCATTAGCTCATGTTCAAATCTTACTAGGTGCTAAAGCACTTTAGAATTTTGTGATTAGTGTACACTTTAAACCTTTCCCCTACCAAATAATGCCTCTATAGTTTCAAGGCATAAACTATAGTTGCCAACTGTAAGTAGTGGACTAGGTAGTTTTTCTCATAAATTTTGAGTTAATGCGACGCATACGCTATCACTTAATCATTCTGCATCAACACAAACCTAAGTCTCTAGATTGAGGCATTACTGTAAATGATGAATTCCTCGCCATTATGTAATAAGGACAACATTAGAGCAGTCATAAGTCTTTCCACAGTTGCTGGAAACTCTATTTACATCTATTATCCCATTTGAAGTTTAACCCCTTTTATGTCAATCGAGTCAAGGGTACTGCCAACCTTGAAAATCCTTCTACAAACTTCCTATAATACCTTACAAACCCTAGAAAGCTTTTGATCTCGGCTACCATTTTCTATCTTAGTGACTCCACAACTACCTTTATTTTCTTCAAATCTACAAATATACCTTTATTGTTTACTATATGACCTAAGAAGGCTACTTGATCCAACTAGTGTTATGATCTTACTTCCACTAATGTCATGCACAAATAAGAATTTATCCCTTTTCAAAAATAGTGGAATGCTATACTATCAATGGACTTGCTTGAAGATAGAAATAAATAAATTTTAGTGGAAACCGCGAACAAATGGCAAGTGTACTAGTCTATTAATAGTATAGGGAGAGTAACTAAGGTCATATTTTGCGATGAAGGAAATAGTAGAGTTTAGAAAGATAACAAAGTACAGGACTCTACTATTTCTACTCTAATCTAAGCAACCGATTAAGTAATTTTAAAGGAAAGAACATGTAAGTTACCTAATTAGAAGTAAAACTACTATGGAATTAAGCGTGAATTTTAGCAATTTCTTAGCATTCGAATATGGATTTCTCTATAAAAAAAAATGTATGAGTAACAAGTAAACAATCATTTAAGATCATTGTGGCCATACTATTAAAGTATTTATGATAGGTTAAACATGGATTTTACTTACTCACTGAATTTATCCCACTTTCGTTTTGTAAATTCTACCATGTAGTAGGAGCATTATATCATCAATATCTTACCTATACTATCGGCTAGCTATTCAAGTCCGGTCAATACTTAAATAACTATGTTAGAATTGATTTCTTATTTCAACCAATTTTTAGCTTTAGGTAAATATAGGGGTTTAGTTACTAATTCTCAAGAATTACTCATTCAAATTAGGAATCTCAAGTTCCATTTGAGGTTTTCGAATCTTATTACGGTATCTAGAACCAATTAAGAATAAGGGGGAAGGCCTAATGTGTAGGAATCGCTATTTAGCTAAACATTAACCCAACACTCAAGTTATACTTAATTATACCATAGAACTAAGTAAAATTCTAAATTTATACTATCACAATACAAGGACATCAATAGTCGTAGCTACTTCATCATGTTCATATGCCAGCCATAAGCATAATAAGTGCTATTTATCACATTCATGGGGAATAAGCATTCAACACATAATACACATGAATATGAAAGTAAACATTGCATTAAACATGGAAAAAGTATATGAAACATTACAGAACTGAGATCCTTAACCTCAATAATAGAGTTCTTCAAGATTTTCCTAACAATCTCGATGGAAGTAATCAAATTCACAAACCCAAACCTTGAAAAGAGTTAAAACCTACTAAAAGTCTACGCTACGAGCATGAAAATATAAGAAAATGCTATGGAAATCATAAAACTACCTTAAAAGTAACCTAAGATAGCCTAAAGAAGAGAGAGTAGTGAAAACTAGAACCTTAAACCCTAGAAAATGCAGAGCAAAATCTAAAAAAAAAAAAAATGAAGAAGAAGAAGAAGTTTTTATTTCAGGTAGTTACTAGCATGATCGTAAGCAAAGGTACCATCATGACGGTAGACACATTTCAAGTACTTCTTCTCTTTCCTTTTAATAAAACGGCATGTTTTTGCTTCAGGGTTTAAGTATACCATCATGATAGTAGCTAGGTACCATCATGTTGGTACACCCTTATAGTTTTGCAACTTGATTCGATTATGTTCAAGATATTAGCTTGACGGTAGATAGGCTTATCATCATGCTGGTAGTTTCAACTCTAAGTTTCCTTCTTTGTCTTCATTTCTAACTTCTATAATTAGGGGCTACCAGTATATGGTAGCCCTGAGACTTGTAAGATCAAACACAAAAAGCTTAAATTATTTAAATATATACTACTTTTGAGTATTAAAACACAAAAATATGAATTACACTTGTGTTGAGAAGTTATATGTGATTTTAATGAAAATTCATACACTTTTGCTAAAAAATCTATTGAATCACATATAATTGTTAAAGAAATCCTTAATGTAAATGTGTAGTTTTACATACTTATCACCAACAAAAACTTGCACTTACTAAACTTAACATACGACCTCTTTGCTTTGTGTTTGCTTAACATGATCCTCAAATGTTGCTCATGCTCTTCTCTACTTCCAGAGTATATGAGAATATCACTGATAAAGACTACAGTAAATTTGTCTAGATACTCTCAAAATAATTGGTTCATGAGGTCCATAAATGCCACAGGTATGTTAGTAAGGCTGAACGGCATGGCTAGGAACTCATACAGTCCATATTTGGTCTGAAAAGTTGTTTTGTCCACATCTTTTACTTTCACCTTCAACAGATAGTAACCTGACCTCAAGTTTACCTTTGAGAATACTCCTGCCGCTTGTAACTAATCAAATAAGCCATAAATTCAGGGAAGTAAATACTTATTCTTGATTGTGACCTGGTTCAGATCTTTGTAATCTGCATACATTCTCATGCTCCCATCTTTCTTCCTTACAAAAAGAACCAGGGCTCCCCAAGAAGATGAACTTGGCCTTATGAAACCCTTATCTTGTAGCTCTTGTAGCTATTTCTTCAACTTAACAAGTTTAATAAGAGCCATTACATACGTTGATTTTGAGATAGGCTTAGTATCTAGCACTAAGTCTATTTTATACTCTACTTCTCTATCAGGTGGTAGACCAAGTAGATTTTCTAGGAAGATGTTTGATAATTCCTATACTACTAGTATCTGCTTTGGCTTTAGGCCTTTACGATTTCTTATACTTAAGGTTTCTAGAGAAGGTTTTCCCACAACTCATAACTAACATAGTTTACTAGCCTCTGACCTTTTACCTAATATTAGAAAGTTACTTCTTGTAAAGGCTCAAACATGATCACCATGTTATGACAATCAATATTTGCATAGTGTCTTGCCAACCAATCTATACCTAAGATCAAATCTAAATCTTACATGTCTAATATTAGGAAGTCTACTAGTAGAATCTTTCCTTCTACATGAATCTTTACATCCTAACATACTTGACTTTAAAAAATTTTACTTCCTAAAGGTATATTTACAATCAATGAGGTAACTAAAAACACAACACATAACATACAAGAATTCACTATAGGTTTAGCAAAACACGAACAAGATGCTCTAGTACCAAACAAAACATGTATACTGTAATTAAGGATAGAGAGCATACTTGCTAAGGTATCCGCCTCAGTAATTTCTTAACTCTGAGTATACTATTGAAGCACAAAGACTCAATCTGGTGCTCTCTAGTAAGGTCCTAGCTAAGGTTAAGCCGCTTTTGTTATGTTTTGAGTAGTAGTTGGTTGAGTAGTCTACATGAGTTGTTTCTTCGATTCTTTGCATTTTGCTACCCGATGCCTTCTTTGACTACATCTAAAGTAAAACCTTGGTAGATCAGAGTTGGCTCTTTGTAGTCTTTGCTAACAGGTCCTATCTTACCACAAAGGAAATAGGCATTTGGAGTCCACATGTGCTCCACAATATCATGTAGCCTATAGTAGCAGGTGCACTTAACCGGTACTGGCATGGTTAATTGAGTTGGCACTAGGTATAGCAATATAATCGACTAGCCATATCATCAGCTTGGGTAGTGCAAATGGTGGTCTGCTGCCTTCTCTGATCATAATGTTCGGTACAAGTCTCTTGTCCTTCTCTAGTAGTCTATAGCTAGGCATAGGCCTCCTACCTAAGGCCTTCTTCTCTTTGCAGGCTAACAACTCTTTTTTTATCTTCATACCTTACTCTACACTCCTAGTCTACTCAACCATCTCAACATATGTACCCCTTGAACCTCCCATCCTCTCCTACAACTTAGGCTTAAACTTAAAGGTGAACCATCTAGTACATGACCTCTCATCTCTCTTAATTGGCTTTAGCAAGAAATGGGCTAGGTAGTTCAGCTTCGCCTCATACTCTGTAATTGAATGATTTCCCTACTATGGTGTTTGGAAGGCTAGCTTAATATGTTCCTTGGTACTTTCAAGGAAGAACTTATCAAAGAACAGTTGCTTAAATCATTCCCAAGTGATAGGACTAGTTGCATTTTTGTTAGTCCTTTTCTTACTATTGGGTTATAGATACTTTTAGAAAGAAGGTAACATAGGTCATCTCCTTGTTATCTAGTACTTCTAACATTGTAAAGGACTTCTCCACCTCGATGATCCATTCCTTAACTCCCATTAGATCATTTAGCTTAGGGTAGGAGTCACGAGTGATCTTTACAAACTAGTCAAAAGTATTCTCACTAGTACGACCACTTATATTAGTATCCATATTAGCTTGCCTTTCTTATCTCTAGATCTTAGCATTCACTTGTATCACTTACATGTCCCTTTGAATCTGTTGATGCCATTGCACCAGTACCCCTATCGTCGCATTCATCAAATTCAGAACTTAAGCAATAGCCATTGTATTAGATCCTTGACCTTTATTATACTATAGTTAGGTTGGGTTTAAGATAGGCATGCCTTAGGGATGGTAGGTCTACTCTTGGCTTTGAGTCTATTAGGCTTGAGTTTAGCTAGGAGTAAATGGGCCTTAGGATAGTAGTGGAGGTCTCTAGCCTTGAGGTGGCAAGCATGTCTCAATTTGGTTTTGGTTTAGCTAAAGGATGCAATTTAGGTTGGTAACCTTACTACCTTGAAAATGTCAGGAGTAGGTGGAACTATCTCTGCATCTATAAGAAGAGAATACATGAATAAAGTCATGTAAGTTGGTTTCAAAGGAAAGGGTTAGATAACTTGAATATACTACACATAATAAGAAAGGAAAGCGATTGCTAAGAACTTAACAAAATAAGTAACTTCAACAAAAAGCTCTACTTCAAGCACATAATCCTAACATAACTTCATAAGCCCTTGTTCATTTCTCATAATCAAATTATTCATACACTTGATTCATAACTTACTTTTATTAAGATTCAGACATAGGTTGTATATGCTTTAGATTTTAAAACCTAAGCCTTTGATAATACTACAGCTATAATACCCCAAAACCTAGGAAATTATAGGCTACCATGTGTTCGTATGATCTACTGGCACACCAAGCATCTGTAAACAACCTGCTATCATAATTACGTACTTCACTTATCTTTAAGCACCTATAATAACTTCAATTAATGTTTCAGGGATGTTTTGAAACAATCTCAATCCACCAATACTTACATAAAGATCAAACTTCGATTTTATTTTATTTAAAGTAAGGAGTTTTAACATAATTCGTTAGCAATAGTCTCATAATACCATAATAGCAAAGCTCAACATCTCATAAACTCAAAAGTTGACTACATAGTTTTATCGAAGACAATAACTAGAGATGTCTTAGGTGACTTTTGATAACCTAAGTAACAACAAGGAAAATAAAAACAAGACTAACAATTCTTTTCAACAAGTCTCATAACCCTAACTAACTATGCTAAACCATCTCCAAAATCAAAGTAGTAATCATATAAATCAGCTTCGTCACCATAATATCCATACTCACTATAGTACTTCTCATAGTCACCAAGACCTATGCTTGCATCTAAAAACAATAAAACCCTAAGGTGAGCAAAAGCCCAATACATAAAGCAACCATAAGCACATGAACACACATTATGTACATAAGTACATATACAACTATTTCAAATATCTAGATTTAACAACCATAAGTTATTATCTTATTGAGGTCCGTTAAGTAGAACAATTCCAATATCCCAAAACTTAGGGTAACTCATGACTCCCGCACACAATATACATAATACATTTAGTATTAGTATTGGGTCTTCCCCAATACCTAAGTAACCAAGTATCCAAGTTTTCAGATGCAACAACCATAAGTTATTATCTTATCTAAGTAGCATAGTTCTAGTGTCCTAGAACTTCGAGCAACTCATAACTCCTATACATAATATTTATAATACATAATATTTATAATACATTTAGTATTAGTGTTGGGTTCTCCTAATACTTGAGTAACTAAGTATTTAAGTATCAACTTAAATTTACCAAGATCATTTCAAAGTGTGACTCCAATATGGATACTGCTGCACTAAGGACATCCCAATCCCTTAGGCCTTACCAAGCATAACTAGCATACTTATTTAAGCCTAGTTTTCATTAACTCCATTTGGCAGTACTATCCTATACACATACAAACAACATACAAACCTCATACTTGACGATAGTATTGTCTCAGGAATTGAATCAAAGGCCTCACAACCTTTTTATAGGAGAAACAATACACTCACTTAGTTTCAAAACTAAACTAATGTTGTTCTCATCATAACAACTCAACCGACTTAAG
The DNA here is from genome assembly GCA_024138005.1 of Lumnitzera racemosa. Lineage (NCBI taxonomy): Eukaryota > Viridiplantae > Streptophyta > Magnoliopsida > Myrtales > Combretaceae > Lumnitzera > Lumnitzera racemosa. Next base: position 31,873,960 of record JAMXBC010000011.1, read on the forward strand.
TTTACTTGGGAATCACGTAAGTAATCTAAGATCACTATGTAGTTAAATTGATTTGTAAACTATTTCAAGTGAAGATTCTTGATTAGAAAAGTTTGGGAAAGGGTTTAGGATAGAAACACAATTCCAAAAACCCCCAAAACTTAAAGGGACACCATTGAAAGAAATAAGGGTTGGCGCATCCAGATATTAGATCAAATATCGTCTAGATGCTATACTCGAAAAGAGTAAGAAGGCCTTTGGCATCCGAATGTTATGGGGATGGCGTCTGGATGCTTACTACAATTTGCAAAATTTTACAAATTGTAGCAACATGATCGTCCCCCTAAAACTCTACTACTAACCACCGATTCGCATACTACTATTCCTAAAACAACAACCTGACATCAAGGCAACTCCAACCCCTCAAAACCCAAACCAAAACATCATCACAACCTAAAACTCAATCTAACTCTAATAGCATTCAAAACATAAACTAGTGAAACAACAAGAATGAGGTATGAGATCAAATTGTACCTATTACGAATTGTTTCTAGTATGCCCATCATTACAACATGCATGGAATACCCTAAAGTTGTTTTACTCATAGCCCTATGCAGAAAAAAAATTCCATTAAGGAATCTTAACAAAACTTAAAGAAAAACAATACACAACCATACCTTAAAGTTTCATGCCCTTAGATTTGCTTTCACTACTTGAGATTTGCCATAGGACACCTAAGAAGACTTCTTAAATTCGTTTTGGGGCTGTCCTACACAAAAAGAAGGAGTTCCCTTAAAGAAAATGCCAAAACTATATGTTAAAAAGGAATTCCTTAGCCTTACCTATGAATCTCTTGACTAGCTCTTGCTTAGGCTTGTCATTTTCACTTCCTATTATCAAGATTCGCGTAGAACCCTCGGGACTAGCTGCTATAAGTGTAGGAAAAGAGTGAAAAGGGGTTTAAGAAGGGAAAAGGGAGCTTAAATACCTAGGGTTAATAAACAAATCTCTTGCCTAAACTACCTCTGCTTAGCTTCTAAAATACCAATTAGGTTCCTTTTCATAAAACTCTTAATTTTATTATTTTCTCTTATTTGACACTTTTATTTTTCTTGTTTCGGGTTTTTACAACTGGACTCCCAATAGCTCCTTAATAATTGATAAAAAAAAAACATACAGCTAAAATCAATAGTGTAAGTAGAGTCTTAAGTGACTCCCCATGGCAAAACAAGTTCAACTTTAACTAAGTAAGTCAAACTTTACCAAAGGAATTCACATCTTGATATCTCAAATCCTAACCTTACTACTCTAAACACACTTGCTACCAACATCAAAGAAATAGTAATCTCCATCATCCACAACATCATAAATGTAGTTGTAAACCATATCCTCCTTGCATGCATACTCTTATTAGAACTTGTACTTACTGTTGAAAACTAAATGTGCCTAAAGAGTGAGTTATTGCTCAGTACAAAAATATTGCAAGCATATGCACATGAATATCATAAATCACATGCATTTAATGCGATCATATATCATAGGTAATCAATTTAATTATCTTTGAGTTAATCCATTAACCAATAAAGGGATACTAATGACCTTGCCATACTATATATATATATATATATATATATATATAGATAGATAGATAGATAGATAGATAGATAGATAAAGTACATTCAAGACCTACTTTGAGCTTTAATACTATGGTGTCGGGAATTACCACTTTAGCCCCCTATTCCCATGAGTCATCCTAAATCTACATGAATAATCTTGGTATGCATTTCCATAAGGAACACCACCACATATTAATTAACAAGTACCCCTTGGGGTTTTGCTACTATAGGTCCTTAGGTTGAGCCATACAAATACATAGCACACAACAATATATAGGTTGAGAAGTTTTTAAAGTTATTTATTATTTCTAACCTAACAAAACAAGTACGGTAAACATGTACTTGAAACAGCTACAGAATCTAAAAGGAAAGATATAATGCTCCTAGTACCTAGTGATAAAACTAAATTCAACTGAGAACCTAACTTCAACATCTTTTACTATACTCTCACTCTAACCTCTGCTCTTCATTTCTATGACACAACCCTACCCCATTGACAAAAAAACAAAGGAAAATCTTAATAAAAGACGTTAAAATTGGCTTTAGATTAATAAGAAAAATGGGAAAAATACTTTTTACATAAGTTAGAACTAGAATCAAAAGCAAAAGAGCCATGAAAAAACAGGGAAAAAGAACTTATGAGAGCATAGAGGAGGTACATGGCTGTAATCATAGCCATGTATCTTAGGGATAAAGAAGGAAGAAAAACAGTGTGATCTTGCTTGTAATCCTTATCGACTTTACTTCCCTAAAATTTACGGTCAGGTTCACGGGCATTAACTTGCTTATGAACCTCTCTAATTGTCACTTCTGCAACTCTTTGCTCCAAAACACCCTTTTTGCTCTTACTACCAAACCTAACATCCATAAAAGATTACTCCCTAGGCTATAACCACCTGTATAATGTTTTACATACCCTCTTTGACTAAGCAAAAAACAACCAATAATAACAAGAAACAACAAAACACATGTATTGAGAAACTTACTTGAGACTTGCCATTAATGCAACTTTTAAACATTTGATTCTTTTTGAAAACTTTAGAAACTATCCCCAACACTTGGTAAAGAACCACTACCATATAATATGGCACATCTAAAATATTAAAACACAACCCATGCATGATTGCTATAAATGCCTCCTTCCAATGGATTGCAACTATGATTAGTTTGCTTTTGAGAAATCCTTCTTTTAAGTCTTTAGAACATAAATGAATCAAAGGAAAATGTAGATTTAAGCCTTATCCTCAACTTTGTTGTTTTGATGATGGTTGGAAGAGGAAACTACCTAAGAAAGAAGGATAGGAAAAATGATCGTATAAGAGGAGAGAGAAAAGGAAGGACATAAGGAGAAACATAATTTTAAGGGACAAAGGTAAACATTTTAAATACAAAAGAATTATAGGATTGTCATTTTCACTAAAATCAAATTACAAGTATGCTACTATTTTTAAAAAGACTTATCAAAATGGAAATCTTTTTAGAAAAGACTTAGAGGAAAATCCAATTATCAAAAATAAAATAAAATATAATCAATGAAAATTCCTTAGAATGAAATTTATTATTTTAAAAACTTTGGTAAATTTAAATAAATAAGAGTAATAGAATAAAATAAACAAAACACAGTTTTGGGGTGTTTCATGTAAAGTCCTTTTTTCTCTCTCTTAACTTGAATGTAAAATGGATGATCTAGTGGGGATTTTACATGACATATTTGAGAAGCTAAGTTGAGTTGTTTACAAAGAATTGTTGTCCATGATTCTTTTGCTTTTAATATTTATATGCCTATAAGTAGTGATAGTCCACTTGTTGAAGCTTTTAACTTGAAATCTTATATCAAATTGTATAAGTAAAAATTACATTAATAAATTTTTACTATGACTTATAAATAGTAAAATGTAATTAAGTCACCAAGTATTTCAAAGCTATTTGAACTAAATAGAATTAAGGCTAACTACATCTAAAGTGGTTTGGTTTAGAACCTTATCATTAAAACGGTTTATTCACTAAAATTCAAAACTAGATCATTTCAAATGTAGTTAAGTCTAGCTCCATCTAAATTGGATCAAACCCTGAGCGCTCTTAATATTTCCTGGGATTAAAGGATTCAAACCTCCAAGTCCAATTCCATCAAAGGATGATCAAACTAATTAAAACATCAATAAGAGAAAATATTGGTTTAGGAGTAGTATGGGGTAGCTATCCTATGTATGACATCATAATGTTCCAACACTTGCTCAAGTTGAGCATTATAAAAGTGCATACCCCTACCACTTATAACTATCTTAAGAGTGCCAAATCGAGAAAATAGGCCATTAAAAATTTTCTTTACTACCTTAGCATCATTAGTGGGTAAGGCTTAAGCTTTAGCCCACTTGGAAATATAGTCAATAGCCATTAAAATGTATTTATTCCTGTGAGAGTTCAAGAAAGGGCCCATATAGTCAATTTTTTACACATCGAACACTTTAACCTCTAAAATGGGATTTTATGGCTTCTAATCCCTATGGGATATGTTCTCAGCTCGTTGACAACTATCTCAAGTTCCAACATACTTTTGGGCATCTTTGAATAATGTAAGCCAATAAAATCCATCTTTTATGACCTTATGAGTTGTCCTATTAGCATTATGATACCCCCTCATAGGTCCTAAGTGACAATGACTCAAAATTTGCCATTCTTTAAAGTGTGGTACACACCTCCTAATAACATGGTTTGCACAAACATTAAATAGGTAAGGATCATTCCAAAGGTAGTATTTTACATCAGAAAAGAATTCTTCTTTTGCTGGTGTGAGAGCCCTTATGGAATGATTATAGTGGATAAAAAATTTGCAATATCTGCAAACTAAGGGGTTTCTTGATTACTTACTTAGTGAATGGTGTAGAGACTCTTTAGGGAATGCATCATTAATCCTACTCTTATTGGGAGAAGTGATTTACTACTAAGTTCTCCATGACTTTCTTGTCTATGATGTCTATGTCAAAATCTTGTATCAATAAGATCCACCTTATTAACCTTAGCTTTGTATATGGTTTCGTCGATAAGTACTTGAGAGCAGAATGATTAGTGAAAATAATTACTTTTGATAGAATTAAGTAAGAGTAGAATTTTTCAAAGGTAAAAACAATCGCTAACAACTCCTTCTCTATGGTGGTGTAGTTCTCCTAAGCATTCATGAGTTTTGATGGCATAATAAATTGGTTGAAAATACTTGCCTCTTCATTGTCCCAACATTACCCCTATTGCGTAGTCGCTTGCATCACAGATAAGTTCAAAAGGAAGTATCCAGTCGGGTGCTACCATGATTGGGGTGATAGTGAGTTTCTTCTTAATAAGATTAAAAGCTTCCAAACATTCATAAAAGAAGACATAAGGCATGTCCTTCTCCCAATAACCTAGTTAAGGGTTGAGCAATGTTGGAGAAGTCCTTAATGAAATGCTTATAGAACCTTGCATGCCCTAAAAAGCTTTTAACGGCCTTGATTAAAGTTAGGGGTGAAATTCTTGTAATAGCATCTACTTTCGTGGTATCCACCTCAATTCCTTGGCATGATACCTTGTGTTTAAGCACAATACCTTCTTGTACCATAAATTGGCACTTCTCCCAATTGAGCACAAGGTTGGTCTCTTTGATAGAAACACTAGTCAAATGAGTTGCCAAAAAATAAAAAGTTATCAATAAACAAATCCATGATGTCCTCATCTAAGCCATAAAAAATGGCCATTATGCATTGCTAGAATGTAGCAAGTGCATTGCAAAGTCCAAATGGCATTCTTTGATAAGCAAAAGTGCCGTAAGGGCAAGTGAATGTCATCTTCTCTTGATCTTCACGAGCGATGGGTATCTGAAAATAACTTAACAACCCATTAGAAAACAATAAAATAGATGTCTAACGAGACGTTCTAACATTTGATCCACAAAAGGTATAGGAAAATGGCGTGTAACATCATTTAATTTCCTATAATCAATACATGCATAACACTCGATAACAGTTCTCATTGGAATTAATTTAATCTTTTTATTAAGGACCACTATCATCCCACCTTTCTCAAGTATTGGACTCACCCAAGAACTATTAGAGATAATGTAGATCATACCTACATCAAGGAGTTTGATAACTTACCTTTCAACTAGCTCTTTCATGTTTAGATTCAAATGTCTCTAAGGTTGTACTACTGCCTTGTGGTTATCTTCCATCAAAATCTTATGACTAAAAAAGGAAGGATTTATGCCTGGAATGTTTAATATCTTCTAAGCAACAACCCTATTATGCTTCTTAAGTACCTCTAGTAACTTCCCTTTATGCTCCTTATCCAAATTAGAAGCAAAATCACTAGTAGTTTGGAATCCTTCTCTAAAAAGGCATCCTTCAATTAGTCAGGTAGTTGCTTTAGCTCCAATACAAGCGATTCCTCAATTGAAGGTTTCAACTTTGCCTCCTTTTCTCATCAATCACCTTAAACTTTTTCTCTTTTGTGATTGGTTTATTAGTATCTAACTGGGCTGCAACCACAGATTGGTTAGGATTCTTTGTAGCTATTTTTATACTTATCTACAAGCAATTCTCTAATGGGTCCTTAGAAAGAAATTCCCGTATACAAGTTACAACAGACTTGTTAGTAACATCTAAAAGATAGCAAGTATTGTCTTGTTCCACAAACTTTTTCATAGCTTCAGAAATTTTAAACATAATCTCTTTGTCTTCAACCCTCAAAATGAGCTGACCACTATTGACATCGGTAATAGCTCTTGTAATCACTAAGAAAGGCCTAACTAGGGTAAGGGGTACTTCAAAATCTTCATCCATACCCATTACCACAAAATCAATAGGAAAAATTCATTTACCCACCTGGACTAATACGCCCTTAATAATGCTTCTAGGATATGTCACAAACCTATTAGCTAATTGCAAACTCATACATGTGGGTTTTGGTTCTCCTAGTCCTAGTTTCGTAAAAAATTTATAGGCCATCATGTTGATACTTTCACCTAGGTCAGTTAAGGTCTTATCAACTAACAAATTACCAATTTTTTAAGGAATTGTGAAGCTCCTTAGGTCTTTCAACTTCTTGGGCAACTTGTTTTGCATGATTGTAAAACATTCTTTACTTAACACGATTGTGGAAAGCTCCTTAAGCTTCCTCTTATTAAACAACAAGTCTTTTAGGAATTTTGCATATTTTGACATCTGTAGGAAAGCATCAACCAAGGGTATGTTAATATGCAATTGTTTAAAAAGATTGAGAAACTTCCTAAATTACTAGTCATTATGATCTTACTTATGTCTTTGAGGATATGGAATAGGTGGTTGGTATTCCTTTACCTTAGGTAGCCTAACACTTTCTTTGGATTTCACCTCCTTACTTCTTTTGGCGGTGTCTTTGTTATCCTTTTTCTTAGCCTACAACTCTTTCGTGCTTCTAAGTGAAACTACCTTAACATGTTCTCTTAGATTGGGATCTATGTTTCCTAGCAACGTACCTTGTGGACTTTCATAGATCGACTTACAAGCTGACCAATCCGATTTCCAAGATTGCAGTTGGAAGCCTCTTGATTCTTTGACAAGGCTTCAATATCAGATAGCCAAGCTTCATTTCGTTGAATATATTTAGTGAGAAGATGGTCTTTGAAATCTAAGTAAACCAAAAGTAGCCATCTGTTAGTCTTGATTTTGACCTCCCTATGAAAAGTGAAGATGGTCCCTCCAACTAGGATTATAAGCATTGTTAAAAGGGTTATTTTGTCGCCGAGGGGATTTCCTAAGTAATCCACCTATTCCATTTGTTCTTGTTGTCTATACCTTTGCATATTAAGAGCATTCATACTTGGTTATGCTTGTTGAGGACCAACAGAAAATACAATAATTTTTTTGCTCAAAAGATCCACTTTAGCTACCAAAGTAGTGGGTAGGTCCACTTCATGAATCCCTACTGCTCTTTGCCTGACTCTAGTGTTTTCCCATTGGTAATTATTCATTAATATCTCTTCAATCAATAGCTACACTTGCTTAGGTTTTTTTTTTGTATTCAAAGTATATCTTGCGAGACCATCAATCATTTGTTTCGTAGTCAAATTAATACCATTGTAAAAGGTCTAAATTTGCATCCACTAGGGAAGGTTATGGTGTGGGCATCTCTAAAGTAAGTCCTTAAACTACTTCGAAGTGTCATATAAAGATTCGACTTCTAATTGGGCAAAGCAAGAAATGTCATTTCGAAGCTTGGTAGTCTTTACCGGTAGGAAATACTTCTCTAAGAATTTCTTTGCCAAACCATTCCAAGTTGTTATCTAGTTCCATGGCAAGGAGTTTAACCATTGCTTTGCTCTTCCCTTAAAAGAAAAAGGGAACAACAACAATCAGATAGTGTTGTCTGTAGCTCTATTAATCTTGAATGTAACACAATTCTCTAGAAAACTAGAGATGTAAGCATTAGGATTTTCATCTTAGAGACCATTGAACTGCACATACTATTGCACCTTTAGATGATGTTAGGTGCAATTTGAAAATTATTGGCAGCAACTATTGGTCAGTGATACTAGAGTTGGTCCTAGTGAGTGAAGGCCTCGAATAATCGAACATTATCCGATTTGCTTCATCGTTGTTAATGGCCATTGGTTCAAGATTTCATAGTGGATCTTGTAGATCAATAACTTAGTTGTTTGCCTCTTCACCTTCTCCCTTAACCTCTACAATTGACCCGTCTTCGATGGTAGCCACTATTTGTTTTGCTCACAATCTCAATTTGTGAATGGTTATTCTTTCAATCTCAAGAACAAACTCTACCAAATCTTTCTGATTACTTTCGGTTATGTACTATAAGGGCAAAATATATAAAAATCAATTGCAACTTAAAACAATTAGCAGAAAATAATGAAAAACACATAAAAGAATGGTTAAACTAATAAAGTTATGAGCATTTTTAATATCGAAGTCCCCAGCAATGGTGCCAAAACCTTGATATAAGACAAGCGTACCTATCAAATTTTAATATAATAGATGTGAGTTCGAGTCTATCTCTTAGAGATCTCGAATACTAATACCAACCTTATCTCTATTATTTAACCAAATAAATTTAGTTCAAGATCTCAAATCTTTTAAAATAAAAATTGTAGCAACTAATTAATTTAATAACTAATCAAGAACTAAACAAAAAAGAAAAATATTGAATGTTAAACTAGATCTATCCATGGAACTTTCCCTAAAAACAATATAGTTCAATCTTTAATATCTTCTTGATTGGGAGAACTCTCTTTTAAAGTTAATAACATTCTCAAGCTTGTTAATCCTAATCTCTAGATTAGCTAATAGAATCTCTTCCCTATAGCGTAATCTAAGATCACATTAATTGTGCAATAAATTCTCTTAAAAATAATATTAAAAACAATATTATAATTCTGGAAAACTTTGGCAATTTATCTCTAACATTACACAAACTTTCATCAACTATGCTAGAATTAATTATACAATGAATCTCTCGACTTTTTTGTATAATATCAAATTTAAATTAATAACCTACAAAATTATCAACCTAAAATATGCAAGCACACATAATTGATTCAAAAACTATAAAGATCTTTATTAGATCTATATAAACCAATTGTTACATGTGAGATCTAGGTTCTAGAAGACCTAGATACTAAAAATCTACTCTGTATACATCATAAAATAATAATCTAAAATCAAAGAATAGAAGAAAATAGAAGAAAGAGTCATGAAATCTAAAAAAAGTTTGAATCTTGAATTTTTTTTTATTGCCTTGCTCTCTTGAGTGTTGTTGTCTTAAAATACTCTTAAAAAGTCAAGCAAAAAGCTCTATCTAAAAATCTTAACGAAGCTTTATATAAGAAGTGAGAAAAACAAGTTTGCTGAAAAAGATATGACTAGGGACATGACAATGCTCCATAGTCATGTACCTAACTACCATTCACATTCTCTCTCTCTCTCTCTCTCTCTTTTCAAAACTAGGAACGACACAACTAAGGACATGGTGTGTCCTTTGGTTATGTCACTAGCTGTGATACTTGAAAATAAGCTTCAAATTCGCCTGGAAATGACACAATCATGTTGTTCAATTATATTAATCTTTAAACATTCATAACTTGCTTATTTTAGCTCCAATTCAAGTTAAATTTGTTTTTATTTTCTTATTTTCTCATGCAGATCATTTAAAAAACTAGACAAAAAAATTTTACTCAATTAAGTATCAATTTCTGAAAATAAACTCAAAATCAAAGGAAAAATTATGAAAAATCACCAATTAAAATATAATCAATTTAAAGCTTATCACCCATACAGCATTCTTAAGTGTACTAGAGAAAGCTTTGTATGTAATTGCATTAGATAATCCTTATAGTTGGATCATTGTTCTACAATATTGTAAATGATGATTTAGATTGGTAGTATTGTCATAATCTCAAATTGCAAAAGTTTAGCATTTGGAGGGAAAACTTTATTACAAACTATGAGAACAAAGAAAGAATTATCTATTAAAAAAGTCCCTCAAGGATTGGAGTGTTTCTTTGACTCCTTCTCATCTCTAAGGTTTTGGATCACACCATTGATTTGATTAATTTCAAGATCTATGATAGATCTCGTAGAGTGTGCTTATTAGTAATCGTTTCTACTTCTATAATAGGATTTGTTGTATAATGCAGTAGGAGTTCTATATGGAGATGTTCAAGGTAGGCATTACTTAAAACTTTAATTTCTCATATAATTTCAACTTATCATCAAACATGAATTAGAAGATAGGGTTAGAATAGGACTGCCTTAAGGATATAGTTGAGTTGCTTTGTTTTGTTTCCTTCTTGTATTTCAAGTCCTTTTGGAATTAACCACAAGCCTCTTTAAAGATATGCAAAATAATAAAAACTATCTCAAAGTATCTTATTTTTCTATCTTCTTGAAAACACAAAACAAAACCAAAACAACTTGAAGAAAAGTGTATAGAAACTTAATAAAACTCTAGTGAGTTGCTTACCACCCAGCACGTAGGTTTTAAGTTCCACAACTGGATCCTTTATATGGTTATCCTGGTGGATCTTTTAGTTGTAGAATTGTTTTGTCTTTTGCAAAATCTTCTCCTTCATAAAAATGTTTTAAGAGTTTCCTATTGACCTCAAATACTTGTCCAGTCTCTCCCTATATCTCAATAGTCCCATAAGGATGAACCATAGTCACAACATAAAGGCCTCTCCATCTAGACTTCAATTTTCCCTAGAAAGAGTTTTAGTTGAGAATTATATAATAACACTTTCTATCCCTCTTAGAATCTTCACTGACTAATTCTTTTATCATGCCATCTTTTAGTCTTCTCCTTGTAAATCTTGGCATTCTCATAGGCTTCATTTTTGAATTCTTCCATCTCATTCAACTAAAGTAGCCAATTTCCCATAGCTATCTTATGAATAAAGTTAAAAAATTTTACCATCCAATTGGCCTTGTACTCTAATTCAACAAAGAGGTACAGGCTTTACCAAATACCATATAGTATGGTGACATCCAATGGGGTTCATATAGGCTATTCTATATGCCCACCATGCATCATTAAGCTTTAGTGACAAATCCTTTCAAGAAGTGCTGGCTAAGTAGCTTTAACTCCTGATTCGATAGCTCAAGTTAGCTACTCATTTGAGGATGGTATAGAGTTGCTATCTTGTAGTTGACCCTATATTTAGCAAGCAAATTGTCTAACTACTTGGTGAAAAAATGAGATCCTCCATCACTGATGATCACCCGTAGAGTTCCAAATCTAGTAAGGATGTTATCTTTAAGAAATTTAATCACTCTTCTTGAACAAATTGTGGTTTATACTACAGCTTCTACCCATTTGCTTACATAATCTACCATTACCAAGATATATTTTTTTGAGTTGGATGGGAGAAATGGCCCTATGAAATCAATTGCCCATACATCAAATATCTCTACTACTGGAATTTTGTGCATTAGCATATCATACCTCTTAGTCACATTCCCGGTCATTTGACATTGTGAGTACCTTCTAACAAATTATATACAATCTTTAAACAATGCGGGCTAGAAAAATCCATACTAAAGTACTTTTATAGCTATTATTGTTTCCTTAAAGTGCCCTCTTACTTCGTGGTTGTGACAATGAGCTATGATGTTAGTAGTTTCATCTTTAAGTACACATCTCCTTATTACATGATCGACACAACTATTAAACAAATACGGTTCATCCTAGAAATATGACTTAATGTCTATCAACAACTTTCTTATTCTGTCTTCTGAGGTCCTATAAGGCAAAATTGCACTCACCAAGTAATTAATGATGTCTACATAGCAAGTCATAATAATAGCTAAGATGGAATATGATAGGAATCAGCTAATGACGATCCCTACTCTAAGGTCGATATGTTGAGATCCAAGGCCGACCAATACAAAGTTGAGGCTAACCAGCTTTTGCCGAGGTCCAACTAATAGTAGAAGGTTGAGAGGTGAAGTTATAACTCAACAACAAGCCTATCATCTATCTAGAAGTTGAGAGAGCAAACAATTGAGAACTCAAGGCCCAAGAACCACTCAGTACAGCACGGGAAGACTAGTGTCGACCAATTCAAAAACTCGACAATTATGGGTTGACCTTTCATGTGTCTTGGCCAAGCATTATAAGAATTCAGGGATTCGTAATCGAACCCGAACATCTAACTATTGTCCCCATCCAGTTCAGATCTTGCTCATTCCAGGATAATTCAAATGACTGTATGTTGAGTCTTTCCGTTGAATGCATAGTAAATATTTTCCTTAATTTGATTCATGGGCCTACTTTAGGGTTTAAGGCCTTGTATTTTTTTTACACATTTTCCACTAAGGTTTTCGGATATACTATAAATAGTAACTTTTGTAAGTAGTAGCAAAGCAGAGGAGATAGTGGAATCACATCCAAAGATTCCCTTTTGAGTAAGGATATTCTTAAGTGCTTTGAGGATATTCTTTCTGAATTATCGAGTGCTATTTTACTCTTTAATCTTCCTTGCGTTCTTATCAATCTTGACCTTGAGATTCTGGTAAACCCTGATTTGAGTGAGTCAGTGAGTTGAAGCTAATCCTCTCATTTGAAATACCGAGTGATATTTTGTGTTCATTAGTTATACGGAACTCTCTTTCAAGTTTATCCATTGATTGTCTTTGTGCCTTGGTACATGATATCCATTTACATTGACATTCAAAACCTCTATTTTAATTCCTATTCTTCATTTCCATTGAACTACCAATACCCCTTTTTAGTCTTAGTTGCAGCATACATGATTGCCTTTAAAAAGATCTCGTAAGCTTTACAAATTAAATTCCTATATTCTATCTTTAACTCAGTTCATAAGGCAAGTGTACCTATCGTTTATAGCATGGATGAGTATAGGGTCGTCTCTATTGCGAAAAGGATTCAAATATTAGTACTTATTTTTCTTCCTATTATCTAGTAATCTAATTTATCAAGTGATTAATTATTGAAACTCTAAATTGTTAACTAACTTACACTAATCCACAAACTAATGTCACTAACCCAATGGTTACAAAACAATTACTAAAAACACATTTACAATGTAGACTTGTTTCACCATTTTGCATTATACTACTAAATTATTTTTTTATCCCAATACTTGTTATCTGTGGGAAATTATAGTATGTAAGCATTCTTCTTAAAACTACTTTTTTCTAATCCTACTTGTGTCTATTGGAATCTCTTCCTAATTAACAGCCAACTCGGATTGCATTAATGTCATGTTGATGTATCAATTCCCTTAAGGATGCAATAACTTTCCTCATGATATCTCTATTATTAAGAGTAAATTGTTCCAATAAACTAGATTTATTCAATAAAATTGTATCTTGACATATTCTATTCAAATCTGACTTAAGTCGATGTCATACACTAGACTATACTTAGATTCATTAAGTGCAATTCATCCGAATTAACATTTATCAAGAAATTACTATTTCATGCACTCGATTATGCTAAGTGATGTAGCAAGTCCTAACGTACTACCTATACATGATGAGATAACAAAATGTAATAATATAATGTAGAGATAACAATGAAATTAACATAAGATGAGTAAAAAATATAACTTCGTTTGAATTTCACTATAGAAGTCTCTACAACGTACAAACAATGAATCCCATCATTCCTCTCGAGTTGTTACGGAAAATGTGTATTACAATATGTAAACAAACTTTACTATAAATGAGACACATTGGTACAGATGAATGATTAGGTGGCCGTTTGTAAATTGATATTTTAATTGATCCTCTTTTCTCCACAAGTTGCAGTATATTTATATTGTCTTCATCAAAGGACTTGAATGTACCTCTTTAAGGCATTACTTAATGTTTTCTACGTACTAATTCATATAAAAAGGTTGAAAAGAACAATTATGCCCCTTCCATCACACTCATGACTCGGGAAGTGATAGTCTCAGAAAACATTATTTTTCACCAATTACAGCCGTAATGAATGCCGTGAACTCCCCGTCGCTTTATTCAATTTCATCACGTATGTGACCCTTTCCATGATCATCCTCCTACTATACAATCATGGCCGTGATTGACAAGGGGATCGTTAATACTTGCTTAATCACGGCCATGATTGAGGACATGATCAGGGATGGATTTTTCATTTCTTCAATATTACACCCATGATTGATATTTCTTGATACTACTTCACTGATTTCTTCTCCTCGCGGCCATGATTGACTAAAAATTCATTGTTCTTCTGTATATTTCATTCTCTTGCTCGTGATTTACATAAAATCAATATTTTATACCAATTAAGTACCAAAACTTAAAATATAAATCATAATTATGATCAATTCTATGCTTAAGCGTGCCTTTAAAGTATAGAATAATTTATTCTTATCAAACTTCCCCACACTTAAGCTTTACTTGTCCTTAAGCAAACACTCAAAGCAATTAATTGCATATTTGACAAAGCATCTCCAGTGGCTTAACTTTGTACATACCCTATTATGTTCTTAGAATACAAAAAAGAAAAAAAAAAAGAAAAGCAATATTGTAAGACTAAACAAAGTAAAACACACTTCACCATTACTATTTAACAAAAGCTTTCAACGGTCCAAAGTTAACACAAAGCCAAATATATCAAAGAAAATTGGTTATTCTTCATCTACTTTCTCAAGTGTATAAAAACCTTCAAATTACTTCTTAAAAACAATAATCTAGAAGAAAAGTAAATTGCATGTATCTTTCCCCTGTATTTCTACTTCTTTTATTGAATCTCTCTATTCTTACACATTGCATTTGCATTTTTCTTTCTTCATTTCATTCTTTTTATTTTATTTTTTATATAAGTAAGAATACCAAAGATCAACAGTGGAGTCAGACTTTATTCTTCTAAGGGACTAAAGCCTACCCTTACTAACTTGGTTATAAGGTCAAGGTTCAATAACGAAGTCAAACTTTGCTCTTTTAAGGAACCAAAGCCCGCCCTTACTGACTAGATCCTTATCAAATCTTATTGCAATGGTATAAAGACTTCATTAGTAGCGGTGTCAAGCTTCGCTCTTTTGAGGAACCAAAGCCTACCCTTACTAATTTAGTCCTTAAACACCTCAATATATTCTAATTTGAAGAGATTCTTAAGAAGTATCAACAAGTGAACTACTTCATTTTCCCTTTTCATTCAAGCTTAAATAAACTCCTAAAAGTAATTGAAAAGTAAATATATTACTTAGAAAATTTAGAAGCATACTCAAAATAAAATGAAGAAAATAAAAGAAAATAAACAATAAAGAAAACAGGTTAGTTAGCCTCATCCTCTGTCTCTTCATCTAAACCACCTTCATCCTCCCCAGATGACTCCTCTTTACTTCCATCCTCAGACCTTATCTAACTGGTGCTTGCTAAGCTTCTTCAGTGCCTTCTTCATCATCACTATCGTCCTTACTGGACTTATCCTCCTCATCACCAAAGTCTTCCTGTTCAGACTCTTCATCTCCTTTTTCTTCTTCTTGGGGAGCTGGTATTGGTAGGGGAACCGAGGGTTGGTTGGGACCCATTTCCTCCTAGGTTTGAGGATAAGAGAAACAAGAAGGAATAGCTACTCCCACTTTTGTGGCTATATTCTTCAAAAGCTTAACAATCCCTTTGTAAGTCTCCTTAATCTTACCCACTTTGGTTTCTAATCTTTTCAAATTCTCGACTGAGAAGTTAGATGTTGATGGTGCAAAATCAGGCATACCAGGGTCTTCAGTATCCAAATCAAGATTCGAGACTCTTACAATACCCCATTGATTAAAAGGGGTTCTTGGAAGTGGTTCTGGATTAGCACAAGATGTAACGATTTTAGGACTTCTATGGGTTGAGTTATCTAAATCATGTAGGACAAGAAGGGGACTATAATAGAAAAAGGCATTTTGTAGTGGAATTCCAAATTTTGATTGATTAGAAAAGAGGAAGTTCAAGAATTGAAGTTATGAATAAGAAAATAGAATCACCTAAGAAGTTTTAAGCAACCCTTAGCAACATGCTACATAAGTATCTACTTGAGCTTCCTAATGACTTAAGATAGAAATCTTGTTGTTCAACGAGTTTTACATGTATGTAATATTATTATTTAAGAAGAAAAAAATCCCATCTCAATACTCTATGAGGACATTTAGTGACCTTGAGGATTTGATCATAAACTATCAAGAACAACATTAAACAAGGTAGGGAGAAATAACTACAAGAAGGATAATGGCAACAAGAAAGCATCATACCCAAATGTTACATGACAAAGGAGAATAACCAATAACTGTATCTTAAGGATCAATACCTAATATAAAAATAAGTTCTATACACAAGAAAAATTGTGGAATCATAAGAAACTAAGATGGACGATCACGTAAGACATTAGATAGTAATTTTACTTTTAGCAATGGAGCCCGAGATCGATATAGAGGATGTGAGGTTAACAAAAGCCTGAGAAAGAAAACAAGCGTAAATAGCGATAGTTGCCAAAATATATATAATAATAATAATAATAGTAGTAGTAGTAGTAATAATAATAATAATAATAATAATAATAATAATAATAATAATAATAATAATAATAATAATAATAATAATAATGTAAGTTATGATATATGGAGTTACCTATGAAAGAATGAGTATAAAAATTTATAAACCCATGTGATCAAATTTTGAACAAAGCATGACAAAATATAAAGAGGTGAAGATTGGGTGACTTGACCATATTAATTGTTAAATGATACTAACCTTGAGAAATACTATCTTAACAGGACTATGGAAAATGAAAGTAATAACAATCTTCACATGACCTTAGCAGCCCAAAGAGATTTGAACCATTTGAAGGATACCCTAAAGGAGCCAAAAATGTCGACGAGGGTGTTTCCTGACTTGATCCGAGCAAATAGTTTCTTCATTGGTAAGAAGAATAACCCCTTAGAGGCGGAAGATTGGTTAACCCAAGTCTAATTATCATTTGAGGCATATGAAGTTCCGGAAAGCTTAAAGTTGACCTATGGCACCTTTATGCTACAAGATGGAGCAAGAATATGGTAGGATTTCAAGAAAAGAGCCCACCTGTTACTTGGGATGATTTCAAAAGAGAATTTCAAAGGAAATATGACCCGAAACATAAAGGGAAAAGATCAATTAAGGAGTTAAGGTCACAAACAAGAGAGCTAATGAGGAAGATGAAGAAGCCCTTTAGAAATAAATGCTGGAAATGTAGCCAAGAGCACCGCCCAAGGAATTGCCCACAACTAAGAAATAAATGCTTTTGTTGTGGAAAAGACTGGGCATCAGGATAAGCAATGCCCTATGAAAAGTAAAGCGTGTTATAACTGTAGTGACCATAGAGATGTGTTTTCCTTTTTCCCCCAAAAGTAAGCGACTTGAAGTGGTGTCAAGAAACTTATTAAGGAACTCTAAAGTTTGGACTTGCTTATGAAATATATACTGTATTTTGATGGAATTATCTGTACTCTTTAAGATACGTCGGAAGAAGTGCAGTAATATCAAGAACTATGTATTAGGTATTGTTGAGAAGCATGCTGATTTCATGTGAATTACCTGATTAGAAATCATAACTTAAACTCCTATAAGCTACCACGGGGGTACTAAGATAAAGAACTTATTACTGTCAAGTTTTGAGGACAAAACATTTTGTAAAAGGGGGGAAGAATGCAGACGTTGTAAATTTAACCTTTTAAACATAGTGTTGGACTCGAGTATCATAGATATTTTCCTAAGTTGACAAAACCACATAAAATGAAAACCAACTAAAATTTTAAACTCAGAACTTAAAACGAACTTGAAAGACACTATTATACAATTTGGAAACCCTCATCATGAAAGAAAACCCCAATCCCTACATGCACGTACTTTTAAAAATGTAAACCTAAACTTAACAGGAACAGTAAATATCAAATCATAAAAATTTTTAAATTAATAAGATTATCTTAATGCTTAAAAAGCCATAAATCAATAATTTTGTGAAATCATATAAAACTGCTAATGAATGAATCAAGGATTATTTCAAGTAATAATAAACAACAAAAGTAAGCTAGTTAAAGGAATCAATTAATAAATTTACAAAACTTATTTTACTTATGTACATAAGTAGTCCCATAATATGTATATATATAAATATATTATTAAGCAATTTCCTTCTCTTTTCTTAATATATCATATGATATATATATATATATATATTGCATAATAAAGTGGTATTCTTAAATAATTAAGCCAATTGATTCTTAAGCTCTTAAATGCAAGTAAGTTATCCTCGAGTTGATGAAAAACCCTAAAACATACATAATCTCACTCGAATCCTAAAATATACATAATTTCACTCGACCTCCAAAACATACATAAACTCACTCAAACCCTAAACCTTGGGATAATCAGGAACTTATAGCCCTAAATAAATAATTAAGAATATAATTTCAATAAATTTTATTCAACTCTAGAATACTCTAAAACTTCTTAAGAAGAAAATCACAATCTACAAATTAATTTGAGAACCAAACCCTAAAAGAATTTCATATAAGACAATTCCCTTATTTTCACTCATAAGCTATGTTATATATGAATAAGTAGTAAACCCTACTTTTTAGTGGACTTATGATTCACCTAAGAACACTTCTCAAATATTCCCAAGGATAAACTAAGCTAAGAATTCAAGTTTACATTTAAAAAGTGAATTTAATTTTCCAATTCGAAACCCTATTGTCGATAAAACTCGAATACAAAAACCATAGACTCTAAATCCAAACCCCTAAAATGATTAAAGACTTGTAACCTTAAGTGGCTAATTAAGAATTTAATTTGAATAACTTCATTCAACTCTAGAAATTTTCATAATTTTATAAGAATTAAATCATAACTTACAAATCAATTTAAGAGATAAACTCCAAAAGAATTTATATAAGACAATCTCCTTATCTTCATGCATAAGATTTGTGCACGTGAATAAATAAATCAACTAATCATCCTAAATAAATCAACTAATCATCCTAAATAACTTATCAATTGATAAATATAAACCTTACTTTTAGTGGGCCCATGATTCAATTAAAAGTACTGTCCGAACGTTCCTAAGGATCAACAAAACTAAGAACTTAAGTTTACATTTAGAAGCCAATTAAAATTTTTCAATTCAAAAACCAATTATTGTGAAAACCTGAGCTTGAAGAACTCTGAGCTCTAAACTCATATAAGACCCTAAACCCTAAAACAATTAAGGAATTTTGACCTTAAGTGACTAATTGATAATTTAATTTGAATAATTTTATTCAACTTTAGAAAATTTTACAATTTTATAGGAATCGAATCATAAAGTAGAAAATAATAGAAGATGAAAATCTTAAAACAATTTCCTATAAGACCATGCCTTATCTTCATGTCTAAGCCTTATACATAAATAAGTAAACCAACCAATCACCTTAGATGACTTATCAATTGAGAGTTGGAATCATTTATCAATTAATAACTTATTAAAATATAGTGATAAGACATTTTCCTTATGACCCCTTTACTTATACTATATATAGACAATTTATCACAAGATTTCACATACTTAACTTCATTAAATGAGACAAGACTACCATGACCTCAAAGGACACTAAATGGCAGATTTGAACGGGGGGGTTGCGTATGCTTTTATCTTTTAACCATCAATCACTTTCTCTTACACACCATTATTCACTCCTTAATTCTTACATCATCAATAGTTGTAATTGTTGACTTTTATGTAAGCTACAAGACAATCAATTAAAGATTCTTGCACATACTTTTTCTCCCATTCAAAAATCTGCCACTCTCTCCATCTTTCACTCTCATTTTCACTTCTTTTTCTCTCACTTTAAACACAAATCAAAAGAAGAAATTCAACTCCACAAAAATCCTCCATTTCGTCGCCACTTCTAAGTCCCACTCACGATACTCCCATTTCTTTTTCTTGTGTCATTTTCTTCCAACACCTAATCTCTTTTAGAACCATTAGAACCTTCCACAAACCCAACTCCAAAGGATCAAACAACTTAGGTTTCTAAAAGGTTGCAAAAGGAGGAAGCAAAGTTAACAGCTTAAGTGGAACCTTTGTGCACAATCACCATATTTCGCTTTAAGGATGAGTAAGTGTTTCTTGTGATTAGTGGGTTAGTGTTTATGTTAGGAGACTTTGATTTCTTGAAGATATGAGTATGATTTTAAGTTGTTATAACACCAAAGACCATTCTAAGAAACAAACTCATGAAACCCTTACATGAAGTTAAAACATGAGCATGTAAAGTTGGTGTTTTGTAAAGATACTTATTTAACACTTTGAATGGACTATTTTAAGTTGAGAAAATCTTGAAACAAGAACTTAAATGGAAGATGAGCATGCTAGACATGAGGATTCAAAAGTCATTTGGATGTTGATTTTATTTCCATTAAGTTAAACATGCTCAAATCTAGACTTAAGTTAAGGAAAAATTCATCACATGAAGTTTTATGAAGAAACCAACTTTGTATGACATGAGCTATGATATGGAAGTTATAATAAGTGTAAGATCTTTTATTTTTTATTTTTTATTTTTTGTAAAGCATGAGTTAAAGAATTATCTTACGGAAGAAAAGCTAAGTTAAAATTCTTACCGGCACTTTAAATTATTAAGAGAGGTTTTTTAAAGCCCACAAGAAATCCACTTAAGGCTCCATAAGCCTACCAAAGTGACTAATTTTAGTTTGAAAAAAAAAAAGCCCATTTGACAACTTTAGCCCATTAAAGAGCCCATAAAGTGGTTGTTAGCCTTACGAGTATAAATCAAAGTTATAAATTTGATCTCAAGGAGTATTTTGAGCTTAGGATAAAATCTAAAGACTAAGCCTAAATGATTTCTCATGTTATCAAAAAGTCTATTTATTAAACAAGGTCTAAAAGTACTCCAAAACATGAGGATCGCTACTGTTCTGGACCATGGGCAGTTTTGCGTGCCTCATCATGAAAATATAATCTCACCACATTAAAGCACACTAAAAAATGATGAAGATTGACTAAAAGATCATAAAAATCGGATTTAAAATGAGAAAGTTATACGCGATTAAACTTTTAAGTAAAACAGGGAAAAAATTATGAAACCAAGTCAAAAGTATAACTTAAAGGGTTTTAGCTTAGTTTTCTAGGTTTTATTTTAAATCCTTATAGTATCGTATTTGCGATGTCCAAGGGACCTAGCTTTGGGGAGGCGACCTATGCCGGATTATTTTGATTGATCTGCATAGTTGAGTAAGTAAATTCCCGATGACTCTTTACTTGATTTTGATTATAGAATAGATGCACCTAAACTTATATATATAAATTTGGATACTTGTGGGATATGGGAAATGCATGTGTATGAATTCATGGATGAATACCATGACTTGTTAATTATATATAATAATGGGAATTGTTTGTACTAATTTACATATGTAAATTGTATGGAATGAAATTGTTTGACCACCTTGAAAATTGAGTTAATTACTTATACGATTAGGAAATTAAAATGAATCATGCATTCCCCTATTGCATATGAATAACATTGACTACTGCTTCACGTAGAAGATGGGAAGGGATTCACAAGAAGATGTGCCTCCTGCAGGATTGGGCACTAGCTATGTTATCATATATATTGAGTCTCTATCTTAAGCTGATGGGCTTACTAGGCGCTAGGAGACACTAACCGTTAGTGAGGGGCCGAGTCTTATGGCTTTTACTTAGGGTATGTGTTTGTGGATTGCAAAGGCCACCATACCGCTAGACTTAGGATTTTAAAAATATGATTTATTATTTGATAATGAAAGTATATATATATATATATACATAGTTTTGTTTTGACCGAAGTACAATAGTGCTAATGAATTAAAACCCAAGGTCTAGAACCTGGATTTTGGTTTGGATCGGTTAATTATCTCTAAACCCCGACTACAGGAGGTGTAATTCTAAGTTGTATGCAGTTCCTAGGCCACTACATGCGTTGTATGGCATACTGATTGTTCATGCATTCATATGATTGTGCATCTAATAAATTTTTGTCATGCAGTATTGATGAGGGTAATTATCTCACTAAGTGTAAGCTTATACCCCAATAGTTCTTTTCCTTGCAGGTTGATCGATAGTTGGGAATAGGATAGGAATCAAGTACAGAGTGCTACCACTGAATCAGTATGATGAAGAGCTTGTGTAGTTAATTCAGAATGCTCTAAAAAACGACTAATATCTCAATTAAGTTTAGTATCTTTAGTAAGTTTAGAATTTTCTAGAATTTTCTATCTTATTTCACTATTTTGGTAGGAGATATCGATTCTCTACGTTTTTGAGGAATTGTAGAAAAAATGTATATCCAAAATTATTTATATTATATAATGAGTCAATGAACTGAAATTGAAGACTTTAGCAAATAACTATTTAGAGTTTTGCAATCTCTAACTTGTAAGGCGATTTTCTTATCATAGGTGCACACGTGATATGGAAATTTTAGGAAATA
The DNA here is from genome assembly GCA_024138005.1 of Lumnitzera racemosa. Taxonomy (NCBI): domain Eukaryota; kingdom Viridiplantae; phylum Streptophyta; class Magnoliopsida; order Myrtales; family Combretaceae; genus Lumnitzera; species Lumnitzera racemosa. Next base: position 31,896,547 of record JAMXBC010000011.1, read on the forward strand.
CTATTAGGCCCCCTCTTAGGGTCATTATACCAATATACTTGTACTTAATCTTGAAGGAAGATAGAAAAGCCAGAGTTGTTTACCTATGAGTCTTCTCTTGAACAGTAAACTACTTCAGCCATGGTCCATTGCTTAATAACCGCTGCATAGCTATCTTTAATCCGTACTCCCCTAGTAGATCCCAATTGACCACATAATGTCGCTTGATAACCTTTTTAGCAACAAATTCCTTGAATCTTTCCTTCTTCTCCTTAATCATACCAACTAGTGGAGCAATCGCCTTACTAGAACTTGCTACATTGCATTGTTTGGGAGGAGGAGAAGGAGAACGAGCAGCTCTTAGTCTCTTAGCTTGAGAAGTGGTTAATTGTTTTGGTGCCATCTACAAATATCAATGTTAGTTCAAACTCATGTACAATTCAATTACACTTTAGACTAAGCAAACCCAATTCAACTTACAAACATAAAGCATCTATCTACTACATAATTAACCCTAATTGACTTCTAAGCATGCATTATAAATGAATTCAAAATGACTCCACTTGCAACCTAACATTAACCAATGATTGGTGTCTTCCCTCAACTTTACAACACTTAATGTTACATCATTACCTATAAACTCAACACTTCAATTATACATAACAACAACTAACAATACAATTTTACATAACACTTAAGTACTATGACAAGACAAATTCATCAACTTAGTCTCAATTTGTAGAAATTACCAATTCTACCATTATCAATAGAAGATAGGGTTTAATCTTAATATGCAAACTTTCTTTATGAATTCATGCAAAATTAAAGTCTAAGGATGATATAAACATACTACTACTATTACTAAAACATAATTGTACAGATCATGGCAACGTATAAATATAAACCTTAAAACAAGAATCAAATCTAAGAAAATATAGAAAAATGAAAGAAAACGAGGGAGATCATACCTTAGTAAAGCGTAAGGTTGATAAAAAATTATTTTGTAAGTGTTAGAAGTAAGTGAAATAAGGTTAGGGTTTTGTAAGGAATTGGCGTAGTGAGAGTATCATGAGGTAAAGTTTTGAAATGTAAGAAATGAGTAGAGAGAGAGAGGAAAATTTCTTATATAGTGGGGTAGTAGGAACATAATCACGGTCGTGACTCAGGCTATGATGCCCTTTTAAAGCTTAGTTACGAGCATGATGAGTCTCATGATAAGCTCGGTGCCCAAAATTTTTAAACCATCATGGCCTTCCCCCTTTAATAGTCATGGGTATGATGAAACCCATGACTTGAAAATTTCACACTTATCTCATTGTATCACGGTCGTGATGACTTGAAAAACTCTTCAGGTATTGATTATGATTGCGATTGATAAGGGATTGATCATGGCCGTGATGGATAGGTGGACTAACCCTATTAATTTGTCACAACTGTGATTGATTCCATGATGGATGTTATACTTGAAAAATTCAAATCCTTACCTTTTATCACGGCTAAGATATGTATTGGGCTTCCATCCTTCCTCTATGTCCCTACACTTTATGAAATTCCTCTCTTCTCCTTCTGAATTTCCATGACTTACACTCGATGTTTCCTTTCTTTATACATCACACTTAAACAAATACCCTCAAAACAAACCAAATAAATAAGAAAAATGACAACAACTAATAAATTAACCTAACAACATGAAAGTAATAAATCGAACACAAGAAAGTAAATATTCTTAAAGAATACATGCTTGTTTAATGTCTCAAGCTCGACGCTCCTAAAGTATTTACCTTCATTCCATGAACTGGAAAAGTCTTAACTCCTCCTTACCTTTCTTCCATTCTACTTCCCCATGGTATATCTTCAACCGTTGCCCATTAACCCTAAATGTCCCTTTTTCTAGGTACTCAACTTCCACTACTCCATATGGAGATACCCTCTTCATTAAAAATGGACCTAACCACCTAAACTTAAGTTTTCTAGGAAATAATTTAAGTTTAGAACTGTAAAAAAGTACCAAATCACCCTCCTTGAATTACTTAGGGTGCTTAATCTTAGAATTAGGAAGGTGTTTAGCTCACTCCTTATGCATTTGATTGTTCTCATAAGTTATCTAACGCCACTCATCCAATTCACTAAGTTAGAAACGCTTAAGTTTACTGGCTACTTCATAATCTAACTTTGTTATCTTCAAAGCCCAATAAGCCTTACGCTCAATCTCCACCAGTAAATGGCAAGCCTTACCATACACCAATAGATAAGGTATAGTACCTATAGGAGTTTTGTAAGTAGTTCGGTATGCCCATAAAGCATCATGTAGCTTGTTAGCTCTATCTTTTCTATTATGTTCTATAGTCTTCTCGAAAACCCTTTTTAGGTCCCTATTAGATACCTCTACTTAGCCACTAGTTTGTGAATGGTAAGGAGTGGCCATCCTATGGTGTACTCCATATCTATTAAGGGCTCGTTCGATCTTGTTGTTGCAAAAGTAGGTTCCTCTATCACTAATCAACGCTCGGGGTGCTCTAAATCTAGAAAATAACTTTCTCAAAAACTTTCTTACCACCTTAGCGTCATTTGTTGGTATAGCTTAAGCTTTAACACATAATTGACTACAACTAGGATGTATTTGTTACCATAAGAACTCGATAATGGTCCCATGAAGTCTATTCCCCAAACATCAAAGACTTCACATTATAATATATGTTTCTGTAGCATTTCATCCCTCTTAGAAACATTTCTAATTCTTTGACACCTATTACAAGCTATAACATAATCATGGGCATCCCGAAATACTCTTAGCTAGTAAAAACCTGTCTCTAACACCTTTTAAGTTGTTCTGTTTACGCTATAGTGACCACCTATTGGTCCATTATGGTAATGGAACAAGATTTTCTATCCTTTCTCATATGATACACAGTGTCGAATAATTAGATCAGTACATACTCGAAAAAGAAAAGGATCTTCCTAAAAGTAAAGTTTTAATTTTGAGAAAAACTTCTTTTTCTTGTAGTGATCTAAATCTTGAGCTAGAACCTTCCCAACCAAATAATTTGTTGTATTAAGGAACCATAAAATATTGTGGTTTGCTACTGTGCAAAGAGCAAACAAGTTTTCTTATGGAAATTTATCATCATTTTCATTCTCATCCAATTCTTTCAGATGTGAATTATCCAATCTAGACAAATAGTCTGCAACCAAATATTTTATCCCTTTCTTGTCCCTTATTTCTAAATCAAATTCTTGAAGCAACAATACCCAATAGATTAACCAAGGTTTGCATCGGATTTAGATAGAAGGTATCTTAAAACTAAGTGATTGCAATCACTTTCAAGAGAATCAAGTAGGGCTGAAACTTATCAAAAGTAAAGACAATTGCCAACAATTCCTTCCAGTTGTAGTGTAGTTCACTTAAGCTAGAGTGAGTGTCTTGCTAGCATAATATATCGGTTGAAAGTGTTAGTCTTTCTTTTGCCTCAGTACCGCTCCTACTACTGAGTCACTTGCATCACACATTAATTCAAAGGATATGGTCCAATTCGATGCTACCGTAATAGGAATGTTGGTCAATTTTTCCTAAATATTAAAAGCCTCTAAACAACTAGCACTAAAATCAAATGGTACTCCCTTCTTAAGGAGCTTTGTCAATGGCCAAGCATCTTAACAAAAGCCTCTAGACTTCTTAATGTATTGAGCTAACATCTCCTTAATGGACATTGGTTTACCTTAAGGAGGTGGTACTTATCTCTAAAATCCAGGAGGTTGCATATTAGAACTCCAATCAATGTTGTTACCTTATCTGAAATTTAGATGATTTCTTTAACCCAGGTTATAGGTGTTACTGAAAGAATCATTTCTTAGTCTGATTAGGTTCCCCATGTAGTCAACCTCTTCTATTTGATCAATCTCTAAAGGATTGCCATCTCAGAATCTAAAATTGTTAAAGCTTTGTTTTGACCCATTGTGAGACTACCAAGCTTGTTTGTCAACACTTCCACCTTACGTGCCAAAGTGGAAGTAGCATCCAACTCATGTTTTCCCGTTGACCGTATTTCTCTTCCTCTTATAGATGACCATTGATAATGATTATTGGCCATGCTTTCAAATAATTGAATACATTACTTCGACGACTTATGGTTCAAGCTTCCTCTAGCAGCTGCATCAATGATCTGCTTGGTGGTGTAGTTTAGCCCATTATAGATAGTTTGAACTTGGTATCCAGAAGACCATAATGGGGGCACTTCCTTAACAATTCCTTCCACCTCTCCCATGCTTCATATATAATTTTTGAATCCATCTAACTAAAGGAAGAGATATCTACCCTTAGCTTAGCTGTCCTTAAGGGTGGGAAGTATTTTCTCATAAATAATTAACCATTTCTTGCCAGGTATTAATGGGATTCCTTGGTATAAAGTTGTGCCACTACTTTGCATTGGTTTTTAATGAAAACGGGAATAGTCTAAGTCTAATAGCATCCTCAAAAACTCTACCTATCTTAAATGTGTTACATATCTTCAAGAACTATTGCAAATGATTTTTAGGGTCTTCATCATTGAACCCATTTAACTTAATACATTGCTGGATAATTTAAATGATATTCGACTTGATTTCAAATGTATTGGCCTGAACTCTAGGTCAAGCTATGCAGGTAGATGCCGCATCCAGGTTAGGTTTACAGTAATCCAACATTGTCCTAAGAGCCATAGGTAGATTTACTCCCAGTTCATTTCTTACTTGTATTACATTTTGGTTTCCATCAAGAGGTGGGTCCAAATTTAACGATAGATCTCCTTAAATACCATCTTTTGTATTGAAGAACTAGTTTCCTAATGGCAGCTTGATGTTTTGATTTGGATTATTCATTCTGGATCTCAACAGTTCTTATGCTCTTACTTCCTTACTAGCGAATACTTGCTTCTCAAAATACCCTTAGACTTTCTTTAAGTTACTTTTGAGTATTTTCTTTAGCAAATACTTCCTAAACTTTATGACGTGGTCCTTTCTTACTCATCACACCTATGAAAATATGACACAGTCTTTAAATCAAGTATAGGTCGAACCCGAACTATTATAAGCTTTCATTTCTGCGCTTTTAAACTTCATTTGACCGTATCTTACTTATTTATTATCCAATTTCAGTAAACTTTATATTATCACAATCGTTATTTTGAGTACTATTAACATATATTAAGAAACAAGATTGATCAATATTTTCAAAACCCAACCCTTTCGTTACCGATTGAATCATACATTAATATAACTTTATAATTAACACAAGTAAACCTTAAATCTAAATTAAAAATCCTAAAATTAGTCATTTCCTAAGTTGGTCAGAGTTCATTATATACTCAAAAATGCAAATCCTTAACTCAGGTTAACAAGTATCACGTTAGTGCTAATTAGTGTATCATATATTGACTAATATATAGGTTTATATTACGAAAATACATAATAAAAGGTATACAAGCCCAATTAATTCCATGAAAAATCCTATAAACTCACAAAATTATGTAGTTTAATTATCGATTGTGAATTATACAAAACTAGCTATATGTATTTTCATGAAAATAGCGATTTTAACTCAAAATCAGTGAAAATTAAGTAAAGAAGTGAATTTAATCACAAGATAAAATTAAAATGTCCCAAACATAATTATGAACTTCCAGGAATCATAATACATAGGGCTTATTCTTTGATTTTGTTAAATACCAATTAATTCCATAAAACAGCGAAATTATTAGTTTTATCCAAAATAATCACAAAAAATAGTAAACATGATTATTTTCCAAAATTCTTGTTACTACAATTAAATACATATATTAAGTATACCACATACAAATTTTCAAGTTGAAAGAACACTAGTTACTATTTCTAAAATCTAATTCAATTTTCGTTCAAATAGAGCCATTTCATAAGGACCTTATATTTTCAATAATTATTTCACTAAAATAAAATTAGTACATTATTCTACACATAAAATAAATTCAGAAAACCAAGTTTCATAATTAAATAACATCATTTGATATTTTTAGAAAAATTACAAAATTTCGACCAAAAATTTGGTTCACTAGAACCGGTCGCCTCCAACTACTCTCCAGCTACCTAACCTTGTTGGAAAACCTCCTCTAGTGGTGCTTTCCTTGACTACAAAAGGCCACCACAACTGGACATTATAGCCTATTGAATCGACTTAATTAGCTTTTGTACCCTATTTTTGATCTAATTTTCTTATTTTTTTCTAATGTTTTTTGTGTGATTTTCTATTTTTTTTTCAGACTTCCAAAATGTTATTTTTGAATTGTACAAGGCCTATTTATATTTTCTAATTGGATAAGAATTTGTAAAAATTGGACATGTGGTTTATACATGTCATTTTCTTATTTTTCCAAAGCATAAGGTGTTATTTCCTTATTATTTACCTTTTGACTTATCAATCTAATTTAATCTATGGCTACCACATCATGGGATGACTCATCCTTGCATTTTTTAATTAATTTTCCAATTTTTTATATTAATTTACCTTATTTTAATAATAATTTCTTATTATATATGTATATTTAATACAAATAATGCATATTCTATGTTAATATATGTACATTACATATAATTCAACTTCGTTTATTATTTTTGTAAGTAAATTAACTTATCTCTAATATCTCTCTATATATAAAATTTCGAATTTCCCGTTTTCAATGATTATCGGTTTTTAGCGATAAATTGGCATTTTTCTCAACTTAATATTTTCATATAGCTCATTTTGAGAAATTAATTTTACTTGAATTACTTCATCTAACTTTTTTAAATTTACTATGAAATTTAAAATAAAACAGATATTATAGCTCGGTGCCCTAAATTTAAGGCTTTGGATCCTATAGTTATTAAATTAGCTAGAAAAACCTAGGGTATTACATCTTCCCCAAGGAACACATATTTCAAACATGAAGGGTGCTTGAACTTGAGAGTTAGGGATTTTTGGATCAGAGGAAGAGCCTTTCCCTCGCTGACTCCTAGCATTTCAAAACATTGTTCCTGTAATCGAATCTCTTTTACTTAATTGAATTGCTCTTCTTCATTTGATTCTACCATCAAACCCTGTTGCCATTGCTGTTTCTCTTTCCACTATCATATTAATCGAGACCATAGTGAAGTAAGTATTTTCTTCCTCTAAGTAATTCATCCCCTTATAGATATTAAAAGTAACCTATTCATTCAACGCTTAGAGTGTTAATTTTCGATCTTTCACATTGATAATTGTATTTCCCATGACTAAGAAAGGTCTTCCCAATATCAAAGGCATCTCTCTATCTACTTCCATATCAAAGATGATGAAGTCTATTGAAAATGTGAATTTGTCCACTTTTACCAATACATCTTCAGGTACTCCTCTTAGTTGCTTGATACTTCGATCAACTAATTGCAATGATATTGAAGTGGGCTTACATTCCCCTAATCCTAACCTTTTGAAGAGTAAATAAAGCATAAGATTGATACTAGCCTCCTAAATCACATAAGGCCTTGCTGACATATAAATCCTTAATCATACATGGAATTGCAAAGCCTTTGGGATCCTTAAGTTTTGGTAGAATGCTATGTAAAAGTAAAGCTAAATATTCTTTTACAAGCATCACTATCTCAAAACTAACTACCTTTCTTCGCTTTGAAAGAATATCCTTCATAAATTTATCATAAGAAGGAATTTGTTTTAATGCATCAAAAAGAGGGATATTTTTTTCTAATTACTTGAAAAGCTTTAAGAATTTTGAAAACTAATGATCTAACTGCTATAATTTAAGTTTGGTTGGAAATAGGACAGGTGCTACATATGGTTTCATCTTAGAACCTTATCTCTCATCTACTCTTACTTTCCCTTTTTCTAGCTTCTCTAATGACTTTAGCTCTTAAGTAAGAGTTGAATTAGTTGGTTTTCATTTAGCTAACTATTTTCCACTTCTCAATTGCATAGCTTTTAACTGATTTAGCAACACATTTCTCTTAATGATTACAAACTCCTGTAGTCTTCCCCAAAGTAATTGCAATATTTGTATCAAATAATTTCACACTTCAATCATAGCTACCTCTTGAGCAACTAAATTTCTATTGGTATCATTACTATCCATTTCCTTAGAGTTCTTAGGAGACGATGGTGAGTCTTGAACAATTGTATAAGCTTTATCATTACAGGAGGATGAACTATAAGGCTTACTAATTAATTGACTCCTCTCATTGGAAAACGAATCCTTAGGTGACTCTACCTTCATGTAATCATAAATCTTAGCCATTTGATTGAACTTGGGGGTTCCTGTAGAATCTATGATTATGATTTTGGGCTTACTTTCTCGATGTAGCTGTGCATTGTTTCTACTAGTATACCAATCTTCGGATCGTTTCTCTTTAACATCTTGGCTTAATCCTAGGACTTTTTCTCTTATGTAAGTGTTTCCAACTAAGTGGTAATAAATTCAAATTTATCTTTTCTTGTAATTGGCATATGCTTTGTTGGTCATTCTTTTCACTATACCGCCTAAATGAGCCTGCTGCCATATCTTCAATAAGTTAGACTACTTCTCCAAGACCCTTATTCATGAAATTACCCCCTATAGTAGCATTAATCATTGACTTTATGTATTCTAACAAACCATTGTAGAAAGTCTGGACCTGGAACCAAGTTGGCAATCTATGGTGTGGACATCTTCTCAACATCTCCTTATATCGTTACCATGCTCCATATAAGGATTCTCCATCATATTAACTAAACATTATGATATTCCTCATCTTCATTGTTTTGCATCGAGGAAAGAATCTTAATAAAAATTTCTAGGCTAATTGCTCCTAAGTAGTAATAGAATGAGGTAATAGGGAATATAACTAGCTTTGAGCTTTATCTCTCAAGGAGAATGGGAATAGCATCAATTGAATAACATCATCAGAAACGCCATTTCTTTTCAATGTTGCATACAATTGAAGTAAACTTTGTAGATGTTTATTCAGATCTTCTAAAGCACTTCCACTAAATTGATTTATTTGCACCATTTGTATCAATGTAAGTTTAAGCTTAAAGTTGTTGGCTTGGATAGCAGGCTATGCCACAGCTAGTGCAAAACCTTCCTTGGTTGGTATTGTATACTCTTATAAAGCTCTATGGTTTCCATTTTCATCACCATTCAATCCATTACCATTCACAATTCCATTTTTCCCATCAAATCCATTTTGATATCTTCTCCATTCATATCATCCTATATTCACATCGATTCCTACAACAATTTTCATCCATTCCCTTCATTCTCCATCTCAGCAAATCTTCTTCTTTCCTTTAATTATCTATGAAATGTTCTATCAACTTCAGGATCAAATAACAACTGGAAATCAGTGACTCCTCTTCTTTGCATAAAATAATAAAGACTTTGAAATTTTATACAAGGATAATCCTAAAGGTTAAATACAAAGGAGTTTCAATACTTCCAACCTAATGTGATCTCGTGGCAAGAGGTTTATCACTTTTCTAAATAACGAATTGAGTCTTTAAAAGCCTCTTTGCAAGTCCTACAAAGCAGGAAAAACAATGCAGTAAAAAGTTCTTGATGAAATAAAGATGCAATTCTACTCTAAACAAAACAAACTCTAAGTACAACTAAATCTACTCTACTCTAAATTTAGTCACAGAGAGAAATACTAATCTAATATTAGCTAACATTCGCTTTTCTTGCCTTCTTTGGCAAGGGCACCAAAAACTTGGTATCGTGATCTCACTTCCACTAATGTCATGCACAAATAAGAATTTTCTCCTTTTTAAAATAGTAGAATACTATAGTACCAATTGACTCACTTAGGAATAGAAACAATTAAATTTTAGTAGAAATCACAAACTAATGGCAAGCATAACGTTCTATTGATAGTACAGGGAGAGTAACTAAGGTTGTGTTTTGTGGTGAAGGAAAAAATAGAATTTAGAAAGATAACTAAGTACTAGATTCTACTATTTCTACTCTAATCTAGGTAATTAATTTAGCAATTTGAAAGAAAAAAACATGTTATCTAAAATAGAAGAAAAAACTACAATGGAATGAAGCATAAATTTAAGGAATTTTTTGGTATTAGGAAGAGTAACGTTCACTAATGGTTTCTTAGAAAAGACTATGTATGTAAGGCGTCAACATACGTAACCATGTTAGCAATCTGCATTTATTAGGGGATCCAAGCCATTAGTTCATGGATAGGAATAAATGAATGACTAGGATGTGGTGTATGTCCTAGTAATTGGTGTGTACTTTGATAGTGGAGAAAACCATTCGTTTCCCACCCTTACCTTGTCTATATAAAAGGTACTTATAGTATTGATTTCTCACTTTTACTTTCAAAGATGGAGAAATTTTACCAAAATTTGGACTTGAGAGATGATTTCCAACTTTGGCACCCTTGGTACATTCCTTTTAAGTTCCATTCTTCTCGTAAACTAAAGTTAGTTGATCAAAGAAACCAAGATAAGCACCCAACTACTTCTATCTTAAGGGAGATATATGAGAGTTATGAGGAGGTGATCCTTAAAGGTGGTGGTAACCCTACTCCCCTTCAAATGATGGCGGTAGCAATTATTGATGGCAATGAGAATGAAGTTTTGCTGACTTAGGAAGAGAGGAGGGGTTTTTCTTCTTTAAGACCTCGAGATATATATACCTTGGATGATGAGGAGGACAAAGTTGTACTACTTTTGAACAAAACCAACTCAAACAACAATGCTTGTGGTCACATCAATTTCATGGAGGATGAGGCGAAGTTAAGGTTGGTGAACTTAGTAACAAGGAATGTATCCAAGTAGTGAATCAAGTTGCTTATAGGTAAGGAGAAGGCATGCTAAATAACAGACGAGTGGTGGTTTAGCATGTATATGAAACCATTTGAATTAGGTTTGAAATTGCCATTTTTAGAGTTCCTTGTAGAGTTCTTCAATTACTTTAGGGTAGCTTTAGGGTCTTTGCACAAGAATGCCTAAGTGCAACAACTTGGCTTTGAGGTGGTTTGTATGTGGCAGCTCTAGAGGCTAAAGCTCGAATGTTTTGACACTTGCTGTAAGTGAAGAAGGGAGTTGATGGGTGGGTTTACATCTCTTTGCAAAGTGGGCTACTGAAGGTGCTTAAAAGCCTTCTTAACAAGGTTAACAAGATGAAGGAATATTTTCTTTTGTATTTGTACATTAGAGAGGCTAGATTTCCCAACGTATTGAACATTGCCAATTTAAATGAAGTCGATTAGCCATCTAGGGTATGTCAATCTAAATAAGGAGACGAAGGAGGAAGTGTTAGACCTTGCTAATTGGACAAGGCTCTACCTATTAATAGTTACTTGGAAGTATGCTAAGGATAGGCCTCTCTATGAGGTGGAGACAAGTATCCACTAATGTTTACTAAAGAGGGGTTGTTGTCACGCCCTAAAGCAGTAGAGTCATAACAGCTCTACCGTGTAAACAATTCTAAAATAGTAGTTGGCCTTACAATTACTATCCTATACCTTATTTACATAAGGTGTCTACGATTAACCCGCTTTGAAGTAAAAAATTTATAATTTAAATAAATCACTTACCTAAGAAAGTGAGAAAATATATATATATATATATACACTATAATTCAGTTATTACATTATTCAAAAATGAAAAAAAAATTAAATAAAAGCTTAGACCTTAAAAATATATGTTTGTTCTTCAAATGTTTTTTCTTACTCTCCAGGATCCAGTAGGTTGCTAGCTTCAGAGTAGTTGTATGCTGCTTCTTAGCCAGTACCTGCACGAAGTCTATAGGGATATAAGTAACCACAGCTCAATAAGTTAGGATGGAGGATTTAAAACTATACCACAAATATAACAAGGTTATCAATCAACTTATTAGATGTAATGCATGTTCAAGTAAATGCCATCGCACGACGTTGTTTGGCCCATCATGAGATTAGAGAAATTGCGCCCACTTTAATCCGGGTTGAAGAGTTGCCGTTAATGCAACAGCTCATGACCAAACCTAGGCTTGTGCAATGGAGACATCGCTTCTCCTGTGACTACCTTTGAACCATTGACTTCACCCTCGTCGTGACCTCCTCTCTTGTCACTTAGTTCTACTAAGGATAAAGAAGAGACCATTATGTAATCCTAGGTTATCCTTTTCGAAGGAGTCAGTATTTGGCAAGAGAATCCTAGGTTCCCCTAAAGAGTTGTCATATAGGTCCAATTATGATTACAGGTCGTATATTTGATTAGTTCCAGTTTAGAGTGATCAATCATTTCATACAAATCATACAATAAAAGCCAGAACAACAGACAGAATCATTGCATCACTCATAATCAAGCACATGCACACAACCAACTATCTACCAAGCACAACCAAATATAATCTCAAGTCTCCAAAATACAGCAACGTATTAATCCCAACTTACCTGGACTCCTCGCTCACTCACTCGAGGTCCAACTCGCTCAGGCCATTACTAATCATCTCTATAACATAAACGTGGTTTTAGTTTTTCATATAACTATTATAAGTTGGTTTTATCCTATAACACTTATTGTTATTTTTTGTATAGGGTTTAATATGTTTAATTATCTAGATTTTCAAATCTTTTACAATTATTCTAGGTTTAGGGTTAGGTTCGGGTTTAGTTTTCGTATCGATTTCTAAATTAGGTTTTTAACTCAATTTTTTTGTTAAAGATTTATGTGTATATCCTAAGAAATCATTCCGACCCAAAATATGAAATTAATCGCATTATCTTCGAATATCCTAAATATCGTTTTTAGTCTCTAACTAGTGTTCTAGTCCGTGCGGTACACTCGAATCCTAGTTTAATCACCAAATTTACCCTTGTTATAAGAAAATCTTACATTTTTTATACAATTACCTAAAATTAAATTTTTGTTTTATATTTGTTATATTCTTATTTTTATTATTATATTATCTAATTAAACCACATAATTCCTTCATTAATTACACTTAACATTCCAAATACTAGGATTAGGTTTCCACATCAAAGATTAACATCTCTAACCCTCTAATTACTATCTAAATAAGTAATTAATATCTTAATCACCTAATTAACCCAAAATTACCCAATTTTTCTATCATTTTAGGGCTAAACATTTACCTAAAAATTTTGAAAATTAATTTTTTGAAAACGGGCTTCATAGTACTATTCTATATCATATAAGTAATCTACAAAAAAATTTTGGGCTCAAAACTACACTCCTAAGATCATTTATTTCTAAATCGAAACATGCTCGGTTTTACATGATTTTTGAAGGACCATATATCATGAGACATATTTTCATCAAAACAATATTTTTCCTAAATACTACATACAAAAATATTCTAGAATAACAAAATTTATAATTTTCTAAGAATATTTATTATTTTTTACAAAATCGGACTCACCGGACCCGGTGGCTCTAGCCATCGCTGGCCGCTGTATCATTGTCAACCGATTTAGGCACTGCCACCACCATGTGGTAGTGGTGGTCGTCCACTCCCAGCTGCTTGTCTGATGTTGGTTCCTCTTTATGACCCTAATTGCACAGTTTTTCTTATTATTTTTCCTAACCCTAATTTTTCTCTCAATTTCACCTCTCCCTATTTTGCTCACTCTCCAAACTAACTAAATGAGCTTTTAAATTTTTCTTGCTATTTATAGAGCTTTAGGAGAATTATTTTACATTAATTTGATTAGAAAATTATCTTATCTTTTTCCAATTTGACTTTTGTGCTGTTTGAATTTAATTGGTTAATTTTTTTCTTATTTTCCTCAACTTCCACAACCTATATCTGGATCGTTCCTTATTTTTACTAATATTTCTAGCTTTACTTATAATTTCGGCTTGATCGGATCTTTCAGCTGATCGAAACCTTGAGTGGCTAGTTGTAAGGCTTACAATTGCTAGGCGTCTAATGTATTGTATTGTTGCCACAATGGGGGAGCTTAGATTTACTAGTCCTCAATGGTATGAGTGTTGTAAGTTTTTTTTTTTTCCTCAACTTTTTGCATGTGTTCATAATGATGCAAGTGGTATCTAAGTAGTTTAAGTTAAAGCTATTAGCTACTCAAGAGAGAAGGATACAGGAAGCGAAGGCCTTAAAGAAAAATAAGAGGCCTACCATAGAGGAGGGGGAGAGCTCGTAGCATCCCCCAAAGAAGAGCGAAAAGAAGGGGATATGCAGCAAACTATTTCGAAGTCTATTTAGGCCATGGTAGAAGCAGTCCCTATTACCATCACTGCTTCTCCGAATGTAAGGGCGGCATTGGGTTATGTGGTGCTTATGTTTGCTAATGGGGTTTATCAAGCTATGAAGGTTGTAAAGCCCTAGCAGGTTGAAGAAAGCAAGGTAGCTGGTTTTGGTGAGGCAATGTAGTTCAACATTTTAAGGCAGGGGTCAAGTACAGGAGCAATAGGGTGATTTTGAGTCTATTCCCTAGGATGTTGGGGTTTGGGCCATAGACATCCCTGTTGATGCTGAGTCTATGTGATCATTAGCTTAGGACAAGCAGCTAGTGGAGTAGCAGGAGCTCAAGTAATCTAAAGATTAGGCTTTCAAGCTAATAAGGTGCATGATAGAGCTTGAGGCTAGCTTCGATCGCATCTTCAAAGGGAAGATCAATGTAGAAGCATCCTTAGAGATTTTGCATAAGTATACTAAGGTAAGTAACCTTGTTTGTTTTTCTCTAAGTGTTTTGTTGTGTTCGCATGACCCTAGTTGTATTTCTTTGAATGTAGTTGTATGACATGCTGGACTTCATGCTCATACATAATCATGGATATTAATAGTCTACTACTCAAGAGACAAAAAACCAACTAAAGGCAGAGGTAAAGAGGTTTTGTAGTACTTTGGATGAGGAGAAAAGGTAATGTAGCAACTTGTCATTGACGTATACTGATTTGGAGCACCAACATCAAGAGCTTGGAGAGCAGGTAAAGAAGACTGAAGCTTAGTTTGAGAAGATCAATGCTGCCATCAAAGTAAAAAAGGAAGATGTGAGGAAATTGTAGGTTGAGTTGCAGGGAAAGAAGAAGGAGATGGAAGAAGTTGGGGTAAGCTCTTCTCGAAGAGAGGCTGAGTTTTTATAGTGAGAGGGCCTCGCTATTGAGGTTAAGCGGTAATGTTGCTAGAGACTTTGAATGATCTTATGCTTGAGGAGGCCATTAACATTATAGGCTTTGCTCTTGCATAAATGACCTAAGATAAGGTTTGCCATCAATTGCTAAAGGCAAACCTGAACTTTCAATAGTGGCGAGATGATTTGAAGCCTGCTAATAGGGAAGAGGAGGAGGAGGAATTTACAAAAGAGAGTACTAAGGAAGTTGATGGTAAAGAAGAGTTTAGTGAGGGAAAGGAGAGTTAAGATGGGGGATAAATTATGATATGGTATAAGGGATCAAGCTAACTAATTACTAAGTTCCAAGCTATATTAGAGACCTATTTGTAAGCTCCTCATGCATAGAAGAACTATTTATGAACTCTGCCAATGTTAGAAGACCTGCTCTACTTTGTTCAGCTAGGTTTGTCTATTTCTCCTACTCTGCTTTACCAATCTAACTAAGTCTACTTTACTCTACCAGGTCTACTTTGTTCTACTAAGTCTACTCTAGCCTACTAGGCCTACTCTACTCATTAAGGTATGCTCTATCAACTCAACTAGACTTTTAGGTCCACCCAAATCAGGTTTCTAGGGTCTCCAATAGCTCATCGACCTAACTTATCAACTCTTCACTTGAATATCCCATTTGATTACTTATTTTTGGTTATATCATTTAGACTTCCTATTTCTTGTATTTTTTCCAAATTATTGTCATGTTTAATTTTGTATTTATAGAAATGCTACTAAGGCATCCTTTTAGTTATTTTATTTACAACTTTACAACTATGTGTAAATAGGGCACATATGTAAGGTTTTAGATAGATTTGGAACATTAATGATAAACCCTTAAGTCTGTTCTCTTGGAAAGCTCTTCTCTATCCACTCTTATCAATCCCTTTAGTAAGGATTATGGCAAGTAACACTAAGTCTAGTATTCGTATATCATATCGGGTACTAGCTTAAGTCTATATATGGTTCTACAATGCGTCATATCCATAGAGTTAGTACATAAAACTGCTAGACCATCAACTTTCATTTATTTTTCGAGTCATATTTCAATTTAGACCTACCCCTTAGTTACGCATAATACTAGGGCCTTATGTTTATCTACGGATCGGTGTCAAACTGTAATGTACATTTTTCCTTTTCTTGCATGGGGTTAAGATGCTAGGCATTACATAAGGTTGAGGAGTCCTTACATGAGACCTTAAAGCTAAGGGAGTGTTGTTGGAATTTGCTCACTAGATCATCAAAAGAGGTTATGGAGTTGTCAGGTAAGGTCTTCCTAAGTGTGGTGGCAAAGGCTTTGCATATGATTGTGTTCATGAAGTTATAGAGGCTCATCATGATTTGGAAATGGGTTAAGTGGTTGTGAAGGTCTCCGATTCCATCGTATGTGTTTAGGTAAGGTTGCGAAGTGTTTCTTTGATAATAAATGGTGTGAATAGGTTCTTTACTGTTGTAACGTATGATGCTCGGGACAATGATTCAACCTCCTTCTAATCATGCTTGTTGTACGACAAATGTGTTCATCTAACCATTAGACATTTATGTCTTTAAGTGTTTTTAGGGATCATCTTGGGGACAAGTCTTTGGTAGGTTTGCTTGACATAAAATGTTCACCTTGTGCATGCATTTTGCCGCAATTATGGTTCAGTTAGTCGCATAGGTCTTCAAGGGCCTGGTAGTCACACTAAACTTAGTAGCATGAATGCATTAGGTGTGAAGTACGCAAATCGTTCTTTTTGCTTAGTCATGTAGATGAGCTAATAATTGCTTCTTCTTGTAGTTTTCTTTAAGATGCACTTCTAAGTTGAGCTACACCCTTATAGAGGACAGCAATGGACTCTTGAGTTTTCTTATTATCTTGAAGCACTTATTGGATAAGTTTCCTAAGTCGTTAGATTTTGTAAACTTGAGTCATTAGAGTAGGGGATATTGGTGATCGTCACGGTGGGGTGACATGTTACCATCACCTAAGTTTGAAGCTTGATGATTGTTATTTTTGCTTTTTTCCATCTAAAGTAGATTAGCCTAAAATAGTGAACTCTAAAATGTTGATTGTAGGTAATTAACTAAATAGGATAAGGTAAATTGTGCTTTAATCCTTTTAGCGAATATGCTACTGGTCCTTGGTAAAGATCAAGCCCCTTGCCTCATGGTACCTACAAAAAACCCTCGATAGGTTTATCTACGAGGGCCCTTCTATGCTCAAATCAGTAAAGGGAGAGGGGGAAAGGAAGAAGATGCCTAAGCAATTTGATTCCATAGAAAGGGGCTCAGGTGATGCTGAGTGTTTGAATGAAGAATCGAAGTTTTGAAAGTTCCCATACCCTTAATTATTGGCTTCTTACACTATGTTTATAATGCAAGGAGTACAACTGCTTAGGCACGTGTAAACTTGGAATTCGTCTATACTTGCTACTGGTAGAATATATGTGCTAAAGGGCTAACAGAGCAGCTCTAGGCCATAGTCGACCATGATTACGCTAGCAACCACTTGTCTAACATCCTTAGAGAAGACGGGTGTGTTGGTCATAGTACGAATGTTAGGCTACAATTAGTGAGATGAAGAGAGGTATAAGGATAAAGACAAACGTCTTTGAGACATGAAAGATAGAGAGAGTCCTAACAACCCTCGAGCTGAAGGCTAAACTTTAAGGGAGAGCTAGTGGGAGTGAAGATGTCCTTCAGTAGTGGTTGCAAGCCCAAAGGTCTAGTGTATGCTCGTATCCTGAACATTCTTAAGTATACGCTCGGGTCCTTAAGGATCTAGTGCTCAATGAGTAAGCCTTTATGGTGCTTGTAAGTAGGCTCAATGCTCGAGAATAGTGCAGTGCTCAAACAAAGCGAGGTTTTTGGTTACCCGACTATTAATGGGCTTCAAAGGGTATTTGCTTAGGTTAGGCCTCATGCCAATCCAAAATAATGTATCAACAAAGTCCTTTGGAAAGAATCTAAACTATTTGTGGTGTGTTTATTTAAAATATTAAATTACCATTTCTTCCAAGAGAAATATTTTGAATCATTAATCAGTATTAAGTATGAAAGATCACTTTTGTATCTCTTCCCTATGCGTAGTATCCAAATATCTTGGTTGCTATGTGCTAGGTTTTCTAATGTATTTGTACTCGATCCTTCTTATTTGCTTCTACATTCTCTTACCAAAACTTAAAAATAAGTTCAAGATTATCAAACTTATGATTCTACGTAAAATCATTAGAGGGTTTATAAAATCAGAAGGTAAAATTGAAATGTGGAAATGTGAATTTCTATAACTTATATAAAATAGCTTAAAAAACTATGGATATGCTTATAGTAATTATTCAAAATTTAAAATATATAATGAAAATAAAAAAATAAAAAAATTAATTTTTTTCCATAAAAATTCTCAATATATAAACTAATATATACAGAAGGAAGACAAATAGAATTAAAAGTAAACATTTCCCATTTTAGAATTAACACCACCACCCCCTATTTAGAAGATAATGGAAAATATCATTTTTGGATAAATTATCCTTATCCTATATAGAGCAATTTGAATAGTAGGATTGCTGAAAGATCAGTCATCCTCACTCCCCAAATTGCCATTTTAAAGGATGTTGTTTCATTAGATTTCTATTATTACTTTATTCTCTCTCTTTCTTCGAGGCACTCTCAACCATAATTGTTCCCGGTGCACCATCTTTAATGATGACGCTTCCAATTAAACATCACCATGTCGACTCCACATTATCACCACCACCACTATTATGATACCCATTCGACGAAAAGAACCAAAATTGCCTCCTCCTTTATAAGCCTTGCCACAAGCTTAAAGGTGAAAACCTCTACATTTTTACATAACATCCATCCATGACACAAAATTTTGTAAGCATTTCCACTTGCAGCCCAGACGTGCTTAGTGTCTTCTATATACCAAAAAGTTAATTGTAGCTACCAACATAACCGATTCAATCTATTAGCAACAAGACTTTGACATAAACACCCTTTTGGGTGATGTCGTGTGCTAGAACATCCGAAAGCACAATTTTACATATTATTGACACCTCAATTTTGTCCCCTCTTATTTTAGTTTTTGCTAGGTTTACAGAAAGTCAATAAAATGAAAATTTGAAAAAAAAAATGTAAAACCTGGAAAAATTAGAGAAGATATAAAAAAAAAAGTTAAAAAATTAGAAAAAATAAGAAGTGTAAGTGTCAAAGTCTAGTTAATGTGTTTTTCTGCGTCAAAAAGGATAATTTCATAACTACAGATGTATATGTGATTTGATTAATTATGAGCTTTTGGAAAAAAATATTAAGTATACTAGAAATAATTTTTTTTGAATTTAGTCCTAGTTAAATATCTTTGAAATCATAAAATTTATTCGATTTAAGTTAATTGTATCTTTAAACCGTGTTTTGATTAAACTTAAATCGATTATTTTATAAGAAATTGAATTTTGAATTGATTGTATTTAAAACAAACTGGAATAACAACACTTATCAAAATAAACTCAACTTAAAAAATTCTCTTGGCAGATTTGTTTTTTATTATTTAATTATCTCAAGAATAATTCAATTGTGTCAAGAACGGATTGAAACCGAACCAAGTTCAAGCTTTTAGATCCATCATCAGATTAATGGTTAAAGGATAGTATTAGAGGATAGTTTGGAATAGTCATAGTCGTTGGTTCGATCAAAGCCAAGTGCATGTGACCTCCTTCAACCTTTGGACAGGGTCGACACTGATTGAAACCACAGAGAAATCCGGCGAGCTTCACGTGACATCTACGTAAAACATTACATTTTTTAATGAAAATTGATGCAAATCTAATAAACTATCTATTTAGAAATATTTGAAAGATTTGCATTAATAACAACAAACTAGAGATTTGATAGAAATTAAAGAGCTTTAGGCTTATCCTCCATTCGACAAGCTCAATTCAATCTAATCCCAAGCGCCAAATGATTCAAATTGTACCATTATAAATAGAAGAGCTTCAGTAACTAGAAAAGGGATCCAATTTCACTTCAATTCACACAAATCAAGCCCCACCATCAGTTTTTCTCTCTAACCTCCTTGGCGAAACTCCACCACCTTCTCTCAAGTTTTGTACTTCTATAGTACAAATTTGGAAAAAATATACTGAAATTGTGCATTCTTGAAAAATTTTACAAAACTAGCGCGTGCCTTCATTGTTCATTTTTTTTAACTGAAGGCACGCCTCCCTATATTATAGGAAAAGTGCATAAAGGAATGGCACCTTTCCTACAACAAGGAAAGCACAAGGCAAGAATGCGCCTTCAATGTTGTTGGGAAAGTGTGATTCTCCTACACGCCTTCCATTCGATATATATACCCTTGTTTCACCTTCCTCTTTCATTTACACCACTTCTAAATATTAAAAACCTCTGATATTCTGTCTTGAAACGATAACTTGGCTTTATTTTCCCTCTTTGAGCAATAGTGTTTTCAACAATTTTGTATATAACTGTCTACCATCTTTGTTTTACAATATTTTTTTAAATTATTAATTATATTGTATTTATAGTTATATTTATGTTGTGCATGTAAAATATAGTTACATGATAATTTTTGTAGTATTTATATTTTCGTAATTTTTATGTTTAATTGTGTTAACTATTCTTAATTTTGTATTATGTATAATTTTGGTAGTTATATAAGTTGTGTGGTTACATAGAAATATATATATGTGACTCATATATGATATGTAATTTTACTGATATATTAGTTACAGCACACCAAGAAATAAAATCATGTAGAAGATTATAGTTATAGTGTGAGATAAATTGGTATACGTAGAAGTATAATTATATGAGTGTGATGACACACCCCATCGGATGAAATTGTATGTGTGTGATGAGACGCCCTGCCGAAAAATGATGTTGTGTGAGAGCGCGCAAGTTATAGTATGAAGTTATAAAGTTTGATAAGATGCCACACTGAAAAGTAAAATTATGTAGGTGCAATGAGATACTTCGCCAAAATAAAATTATGTAGGTACGATGATACTATTCATCGAGATGAAATTGCATGGGTGCAATGAGATGCCCCACAAAAAAACAAAATTGTATGAGTATGAAGAGACGTTTTATTGAAAAACAAAGTCGTGTAGGAGCTTACAATTATAGTGTAAATTTATAGAGTGTGATAATATGCCCTATTGAGAAGAAAAATTGTATGGGTGCGACAAGACGCCCATCGAGATGAAATTATGTAAGCGTGATGAGATACCCGGCTGAAAAACATAATCGTATCGAAGCTTACAATATATTGTGAATTTATAGAGTATAATAAGATACCCCATTGAGAAGTAAAATTGCATGGTTACGATGACACGCCTCACCGAGATGAAATTGTGTGGATGCAATGAGACACCTTACTGAAAAATACAGTTGTGTAGGAGCTTATAGTTATATTGTCAATTTATAGAGTGTAATAAGATACCCCACTGAGAAGTAAAATTGTGTGAGTGTGATGATACGCCCTATCAAAAAATGAAGTTATGTAGAAGCTTACAGTTACAGTGTGAAGTTATGATGCCCCACCAAGAAATGAAATTGTATGGGTGCTATGAACCGTGCAAAATTGCATAGACTTTACTGATTTTGTCACTCATGATTCAACAGGTTGTTAATGGCTGATTACGTGAAGGTGATTGTGTATGTGGGTGGGAATATTGTAAATGGAAGTAATGGTCCACAATATGATAGGGACCTAATAAAAAAGTTAAAAATGAGAAAGGATTCCAACTACAACCATTTTCTCCAACGGATCTATACAAGTATCGAAGTTAATCCTTATAGGGTTAAGCTTGTTTATTGACATCCTTGTTATTATGAAGGAGGTGTTTCGTATACTTTGATGGCCATTATAGATGATGATGATGTAGAAAATTTTATAGAAATGGCCAATGTATTTAGAGAAAACCGAATACAAGAGATATATGTTAGGGTTTCCAATTAGCTTAGTAAGACTATTGCCAATAGAACTTTACGGGTTAGGTCTTCTAGTCTTTCTCAGCCTTGTATACAGCAAACCAATGAAGATAACCCTATGTATGATGAACCAGAAACTTGTCTAGTTAAAGACCCTACTTTTGGTGAAGGTAGTGTGGATGAAGAGGCAATTGATACAAAAATAAGATCAATCTTACAAGATGACCTAAGTTACGACCCTATTGGAGATATGATTCCAATGAGACTTAGAATTGAGGTTGAAGGGAAGCATGTAGGGGTTGAATATGAAGTAGATGATGAAATTGTGGAGGTTGAAAATACTATAGATTATGCGGCCACGTTAAAGCATATATCGAGCAGCATTCCATCTATATCTCAGTTTACTGCTAGCTAGGGGATTGGGATGGCTCCCCAATATAATTAGTTTGGGATGCCAACATCCCATCTTAGAAATTCAATTCCGTATATGAATATTAGTGGTGATAGTAGTTATGTAGAATTCGAGGAGGAGATAGAGGCAGAGAGTAGTAATCAAGTTGTCAGTATGGATTTATTTGTCAGACAACGCTTCAGTACAAATAATGAGCTTTTTGACAATTTCAAAAGATATCACATTAACAACCATTGTGACTACCACATCAATCAATCAAAACTAAACCTATGAGTCGTTTATTGTAGAGAGAAGGATAGTGGATGCAAGTGGAGGCTAAGGGCATCGTATAAAAGTTTAATGGAGCTATTCGTCATAACAATTTTTAAGGGTCCACATACTTATGTCAACCCCAATGTAATACAAGACCACAGACAAATAGATAGTAGACTTATGGCCAATTGCTTTATCACTAATGTTAAAGAGAATCCTAATATAAAGATTGCAAACTTACGAGCAAACATTTTAAACATCTTTGGCTATGTTACGCCCCGAAGCGATAGAGTCGTAATAGCTTCACCGTGTAAACCATCCTAAGATAGAAGTTGGCCTTACAACCGCTATCTTAGACCTGATCTACACAAGGCATCCGCGACTAACCCGCTTTGAAGTAAATAGTTTGTAATTTAGATAAAGCATTTATCTAAGAAAGTGAGAAAATTTATATATATATATATATATACTATAATTCAGTTATTACATTATTAAAAAATGAAAAGCAATAACATATGTGTTGATTCTTTAATGTTTTTCCTCACTCCCCAGGATTCAACAGTTGCTAGCTTCAGAGTAAATGTTACCGCTTCTTAGCCAGCACCTGCACGACGTCTATAAAGATGTGAGCAACTACAGCTCAGTAAGTTAGGACAGAGGACTTAAAACTATACCATACATACAACAAAGTTTTCAATCACTTATTAGGTGCAATGCATGTGCAAACAAATGCCATCGCACGACGTTGTCCGGCCCGTCGTGAGATTAGAGAAATTTCGCCCGCTCTAATCCGGGTTGAGGAGTTGCCATTAATGCAAAGCAGCTCACAACCAAACCTAGGCTTGTGCAATGGAGACCTTGCTCCTCCCGCGACTACCTTCGAACTACTGACTTCACCTTTGCCGCGACTTCCTCTCCTGTCACTTAGTTCGACTAAGGATGAAGAAGGGACCATTTTGCAATCCTGCACTATCCCTTTCGAAGGGGTCGGTATTTGGCCGAATAGTCTAAGTTCTCCTAATGGGTTGCCATGCATGTCCGATTATGATTACTAGTCATATATTTGATTAAGTCCAGTTTAGGGTGATCGATTATTTCATACAATACATGTTAGAGCAACAAACAAAATCATAGCATCACCCATAATCAAGCACATGCACCCATCCAACTATCTAACAAGCACAACCAAGCATAATCTCAAGCCTCCCAAAATACAGCATTGTATTAATCCCAACTTACCTCGACTCCTCGCTCACTCACTTGAGGTCCGATTTGCTCAGGCCATCACCGATCATCCCTATAATACAAACGTGGTTTCAGTTTTTCATATAACTATTATAGGTTTGTTTTATCCTATAACGCTTATCGTTATGTTTTATTTAGGGTTTAAGATACCTAATTATCTAGGTCTTAAGTCTTTTACAATTATTCTAGGTTTAGGATTAGGTTCGGGTTCGGTTTCTGCATCGATTTCTAAATTAGGTTCTAGTTCTATTTTCTAAGTAGCGTTTTATATTCTAACCCTAGAAATTCGTTTCAACCCATAATGTGAAATTAATCACATTATTTCCCAATCTCCTAAATACCATCATTATCCCTAGTCAGTATTTTATTTCACCCGGTACACTTATATTCTTATTAGTGTACCGAATTCACTCCTAATGTAAGAAATTTTTACATTTTTCATATAATTACATAAATTCAAATTTCCTATCAGATTTATTGTACATTTTTATTATTATCACAATATCAATTTTTATTATAATATTTCTTATTTCTTATATTTCCAATAATTACCTATTATGTATTATTACCTTTTATGTATATATTACACTTTTAATATTTATATCACTCTAATTATCATCTCTAAACATCAATTATCATTTCAAAATGTCTGAATTCATCCTAAATTAGATTTTACTCCTAATTACCTTAATTTACAAAATTAACTTAAAATGTACTATTTTTCCATATTACTTATTTACTACATAATTAACCTAATAATTACATCTAACACCCTAAATGCTACAAGTATCATTCTCCATCAGATTTCAACATCCCTAAACATCGAATTATTCACTAAGTCAGTAATTAATAATTTAATTACTTAATTAACCTTAAATTACCCATTTCATGCCTCATTTTAATGCCTAAAAATAATCTAAAAATTTCAAAAATTAATTTTTGAAAACAGGCTTCAAATCACTATTCTATATCATCTAAGTAATCTACACAAAAATTTTGGGCTTGAAACTACACTCCTAAGGTCATTTATTTCTTAACCAAAACATGTTCGGTTTTGCATGATTTTTTAGGGATCATATATTACGGGGCATTTTTTCATCAAAATAATATTTTTTCTAAAAACTACATACAAAAATATCCCAGAATAACAAAATTCATAATTTTCTAATGATATTTACTATTTTTACAAAATGACACAAAATCGGGCTGGAAATTGGACTCACCGATCTAGGTGGCTCCGGCCACTGCCAGCTGCCGTGGCCTTGTCGTCTGGCCTGGGCACTGCCACCACCATGTGGTGGTGGTGGCTGTCCACTCCCAACTGCTCGTCTGGTGGGAGTTCCCTTTAAAAGCCCTAATTGCATAGCTTTTTCTAATTTTTTTCTAAACCAAATTTTTCTCTCAATTTTTGCCTCTTTCTAATTTTCTATGATTTTTATCTTGTCAAATGAGCTTTTGAATTTTTCTTGCTATTTATAGACAATTTTTGTAATTATTATGCATTAATTTGACAAGACTTTGCTCATTTTCCTTGATTTTTAGCTTTTATGTTGTCCAAATTTTATTGGTTGATTTTTCTTTTGCTTATCCTAACATGCCACGACCTGATCTTGATTCATCTTATCATCTTTTGATTTTTTTTTATTTTTCCATAATTAATTTATAATTTTCTTTAATTATTTAGTATAATTTTAGCACATTTCGCATATTTTAAGTAATTACGCGTATTTGTACCTACATGTAAATTCGTATATAGTACAAATAAATATTCCTAAATATTATTTAGGTTATTTTATTATTTTTAGTATATATATAATTTATCTCTAGCGATTCGTTAAGTACCGGAATGCCTTTTACGCATTTTCGATAAATAACGAGTTATATACTTAAAATTTGAAAATTTTGTAGTCTTCTATTTTATTACTTATTTTCTTAAATTCAAACTTACGGAATCGGTTTACTAATATTTCTAGTTTTACTTCATAATTTAGGCTCGATCGGATCGTTCAACCGATCGAAACCTCAGATTGCTTAGTTGTGGGGCTTACAGGTTATAATGTGACTCAAAAAAGAGTTTGGGATGCAAAGAAAAAGGCCATGGAGATGGTATATGGCAATTAGGAGAAAGCATACAACAAGCTTCCTATTTTGTTAAATACAATTAAGATATCAAATCTCAGCATTAAGGTAGTGTAGGGATGGAGAGGATCCCCTAAGCCTGGCGTTTCGATAATGAAGTGGGTCTTTTAGACATTTGGTCCGTACGTACACGTATTTAGGTATTGTAGACCAGTGGTTTGTATTGATGGAATATTTCTATACAGAAAGAATGGTTATGTACTATTGATCGCTTGTTCTATGGATGGAAATAATTGTATTGTACCTTTGGCGTTTACGCTCATTGATAAGGAGTCCGTAGAGACTTGGGCCTGGTTTCTCAAAAGATTGAAGCAATTCATTGTGAATGGTCGAGAGGAGACAATTTGCCAAATTATGGACAGGCACTCAAGTATCGAGAATGCGCTCAACAAAGCAGAAGTTGGTTGGAAGGAACCATTTACGGTTTGGAGATGGTGCATATGGTACGTCACTAGCAATTTCAACAAGGCACATAAGAACCAATTGTGCAAGAAGCTTGCTGCTGTTGCTGCAATATAAGTATAACCTAGAAAATTTAAACATTTAATGGATTAGATGGTATAAGTTAAGAAGGACGCCCTATCGTGGTTTTCACCGTTTGATAAGAGTAAATGGACGTTATCCTATGGCGGTTTTTATCAATTTGGATATATGACATCCAACATCATTGAGAGCTATAATGCCATTTTGAAAGGTTATAGAGGATTACCTCTAACTTCGCTCATAAAGAAAATTTTCTATAATTGTATCGATTATTAGAAAAGAAGAGTCGAACAAGCAAGGGAAGGAATGGATACGGGGTAAGTGAATACAAAGTATGCTATAAAAAAAATAAAAAACGTAGGCCAAGTGAGCTCCAGCACATTCTATAAAGCAATATAGCCACGACAATGGGATATGGGAGGTGAAAACAGGCTAGAGGTGTAAAGCAAATAGAGTGATGAAACTAGGTGGACGAATACATATCATAGACACGAATAGAATGACGTGTTCATGTAGGAAATGGTAAATCTATAGGATCTCGTGCTCACATGCGATAAGGGCACTTAATTCTATTTGAATAACTACTGGTTAGTACATTGGCGTATGGTATACGTAGTCATGTTAGTTAGATGTTTATGTTAAACACTTTATGTCAATAGGTAATGAATTAAATTTGCTCTGCCTCGATTACCCATTCCTCATACCCAACAGGAAACTAAAATGTAGTTTGGGTAAACCAAAAAAGAAGAGATTTCATATGGAGATAGACTTAAGGGAGCCTACCAATAAGAGCAAGTATAGCATATATAGAATGGAATGATACAATAGGAGAAGGTGTCCTCTACTTAAGAGAAACGGTATAGACTGATATATAAGTATTGTTTTCTTACATTAAATTACATATCATATAATGTTATGCTTTCATAAGTCAATGACACAACATACTTTTTTATTATTTTGTAGGTTAGATGAATCCAAGACTAAGTGACCCATCGGTATTGCATGGACGGAGATGACATTGATCGCAAGACGTATGGGATCGTTGGGTATGTTTTCATATTAAATCATCTACTAATCTGTACAGTTCAATAATTTATAGTGTTGTATTGAAATTGAATCTAATATTACAAGGAGGCGAGCACACTACGATTCGTCAAATGGAGTCCAACCTAAAAAAGGGTACGTCCTAAATACCATTAGACGATCGCTTCAAGACCGACCTTGCTGATGCTGGTTTCTTAGGGGTCGTACAGCTACCATTCATTCAGATCGATCATGACCTCATCATGGCATTAGTCGAGAGGTGGAGACTTGAGACCCAAGATCCATACCTTCCATATGGCACACAAGGAGATGACAATCACACTATAGGATATAGAGGTTCTGTTTGGTCTTCGTGTGGATAATGCTATAGTGATTAGGCCTACATAGTTAGTATGGCCTCAAATAGCTAGGGGATTATTAGGAGACTATCCCACTGACAATACTAATAAAGGGGGACACATTAGTTTGCATTGGTTACGAGATAGATTTAGCGTTTTTCCTATAGGTGCAAATGAGGAGACCATTCGTCGACACACCCCTGCATACATTTTGCAGTTATTTGGTGGATTTTTATTTATAGATAAATCTTCATCCCTCATTCATATGATGTTCCTACCCATCTTAGAGTATTTCCCATATGCAGCAACGTTTGGGGATCAACTTATTTGGCTTGGTTGTATCATCGGTTATGTGGGGTAGCATAATCAAGAGCGTAGGGAATTGAAGGCACTGCCATACTACTGCAGATATGGGCATGGGATCATTTCCCCCACATTGCACCACAGACCAAGTCTGGCTTCACCTTATTAAAGGGCCTACCACTAGCTATTAGATGGGCCATATTACGAGACACTATACATCATGGTACATATATTGTACATGTGTATCAAACAGCATTTGATTTGCAGACGAGTAGACAAGTATGTATTTCTTCAATTTTGTTTCTATTGTTGATCTTTATTGAAAAATTAAGCATTATTAATACACTTTCTTTGCAAATGCATTGTAGGTCGTATGAGAGTCGTACTCGAATGATCTTATTGATCTCCTACCACTATTTTGTAGTACTGGTCGAGCTATTTAAGCAGCCAGGGTTCTATTGATATGTTTCCACATTGTGGAGTTCTATTTCCCCGACCATAGTCTATGGTAGTTTAGAAGATTCCAAACAATACTGGTTAACATTCTTACGAGTGACGAGCTACATCATATCGACCTTAGAGGTAAGACAAACATAAATTAGTCGATCGCCCATCAGAGATACATATCGACCTGGGAAGACCACCATGTATGAGTTGTCGATATTTAGTGACCAAAGGGTATCAATCTAGCTTACCATGACTAGTATAAGGATTATACATGCCGATATATTACCCATCATGGGGTTTTTATAGGATACTTGGTAAGGTTTCTTTCTATTTATCTTATTTTATTTTTTCCCAAAGTAATCTATATGAATATAACTTAAACTATTTCATTAACTGTAGACGGATACTCTATGTCGAGCAAGGTTAGTAAATGATATCCATGTTGCTCATCGTATCATCAATGGTAGGCTTCATCATATTGAAGAGCATGGCGGTTTGATATTATTTCCTGACTAACTAGCTAATCCCACTCTTATACCTGCCCCTCTACTACGTGCTGGACATAGAGTTTACACTAGAGGCTGTCGACTAACACAAACACGTAGTCGGGGACATGATGCTGATTTCATGCCATCGGGATCTCGCTATTCCATTGACTTAGGCAAAATTGGTAACAGTACACCACTTGCTTATGCTTCCAATTCAAGCCATATCTCATTCAAAACTCCTGATGCTCACATGTAGATGTATTCGAAACTGACACTGCCAACTCTCTATAAACGTCGTATAGAGTAGCCTCAGATAGTACACATAGAGAAAGCTGACACCCAACTACCTCCATCACCGCCTACTCCAGTTTTTCATGTAGATTTCGCTAATATTCTTCTACAACCATGTGAACCTCAACCATCTGAACCTTAGTCATTAGAGGGTCTATCTACTCGCAGACCATCATTATTAGCTCGTTTTGGAAAATAATTAACTAGATTTGAGAAGTAGTTGTAAATAACTATATTTATATTACTTAGTTTGATTGTTATGTATTACTGACATTTATTACTCACTGTATATATGGTTTTTATAAATTATTTTTTATATTATATTGCTATTTCCTTAATACTAATTATTTATTGTATATATATACTTATTTTTTATACTATAACTGCTTTTAATAGGTTTAGTTGGTAAATTAGTTGGTAAATCATTTAGGTTAACCCGTTTTACATTAATACTTCTAGTAGGAAGTACACTTAACAAGAGGTAATGTAAAGCATAAATTTAACTTAAGATCAAAAATAGTAATTAACTGGTCATTTTCAAAATATTTAGCTAGGAATAGTTTTAAGTGTCAACTAAATATGTGTAGTAGTAATATTGAAGATACGCACCATTGGATATTGAAAGGGCATAAAAGGGATGCATACCTCTATAATAACTTAACTATTAAAATAAAAAAAATTAAAAATAAATAAGAAAAATAAAATAAACTAAAGACATGCATATGGGGCACATATTCCTTAGATATTGAAGGTGCATGCTTTCTTTGTGCCTTCCTTAGATCTTGGAAGGTGCGCTCTCCAAGTACGCCCTCAATTATAAAAAATGATGAACAACTAGTCTTCATCATTAAAGAGCTTAATACCCATAACCTTTGGTCACATCTGAACAACCAGTCGCCATCATTTCTATGTATAATCTACTAGCACCATGACGTTTGCCTTAGTCCATGTGCTCTCGAGAATGTATCCAGAAGCTTCAACTTCCCTCGAGCATACCCTAATGAAGTTCTCGCCTATGTTAGCTTCTTCCCTGCTTGATGTGTGAACCGATCCAAGCCCTTTGGAGCCCTACCACTTGTCTTAGATCCTAGCTAACCTTCTTTGAAACTAGCGACCAAGATCTGACTAGGTACTTTGCTTCATTTCTGCCTTCCTATTTTATTATTATTTTTTAAATTTGCTTCCAAAAAAGAAAAATATAGAAAATAAAAAATGTTCACTTTCTTTTTTCTACATGCTTAGCATTTTAATAATGATTAACCATTATGTGGACTATAGGAGTTGTAGTCCGACTATTTCTTGAAGTTGATTAGGGCATATATTAGATTTTCATAATAAAAAGTGAATAGGAAATAAAATAATAAATTTAGCAAAAATTAATCAAAAAATAAAAATTAAAACTGTTTTGGTGATAAAGAATAAGAGTTGGTTGAGTTAGAAGGTAGGTCAAAATGTTATCAAAAAGCATGTCAAATGGTAAGTTAGAAACTTTTCAAAAATTACTTATAAGATTATTTAGAAAGTTAGCCAAACTATTTTATCACTTAGAAATTTTCATCGTTAATTGAAAAAGAAAAAAACATAAAGTAGTTGCTTTTAAAAGTTAAGGTGTGCTTGAGGCCTTTGAAAAAGTAGACAAATAAAATTCAGGTTTGACTAGAATTTTTCTCAAATAAAAATAAATTGGATAATAACATAAACTTGATGTTTTTCCATAAATAAAATTCAATAATACACCAAAATTTTCTAAGAAGGAAGTACAATGGTTCGATTCTAGTTAGTAGAGCATAGGTATCTATGGGATCACATAAAAAATGAAAAAATAAATAAATATTTCAAGAAAAAAAGATTGAAATATTAAAAAATAAAGTTTAAAAAATAATAAAAATTCATTTTTTATTTTTTCTTGTTATTTAAGGAATAAATAAGGAAAATTCTAAAATAGGCATCTTAATTAATTTTATGAAAACATCTATGATAATCTCAAGGTTTTCATAGGTTAACCATTGAGTCTAGAATTTTTGGTTGAATTTTTCTAAAACTTATATTTAGAAAATTATAGACTAGTATGTAAAGCTAAGATTAATTGAACCAATTAGTCTTAGTTTCTCCATTTTTCAATTTTGGTTGGTGATAACTTCAATTTTAAATAGGTTTCCTTAAAATAAAGTTTTACCTTTTAGTTTTACTATCAAGTAACTTATATTAAGTAGACCACCGAATTTAATATAAATTAACTTAAGGAAAAATTCAAAATTATGGCTCAATACCCTCTCTAATACCAATTTGTTAAGGTATCATGGCTTATTGGCCTTAAATCTTAGTTTGGCTAATAATCCTTAGCTAGTTTTGGGGGATTTCAATTTTAGAAGATCCATTGGTGAGCCTCTATGTGGAAAGATGATGTTGAAGATATCCATAGTTGATTTCCAGAATTTCCTTGATGAGGCTGAGTTAGAGGTATTAGTGAACTGTCCGTAGCTCTTAAACTTTCCAAGAAGTCGTGCTTCCTCATTGTCTCTAATGTTGTACGATCGTTCTCTAGCTAAGATATTTGGATATTAATCTGACCCATAAACATCTCCCTTTCAGATTTTTCTTTTTAATTATGGGTTTAATCATGTGGGTTTTGAGAAATTGGCTGCTTAAACTTGAATCTTGGTATTTAAAGTGTTTAAGATGTTTAAACTGATTTTGAAGCAGAAGCTTCTTAACTTGAACTAAGGAAGTTCAATTTTATTGAACTTCTTAACATCTCTTCTCGAGTTAAATTAGTTAAAGCCATCTGCAATTTCTTTGGTCCTCTATCATGTCTTTAGGTAATACTTCACTACTGGTTGAGGACTAAAACGCATATAAGGACTATCGTTTCTTTAGCAGTGCAGAAGAGAGTTTCTACAAACAAAAAGTCACGAGTCACGCGGCTAAAATTAGGTGACAAGAATATATATATATATATATATTTTCCCCCCAAAAAATCTATAGTAAGTCACTATCCATTGTCTTCATGTAGAGGATGGGTGTATTGTTAAGGAGGATGAAGAGATTAATGAGGAAGCTACGACTGGTTCAAGAATTTATACTGCGACTGAGATGGAAACCTTTACTTCTTAGAATCTCGATGACCATCAAATTTAGTTTATTAATGCTCCTTTTATCCTTGATGAAATCATAATAATCTTTTCCACTCCGGACAATGATGAAGCACAAGGTTAAGATGGCTTCACAGCCAAATTCTTTAAATAGGCATAGGACATAATACTTAAGAGGATGTAATAGATACAATGTCAAAGTTACTGTTATTGTGTTTTCTTTTGAGGGAGGTAAATTACATGTCATAATGTGTTTACAAGGCTATCTCGAAGGTATTAGTCACTAAAATAAAGTCAATCATTCCCTCACTTGTGAGAAAGGAGTAAGTCGCTTTGTACCTAGAAGATAGATCGTTGATAATATTTTTGTTGCAAAAGAACTAATGTCTGGCTATCACCTTAATAGAGGCATATTATGCTTTTAAAGGTGAACATACAAAAGGCTTATGACATAATTAATTGGAGCTTTGTACAAAATTTTCTACATTGCACGGGGTTTCTAAGTCACTTTTGGTCTTTCATTGTCCAATTTATTTCTACCAATTTTTCCCTAAACATTAATGGAGAAGTTATGGGTTTTTTCCCTTAACAAAAGAGGCCTTAGGCAACTATGCTTGGACCACCCGCCCAATGCTTATCCCTAGGCAAATCTGGCGTGAGAGTGTCCAAATAAGAAAACTTGTAAATTTTCTTCCGATGATCATTACTTAAATGTGAGAGAAACATGTGCTCATTTGTTTACTTACCCCTTAATTAAATCCCTTTTGTTTATGAAAAATGAAACTATGCTAATATCTATACATTGGTTCATTCATCAATACACGTGTACCGTGTGTCTATAATTTAAGATTGTGAAGCATAAGACTCCATCTTGTCTCAATTGGTAATTACTTTAATTCATTTTATTTTTGGAAAGTAAATTTTTGGTCTTCAATGTTTACCCACTTATTTATTTGAGCCCTTAACATTTTTTTTATTAAGTAAGTTCGTTCCCTACCACTACCGTTTAAATAAGTTATCGAGCTTTATTAACAAATATGCAATCTAGCTACATATAAAATGAATTACGCAGTGAATACAAGTAATACATTCACAGGGCTCTAAAATTATGGAAAGTGTAGATTTACATAGTTTATATGTCAATTATTCCTCATACTTAACTACTTGGAACACCTCACCTTACCCACAAAAGGTTGTTTGTAGGTATCATCTTAATAGATGGAACTTAACCATTACCCTAATCAAGAAAAAATAGTAAATCAACCAACCAAGTGGAGCCCAATTAGGGCCATCCACTATAAATAGTTAATATGTCATCCTCTAGGCTCACTATCAATGAATCCATGTAGTGCCCTACCTAGTAAACTATGCAAGTCTCAACTAAGGCAACTCTCATCAATCAACTGAAGATGATCTACTAATTTTGCCTTAACAAGTACAATGTCATAGATGACTTTTATGAGCACTTACCAAGTTGATAAATTTTTCTTTGAATTGTAAAACATTTCAAAAATGCATTCTGTAAATCTTTCAAAAAACTTAGCAAAGTTATAAACATCCTAATCAATAATTATTAGATCATAGACATACAATACGTATATTTGGTTAATTTGGCTAAATATTTAAATTTACCAATTTAGCAAATCCATCGCATAAATGTTAGGATACAAAACAATTGGTTACTTAGATAGACAATGGAAGGGAAACAATAGAGTATCAAGCAATTATCAATAGCAATTCATCAAAACTACCTCAATTGGCTTGTTTTCCTATTTGCCCTTTAAATTAGAAATCAAGTCACCTAAAACATAATAATAATATCTACATAAGTAATTGGAAAAAGTTTTCTTGAAGAACTTAAGAGTCTACCTAATTACTGAAGTCCACCATAAATTTTTTGGTGCAATTAAGACCTGTTTTTGTTATAATATTTTTATTTTAAGTCCGTTTTTCACATTCTCATAGTCGATTTCAAAAGATTTCAACTGTACTTTTGCATGGTATGATCCATTTTAGAAGTTGAGACCCACAAACATAAGTTTAGATAAGGGCTTAATTCGAATTTTATGTGTTCCCCTTTTAACTAACTTAATTTTCTAGTTCAATTAAGTGTTTAAGTGTATAAGGTACTGTTTAGGTCATTTATTATTATTAATTGGGCTCTTATATAATTACTGGGCTTAAAATAATCAAGTTTTATTTAAGTCTTTACCTATGAGCTTTCTATTAATTTACTTAGTCTTTTCAAGTTTTAATTTAAGGATATTTGGGTTTATTTTGGACTTAAGGCTTATTTAATGGGTTTATTTTATTTATTATTAGGTCTTTAATGCATTATTCCAAGCCTAATAAATTAGATAGGCCAATTCAATTTTAGGTCCAAGCTCATCTCTAATGATTTTAGGCCTTAAACCACTCTTTTCAGTTAGTTATGGGCTTAATGTATATCTAGGCTTATTATGAACTCTCTAAATCACTTAATAGACTTAGTGGGGTCCTTAATTAGGACATACATATGGCATGCCTACTAGTCATGGGCTTTAAGTACACCTAAGGCTTGATTTATAAGCCATTTAACTCATTTTAAGTCCAATTTACATCGTAAGACTCTAAACTCGTATCTAACCTATTTGAATGGGATAAATATCTAATTGAGCTTACTAAATGACCCTTTTAACACATAATTTTAGATCAACTCATATCAATTAAGTAGGTTTCCAATTAATCTTCCTAAGCCTATGGTCTATTTTGAGCTTAAACATGTACTCTAAGCCTTATTTCGCCACTTATCTCATAAGTTTAATTCCTAAACCTTATTTATCATTAATAAATCATG
The DNA here is from genome assembly GCA_024138005.1 of Lumnitzera racemosa. Classification (NCBI taxonomy): domain Eukaryota; kingdom Viridiplantae; phylum Streptophyta; class Magnoliopsida; order Myrtales; family Combretaceae; genus Lumnitzera; species Lumnitzera racemosa. The sequence goes on from JAMXBC010000011.1 coordinate 31,931,934, forward strand.
TTATTGGGATAATGTGCTTAAATGTACAACTAGGTCATGCAATATTGGTGGTGATTCCAAGGGGTTTTCTTCAGAGATTTTGCTCAACTATTATTTTATTTGTTTTGACATGTTATAATCCAACTAGAATGTATCCTAAAATAGATTAAACTTAAATACATGAGAAAATTTGAAAATTTAGTTGGGGAACAATACATAAGGGTCATAGCAAGGGGAAGTTCTAAGCTTCCAAGATGATTTTTCTAACATTATAATATGATACTAACTAGTTTGACTTCTAAACATCATTAGATAATTACATTATGTTCATTATACTTAAATTCTATAAAAATACATATGCATGAGCCTATAAACATGGTAAATAAAGTTGACATATTGAGGATCTTTTCTTTAGTTTCTAGATCTAAGAATCATGCTCATAAACTAAACTAAGATGAAAGTTAGAAAAGTGCAATTTTACCTTGGTGGAAATTTGAAGGGTCTCCTTTCACTTCGTTTTTAGCCAATAAAACGAACTCCTTAGGTAAGAAGTATTTGTCAACAAGAAAGGGAGGAGTGTAAGTGAGCAAATGCAAGCAGTAGCAAGTTGTTTAGAGGTGATGGTGATGGTAGGTGGTTATGCCTTCGAGCACTCTAGTAGAAATGTAGATCTAAGATTTTTTTTTACCTTCCTTTTTTTTTTTTTTTTGCATGTTTTGAGAGAGTATTTCTAGGGTTTATTATAGAGAAGAAAATAAAATGAAAATACAAATGGAGAGGGTAGTAATGGTTGATTATGAGTGTGTATGTGCACTAGGGAGCAAATCTTTTCTATTTTTAGTTACATGTTATAAGCATAAGTGTAGGCCAATAGCTATTCATTATTTTTTCCAGTTAAGATAATGATTTGTCTACTAAAGGTGAGTGATCCCCTTTTTCCAATTAATTATCTTATCCTATATGATTAATTATGATTATCTTTAGCTAATTTTAATGCATGAATGCATATAGATGATTACAATGCAATTTAAGTTTTTGATCTAATCACTAGTACCTAACTATCATTAGACAAATTTTAAGGTTTTTCCTATTTAACTAAGTTAATCAACCCTATTAGATCATTTTATCTAATTAATTTAGGGTTTTCAAGGGTTGGAATTAATTATCACTAATCGATTACGATTTGAAAGGTATATTAGGGCTTTTAAGTGATTTAGTGAATTATTAGTAATTAATGAATAGCTCAGCTATATAATTAAAGTTTATTAATTAAATTTGGGATTTTGACACTAAATTAGAGTTCTAGAGCCGAATTAAGGTTTTTTTTTTTTCATATTAGGATAATAAGGCTTTGAAGGTATGCTTACAATTTCACTTTTAGTTTTTAGCAAATATATCGTTAGGGGTAAATTAGTAATTCAATTAATTTATTACCTTAATTGAATTAATTTGATTGATTGCTATTATTTGAAGATATGTCCCACCATTCGTTATCATGTTTATGCGACTTTACATAATTCGAGTTAAATGTTTTAATTTAAGGTCTTTATTCAATTTAGGGTTTTAATTTATAATTACACGTACTTAGGTTTAGGGATTTTGCATGCAATTAGTGTTTTTTGAACTTTATCTCTAAGTTTTTCAAGTTGATTTTTAGGTTTTGATTAGGTTTTTTAAAGTAAACATTATCTAAGCTCAAAATGTAAAGTTTGTGACGTTTACAACCTTTCCCCCTTACAAAAAGTTTTGTCCCCGAAACTTGATCGTTGGGGTTCTTTTCATCGTAGTATCCTTATGTTATCTTCCAATTCATACATTAAATCCTAACTCATGACCTAAGGATGCACATTTTAAGAGGATTTTTGAGTAAATAGGATATTATATTAATCGAATAGATTTGATCATAAATTTATATATGGACTTTTATCCCAAGATCTATACTTTTATCATCACTCTATTAGTATTCACATATAAAACAAAAATGTTCTTTAACAATAGTCAATACATAGTTCTTTACAATGATTCTACTATTTAAACATCATAATAAATCTATGAAATCTTCCTTGAAAAACATAGTCTTCCCATAATAATAATACTTATTCTTAAGGTTCCTTTAGGAATCACTCAATTTCTCCTAAGCCTCTAACTTTTGTTAACACTTAGAAATGTCATGTTTGTGCTTCCCACAATTGTGACACATTACTATATTTTTCCTTTTAAAACACATTTCACTTTATATCTAGCCTTCCTACAATAAGAACACTTACCCTTTAATTGTAGGCGATCTTTCAAGCGACATTCTTCACCACATTTCCAATAACTTACTCAGAATCACTTCTTTGAAATCAATCCATCTCCTTGCAATCCCAACATCTCGCTTGGTCTTTTATAGCCTTCATCAACATCTTCCACTTATTGCATGCATCTTCCCTTTTTAGCCATTCTAGGAACTCATTTTTAGCATATTTTATTGTTCTTATCTTCTCAACAACTTCATCTTAATCCCGTGGTCAAAACTCTTTCAATTTGCCTCGAGTTTTTGGATCTAATCCTGGCATGAATGCTCTTACATGAATGTGGTTATTGCCTCTCAATTTAGTATAAGCAAGGTGCATCAATCTTCTAAACTTACATTCATATTCACTGATGCTCCTATTCTATCTCTATATGAGAAGTAAGTCTTCTTAGAGTTTCACTCATAGACTGTCTAGGATGTACTTCTTCAAAAATTCCTCCCCTAACCCTCCAAAGTAATAGGTTTGGGTATGGTCCTATTCTTCCTTATGTAGCATAAAAGTTCTATAGATTACCTTCATGTCCTTCGGAATTTCATAGATCTTAAAGGAATGCACAATTTGAGCCAACTAATCTTCCATGTCAACTAGATTATCGGGTTGACTTTCAAGGTACTTGTTTACCTTGATGAACTGAGAAGGCATTATCCTATGAGGTTCCATAATTTCGATATATTTACATATTGGTCTTTACTCCCTTAATTATGCAACATTTGTAGGTAATCAAGATATTGTTTGCCAATCTTAGTCCTATCAAGATAATACTTTTCTAGGTTAGTGTAAGTCAACCAACTCATCTATACATATCATACAACATTTCATCCATATATCCTCACATTATTATAAATTCCCATCTTATTAGATGTGGTCATCTTTTAGTCGACATTTGATTTCTACATGTTTTGTTCACTTCATCATAGGCTACTTCCTATGGTTAAACTCATGAGCATTCTAACATCTATTACTTTTAGGGTTTGTTTATTGTTATAACTCAATCATCCTTATGCACTAGACATCAATTTTACACTTCACAACAAATGGTAAATTATTCCTTTAGGATCCTATTAGGAACTAAGCAACTGAATCTTTAACCCTAACCCGAACCTGAGCTTAAGGTCTTGAGAGACAAACAAATTAGATTCTATTGCTCCAGTCAACTCCTACTAAAGCTGAAATTATCCTCACTATTGACCAACATCACATGCCAAGACAAGTAACTTCTCGTCTATTAGTCATTAAGTGTTGACTTAAAATATGATCTACTGACAATTCTATACTTTCCACATGTCTACTCAACCATGGCCATGTTGACTAACAGCTCAGCAATATTGGTGTCGATTACCCAAAGCATATCTAACCTACATGTCTCAAAAGGACCCCTAGATCTACTCGGTGCTTTTGACCCAACAATCCCCATCCAAATTGTACTACTTATTTGTTTCTATTAGAAGTACCCCTAGTAACCGAATGCCAGATGTCTAATCTCACACAGAAGGATTTTACTATACTAATCACTAATTAACTTTGATTTTTTATTTATACCCTTTATTATTCCTTATACATTACTTATTTTAGATAATACCTTTTTGTCTTTTCCATTTTAAGTAAGATGCCCTAAGTCGTCGAGTATAAATACCCTTTGTAATATGTAACCACAACAACATAATTATACAACTGATATTGAATATACTTCTCTTTCGTGAGCTAGCATGATTACCCCTTTTCTTACTCTTATCATAACCCTTATGTAAGGCTAGGTGGTGAGTGACTTTACTAAGTTGCTTATGTGTCATATCCAGTTGGTTTTATGAGTCCATGGAATTTCCTTAGTGCATGACATCTTTGGAATCAGTCATAGTTTTGTTGTTTATCTTATTTTCTTGTTCTTACTTTCACATTTCATTACCTTTCACTTCAAGCTTTCTACAAGCTTGGACCCACTCCAGTACTGTCACCCTTGTCTACTCTTAGCATGATGTATGAGTAATAGTTCTTTCAATCTTCTATCAATCTCATGGTCATCTCTGGTGTAAAGTTTATAGTTAGGCTAAATATTGAAAATCTAGGTCATTACCATAAGGTTCAAGTAATTTGATGGCTTTTACGGGAGGGTGTACAATTGTAAATCACATGCCTATGTTGGTTTAGGGTGCCCTCTTTTTCATTGTTAGTCCATCTCATTTATTGTTATTTTTTATGCTTTAAACTAAACCCTCAAAACACTGCATGCATATAAATAAATTCTTAAATATGTGATTCGACTCATAAGTCATCAAGAATCAATTAATTCCCCACTTAGTTATGTTGCCATAAGCTCCTCCAAGCTTATTCAAGACTTGAAATGCTCGTTCATATCCTAATTCCTTAATTTCTCCTTTTACATTTGATACAATCGGATTGTAACTAGAGGTTAGTTCATCCTTATCCTAACATGACTTTTGATATCTTAGCTTAGAAAGATCCTATAGTTATTATACTCTACATTAATCCATATCCTACTATGACTCAAGTTAACCATCTCCTCCTTTCCTTCTCAATTTGTCATCTATTGCTTCTCTTCTTTTCTCATCGTTATTATTCGTCCATATAGTTTATCTCAATCTATCAATCAAACTAGAAGTTATTTGCATGTTAGTATCTCCTCGATTGAACCATATTGGCTCCCAATCTCCTTCATACCACCTTACAACTAATATTCATATATTAAGAGTCGATAGTTCATAGGACTTCTCGATTCCACTAAATATAATAAATCATAAGGTTAAGGTCTGCTAAACATAGTTTAATAGGTTTGCTAGAACAATTCTTTGGCACAGAATTTGTTAACTAATTCCATTTCTCATCACAATTTTTTAAAGTATTAAGGCAAATTGCATTCTCTTAACATCACCTCATGATCCATAGTTTCTAGGCTATTTAATCACCAATTTACAAATCAATTGTCATGACACCTTGCTTAGTTTTCGTTCTCAAGCTTAAAATTCCTATTCAAAACCATCACTATGATTATCAAGGTCAACACTTTTACATTAGTATCCTCAACTTCTAATATTCAATTAAAATACTTTCATACTCTTGCTTTCTGATTTACATGTCTCCTTAGTTTGGCCTTTCTCCAGATGCTTGCTCTAGTATAATTTTTAGTACTTTAATCCTTACATCTTATAGTCTAGTGTCTAAAACCTACAATGTGTGAACCTTTAGGGTATCTTAATTGAGGAGGGAGAGAAGAGGTTAACAGTTAACAGATGTACATATGCATATACATAAACATAAATATATATATATATATAAGTACTATTAATATAGTATATATCGTAGAGATTTAAATCTTTTATTCTTCAATCCAAGTTCTATCCCATCTCACCATTTCATAGAATAGTTATATCTTTGACAACCCAATGCTGTGATACCACTTTTGTAGTACCCTACAAAGGAAGGCTTGTAGGATTTTTCTAAAATCTTCATATCATATGTACACTCATGATATAAAAACGACCTTATAAGTCAGAGGTTACAAAACTTTAACTAGTGAGTTTCTATTGATGCTTATTCATTTTATATACATTTACTTATTTATATAAGTAATTAGGGGTAATCCAACAATCTATAGTCTACTAAGACAATACAGAGCCAAGATCACCTTCTAAACAACAAGACAAGATAATTGAACTTGAACAACATCTAAATATTATAAATATTTAGCTAAACTAATATAGACTACTATAGTAATCTCTTCTGTCTAATCTACATGCTTCGAAGAATAGTTTGTACTCGGATCTTAGCCTATTCTTAGCTTTTGGTTACTTGCAAAAAGGAACTGCTGGGGGTGAGCAAACCAATACAATGAGTTGGTCTCTCATCATCGTCGTTTAAGCAAGTTATCACACATTATTAACAAACATGTAATCTAGCTACATATGACATGAATGCATGTGGTAAATGTAAGCAAAACATCCATGGAGCTCTAGAACCATAAAAGGTATAGATTTACACCATCTACACGTAGATTTTTGCCTACATTTAACTGTATGGGGCACCTCACTTCATCTACATAAGGTTATCTATAGGGACCATCCCAAAAAACAAAACTTGACTATTACCTTAATCAAGAAAGAATACCATATTGATCAATCAGGTGAATCCTAACTAGGGCCATTTAGTATCAATAGTCAATATAATGTCATGTAGGCTCACTATCATGAAATTCATATGATATAATGTCCATGGGCTAAACTATGTAAGTTTAACTCAAGTTACTTACCATCAATAAAGTAAAAATGATTTATTAACTTAGCTTAAATAAGTAAAATGTTGTAGGTAGCTACTATGATCACTCACCAAGTTGATAAGTCTTTCTTTGAATCATAAAATATTTCAAAAATGCATTTCCCAAAATTTTCAAAAAACTTAGCAAAGCTATAGATATCCTGGTCAGTAACTATTGGATCACATATATGCAATAAGTATATTCGACTAATTTGGCTAAATATTTAAATTTACCAAATTAATAAGGCAATCACACCAATGTTGGCATATAAAACAACCAATCACTCAAACAGATAATCAAGGGAATGTAATAGAAAATCAAGCAATTATCAAACATACGAAGTAGTAGCTCATTGAAACTCCCTCACCTGGTTTTCTTGCCTACTTACCATAGCCTTTCAAATTCTTGAATTAGAAATTAAGTCATTTAAAATATGATAATAAAATATATCTAAGTAATTAAAAGAGGTTTTTTCAAGAACCTAAAAGTCTATGTAATTAGTAAACCTTACCATAAATCTCAAAGTATGGTTAAGACTTATTTTCACTATAACTTCTTCATTCTAAGTTCATTTTTCGTGTTCTTCTAGTTGATCTCATATGATTTTGAATGTTCTTTTATAGGATAAAATCCATTTTAGGAGTTAAGAATTCCATCCATATGTTTGTATAGGGGTCAACTTCAAATTTTATATGTTTCCTTTTTAGCATAGTTGATTTTCTAGTTTAATTAAGTGTTTAAGTGTATAAGACCTTGTACAAGTCATTTATTATTATTAATTGAGCTCTTACATTGTTACTAAGCCTAAAATATTCAAGTTTTATTTATTTGTTTACTTGTGGGTCTTCTATTAATTTACTTAGGCTTTTGAAGTTTTAACTTAAGGATATTTGGACTTTATTTTGGACCATAGGCCTATTTTAAGTTAATGAGCTTAAATTATTTATTATCTGTGAGAACCCGATCTTCGACCAACTATCAAGAACTTAAAATAGTGGCCCATCCCTAATAAACATGGAACTTAGAAAAATATGAATTGGAGAGTAAAGAAATAAAGTGTTTGTGAGTAGCATGTGTTTCAATTATTATCACGTAATATGACCTTAGTTACTTAGAATTGATAGATCTAGGATTTCTGAAAAATATTATCAAAATTAAATAATTTATAAATATAAAGTTAGAAAAGTTAGAAGAGGAGTTTAGATTAGTTTATTTGGTATAATAAACTATATAAAATATTTAATTTAACAAAAGTGTATTTTTATTAGTATTGTTTCTTTTATCTGAAACATATGGCTCAAGTTTTGATAATTAATAAACCCTTAGAGATAAATTACTTAAATAAGGAAATAAATAAAAAGGTATTAAATGGTTTCTAGAAAATATGTATACATGATAAATATATTTGGTGTATAATATATGTACCCTTAATTAATTAATACTTAATTATATATACATACATATGTATGTTTGTGTGTGTATAATATGCTAACCAAACTATGTTAAGTAGCAATAACTTAATAAATTCAATTTGAAGACAACTCCCAAAAGAGTTTTTAGGCATGGTAAATTAAGGCAACAGTAAAAGGAGCAACAAATGGAGGGATTCATAAATCCTAGCATGGGAATTAGGAGAGGTCATATGGAGTTAACATAAACAATATTGGAAAAATCACCAATCGACCTTACCTATTGATAAAAAAAAAAAAAAAAGCAAATCAACACTCTTATACTTCATTTTGGTGAAATCTAAGTTCATGAAAAAATAAATAAATAAAGAACACTAAGAACTCAAGAAAGCATAGAAAAGAAGTTAGGAAAATTTATGGAAGATTATAATGCAAATTTGAGTATATGCAAAATCAGGGACATGTATGCAACAAGACATGCAATGACCACCATAGGTCAAAGGAGCACCCCTAAATAGGCTCTACAATATACCTTAACTACCCCTTGGTGGCCAAAAACTCGTATTACTATAAATATTCAATTTCTCAGATTTTCTTCCCTAAAATTCTAAAAATAGTAAACGAAATTATAAAATTTGGTATTCCTAAGTAGTTTTGCATGTAGATTCTAAATATCAAATCAAATTTTTGAGATTCAAAGTAAAAATATGAGGTCCTTAGCAAATCAAACCTATAAACAAAATTTTCACTAAATTTTAAAAATAGTAAATGATGTAGTTTTTACCCTAAATTTTTGTATATACATTCCTAAAATGGTCTATTTTGATTCTATGCAAAAAAATTTGGAAAATCTAGAAGTTAAATTCTTAGTAGCTTTGGCCTAGTTTAGCAATGTGTTGGAAATGTATAAAATGAAAGTTTTGAAAAGTAATTTCACTTGCAAATGCTATATTATAATTGTAGTTATGTTTTGAGGTAAAGTATGAAAATAAGGGAACTGATGTCAAATTTGGGTGGTTTGATGGTTTATAGTGTGTTTTATGCAAGTTGGAAGTTAGGTTAGAAAGTCAGTTAGAACCTCAAGCAAATGAAAATGTAAAATAACTTAATATTAAAAAATTAGGTTAGAAGTGAACTCAGAAAGTTGGCTGATTCTGTCCATGTATATGTGTTTAAAATGATTTCTTATAACTTCTACATACATATAATTGTATAAGATAATTTTCATGATGTACTAATGTTAATATAACGATCACACATTAAATAAACATTTTATTGAAAGCCTTTTACTTTGGAATCTAGAATGATGTAATAACATATGAAATATAGTACTATGCATGTAATAGTTAAGTGGTCAAAAGCTCTATTAGAAAGTACATTAGAAGAACCTTATATATAGAAGGTAAATTAAAAACTGGGTTAGAAAGTATCTTGGACTAAAGTTGCATTATAAAGAACTACACCAAGAGCTAGACCCTAAATGTGAGTAAGTTAGTAATCTTCTTTATAGTTAATATATATTAACTTGGGTAACATATGCATTTTTTTCAGGAGATATAAGTAAGGAAAAGTCTCAAGAGCAAGAGTAAGATATTGGGAAATCGCTAATTAACCCTGATAAGTGGATATTTGTGTGCTTCAAGTAGATTTATATCTACTCATGTGACTTACTAAGTTGCTTGGTTATGACTACCTTGCTTGGCTTGTGTACAAGTGTGCTATGTTGATGCATGAGTTATGATATAATATTTGAGTTCTCTTGTAAATGATGTCTCATGAATCATGCTTGGTTGGTGACTTTAGTGACTTCAATTGTATTGTTGCTTAGTTAAAATTGTTGATTGAGATCTATATTAACTTAGGTAAGAAGTTAAGTACAAACTGCTTACTCTACTTCCTAAAGTGTTCACTTAAGTGAACTTAATAGCGAGGCTTTAGAAACAAAAATGTAAATGAAATAAAGTAAGAGAATGGTTAATAAATAAATGAGTACATTTGTTTAGTATTTGCTTAGTAATTTCTTAATAATGCTTGGTTTTCCTTGGAATGAGGTTTTTTGTATTCTTGGCATGGCACAAAAATGACCTACGAGTTAAGATTTTGATAATTAAGATTTTGCTTGGCTAAGTTTTATTTTGGAAACCTGGGTTTTGTTAAGCTAACAATTCAGTTTCTAAAAGCAAGGTTTTGTTAAGAAAATATCTTAGTTTACAAAAAATAGTTTTCAACATATAGAAATTGCATAGCTTCCACTTGGTTAGGTTTTTTTCTAGGTTCTTGGCTGTAGTATCCAATTGCTTGGAAGTATCAGCACCGATATGTCACATGCATGGCATGCACATATTACATTTACATTGCTTGGTCAAATTGGAGTTTTATGCCTGAATTGATGGATTGTTTATATGTTTATGATACGATGCTATTATTATTTGTTATCTACTCTTACTCAACTTACTGTAAACTTACTATAAGTTGAGGAGATAAGTTGTCTTATCATCAGGTTAAAAAACAAGTTTAAACTGAACAACAAATTATACGAGCGGAAAGGCTTGGAAGCACTTGGTAAAGTAATTTCACTTGAGAAGGATCAAACAGATGCAAGATTTGACTTAAGTTCTAGGAAGTGGCATTTCAAGAAATATCAACATGTTATGTATGGATTATGACTTAGAGACTGTAAAAATGTTACTTAGGCTTTGTAGTGAAATCATTGATAAGAATATATAGTTGTGATACTCCAAGTTTAGTGCACTGTTGTAAAGATTTCCATTGCGATATGTTATTTTGAAAAGAGAAGAGATTTGGAAACAAGTGTTTCATGTTGTTAAATAATAGGTGAATTATACGTTTTTCCTTATCCCTAATTCAAGGATAGAAGTACCGAACCATCTTCAAGTACCAAATTTGTTAAGAAAATTTTTTAAGAAGATACTTAGAAGGCGAGCATTACATTATTGGGCCTTTATTACATTCTTCTAAGGCTACTAAATTAGTTAGGCCAATTCAATTTTAGGTTGAAGCTTAATGGGCTTATTCATATGGCATGCTTGCTGGTTCTAAGCATTCAACTGAGCCTAGGGCTTGATTTGTGGGCCATTTTATTTCATTTCAAGTCCAATTTATATACTAAGGCCTTAAACTTGTATCTAACCAATCCTAACAAGCCAAATAACTTATTAAACCTACTGAATGACCCATTTAACACACAATTTCATAGCAGGTCATATCAAATAAGTGGGCTCCTGATTAATCTCTCTAATTTCAAAGTCCATTTTAGACCTAAACTTACATTCTAAGCCTTGTTTAGCACTTATCTCATGAGTTTGAGTCCTACACCTTAATTATCATTAATAAATCATATTATTAGGATAATAAACTTAAATGTAGAGCTTGTTCATGTAATATTAGTGGTGATTCCAAGGGGTTTTTCTAAGAGATTTGGCTCAACTATTACATATTATGTTCTAACATATTATGATAATACTAAAATGCATCTTAAACTAGATTAAACTTGAATAAAATGAGATAATTTCAAAATGTAATTGAGGGACACAAATAAGGGTCATGGCAAGGGGAAGTTCTAAGCACCCAAGGTGATTTTTCTAACATTCTAACATGATACTAACTAGTTCTTCCAAACATCACTAGACAACTACATTGTGTTCACTATATTAGAAATCTATGAAAATGCAGACGTATGAGCATGTAAACATAGTAAATAAAGTTGGCATTTAGAGGTTCTTTTCTCTAGTTTCTAGGCTTACGAATCATGCTCATAAACTCAAACAAAGAGGAAAGTTGAAAAGTACAATTTTACCTTGGTAGAGATTTGAAGGGTCTCTTTTCTCTTTCTTTTTGGCCAACGAAACGAACTCCTTAGGTGAGAATGTTTGCCAATAGGAAAGGGAGGAGTGTGAATGAGCAAATGCAAGTAATAGCAAGTCATTTAGACATAGTAATGGGCAGTTATGCCTTCAAGTGCTCTAAGACAAAGGTAGATCTAAGAACTTATTTTTACCTTCCTTTTCCTTTCTTTTATTTTCCTTTCTTCTTCTTCTTTTACATATGTGTGTGTATTCTGAGATATGTTTATAGGATTTATTTTAGAGAAGAAAATGAAGTTAAAATGTAAATGGAGAGGACAGTAATGATTGATTATGAGTGTGTTTGTGTAGTGGGGAGCAAATCTTTTCTATTTTTGGTTACATGTTACAAGCACAAGTGTAAACCAATAGCTATTCATCATTTTTGCCAACTAAGGCAATAATTTGTATATGAAAGGTTAGTGGTCTCTTGTTTCCTCAACCAATTGTCTTGTCCGATATAATTAATTATGATGATCTTTAACTAATTATGATGTATGAATGCATGGCATTTGAAGCTTATGACCCTAATCACTAGTATATAACCATAATTAGACATAGTTTAGGATTTCTCATGTTTAACTAAGTTAATCAAGCCTATTATATCATTGTATCTAATTAATTTATGGTTTCCAAGGGTTAGAATTAATTATCACTAATCAATTACGATTTAGAAAGTTAATTAGGACTGTTTTAGTAATTTAGCAAATTATTAGTAATTAACAAATAGTTTAGTTATATAATCAGAGTTTATTAATTAAATTAGGGTTTTTGACACTAAGGTAGAGTTCTAAAGTTGATATAAGGTCCCTCATATATTAAGTTTTTGCCATAATTAACTTAATTTGATTGATTTTTTTTATTTGTTGATATCTCAAACCATTCATCGAGTTTATGTGACTCTATGTAATTTGAGTCAAATGTTATAATTTAGGGTTTCTATTCAATTTGAGGTCTTCGTTTGTGATTACACATACTTAGATTTAGGGTTTTTATACTCAATTAAGATTTCTTAAATTTTGATCTATATGGTTTTGAAGTTCATTTTAAGGTTCCAATTAAAATTTTATTAGTTTTAATTTCTTTGATCTTGTTGAGCCTAGTAAACATCTATTTTTTTCAAGTTCAACTCTAACTTCAAAATATAAAGTTTTGTGAGGTTTATAGCTTTCTCCTCTTGCAAAAAAGTTTTGTCCCTAAAACTTGATCATAGGGGTTATTTTCATTAATGTATCCTTGTATTATCTTTCAATTTATACATTAAGTCTTAACTCACAATCTGGGGATGAGCATGTTATGAGGATCTTTGAGTAAATGGGATCTTATATTAATCAAATAGATTTAATCGTAAATTTATATATGAATCTTTATCATAATATTTCTACTTTTATCATCACCCTATCAATATTCACATATAAGACCATAAGCTTCCTTATTCATACTCATTGCATGGTTCTTAACAAAGATACTACTTTTTAGACATCATAATAAGTCCATAAAATTTTCCCAAAACACATAACTTTCCAATAATAATTATAATTATTCTCAAGATTCCTTCAAGAGTCACTTTGTTTCTCCTAAACCTCACACCTTTGATAACACTTAGAGATGCCATGTTTGCGCTTTGCATGATTGTCACATTACTACATTCTTCCTTTTGAAACACATTTCACTTGATGGTTAACCTTCTAGCAATAAGAAAACTTGCCCTTTAAGTGTTGGTAATCTTTTGGGCAATATTCTTAGCCACATTTCTAGCAACTTACTCAGAATGGCTTCTTTGAAAACAATTCATCTACTTGTAATCCCAACATCTTACTTAGTCTTTTCTAACCTACATCAGTATCTTCTACAAATTGAATGCTTGGTTTAATGAGTCTTTCATTTTCCTTCTCTTGCCATTCTACGAACTCACTTTTAGCATATTCTTGCCTTCTCAACAACTTCATCATAAGTCCTTAGTCAAAACTCTTTCAATTTACATCTAGTTTCTAGATGTAGTCCTGCCATTAATATCCTTATACGGAAGTGGTCATTGCCTCACAATTCAACAAGAGTAAGGCACATGAATTTTATAAACTTGCATTTATAATCACTGATGCTCTTATTCCCTTTTTGTATGCGGAGCAAGTCTTCATGGAGTTTCTCTCAAGGACTATCTAGAATATTCTCTTTTGAAAACTCCTCTATAAACCCATCCTAAGTGATAGGTTAGGATAAAGTCCTATTATTGAAGTTTCACTATATTCTTACATCTTCATGCAGCATAAAAGTTCCATAGGTTACCTTTAAGTCCTTTGGAAATTCATAGATCTCATAAAACTGTTCAACTTAAGCCAATTGGTTGTTTGTCTTAACTAGATCATTAGGTTTACCTTTAAAGTACTTGTTCATCTTGATGAACTTAGAAAGCATCACTCTATGAGGTTCTGTTATTCTTATGTTTTTTCAGATTAATCCTTGCTCCCTTGATTATGCAGCACTAATAGGGAATCAAGATCTTGTTGAACAATTATAGCCCCATTAAGATGATACTTTTGTAGGTTAGTGTCATTTAATCAACTTATATATTCATATCATACAACATTTCATCCATATATCCTTACATTATTATAAATTACTATCTTATTAGATGTGGTCATCTTTCAGTCCACATGATGGGCCATATATCTCTCTAATTAGATAAGTATACCAGTTAAGCAATAGTATAGAGGACTTATAGAGTCCAAGGTTGATCTCACAAGCACTGAACACTTACTCACCCATACTAAATTACTTTAACTAAAATTAATAGCAATAGTGATGATAAATTGAATATAATTTGTGAAATAAGAACAACTTAATAATTAATAATTATGAATGCAATTAATTAACAAGACCTAATTAAACATGAAAAGTGATATCTAGATTCTAATCCTTAAGAGATTGACATGCAGTAGCCTAGGATTTCAAATGTACTCCTTATTCTTATTAATTGAAGGAATTCAATCGCTAATTTAATAGGAATCGTTTTTTTATTAAATTTTAATTCTAAGTATGTTCTACTCGAGTTACTCTTAGAATAGAACTCATTTGAACAACATTAAGAATAGGAATTCAATAACCAACAAAGAAGAAATAAATTTTGATTTTATAAGTAGTCTATAACTTATTTCTAAGTTTATGGCAAATTTCTTCAATTACAATAAATCTATTTATATATTGGTTTTGCAACTTCAAATACATAAAATCTAGTAATTAAGTTAAAACCTTAAAAACAACAACTTAATGCATAAAAAACACATAATTGAATTAATAAGAATAAGAAAATTTCCTTAAAATAATAACAATCAAAGTACACTACATGTTCCCTTAAAATTATAAGTCTAACTATGGATGCTTCTATGCTATAAACATGATAAAAATAAAAATTTTCACAATAGAAATTGACTAAAACCTTAAGAAAAGACTTTTATCTATCTAATGACATCTCTCCTCTCGTTTGTATATGTTTCAGACATCTATTTATATTGTCTAGACAAAAAAATTTCAAATAGCATGTATTTTAAAATCATAACAAGTGCACAGGTAAGTACACAGTCGTAGAGTCTAGGCATGAGCTTCTCCTTATAATATTTCTTTGAGAAATTGTGTTTGAAATTAATGACGAGAGGATCATTAGTATAGTTAATGGCCGCAAAGTTAGGCCATAGTCTTATACTTAATCGAAAATTCTTCAAACCTCGATTAGCAATTGAGGACGTGACCTTTATAGCTAAGGAACATGATCGTGAAGATAGACCATGGTCTTTCTCTTTACTTAATCCTTGGATGAGTTCTCTCCAACACTTACTATCCTTAACTTATCCTTCAGAATAAGTGCAAATTTCTTGAAAAATTACTTAAATTATCATTTTTTCCCCTTGTTGTTCCATTTTAGTCTTGAAATCAAGAAATGATTGTAATTAGTAGCAAATTCATTGAAATAACTCAAAACATTTAGGAATATAACATAATGGATAAGTATAAAATTACTCTCATCACCACATTATATCATTAGGATAGGGTAGATAAAGATAGCAAATGAATAAAAAATCTAATAAAATAATTGGGACAATGTCATTATGACTACTTGAAATTTACACTTTTTTGCTATTATGCACTTGAACTTTCATTTTATCGATTCATATACCCAAAAACTTTGATTGTCTACGCTAGTAACTCTATTATCTCATTGTAACACAATCAATCTAGGTATCTTAAATAACAAGTTTGTGACACATGTTATTTCCTATCATTCATTACCTAATCAACATTTCTTTTTTCTACTAAAGCATTCATATTGGAAAAAATATCGACCTCAACATATATAAAATACGTATTATCAACTGAAAAAGAAAAGAATGGAACAATCATACTATAACTTACTTACCCTAAATAGAAAATAATAAGATTATTGTATGGTAACTATAGCAGGCATATGTGAATTATTAACAAATTGATGAAAGACATATTTATCCTATTCGGAGGATTATAAGTGCTTGTACTTTTGTATCCAGTCATTTTTCACTTTTTGTATAGCATTTGCAATCCTTCTTACTTTACTTGATACTATCATCGCCAATGCAAGGGGTTTTGAAAGGCTGAGGGATTTCATAGCCTAAGACATTCTTGATCAAAGAAATATGTTTTCACAAGTCATGTTTCTTTATCATCCTTTCTATCTTCTACTACTGTTGAGCTTATTCCTTGATCAATCTCTCCTCTCCCTTATCTATCATTTCTATCAATTATTTGTAGAATTGCTTTTGTCTATCCATCACCTGCATCATTGAATCTTCAAGGAATAGCTTAAGACCCCTTCTCGTTCTTTTTTTCTTTCTTTCTTTCTTTTCTTTGGTAAGTAACCCTTACCTTTGTTCCTAGGGTTTCAATTGGTTATGTTAGGTTTTTAATTGGATAAATGAGTTAGGTTTAGGGATTTTTTTCTTTTTGACATTGAGTGGAAAGGACAATATAACTCTAATTAGGAATAAGTAACACAATTGTCGTTTTGTTTTTGGTCTTTTTAAATTGTTTCAAATTTTTTATTTTTGAAATAAGGTATTTTTTTTCCTTTTCATCGATAATACTTATTTGATCTATGTTGACCTAGATATTTTTCTCGATATGGATGTCTAAGTAGAAAAAAAGAAAAGTTGATTCGGAAATTAAAAACTAGAAATTATACGTCTAGTAAAATCATTGGTCTTAGCTTATGCTTAGCACTATGCTATAAATAATATCAAGAATTACTGCTAAATGACCAATAATAAGATTATAAACTATATTTCTTAGTCTTAATAGGTAACATTCTTGGACTAATATAATAAAGCATAGTATCTGATTTTAGATATATTCTTAATAACAAATCAACCACATACATGACAAGATACAAACTCCATGCTAATAAAAAAACATTCAAAGTCACTTATTGAGATTAAAATCTTTCCTATACTTAATAGACTCATTTTGTAGGCTAAGAGAGTCTAAAAAGTCAATACACATTGCTTGACAATAAATAGAATGCTTCTTACAAACTAATAATAAAAAGACTCATTTTGTAGGCTAAGAGAGTCTAAAAAGTCAATACACATTAGCCTTAGGAATATAAATCAAAGTTGTAAATTTGATCTCAAGGAGTGTTTTAAGCTTAGGATAAAATCTTAAGACCAAGCCCAAAGAATTTCTTAAGTTATTAAAAAGCCCATTTACCATACAAGGCCCAAAAGCACTCCAACACATGAGGAACGTTACTGTTCTGACCCATGGATAGAATTATATGCCTCATTTTGAAAATATAACCTCACTACATTAAAGTACACTCGAAAATGATGAAGATTGACTATAAGATCATAAAAATCGGATTTAAAACGAAAATGTTATACACGATTGAACTTTTAAGTAAAAAACCGGAAAAATTTATGAAACCAAGTCCAAAGTATAACTTAAAGGGTTTTAGCTCAGTTTTCTAGGTTTTATTTCAAATCCTTATAGTATCGTATTTGCGATATCTAGGGGACCCGGCTTTGAGGAGACAACCTATCCCGGATTATTTTGATTGATCCGCATGACTGAGTGAGTAAATTCCCGATAACTCTTTACTTGATTATGTTGTACAATAGATGAACCTAAACATATTATATATATATATATATTTGGATGCTTGTGGGATATGGGAGATGCATGTGTATGGATTTATGGATGAATATGATGACTTGTTAATTTTATATATAATAATGGGAATTGTTTGTTTTCATATATACATGTGAATTGTATAGAATGAAATTGTTTGATCACCTTAAAAATCGAGTTAATCACTTATACGATTGAGAAATCAAAATGAATCATGCATTCCCCATATTGCATACGGATAACACCGACTACTGCTTCACGCAGAAGATGAGAAAGGACTCACAGGAATACAAGTTTCCTGCAGGATTGGGCACTAGCTATGCCATCATATATATTGAGTCTCTATCTTAAGTTGATGGGCTTACTAGGCGCTGGGAGACGCCAACTGTCGGCGAGGGGCCGAGTCTTGTGGCTTCTGCTTAGGGCGTGTGTTTGTGGATTGCAAAGGCCACTACACCGCTAGACTTGGGATTTTAAAATATGTGATTTGATTTTAGTAAAGGAAGTATACACATATATATATATATATATAAAGAGAGAGAGAGAGAGAGAGAGAGAGAGAGAGAGAGAAAGAGAGTTTTGTTTTGACATGAGCACGATAGTACAAATGAAATAAAACCTAAGGTCTAGAATCCGGATTTCGGTTTGGGTCGGTTAATTATCTCCAAACCCCGACTTCAGGGGGCATAATTCTGAGTTGTATGCAGTTCCTAGGCTACTACATGCATTGTTTGGCATACTGATTGTTCATGCATTCATATGATTGTGCATTTAATAAATTTCTGTCATGCGGTATTGATGAGGGTAATTATCTCACTAAGAATAAGCTTACACCCCTACAGTTCTTTTCTTTACAGGTTGATTGATAGTTAGGAATGGGATAGGAATCGAGTGCAGAGTGCTACCATTGAATTAATGTGATGAAAAGCTTGTGTAGTTAATTTGGAATGATCCGAAAAATGACTAATGTCTCAATTAAGTTTAGCATCTTTAGTAAGTTTAGAATTTTCTAGAATTGTCTATCTTATTTCACTATTTTGGTAGGGGATACCGATTCTCTGCGATTCTGAGGAACCGTGGAAAAATGGATATCCATAATTATTTATATTATATAATAAGCCAATGAACTAAAATTGAAGACTCTAGCAAATAACTATTTAGAGTCTTGCCATCTCTGACTTGCAAGGCGATTTTCTTATCATGGGTGTACACGTGATATGGAAATTTTAAGCAACACTACTAAGCCCCTCCTAGGGTCTCTACAGGTCCTAATTTTAGAAAATCTAAAAATAATCACAAAAAATATAAAATTTAGAAAAGTACAAAAAAATAATTGAAATTTAAAAAAAAAAAAGAAGAGAAGAAAACTTATAGAAAAAATAGTTTGTTAAAAGGTTTAAGCATTTTAATTTCTTTTAGGTTCAATCTTATATAAAAAAAATTCTTAAAGGGATTGTTTACGTTCGATCATCTAGGCTTGGTATTTGAATATGGCCCAGACCAATTTAGTGAACATATATAATTGATTTGCATAGACAATTGAAGCACAGGCCAATGGCTTAATGGTAAAACAATTGCATTATGATTAAGGATACCTAGGTTTGAATCCTAAGAAGGTCACTGGGCATGTGTTTTTTTTCCTCGCTGGATAAGTGTCATTCAGTAATTGCTCGACATTTATCTTTCCTTCCCTCCCTCTTTCTTTCTCTTCCTTTCCTTCACAAGAATAGCCTAGGGTACCACATTTTGAGCCACTTTTTGATCCATTTTATCCATGATTTCGTCAAATAAATGATGAAATCATGAAGATTGCATAGGATACTAAGAATTAGGATAAGAAAGTTGACTTGATTCATTCATTTACTCATTTAAATCGAGGTCTAAAAATAAGGGAAAAAAGAGGAAAATACGAAAATCAGCTATTAATGTTTTCTTTCCTTCCTTTGTTTCAATCTGCTGTTCCCATACACATAAAACATTGGCTCCACTCCCTTCATGACTAGGTACCAATCCCTGACATTTCTCTCATCTCTCTTAAGCAGCAACCCCCTCAACAACAATGGCTGCACTTGACCCAAACCAAATACAGCAGGCCATAAACATACTTGAACACGCCCCGAACATTATTAGTAGCAACTCGCAACTATTAACCCCCATCCTCTTCACGTACAATATAACCTTCTCTTTAACCATCCTCCACTAATGCCATAACTCATAACCCAAAACCCATTCCCTCTCTCTCAATCTTCACCCACATATGAGCCCATGCCAAATACACCTAACCAACACTCGATAGCAGCAATCCACAAGCAAAGCACCTTCAATGGTTGATACCACCCTTCACTTAAATGCCCAGTCTACAGTTACAACGGCATGATTACGCATGCCTTAAACACTCAGAGCTCCTTCTTCTTTGCAAGTCATCACCATACCTACCACCAATAACACCCCAATTGAACCATAAATAACACTTGCATTAAACACCAAGTAGCCTATCGCCATCCACATATACTTTAAATCACCACCCTAGATGCCCTTCCAAGCTAAACCAGGATGATAAATGAACTCCACACACTTGAAAAACCTTGACCCAATACCCTTTCAAACTCCAACCAACACCATATGTAGTGTGTGCAACTCCATTACTGACCACCACTCTTCACCACCATCCAAATCGCTACAAAAGACTACCGTAACTTCATCAAACTCTCATTTCCCAATCAATCGCACATGAATTTGGTGTTTCCCTCTCATTTAGGTACCTGACGATGGTTGAGCAACGCATAGAGCTGCCACCTCCGTCGTCTTTGTTCAACAACATGTGTTGTACACATGATCAAGTTAAATGAATCCTACTAACTCGAGTCCAATCGAGGAACTATGCTTGCTTCTTTTTTGTTGGTTTCTATTTTGTTTTTTGTTTTGTAGTTATTTTACTTAGTTGTAAATTTTTTTATTATTATTGTCATTTATTTTTTTTTAAATTATTACATGCAAATATTATAATTGTAATTTTAGAAAAAAAAAAAAAAGAGGAAGAGAAAGAAAAAGAAAAGAAAAAAAAAAGAAAGAAGGAACATGCTTAGTTTTATTTTATTTATTTTTATGTTTTTAGTCAAAATAGTAATAAACAACTAGAAAAATAATAATAAATATAAAATTAAAAATATAAATAATAATGTTATTTTTACCATTTAGAAAAATTGACTTTTCCAAAAATAAACAAACATGAATCAATCCATTTTAGAAAATTAGGATCTCTTTAATTTTTCAAAAATAAGCAAGCCAATTAGGATCCTTTTAGAAAATTTTCCAAATAAAACAAAATAGCTAAGAGACATAAATACGGCCACTTTTTAAATTGAAAATAAATCAGCCCACTAATGTTTTCCAAAAAAAAACTATATAAGTCTGATCCCAAATAATAGGTATGTAAACACCTTCGAAGCGACGATAAAAACTAAAATATTCATTTTTTCTACTTTTAGTTTGATTTGGTAAAAAATGAAAAATAATTTTCCTTATCTTTATAATTATTCAATTAAAAGATATTCTAATAGATAACGTTGTTATTCTAAAGGTGATTTTAGGAATCAAATCTAAATTTGGAAAGTTATAATATCATAAGGGTTTAAAATCCTAACCCCTAGACTTGATATTCTGGTTCTCAAAACCATGTTATAAATTTGGTTTTATCAAAATGCCAGTAGCTAAATTATAATTAATCCACCTAATTAGATTAATTATAATTAACCCTTTTTTCTCGATTCCAATCAGGTGATAACTTTGAAATGTTTTAAAAAAAGTTTTCTTTAAATCATAGTTAATAATTATTATTAAACGAGTAAGGTTTAATATTGATTGTTTAAAGAAAACTTATTTATAAAACTAGGAAGAAATCAGGCTCGACAGCTTAGCGACTCTACTAGGGAAGCCAAGAGGATTAGCCATCTAACTTTCCAAATTTAGAATTAATTATTTGAAATCACCTTATTGAGTGTAATTTATTTATTTACTCATTGTTTTTCTTTTACATATGATTGTACTAACTATTTTACTTTCAATATCTTATTTATATGGTAGAAATAGTTAAACTTGTTCCATATTAGGACCCTAAGGAGGGAGGGCATTGTGTAGGCTCTGAATGCTGTAGTGTAACCGCTACTGGAGGTTGATTAGGCCACCCCCACTTAAGCTTAATGTGACCAATGAAAGTGTTTTTTAAAAATAAGTAAGGTCACAAAGCTTAAGAACCTTATAGAATCCACCCTGATTGTATATACTCCCCCCGAGATTAATTTAATACAATACTCCTAGGAATTGTAACCCTACTAATATTGAAGGTTTTGATGCAATCAATTTTTGAAAATAATAGTAAGGTTGCAACTTAAGAAATAATGTATTAACCCAAACAGTCCTAACATCTGCATATTTCTACGTACTTTCTTTTGTTGCATTGATAATTGATTCTTATCCATAAAATGTATAGACTTAGAATAGCAAACAATTAAGGAACTGATAGGCTACCGAACATCTCTAGAATTCAAGAACAGCTATTGAAATTGCCCATCTAAAGGAGAAACTCGAATGCTTTGAAGCTCACAACTGAGCCTTAAGGACCCTTTTGGGACAAGTTGTTGGGGAAACTTATGAAATGCTGGAAGACCTTAAGGCTCATCTATGAGACTTAGTTTAGGTTTTTTCCAATTCAGATCTAGAGATCCTATAAAAAATGTCAAGTTTTAAGAATAAGTGTTTGGCCTTCTTCCTTTATTTTTTGTACCCTAGTTCTTCAAAATAATAAAATGTTCTCTTTTAGTTTAACGTTCGTAATTCTCCTTCTTCGTAAATAAATGCTTCAATAAGACTTAGCTAACCATTCTCCTCTTCCCTTTAGGGAAATGTAAATAAATGACTTGTATATTTTCTCAGTTTTTGTAAAATAAAACTTTATCTTTCTCTTTCACATAAAAATTAAAAAAATAAAATAAAATTAATTGACATTTATAAATCCTTATAAGCTCAACCCAACTATGAAGGAGCCAACGTAAACCCAAGCCCAAGCCTTTGGCTCACTCAAGCAACCAGCCCAAACACTTAGCCTATTAAGGCAAACTAAGGCCTATCAAGATAACTAACGCTAAACACAATCCTTAGCTCATTAAGAAAGCCAACCCAAAGACTAGCCTCTTAGCCCATTCAAACATTAACCCTTGACCCATTCAAGCAACCAATCTAAAAACAAACCCTTGGCCACTAAGCTCATCAAGGCAGCTGACTCAAACATAATCCATGGTCCATTAAGGTAACCAAGCCAAGCAAAATCCCTGATTTGTTTAGACAACCAAGCCCAATCATAAGCAAAGTCAAAACACAACCTAAGTCTTAAACTTAAACCAAGTGAAATGTATCAAAACCAAGGCATGTTTTGAGAAATTGAGGCATATGGTAAAGTCAATGTCTACCCTGGTAACTCCTATTTAAGGAATTCATAACTCACCTTTTAAAAAGTTTAGGATGAGAAAAAGGCAAATTATAGCCTATGCACTAACCCTTAAAACACTTTGAGAGTTGAGCGACATAATGGCCATGATATTTTGGACTCATTCCTTAAAGGAGGTCTACTTTGAATGCGATATGTAGATTAAAACAAAGTTAAGCATTCATTTTCAAATCCTAAATACAATTATCTCTTATTAACCTTGTTGGACCAACTTAGAGTATTTTCAAATTTAAACCTTATTAAGACCTACCCTACAATGGGGCAATTCGGAGGTTAGGGTCATTGATGAGGAGAGAAGGATAAAATTGGTTCGTACTTACTTTAGTAAGATTAAATTCATAGATAACATTTATTTCTAATAAATTATTTTTTTTTTAAATGAAGAAGAGTCGACACCCTTCAAACACCTTAAGCTTGTACTTACCTCACCTGAGCCCATATACTCAGAATCCATGGATTTAAGGCCTTCAATCTCTTAAAGTCAAAGACTTAACAATAGATACCTAAAGAAAAGGGGTAAAATAAAAAATAAAAAAAAAGGAGAGGAGAAAGAATGGGGTAATAAAAGAATAATAAAAAAAATAGAAGAAAAGAAGAAAAGATGTTGGAAAATTAGGCCCAAGTGTAAGACAAAAGCTTCGAAAGATATATCACATCCCAATAGGGGCAGCCAAATCGAATCAAAAGTCTAGGAATCAAAGCCTAAATAGCCCCAAAAACACCAGGCCTTGAATTACATTCCAAAGCCTAAGAATATAAAACTTCTATATCCACTCTGAATTCTCTCTTACCTATGTTGAATCACACAAGGCCTTCTTACCCACAATACTACCCTTACTCAATGAAAGCTCTTCCAATCTCAAAAGATCATTTATTTAAAATAAAAATTATTTTTGAAACTGGGGCAAGCATACTTTTAATTTTTCTTTAAGGCTCTTAACTTGTATACCTAAGATAAATAAAAGTATTTCTTTCAAAATAAGTCTCCTCATTAGTCATTTTTGAAACCCTTTGACCAAAAGCCTAAATTCATAATGTTGAATCGAAAAAGACCTAATAGATTAATCAAAGCATGTCACTTACAAAATGGACTCTAATTTTTGGAACTACACTCAAAAGCGAAATCTAGACCAAGAGTTAGTAGGGAAGCCCTCTTTAAATAAACTAATCATGGGTTACTTGTTTTTTAAATAAGAATTTATACCTAATTGGCAAATTTTCAAGAAAAAGAGAAAAGAAAAGAATATAAAAAACCAAGAGAGAAGAGAGAGAAAGTAAAGACTTGTCAAAAGTTTTTTTTGTCCATTTTCAAATCGATGTGGACTCGATTAACTAAAATTTTAATTCAGGTCATCTGTTTATTTTAAGCTGATCACATTAATCTAAGTCATTAAGGGACTTAATCCTTGATGCCAATGTTGACATTAGATGATTTCCACCAAATTTTTTGTCTGTAAATATTTTTCAAGTCAAGAAATTTTTTAAACTGATTACTTTACTTCTTCAATTCTTCATCAGCATTTTTTAAGGTTCAAGCCAACTCTTGGAGTACTATCCCCTCTTTCTTTTAATTTTTTTTTTTTTATGGTTCTAGCCAACTCTTAAAGTATCATCCTCTCTTTCTTTCCGTTTTAGGGTTCTAGTAAGCTCTTAGAGCATTATCCCTTCTTTTAATCTCTTTTAGGTATCTAGCCAACTCTTAGAGTGCTATCCCATCTTCCATCCATTCTTTTTATGGTTTTAGTAAGCTTTTAGAGCATTGTCCTATCTTTCATCATTTTTAAGGTTCCAACCAGCTCTTACAGTGCTATCCCCTCTTTCTTTCCTTAAGGTTCAAACTAGCTCCTAAAGCACTATTCCCTCTTTATTTTAATCTATTTGTTTTTTTAAGGTTCTTGCCAGCTCTTAGAACACTATCCCCTCTTTCTTTCATTTTTAGGGTTCTAGTAAGCTCTTAGAGCATTATCCACTCTTTTAATCTCTTTTAGGGTTCTAACCAACTCTTAGAGTGTTGTCCTACCTTCCATCTATTCTTTTTAGGGTTCTAGCTAGCTCTTAAAGTGTCATCCTGCCCTTCAACCTATTCTTTTTAAAGATCACGCTAGCTCTTAAAGCATTATCTCCTCTTTCTTTAATCTTTTTTAGGGTTTTAGCCAGCTCTTAGAGCATTGTTCTATCTTCCATCCATTCTTTTTAGGGTTCTAGCAAGCTTTTAGAGTGTTATCCTATATGTCATCATTTTAAAGGTTCTAGCAAGCTCTTAGAGTGTTATCCCCTCTTTCTTTCATTTTTAGGGTCTTAATTAGCTCTTAAAGCACAATGCCCTCTTTTAACCTCCTTTAGGGTTCTAGCCAACTCTTAAAGCACTATCTTGTCTTCCATCCAATCTTTTTAGGATTCAAGCTAGCTCTTAAAGTGCTATCCCCTCTTTCTTTCATCATTTTTAGGGTTCTAATAAGCTTATAGAGCACTATCCCGATTTACCATTTTCTCTTAAGGTTTAGCAAGCCCATATGGCGACCCCACTTTTATTAAGTTTCTCTTTAGGCTTGTAGCAAGCCCATTGGGCGCTTTTCTTCACTAATATTCCTTTTAGTAATCCCATATGGCGCTTATCCTCACCAATTTATTATAGTAAGCCCATAAGGCACTTCCCTTCATTAATTCCTTTTAGCAAGTCTGTAGGATACTTTTCTTTGCCAAGTTCTTAGCAAGCCCATAAAGGTACTTCTCTTTACCAATTTCTTTCAAGTAAGCCCATTGGACGCTTCTTCTAAGTCCAGCTTAGGGTTGCTAGTCCTTTAAAGATGCTCCTGCCTAGGTTAGTGAGCTCAAAAGTGCATGACCAGGTTCCTCTCAAAATTGATTCTAATTTAAGGTTATTTGTCCCTTAGAGACACTCTTACCTAGGTTAGTGAGCTTAGAAGAGCACAACCGGGTTCTTGGTAAATTGATTCTAGTTAGGGCTACTAGTCCCCTAGAGATGCTCCCGCCTAAGTTAGTGAGCTCAAAAGAGCACTACCAGGTTCCTATCAAATTGATTCCAATTTAGGGCTACTAGTCACTTAAAGATACTCCTACTTAGGTTAGTTAGCTCAAAGTAGCACAATTAGATTTTTTCAAATTGATTCCAACTTAAGGTTGCTAATCCCCTAGAGATGCTCCCGCTTAGGTTAATAAGCTCAGAAGAGCATGATAAGGTTTTTCAAATTGATTCCCATTTAAAGTTACTAGTCCCTGAAAGATACTCTCACCTAAGTTAGTGAACTTAAAAGAGCACGAGTAGGTTCTTCTCAAATTGATTCCAAATTAGGGTAGCTAACCCCTCAGTAACACTCCCACCTTAGTTAGTCGGCTTACAAGGGCATGACCAAGTCTTTAACATCTCTTTAGGATCTTAACCAACTCAAGGAGCATTATGCCCATCTCAGCTAGGTCAATTAGCTTAGTAGGGTACTATTAGGTTTCAATCTTTCATTTAAGGTTTAATAACTAAGTTTTTAAGATTCTCTTTAGGTTCTTACCAACCCTTAAGGACACTACCTTCTTTCAATATCTATTAAGTCTCGGCTAGCTCTTAGAGTGCCTCTTTTCTCTTTCACCTTTCATTACTCACCAAATCCCCAGTAGATCAAACCTAAGATAACTAGGTGATCGTTGTACTTCTTAGGTTAAAGTCATCTTTAGGGGAAAAATAGTATCTCTTTTGTCAATATAGTAAAGTTTTATTCAAACTTCACCACAAAGAGAGATAGTTATAGATATCCTATTTTTGCCTTCCTTATTTTTAAAAAAAAATTGGGATAGGTTAAGGGGTCCTAATTTTAGACAATTTAGAAAAAATCACAAAAAAAAAATAGAAAATTTAGAAAAGTACAAGAAAGAGTTGAGATTTTAAAAAAAAATGAAGGAAAAAAAATAAGAGAAGAAAAATTTTAGAAAAAATAGCTTGTTAAAAGGTCTAAGCATTTTAATTCTATTTAGGTTTAGTCTTGAATGAAAAATTCTTAAAGGGATTGTTTGGGTCCAGTCATCTAGGCTTGTTATTTGAATATGGCCTAAACCAATTTAGTGAACATATACAATTGATTTGCATAGATATTTAAAACACTTGTACTATGATTAAGAATACCTAGGTATGAATCCTATAAGGGGTGCTAGGGATGTGTTTTTTTTTTTTTTTTTTTACCTCACTAGACACGTGTCATCCAATAATTGGCCGACATTTATCTTTCCTTCCCTATCTCTTTCTTTCTCTTCTTTTCCTTCATAAGAACAGCCTAGGGTACCACATTTTGAGCTACCTTTGATCCTTGTTCTCCACGATTTCATCAAATAAATGATGACATTGAGGAGATCATATAAGATACCATGAATTAGGACAAGAAAGTTGACTTAATTCATTCATTTACTCATTCAAATTAGGGTTTGAAAATAAGGAAAAAAGAGGGAAATACGAAAATCAACCATTAATGTTTTCCTTCCTTCCCTTGTTTTAATCCGCTGTTTTTACACATATGGAACATTAGCTCCACTCCATTCATGACTAAGGACCAATCCTTGACATTTCTCTCATTTCTCTCGAACAACAACCCCCTGAACAACAACAGCCACACTTAACCCAAACTAAACAAAGCAAGCCATAACCATACTCGAATACGCCCTAATCACTATCGGCAACAACTCGCGACCATTAGCCCCTATCCTCTTCACACAAAACATAACCCCTCTCTCTCTAACTATCTTCCACCAAAGCTGTAACTCAACAACCCAAAACCTATTCCCTCTTTCTCAATCTTCACCCATGTACAACCTCCATCCCAAACATACCCAACCAACACCCGATAGTAGCAATCCACAACTAAGTCACAAGCAAACCACCTTCAACAACTAATAATACCCCTCATTCAAACGTACAATCTACAACCACTACGGCATGACTACACATACCCTAAACACTCGGACCCCCTTCTTTTATGCAAGCCATCACCAGCGCTTACCACTGACCATACCCCAATTAAACCGCAAACAACACTTACACTGAACACCAATCAACCCATTGACATCCACGTACACTTTAAATCACCATCATAGCTACCTTTCCAAGACAAAGCAAGCTTATAGATGAACTCTACACACTTGAAAAACCTTAATAAAATACCCTTCCGAACTCCAGCTACCACCGTATGTAGTACGTACAACTCCATTGCCGACTACGACTCTTCACCACCATCCAAATCGCCACAAAGGACCACCACAACTTCACCAAACCCTCATTTCCCAATCTATCCTACATGAATTTGGTTTTTTCCTCTCATTTGGGTACTTAACGACGTTTAAGGAACACCCAGAATCACTGCCCCTATCGTCTTTGTGCAAGAATATGTGTTGTGCATGTGACCAAGTCAAATATTTCGATGTCTAACCTAGATTTGGCCTACTAAATCAAGTCTAACTTAGGAACCTTACCTGCTCTTTTCTTATTGGTTTATGTTTCTTTTTGTTTTGTAGTTATTTTACTTAGTTGTAAATCATTATTATTATTATTTTTATTTATTTATTTTTTAAATTATTTCATGCAAAATATTGTAATTGTAATTATAGAAAAAAAAAGTAGAAAATAGAAATAGAAAAAAGAAAATAGAAAGAAAGAATGAAAAAGCTTAGTTTTATTTTATTTATTTTTACATTTTTAGTCAAAATAGTAATAAAAAACTAGAAAAATAATAATAAAATAGAAAATAAAAAATAAATAAATAAGTTATTTTTATCACTTAGAAAAACCAACTTTTCCTAAAATAAACAAACATGAATTGATCCATTTTTGAAAATTTGGATATCTTTAATTTTTCAAAAATAAACAAGCCAATTAGGACCCTTTTAGAAAATTTTCCAAATAAAACAAAATAGCTAAGAGACATAAACACAACCACTTTCTAAATTTAAAATAAACTAACCCACTAATATTTTCTAAAAAAAACTACATACGTTTGATCCTGAATAGTAAGTATATAGGTACCTTCAAGGCAACGATAAAAAACTAAAAAGTTCGTTTTTTCCACTTTTAGTTCGATTTTGTAAAAAATGAAAAAGAATTTTCCTTCTCTTTAGAATTATTCAATTAAAAGACATTTTAATAAATTACGTTGTCATTCTAAAAGGTGATTTTAAGAATCAAGTTTAAATTTGGAAAGTTGTGATACACATAAGAGTTTAAAATCCTAACCCCTAGACTCGAACTTTTAGTTCTCAAAACCATTTTATAAATTTTTTTTAATCGAAAAGCCAATAACTAAATTATAACAAATCCAATTAATTAGTTATAATTTAACTCTTTTTTCCTAACTCTAATCAAATGGTAACTTCAAAATGTTCTTAAAAATAAAACAATTGATTTTTTTTAAACCTTCGTCAAGGATCAATATTAACGACTAGGGTTTAAGATTGATTGGTTAAAAAAAAAAAACTTATTTATAAAATTGGGAAAAAATCATGCTCAGTAGTATAAATTTAGATAAGGTACATCATAATGACTTTATCAAAATAGTATGGTATGATGCCATAAAAGTTGTAGTTACAGTGTTGTCTCAATCATTCCACAAAATTTCTTAAACAAAAATATCCTATTGAGATCAAGACTTTTCTATCCACTCAAAAATTTTCCAAAACATACCATCTAAAATCTAAGTATATAACATCCATTGACATATGTCATGATTCATATGATTCATTTGTGGTCTAGACAAAGGATAAGGAAACCTCCATTAAAATGCTTACTTCGTTGAAAAATAGCTACTCAAAAGGATCTTCACATAGCCATCTTGATAAAAGGAGTTTTAAAATGTTTATGTGGTACGGGGACTAGTCCTAAACAAATTATAAACTAGCTTATAGTTTTGTAAAAGTCAAGGCTATAACAATAAATGTAAGTGCATACCTGAAAACGAAAAATTGGCAACTGGAGGTTCACAGCAAGGTTTTCTAGCACCATAAGGGACTTAAAAATCACAATATACAAGGCATTACTTTATGATAATCTCTAAGATATTTCTTAAGGCATTTTATACCATCATAAGTAATGCTACTACAAGATGATATATAAGTATTATCAAAAGCAATAGCGATAAGGAATAAAGCTCATAAATAATAATTTAAATGAGAGGATGGAAACAAATCAGGCTGATGGAAACATGAAAGATCCTAATTCTTTAAGAAAGAAAAAAAAAAGAGACAACTTGATTGATGGATGCTTATTCTTACCACTATTAGTGAGGATGAGATGAGTATAATCTTCCCAAATTAAAGCTAGTAAACCTTTACATCTACAAATTAAAGCATTTAAAAATAATAGAAATGTATTAGTTCATCTAAGAAACAACCTTTCCATTGGTGAAAGATAGAGAAAACAGTTGATAAAATTTATGGTTGATAAAAAAGTGTTATGGTTGCAGCATACTACATGAGTTTGTCCTTTTTTGTGCAAGTTTATAACATAGTCAATATTATTACCTATTGATATAAGGCAAGTGTACTTATCAATTCTAATATAGCGGATGTGAGTTTGAGTCGATCCCTTAGAGACTTTGAGTACTATTGTTAACCTTAACTTTATTATCTAACCGGAAAATTATGAAAGTTTGAATTAATTAAAAATACCAAAATTAACAAACCAACTTAATTATAAGACTTGATTAAGCAATTGAAAAAGCGATAAAATTAAGAACGACTTCAAGAAAGTAATAACGTATTTAGGAATTATTTCCCCTAGTGTTTAACATATGACCGCTTAAAATATATTCAATTTAATTTCTATTATTCTTGATTGGAGGGATTCACAACTAAAGTTAATACCTTTCTCAAGCATATCAACCCTAAACCTAAATTATTTACCCGAATCTCTTCACTTAGTAATATAATTTAGAATTGCATTAATGTATAATGAATTCCCACACAAATAATTAACATTCCAGAAGAAACATGTATCTTATCTCTAAGTATACATGTAATTCTCTCCAATTATGTAAAGATCTAATTATACATGTAATTTCTCAATCGACATGTATAATATCATATATTGATATTCTAGAAATATCAATTAACAATTAAACGACATAATTGAATCAAGCAAACATAGAAACTTTATTGAAATTTATAAATCAACCTAAAAGTCACATGAAACCCTAGGTTCCATAATCCTAAATACACGAATTCTAAGCTATCATAATGAAATAAAAAACAAGTTCCATCAAAAACATAAAATAAAACATGAAAAACCCCTTTGATTGATGAAAAATCTCTCCGATCTTGAAGTCGGTGTTGTTCTCGCCTTTTTCTTCTCCTTCTCCTCAAGTCTCTTGTCTTTTCTAATGTCTCTTATGTCTTGTGAAAACCTAATCTGTCCTTTTATAGTATATCAAAAGGTTTTCGTTTTCTTTACTAGATAGGACCTGGGACATGACCGTGTCCCCAAGTCATGTAACTTTCTGCCCCTGGCCAATTTCCCTGCATGGACACAATCTGGGACATGGTCATGTCCCAGACTGTGTAACTTCAAAACTTCATAACTTCTTCGTTTGAACTCCGAATTGAGTGAAATTTGATTCCTTTTCTTCGATTTCAATCCTAGAATGCGTTCAAACCTAGAAATCAAAATTTTACTCAATTAAGTATCAATTTCTTTAAAGAAAACCAAAAATACAAGGAAAATATTATAAAATCACCATATGAAATATGTTTAAAATTAGAGTTATCAAATTTCCCCACACTTGAGCATTTGTTTGTCCTCAAGCAAATAAATCAAAACAAAACTTTCAGGACAAGAAACACTAAATAAAATTTATCACTATTTTAGGAAACCGGTGAACGAATACACTTGACCCGTAGAAAAGTAAAAAATTCATTCTCGACTAACTTGCAATAATAAAGTCAACCAATTTCATCTGACCATATTTGAATGCTCCAACAATACTTAATACTAGAGTTCACTAGTTAATTTATGAAAATCAAAGTTTACCCGAGTCATTTAACCAAGGATTCTTAAACTAAAAATTGGATTTAACATCTCGCTAATTGAGAAAGAGTCATAAAAATTTTGTCCATTTGACTAAAGTGTATACAATTCTCTTTTTCATCTCACCAAGCACCATAATCTAAAACAAACACATTTTACATCTACTCATCTTCTGATCATCCCCCTAGTTCATACTTTTGATGAGAGGTCTTTTTAAATTTACCTTATTTAAGTACAATTGTGTTGGTAGCGGAAAAGAATCCCGCTCTTCTGACGGACCAAGACCAATCCATACCAACTTATTCCTTATATTGATAGCGGGAAAGAACCTTGCTCTTCTGATGGACCAAGGCCGATCCATATCAATTTTTTTTTCATTAGAATTGCCATTGGGACTCAATCTCGCTCTTCTGACGGACCAAGACGAATCCTTACCAATTTTTTTCTATTCATACACTTGTTATTACTTTTGTTCTCCAATCATTGTGATTTTTCAGGGGTTTCTCAAAAGAAGAATTTCATTTGTTTGTTTGCTAAAAATTATAGGACTCTTAAAAATTTCTAAGAGAAAGGTATACATAAAAGTAAATAAATTTTAAAAATAACCATGACTAACTCTCAACTAGTGATGTTGCTCCAATCTCAAGTCTTAAAGTCTAAGTTAAATAACCTGTAACTTCGCCTTCCAAAAATTTGACTAATCAATTCTAGTAAAGTATAATAAGATTAATAATGATCAAAATGACACAGTTAATTTGGCTCACCACTTGTTAATCACCAATTGCAAATTAACTTAAAAATTAATTGGGTCAAATGTGAATAATTGGTATCCTAAACAATAATAAATTCATATATATCCCTTCCCCACACTTAATAACGTACATTGTCCTCAATGTATGACTAAAAAAAAAAAAACATAGCAGCAAGAAATGAAATAAGAAAAAGCAGCATAGGGAAAAAGGAAATATATGTACTAAAAAGAAACTAATACTTCCCTACCAGTAGAAAAGAAGTTCAAAATGAAGAAGCATCATCATTATATATCTGAGTTCATAAGCCTTGGCCAACCAAAAGAGAACACAAAAAAAAAAAAAAAAATGAACTAAGAAGAGGGATCGAAATCCGTCTCTTCATTCTCCTCATCAGACGATGCCTCAGCCATCGTAGCAACATCATCGTCGGCACTACCCTCAACATCCTCTTCACTATCTTCAACTGCCTCTTCCTCACTACCCTTATCATCCTCTTCTTCACCACCTTCATCATCCTCCTCTTCACTCTCACTATCCTCAGCACGAGTATCCGACTCTTTCATTTTGAGAAATTTTTCCATTCTATCTTGGAGGATATGAAGTTGATCCATACTTTGCCGGATATAGCAAACCTCAGATAGCAACAGATCAAATTTGTCTTCAAAGCTTGTGGAAGATGTCTGGCCTCGAGATGTACTGTTGCGAGAGTGTCGACCTTGACGTCTTGTTGGTAATAAGTTCATTTGTTTGAATGAAGTAAGGTACATAGGAGTGACTTGATTGACTAAAGTAAGTGAGGGCCAAATGACAACCTTAGTCCGCATGGCCTATATGAGTAGGGTAATGTAAGGGCCACAACAAATATGCCTTTCTTCCGTGTAGTGGTGGCTGAAAAGTTTTGCGATTTCGATGGCGAGATTGATAGGATGTTTATGAATGACACTGTACAGATAGAGGTAATCCTTGTTGGAAACCACCTCGGTGCTGAGGCCTCTACCAGTTAATGTATGCGAAAAGAGCCAGTGAAGAACTCGATATTCAAGCTTGACCAATTGAGAGGCCATACTCCTTGCCGGATCATAGGCATCGCCAACAGTAATCTCATTCCAAAACAACTTTGTTGTGACGCCACGAAGAAAACGACATGAGAGACGTTGGAATTCTTCCATCCGTATATATCTCTCTTCATATAGACCAAGATATCTACCCAATTGAGCGATGGACATGTGGAATAGGTGGCCATTCAAGGTGAAATGTAATTTGCGTTTGGGGCCCATGCTAGTAGCATTTTTCAAGTTTTTAAGTGTACAAAATCTCCAAGGTCAGCTCTTTATAAATTGGAGCTTCAAAAGATAAAAAGCACTCCCAAATGGTACCATCCAAGAGCTCCTTCATTTCTATGGTGAGCTCTAATTGAGCGAGAACATCCCAATCCAGCCGAAGGGTCTTGCTAAAAGGCTTATTCTGAAGTAATTGATAACGTTGCACCTGGTAGTCTTCCTTAAATTAGAGCATTGGGTGCTCTATCAAGGGAAGAGTAGCTAGTGGTTTAACTATTGCTCTTGATTGTGATGAAGAGGATGCTGCACATTTTGATTTCTAGCGAATGGTAAGCTTAGCGCGATTCACCATTTGAATACCTGAAAAGAATCAACAAATCAAATCAAACACGCACATTCTTATCGCACATAGGTCAAGAAGGCAGAGGAAAATAAGAGCAATAGTGAAGAATGTTAACATAATTCTCATTGGGACATTTAAACAAACATGTGAAGTGCAGCTGGAAAACTAGTTGG
This sequence comes from Lumnitzera racemosa, assembly GCA_024138005.1. Classification (NCBI taxonomy): domain Eukaryota; kingdom Viridiplantae; phylum Streptophyta; class Magnoliopsida; order Myrtales; family Combretaceae; genus Lumnitzera; species Lumnitzera racemosa. The sequence continues at coordinate 31,966,963 of JAMXBC010000011.1, forward strand.
TGGAAAAGAAATAACTTGCAATTGCAACCAACTAATTCTACTACACTACAATTAACTTGAAATACAAGCGTCCCAACATATAAAAGACGCTAAATGACCCAGAATTGTTTTCTCCTATTGCTAACCCTAACTAGCATGAATGAATAAAGATGAGCAAATTAGCCAACGAAATTCGGAATTGAGAGAGCACAATGAATATCTAACTAAATGAGGCATGATAAATGCATATAAGATCAAGAAACACAAGGCAACGGTACATGGCGTTTATGAAAAAAAAAAAACAAAATAAGTGTGCAGACCAAGTGTAAAAACCAGTACACATAAGAGTAAAATTGCAACTAGCCAAACTGCCGAAACTAGAGGAAGATAAAGCAAAATCAATAAGGAAACTTACTTGGATTAGGATTCAGAATGCAAGAATTGTGGAAAGAAGAGGGAGAATATGAGAGAGATATGTTGGATTGTAAGTGTGTAAGAGAGTGTGTTTAGTTTAAATAAACCGGGCGTGTGCAAAATCGTATAAGGTTGGGTCGACATGGGCTAGGACACGACCATGTCGCTTGCCCGTGTAACATTCTATGTGTGTCGTGTGGATTCTAGACGCATACGGGCTGGGACATGATCGTGTCCCATGCCCGTGTAACTTTCTGTTCCCATGCATGAAAACTGGATGGATACGGGCTGGGACATGACCATGTCCCACACCCGTGTAACTTTCTGAAGTCTACCATCAAATCTGGACGCACACGGGCTGAGACATAACTGTGTCCCAAGCCTGTGTAACTCTCTGTTCGCGGGTGGGAATTCTAGGCGCACACGGGCTGGGACACAACCATGTCCCTCACCCATGTAACTTTCTGTGCCCACGGAGTAAAATCGAAATCTAGGCGGACACGAGCTAAGACACGACTGTGTCCCATGCCCATGTAACTTTTTGTGCATGGGCAGATTAAAGGCCTGGATGGACACGGGCTGGGATACGACCGTGTCCCTCACCCGTGAAACCTTTTTCTCTTTTTTTTTTTTTAATTTAATTTAAAGATAAAGGAAACTTATAGAAATAAAAGTAATAAAACTAAAGAGAAAAAGCATCAATAAAACTAAAAGGGAAAAGGCTATTACGAAAATATAAGAAGCAAAGCAAAGTTAAATAAAAGGAAAATAAAATGAAGAAAACTTAAAGAACTAAAGTATAAGCAAAGTTAGACATGGGTTGCCTCCCAAGAAGCGCTTTAGTTAACGTCGATAACTCGACGGGATACGTCTTCTCATGTTAGTTCTGTCGGATGGAGATAAAACTCCTCTCGTCCAACATGCTCCAAGTTTCCACTCAAGTATAACTTCAACCATTGCCCATTTACCTTAAATGTGCCCTTCTCCGGGTGTGTAACTTCAACAGTCCCATACAGGAAAACTTGTGTAATTGTAAATGGTACAGACCACCTAGATTTCAACTTACTTGGGAATAAATGAAGGCAAGAATTATACAAAAGAACATGATCACCTTCTTTAAATTGTCGACCTTGTTTGATTCGCTGATCGTGGTACTTTTTAGCGCTTTCTTTGTATAATTTGGAGTTCTCATATGCATTCACTCGCCATTCCTCTAGCTTGTTTAGCTGAAGTTTCCTGTGAGAACCTGCATGCTCAAAATCAACATTAGCACTATTAATTGCCCAATAAGCCTTTTGTTCAATCTCTACCAGTAAATGACAATCCTTGCCATATACAAGTCGGTAGGGTGTGGTCCCTAGTGATGTTTTGTAAGAGGTTCTATATGCCCATAGAGCATCATCCAACTTTTCTGACCAATCTTTTCTATGATACTCTACGGTTTTTTCAAGAATTCGCCTAAGATCGCAATTGGCAACTTCCACTTGGCCACTACTTTGGGGGTGGTACAGGGTGGCTACTCTATGTGTAACACCATAATATTTCAATACGTGGTCGAGTTAAGCATTACAAAAGTATGTTCCCCTATCACTTATAATTGTCCTAGGGGTGCCGAATCGAGAAAATAGGCCTTTCAAGAATTTTTTTACTACCTTAACATCATTAGTAGGTAGGGCTTTAGCTTCCACCCACTTAGAGACATAGTCAATAGCTACTAAGATATATTTATTTCCATTAGAGTTCGGGAAAGGACCCATGAAATCCATCCCCCACACATCAAATACCTCAACCTCGATGATGGGATTTTGTGGCATTTCATCCCTACGGGATATATTCCCCACTCGTTAGCAACGATCACAACTCTCAACATATCTCTGGGCATCTTTGAATAGGGTAGGCCAATAAAATCCTACCTCTAGGACCTTATGAGCTGTCCTATTGGCACTATGATGCCCACCCGTAGGCCCCGAATGACAGTGGCTCAAAATTCTCCATCCTTCGAGGTATGGTACACACCTTCAAATAACATGAACTGCACATACTTTAAACAGATAAGGGTCATCCCAAAAATAATGTTTGACATAAAAAAAAATTTCTTCTTTTGTTGGTGTGGAAGTCCCTTCGGTATGGTCCTAGCAACTAAAAAATTAGCGATATTTGCGAACCAAGGAACTACCATATCACTTACTTGGGTGATGACATAGAGTCACTCCTCAGGGAATTCATCCTTGATCTCATTCTCGTCGAGCATTTCCAAGTTTGGATTCTCCAATCGAGATAGGTGATCTGCTGCTAAATTCTCAGCGCCTTTTTTTATCTTTGATCTCCACATCAAACTCTTGTAGCAACAAGATCCACCTAATCAGCCTCGGTTTTGCATCCGGTTTTGCTAACAAGTACCTAAGGGCAGAATGATCAGTATAAACAATCACTTTAGATAGAAGCAAATAAGAGAGAAACTTATCAAAGGAAAAAACAACCGCTAGCAACTCTTTTTCTGTAGTAGTGTAGTTCTCCTAGGCCTTCGTAAGAGTTTTGCTAGCATAGTGAATTGGTTAAAAGTTCTTGTCTCGCCATTGCTCTAGCACTGCCCCAACTACGTGATCGCTTGCATCACACATAAGCTCAAAGGGAAGTGCCTAATCTAGTACTACCATGATCGAAGCATAGTCAACTACATGCACATCCGTAAACCCAAGTATCAATCTATTGATATATAAAATTTAGGTACACTAACTACAAGCACACATCAGATACAGAGTCATCGGGAGTACTCACTCTACCATAGCTACTAGTCATAGTAATCTGAAGGTAAGTCATCCCTAAGATCAAAGTGCACTAAACAAAGTAAACATGGCAATATAAGAATTTGATATATTATAATGCCAACTTAAAGTTCTATTAAGGTTATACTCTTAATTTGGTATTAATTCTTTCCTAATTATGCTAAATTTTCAATCGCGTATAACTTTCTCGTTTTAAATCCGATTTTCATAATTATATAGGCAATTTCCATCATTTTCAAGTATACTTTCATGTGGTATGGTTGGATTTGGGATATGAGGCCCATAATTTTGTGTGCTGGCTAGAAAAGTAATGTCTCTAAGGTTTGGTCCTTCTTTTAGGCTTGAACTTATTATTAGGCCTTTTTACTACTTGATGAAATTTTGAGGGCTTAGGTTTAGAACTTCGTTGTTGGACTTAAATACTTTCTTAAGGTGAAATTTTCATTTATTATTTATGGCCTTATTATTATCTTATACTTCTTGAACTTCTAAGTAGCTTATATGGCCAAAGATGGGCTTGTTTCATGTATTAATAATGCTTATCACTTTGTTCGGCTTAGGAAATTCAATGGGGGCTTTTTATGAACTTTGTAACATCTTTTTCCTAAACTTAATGTGCTGGTCAGAATTTTTCATAAGGTCCAGTTGAGTGTTTTCGGGCTTGTCTTAAGTGTTTTGGGCTCCTCTTAAGAGTTTTGGGCTCGATTTTGAGTTTTAGGCCCTTAACACTTATCCTACTAGTCTTGGTTGATCTTTTTACTTTTTTTACTTAATTTTCAAGTGTGTTTAAAGTGGATAAATTACCATTTACTAATCTGGTCAATTTTTTCTTTTAGCCTCTAAACTCATTCTTTTATTTAACTACTTGTTTCCTTAAGCTTATGTGCTAAGCCAAAGCTTTACACTTACTTGTACTATAACTTAAGCTTGTTTTATCCATTGTAAGTAGATTGTTTTTTCATAATATTAAGTGGAAAATATAGATCATAATCATTCTTTTAGGCGCAAGCTTTAGGTTAAGCTTCTAGGTGGTGATTTTCCTCACTAAAACTTCATGTATTAGTTTTTCCATCCTCTAGAGTTAATTTGATGCATGAAAAACTTAATAAGAATAAAGATAACACTTGGATAGGGTTTAAACACTACATGTCCAGCACTTAGGAGAGGTGTACATGATCTTAGTTTCATGGTTTTCTCAAATCATAAGGCTATATTATGAGTAGTATACAAACATACTAAGAGGAAAACAAGTTTAGGCTATTTATGTTATAATAATATTTGTGAAGAAAACTTCAAGAAGCTAACACTTGACCTAGCTAAAAGAACATCTAAAGCACATGATAACTTTACAAAAACATGAAAGGAGGTCCTCAACATAGTGCCCAAAAGAAATTTGTGAACAAAGCTTATTTCACTAAGTGCAAGGGTGATTGTTGGTGCCTCCTCAAGTCCTCCTTGCTCTTGTTTTTCTTCCTTTCCCTTTTGGTGACCCTTAGCTCCTTGAAGCCTATGCTCTTGAGTGTTGGTTAGTTCCAAAGTTTCCTCAAATGGTTTAGTATTTGGAGTTTTTATTAAGTTTGGGTTTACATTTTTTTAAAAGTACGCGTATATAGAGATTAGGGTTTTCAAACCATATACTAATGTGTTTCGTAATCATTTTAGGTTTTGAAATAAAATTTAAATAGCTTTTACTTTTATGTGGTTCCGTAGGCCTAGAGATTATCTATTAGTACTTGAGCTCAATTCTATATTTAAAACACAAAATTTGTGATGTTTACATGAATAGGAAATCCCGAAGTCTTAAATGTACAAGTAACAAATAAGAGAACCTAGTGATCCCAAGATGTTAACCTTGTAGTTCTTAAGCAACTAAGATCGTTCTTTTTCCTAAACCCCGTTTGATCTTAGATAGTAGAGATTTTATAATAGAACACCGTTTCTTTGATCTTCAAAGTTATGTCAAACGAGGAAAAATGATTTAGTATTTATAGGCTCGTGGGCTTGATGATATTTGTTGGATTATCTTAATGATTACCAGATAAAATAGAGTTTTACTCATTCCATGATTATTAAGAATGAGTTTGCAAGGGGCCAAGGCTAATAGCCTTTCTCATGGTACATAAGCCTACCTAAGAAAGGTTAGAGGTAGACAAACCAGTCCAACAATCCCTATTCCGAGCCTACTAAGCCAAATCTCCTTGAATCATCCAAATTATAAACTGGACTCTTTAGGCATGTTACCTAACCTAAAGAGTCAAGCCAAATAATGCCCATTATAATAAATATAATAAATTTTTAACCCTCTACATTTTGCTTCCTAACAAAAAGTCTTGGACAGTATGCAAGTATTTTGGGTATCAATTATTTACTTTGAATGGTTAGGTCGCTACTTGACATACATACATTGTAAAGAGTCCTACTGTTGTCAAGTGCACTCACATAATCGAAGACTTCGTTTAGTATAACACCAGCATTGCAAAGTTATTTATTATATGGCCAAGTGCGTAAGCTTACGGCACCGTTTGACTATATGTATCGCTTTTTGGCATATTAGAGAGATGTTTTCCACACTAATAAATAAATCTTTAATACTATACAATTTTCCACAAGCTAACTCTACTTTAATATGTATATTATCTGTCTCATTGGGTTAACTCGCATATTGTAATGCTATCTTGATTTTTTTTATTGCCTCTCTTCTTTTTTTTTTAACTTAGCCGTCCCAATCTCTTCTCTTGCAATTTCAAGGATCCAAAGCCTTCAACAATTCAATAATGTTTGCAACTTTTATCTATGCCAAGATGAAATGTTAAATAAACATGTAGTGGAGGTAAAACACATCTAGATCCTAGTACTTTCTCTTTCCTTGCATAAATATCAACCAAAGGAATCCACTCCAATTCTTCTTATGCTTCTCCCTTATTCTTTAATAACCATCTATATCATTTTTTCAAAATCAAACTTAACCGAATAAACACCATTCCATTCAATTAAATCCACTAAATCTTTTATATAAATCTTAAATCTTTAAGCTTTTCTCTAATTGCACCAGCTAGCTATAAATATTTATACATGTCCTTGATTTTCTTCACTTCTCCTTATACTCATCATATCAAAACAAATCTTCCTAAATCCCTTTTTTTTCTTTATTATTATCTAAAATACTACAACAAATAATATGGCTTCAAATATTATCTTTCCCAAAAAACTTCACCCATAATATTTTCTCTTTCTAAAAAAAAATCTAATTAATATCATATCCCATTTTAGATACCAACATATCTTTCAAATCTATTAATTTCCAAGATTAAGTCATCTTCATATCTTTTCGCCGCATGCTTATAGTTACTATATATATATAATCATTAATTTTTTTTTTAAATTCCATACTCTCATCATTCGAACTCCACTCTTTGACTCATGAGTTTGAATGGATTAATACTCAAGTGGCAATACTCCTTCAAAGGAAGCATTAAGCAATTTCAATACTCATCAAGTCGCATCTAATGATCATAGCTTCATCGAACTACTACGCATAAGTACGTCCTCTTTAGGTACTGTGCCAACTCTTTTCCTTTGTTTTTTCCTTTAGTAAAGTCACTTGGTTAAATTAATACCTTTCTATATATATTCAATCTTCTTTTTTTAAAAAAAAAAAATCTTTGTCAAGCGACTAGATCATCATTCGTAAGTTTGGAAAAGCTTCCACATACATCTTCTCCATCCATTGTTTCTTCACCCATGTGGACTTTAAAGCTAATGAAATTCACAAATGCTTTTTTTTTTCTCTCTCTCTTTCTCTCTCTCTCTCTCTCTCTCTCTCTCTCTCTCTCTCTCTCTCTCTCTCTCTCTCTCTCTCTCTCTCTCTCTCTCTCTCTCTCTTTTTTATTTAGGCCATAAAGCCGAATAAGAGGTAAAGAAAAGATATCTTAGATTCTACTTGATGTCAAAGGCCATCACAACTATGTCATGCTGATTGAAGTCACATCCACTAATTGTGTTACCTCAAATTTTCATGTGTAAGTTGTTCTCTTGATAGTTCCTTGAGAACAATTCATGGCAATTATACTTTAAGTCATAGTGACTCTTCTTCTTCTCAATTTGCTTGTCGTGCTTCTTTCATATATGATATTTATGTATATAAATTGTGTCATAACCCATTCTAACCTTTTCTCAACTACTCTTCAATAGGTCAATAAGCATCACTATAAAATAGTTCACTCAAAGGCAAACAACCATCACCTCTCCCCTTTTGACTTTTTCTTGAAGGTTGTAGTTGCTTTGTCCTTTTTATGTTGTCACTTCATATCCCAAAAGAGCTCCAATTTCAATTAAACCAGGAAACAATCTCATTAGAATTGCTACCCATTCTTAAATAACACATTTTCTTGACTTTAGCATATAATACCACATTTCCATTAGCATCTTACATATGGTATTGCTCAAAATAGCTTTCAATTTATTTATTTATTTTTGAAGCAACATGTCATATTGATGCCTCTATGCTATGTGGCGATGATATGCTATATTTTGGTAGCTAGTTATCTTGAACATATATGCATATATTCTAACCTGATTATTATGGTTTTATGATCTTCTCCATAAAACTTGCCACAACTTATGGATTAAATACATAGGCATATCTAGTCTAGCTTAATTACCACAATTCCCTTAAAAGAAACCATGGCTTTAAACTTAATTACTCCAACATGCACACAATTGCTTCATGTTTTATTAGGCTTAGTCATTTGACTAACTTTCGAATCTGATGGCCACTTGAATTTTCTTTAAATAAAGGCTTACCTTACACTAGACTCATCATATCTTTTGGTTCCACATTACTTTACTTTTATTAAATCTCAAATGCTATGATATGCTTTGCTTTGAATATGATGTTTTATTTCTCTCTCTATTCCTTTCCTTTTCCTTTTCTTTTAATTTTATAGGGAGTAAAAGACAGTGACACCATCATTGAAATAGTAACTCTTTGAATTGTATAAAGTCCTCTTGTTGCTCAATAGTAAATTTGAATCGCATTGTTCATAGCAGTATGCCTTTTGCAATTTGTGATCTTAAACTCTCTATTTATAGAATAGAGTGATATTGCACTCTACTGGCAAAAGGGACAAAAACCAATCTAAGTCAAAGCATGAAAGCAATCAAATAGAGTGACTTGTTGGTACATTCAGATGGATGCCCTCTACCAATCCTACGTCCTTGGGACAATAATTGGACATGACCGTCTTTAAAGACCCATTTTGGGATAGGATCAAGTGTTGAGAATTCTATGCAACTCCCCGTACTAATGGTGAACTCTAGTTTATCAAGTACATACCTCGTACTAATTCTAAAGATACCATCAGTGGAGGTTTGGTATTATACTTCAATGAAAGGAGAGAGTTACCTCTCTCTTTGATACCTAATTTGTATTTCGGAAGGAGTCAGCCTCTAGATGAGATGATTGGGTGAAGTACATTGCAAAAAAGTTAGAATATGCAAATGTTTTCAAGAAGACTAAAGTCTTCCATACTACTACCACTTCTACTTGATTGTAGTTCCTACATATGAGTAGAATTGAACTATGTCAGGCCATCATTTTGCAGTAGAGTATCTAAAGTTTTCAAATATATCATGAAAAGACATTTAATAGCCAACATCATTATAAGCATGGTGGGCCTTCTCCCATTATCTAGATTTCCACTTCAATTCTTGTCTTGTTAACTTCTTTTGTTATTTTTGCAAGTGCAGTATCATAATTAATTGCCCCTAGTCAATCTCAATATCCACTTTAAGAGGCAAAGTAGACTAAGTAGTTCCTTAGTAAGGAACTAACTCCTCGCTAGTAAGCTTCAAGCATGGCAAGTCCTAGCAAGCTTTAAGTGCAACAGGCCTTGAGCATGTAAGCCTTAAGCATAATAGACTTTACATGAAAAAGCCTCGACGAAAAAGCCTCAAGCGTAGTGAGCATCTCGTATAACAAGCTCTAAATGTAGTAGACCCTAACAAGCCTCAAGTGGGGTATAGCTTGTGTGTAGTGATCCTCTCCTACAATGAGACTTGAGAGGACTTTAGGATCACCATCAAAGAAGATTGGGTAAGCCTTAAGTGTTGTAGGCCTTGAGCGAGCAGGCTTGGAGCGTAAGGAGCCCTAAGAGTAACATGATTTATGCATAACGAGTCTCATGAGCGATAAGTCCTAGCAAGCGTTATACGTTGAGAGCATCATTTGTAGAGAGCTTCAAGTAAAGACTTGTTTTACCATTAAAGAAAACTTGTTCCATTCCAAGAATGAGAAGAGGGGCTTACCTCTCGAACATACTCAATTTTCTTTTCTCAAGAAATTGCTTTTATCGAGATGGAGTTATTAAGTAAAGTATATTACCATGAAGCCTACACATGTAGCTCTCTTAAAGAAGGCTAGGATTCTTCATGCCATCACCACTTTCGCTCAACTGTAGTTCTTACAATGAACTAAATGAAAGTGTAGTGAGCACAAGATCCTTTATGTCATCATTACTTTTTCTTAGCAAAGGTTCCCATACATGCTAGAGAATCAATTATGCTTAGATTATCATCTCCTAATGGAGTACTTAAATCTACATGTTTATTACTTTATGGAGAGAGTCACTCTAGCATTCAAAGATGTTGTCAAGCCTTTGAAATTGCACAACTGAAGCTGAACCAGCATTATTATTGCTTTAGTTTCTAACAGAATACCATGAAAGCCTATCAAGCTCTTAAACAAAGTTCTTTTGTGGTAGATTCCAAGGAGCTTAGTCTCCTTATTTGACATAGAGGGTGGCTTAAATGCCTCTTGAGGCTAACAATGGTGATCTAGACTTGGTGGATTATAAGGAATCCCTTATATATTTAGATGATGGCAATGGTGGTGATGATGATGACATTAAAGAAACAAATAGATCCCCATTAAGTAGTTGACATTACTCTTGTCATTAATGTACCAATTAAGGAAAGGGGGATGATATTAGTACTTATGCTGGCGTACTACTTGCTCAAGTGCATATGAAGATTAGTAGTGCACTGCACCTATTGATATGCCTCTTCTCCTCGTTGTTATCATGTCTCATTAAGACTAAGTAGCAACTCGAGTGATTGTTCCTTCATTAGAGGGAACTTTGTACTCTAATGAACTTGTTATGCCGTCTTGTTTCATGATAAAACTTGAAGTTCTCTTATAGCAGAAGTCATTTGAGCATGTGCAAATTATTGTACACTTAGGAGGCAATGCCTTCACTTAGCAGCAACAACAGAAGTCATTATAATTGGCATTCTCATAGATCATTGAGCTCGTAGCATTTAAAGTTGCTTAGACTCTATGATCTAAGGAGCCACCTAAAGGGTTGTTGTAAACATATGGCTACTTAGATCATTATGATTTAAGGAGCTTCTAAAGTTATCTCACGCATCAAAGCAAAACCTCTCACTTGTAGCAATAATAAGCGATCCCTTTCAAGAAGGTATTTGATCAAGCTAAAGCAATAATAATAGCATTCATTGTCTAAGATTGATAATTCTCTTTCATTAGTTAAGAGGGTATTTCCCATTACTTAGCCGCTTAGAATTGTCTTACTTAGCTGCAGCAACTTGTAATGCGCTTGGGAGGCAATACTCTTACCATTCTGCATTATATAAGCTTGTCTTTTCATCGCATGTGTGGAAGTCCATGCTTTTACCAATTAGCAATGATGTTTGGTTAAGTGTTGCCTAATCGCAAAAGTCACTTTTAGTGAACTTAATTAAAGACATCTCGCTCTTTAAAGCAGTAGTGATGTAAGATATGAATGTTAGGGCATCACTTAAGCTTGAGGTATTACAAGCAAAGATGATAAGGCATTACCTAAGCTTAAGGCATAGAATCCAAAATGTTAGGGCATTACCTGGGCTTAAGGCATGGAAGCCGATGTGCCAAGGTATTGCTTAGACTTGAAACCTAAGAGTTAAGTTGTTGTGACATTGATGACGTGTAAGTTTCAGCTTTGGTACTCCTATAGTTGACTTAACTTATATTTCCTTCAAATAAATGTCCAAGTGTGCCCTTGTTATAAAGAAAGTCCTTAGAGTAGAAGCTATAGATGCAGGTAGTAGAGCAGGAACAACATTGGGGTAAGAAGTAGATCTACTTAAGGTTGGGATGGTAAGATTTAATGGAGGAGCAAGCATTCGTGAAGATGAAGAGCTACCTAATTTAGACCCACTCATTCTCTACTTTAGATACTAGATTTTGTCCAAGCTGCAAACCGTAGGAGGGGGGTTCACTCATGTCCTCCCTAGAGTATATCTTCTTTAATAATGAGAGGGTAAGTTGGTTAAGTAGATGGGGTAGCACCTATTTGTGCAACAATAGTAGAGTATGGCAGAGCTACGCCAAGTTGTGCAACAATAAAGGCAACCAACCTTATCTTGAGTGAGGCAAACATAGCCATGAAATGATCTAAGGCTTTTGTTGTCTCTTACATAGCTTATATCACCTCTATAGTGCCTTGAGGTGGTAAAGGTGAGTCTTACTCAACTTGTTCAACATTAATACTTTGTGCCTAAGAGATAGCTTCACTCATTACAGCCATTCTCTTCCTAAGAGGTGCCATCACTTTTATATCACACTTCTTCCCTAGTAGAGTCACCAAAATGTAGATAAGGAATTCTGACCAGAGCGATCCCATGCGAGTCACACGAGTATCGTATAACATGTAGCCTCGGGTTAGTGATGTGAAGATGATACTTAATAGGATAATTAAAGAAAGAATGGCAGGGAGAAGGAACAGGCAATCCTAGAATTTTAAATGCATACGTGATAGACAAGGATGCTTAGGGAACCTAGGACAGCAACCTTACAATTCTTGAGCAGTTGAGATTGCTCCTTTGTCTAAACGTTGTTTAATCTTAGGACGTCAACCTTCACAATAGAATATCATTTCTCTAGTATCTAGAGTTATGTCAAATTAGGAGAAATATCTGAATATTTATAGGCTTTTAGACTTGATAATATCTATTAGATCATCTTGACGATTAATAGACAAAATGAAGTTTTACTCACTCCATAATTATCAAAAATTAGTTTGCAAAAGCCCAAGGCTAATGAACTTTCTCATGATGCATGAGCCTATCTAGGAAAGGTTAGAAGCGGGCAAACCGATCCAATGATCCCTATTCCAAGTACACTAAGCCAAATTTTCTTAAATCATTCCAATTATAATTATAGACTAAACGCTTGAACCATGTCACCTAACTTGAAGTATCAAGCTAGATAAATATTGAATTGAGCCTATTATAATAATATAATAAATTTTTAATCCTCTATAATATAAAAATGATTTAATGTATATATATATATATTTATATATGTACTTCCCAAAATTTTCTACGTACCTATACACTTGTGTTAATCTCCTTTTTTGTTTTTTTTTGTTTTTTTTTCGTTTCTCTCTCTATTTCTTCAATTGTTCGGTGTGATACGACATTATATTTTCTTGCTCTGGGCGCCCTAACGGCATATGCGAGTCATATAAGCCAAATATAAGATGCCTAATGTAAGCGTTTTCATCGTGACATAACCTTTTTGTTCGTGAAGAATAGACACTTTGTCCATCCTGAAAGTAAATTTTTATGGAAGAAAGAATATTATACTGCACCTAGTAATGTAGAGACCTGAACCCTACAAAAATCGTATAAAAGCTATGTAATAGTGATTATTCTTCAACCTTGCCATTTAGTTTTCTCCGGTTAAGCTGGCATATTGGAATTAAAATACAAATACGTAGGATCACAAGGGCTAAGTCGGGTAGTGCATATCCCCGATTGTACATGTTATCAGAACAGTCGAACGAAAATAAAGCGTACAGTTCCAAGTCCTATAATATAACACACACACACATATATATTTATATGCGCGCAATTCACGCTATAAGGTTGGTACAAGCATTCTCTTCTCAAAATGTGTGATAAATGACCGCCTGATTCAAAGTTATTAACACCGTATTTGGAATGACGGAAAGAAAATGGAAGGAAAATTGTTGTTTGGATAAAAAAGAAATAATTATTGATGGAAAATTAATAAAATGTCTTTTTTTAAATTTATTAAATTCTAAAATATCCTTCAAATTTTAAAATATACTTTGAGTATATGGGCATTTAAGTAAAATAAAAAGTTTTCCCTGATTTTCTCTAGGATACATGGAAAATTCTTCAAACATAATTCCTCCTTTTCACTTTTTTCCTCAGGGAAGAAATTACAGAGTAACTGTTTCCGCTCTAATTCTCTCCCCTTTTCTTTCCCTCAATCCAAACGTAGTATAAGGATAATCCTCCGAACGGATGTCTAATTCTTTACGCAAATGTCAATAATTGAATTACCAATGTTTGTGCGATGAAGTCGTGTAAGTCTGGAGCTTAACTTTTCGTTGGATTAGGCGCTGTCCCTTAAACTTGTTTGATAATATCTAATCGATACTAGTGAACTAAGTTCCAGTTTACGCACGACTTCTCAGCGATTGCGTGTCGTGTTGAGCATGTGGAAAGGGTTACAATATTGGTTGTCGATTTGTTAGTACCCACCGAACTAGCGTTTAACGTCTTGCATTGGGCTCTCATTATAAATGGGTGTCCTCTGTGCTTGTTAAAGGGACGTACGGAACCAGATTCACTAACCGGATGCAGCAAAAAAGACCACCAAAAAATACAAATTGAACAAAATAAACTTTGTTACCGTTGGATGGTGTCAAATTGATGCGAGACCACTATAATAATGATTAGAATAGAAAATTATATGCGAAGTACACCGACATCAATATAAAACTATATATTATATTCATATAGAAATTATATATATATATATATATATATTATAGTATCCGTGTTTTACCATTCTAACGATGATATGCAATTCAATATTTTTTTTCCAATCTTATAACAGCTTAAGGATAATTTTTTATTGTGAACTAATCGTAGCTTTTGCTGACACACTTTTGTCATCAAAAATATGTGTTTTTGATTTCTAAACTTTTATAAATTAATAAATAATCTCTTAAATTAAAAATGTCCCTTAAATTTTGATTTTAGTATATAAATATCTCCTAAATACCTCCTAAACTATATCATGTTTAAGAGATATTTATACAATAAAATTAAAATTTATAAGATATTTATACACTAAAATCAAAATTTAAGGAGTTTTTATATATTAAAATCAAATTTTAAGAGAATTATTAAAGTTATTTATCAATTTATGAAAATTTAGGGATAAAAAACCACATTTTAAAAATATGGAGAAAAAAATCTACATCCGAGTCGAAGTAGGAAAGTTTTATATATTTTCTCCAAAATATTTTTATCAGATGCTATATATTATTCTTACTCGTACTGTCTGCTCCCGAAATTAATTTGAATATTATTTTGAATAACGTAATGTGTTGGTATCATTTGAAGTCAATTAAGACGATTCCTTTTACATGGAAAATCTAACTAACAAAGAAGGATTTACGTAAAACGAACGGAACTTCAACTACTTAAAATAGGATGTAATGCCCACGATGTTTCAATGAATTCGCTTGATGTCCAAAATTCAGCAGTACACTTGCACTATGAGTACAACTAGATTAAGAATAAGGCCACTGTGAGGAAATATGAATAGAAATTTGTAAAGAGCGATGAGTGTGAGTACATGCCTCCCTCATTCTGTTCGGTTCTTCTCTTTCTGACGGTTGATTTCTTTCATAACTCACCTCTAATTTTACCAGCTAATCTTTTGAACCACTTAGCTAATCCAAGACCTCACACTTAAAACTATTCCGCGAACCAAACAAATGAATTAAAGTTCTATTTAGTGAACCAAACAAAAACATCATTCATTCACGCCTCATATTCTTATTTCTACAAAATTGTTATTATATCATTCCAGCTCTAGTCCCTTCAATCAACAGAACTCAACATAAGTATTATGCATAACTTCTCACACGATGCAGTATTGAAGCTTTCTGAGCTACGGAGATTGCAGGGACCATATTGTCAACATGATATATCGATGACCTCTCCATGGACTCATCATGCCATTCCAACACATTACCTATACGATCGATTTCCAAAGTGTCCAGATAATTATTAGTGCTAAATCTCACTAACACGATGGTTAGTTTATTTTGATAGTATTTGATCATAAAAATTGGACTGAATATAGAGGATTGGACAAAATGAATACAAGAAAAATGAATAATATAAGCTTATTATATTATATTTAGTTTGTATAGTACTTGACATTAAATTTATATTAAAAAGTTTATTTTTTATATTATAAAATAAATAATTTTTTGTAATATTTAAGAAAAATAGTATTAATTAACTTAATATTATAACATAAAGAGGTATTTTTGAGAATATAACATATTTTTTTTAAGTAAATTTCATTTTTACACCATAATATAGTTAGAATCAAATTTGGGTGTTTTGTCCTATCCATTAATCTATTTTTTCATCAAGTAACCAAACAAAATCACAAACCAAATACGAAACAAATTTATTTTTTTCTCCAATCCAGCACCACAACGCAACCACACGTTAGGCTATCTTTATAGTAAGTGAACAGTTATTCCCCCTTATAAGATCATTATTGTATTTGATGTGTAGAAAAACCATCATGCAGGATCAAATCTCGTTCATAATCATAAATTGCTATTCCTTATTTAGAACTACTAACATCTCAACCTAGCCCGCAACGCACCACCATGCTGGCCGGAAAATATGTCGGGTGCGATTATGATGGTAAAAACGTTGATAGAAATATGTAGACATCTCGAAAATAGAGTAATGAGGGGAAAATAGTTTGGTAGAAAATAAGCATATTATTATTCCCGTTACCTCATAAATTTTATATAGCGTTGAGGAAGAATCTAGAGTTGCTGTTGCCAAACCTATGATATGTAAAACTAATTAGCTGTAACTTTTTTCTTTCCTGCTTACCTGCTTCCTTGCTTCAACATAAAGCACTCTAATTTGATTGGTTTGGAGGAGAACAATATCGAAGGTTATCATAATGCAAACTAAATGTTTGTTGCCAATAGCCGTAGTAACAATAATTTTTTAGGAAACTATGACTAATCCACTACCAATTGTATTGTAATCTATATTTTGAAAAAAAGAGGATACAGGCGGATCATTGTTATAGGTCTGTAAGATATTGTTGATATGTTACACATTGTATCGGCATCTATTTTAACAATTCAGCAACACATTGTGGACTCTTCTATTAAATTTAGTCATGGTTATCTTCTCATTACAACAGTAAAAGTTTTTCATAAACTACTTGAATTTAGACACAAATATTCATTCTCTCTCATGTAATTATTACGTTATATTTTTAGAACTCCTCTTAATTTGCAATATTGACATATTTGTTGAATTGCTTAAATTTATTGATTACCATATATTTGTCAATTGTCTATTTGTATTAAAAAAAAAATTTAATTTTCTTTTATTGTACCAAGTTCCTTACATATAAGATATCACAATTCGATGTGCTTTATTCATCCTTAAAATCAAATTCTTTGTCATGAAAATATTTGATATATTATTCCAATGGATAACTATGGAGCTTCTTAACTTTGATTCATACAAGGTAAAATTCTTTTTATCCAAACTACTTCGCACATCATACCTATGGCGATATTGTTTTCTACTTTATCTTTTGTTTCTTCGATAACCATAAAATAATTCTTCATCCCATGTGAAATAATATCCAAACTATTGATAGTAAATTTCAAGCCTATGCTTCGGAGCCCATGGTGGCCAAAGCCCAATTGCCAAACAAGGACAAACCGAGCTATACAGATTATGAACCGAGCTACTTAAGGCAAAGACTTCTTGTCCTTCTTACCTCAAGATTAACCCTCAAGGTACTCTAACAAAAAGTTGAGCCTCCTATGTAGGAGATAATGTGCCCAAGCAGTAGGTGCCTACATTCATTAAATGCAAAGAAACAGCCATGCACCTAAACTGGTCATGCTAATAATTCATCAAATGCGAAGTGATACATGCAGTGCAAAGCATTGAGCAATCATTATATACTCTAATTCTGTCAAAAAATCTTATTAACCTTAAGACCCAAAATCTCAAACAAGATGTATTAGATCGCAAGCTATTGACCACTCAAGGCCCTTAGCTCATCCATAAATAGTTCAACCCCTTTCTCTTGTGGTGGTATGTTCAAACAACTTAATGTACATTCACTTTGCTTGATTCACTCATAGTTTCCACATAGGATTAATTTAAGTATTGAAGTGATTACATTAGAAAAAATTTCTGACACCCAATCTTGTTATGTACTCTTCTTGTAGGTGGATCACACCCCATACATTGCTTGCTCCATAGGCCATTTAATCCTACTTCATGGATTCCCAAGCTCAAATCTTTATGGCAAAATCTAAGATCACCATTTGGTGTAGTTTGCGCGATGAATCTATCATAGTCAATGGCATGAACCTTGAAAACTAAGAGCAATATCAATAATGTTGACAAGATCGGTGTCATCAACCAACCAATGGCTAGCTAGATAACTTCCCCAAATAGCCATGAGATCGACCTCCAAAGATTTGTGAAATTGGAAACCATGTGCCATGACATGCTGATAGAACGAAGGGAGAAAGGCTAATAATGTTACCCTCAAGGAAGAAATTTGAGCACTTAAGGAGAGGCCATCGCTTGAGGATGCCTCTGTGCATCCTCTTAACCTCAGGTACAGTAACTGAGCACCACCACCAACAGCAATTACAAGTCAACAAGTGCAGTTTACAGGTAACTGCAATCACGTTCATACTGTACCTATCAATTTGCGCAACCACTTAACCACCCGAATGCAATTACCAACTACTTCGTCCAGCTATGCCCCTGTTGTCTGTTGCAATAACTGACACAAACCATTTGAAGCTCAGCCAAAGCAACCCCGTCAAGGACATAAACCTCAACAAGTTAAAGGGCAACGTCAAGAAGCATTTCGAGCAATAGGAAACCAAAAAGAATAACTCTACCACCAATATCATCTTTCATAATGCCATCCAGGGGGTACTCCCACCTCCCGTTCTTCTTCACTACTTCGAGGCATATGATGAAACTGCCAACCCGGACGATCTATCCACTTCCAGATTGTGATAAACTTGTACGGACTCAATGATGCGGTTACTTGAAAAGTTTCCCCAAGCACTCTTCGCAAAGTTGCTCAAACATAGTTTAACTAGCTCCTCCATCGCATGCTTTAATGAGCTTCCTCACAATTTTGGCACCACTATGTAGCGAGCAAGTCGCTAGCAAAAGACTCCTCCATCCTACATCTCATCAAGTAGAAGCAATATGAATCACTCAATGACTACTTGCCCCAATTTAACATTGCTGTAATAGAGATCTATAAGCTTGATAAGAGCATCACTCTAAACACAGTTATTCAGGGCATCAAGTACGAGGACTTCTTTAAGTCCCTCGCAAAGAGCAAGTTGGGTAGCTTGGAAGACTTCTAAAAGAGGCTAATAAGTACATTATCCAAAAGGATAATCATACATGCCCATAAAGAAGTCGACCAGGAAACGTCAAACAAAAGAAAAGACAAGGGCTTGATAAAGGACCGCCTCGACCATAAGAATGACCGGGGTAGCTTTTCTCAACATGAGGGTAATGGCTCCCGTAGATGCCCCATCCTAACCTACACTTAGTTCACTTGGTCAATAAGTCAATTAGAGAAGTTTTTATGGAAGTTCGCAATCAAGGGATCCTACCAACGTCGAAGAGAATGAAGGGCAATCCTAGTAGAAGGAACTCTAATAAATATTGTAACTTCCACTAACATTGCAGCCATAATATCAATGAGTGCCACCAATTGAAAAATCCTCTTCAAGATGTTGTCTGTGTGGCTATCTTAGGCAGTTTATCATCAACCCCTAAATCACATCGAATAACCCACTTCGAGACAGAGGCCTAAAGAGGGTCGAGACAAAGACAACAATAATTCCTACAACAACAGAGCCCTCAATAGTGTTGTTAACACCATAGTTAGGAGTCCCCAAGGAGGAGGTCAGCTGAGTTTTCTAACTCGACCAATCCCTAAGCAACCAGCAGATCTTGAGGTCGTACGGCAGGAAACCAATTATGGATACATCCATCTCTTTCTCGAATGAAGACGTCAAGAGGACCCCAAACCCTTCATCAAGATTCTATTGTCACCAGCGTAACGATAGCTAAATGTGATGTCCAAAAAGTTATGGTCGACATAGGCAGCTGGGTGGACGTATTTTTCAAGTACGTGTGCTTATCATGAAACCACCACGGAACGCTGAGGCGTTATGTCTGGACCTACTTTCGCTATTCGCTTTATCATGAAAGTGCAATCTCCCCTTTGATCCCGTGCCCATAAGGCCACATACGAAGCTGAGGAAGTAGCTACAATGGAGCACGACCCGACCTGACCTGAATAATGAAGCTCTATGAGCCATGTGCCTTGAACTAGAGTTCTATAGGAATACGAACTTTTTTCTAAAAAATATTGCGAAAAAAAGATCGTTTTAAAAATAATTATAAATATAGTATACTGAAGGCACATCAAGTAAATGCACCTTTAGTATTTTATAATTTTTATACAGAAGCGCATGCAATGGATACACCTTCAGTATAACCGCTTATATAAAACTTAATTCACGCAGCCAAAGTTATAGATATACCATAAGTTATATGAATATAGATTTCGTAATTATAGATATATTTTAAATATGTAAATTATTAATAATTGATGAAAATATATTTTATGTTATATAAAATTAGGAATTTTTTTTTATTGCGGTATATATATTTAGCGTTTTTATTATGTTGAGTCGAATTAAAAAGTCAATGTTAGATATTTGTGTTGGCGACATAACTTAACAAGATAATTAAGTACATTTTGTAAGGTTATCACTCAATATATAAATGACGTTTTTTATTTCATCTAAATATTCAGTTCATCATAGCATTACTAGGGTGCAAATGATAGATTACGTGAAAGTAATTGTCTATGCAAACAAAAATATAGTGATGGGTAGTTAGTGTAATAAACTTATTTGTATGTGATCACAGAATAGATAGAGCTGGGATCAATTGATCCACATCTACTTGCAATGCAGGCCATTCACCGTTCACAGGCCGTTTAGGAGGGTAGAGTGAGTAATGTCATTATCATTTACAACCAATTCCCTTATTAATGATGTGTTATTTGCTAACTTAACTGAATGTTTGTTTAAGAGGTGGCATATATACTACGAGGGTAGCATAGTGAGATGTCATTACACAAGGATATCCCTATTCATCTTAAGATAAAGCAGTATATATGGGATGCTAGGTTCTAAGGAGTTGTATAACTCCCATTTATTGTGTTGGATTGGCATCTGATTATGGCACTTGTCGAAAGATAGAAGCCCGAGACACACGCGTTCCACCTACCCACTGAAGAGACGACCATCACACTACAGGATGTTGAGATCCAACTTGGACTTTCAATTAAAAGGTTCGCAGTAGTAGGGCGAACAAAGACGGATGATCAGGAAAGGTAAGTTGATGTAGGAGAAAGATTACTGGGCGTAAGCCCTACTCGGATGAGGGGTGCTCGCTTATCTCTAACGTGATTATGGGAGTACTTTTGGATACTTCCCCGTGGAGTGGATGACGAGATAATCTGATAGTACGTGTATACGTACATACTCTACTTAATGGGAGGATATATATTTGCGGATAAATTCTCTTACCCTATCCACCTAATGTTCCTACTATTGCTAGAGGACTTCTCAGTAGCTGGGCAGTTTAGTTGAGGCACTACGTACTTGACATGGTTGTAATAACAGCTGTGCTGTGCCTCCTTATCCGACACACATGAGCTAAGAGGGGCCACAATTCTATTGCAGGTCTAAGCTTGGGATAGATTCCCACATGTCGCCCTCCCTTAGTCGATATGGGTTTATTATCAATAGGGATAAGCCATTAGCAGCCAGATGAAGGATAATGCAGGATATGACTTAGGACCCAATGCATATCGTAGATGTGTATCACATAGCTTTTGACATGCAGACGACACAGTAGGTATGATATGATAAGTTATCCTCTTTACTATCTTTGTCTTGACCTTATGTGATAATCATCATTGTTTGACTAGTTGTTTTTTTTTTTTTCTTGGTCTTTTACCCTTTAAGTTGTTTGGGAACCTTATATAGAGAAATTGTTGAAATTGCTGCAATTGCCGAGAGACCTAATTCCTCCTAAGGAACTTAAGCTCAACGATCCACCACTTACACTTACTCAGACGCATGCTAAATGGGGGTGTTTACTTCTTTCCCGTACCAAAAGGACCTTCATACAGCGTAAGCATCAGTAGATATGTTTAGTCTATTGTTTTTGTTTTCTTCTTTATTTTTCCATTATATTGATCTTGTCATTAACTCATTACAACTTTTTTGTATATACTGATTATTCGAAATACATTTCACTTTTCGTCATATTTTACATTCAATATATTGTTTATTTATCCTAATTTTACATATGGTCATTAGATGATCATCCCATGTGCTTATTTCTTCCCCACTTGCCATATTCATTGAGGTGTTCCACCAATTGTGATTTTATATGAGGTCTTCCCTACTTCCCCACTTACCTTCATATAGCCTGTGAATGGTAAACAGCCTGTGAATGGTAACTAGCCTGCCTCGTAAGTACGCGTAGATCAATCGATCTCGGCTCCATCCATCCTGCGACCACATGCAAACGTGCTTAGTACACAAAAAATAAAAAAATTATCAATCATTATACTTATGCATATATTACAATGTGATGCTTAGCTAAAAAGGGAATATATACCGGCCCTATTAATATCTAGATATCTCCTTTAATTATGTCCTTCCAACCCACATGTGCTGCATCTAGTTTTGTCAGACTACTCACAAATGTCCATCTCTATGTGATATCACTTACCCCTAGGTTTACCTTTTTTTCATAATAAGTCAATATTCGGGTGAAGATAAAGGAAGCTAACTTGCAACCAATTTAGCTCGTCACCAATCGGCTAGAAATGAGTACAATAACAATCTATTTGGTTTGCTCACTTATATCGTAGCCCTATTGTTGATTTACTGTACACTATCATACTTGCTGCAACAGCGCATGCATGGGAGCAAGGGATTCTATATATTTGCTACTTTTAGCAAGTGTAAATGCAGCCCCTAAAGTCAACTGTATGTATCCCTCCTCCTCCCTTCAATCCTGTTGTCATCATTTGACTACTAGTTAAGACCTCGAAAATACCATTCTGCAAGCTAAATAAAATGACTATGTGCACTTGCCCGCCCCCTCCAGGTTTCATACATCCTTACAACGTAATCAATGTAGGTCTTGCCAGAATCGATTGCCTCCTTGGTGTCCTTATGCCTCTCCTCCCAATAGGCGATATAGTTGTAAAATATCTTCTTAATTAATGTAATGACGGGTAATCTATACGTTGATTTCAAAATGGAGTTATAACTCTCGAAAATGTTTGATGTCATATATCCAAAACAATAACATCCATCATCTGCAAGAGTCCACCTATCCAAATCAACATTGTCAAACCACGCAAGAGCGTCCTCCTTAGCCTAAGCTAACTTCTACATGAAACATTTGAATTTCCTCCATTATACCCAAACACCTACAAACCATATAAGTTTCTTGCAGAACTGGTTTTTGTAGATCATGTTGAAGTTACTAGCAATGTACCACAAACAATATCTCCAAGCTACAAATAATGGCTACCAGCCTATTGATGGTTCCTTGTACGCAGAGTCAATACTAAATGCCCTGTCAGATACAAGACATAAGGTTTCCTCCTTCTGGTTGGCTATATGCACTTTAAGCTTCCGTAAGAACTACCCCCAAGTTTCTATCGATTCTATGTCAACAAGAGCAAATGCCAATGGAACAATTGAATTGTCCCCATCCATGCTACAAGCTACCAACAACTTATGCCCATACTTTCCATATAAGAATGTGTCATCGACGCATACAATAGGTCAACAGTATTTAAAGGCCTCAACACATGCCTTAAATGTCTAAAAAACCTACTTGAACTGGGATTGACCTTACTTTGGTGAACTACTCTAACCTTAATCCACTTATGTCCCTAGGTTGCTCAACTTCATTACATTTAATAATCTTAGCAACTCATTATACAACTTCTCCTAGTTATCGTATACCATCTTAATAGCCTTTCGCTTGGCCTCGAAAACTCTTCTATTGCTTACTATGTACTCATACATAGTTTGCACATTAGCTGCAAGATCAGGTATCTTAACATCAAGGTTGTTCCATACACTATTGATAAATAGTAGAGCCATTATGTTGCTATCTAGTTGAGGATGATCCTGGTTCATTATTAGGTTCACACAAGTGTCCAGACCCTCTAAAATTGTTATTTTAAAAAGACCCTCTACTTTCTTCAAATAAGCCCGTAGCTTCCACTTACAATCCTGTTCTTCCTTTTTACAATAGATAGCGTATACATTTTGTTTCAAAATGTCTACATGAAAATCATAGTGGTATGCATTTCAATATAAAGAAGGATCTCATAAATGCAGTTAAGTCATTCCACTACTCAAGTCATCAGAATTGATAATGTTACTGCACATTTCATT
This sequence comes from Lumnitzera racemosa, assembly GCA_024138005.1. NCBI lineage: Eukaryota > Viridiplantae > Streptophyta > Magnoliopsida > Myrtales > Combretaceae > Lumnitzera > Lumnitzera racemosa. The sequence goes on from JAMXBC010000011.1 coordinate 31,990,814, forward strand.
AACATCTCTTTCAAATGTTGCATAGCCGCTGCCATCATATTGGTTGTTGTAAAATGGGGCATGATTACTGATAAGCCTATCAACAGATTCGTTTATTTGCAAAAAGCCTTCAAACTGCTTACTTGACAATACTTCACCAATTCGATAGTATAGCCTACTAGGGCTATCGACTCGAAGTGTCCGAACCGACACACTGCTCCCGCCAATATATGATCTCACTTAGGCTTCTCCTAAATCCTCAGCATGGTCATCTTCGAGGCCAACATCATCTTCATCACCATCCCCATCATTCCCATCACCATCCACATCCATCACATTCTCCCCATCATCGACATTTATTTCCATGTGCATTCTCTTTACATACAGATCATAAGACTCTCCACGTTCGATAATGGGACCCAATGCTTCATCAAGCTACTCTTCTATAATATTCACGTGCTCGTACTCAAAGAAGTCCATGTATGGTTCATTTGATTGATTCACCTTTGTTTGCTCTACACTGGTCATTATTGAATGCACATTGGGATTTGGAAGGGTTGGATTATTTGGCTTATGTATTGCATGCTCATTCTGGGCACTCGATTTCCCAATATGCCTTATGTACACTTCTTAAATACTTTGTTCCCCAAAAGACTTTGCCATCTCAATGAAATTCTCAATATCCTCATCATTTCTAATAGCCATTAACTTATAGACAACTCCAACATCATGGAAAAAAGGGATGTCTATGCATAAATTTAACACCACTTAAGTCAACTCCAGCACATCCACAAATTCTTTGACTGAAATGAGAGAAGTTTGAATCCTTCCTAATTTTCAACTTCTTAATAGGCTCCCTATCATACTATGGTCCCTAGCTACCTATCACTATATTTTCGTTCGCATATATAATAACTTTCACGTAATCGACCATTTCTACCCTAGTAATGCCATAATGAACTAAATATTTAGATTACATTATAAACTTCATCTACATACCAAGCGACAATTTTACAAAATGCACTTAATCATCTTGGTAAGCTGCATCGTCAACACAACTACCTATCTTTAACTTTTTAATTTGACTTAACACAATAAAAAATGTGAAATATATATATATATACAATAATTTCCACTTACATTCCACCATTATTCATACCTACATTCAACTAATCTACCACAATACAAAACAATCCTAAATTTATACAACATACAATAAATTTTTATGAAATATTAATAATTTATATAAATTATAGTACATCTACAATTATGAAATTTACGTAATAACGTAATAAATTATTTTCTAAAAATAAAATTGCATAGTGTTGATTATTAATAAAATAAAATAAATAAATAACATGCCTATAAGTTATAAATTGTTACCTATTTCAGATATTCACTTATGTAAAGAAATGGTCCGGTACATCAACTATGGGTTTCCTCTAGTTTTCTCTGTATTTTAGAAATTTCAGAAACTGATATAGGCAAGATTGAGCTGCAATCGTGTGGATTAGGATATTTATACCTGGCCTACTGAAGGCGCATGCTGAAGGCGCATGTAGTACATGCGCCTTCAATTATAACTAATTACATTGAAAATGCATCTACTACATACGCCTTCAATGTAAAAAACATAAGTAACTGAAGGTGCATTCACTTGATGCGCTTTCAGTATACTATATTAGTAAATTTTTTTTAAAGAAGCCCTTTTTTGTAATATTTTTCGGAAAAAAAAAAAACCATATTCGTATAAAACTCCATGAACTAGCTTAATACCCTAATCCGACTCGTGCCTATTAATAGGTGTTAGATTTCTCTTAGTTGTTTTTTTTTTTTATTCTTATTTTATTATTTCTTTAACTCATTAACTTTTATTATTAGTGAAGGCCTTATACTAACTTTACCTGTTTTTAGTTGTAGGTCTTAACTAGTTATCTCATTATTGATATTTGTATTAGTTTTTATCATTGTTAGTTTTAATATGTTTATATTTGTTAGTATATGCATAGAATTAGTTTCCATTTAAAAATATTATTTTTATTGATTAGGCACTAGTTTAGGTTTCTTTTGCAAGTCTTTATATGATTCCATATATATTAACTTGCACATCATAATTGCATTTTTTTTTAAATTCTCGCATAACTCTTTTTTTTTTTTACATAAAAATTGCATCTTTGGAATATTTTAATAAAAATCACATATTTTTACATAAAAGTTGCAATTTTAATACTTTGGCATATTTTTAGAAAAAATGCATATTTTAGGTACAATAACATATTTCTATCAATATTCATAACTTTAGGATATAATTTGTATCTAGATTTCATATCTTAGAAGATTATGATAGGATAGGATCATATTTTTTTTTTATGGTTTAGATATTTTTCTATGATTTAGATATCTTTTTTTATGGTTTAAGCGTCTTAGGTATGTTTTCCACATTAATTGCATATTTCATCAAAAATTACATTTAAGCACTTTAAGGTTTGTTCTAAATTTTTTTTATCACATAAGAAAGGTTTATCTCTAAATAAAAATCTTAATTTGGGTTTTTTAAAAAGTTGGGTTTTTTTTTTCTAAAATTAGACAATAAAAATTTGGGTTTCTTTTTTAGGATCTTTCTTAATAAAAATAAACTAAAAAACATAACTTTATCCTCGATTTTCAAAATAAAAAGAATCGATTTACTAAAGTTTTTTCTAAAATAATAAGATCTACAGTCAATTTGATCTCAATTAGCTGGTACATAAGCACCTTAAAATTTGTAAAATATTTTGTTTCCTTTTCATTTTTTAACGAATTTTTGTAATAAAAAAAATTAAAAATTTCATTTTTATGCCTTTTCACATCGTTTGCATGCTTTGTCGTTTTTCTAAAAATTATAAAAAATAAAAGCTCATTAGTTGTTTTTTTTTTAATTTTTATACGATGACTTGATCTTAATAGGTTAATCCCTGAATTTAGGTTTTCTAGTTAAATTATCTAAAAAATTAATTTTTTAAGAAAATCCATAAACTAGTGTTTAAATTGGAGTTTTTCTATCTAAAAACCCTACTTTTTTTACCAGTTTTACTAGTTGACAACTCCAAATTATATTTTTAAATATTTTTTAGACGTTTTTTATAAAAAAATGTTTTTCCTTAGTTTTACGTTGACTAACTTATATCAAGAAAAACCAAAATAAAGCTCGACACATACATCATTTACTTTTTCTAACATTGTGCTATATACTATGTGCAGATTTTCCTAGTATTTATCATTTTAGCCCTTGAATACATGTTATATGATATTATTAGCCATAATTATTTTGATAAATGTGCCCTTAATTTAGGTGTTGGTGTTGTATATATATCCATTTTATAGTCAACTATAATCAATCAATGAGAATATCCACTTTTGTCTTCTTCCACCTTATGTCTTGTGCGATCCTTAACCAACCAAGTCTTAGTATACTCTTATCTATTTCCTTTAGTAAAGAATAGTGGCGAATAATCTTAGACAAGTTAGTTCATAAGTTCATATGAGCTCAAATGTTCATATCTACTAAGGTGTACACGAGTTTTTCTTATCCATCAACCCCCATTTAGCCTTCAAACTGCCTTGAGTTTCGAACCCATTTATGTGTGGTTGTTGGCTTTTGTTTGTCCATCCATAGATTCACATCATCTTGGTATCATAACTGTGGCAACAACGAAGTTGTTCGAGCCACTATTATGAATTACAGAGTTGTTGATTATTGAGCTGAGCTGAGTAGTAAAGCTATGTTCTGGGTTGTGTTGTGTGTGTTCAAAAGTGGAGTTTGTTGGTGCTACGTTTGAAGTAGTGAAGTAGTGTTTTGTATAACTAGATTTAAGGTGTTAGTGTTGATTGTTTAGCTGTTTTACCCTTTGGAATGGCGTTTCTATTATTAGTTAAGTTACCAAAGAAGTGTTGAGATAGGCCATAAGGTACCTGCTTGTGAGTTCTCTATATGTCGGGCTATATTAGAGACCTACTTGTGAGTTCTTTGTATGTCGATGACCTGTTTGTGAGCTCTTCAAGCGTCGAAGACATATTTATGAGCTCTATCTATGTTAGAGACCTGCTTATGAATTTTTTGTATTATGAAGACCTACTCATGAGATCTTTTGAAGACCTACTAGAGAGCTCTCTGTATGAAGGCATGTTGAATAACTGATCTGACTATCTATTTTTAGTTATGTTATTTGAACTTCCTATTTCTTATATTGTTTCTGAATTACTCTCATATTTTATTTTGTATTTACAAGACTTCCATTAAAGTATCTTTTGAGTCATTTTATTTACAAATTTACCATCATGTACAAATAAAACTCTTATGTAGGATTTTAGACATATTTTGCATATTAATAAAACTACTTAAGTTTGTTCCTTTAAAAAGCTCTCCCATTCCTTTAGTAAGGATTGTAGTAAGTAACCTTAATTATCTCTTTGTACATCATATCAAATTCAATGATTAGGCTATGTTATATTTGATTCGTACATTATATTTGATTAAATAGTTCATGGATCTGGTAAAACCCTCATAGAACCTATCTTATTTTCATTCCTTACATAGGATTAGCCCAACCTTAATATTGCTGCCCTTATCTAACGTGGTGTATTATTTTGATATTAGAACTCAAGCTTCCGAATAGGGCAGAGAATCTTGAGTCATCTTGTTCTTATTTTGTAAGTACGTATCTATGCTGTTTAGGTTAGAGAAATTGTTGGTTCATTGGTTTATATCGTGTCACCGAGGATTTATTGGCTAGAGATTACCTTGGGGTTTCACATAAAACGATCTTTGGGATATTGTAAAATGGTGTCAATTTGCAAACATCAACTACATGGGATTACAAAAAGAAATTATTGGATTCGTGTTATCAAAATTAGTTAATGACATTCACCACTGTCTGTATTGATGATGTCACGAACTGAGGACGGCCTAGTCGTGGTAGACACCGTACACTGTATGAAGAACCCCTGATTGGTTACCCTTCCAATCAAAAACTCTTCACACAATATACAAGGCTCTACAACTACTAGTTTCCAAAGTACATCCAGATTCACATGATATCATCACACAACATATTCATATAAAAGTTGAGTTATAAAGCTTACAATACACAGTTTTTAAGTATGTCTAAGTTTATAATAATAAGATAAACATAAGTACATGAGTAAGAGTCTACATAAACTATTTCCTCTCATTACACTGGACACCTCGCTCTTGCCCAAGTCCCCAGGCTAACCTGTGGCATCCCTCGTCCTATCTCTACGAACAGGCTATCTTGCAACAAAAGTCTAAAGGGGTGTAAGCCTAAGCTTAGTGAGCAAAACCCTCAGCTACACAATAAGCAAGTTATAAGTACATTATAGTCACGCATATGAATGAATGATCAAACAGAATACCAAACAATACGCATACTTAACTAGTTCATATACGTAACTCGGATTTAACGCCCTCCGAAGTCAGGGTTGGAGTTTACATGGCACCAATCAGATCAGGGTATTATACTAGAACTTACTTTACCACGGAACTCCATGTTCCATACTTATATCATATAATTCTTTTATTTTCAGAAAAACCCAAGTTATAGTATAATTGTGAGTGGGCCCCCGCAGTCTACACTTACCCCTAAACGGAGGCCTCTAGACTCGACCCTTAACCAAACGATTGGTGCCTCCAACGCCTAGTGTTCCCGCGGGCCAGGGTAAGGTCATTTTGTACAAGTGCACCATACATAACTAAATAAATCAATAATATCAACCCTCGAATGGCCTCTCTTTACCTCCGTGTGATGTGACGGCCGGGATAGTATCCATGCTATGCATGTTAATGCATGTTCCAGTTTCTTTTTATAGGACGAATATAATTTAGTTCAAACTATGCTGTGACCATCCACTAATACACACAATTATTTTCTATACTACTATGCAACAAACAAGGCATTCTCTACATTTAAGGTAAATTCATAACTCAACATACAATTACATACACAAGCATTTCCTGAACCCCACACAGTAGTTAATTAACAATAATATTTAAGTCCACTATCTACAATCACAGTCAAGCATGGAATCATAGGGTAAATACTCACTCGGCCATAGCGGTTCGCCCTAATCGTAGTAATCGATCGGGAGGTCCTCGCTCACCTTAGGGTCACCTGATCATTATGCGATAATAACACTAGTAAGTACTTGAATTAACTACTAATTCTAAACATCTAATTACCTAATTCTACTTAAATTACTATCAACTTTTACCCGGTAAGACTTTATTATCAATCGTATATAACTTTTTCATTTTATTTTTTATATTTATGAATTTATAGTCGTTTTTCATCATTTTCGAACATATATTCACATGGTATTATCTGTTTTGGGTGTTAAGACCTCTATTTTACGTTATGTACTAAATTTATAGAAATTTTTAGTTATGAACACTTAAGTACTCTTATCACTTATGTTTATATCTTTTATTTCTTAAATTCTTATAATTAAAGGATTTTACTTTGCTATTACTAATTCATGTACTGAATTAGGTATAATCTAATTTAGAAGGTGTATTAGGATTTACTAATTTAGTTACCTAATTACCAACACTTTTCTTATTTTCTAAACTTATGCTTATGTCATCGCTTACATCATCTTTTGCTTATGTCATTGCTTATGTCATGACTTATGTCATCATGTGCTTATATCATCACTTACCTCATCATATGATTACATAAGCCTTTCATCATGCTTATGTCATATATATATGTATTATGTACATGTTACTCCTTTCTCTTATACTTATGTACATATACCTTATATATACTTATACTCATACCTATACTTAGACTTATACTGTATTTATATGTGTATACATACTCGTATACCTATATGGTTGGATACGTATTTTTATACTAAATTTCGTATGCCTAAGCTTTTCCTTAAGAAAAGCTGCCTAATTCCATGTTTTTATGTTTTTATGTATATATTTAGTGTAGTATAGGTATGTATAGTTAGATATGATCTTAAGTTAGGTTATGTACATGATAAATACTCATGTACAAAGGTTCACATACTTGTACTCCTTTGGTATTTCCTTATGTGTACATACTTATAAGCATATACTCATGTCTTCCTTTCTTCTTCTTCAAAAGTTCTAATTTCTACACTTAAAGATGGAAACTTTGTTTCCTCTTCTTCAAGACAATACCAACCACATAACTACTTATCTAATCTACCTAATTAACTAACTAATGAATAATATAAAGTAACATAAAACAACTTAAAGACATACCTTTAATTATGTTGAAGTTATGGAGAAAAAAGTGAAGTAATGAAAGTGAAAGAGGAGAGGGAAGTTCACGGCATGAAAATGGGGATTTTGGTTTGTTTCTTTTGTTTGTTTCTCTTAATGGAAGACAACATGTGGTGGGGGTTTGAAGGGAGGATATGGACGGCAACAATTGTGAGAAGGGGAAAAAGAAAAATCAAAAGGAAAAGAAAAGAAAACCATCATTAAGAAAGAGATATTTTCCTTATCTCTTAGTCTTTTGTTGACTTTTCAAAATGTTGACTTTAGTCAACATGTGTTGACTTGGTCAACTTTTGGACTTTGGTCAACATGTATTATCTTAGTCAACATTCCTTAAGTATATACAATTTTGTGCACATAATGGAGTAATTAAGGGAAATTAGGAAAGAAATGAAAGAAATGAGAAGAAATGAGGTATATGATGCATTGATGTGTAAATATGGTTGATGAGATCTTACTTTAGGTCTTTAAAGTCCATATATCTCATTTGATAAACTACTTTGGATAATAAGTGCAAAAAGTACTAATTTGAGTATTAAAGTTCACTATATGTAACCTAATCTTCAACTATAACCCTAACCCTAAGTAAGACTATTTTAATCATATATTTAAGGGATAAATATAATTTATGACTCATTATCTTAGTTCCTAATGAATTGCTTAAGAATTCGAATCATATAAGCAAGAATGAGGATTATCTCTAACCTTTTACTAATGATTTAGCAAAATATAAACATTATATTATCAATTAGGGTTTTAGGGTATATCATGGTGGATTAGTGCACATATGTCCTTAATGTAATCATTTTTAAGGTTTTTATCACTTTTGAATGAAATATTTAGCTTTTGGAAACATTTGGGGTAGAAAAATTCTTTACGCGATTGATTAATTCTTTTAGGGTTTTCACTTTAATTAGCCTTGTCGACTCCTAAATTGTCTAATATAGTTGGGTCTATTTCAAAAACTAGATCGAAACTTTTAGGAGTTTACAGATGAAATGGGTTTAATTCCAATTATCTTGTTTTGGGATTGTTCTGCACTTGGGGTTTTGAATTAGTAGTAATTGATTTATTAGAGACACAGAGAGAGAAGAGGAGGAGGGGGTGTGAAATTATTGTAGTGGTGTTAGACATAGTTGTTAAAATCGTGATGTTACTTATGCGATTTTACGAATTTACTATTTTAAATGGCTCTTCCAAGTTTACTCGAGTGTAAAATATTTTTTGTATAGAAACTTATATTTTTCACCGAGTTTACATATAAACTCGATAGAAATTTACGTTTTTTATCAAGTTTACCGATTCTATATGTCTAAGTTGAATAGACTAAAAAATTAAAGGAAAAAAAAATACAACTAGCCTTTTATAAGCCATCAACTATTAAAGTATTATAATATCTATCCTATCATATTCTAGTTTTTTGCCTCTCTTTTTCTCTCCCAATCTTTTATTTTATATTTATAGTTTTTATCCAAGTTTCAACTCCAATAACAAAGTTTACAAACAAAACTATATACTTTATTTCATACAATTTTAAATGAGTTGAAATGTTTAATTCTTTTTAATTTAATATTTTTTTTTTAAAAAAAGGGGGCAAAAGTTTTGTTTCAACTTTATTTGTACTTTTTTCATACATATTAAATTATATATTAAGAATTTTTATGGAAAAAAATAACTTAATTTCTTCATTTTTTTAATTTTTATTATGTATTTCAGGTTTTGAATAATTATTATAAATATATCAGTAATTTTTTTAAGTTATTTTACATAAGTTATAGAAGCTTAAGTTTCTATATTTCGATTTTATATTTCTATTTTACAGACTCTTTTAACGATTCTAGATAAAATCGCAAGTTTGACAATCTTAGTATTAGAGTGGTGTGAGTCTACTGAATGAGTGGGATTTTGTAATTTTGAAATTTCGGTAGTGAAAAGTTAGTTCAAAGGAGTTCTGACTGCATTCGGTGAAGTATAATTGTTTGAAACTGGTTGTACGTTTTATAGTGCTCATGCGAAGTTGTTGTAGATGGTCGTTCTTATTTGCACGATTGTGTGACCAGTTGCGACTATAGTGACAGCAGCGTTGGGTTGTTTTGTGGTGGTATTTGCTTGGTTGTTTGGTGCTTGAAGTGGTGTTCGCCGTGAGATGACAATGGGTGGTCTGTTGCGGTTGTAAGTTTGCAGCTGTGGCCGTACGTTAGTGTCTAGAGTGTATTGTTCTGGGCTGCTACTTTGTGTGCATGGGTGTTGGTGAGGCTGTAGCCTTTCAACATTGTCCATGCAGCAGTGGCTGTTGGATTCGAGTTCGTGAGACTTTGTTGAAGTGCTATCTTGCAATCTTATTTCTAAAACTGCAGTTGGCAGTGGCTTTCTTTGATATTGAGGTGGTTAAGTGTAGGAGGAATTGTTGTTGGGTGTATGGTAATTTTGTGCAGAGTAGTGGGCTTTGTTGTCACAGTAGTAGCAGGCACTAGTTGTAGTGAACGTCATGAGTTGTATGTAGGCAACGGAGTGTGCCATACGTTGCGAGGGTGCTTTGGTGTTCAGGCCGAAGAGTTGCATGTGCTGTTACAGTGCAAGTAGTGTGCTATGATGGGGTGTCCAGAGTTCCTGTATTCTGTGATGTGTAGTGGTGGTCGATTTATGGTTGTTGTGGTGAAGATAGCAGTAAGTAGTGTGTCTGAGCTGGTGTGCTTCCCTGATCTATCGTGAACTGCTGCCGAACTAATTTGTGCGAGAAAGGAATTGTTGAAGTGGTTGGCGTTGGCTATTGAATCATTACCGAGCTTGTTTAAGTACTGTTGTATGTGCCAAGCTGGCTGTTTCATACAAGGACTTAATACCCAGCTGTTTGTCGAACGATCGAGCTCTTGTCAACCGTACGTGAAGTGTTGTCCAGTGTGTGTGCGTTTGTGTCTGAATTGTCGAGCTAAGATATTGCGCAGCAATTTCAAAGGTGCAATAGAGTTGAAGTCTGAGCTGCTTGTGTCGTGTAAAATCTGAACTATTGTGAGTACGACTAAATCCTAGCCGAGCTATTGTGAAGTATACGGTGGAGTTGTTGAATTAGTGAACTATGGAATTGCGAGCTAAGTTGTGTCATGTTCTCCGAGTTGTTGTGAATATCGTGTGCCGTAGTGTTGTGTCATAATTGTGCACTAAGTGTGAGCCGAGTAGTATTCGACCGAGGCTAGTTACTGAGCTACTGTACGACTAAAATTGCCGAGCTGAATTGCTTCAAAGTTGCCAAGCTTCTTCGTAGAATTTTATCCGAGCTTGTCAAGCTAAATTAAAGTATCGATCCAAGCTCTGAGTTGCTGCATCCGAAGTACCGAGCTGAGTGAACTTAATAGCCGAACTAATCTATGTTGTCGAGGAGCCAAGATACCGAATTGTATTCGTTTAACCGAGCTGTAATCGTGCCGTGCTATTCTCTTAACGACTGTGTCCGAACTGCTATAATTCAGAAGCTATCGAACTTAAAGTGTTTGAAGTGACGAGCTATTAAATTGTATGTGTGAACCAAATTTCCGAGCTGCTTTGTGCACGTGCTTAGCTATTGAAACAAAGCCGTGTCGATCCATTTATTCACTACCGTGTGCTGTGTTCATTTCTCTTAAGCTGCTGAGCTGTAGCGACTACATAATTGTGTGTGTACCAAATTACACAAGTTTCTGTCCCGTGCTTTGTAAGGTGTGTTTACCGAGCTGTCCTAGCTTTGGTCGAGCCGATTTGTGCCTTTTGGATGTGCGAGTGTGCTGATCTTAGTGCGCTGTGACAAAAACCGAACAAGTGCTGCTGTGGTCTGCATGAATGTTGTGCAAGTATTGTGCTGTGTTTCCGAGCTATCGATAGAAGAAGACCAGAGCTGCTGTTGTGAAGTGCCGTTACATGTCGTGTTGTGCCAACGAGTTGCTGGCTGCTGTGATTGAATTACCGAGCTGCTGTTTATTGTGTCAAGTGCAAGTTTGTACTCGTATCCGAGCTGAAGTTAATCGGAGCTTGTGTGACTTGTGCATTTGCTGTCATGCTGTTGTATCCGAGCTAATTACTATACTAAGTTGCCGAGCTACCGCAAAAGAGAACCCCATTATCGAGCTATCTTGTTTAAAGTGCCGAGCTGCTGTATAGTTGTCGAGAAGTTGTGCTAAAGCGTATGTTTGTGTGTCGTGCTGTCCTCTCAAACGAAATTGCTGAGCTTCTTTTCTGTTGAGCTGTCCTTATTTGCATGTGTTTTAGTCCGAGTGAGGAGTTGGATTAAAGTACAAACTGAGCTAATTGTTGTCGAGCTATCACGTGTTCGCTGTTTTGTGTCTGTTGAATCTTGTGTATGTGCCAGTGCTACTTCGTTTAGTTTCTGCCAAGCTATTGTTTAATTGTGCCGAGCTGTAGTTACATTTATCGAGGTACTGTAGGATTGTGAAGAACGCTTTAGTAAAGTGTAGCTCTGATTCAACTTTCGGACTATTGTTTGGATTGTGAGTGGTCGGTGCCGTGCCATCCTTTTTAAAAGTTGACGAGCTTATTGAGTTGAAGGTTTAATCAATATGGCTTATAATGTTGACGTGGGCATGGCTTTAACCGTAAGGATGTGACGTACCTTAAGATTGAAGCCCAGTTACCCGAGCTTAATGGATATGGTACTCAAAATAAATATTTGAATTGGGAATACCAAGTTAACCAGATTTTTTAAATTTATTCTTATTCGGAACATAAAAAAGGTAAGTTTGGTTAGGAACTTGTTGATTGGCTTTATAACAACTTGATGCAACAATATGATAGGTCAAAAATTGAGAGAGGGAATCTTGAAGTCATTACATAAGGTGAAATAAAAAGATTGATGCAAAGAAAATTTGTCTTGTCACATTATCAAGAAGAGTTATATGAACAATTATCAACACTAAGGCAATGGCCTATAAATGTCGAAGAATATGCATATGAGTATGAGACACCTTTGAGACGGTGTGAATTATATGAGCCTTATTCTTCTACTATATCTCAGTTTTTGAGAGGATTGAATACAGAAGTTGCTAGACATATCAATTTTTTAGGAACTAGAACCTTGAAAGATGATATTCAAATGGCCTTAGTGGCAAAACCCATATCTTATTATCAAGCTAATCTCTCTAATGTACTAGATGAATTGAATATGATAGAGACTTGGCATGAAATGTTCAGGGATGAAATGAAGCAATAGAGGAATGCTAAATTAGAGGGTATTGAAAGGAAAGTTGAGGAGATACAAGTTGCTGGAGAGGCGAGCAGCGGGGAGGAAGAGAAACAAGAAGTTATCCTCCCCTTCATGATGTCTTAAGGGGACGAAGTTAAGTTGCGGTTAGACCCCCATGTTCTAAATGTGGTTCTATTACCCACCATAGATGCCATAAATGATGACCTTAGATACTATTATATTTGCCTTTCTTTTATCAGGCTCTTTTGTCATGATCCTATGATGAGCTTATTCAATCTTGATATAAGCTGTAGTAATATTGTGCCTATGAGTTATTACAGATTGTTGGTTGGTGTTTATTGAGGTCATAGTGATGGATATATGTATTGGGGATGTGTTATGCTTACTCTTGGTACTCTTCAGTTGGAGGAGTTTAAGATGTGTCAATGGAAGGGGATGGGATTAAGTTTTTAGGAAGTAAAAGGGATGCTAATTATAGCAAATGAGGAGGTTGTGGGATCTGAGTTAGTCCAACATGAAGAGTTAGAAGCACTTAAGGTTAAAGAGCAATTTGAAGTCTTACTTGCATAGGATCTGTAAGCTCATGATCTTTTGTATGACCTTAACATCATGTTACCTCCTTTAATTGATAGTTGCTGGAACTACTAAGGTGTGGTTGATTAGATCCATGACAACAAGCTCACAATGAGTAGAAAGAGTGTTGGCTGATGATTGCATTAATGATGGAGCTTGATTATATTTACATGTTATGTTTTATTTTTGCAAGGTAGTTTTTGTTCATGTTGGAGCTAAGAGTAACCCATTGCCAAGTTTCAAGTTGAAACTTCTCAAAGGGGGAGGGAATGATAGACTACGGGGTGCTGCCTTAACCAATTGCTAAGTTTCAAGCTATATTGGAACCCTACTCTTGAGTTCTCTATGCATCAATGACCTGTATGTAAGCTCCTTAAGTGTCGAAAACCTATTTATGAGCTATACCTATGTTGAAGGCCTACCTATGAGCTCTTTGTATTATGAAGACCCACTCATAAGATATTTTAAAGACCTACTAGAGAGCCTTCCATGTGAAGGCATGTTGAATAACTCATCTAACTACCTATTTCTAGTCATGTTATTTGGGCTTTCTATTTCTTGTAATGTTCCCAAATTACCCACATATTTTATTTTGTATTTATAGGAATGCTACTAGGGCATCTTTTAAGAAATTTTATTTACAAATTTGCCATCATATATAAATAAAGCACTTATGTAGGGTTTTAGATAGATTTTGCATATTAATGAAAATACTTTGAGTCTTTTCCCTTAAAAAGCTCTCTCTTACCAGCTCTTATCAATCCATTTAGTAAGAATTATGACAAGCAACCTTAGTTACCTCTTCATATGTCATATGGAGTACAATGATTAGGATATGTTATCTTTGATTAGTGTATCATATCCGATTAAATAGCTTATGGATTTGCTAAAACCCTTATAAAACCCATCTTATTTTCATTCCATCCATAGGATTAGACCCACCCCAATATCGCATCCCTTGTCTATCTTTTGCACAGCGTATCATGTTGATTAGGTTATTGTGTTAGCTATAGAAATAACCAACTCAAGTATAGATGCAGTAGTAAGAGACAACGAAAGTGGTGTTCCCCACTTTAGCCACCTAAGCATTGCCACCCCTAGATGTACCGATGATAGGATTGATGAACTCGCCACCATGATGATTAAGTTGACTCGAGCCATTAATTGGCTAGCTGTTACTTAACCTATATAAGGTGCTCCTATGAATGCTTGAGTTGCACTTAATAAAGGATAGAGCATGAAGTAGGCTATTAAGCTAACAATGTTGCTCAAGATAAGGTTATGTATCCAAGATGGAACAATTAAGGAGTTAAGATAGAAAGGAGAGGAGAGGCATAGGAGGATTGACTTATATGATGTTGCTAAGAGAGAAGAGGAAGAGTACTACTAGGCAAAAGAAAGAGAAGTCCACTTACCTAATGCTTTAACAATGTTAAGCTACAATGCCGACCTATTCTTAGACTGGACATGTTGATGATAACCTAAACTAAGAGGATAAGATCAAAATAATATTTGAACATCATGACTATGATGATCATGTGAAGGTAAGGCTAGTTGTCCTTAAATTCATAAGGTATGCTGCCCCATGGTGGAAGAATTTGCAAGTTAGTCGACGTTGGAAAGGAGATCAAGAGATTAGTATTTAGTTAGAGATGAGAAGAGCCCCAAGGAGCAGATAGAGTTAAGGTGTCACGACCCAAGGGGGCTAGTCGTGGCAGTTGCCATATACCATACAAAGAATTGCAGATTGAATTCCCTTACAATTGATGATCCTTTTATATGATACACAAGGCTATAGCTACTACTAACTACCAAGAGTGCGCAAGCTTAAGCAATATCATTTCATGACAAATAATAAAATTATAAAAACACAATATATTGGCTATTTGTATAAAATTTTATAAGTACGAAGTCTGAAACATGTCTTCAGTTCAATTAGTATAACAATTACATATTCACATCTATATACTATCAAAAGTACTCTCTAATCTCATACAGCTCCCACACTGACCCTATGTAGAAACTAACCTCAAGCATGTGATGGCTCGACTTCACAAAAAGATTGGCTTACGAGAAAAGACTACAAAGGTATAAGTTAACTAGCTTAGTGAGATAATTTCCCTCAACCATACAGCAATCAAGTTATACAATAGTTAGATTTAACCAAATGAATGCATAGCAAATAGTATGTCAAACAAATATATGCAAGTGACCAAGTACTGCATGCAACTCAGATTTAACATCCTCCGAAGTCAAGGTTGGAGATTCATCGGTACAGTCAGATCCGGGTATTATATTAGAACTTCTTTCATAATGAAACTCCATGTTTCATATTTAAAATGTAATGGTACATCCATTACCAGCTTTGTCAAAACAAGTTCTACATATAATTGTGAGTAGGTTCACGCAGCCTTCACTCACCCCTAAACGAAAGCCTCTGGATTCGACCCATAGCCAGGTAGTTGGCGCCTCCAATACCTAGTCATCCCACGGGCCAGGGTGAGGTCATATCATACATGTGCACCGTACAAAATCTATCACAATCAATAATTAACCTACATATGGCCTCTCACTACCTCTGTATAATGTGACTACCAAAATTAGTTATGCAGTACATGATTCAAGTTAACTTTCTAGTCAAATAAAATTAAATCCTATTTATTTAGTGATCATTCCAAGTCACAAACAATTATTTCTTAGTGAATCTACTATGCAACAATCATTATATTATTGAAGTTTAAAGTAAATTCACCATCGACAACAAGTATCATGCATAATCATAACCTAACCCCACACACATTCATTTGTTAATCATAGCTTATTTCACTAACTACAAATACAAACAAGTGTGGAATCATTACGAAAAAACTTACTCAGCTATGACTAGCTCAAAGATCATAGTAGTCTGGTGGCAGCTCAGGGTTGATATCGAAATCACTTAAGAATAATAAAAATTTTGTAAGTTTAGGAATTTAAAGCTAACTAGTGTTATAATTTGAAAGGTCTATTTCACTTAGTTACGTGTAATTGTTAATTCGAGCTTTTTATTGAATCACGTGTAATTTCTTCATTTTAGCTCAAATCGTTATGAACTTATAGTCCATTTTCGAGCATATCTTCTTGTAACGAAGTTCGTTTTGGACGTTGTGACTCGTAGTTTAAATTGTGATATAAAAATATCACAAAAGTTACTTTTAAGTTTAAAAATTATAAAATATTAATTTTCGCTTGTTCTTAATATATTTATAATGCAATAATTATTTAAACCATATATTTGATATTTTTATTATTTTCAGCATACTTTCCTATTTTTGAGATTTTTAGCTTTATTATGATTATTATTATTATTACCTTTGTTATTTTTATTACTTCTCATTTTCTTATTATTTATGTATTTCACGATTTATACATACATATATATATATTTTCGGTGTACTACATTATATAATATATGTTATACGCTATATGTATGTATAGACTTATTTTATGAAAACAAACATTCTTCTTATGTACATATATATATATATATTCATTATTTGTATTTATACATAATAATATACTTATATAATTTATGAATACTTAGATGTAGATAAATAATCTACAAATACCTATTCTTATATTATATATTCGGTATATATATATTTACATAGTATTTGTTATAAAATATGTATACTATATATTATACATATATATATGTCATATATTATTATTTATAGAAATATACTACTATATATATATACTATACGATTACATATGCATATATACACAAAAATAATTATACATGGATACATATATATATATAGCTTACGGTACAAATAAATATATCTACTATAGTTATTTAATGAAAATACTTAATACTAATTATATGTAGTCTTAAAAAAATACATAATACATCCTCTTCCATATAATATATCTATGAATATACATGTATACATACATAGCCTAATACATACATATATTATTTAATTTATGCATTTATGCACATATACATGTAATATTAATGTTATATTTAAAAAAAATACTATACAAATACTTCATTTATACATGTATATACTATATAATATACATCTATATTAGAAAAATAAATTACTTACCTATTTCTTTTAATTCTTCCTTCTTCTTTTCTTTCTTTCTTTTTCCTTCTTTCCCTCATGGTTTTGCTTCCTAAATTTTATAGAATTTTTTTCTTTTTTCCAAATTTTTATTTACCCCTTTTATTCATGTGAGGAGCTAGCTTAGAATGTAAGCTAAGATATTATCTAATCTTTTACATTAATGAGAATATGACAAAATTAATCATTTCCATTTTTCTTTTATTTTACACTCAACACATGGCAATTTTTTTCCTCACGTGAGCTGCCATTTGATCTTCATTTCCAGAACATTGCAATTGAAGAAAAAGAAGGAAAGGAAGAAAAGAGATAAATAGAAAAAGAATGAGAAGGAAAATAAAAATTAATAATAAATATATGTAATTTTTCAAAACATAAAAATTATAACAATTCTCATTATAAATTAACTTTCAAATTTTTTTGAAATTTTATCAATTTAATTGGTATCCATTACAATTATAATTTTTACAAGTTATTATAGAGATTTCATTAAAATTTTACACAAATAGGCTATTTAGTCGAAAATTGCAATTGAGTATACTTTTATCACTATTGAGTAATATTTAACTATTTTATAGGTTTACATTTATAATTTTAGGGTTTCGAACAAATTTGGGATTGATTTTAATTAATAGTGTGTAAATCAGTTTTAGGGTTTTAGTATGCAATTTAAGGTTTCGATCAATTCCTAAAGTTTTGTTATCGGTGTTATATTTGATTTATTAAATTTCATAATCTTTTATTGTTACTAGCCTTATCGACTTATTATACAGTTTAGGACACTTGGACTTGAATTGGGATTCAATTACTAATTTCCTAGGGTTTACATAAGGTAAGATGACTTAGTGTAGATGACTATGTTAGGGAGTTTTGAATGCTAATGATTAGATGTAAGGTTAATGAGCCAAAAGCCCATACACTTTCCAGATTCATTAGTAGGCTCAAGTTTGAAATCGAAGAAGTGTTGGATTATCAAAGGTTCACTACCCTAGAGGAAACCATCCAAGCTACTCAAAGGGCCGAACATAAAAGGTACCAAGGTTACATCCAAGATCCTCCAAATAGGTCTCAATATACTCGACCTATTCTAAGCAAGCCAATGAGGTTGAAGCCAAGTAGGCCAAAGGCAATCAAAGCTAACTTGAGGTCCTAACTTACTAAAAAGGATGTACCAAGGACATTTGAAAAGGGACAATCATCAAGTTAAAAGACTAATGAGATCAAGTGTTTTGTGTGCTAGGGTTTTGATCACATGACCTCCAAATGTCTTAATAAAAGGATTATGATTATTAAAGGAGAGAGGCAAAACGTTAAGTTGGAGAGTACTAACGAAAAGATTAAAGAATTAAAAGAAAGAAAAAATGTCAAGTAAGAAGAGTTCCCCGAGGAGGGTAAGGTTGTAGTAGATGCCTAGCAAGGTAAGTTTTTTAACATGGTCATTCAACAAGCTATGAGTGTAAATTCTTCAAATGAAGATGAATAAATGAAGAACTTATTCTAAATGGGTTGCTTAGTAAAGGGATAGTTATGTGTTGTGATTTTAGATAGTCAGAGTTATACTAATATAGCTTTTACAAGTATGGTGTAATAACTGAAGCTATCAACTATTTGCCACCTTAAGCCTTACAAACTACATTAGTTATATAAGAAGGATGCCCTACATGTTACACAACAAGTCATTGTTCCTATTTTTATTAGAATCTACCATGACAAGGTATTCTACTATGTCTTGCTTATTTGTACTTCAAACATTTTACTAAGCCAACCTGAGTTATTTGATAAGAGAGTCACCCATGATGGGTTCAGAAATACTTACGTTTTTTAGCATGAAGGGAAGAGAATTGTACTGAATCCCATGATTTCAAACAAGGTCAAAGAAATGCAAGAACAGTTGAACTAAACTCGGAAGAAGAGCTTAGTCATGACCTAAGCTGAATTATCGCTTAAATTGAAGGCTAAAGTGCTAACCTTATTGTAAATCCAAGGATTATTAGAGATGAAGGAACAAGAAGTTGAGCTACCTGTCAAGGTATAGAAGCTCATCAAGGAGTTCTTAAATTTATTTCATCAAGAGCCGCCCAAGGGATTACCACCATTTAAAGGTATTGAATATGTTATTGACTTCCAGCCAGGAGTTGCATTACCAAACAAGCCTACATATAGGATGAATCTAAAACAAGTTGCTAAGCTCTAGAGGCAAGTCAACAATCTAGTTGAGAGAGGCTATGTTTAAGAGTCCTTGAGCCCTTATGTTGTATCTATCATATTAGTGCCAAAGAAGGATGGGTCATAGAGAATGTAGTAGATAGCTAAGCTATCAATATGATTACTATCAAGCATAGGTATCTAATCTTAAGGCTTAATGACATGCTAAATGAATTACATGCAGTAGGAATGTCTTCAATGATTGATCTTAAGTCAAGCTACCATCAGATTAGGATAGATTGGGAGATGAGTAGAAGATCGCACTTAAGACAAGGTATGGAATATATGAATGGATAGTAATGCCTTTTAGTTTGTCAAATGCCCTAAGCACATTTATGAGGTTGATTAACAATGTCCTTCATGATCTAATTAGAAAGTTTTCCCATCTACTTTTACAATATCCCTATGTGTATCTTTAACTAGAGAGCCACTATGAACATCTCTAAGCTGTCTTTACCATGCTCTAAGTTGAATACTTTATAGAAACTTGAAGAAGTTTGACTTTTGTTGACTTTAATTAGTCTTTCTCGAATTTGTAGTGAGTAGAGGTGGAGTTAGAGTTGATGAAGAGAAGATCCAAGTTATCATAGAATGATTTTTGACATGTTCTACATATGTCTGGAGCTTCCACAAACTAGCTTCCTTTTATTGCCATTTCATCAAGAACTTTAATATTATTTGTGCCTCTTTTGATGATGCTATCAAAGTAGATCACAGAGTTCAAGTGGGGAGAGAGGGTAATGTATACCATGACTAAGAACAAACAAGGCCGATAGTAAGGATGGGTCTAAGCTTGCTGAAAAGCTTAAAGAGATGATGGGGAAATGCGTGAAAGAATGAAGATGTGAATGAAAAGTAAGAAAAAACCCACAAATAGCTCTAAAGGATATGATACACCAATGAAACTTCTAATGACTCATGGCATAACTCGATATGATGCACAAATTAGTTCAATGAGGTTACTCGCCACCTAACCTTGCTTAAGGGTTAGGATAAGAGTGAAATAAAAGTAAACAATCACTATTTACAAAAGGAAATATCAAGTGTATTAATTGTAATATAATGTTTCCAACTATAAGTATAAGGGTATTTATACCTGATAAATGAGGGCAAATTGCTTAAAAGGGAAAAAGACAAAAAAAAGTATTTTCCAAAGAAGTAATGTATAAGAATACAAAGGGTAAAAAATGAATATTTAAGAAAAATAATAATTAGTATAATAGATTATACATGTGGTCTTATACACGTGGCAAAGGTGTATTTGTAAGGACATTGGAGGATGCGGACAAAGGAGTACGATCAGATTGCTTGTCTGAGTCGGGGTAACTGAGGATTAGCCCAGGGTCTCTCTCTTTCAGCTTCTTAGCAAGTATGAAGCCAAGCAACTAGTTAGCTCGAATGTAAGTAAGCATGCATGTCTTAACTGTTGTCTTAACATTCTACAATTCGGCATAAAACCTTTCAGAAGTGGGCAATCATGCGACTCAACATGTAAAGTTGATTGGCAAGGAGATATTCGGTTTCAGTAGGATTCGACTAGAGCAGGAGGATTCGCCTTACCATTCCCTCTAGCCCTCGAGCTCGACTATGGGTTAAAGACCCAATAGCCTAATTCCTATAATTCCCTCTTGGTTGATTTGGATTTAAGATCAAATTCAAATGCTCTTCAATCAGCTCTCTGTCAGGGTCATATGGACTAAGGTTGCATATGTTGAAGGTGTCAAAAACCTGATAATCTTCGGGTAGCTCCAACTTGTAGGCATTATCATTGATCTTCTAAAGAAATCTGAAAGGTCCTTTAACTCTTACAGATAGCTTATTCCTCCTCATGCTTGGAAACATTTCCTTGCTTAGGTGCAGCTATACGAAGTCTTCTGGCTAAAATTGTTTAGCTATTCTATCCTTGGTCTTCTCCCGCATTCTTCAAGCGACTTGGTTGATCTGCTAAGTGACTTTATTATAGATGTGTTGAAGGGACTATACTCGAGCTCTCACGTCAGGGTCTTCTTGTTCAAATATAAAGACAAGCGTGTAATCGAGTGGTAACTCAAGATTAAAACCATAAACAATTTTAAAGGGGTTCTACTCAGTAGTGTCATGTACTATCCGGTTGTAAGAAAATTCAACAATTGGAAAGCAAACGTCCTAATCAATCAAATTCATCCCTATTGTAGCTCAAAGCAATGATCCCAAAGTATGGTTGACTACCTTTGTTTAGCTATCGATTTAGGAGTAATAAGAAGTGCTAAATAGTAGTTTAGTTCCCATCCATCATCATAGAGTTCTCCAAAAATGGTTTAAGAACTTTGGGTTTTTGTCTAATACTACACTTCTTGGCACGCCATGTAGCCAAACCATGTCTTGTAAGAAAAGAGAAGCAATAGCTAAAGCATTGTTAGTTTTAGAACAAGGCATAAAGCGTGCCATCTTGCTGAATCTATCTATGACAACCATTATAGAATCTTTGCCTTAGGTAATTTGTAATAATCCGAAAACAAAGTCCATGCTCAACTTAGTCCATAGTTTTGTTGGAACAAGCAAAAGCATTGCTTTCCCTTGCTTGGCTTAGCATGTAGCTGTAAACCCCGCAAATTTAGCTATTTAAGAGTATAAGTGAACCCTAATACTAGAAATGACTTAAAGAGTCATTAAAACCAAGCAAGATAAAAATTTAATAAACCATAAATCTCAATATATTATAAGTAGTAAAAACCTTAGAAATTGATCAAACCCCTAAATCATATACTGAAATCCTAAAAACTGACTTACACACCATTAACCAAAATCGAACCCGAATTTGATCGAAACTCTAAAATTATAAATATAAACCTATAAAATAAATAAATATTACTCAATAGTGATAAAATTATAATCGATTGCAATTTCCGACTAAAACACCTATTCACGTGAAATTATAACGAAATCGCCACAATAACTTGTAAAAATTATAATTGTAATGAGTACCAATTAAATTAATAAAATTTTACAAAAATTTGGAAATTAATTTACGAAGAGAATCATTATAATTTATATGATTCGAAAAATTACATATATTTGTTAATAATTTTCATTTTCCTTATCTTCTATTTCCAATTTATCTCTTTTCTTTCTTCCTTTCCTCACTTCCACTCACGTCCTGCACAAACCAAAACCAAAAATCAACAAAATGAAATCAAACAAGTTACCCACGTAAAGAAAAGAAAAGTGACAAGTGTTGAATGGAAAATAAAAGAAATATGAAAATAAAAAAAATTTGGATAATATATTAGCTTAAATTTTAAGCTAACTAATATATATAAAAGAAAAAAGAAAAAAAAATCTGCATAAACTGAAAACAAGAAGCAAACTGTGAGGAGAAGAAAAAAGAAAGAAAGAAAGAAAAGAAGAAGGAAAAGAAGAAGAAAGAATTAGAAGAAAAAGATAAATAAATTATTTAGTATGGATGTATGTATATAGTATATACATGTATAAATATAGTATAGTATTTGTAAGGTATTTTTATACATATAACATTATTAGTACATGTCTAT
Organism: Lumnitzera racemosa; assembly: GCA_024138005.1. NCBI lineage: Eukaryota > Viridiplantae > Streptophyta > Magnoliopsida > Myrtales > Combretaceae > Lumnitzera > Lumnitzera racemosa. The sequence goes on from JAMXBC010000011.1 coordinate 32,013,713, forward strand.
ATGCATAAACACTTAAATTGAATAATATATGCATGTATTAGGCTATGTATGTATATATGTATGAATATAAGTATATTATATGGAAAGAGTATGTATTATGTATTTTATTAAATAACTATAGTATAGATATGTATATGTGTATACCGTAAACTATGTATATATATATGTACCCATGTATAATTATGACATAAGACGTATATATAATATAGAGTATATGCCTTATAGTATATGGCATAATATATGTATAATATATCGTATACATATTTTATAACAAATATTATGTAAATATATATCTACCGAATATATAATATAAGAATAGGTATTTGTAAATTATTTATATCTAAGTATTAGGAAATTATATAAGTATATTATTATACAAATACATGAATATATATATATGTACATAAGAGTATGGTTATTTTCATAAAATAAGTATATACATACATATAACGTATAACATATTTATGTAATATACCAAAAATATATATAGATATATATATATATGTATGTATAAATCGTGAAGTACATAAATAATAAGAAAACGAGAAAATTCCAAAAATAAGAAAAATATGCTTAAAATAATAAAAATATCAATTATATGGTTTAAGTAATTATTAAATCAAAATATAGTTAGAATAAGCTAAAATTAGTATTTTATAAATTTTAAACTAAAATAATAAATTTTGTGATATTTTATATCACAACCCAAATTACGAGTCATAATGTCTAAAATGGACCTCGTTACGAGAAAATACGCTCGAAAACAATCAAAATAGACTATGAGTTCATAACGATCTGAGCTAAAACGAAAAAGTTACAAAATATATAGAGGAAGTCTCATAACTTACAAATATAAGAAAATAGTTATGTTAACCCCATCAAGTATGATAAACCCTATAAATATAAGACTTAGGGTATATTAGGGAACTAGATAAAATACAGTAGACTTTTAGTTAACTAAGGAGTCTGACTTTACAGAATACTTATAAGTGTTATTATATTTTAGGTGTTCAATATCAAGTTCTGAAAACCCCAAAGGTTTGGAGAATAAGCAATAATCCAGGTGATGCAGTTCTAATGACCTGCTACTTGCTTGTGCATGTTACTTATATGATGTTTTGCTGCTTGCCGTGTGCTTATATGTTTAAATAACTGTTCTGCTTGTATGCCATCATCTGTGTGATCACTTTTTTTTAAATTGATAAATATAAATATCTAACCCAAATAACTGGTTCTATTCGTCGCATGTCTATGACCTAGTAAATGCATGGATGGAGAGTGCTAGCTTTGTAAAATATTGAAAAAGGTATTTTTGGAAAAAGTTTTCCTAATCTTAAATGTATTTTATACGATTTTGATAAGAGCCTTAGTGCCAGAAATGATATTTTATCGTTAAAGCAAAGTTATCATAGGTTCTCCACTTGATAGCGAGATAACTCACTTTATTGTGCCTGTAAGGCCTTAGTCAATTTTGGCTTGTGAAATGGACTCGTAAATTTAGTTAATTTTAGCTTGCGAGATGGACTCGCAAGTTATGCCCAAGGGGCCTTGGAGGGTGGATAGTCCTAGAATGGAATCTCCCTATTTGAATTAAAATTTTCTTTCTCGGCTAAGGTAATAGTCAAGTACAACCTAGGGGCTGAGGCACCTAAGTGGCCCCATGCGGGTAAGCTGAGGTGCCTTGTGCAGGTAAGTACAAGGGATAATCGAAGTGTAGACGACGTAACTCTACACCTTCCATAGTTCCGGACTCCTATGGATGTATTGCTTGCATTCATTGCGCCTGCATTTATTTTGTATGTAGATAGCTTGCTTGCATGTGTGATAATAATATATGATAGCTTGCTTGAACGGTGGTGGTGAGGAACGAACTCACTAAGCTGTTATATGCTCACTCCCTCGTAGTTTCTCTTGTAGGTTTACTTACATTGGGATTGGGATAAGTCTCGAGTGCCGAGTATGAGATGAAGATATGTATCTTAGTATTAGGAATAGCTGAGTACTCTTTAGATGATACGTAAGCAACCTTTGTTGATAATTTAATTTTTCTTGTATTTCTTTTGTAATATTGGTATATCCTATCTTATTATTTGGTAGGGGATACCGATTCTCTGTGGTTCTGAGGAACTATGGGATATCGGATACCCATAGTTATTTATATTTGTATTTTACAGTAAATTTTTTACATAAAAATCAGTAACCTTAGTGATTAATCATTTAGAGTCTTGCAATCTCTGATTTGTAAGGCGATTTTCATATCATGGGTGCATATATGTTATAGAAATTTTAGATAATCCTACTAGGCCCCCTGTAGGGTCACGACAGTAGCCCTCTTGCATATGGCACAGCCTTCTACAACTCAATGTACATCATGCCTTATTCTTGGTTCGAAGAAATGACCATTCAACAGTTCATAAGTTTTTCTCTCCCTAAAATGTCCAAAGAATCCTCTACTGTAAGCTTCTCTCATTAGTAATTCCCTTAGTAAACAAGTCAGCATGCATAATTTCCCTCCTCAAAACAAGTATCCATCCTCCATATGATACTCATCCATTGTCCCTCTATCTACACAACGCATAAGTATAGGTCCGATGTGTAGATCCCTAATGTACAGTTCCTTAATGTTTGCAAACCTAAAAAATCTCGTCTATAGTTCATTTAAGAGTACATTCCTTCTCTAAAGAGCATCTACAACCATGTTGCTCTTTCCTTTTTAACATTTTATTACGAAGTTAAACCCATCAAAGAATTCAACCTACCTTACCTGCTGCTTCAACAACTTTATCTAGCTTTGGAGATATCTCAAAGACTCATAGTCAATGTAGATAACAAATTCTCTTAGCACCAAATAATGCTACCATACTTGAAGTGCTCAAATCAATGTAAAGAGTTCCTTGCCATATATAAAGTAGTTTAGTTGAGGTCCGATGAGCTTCTTACTGTAGTAGGCAATTGGTTAGCTTTCTTACATTAGGACAGCACCTATTTCAATGCCTTACGCATCGCATTCCAGCTTAAATATTTTCTCAAAGTTAAGTAAAACTAGTACAAGAGCAGAAGTCAACCTTTCCTTTGTCTAAGAAAAACTTCTCTCTTCCTTTTCTCCCTATCTAAAGTCGATGTTCTTCTTCATCAGCTCAGTAATAGGTGTAGTGAGGGTGCTAAAATTCTTGATGAATCTTCTATAGAAGGAAGCCAATCCATGGAAAATTCTTACATTAACACAAGTACTAGGAGTCGGCTACTTGACAATTGTTCAGATCTTCTCGTTGTCTACTTGTAAGCCTCCTCTACTTACTACGTAGCCTAAGAATACCGCTTCCTCTTAGCGAAAGCAACATTTCTTAAGGTTATTGAATAATCTCTCGGCATAAAGGACATTCAACTCAGCATGGAGATGGTCGCAATGACTCAGCATGTTGTTACTGTATACTACGATGTCACCAAAGTACACCACAACATACTTCCCCATCGTATTTCTTAGCACGTAGTTCATCAATCGCATGAAAGTGCTCAAGGCATTTGACAAGCCAAATGGCATGACCATCTACTCATAAAGTTCATGCCAAGTTTTGAACATAATCTTCTACTCATCTCTCAACCTCATGCAAATTTGATGGTAGCCAAACTTCAAATCATTCTTGTTTAAGATCTTAGCCCTACTCAATTCATCTAACATGTCTTCCAACCTCAAGATAAGATACCGATATTTGATTGTGATTTTGTTTACTACTCAGATATCTATACACATTCACCGGGTACTATCCTTTTTCAGTACTAGTAGCACCAAAACAACACAAAGGCTAAGGCTTTCCCTAACATAACCTCTCTCTAGTAGTTATTGACTTGTCATTGGAGCTTAGAAGCCTGTTTGGGACTCATCCTATAGGTGAGTCTATTCGACAAGGCAGTGCTAGGTATTAAGTCAATGTGACATTCCATGCCTTAGATTAGGGGCAATCCCTCAAATAACTGCTCTAAGAATAGATCGACATATTCATCTAGCAACTTTCTTACTTCTAAGGGTAGTTCACTTAGCTCCTTCAATTAATAAATGTTTGACCAACATGAGGGTCGTCTCGTCAACATTGATGGCCTCTCGAAGCTTGACTCTACTCATCATTAAAGCCTTCTTCAATCTATGAGCAAGTTTTTCCTATAGTTTGTTAACTTCTCTTGGCGACATTAGGTCCACTGTACTGTATCCATCATGGATAACTCTTTTATCAAACAGCCATGGTCGACCAAGCAACACATGTAAAGCGTACATAGGCAACACATCACAAAGAATCTCATCGAAGTAATTTATAATAGTGATCAACAATATTTCTTACTGAGTGACATGTAGCGCTCCCTTCTCACTCAACCAATGCAACTTGTATGACCTTGGATGTGTGATAGTCGGCAACTTTAACCTTATGACCAGATCGGTTAATGCTACATTGGTGCAACTTTCTCTATCCACAATTAGCATACTCATGTGATCATTCACTATATAGGTGGTATGAAACAAGTTATCCCCCTGCTCCTCTTTGCATTAGGGTTCTAAGTTCATTGCGTGTCCGACAGCTAGGATCAACTGATCCAAGTCCTTGGCAAACACATCTGCTTCGATCAGTTCATGCTCATGAGGAGCTTCTTTCTCGACAGTGTCCTCTTCCTCAAGTTCCTTACTAATACTGTCTACCTCCAGCTTTAGGACGTCTCCCTTAATGACCATAGTCCTTTAGTTTAGGAACTAAGCATCCATATGTCCAAACCCTTATCACTTGAAGCACTTGATTTAGCTCATCTTGCTACATGATCCTTTTTCTTTTCTCATAAGTTTAGGTCAGCATGTCATTGTTAAGTCAACCCTTCTGTTCAGCTCAGACATCCATCTTTTAGATCGGCTCAATACTTAACTAAGCATGGTTACTTCCCTATCCTGGCCACCTACTCGACAGTTTGCTCGTTACTTAACTTCTTTTCTACCTCTCTACTCATTGAGCTATTCGAATGGCTTCATCTATTGTAGTGAATTGTTGGACTTCCACAATGTCTTAAATGTCACCTCTTAATCCATTAAGGAACCTAGAGATCGTTTGAGGTGGTGGTTCCTCCACTTTACAGCGAATCATAAGCATTTGAAATTCTTAAACATACTCATCAATAGTCCAGCCTTCGTGTCTCAACTCCTAAAGCCGAGTAAAAGTATCTTGCAAATAAGTATACAACACAAATCTGTTTCTGAGTATTCTCTTAATCTCATGCTAAGTATTAATCTTTCTATATCCTTCTCGTCTCCTTATAGCCTAAAAATTCTTTAACCACATGGCAGTATATCTAGAGAACTCAACAGCAACAGTTGTCACTTTCTCATAATCCTTATATTGGTAATAGTCAAACACATGCTCTACTTCTCTTCTCACTTTAAGTATTCATTTGCGCTTTTAGACCCATTGAAGCCTGGAATTCAAAGCTTCACATAGTCAAATGCTCTAGGTGCTCGAACTCGCTCTTCTTCTTCATAATACTCTTCTTCATTCTCTCCTCCCATGTTTCCCAAGTCAATCCTTCTCCTTATTCATCCGTCTACTCCTTTACCTCAAACTTGTTGAGCTCGATTCTAACCTCTTGCAGGTCAGGCAGCTTGTGGGATATTATATGTGCTTTCAACAGGTTGATAAGCCAACGCATGAATAGCTTGGGTTAAATCCACTAAGTGGTTAGCTACCTCATCAAATCTTTCGTCAATGCTCCTAGTGGTACCTTGAGACTATTGGCTATAGTAGACAACACCATTATTGTCATCTCCAACACCAACATTAACACTTGGTTCCATCATTTCCTTTAATAGATTTAGTTTTCAAGTTCTCCGATTAGGTGATTCAGCAAACACTTTCGCAAACCAAAAATTTAACAGCTAGCAAACTTAGAAATTGAATGAACACAGTAACTTACTTTGATTCACATGCAAAACAGAGTATAGATAAAACTTTGAAACAATCTACTACAACTCAAGTAAAATCTTCGCTCTGATACTAAGATGATGCGTACCATGACCAAGAACAAATAAGGCTGGTAGTAAAGATGGATCCAAGCTTGCCGAAAGCTTAAAGAGATGATGGGGAAATGTGCGAAAGAACAAATATATGAATGAAAAGTAAGCAAAAAGCCATGAATAACTCTAAAGAATATAACATACTAATAAAACTTCCGAAGACTCACAGCACAACTCGATATGATATACAAATTGATTCGATGAGGTTACTCACTACCTAATCTTGCTCAAGAGTTAGAATAAGAGTGAAATGAAAGTAAACAATCATTGTTTATGAAAGGAAATATCAAGTTTATCAATTGTCATATGATGTTTCTGGGTATAATTATAGGGGTATTTATACCTAATAAGTTAGGGTAACTTGCCTAAAAAGGGGGAAAAAAAGAAAAGGTATTTCCATAATGAAGTAATGTACAAGAATACAAAGGGTAAAAAATGAATATTCAAGAAAAACAATAATTAGTGTAATAAATTCTACACATGATCCTGTACACATAGCAAAGATGCATTGGTAAGACCATTGGAGGATGCAAACAAAGGAGTACAATTAGATTGTTTGTCCGAGCAAGGGTAATTAAGGATTAGTCTAGAGTCTTTCTCTCTCAGCTTCTTAACAAGGAAGAGGTCAAGCAACTGTTCAACTCAGATGTAAGTGAGTAAGTGTACATGGCTTGGCTATTGTCTTGATACTCTATAATTCGACATAAAACCTTCGAGAAGTGAGCAGTCATATGGCTCGGCATGCAGAATTGATCGGTAAGGAGATACTCAGCTTCGGGAGGAGTAGACTAGAGTAGGAGGATTCGCCTTACCATTCCCTCTAACCCTTGAGCTCAGCTATGGGTTAAAGGCCCAACAGCTTAATTCCTATCATAGCAGAGAAGCTTTGTAAAAGTGAAAGAGAAGTTAACATTTAACCCAATCCTTGTTCTCTTAAATTTTAGGAAAATTTTCTAGCTAAAGTGCAATGCATTAAGGGTTAGTGTCAAGCCTAACATTTTGGTTTTTATTTGTTTTCCTTAATTTGATTTAAATCAAACCCTACACCAAGTTGATTTAAATCCTTGATTGAAATTAAGGAAAACTTAGTATCTTGTTTTTACAAATGGAGTCACCACTCAATGGGACTAGGGAAAAAAAGATCAAATTAGAATCAATTAAGCAAATTGATTCCAATTTAGCTATTAGCTTACGATCTTACAAAATATTTTAAAAAAGATTTCAAGAAACCAGATATCCGAGTATCCAAGGCTATCTTATCAAATCCTAATCAAGTTCCACCTAAAACATTCCAAATTTAATATCTATTTTTTCAAAACACCCTGCTGTATATTTATAAGTAAATAAACAAGTAAAACTATATCTACAAAAATGAAGGAATTTAAGAATCATTCATAAAGGGAGGGGGGGGGGGGGGGGGGGGGGGGAATGTTTTTACATGTTTTAAGTCGTCACATAGATGCCTATATACCTGTTATTTGGGATTAAAACTTCCATAGTTCGTTTTATAAAATTATAGGCATGTTAGTTTCTTTTAATTCTAAAAAACAGTTGGGTTTAAGTTTTTCAGCCAATTCATTTTTTTTTTTATTTTAGAAAAGTTCCTTAAAAGGGTCTTAATTTAATTTTTTTTTTAAGTTCTAAGAAATCTTAAATTTTCAAAAGATATATATATATATAAATATATTTTCTAGATGACAAAACATTTTTTTTATCTATATATATATTTTATTATTGTATTTTTAACCCTAAAAAAAAGAAAATAAATTAAAGATAAATAAAAACAAGGCTATTCCTTTGTTTGTTTTTTCTTTTTTCTTCTCTTTCCTCTTTTTCCTTTTTTAATTTTGATTTTTTTCTTGTACAAGTGATTTATACAATAACATACAATAAATAAGCAACTAAATGAAATTAAAAAAAAAACCATGGATACAAAACAAAATGAAAGAAGAATGGATTAAAATGTACATAGGTTGAACCTAGGTAGATTGGGCCAATTTGATTGAGTCCTCAGGTCAACACGAGAGAAGGAAGGAGGCGACTTAGGGGGCTCAATTTGGATGAGTTTAGCAGCCAAATCAAATGGGTAAAGGGAGATTCATGCTCATTAGATTGGGGAATGGGGCTATAGGAAGGATGCCTTGGTGTTTAGCGATAATTTGGGTGGTTGTCAAAGTTTGACACTAATGGTGGTGTTGGGTCACGATTGGAAGTGGTGGCTAGGAGTGAGAAATTGGTCATGTTTTGTTTTCTTGCGAGTGCTAGGGCTAGTGATGGTGGTAGTTTAACAAGATAACCAATGGATGATGGTAGTTCAAAGAAATAAAGAAAGATTTGAGGCAAAGAGAGAGTACTAAGAAATGGGAGAAATGATGGATTTTGAGTAAGTGTAGATGGTTTCTAATATCTTAGGAGGTCAAGAGTGCTTCCATTTATATTAGCTTAGCCTTAATTAAGCTCAACAAGAGCTTTAATGGAGGATTTGGCCATTAAGCAACCTAATAGCATGATCTTCAAATCCATGGAAACTAGTAAGACTTGGGTGACGTTAGCAGCTGTGGATGCAATATTCTTACTTTGTGAATTAACAAGAAGTTTGGAATCCTTCCTGAAAAGCTTAGATTTGAAAATCATGCACTAGCTGAAATCAAGGGTTTCGAATTATTTTTTATTTTCATAGCCCAATTTGGTCTCCAAAAGTTTGAATGTAGTCTTATTTTTAGTGCAAATTGAGAATCAACCAAGTGATCTTCAAGATTTTACCATTAATTTGGTGAAATCTCAAAGAAAAATGATTCTAAAAATTGTCCAACGGAAGCTAACCAAGAAGGAAAAAAGCTAGTAACTAAGTGCTAATTGAAGGAAACGATGCCTAAGAAATAACAAAGATGGCCGAGTCACGTGCCATGTACGTGACAACGCGCCACCACGTGCACGTGCTCCACACATGCTTAGAAGAAAAAAAAAAGGCAAGCTTTCACCTGCTTGCCCCTATCATGCCTAATCCTTAATGCACAAGCTAAGCTCAATTGTTAAGCTTAACCTAGTCCGAGTTTCAATTTATTGAGGACTAAGCCATGTGCCTAGTCCAAATCTAAGTCCCTTTCTCTTTTTTCTTTTTAAAATACACTAAATCTAAATTTAACCCCAAAAATTAAACAACCCTATAAAATTTAAAAGAAAAAGGCGGCTTAAATTGTGACCTTCAAAACGAAATGATTCCACCTAAGTGATCTAGAAATTCTCAAAAAGAAAAATCTATGACCTTTTTAAATGTTTTTTTTTAGATTAATTTTTTAACTTTGAAATTTTTTTTATTTATTTTAACAATTTTCTATTTTTTTTTTGAATTTTTCTTAATTACAACCCTTTTTCTTACTCTAAAAATTTATAAAGTTATAGAAGAGCAAAAATGAGATATCTACAGCTATTCCTTTTTGTAGTGAAATTTGAGTAAAATTTTACCACAAAAAGAAAAGAAAAATTATTTTTGCTATAAGGATGAATTTTCCCTAAGCAATACTACAACTAGCTAGTTAGCTTAAGTCTAATACATTGGGGATTTGTTGAAAGAAGTAAAATGTTGCTTTAGGAGCTAATTGAGACATTAGAGTAAGTTTTAGAAGGGTTTAGTGCCCTAAGATTTGGTTAAAACCCTAAAAGATATTAGGAGGAGGGTAGTGCCCTTGTGGGCTGGAAAGAACCCTAAAGAGAAGTGTAACATGGGGGAGCGCTCCATGAGTTAACTAACTTAGGTAAACAAGCAAAGTGCTCCTCGAGCTAGCTAAAGCCTTAAATAAGAACCTAGTCATGCTCCTCTAAGTTGACTAACCTAGGTGAATGGGTAAATTGCTCCTCAAGTTAGCTAAGACCCAAAATGAGAACCTAGTCATACAATCGAGGCGAGCAGGTAAAGCACTCCTTTAGCTAGCTAACACCTTAAATGAGAACCTAATTGTACTCCTCTGAGTTGACTAACCTAGGCAAACAAGAAAAGTACTCCTCAAGCTAGATAAGGCTCTAAATAAGAACCTAGTCATACTTCTTTGAGTTGACTAACCTAGGAAAATAGGCAAAGTACTCCTCAAGTTAGCTAAGACCGTAAATGAGAATTAAAACCTAGCCGTACTCCTCTAAAGTAACTAATCTAAGAAAATGGGTAGAGCACTTCTTAAGCTAGCTAAGACACAAAATGAAAATTGAAACCTAGTCGTGCTCCTCTAAGCTGACTAACCTAGTCAAATGGGTAAAGTATTCCTCAAGCTAACTAAGACCCTAAATAAGAATTGAAACCAGGTTGTATTCCTCTAAGTTGACTAACCTAGGCAAATAGGTAAAGTATTCCTTGAGCTAGCTAAGACCCTAAATGACAACCTAGTTGTGCTCCCCTAAGCTGACTAACCTAGGTGAATGGGCAATGTGCTCCTCGAGCTAGCTAAAACCCTAAATGAGAACCTAGTTGTGCTCCCCTGAGCTGACTAACCTAAGTGAATAGGCAATGTGCTCCTCGAGCTAGCTAAGACCCTAAATAAGAACCTAGTCATGCTCCTTTAGGTTGACTAACCCAAGCAAAGGGGTAAAGCACTCCTTGAGTTAACTAAGACCCTAAATGAGAACTTGGTCATCCTCTTTTGAGTTGACTAACCTAGGTGAATAAGTGTAGTCTTCTAAGCTAACTAATCTAGGTGATCAGGCAAAGTGCTCCTTAAGCTAGCTAAGACCCTAAATGAGAACCTAGTCATGCTCATTTGAGTTGACTAATCTAAGCGAATGGGCAAAGATCTCCTTAAGTTAACTAAGACCCTGAAATGAGATAGAAGTTTAATGCAAATGCAATGTTTAAAAACCAACTTAACTTTATGCTTAAATGTATGGAAGTACTTATTTGACTTTGTTGATAGCGCCCAAAATGTCAAACCTTTTCTTAAGAAGTTTGATCAAAACCAATGATTTAGCCTTTGAAAATCATTCTAACCTTGAAACAAAGTACACAAAGTCTTGCTCGCCATTGACTTTAAGAAGAGTGGCCCAACATATGAAATACCTCTTCTTTAGATTAGATAGGTCATTTCTCAAATTTCTAGCCCTACATATATCTACAATTTTTCATTTGAACTATCTCTTAGCTTTCTCAATCAGACGTAGGCCTTTATCGTATGATGGTTATTCGCCATGAGATGTGACCTTGCCTTGAAAAATAGAAAACCAATCTCCCCATCAAGAAAGGTGAATTCGTAATAAAGAATTTTAAAAGATTTTCATTAATTATCATTATGCCAAAGCTTGCATTCATCTTCTCTCATGTTTGCAGTATATAAGATTTCTTTGGGTGGAGTAAGAGAATAAGACCTTTTGATAGAGAAGGAAAACATTAAGAATCATCAAATGTTGACAACTGATGAGGATACAAGCTTTACTTACAGAGAAATAAAAATTAGACCACAGTAATATTTAAGATTACTAGCATTTTTTGCTCTAAGTAAAAATTCCATTGATTTTCAAGAGTAGTACTACTGTACTGCATTAGCATTTACAGGGTCCCTCAAACTCAAACCATCCATTTGTGACAAAATTAAAGCCCCTCCAAGCAACACTCTTTTCATAATATAAGGACCTCAATAATTCCAAAAAAATTTCCATCTAGGGTCTTATGCATTAGGGAGAGCCTTTCTCAACACCTAATCACCCTCTTTAAAATTGCAAGGTCATACCTTCTTATTAAAAGCTTAAGCCATCCCCTGTTGATAGCATTGATTGTGACATATGGCTATCAATATCTTTTCGTCAATTAAATTCAACTGCTTAATGCGCTTCTTTATCCAATCAGCCTCATCCAATTAAGTTTCTAATAGCACTCTAAGAGATGGGATCTCGACTTCTACTAGCGATACAACTTCAATACTATATATTAAGGAATAGGGTGTTGCCCCAATTGACGTCTTGATGGAAGTTTGATAAGCCATGAGCGCAAATGGTAACAAATCATGCCAATCACAATAAGTAATAACCATCTTCTCAATGATTTTCTTGAAAATTCATCTAAGATCGATAGGGGGTAGAGTTCTTCTGGATGATCTTAAACTACAGGTACAACTCTAACATGAGTTTGTTGTTGAGATCTGTGCTGTTATCAGTAATGATTGTTTTTGGAGTCCCATATCGAGCCAGGATGTTCCTTTTAATAAACTTGACCACAACTCCATTGGTAACACTCAAATAAGATGAAGCTTCAACTTATTTACTGAAGTGATCGATGGGCACCAGTATGAAATAATAACCATTAGATGCCTTCGAAGCGATTAAGCCGATGATGTCTATACCCTACATTAAAAATGGCCATAGTGCAAATTGTGTACATAACTGTTGAGGCAAAGCTTTTACCTTATTTGCATAAACTTGGCACAAGTAGTAGTACCTAACATGTTTGATGTAATCATCTACAATTAGTTAACCAATAGTATCCTAGCCTCATAATCTTTTTGGCGAGCATGTAGACATTCATGTAAGGGTCACATAATCCTTCATTAGGACCTTAGCTTCTTTTTCATCTATACACCTTAAGAGTATATCATCAAACAATCGCCAATACAAGGTAGATGATAAGGGTAAATTAATCTACACTTTTTAGGCACATGTAAGGATAAATTGACCATAATTGTGTTCATTTCTTTAGTTTTTGATACTTAATTATGTAATGTATTGATTTCGGATAATTCAAGAGTAAGGAGATGAAGTTTACATTGAAATTTAAGGAGAAGAAAACCTTGAAGTAAAACCAAGATGTACTCCATCACAAGCACAATAATGAAAAATTGGAATGACCAGTACTAATCATGCCTTTATCACAAGTGTAATTGAGGAAGTTCTATTGATCATCCTATCGATCATGCTCGTAATTGTATATCAAGAGGGTGATTACTCCCCTAATCATTGGCGTAATGAGATGTGATGAAGCGATGAGTAGTTTACATTTGTAGTCACAGTCATGATTAGTGTAGATTCTTGGTTTCTAAGACTATCACATCCCGTGTCACAGGCATGATGAGAGTAGACATGATTGTTCTTCTTTAACTTTTTCACACAAACCAATACGTAGAACATATCTTAACTTCAAGCAATGTCTTAAAATGGTATATTTTGAGCCCTTTGACAAGACGAATATAAATATACTACAACTTTTAGACAAAAGAAGGGCAAATAACATCATAACCAACATCATCAAAAAACACAATAGATCATCAAAATCAACACCATTAAATTTCTTATTCATGTTCTTAGTATAACTATACTGTAACATGAGTATGTGTACTATTCTCCATAAAATTTGAGAGAATTGTGAAGAATTCAGTGTTCATATATTGTTGTATCAAAATTCTTCAAGTTAATCAAAAGGGGTTTCCTTCTTATCTCTTCTTCTATGTTATGTTTTATTTCCCTTTTCCTATTTTTCTTTGTTCATTCTTTTTCTATCATGTATGAGTAATAATTGAGGGTTACGAAGTCATTGTAACATGAATGTACATTAATTTGTTATTTATCTTAATAATTACAAATTTTTGGTGATTAGAACTTCATACAAGTTGAGATACTGTAGTGTACGACACAATCTTATAGTAGATCTCAATGGAATACATTGAGAAACGATTCTACTAAGTAGATCTTAGTCACTAGAATGAACTACTTTTGCTAATAGAGATATTATTAGGAATTTCGTTGCATGTTGTACGGAATTCAAGGATTTTAGTAAAATTTTCACACAATCTTGACTTGTCCATTCGTTTAGAAGAGATTCTAAGGAATGCAATCAAGATTAAATTGAGTAATTCTAATAAGAATACTCATGGATAGAGAATTCCTGTAGATGATTAATTGTTAGGATAGATGGTTGATAATTCATGTTGATATGATAGAGTAAACCTACTTTGTAATTTGTTGTTGTCGTGTCATAATCTTTTTGTTGTGTTTTCTTGATGTTCTAGTAGAATTAGTATAGTTTAGTTATAGAAATTAGTTTAATTACTTTGTTTGACCATTCGATTTTCTAGTTAATAAAGAGAATAATTGGTACTAGTGTTTGAATCTTTCTTACTGGAGATAACCTTATACTTATTTGTACTAACCAACAATAGGTACACTTGCCTATTTAATCAAGTAAAGGATAAAATATAGGATTTTAAATTATAAGACTTAATAGCTCTATTTAGAGGTAATCAAGTGTTTGGCGTTGTTACTAGGGAAACGAAATCATCATTATAAAAATTAAGATTCCTTTTCTTCTAACATTCGTTTTATTTTCTTTTTGTTATTAGTTTATTTCAAATCCTTGTGCTCATATCAGTTTATTTGCTGATTTTCAGTTTATGACCCAAAGACGCATAATGGGATTAGTAAACTTTGATCCTGAGCCTGAAAGAACTATTTGAAGGAATTTTAGAAATATTAGAGAGATTTTGGAAAAATCACCAACAAGAGTTAATGGAGCAAGAGTAGAGTCTTCAAGTATGAATAATCAAAATGAGAATTTGGACCCACCAAGAGTAGATGAGTTTGTGAATCCTAATGATGGCATCCCAAGAGTTCCACCTTGAGCTATAAATCAATCGATTAGCAAGGATGGAATCAATGCACCCATCGTACCAAAACAAGAAGTTAATCCACCTGTGACTCCAAGGACAATGTTAGATTATTGTAGGCCTAACTTGGAAGGAGCTAGTATCACCATTGTTCGACCTAGAGTTCAAGCCAATACTTTTGAGATCAAGCTAAGTATAATTTAGATGATCTAATCATGTATCCACTTTGCTGGGTTCAGTTATGAAGACCGCAAGAACCATTTACAACAATTCTTGGAGATTTGTGATACCTTTAAGATAATTAAGGTTTTAAAGGACGCTATCCACCTTTGGCTATTTCTTCTCATTAAGATCTATTGCCAAGCAATGGGTCAACTCAATGCTAAGGAATTCCATCAATATCTAGCAAGAGATAGCTAAGCTATTCATAAGAAAATACTTCCTACCCTTAAGAACGACTAAACTAAGGGCAAATATCTCTTCTTTTAGTTAGATGGATTCAGAGACTTTGTATGAAGCATGGGAGAGATGGAAGGATTTATTGAGGAATTGCCCTCATCATGGGCTTCCAAATTGGCACCAAGTTCAGACCTTCTATAATGGTTTGAACTATATAACTAAGCAACTCATTGATGCAACTACTAGAGGAAGCTTAAACCATAAGTCATCGGAGCACTGCATCCAATTATTTGAAGACATGGCTAATAACCATTATCAATGGTCATCTGCAAGAAAAAGAGAAAGAAGGCTAATGGGAAAACATGAGTTAGATGCTACTTCCGCTTTAGCTCATAAGGTGGAGGTATTAGCAAGGAAGCACGATAGTCTCATAATAGGTTAGAATAAAGCTTTAGCAGTTTTAGATTCTAAGTTAGCAAGTTCATCAAAGATTGATCAAGTGGAATGGGTTGACTACATAAGGAACTCAATCAAACCAAGGAATGATCCTTTCAAAAACACATACAATCTAGGTTATAAGAATCACCTCAATTTCAAATGGGGCAACAACACCGGTCAAAGCTCCAACATGCAAACTCCTAGATTTCAGAGACAAGTGCCCTTCCCTCAGAATAAGCCAATGTCCACTAAGGAAATGTTGGCACGGTACATCAATACCTTTGAAATCGCTACCAAGCCACAGAAGCAACATTAAGAAATCAAGGAGCATCAATACATAACTTAGAGAATCAACTTAGGTAGATTTCTAAGTTGTTATCTAATAGAGCTCCTAGGTCGTTACTAGGTAACATCGAGATGAACCCTAAAGAGCATGTTAAGGCTATAACTCTTAGAAGTGGAAATAAGTTACAAACTCTAGAGACGATTTAGGATAAGAGGAAAGAAGTTAAGGCTGGGGTTAAGGAGCAAGCAGTGAGAAATGCATCACTAGAAGAGGAAGCCTTACCAATAGCACTAAAGGAGTATAAGCTACCTTTTCCATACCCCTCAAGACTAAGGAAGGACAAGGATGATGAGCATTATAAGAAGTTCTTAGAACTCTTCAAACAATTGCACATTAACCTTCCTTTGGTAGAAGCCTTGGGTCAAATGCCTAAGTACGCAAAATTCTTGAATGAGCTTCTTTCCAATAAGAGGAAATTGGAAGAAATCTCTACTGTTATCCTTGGTAGAGAATGCTCTACAATTCTGTTGAACAAGTTGCTTAGGAAACTTAAGGATCCTGGTAGCTTCACCATTTAATGTTTGATAGGAGAGCTCCCAATAGAGAGGGCATTGGCAGATCTTGGAGCCAGCATCAATCTAATGCCCTATAGTTTGTTCAAGAGATTGAATTTGGGAGAGCCCAAAAGTGCAAGAATGAGCATCTAGTTGGTAGATAGATCTATGTGATTTCTAAGAGGAGTCGTATAAGATGTTTTGGTAAAGGTACATAACTTTATCTTTCCTACAGATTTTATAGTGTTGGACATGGATGAGGACATTGAGGTTATACTGATTTTAGGAAGACCATTCTTGGCAACTGGTGGTGTTGTGATTGATGTTAAGGATGGGAAGCTAGTCCTTCAGGTTGGAAGTGAGGAAATGGTGATCAAAATGCCCGACGTCTTCAAGAAATCAATGAGTGGTGATGATAAATGCTTTGCTATTGATTCTTTAATTTTACTATTTTTGAGTTTTTTGCAGGATGTTTTGAGTAAGGATCCTTTGGAGCCATGCTTGACAAAAGGAAAGCAGTTTGATGGAGTCAACTAGGTGAAAGAAGTGATCACTCAGTTGGAGGTATGTGCTGAACAATTGAAGGATTTTGTGGTTGAAGAGATTAACTGAAGTAATATTACTCGTTTGAAGCCATTAGTTGAGGAGCCTTAACTTAGAAATGAAACAAGTTCCCTCTTACCTATAGTTTGTCTTTTTTTGCTGAGGATTCTAAAAGGAGAAACTCTTACTATTATAAAAGAACATAAGAGGGCAATTGCATGGAAGATATCGGCCATCAAGGAAATTAGTCCCTCCTTTTGCACTCTCAAAATCTTGATGAAGGACAAATTTAAATCGGTGGTACAACCTCAAAGGAGACTGAATCTTAATATAAAGGAAGTAGTCAAGAAGGAGGTAGTAAAGTTGATAGATATAAGGCTCATCTACCCGATTTCAGATAACCTCTAGGTAAGTCTAGTTCAAGTAGTTCTAAAGCAAGGTGACATAACGATAGTAACAAATGAGAGAAATGAGTTGATACTGATGTACACAATGATAAGTTGGAGAGTGTGCATTGATTATAGGAAACTCAATTACGCTACAAGGAAAGACCACTTCCCACTACCCTTCATTGATCAAATGTTGGAGAGGTTAGTAAGTCATGAGTACAACTGTTTTCTAGATAAGATGTCTAGTTATTTTGAAATTCTGATAACATCAGAAGACTACCTTTACTTGCCCCTATGGTACTTTTGCATACCATAAGATGCCATTTAAACTTTGTAACATACTAGCAACTTTCTAGCATTGTATGATGGCTATTTTTAGGGATTTAGTATAGGATGTGATAAAAGTTTTTATGGATGATTTTTCCATGTTTGGTGATAAGTTTGATAGATGCCTTGCAAATTTGAAGAAGGTGCTACAAAGATGTGAGAAGACAAATTTGGTGCTCAACTGGGAGAAGTGCCATTTTATGATACAATCATGCATTGTGTTGTGACATAAATTATCAAATAAGGGAATTAAGGTCAATATGGCTAAGGTAGAGGTGATATCAAAGTTACCACCACCATCATCTATGAAGGCTGTGAGAAGCTTCTTGGGACATACTGGGTTTTATCGATGATTTATTAAGGACTTCTCTAAAATAGCTAGGCCATTGACAAAACTCCTTAAGAAGGATGTTCTGTTTGATTTTAGCAACAATTGTTTGAAGGATTTTAATGTTTTGAATGAAAAATTAACCAACGCTCCTATAATGGTACTGCTAGATTAGAACATACCATTTGAATTGATGTGTGATGCAAGTAATTCAGCAGTAGGAGTGATATTAGGGTAGAGAAAAGGTAGACACTTTTAGCTGATATATTATGCTAACATGACACTCACTCCGACTTAAGTGAATTACACCACATCTGAGAAGGAATTTTTAGCAATTGTCTTTTCCTTTGATAAGTTTCAGCCCTACCTCATTCTCTCGAAAGTGATTATCTACACTGATCACTCAACTTTAAGGTACCTTCTATCTAAATCTAATGCAAAACCAAGATTGATTTGTTGGGTATCATTATTTCACCAGTTTAATTTGGAGATAAGGGATAAGGAGGGGGCCAAAAATTTAGTTGCAGATCACTTATCTAGGTTAGATAATCCACAATTAGAGGAATTGAATGAGGATGACATCAATGATAAATTTCTAGAAGAACACTTGTTTTCTCTTTGTACAATTGAGACCTATAGCATTCCATGGTTTACTGATATAACAAACTATTTGGTAAGGAAGGTTCTACCTCAAGATGTAGATCACCAAAAGAAGAAGAAGTTTTTCTCATATTTAAAGCATTACTTTTAGGAAGATCCTTTTCTTTTTAAAGTATGTGCTGACCAAATTATCCGATACTGTGTATCACATGAAGAAGGATAGAAGATCTTGTTTCATTATTATAATGGTCCAATAGGTGGTCACTATAGTGTAAACAGGACGGCTTAGAAGGTGTTGGAGGCTAGTTTCTACTAGCCAAGTATATTTTGGGATGCTCATGATTATGTTATCGCTTGCAATAAGTATCAAAGAATCGATAATGTCTCCAAGAGGGATGAAATGCCATAAAAATTCATCTTAGAATGTGAAGTCTTTGATGTTTGCGGAATAGACTTCATGGGACCAGTCCTCAATTCTTATGGCAAAAAGTCCATTAATCGCAATGGACTTTGTGTCAAAGTGGGTTGAAGCTTAAGCTTTACTAACAAATGATGCTAAGGTGGTAGTAAGATTCTTAAGAAATTTATTTTCCAGATTTAAGGCACCTCGAGCATTGTTAACTGATAAAGGGACCCACTTTTGCAACAATCAGATTAAACAAGTCCTTAAGAGATATGGTGTACAACATAGGACGGCTACTCCTTATCCACAAACAAGTGGCCAAGTGAAAGTATCTAAGAAGGATTTGAAAAGGATTTTGGAGAAGACCGTAGCACACAACAGAAAAGATTAGGCTAATAAGCTAGATGATGCTTTATAGGCATACCAAATTGCTTACAAAACTCCATTAATTACTATACCTTGTTGATTGGTTTATGGTAAGGCTTACCATTTACCGGTAGAAATTGAGCATAAGGCCTATTGGGCTTTAAGAACTGCAAATTTGGATTATGAAGTAGCCAGTAAACTTAGGCATCTCCAACTCAATGAACTTGATGAGTAACATTGGATAGCTTATGAGAATAATCGAATGTATAAGGAGTGAGCCAAACATTTGCATGATTCTAAGATTAAACACCCCAAGAAATTCAAGGAATGTGACCTAGTACTTTTGTACAATTCTAGGCTTAAGTTATTCCCTCGAAAACTTAAGCCTAAGTGGTCAAGTCCATTCATAGTAAAGAAAGTGTTTCCGTTTAGGGAAGTAGAAGTTGAGCATCTAGAAAAAGAGACGTTCAAGGTTAATTGACAATGGTTAAAGTTATACCATAGAGAAGTTGATTAGAATAAAGGTATAGAGGAGTTAAAATTTCTCCAATTCAAGGAATGAAGCCAAATCCTCTAGAAATGTCAAGCTTAAGACATTAAACAAGCATGTATCCTTTAGGTAGATTTACTTACTTGTGTTTGATTTATCACTTTAATGTTGTTGAGTTTAAATTATTTGTTGTTGTTGTTGTTGTTATTGTTATTTGTTTGGTTTGCTTTAAGTGTATTTGTTTACTATTTGACGCAAAAAGAAAGGAAACATGGAGTGGATGTCATAACAATTCAAAGGGAAGAGAAGAATTTCACTAAGTGTAAGGACATAAATAGAGGATGGAAGGCCAACACATATCACAACCGTGACAAAAGGTAAGTATTTAATTTTTTTTAAGCACAGCATTGATTACAGACTCAATCATGGCCATAATCAATTAACAAAGTTGATCCACCTGTCCATCACGACCGTGATCACCTCTTTAGGAGATTTCACATCCTTCCTCACGATCGTGATGGAAAGGGCTACACTTGAATTTCTTTATACAATGCTAGTCATAACTTCATTCACGCCTATGACTAGTTAAAGTTTTAGGCCATGATAATCCAATAATTTTGGCCACAGAGCTAATCATGAGGATGATTATGCCCATCATCAAGCTCAAAAGAGACATCATGCCCCATGTTACAGTCATGATCATGTCCCTGATACCCCACTATATAAGAAATTCCCTCTCCCTCTCCTCATTTCTCACACATTTTAAAACTCCAACCCATAATAACACTCACCACACTAATTTCCTAAGAAAATGCATCACCATTTTCTCAATATCAACCCTAATTCCAACAACTTCTAATTCTTACACAATCATTTTCATCACTACTACACTCTTCTAAGGTATGGTCTTCCTTTTTTTTTCTTTAGTTTTTCTACATTTACATAGATTTAGTTCATGTAACTTTAAGTTTTGTATATGTGTGTTTACCATGAATTGTAAATGTATTGTAATCGTACTTGTAGTTATGTTTGTATAGCAATTAGACATCGATCTGCATGACTTTATGCGGAAATTTAGAATGCCAAGCTTAAACCCTAATTTCCATTGATAATTATTGAATTAGGGATTTTTTCAAATTAAGCCTAATTTGATGATTTAGTCTCATCGTTAGTAATTAAGTGTTATATAAGATTGTATTGATTGTTGGTTTTCTTTATGTTGAAGTGTTACATGGCATTTGGGAATCGGATTATGTTTATGTGTTGATGTTGTGAGTTAAAGTGTTGTATAGTTAAGGGGAGATACTAATCCTTAGTTAAAGTTCAGGTTATAAGTTAAAGTCCGGGTTACAAATTGAGTTCATTATGAATTCACTTGTGTAATTCGTACTTGAAAATAGGCTAGGGTTGATAATGTTTAGTCAGTAGATGCTATCTATTTGTAAGAACTTGAAGTGTACATGAATTTTGCTTTTCTTGAACTAATGCTAATGTTTGCAAATGGTACCTAAGAAATCATCAACAACTTCTCAACATAAGAGACCTATGGTTGATCATTCTCCTTCTCCTCCCCCCAGGCAATCCGATGTAATGAGTTCAAGTAACGCAGTCACTTCACCAGCTGGTTTGACTGTGGAACAAAAAGAGAGATTTAAGGAATTTGCTACCAAAAAGATAATCAACAAACATTATGTTATAGATTAGGATGTGTTGGAAGAGTATGGGTTGAAGATAGCCATGTAGAGATTATTGGGGAATAGACCATAGCTAAAGTTATTTACGGTTCAGGATAAATCCTACAAACAAACAACATTAGCTTTCCTCTCATTGCTCAAAATCAAATACAAGTATATCAGCTTGAAAATGAACAATGAGGTGGAGTTCTTTGCCTTTGGAAGAACTCATACCTTTGATATGTTAACTTTTGTACATGCTATGGAATTGCATACCTGGGTTGAGATGGAGGATGATGAGTTTGTAGATTTACCAATGAGTCTACAAATTTCTGTTAATGAATTTTGGAGAGAAATCTCCAATGAGAGTAGTTTCAAAGAGAGCAAGTCCAAGGCTTCAACTTTGAAGAAAACTAGTGCTTAGGTCTTCCACTAAATCCTTGTTAAGACAATTTATGGGAATCATGAGAGTCCTAAGGCAATGGGGGAGCATGACTTACTACCCTTGTATAGTATACTTAAGGGGTTTTCGGTGAATGTGGGAATCTTCACCGCATTTAGAACTCGCCGGCAAACATTTGATAAGAGGAAGGGTATTTTTATTGAAGGATTGATTACTAGAATTTTTAGGAATTTCAAGTTGTGGCTTACTAATGACAAGCTAAGAGACTCTTACTGATCCAAAATCGCTTCCAAGAACCCCTTTCGATCAATAGGATATTATAAGAGTCCATGATCCCAACTTAGACATTAAAGACCTTAGTGCACTAAATTTTACGCTAGCAACATCAAGTTTCTCAATTGGCAATTTCAAGCAATTTGAAATTGTAGTGGATGAGATTAAAGAGACCATTGTGCACTAAAGGGAATTGTTAAACTCTTAAAAAACATTGCCATAAAAGTGGGAGTGGCCACTCCTTCTTCTTTTGCTCATCCTCAAACCCAGGAGGATGCAGGTCCTAGTCAACCTCCAATTCCCTTACCAACAAGTGCTTAACAAGTAGAAGAACAAGAAGGTGATGGGTCAAAAGAAGAAGACTTTAATGTTAAAGAGGAAGGATCTGAAGAAGGAGAAAGTGATGAAGAGGAGGAAACTCAAGGAACCCAGCAAAAAATAACAAGACAAGAGGTTGGGAATGAGAGTGAAGAAGAGTCATCTAGGGAGGACGATGATGGCTTAAATGAAGAGACCAAAGCTAAAGATGACTAACTTATTTTCTTTCTTTTGTTTTATATTGTTTATTTTTAGACTTATTAACTAGTTGAGAGCTTAACCTCAATGATGTACTTTTAATGAAGACTCTCATATCATGTGTTCATTATGTTTTATTTTTCTCTTGTCTTAATGGTCAAGTCTCTTTTGTTGTTCAATTTTTCATGGTATTTGAATGATGTACTATCTAATGGTTTATGGCTCAATGCATTGGTCAAACTTGAGATATCAGGGAAGTCCTGTTCCCATTGTTTGTTGTTTTTCATCTTTCTGGTTGTTCCTTTTCTATGCTTATTCTATATTTGCTTTCCTCAAACATTGAGGATAATGTCTCTCTCTAAGTGTGGGGAAGGGTTAGACCTGTTTATCAAAAGTCTCCCACTTAAGCAATTTGTTTGTTTTTAAGTTATGAGTTGACTAAATAGATTGTAAGTTTGGCAAATTAACAACTAATTATGTACCTTACTCACCTCTTGTGGACTTAGTATATGTGATCAAAATTGTAGGATCAAATCTAAGTGAAGTAAACTTACTTACCATTTAAGGAATGAATTTAGAGGTTAGAAGCGAATCATAGTCTTTAGTTCAAAGTTAAATGGTTGTGCTTCTAAATTTACTAAGTATTATATCTACTTTTCAATTACTTTTGGAGCTCATTCAATCTTGAATAAAAAGGGAAAATGAAGTAATTCACTTATTGACACTTCTTGAGAATCACTTCAAAATAAAGTAAATTGAAGTGTTTAAGGACTAAATTGGTAAGGGTAGGTTTGGTCCCTCAGAAGAGCAAAGTTTGACCCCACTGCTAATTTTTGTCTTTGTAAATTTGCAATAAGGATATATAAGGATTAAATTAGTAAGGATGAGCTTTGGTTCCTCAAAAAAGCAAAGTTTAACTCCGCTACTAAGTTTTACCCTTATAACTAAGTTAGTACAGGTGGGCTTTGGTTCCTCAAAAGAGCGAAGTTTGACACTACTGTTAATCTTTCGTCTTTAGTTTCCTTCTAAAAAAAACAAGAAAGAAAAATAGAAAAATGTAATGCGTAAGTTGTCGTTAAAGAGATTCAATAAAAGAAGTAGAAATACAAGAGAAAAATGGATGTAAAATACTTTTCTTCTAGATTATTATACTTAAGAAGTAATTGAAGGGTTTCTATATACTTACAGAAGTGGATAAAGTACAACCAATTTTCTTTTGTTCCATTTGACTTTGTACCTTTAGAAGCTATCATTACATTAGTAAAGGTGAAGTTAGTTTTGCTTGGATTGGTGTTAGAATATTGATTGGTGTACTTTGAGAACACAATGTGGTAGGTACAAAGCTAAGCCACTGTAAATGTTTTGTCAAATATGCAACCGAAAAAAGTTACTAAGTTCATTGATTGATTTTGAGTGTTTGCTTGAGGACAAGCAAAGCTTAAGTGTGAGGAAGTTTGATAAGGGTAAATTAATCTACACTTTTTAGGTTCATGTAAGCATAAATTGACCATAATTGTGTTCATTTCGTTAGTTTTTTATACTTAATTATGTAATGTATTGATTTCAAATGATTCAAGAGCAAATAGATGAAGTTTACATGAAAACAATCAAAATTAAGGCAATCACGACTGTAAGGAGAAGAAAACCTTAAAGTAAAACCAAAATACACTCTGCCATGGGCATGATAATGAAAGATTGGAATGATTAGCACTAATCACACCCTCTATCACAAGCGTAATTGAGGAAGTTCTGTTGATCCCTCTATCAATCACACCATTGATTATATATCAAGAAGGTGATCACTCCCTCAATTACAGGCGTGATGAAATGTGATGAAGCGACAAGGAGTTTACATCCGTAGTCATGGCCATGATTAGTGTAGATTCTTGTTTTCTAAGATTATTACACCCTATGTCATGGATGTGATGGGAGTAGACATGACTGTTCTTCTTTAACTTTTTCACACACGAACTAGTGCATGAAACAAGTCTTAACTTCAAGCGATGTCTTGAAGTAGTATATTTTGAGCCCTCCAACGAGACAAGTATAAATATACTACAACTTTTAGACAAAAGAAAGGAGAATTACATCAAACTAACATCATCAAGAAACATAATAGATCATCAGAATCAATACCATTAAATTTCTTATTCATGTTCTTAATATGATTTGTACCATAACGTAAGTTTGTATATTATTCTTTACAAAATTAGAGAGAATTGATAAGAATCTCGTATTTGTATATTGTTGTATTAAGATTCTTTAAATTAATCAAAAGGGGTTTCCTTCTTATCTCTTCTTTTATGTTATGTTTTATTTTATTTTTCCTATTTCTTTGTATTCATTCTTTTTTCTATCATGTGCGAGTAATAATTTAGGGTTGTAAAGTCATTTTAGCATGAATTTATGTTGATTTGTTATTTATTGTATAAATTACGAATTTCTGGTGATTAAAACTTCATACAAGTTGAAATAGTGTAGTGTACAACACAATCTTAGAGTAGATCTCAATGGAATACATTAAGAAACGAATCCACCAAGTCGACCTTAGTCACTAGAACGAATTACTATTGCTAATAGAGATATTATGAGGAAGTTCGCTACATGTTGTATGGAATTCAAGGATTTTAGTAAACTTTTCGTGTAATCTTAACTTGTCCATTCTTTTTGAAAAGATTCTAAAGAACAGAATCAAGATTAGAATTGAGTAATTCTGATAAGAATACTCATGGATAGAGAATTTTTGTAGATAAGTAATTCTTAAGATAGATGGTTTATAATTTATGTTAACATAATAGACTAAACCTGCTTTGTAATTTATTGTTTTCGTGTTATAATCTTGTTGTTGTGTTTTCTTAATGTAATGGTAGAGTTAATATAGTTTAGTTGTAGAAATTAGTTTAATTACTTTGTTTGACCATTCGATTTACTAATTAATAGGAAGAATAATCGGTACTAATGTTTGAATCTTTTCCTAATAGAGACGACCTTATACTTATTTGTACTAACAAATGATAAGTACACTTGCCTATTTAATTGAGTAAAAGATAAAATATAGGATTTTAAATTATAAGACTCAGTAGCTCTATGTAGAGGCAATCAATGGATTCGCTTATTAAGAATCGGGTGGCCAACCTCTTGATCATCTTTCTATCTTTCTTTTCAACATCATCAGGGTACATGCCTTATTGTAAGAAGATTTTGATGTCGTAATGCCAAGGCTTTTCATCATATGAATCTTCAATCACTAAACAGAAAGCAGGCTTCTCTTCATTTTCAATCTTAAGTGGCTGAATTTCAATCCCACCAAATATTTGAACCATAGATTCTTAAGTGACCAAAGCATTAACGAATTGGTTCTAATTCCTCGAGATATATGTAAATGTAATTTCCTCAAACTTCTCCACTAACTCGGTCATATGATGGTGGTAAGGTATCAATTTAGGGTCTTTTGTTTTATATTCACCACAAGCCTAGCAAATTATCAATTATGAATCCCTATACACTTCTATCTCCCATATCTATTTATCCAAGTCCATTTTAAGTCCCATAATACATGCCTCATACTTAGCAATATTATTGGTGTACGAGAAAATGAACCATACAACCATTAGGAATTGTGTACCTTCGGGGGATGTCAGTATTACTCTAATTCCACATCAAATACATTGGCAACCCCATCAAAGAACATATTCCATTTCAAAAGTTTTTTGTCTTTTTCTTTACTAAAATTGCCATCAGCGACCAAGATAGCTTCATCAAGAAATCCAACTTACACTTCTTAGGGAATATCTTTAGAGGGACTCTCTACCGGTTAATCTGCTAGGGCTCACCCCTTGACTGAACTTTGACTCACATATGTCATGTCAAACTCAGATAGTAGCATCTACCATTTTGAAAATCCTACCAATTAAGGTTGGCTTTTCTACCAAATACTTCAAGGGATCATATTGTGTTAATAATTCAATCTGATAGTAAAGTATGTATTGTCTAAACTGATGCATAACTCAAACCAAAGCACAATACGTTCTTTCAATTTTATAATATTTCTACTTCCCTTATGTAAATTTCTTACTCAAATAGTATACAACAAGTTGTTTCCCTTCCTCATCTTTTTATCCAAGCATGCATCCCATGGATTCCGACAATATGGTTAGATATAGAAACAATAACTTCCCAGGTTTAGGAGCTACTACAATTGGATGGTTCATAAGGTATTTCTTGATTGTAGTGAAGGCTTCCTCACATTCCTCGTATCAGTTTATCTTAGCATTCTTCTTTAGCAAGTTAAATAAGGGACAACATTTATCTATGATCTGAGATATAAAACAAGATATGTAATTCAATCTGCCTAATAAACCCTTGACCTCTTTAAATGTGTGTGGAAAAGGCATGTTGAGTGTTGCTTTAACTTTATCAGGACTTGCTTCAATACCCCTTTGGCTGATTATAAAACCTAGCAATTTTCCTAATGTCACCTCGAAAGTGCACTTTTCTGAATTCAACTTCAACTGAAATTTCCTCAATCTGTCAAGTAGCTTCCTTAGATTGTCCACATGATTCTCCCCTATTTTAGATTTTGCAATCATATTGTCAACATATACATCCACTTCCTTAGACATCATGTCATGAAAGATTGTGACCATTGCTTTCTGGTAAGTTACCCCGGTGTTTTTAAGTCCAAAGGGAATTACCTTATAGTAGAATGTACCCCAAGTGGTAATAAAGGTTGTCTTAGTCTTATCTTCTTTAGATATTCTAATCTAATTGTATCCAAAAAAACCATCCATAAATGAGAAGAGATAGTTCTCGATTGTATTATCTACTAAGGCATCTATGTAAGGTAAAGGAAAATTGTTCTTAGGTGTTGCCTAATTGAGATCTCAAAAATCCATCCATACTTTGACTTTCCCATTCTTCTTCATTACTAGTACAATGTTAGCCACTCGTTCAAGATAATTAGATACCTCAATGAAACGGACCTCAAGGAATTTCTTAACTTCTTCTTTACTCTTTAACAATATATCTGGTTGTGATCTCCTTAGTTTCTGCTTCTTAGGCTTGATGTCCTCTCATGTAGGTAAGTGATTAACTATAATCCAAGAATCCGACATAAGCATATCTTCGTAAGATCATGTGAACACATTTTGATACTTAGATAATAGCATGGCTATTTATGCATTCTACTCTTCTTTTAAGTTACCCCTAATCTTCACATTCTTTAGGTTATTATTGGTCCCTATATTAATCGTTTCAATTGGTCATCAATGGATATTCTACCCAATTCATGTTTTCACTAACTTTCTTGTATTATACTATAGTCATCAACATCACTCCCGATCACTAACCTAGTAGGACTGAGAGTGACATGAATATGTTCATTGTCTACTTGCATGAGGTATCCTTAACTTCCATTTAGAGCATTGGATTTAGACAAAAAGTATATAGAAGGAACAAGTATAAGTGATAAGGAATAATGGAGGAAAAGGGAATTGATATTTTATTGAATATTGGAGGAGTTCTCATGAGTACATCAAAGAATAATAATGATTATTGAAAACTCATAAAAAAAAAAAACTAGATTATGGTTCACTTGTTACCTATTGATATTCGCAGGGATGGAGAACTAATTATTTAGATATAGAAGCTTGCAAGATGAGCCCGCCGATTCTACTTTGCTGGGGAGTTTTTCTTCAAAAAATTTAGGGGTCTAAGTGTCAACCTAAACAAATGTCTCGATCAGCGGTAGAAAGATCATTGAGGCATAGTATAGTCTATCACCTCTTTTGCCCCTTTCTTGCTTTGATTGAAATTCTTCAGTTAAGGTTGGAACATAACTAAGGCCATAGGCACCAATCTAGCCTTTCTTCACCTTCTCTATCCCATCTTTACTAGAACTAGTAACCATGCACACCTCATCAAACATTTGTAAGCTGAAGTCCTATTGCTCTTCGGTACCTATATAAGGTATGGCCATTTCTTTATAAATATCATAGTCCTAATCTCTAAGAATTGTTATCACTTGGCCATTTGAGATAAACTTGACTTTCTAATGTAGGCTTAAAGGTATAGCTCCTGTTGAGTATATCTAAGGTCTTCCCAAGAGCAAGTTAAAGGATCTTGGGATGTTTAGAACTTGGAATCTAATACTAAATGTTTAAGGGCCATTATCAACTAATAAATCTATCTCCCCTATAATCTCCCTTCCAGATCCGTCACGAGCTTAAACTACAGTAGAACTTGGCTTAATTACAGTTGTATCAACATCCAATAAGTCTAAGGTGGCGAAAGGACATACATTCAGCGACGATCCATTATTGGTGAGGACTTTGGTTATGATTATACCATTGCTTATTACTATAATGAAAAGTGGCTTAGTGTACTACTTACCTTCTTTAACCAATTCTTTGGTAAAAAAAGATAGCTGATCTATGGTAATGATAGAATTGGTGATTAGTCCCATCTTCTTAAGAAGCATTTCACAAAGAACTTTTACCTCTCTCAAAGTTCAGAATAAAGCTTCCATTCATGATTCAAACGTCATTAGCAAGCCCATCAATGATATTTGTGTTGGAGTTTTTGTAAGTTGATCCATTATTTCGTACTCGCTTGACTTAATCATTTTAGGAAAGGCAAAGAGCCCTTCTTCATATTCAACTATTTATCTACCTATCTCCTCCAACGCATTTTTCCTTTTGAGATCTTCTTTTAGGTCATAGATTCTTCCACTTTGAGTAATCACATCAACTAACAGAATTCATTTTTCTTGGTTAACTGCTTGATAATTGAATAAGGCAACCTAATAGTTTTCAAGTGCTATCGGCATGTGGAAGGTATACCTCTTAGCACTTGGGGCTTACTCATTCTTATAAAATTGAAAGACTTTAGGCTTCTTATTTGAACCAATGATATTGATTGTAGGATCCAAATCATCAAAAATCATGTTGATAGCCAGGCTATGGTAAGGCCAAGGATTATTGTTGATGTTTGGAGCTGGAGCTTCTATAAAGTCTAATTAGACTAAGCCTTCATCAATTAAATCCTAGATCTTGTTTTTCAATCTCCAACATGAATTGGTTAAATGCCTTACATACCCTAAATGATATTTACATTTCCAGTTAGGATAAAAAATCCTTCATCTATATCTATCACTAGGGAGCTCAAATTGAATTAAGTTGTCCTTTTTTAGCTTCTCAAAAACCTAGAGAAGAGGAATCGATATTTTGGTATACTATCTTAGAGCCCCGTTAACTTGAGGTTGGTTTCTAAATTGCTATTGAATTTGAGGCTGATTTGCCTTAAAAGAAACTTAAGCATTAGGCCTTTCTTTAGCTTTATTGACTGCTGGTTTAAGAGCGGACGATGAAGAAGATGGTCTTTTGTTAGATGATTCCCGAAGCTTACTAGAGGAGATAGCACTTTCATTTCTACATCTTGCTGCTACGACCTTTGCAAAACTAGATGAAGCTTGCCCAATCAGATGGGAGAAGTAAGGCTTATCAAGTGTATTGATAAAGGTGAAAGTAAGTTCTCTTTTAGACATTGGGGCGAATACCTTTACAACTAAGGCTCTCCACCTCTAAGTGTACTCCTTGAAGGACTCATTATTCTTCTTCCAAAGATTTACTAAATCAATTGTTGTTAGAGCCACTATAACATTGAATCTATACTACCCAAAAAATGCCCTAACAAGTTTCTCCCATGTGTTCACTTGGTTTAGGTCGAGCTAGGTATACCAAGTCAATACTAGACCCGTCAAACTATCTTCGAATGTTTGAACCATTAGCTAGTCATAGTAGATGTATTTGCTCATTTTGTACACATATAGTCTATTGTACAACTTAGGGCATCTAATCCCATTATGCTTTTTGAACTCTGGTACCTTAAATTTTTTAGGGTAAGCTCGAATGTCGTATGTGGAAAAATTCATGATACTAGCTTACTCAAAACTATCATAGCTTCCAAATGCCTTCATCCATTGTGCGATTTGTTGGGTCAACTTTCTTTCCAATTCTCTCAAGCTATCTTGACTAGGTCCAAGTCTTATGTTAACTAGAAATGAATATGTGTTAGGCTCAAACGTTGAGTCGACTTTCATATTGACTCCTTCTGATTCAAATGACTCAAATGTTGGTTGTACTTATGGATAGTTCTCCTTAGAGGTGGAGCCTTGACATCCTTTCCACAACGAGCTTTTGAATGCCCCTCATTTAATGGTGTTGTAGCCTTAAGTAAGACGATGTAGTCAACCAGAAAATTCATTTGTTTAGCCATTTTTACAGTAGTCTTTTCCAAAGAGCGAATCCTCAACTTAGTAAGATCAATGCTTTTAAGGTTGACGTAGCTATTGTTGTTGTCATTGATTTTGTAATTATAATCTCCCTAGCTGGCCATTCTCATGTGTTAATAAGTTCTAATTGGGCTTCTCTGAAAGGTTTCACGTTTAGTAACTATCTTTGAAACCCTAAAGTAAGAGCACTTCACAACAAGTTAGCATAAATATGTATATGTATATACTTTTTATTAAGACGAAGAAGTGAAAAGAATAGATAAATAAATAGATATGCAAGGATGTATGGCACACAGATGTAAAGAATTTTAAGTTTGGCAAGAGAATCATAATGTAGCAAAATATTTCACTTTTTATTAATTTTCATAACCCATAAGCCTTACATTATTTTATTTAAAAGAAAAATAAAATTTCTAAGGCATAAATTCTCTTCTTCTAGTAATAAGTTGGCTCAACTTCATCCCTCTTTATCTTCTAGATTTTGGGGGCCTTTGACTCCCACATTTTAGCCCAAATATTCTTGAGTTGTGCTTCTAGGGCTTTTATCTCTTGGTATTCTTTGCATTAGGCTTTTAGATTCTACTCTCCTTGACAGGAATCAGGCCACGGAGCCTTTAACCTATAGCCAAGCCCAAGGACTGGAGGAACTAACAAGGCAAATCCTCTTACTCCAACCAACTTGGTTACAACGGGTCTTGAAAACTAAAGACGAGGTACTCAAGGTTCAAATGGGTATGAAGGGCAGGGGGTTTTAATGGTGAATGTGTATAAATATTACGCACCAAAACATAAACACAATGGGGGGTTAAGCTTGAAATAGGTTCAATACAACTCACAAACATTAAATGTCACTCAAGATTCAAATGACAGTTAGATACAACTCACTAACTAGCTCAAATGAGAGGTTCACCATAATCTTAAGGTCAAAATTGATAAGAATACAAGAAAATTTTAAAAGTTAACCGGTACTCAATAATCCAGTAAATGCAAGCTTTAAAAGCTCAAGAGTGTCCTTACTCAAAAAAGGAATGTTTAAGTGTAAACACAATGTTTGAATATTCTTCCCTGATCCTCCTTATTAATTACAAATGTTGCTATTTATAGCAAGTCCTAAAACTCTAGTGGCAAAAGTGTAAATAATGTATAAGGTCTTGAGCCCTAAAGAACGGGCCCGTAATTAAAATAAAGAAAATATTGACAAAAATACAAAACTATGCATTTTACAGAAGAAGTTGACATGCAGTCATTCGGCCTGTCTTGGAAAAAGCAAGATCTTAACTAAGCAAGGTCAACAGTTGGATGTCTGGGTTCGAGTAAGAGTCCCTAAAGTCTCATAGTGCTTAGCCGAGATATTTGAAAGGTCAGCCATAGTTACTGAGTCCTAAGGTTAGTTAGCACTAATCTCTTCATGCTATGCCGAGTAGATCTATGGCCTAAAGTCCTCGGATGTATGGTCCCTCAACTTCTCGGTAGATGACAAACTTAATGCCAAGTAGCTCCTTCTCTTCGTCTCAACCTTCTAGTATCAGCTCTTTCTCAGCAAGAGTCGATCGGCTTTGGCTTCGAATAGTTTAGCTTTAGGTTAAAGCAGGTCGACTTCAGTTTCTAATAGGTTGATATCGACTTAGGATAAGTCGACCTCGGCTTGAAGATCGTCCTAGGTTGATTCCTATCACAACTCTTGCCAAAGCGGAGTATCTCTTTGCTAAGCCACTCTATATGCCAAGTTGAATGACTATACATCTCTCAGAAGTTGTGTGCCGAATTGTAGATTGTCAAGACAACAGCTAAACCATGCATGCTTACTCACTCACGTATGAACCAACCAATTTCTCGGCATTACCTTTACCGAAAGATCAAGAGAGAGACCCTGGACTGATCCTCAGTCACCCCTACTCCGACAAACAACCTAATCATACTCTTTTGTCTACATCCTCCAACGGCATCACCAATGCATCTCTGATATGTATACAAGACCACGTTTAGCATCTGCTACACCAATCATTGTTTTTTTTTTTCTTAAATATCCATTTTTACCTTTTTGTATTCTTGTACATTGTTTCTTTGAGGTAATACCGTTTTTATCTTTTCGCTTTTTGACAAGTTACCCTAAATTCTTAGGTATAAATACCCCTTATATATGTAGCCCTAAATAATCAAATTACCATTAATAAACTGAATATTCTTCCTTTCATAAATACTAATTGTTTACATTCATTTCACTCTTATCCTAACCCTTAAGCAAAGCTAGGTAGCGAGTAACCTCACCAGACCAATTCATGCATCATATTAAGTTGTACCGGGAGTTCTCTGAAGTTCCATTGGTACGTCATATCCTTCCGAGCTATTCATGGGTTTTGCTTACTTCTCTTTCACTCCTTCGCGCATTCCCTATAACCCCTTTTTCAAGCTTTTAGCAAACTTGGACCCATCCGTGGCCTTGTTTGTTCTTGATCACAATATGCATCATCTTAGTATTAGAGCAAAGGTTTCATTTGAATTGTAATAGTTGTTTTGAAGTTCTATCTATACCCTATTTTGCGTGTAGAATAGAGTAAGTTATTGTATTCATTTAACTGTTGTACTTGCTGGCTGTTAAGTTTCTAGTTTGTGGAAGTGTTTGCTAAAACACTTAATTGAAAAGTTTGAGAATTGAACCTATTAAAGAAATGACAGACCCAAGTGTTAACATTTGTGCTAAAGATGACAACAGTAGTATTGTTCACTATAGCCGACAATCTTAAGGTACACCTAGGAGCACTAACAAGAGACTTGATGAGGTGACTAACTTCTTAGTAGATTTAACCTAAACTGTTCATACATCGGCTTACAAACCTACTAAAGCCATGCATAACAACCCACAAGTTGCCTTACCTGCAAGAGGCTAGAACCTAGTTCAACAAGTTCGAGGTAGAGAAGTAGGTGGATAAGTAAGGAGAAGGATTGAATTGAGAGATCTGGGAGAAGTAGATGAGGAAGAGTGTTATGAAGAAGAAGAGCATGTTCGAGCACCTAGAGCATCTAACCATGTAAAGCTTTGGATTCCGAACTTCAATAGGTCTAGAAGTGTAGATGAATACTTAGAGTAGGAAGAGAAGATAAAGCATGTGTTTGATTATTACCAATATGAAGATTACGAGAAAGTAAGAACTAGTACTGTTGAGTTCTCTATATATGCCCCTATGTGGTAGAAGAATTTTTAGGCTATGAGGAGACGAGAAGGATATAGCGAGATCAATACTTGGCTTGAGATAAAGAAGATACTCAGAAATAGATTTGTGCTAGATACTTATTTGCAAGACACATTTACTCGACTTCAGAAACTAAGACAAAGAGGCCAGACTATTGATGAGTATGTCCAATAATTTCAAATACTTATGATCTACTGTGAAGTAAAGGAACCACCAGCCCAAACAGTCTCTAGGTTCCTTACTAGATTAAGAGGTGAAATTTGAGACATTATAGAACTCCAACGATTCACCACAATGGATGAAGCCATTAGGCTAGCTCAACAAGTAGAGAGGTAAAAAAAAAGTCGAGTGCCGACTAAACTGCTGACTAACCGATTAGGACAGGGAAGTCACCAAGCTCAGTCAAGTATCGAATCAATCAAAAAGATGGATGTCTGAGTCAAACAAAAGGACCGATTTGACAGTGACGTGCTGACCTAAACTTATGAGAAAAGGTAAAGATCTGGTAAGAAGATGAGCCAAATCAAGTGTTTCAAGTGCCAAAAGTTTGAACATTTGCCAACTAACCGACCAGGATAGGGAAGTCACCAAGCTCAATCAAGTGTCAAGTCAATCCAAAAGATAGATGTCCGAGTCAAACAAAAGGACCAATCTAACAGTGACATACTGACCCGAACTTATGAGAAAGGGTAAAGATCTGATAAGAAGACGAGCCAGATCAAGTGTTTTAAGTGCCAAAGGTTTGAACATATGGCTGCTTAGTACCTAAACTGAAGAACTATAGTCATTAAAGGAAACGTCCCGAAGCTGGAAGTGGAGAGTAGTGACAAGGAACCTAAAGAGGAGGACATTGCCGAGAAAGAAGTTTTGCATGATAATAAGCTGATTGAAGAGGACGTATTCATCGAGGACTTAGATCAATTGATCTTGGTTGTCCGACACACAATGAACTTGGAACCCTTATGTAAGGAAGAAAAGAGGGAGAACTTATTTCTTACCTTCTATAGGGTACATGATCAAGTAACCGTATTAATTGTAGATAGTGGAAGTTATGCCAATATAGCATCAATCGATCTGATCACAAAATTGAAGTTGCCAACTATTGCTCATCCGAGGCCATACAAGTTGCACTAATTGCATGAGAAGGGAGTACCTCATGTCACTCAATAAATACTACTACCGATCACTATTAGGAATTACTCTAACCAGATTCTCTACGATGTACTGCCCACGTGTGCTTCCTACGTGTTGTTAAGCCAACTCGTGGCTATTTAACAGGAGAGTTATCCATGATAAATACAAGAACACTTATATGTTCAAGAAGGACGGCAAGAAGATCACACTAAACTTGATGCCACCGAGTGAAGTTAACAAATTGCAAGCCAAACTTACTTACGAATCAAAGAAAACTCTAATGATGAATAGAGTCAAGCTCCAAAAGGCCCTTAAAATCGACATACCAACCCTCATGTTAGTCAAGCATCTATTAGAATTGAAGGAGTAGGGTGAACTATCCCTGGAAGTGAGAGCGTTACTAGATGAATATGTTGATCTATTCCCAAAATAGTTACTCAAGGGGTTACCCCTAATCTGAAGCATAGAATACTACATTGACTTAAAACTCAGCGCCACCCTACCGAATAAGCCAGCCTATCGGATGAGTCCTAAACAAGCTTCTAAACTCCAATGACAGGTCAATGAACTACTGGAATAAGGGTATGTTAGGGAAATTCTCAACCCTTGTACTGTGCCAATGCTTCTAATGCCAAAAAATGATGGAACCAGGCGGATGTGTGTTGGCATCCTTACAATGAACAAGATAACAATTAAATGCAAGTATCCAATCCTCAGGTTAGAAGATATGTTGGATGAGTTGATTAAAGCAAAGATCTTTAGCAAGATTGATCTAAAGTCTGATTACCATCAAATTCCCTTGAGGATGGGAGATGAGTGGAAGACTGCATTCAAAACTCAACATGGATTCTATGAATGGGTGGTCATGCCATTCGGCTTATCAAATGCCCTAAGCACTTTCATGAGACCGATGAATCATGTACTAAGACATCTTACAGGGAAGTGTATTGTGGTATATTTTAACAACATCCTAGTATATAATGCTGACATGCCGAGTCATTGTGAACATCTCCAAACCATACTGAATATCCTCCGTGACAAGAGATTATTTGGCAACCTTAAGAAGTGTTGTTTTTGTCAAGAGAAAGTGGTATTCTTGGGCTACGTAATAAGTGGAGGAGGCTTACGAGTGGATAATGAGAAGACCTGAGCAATTGTTGAGTAGTTAACTCTAACTACTTGTGCCGAGGTGAGAAGTTTCCATGGAGATTCATCAAGAATTTCAATATGCTCGCCACACCCCTTACTGAACTGATGAAGAAGAACATCGATTTTCGATAGGGGGAAAAGGAAGAAAGAAGCTTTAACGAGGTAAAGTAACGATTGACCTCCGCCCCTTTGCTAGTTCTACCAGACTTCAAGAAAATATTTGAGCTAGAATGTAACACATTAGGCATTTAGATAGGCACTATCCTATTATAAGAAGGTTGACCAATTGCCTACCATAGTGAGAAGCTCAGGGGACCTCAACTAAACTACTCTGTATATGACAAAGAACTCTTAGCATTGATTCGAGCACTGCAAGTATAGCAGCATTATTTATTGCCAAGAGAATTTGTCATCTACACTGACCATGAGTCTTTGAGGTATCTCCAAAGTCAGACGAAGCAATCAAAACGACAGGCGAGGTAAGTTGAATTTCTTAAAGGGTTTAACTTCATAATAAAATATAAACAAGGAAAGAGCAAAGTGGCTGTAGATGCTCTTTCGAGAAGGAATGCACCCCTAAATGAGCTGCAGACTAGATTGTTTAGGTTTGCGAGCATTAAAGAGCAATACTCCAAAGATCCACACTTTAGACCCATATTGGGATGATGTGTCAAGGGAAGGATAGTGGACGAGTATCATGTGGAAGACGGATACCTATTCTGAGGAGGACAATTGTGTGTGCCGGCCTTCTCTCTACAAGAATTACTTATTAAGGAAGCCCACAATGGAGGACTCTTTGGGCATTTTGGGGAAAGAAGGACCTATGAATTGTTGAATGATCATTTCTTCTAGTCGAGAATGAGGCATGAGGTGCACCAAGTCATTAAAGGGTGTGCCATGTGCAATAGGGCTAAATGACAAGCCGAATAAGGGAAAGTAATTCCTTTACTTGTTCCAACAAAACCATGGACAAAGTTAAGCATGGATTTTGTTCCTGGATTACCACAAATTGCCTGAGGCAAAGATTTTGTAATGGTCATCGTAGATAGGTTCAGTAAGATAGCACACTTTGTGCCTTGTTCCAAGACTAATGATGCTTCAACTATTGCTTTTCTTTTTGTGCAGGAAATTGTTCGGGTACACAGCATGCCAAAAAGTGTAGTATCAAACAAAAACCCGAAGTTCTTCAGCCATTTCTGAAGAAATCTATAACGACGGATGGGGACCAAACTATTATTTAATACTTCCTATCACCTGCAAATGGATGGCCAAATAGAGGTAGTTAATTGTACTTTGGGATCGCTACTCCAATCTATAGCAGACAAGAACTTATCTAACTAGGACATCTACTTACCAGTAATCGAATTCACTTACAATCGAAAGTACATGACACTACCAAGCATACCCTCTTAAGGTTATCTATGGTATCACACCCATGTACCTGAATCCAAGCAAGAAGGCCCTACCGCAAGAGCCCGAACACAGTCCCTTCAACACATCTATGACAAAGTTACTCGATAGATTGACCAAGCTGCCAGAAGAATACAAGAGAAGGCTAAGGGTAGGATGGCTAAATAATTCCAACAAGGAGGCTTAGTGTAGCTGCACCTTAGCAAGGGAAGGTTTTCAAGCAAGAGGAGGAACAAACTTTCTGCAAGAGCTGAAGGACCATTTAGAATCCTTTAGAAGATCAATAACAATACCTACAAGTTGGAGTAGCCCGAAGACTATAGAGTTTTTGATACCTTCAACATTGCCGACCTCAATCCATATCACCCTAATGGAGAGCTAATGGAATACTATTCGGATTTATCCCAAATCCAAATCAACTCGAAGGGAATTATAAGAATCAAGCTACTAGGCTTGTAACCTATAGTCAAGCCCAAGGATTAAAGGAGTTAGCAAGGCAGATCCTCCTACTCTAGTTAATTCATATCGAAGCTGAGTATCTCTTTGCCAAGCCACTCTACAAGCCAAGCCAAATGACTATACATCTCTCAAAACAACCAAACCATATACACTTACTCACTCACGTCCAAGCCAACAAATTGCTTGGCATCACCTTTGTCGAGAGACCGGAAGAGAGAGACCCCGGACTAATCCTCAATTACCCCTGCTCCGACAAGTAAACTGATCATACTCTTTTGTCTGCATCCTTCAAACGTATCACCAATGCATCTTTACTACATGTATAGGACCACATGTAACATCCGCTACACTAATCGTTTTTTTTTCTTGAATATTTATTTTTACGCTTTTGTATTCTTATACATTACTTCTTTAGGGTAATACCCTTTTTTAGCCGCAAACAATCAAATTACCATTAATACACTAAATATTCTTCCTTTCGTAAATACTGATTATTTATTTTCATTTCACTCTTGTCAAGTAAGGTTAGGTAATGAGTAACCTCACTAGACCAATTCATGCATCATATCGAGTTATACCATGAGTCATCAGAAATTCCATCGATACATCATATCCTTTGAAGCTATTCATGAGTTTTGCTTAATTCTCTTTCACTCTTTCATGCTTTCCCCATCACCCTTTTTTTAAGCTTAGACATCTAAGGACCAACCTTGTTCATTCTTAGTCATGGTATGCATCACTCCTTCTCTTGGTTTCTTTAGCATAGTTCTAACTCGATTCCCTTCTTTTTCCTTCATTTCTACCTCTTCCTTTAATTTCTAAAGTTGGCAGTAGATGAATTCCTTGGTTGTTCAAGATTTGTTTGGTATTCCTTTGATAATAGGGGTGGTCATCCTTTTACACCAAAGAGATTTGATGTCCAAGAGTCAAACCACTTTATCAACTAGAAGGGTATGTGTGTCATGGAAATTAATCGTAACAAGCTTAAGTGTTGGTTTTTGATGAACTACCAACCTCCAAACCCCTCACTCGTACTTATCTCCAAAGCCTGTAATCTCTCGCTTGAAGAATTCTTTCTTTCCAACTTGTTAAGGATGAGTACCATTACATGGAAAAACAATAGGCAAACTCTCTAAAGTTCCGATTTAGATGTACACTACTTTGCTCTAACCCCTACCTAATCAATAACCTGTCAACTACCAAGGTTAATTTGTTGAATGCCGAGGCCAAGTGCCTAAATGCTAAGTACTAGTTACTTGGCCTATTGAACTATAGAATCCTCTATTCATTTCGGTAACTCCAACTACCCTTCATCAATAGCATCCCCAACATCAATACAACTCAACTCCAGCGTCCTAAGACTCTAGAACGTATACCCAACAATAGTATACCACCTGTCATTCCTTTTTTTTGACATTATGCTATATTCCTTTATTCTATTTATCCCTTTTTACCCTTTTAGAAATGTACTATGATAATATTTTTATATTACTCTTTTTTGTAATTACTTAGGTTTCCTTGTTGCTCAAGAGACTTACTATAAATAGTCTTTTTTATTGTAGCTACAAGGCATCCAATACCTTTCTAATATTTCATATACTTTCCCATATGAGATATCCTTCTCTGAATACATTTCCTCCATACTCTTATTTAATCTTGCCAAGTAGCTTAAGCTTAGTGGCAGTGGTAAGTGGACCTTAACATAGCTTATGAATCATATCAAGTGAAGTGTTAAGTTATGTCGTATTTGTAGGTATGTAATATCCTTCAAGTAGCTTACGGAAGCTACTATGTTTTTCAACTTTTTTCATTTCATTTTCTTCACTATTATGAAGGCCCCATTTAATAACTATTCCCTACAGTAAGCCCTTGTGATTACCAAGCTCCTAGGCATGTTAGCTT
Source organism: Lumnitzera racemosa (assembly GCA_024138005.1). NCBI lineage: Eukaryota > Viridiplantae > Streptophyta > Magnoliopsida > Myrtales > Combretaceae > Lumnitzera > Lumnitzera racemosa. The sequence continues at coordinate 32,053,852 of JAMXBC010000011.1, forward strand.
TTAAGCCAAAGCCTAAAAGGGCCCAACTTGCTAGATTATTGTAGTTAGGTAATATTCAATGCAAGTGTTGAACCCAATCAAAGGAATTACTTCGAAGCCCTTGTAACCTTTAATCATCTGATCACTTGAATTCAATATGGATGCCAAGAGTTCAAAAGATTTGATGAGATCATACCGCTGTGCGAACTCAGCCCAATTAAAGTCTAGCTGGTGGCTTCTCATATGACTAACCAACTAAACTAAAGTAAGGTCATGTTAGTTTTTAGATCCCCAAACCTCTTACTCTTAAGATGGTTCAAGGAATGGATCTACTCAGCTAAGGGGGCTAGTATGTAAGATTTCCCCTTTAAGAGTTAAGATACCAACTCGTCCACCCTAAAATGAATATAGCGTGACTCATCTAGGAATAAAATGGCACCAAATACCACTAAAATATAAGCATTTACTCGATGCTGGTGCCAAGTTTTTGGATTTGCACAAAAGATATCTCATTTCTCCTAATATCTCAGTTTAGTAAAGAACCACATAATGATATCATCTATCCTAAGGACCTTTCCCTTGACCAAAACTTAGTTTATTTCTACTTTCCTTACTCCTAGTAGCTTACCGAAAATTTTTAGTGTAGCAATCTCAAGGTTCAGTACATAAATGTCGTCAATGATAACCATAACCCAAAGTAACTAGGAGTATTCTTTTATGGTTAGGCTCAACTAATTTGGGCCAAAATAGAAGGCAACGACTTTGGGCTCCCAAAAATGCCCTAAGGCCCTTATCAGAGTGATATTCGGATTAATACTCTGTATGGATAAGATGGGCCCAATCTTGCTCTTGATAGATTCCTACTTATCAAGGCTAAAGAGTTGAAACCAATCCTCCAATAAGTTCTGACACTTACAAGGCGAATGGATATGGATCTCCTTGAAAGTATCTTGAGCGGAGCTAACCATTTCTACAAGAGACAATATTACATCGGAAACCTATTCTAATCTTTTACATACAATCTTTACAAGGAAATATGAATAATCAAAAAGAAGAAAATACCAAAGAATTACAATGGCTTCATAGTTACAATTTTTTTTTTTTTTTTAGTTTGCCACATTATGAGTTCTTGCCAATCCTTGAAAAGGGATTTTATGCATGCAATAAGGTAGGTTCTAAAAGCCTTCAAGTTCTATGACCACATACTTTTTCAAAGAAATGATTCCTTGGTCACATCGCAACATGAGTAAGATAGTTTGATCGACTCCAGAAGGTGATTACCTTACAACATTCGAAGCTTACATAATAACTCCCCTCCTAAGGTCTTAGGATGACCTGGTTCTAACCTTATCTACCACACATATATGATTTGCAAAAAGAAAAACCCTTAAGTAAACCCCATAGGTAAGCTAAACAACTGAGTTAGTATAATTAAAAATATTTACATTACAATATAATAAAGGTAAGTTGAAAAATAAATCTAACTTCAAAATTTTTTAGTGAGTGGTTTGAAAAAAGAGGGAGAGATTTGAGCTAGAGAGAGAGTATTAGGAAATGGGAGAAATGATAGATTTCGAGTGAGTGTAGGTGATTTATGATATCTTAGGAGATCAAGAGTGCTCCTATTTATTCTAACTTGGCCTCGATTAAGCTTGGTAAAATCTTTAATGGAGGATTCGGCCATCAAACAACTTAATAGCATGATCTTCAAATCCATGGAAACTAGCAGGATTTAGGTGATGTTGGCAGCTGTGGATGCGATATTCTTACTTTGTGAATCAACAAAAAGCTTCGAATCCTTCCTCAAAAGCTTCAATTTGAAAATTATCTATTTTTCTCATTGTTAGTCATATGTATAGAACTAACTTTGAGATTGGACACAGTATCAAAGATCTTTTAGAAGCACATATTCCTCTTGAGGGGCGATTAGGGCATGGCCATAAAGGTCTTTATGACATAACAATAATTCAATTAGGCCTTGATCTAGCCACTTTAGGTGTCATTACTTCCTTAGCAGCTCAACACATGTACTCTTTACTTATGCATTCACAAAACAAGATTTTACTACTTAAGCTGCATTGTATGCTCATCACTAATATATCTCGGGATTCATCATGATAGGAGCTAAAATCTTAGGTTTCGAATTATTTTTATTTTCATGACCTGATTTAGTCTTTAGAACATTTGAATGTAGACTTATTTTTAGTGCAGATTAAGAACCGACCAAGTGATCTTCAAGATTTCACTATTAATTTGGTGAAATCCAAAGAAAAACGAGTCAAAAAAATTGTCTCAAGGGAGCTGACCAAGAAGGAAAAAATTAAGAATCGGGTACTGATTAAAGGAGACGATGCTTGGGAAACAAAAGGATGACCAAGTTACATGCCGTACATTTGACAACACGCCACCATGCGCGTATATTCCACGCACGCTAAAAAAAAAAAAGAAAAACACGAGCTTTCACCTACATACCCCTACCATGCTTAGTCCTTAATGTATGAGTTAGGCCCAAGTTTCAATTAATTGAGGACTAAGCCATGCACCAATCCAAATCAAAGTCCCTTTCTCTTTTTCTTTTAAAAAAAAATACACTAAATCTAAGTTAAACCCCAAAATTAAATGACCCTTAAAAAAAAAGAAAGAAAGAAAAAAGTAGCTTAAACCATGACCCTAAAAACAAAATGATTTTGCCTAAGTGATCTAGAAATTCTAAATAAAAATCTATAACTTTCTTGAACTTTTCTTTTAATTAGTTTTTTAACTTTAAAATATTTCCTTTTTTTTTTACAATTTTCTATTTTTTTATTTTTCTAAATTAAGACCCTTTTTCCTACTCTAAAAATTTCTAAAACTATAGAGAAGCAAAAATGGGGTATCTACAATTAATATAGTTACTATACTAATGCAAAAAGGACGACCTACTGCTTACTTCAATGAGAGATTGAAAGGAGTTACCCTTAATTACTTAATCTATTATAAGAAGTTCTACTCCTTGGTCTGAGATCTAATCGTCTAAAAACACTACTTGTTGCTCGGAGAATTCGTCATATACATAAACCATGAGTCCCTAACATACATGAAGAGCCAACTGAAGTTGTTGAAGAAATAGGCTAAGTGGGCCAAGTTCATGGAAAGGCTGTCATATGTGGTGAAGTACAAGAGAGGACCAACGAAGGTGGTCACCAACACACCAACACTTTATTTAAAAGATATACCCTCCCAACTGACCTCCAACTCATACTATTTAGATTCTCTATTATCCAGGGCTTATGCCTAAAGCCCCCACTTTAGTCCAATTGTTACAAGATGATGTAATGGACAAACTATTGATAATTACTTCATAAAGGATGGATATCTATTTAGGAGCAGGAAACTATGTATCAAATTTTTAATGCATAAAGCGCATAGAGGGAGATTGTTTGGCTACTTTAGCAAGTAGAAAACATAAGAGCTATTAAAATCTTGATTCTTTTGGCTAAGAATGATGGACATGCATAGCGTGTTAAAGAGATGTATATCTTATAAGAAGGCTAAGAGCCAAGCTGAACAGGGCCAATACTTACCCTTGCCTATCCCAACTACACCTTAGACTAAGTTTAACATAGACATCATCCTTAGTATGCCACGGACATCCTAAGGGAAGGACTCAACCATTGTTGTGGTAAATAGGGTTAGCAAGATGACACACTTTATGTCATGCTAAAAGACTAACGATGCTACCTATTTTACTTCTTTATTTTAGTAGGACATTATCAAATCGCATGGCTTACTAAAGACTATTATATTCGATAAGGATTCGAAGTTCTTAAGTTACTTCAAGAAGACCCTATGGAGACTCCTGAAAACTAAACTCATCTTCAGTTGTCATGACATGCCCAGACAAATGGTTAAATCAAAGTCATCAACCAGACACTTTAGTCATTACTTTGAGTTGCAATAGGAAGGAACTTAGCAAATTAGGACTTGTGCTTGCTTGTGGTGGAATTCACTTACAAGAAATCAATACATAGTATGATAAGTAAGTCTTTATTTGAGACTATATATGAGTTCAATCAACCTTCCTCTCAACCTTGGACCGTTGCCTAGACACCATGAAGATAAAGATGCTATAGATTGATCTAAAGCCTTGAAGATCATGCATTAGAAGGTGATCAAGCACCTAACCGAAGTTGTCACCAAGCTCAAGTAGAAAGGCTAAGGAAGGAAGGTTAGAGAGTTTAAGGTTGGTTACTTTATGTATATTCATCTCAGCAATGAAAGATTCTTAATCTTAAGGAAGAGTAAGTTGTCACCTAAAGTGGATTGACAATTTAGAATTATTAAGAGGATCAATTAGAATGCCTACCAGGTTGACTTGCCACAAGGGTATGGAGTTTCTAATTCCTCTAATGTTACCAACTTGAGCTTATGCATCCTCAAGGAATAGCAAAACAAAGTCTAGACAGATTTGATCCCAAATCTCAAATAGCTTAGAGTGGATGATAGGAATCAAGAATCTCTTACCCATTCTTGAGCTCATGGACTAGGCACAATGGTTCATTAAGCCCTCTCCTAGCAACTAACGAATGAGGAAGCCGTCTCCAAAGAACCAACCTGCCCAGATTCCCAAGTCCTTATAAACTCTACAATATCTCTTCAATAGAGGAGAACTATCCTTATTCTAACTTGACCAAGATCAGTTCAACAAGTAACTCAACCAGCTCAACCATACTAATTATAAATAGCTCCTCTAGATTGCTGACGTGATTGCTTAGTTAGCTTAGATCCATCCTCCTTCTAGGGACCAATCTACCATACTATAATCTGCCCTTAACGAATTAGCATATGTGTCAAACTTGAAATTTCAGTTTCATTTTCCTTAATCCAATTATTACTAAACCCTAACCCATTCAATACTAAACCTTAACTAAGAATATAAGGAAATTTTGGTTTTCTATAAATTTTGAAAATTTTGAAGTTGCTACCCAACGGAGGTGGGGAGAAAAGTTAGGCTAAAACTAATTGGGTGGGTTAATTTTAACCTAACTACTAGTTTGCAAAAAAAATCAATTTTGAAAAAAAGAATTTTGTAAACTAAAGATATCAGATTTGGGGGTTACTTTATTAAACCCTAAACAAGTACCACTTTTAACCTTCCAAATTTTATTTTATTTTGCAAAATACCCTTTCAACTTAAAATAATAGTTGTAAATTTACAAAAGGAGAAGAAGATAAGAAATTAAATTTATTTACAAAAGGGAAAAAATTCCCTATTTTAAGTAGTCTCGTAGGTGCTTATGTACTCTCTAGTAAATATCAAACTTCCCATAGTTCAGTTTTTTATAAAATTTTGGTGGTTTAGTTCTTTTTAGCTTCCAAGAACATCCCATATTAAAATCATTTATCGCTTTATTTGATTTGAAAAAAAAAAACCTAGAAAAAGTCCTAATTTTACTAGTGTTTATTTTTTAAAAGGAACTATAATTTTCCAAAATTTAAAAAAAAAAGTTCATTAGATTTGTACATTTAATAAAAATGTTTTTCTAAGTGACAAAGTACCTTTTTATTTTTCATTTTTATTTTATTTATACTTAGTGGGCTTTACTCATCCTTAATAGGGACTATATAAATGCCTATATCCTTTTTTTTTAATTATAAGAGAATTAAATAAATAAATAAAATAACAAGACAAATCTAGGTCAGGTGGGTTAGTCTCAGGTTTTAGAAGAAGGATAACGGTGGCAACGTAGTGGTTTCTTGGTGCTCCAATAATGGTTGTGAGCAATGTTGGTTAAGAGACGTTTAGATTAGAAAGAAACTACAATTGAAGCTTTATGGAGTGATTTCTAAGTGATTGTTTACAATTTAAAGTAAAGTGGAAGCCCTTATTTACAAGAATCAAGGTCGAATCAAAAATGAAAATTTTTCAAAAGAAATAATTGGATTTAATGCACAAAATGATTTTTTCCATGTCTGAATTCAATATTATCCATGTGGATGGACGAATCTAGACACAATATGGTGCTAAATACACAGTAATGTACAAAAAATTATGCCTAGTATATGTTGTACCTTCTATGGATTGAACCTAAGACCTCTCTCTTGTGTGTATATATTCTAACCAACTAAGCTAAGCTTGTTTCTTGTTTATTTAAGCTTTTTAATTTAATATAACCCTTTCTAAATTAACCTAAATAAGAAAACTCATTTTAAGCCCAAATTAACTAACATTAAATTAAACTTGCATACCATTAAAGACACCCAATAAATAAGTCAATTGTGCATATGAAATATTTTTTGAGAAATGAGTACAAATTTATAGTTTTTCGAGTCTCATTTTGTTGCTCATCCGGTTAATTCCATATTTGTTTTTTTCATAACTTGATCAATTTAAGGCCTCATTTGAAGCCACAATTAGCTTAAGTTGACCATATTTCATGGTTCAAAAATAATCAATAGGAACTTCAATTAGAATATTGGAAAAATCTAACACTCACAGATGTAGCTCAAGACTCATCAAATCTCATATACATATTCAACCACCAAAATTGTCCTTTTGTCCCATATAAATTGAAAGAGCCTTGAAAAGAAACCTAACTAGTCTAATTTTTCTTTAAAAAAAAATCTACCTTCCTCATTTTTATATTTTCTTTTAGTCTTTTTTTATTTTCTTTTTTTTTTGTACTTTTTCAAATTAGGACAATTTCCTTTATTATTGTAAATCCTAAAAATATGTAAAGCAAAAATGAAATAACTACAATTGTTCCTCTTTGTGATAAAGTTCGAGTAAAACTTCACTTCAAAGATAAAATAAGCACCATTTTTGCCTCAAGAATAAACTATATTAGGAAGTGCAATAATCAACTAGCAACATTAAACTTGATCCATTAGGGATTTTATGAAGAAGGGAATAGAACATGCTCCCTAGGGAAGAGATTCAAAGGAAATAAAACGAATATGATTTGCAAATAGGCTAAACCCTGACGATGCCATTTTGCATGGATGGTAAAATAACTACTTTAAAGTGGATGGAAATTTTGTAAGAAAACAAATCTTAAATGACTATCTTAGATGGATTTTTTTTTAATTCATCAAATTTAACATTGGAGGGATGGATAAAGAGACTGTGAGCACCATCTTGGATTGATGGATATTGAAAATTTGATACCATCTTAGATTGATGGATCTTAGATATACAATCTTAGATCTTGAAAATTTATCACCATCTTAAATTGATGAGCCAACTTAGATTGATGGATTTTGAAAATTTTATCGCCATCTTGGATTGATGGGCTTAAAAGTTTAATACCATCTTGGATTGATGGATGTGGCACTCTTTAGATTGATGGATTTTAAATATACTACCTTAGATTGATGGGTTTTGCATCATCTTAGATTGCTAGATTTTAATTTAATTAGTTTTTGTTAAAAAAACTTTCTCTACTGTATAATTTTCTTTGAATAGACAAAATTGACCTCAAAGGTCAATTTAAGAGAGAGATCAAGTCACTATGATCACTTGATCTAATTGTTAAGGGTTAAACCCCCTAAGTTAACAAAATTAGCTACAAGGGTCTCAAACAGAGATCTTAGATTAAACACCAGGGATTGGGTCACTTTAATTGAACTTAGATGAATATCTCAAAAATAAAAACAATCACTGAGATTGAATAAGAAGAAGAACTTTAAAGCAAGGGTAGAACTCTTAGAAAAATGCTTGAATGAGACAAAATTGAGCACTAAGGCTAAACATGGATGAAGTTGGATAAAAGGTCCAGTATAGAATCAACTTAAACAAAGAATTGTCCTTTTCTCTCTCTCTCTTGGAGATGTGCTAACAAGTTTAGGCTCTTCACAAGTTCCAATGCCCTCAATGAGTACAAGCTTTTAATAACCCATTCTTTTTCTAACTATGATCAAATTACTTGACAATCTTGTCTTTTAAGGGAATTCTACTTTCTTCTTTAAGGTAGTATCTTTTAATTACGAAGCAAGTGTTCTTGTAATGTCACTCAAAGTAATCATGAGGGTAGATTGGCCATCAAATTTTGCTTCTAGAAGGTCTCTTAGGGCATTGAGTTCTAAAGTAATTCATTTTGAAAGCTTCTCAAATGTCCTTTCGCCATATAAACAATATCTGAAAATTGATTAGTTTAGTTTAAAAGGACTTCCTTACCTTCTCTCAATTTAAACTTTCCCTCTTGACTACAATTCCAAAAATTATGCTCTATCTTGCAAGTGATAAGCTTAAATCAATATGTTTGGTCTTTTTCGGATATGTAATGCAATTTTAAGCTTTTGGTTAATGATTTCAAAGTATTAATGAAAAGGCTTGCTTTAAAATGACTATCCACTTATCCAGGTTTAAAGTCAAGAACCCCTAAGAAAAACTAGAAATTTGATTATCCCAATCTCAAAAACAATTATTATCAAAGGTAAATTATTCCCTTTGAACAAAAGTGCTTGTAGATAAAAAAGTCTTATGTTTGCTCTTTAGAATGAGTAAGGACTTTTAGTAGGTCCACTTTGGGCTTTGTTGATAGATTAGGGAATGCATTTATTTTAACTTCTTTGATAGGCTAGGAGTGTGTTTGCCATTTTCAAGCCTCTAAGGAATTTTTCTCTTACACTATACTTTTGTTTGATTTGGGGCCTTTCTTTCTTTCTTTTAGCCTATTCTTATGTTGTTTCTTCCCCCTTTTTCCTTGTTCTTCTTTTTCTTTTTCTCCTTTTCTCTATGGCCCCTAAAGTGATCGTTTCCCTTGTCGGGACTCATGAATGGGCTTATGGACTTAGATTAATAGGCTTAAGGTGTTTGGAGAAGTGAACGAGCCTTATTGGCTATTCTTCATCTTAGAGGAAACAAATTATCAATAGTAAAAATTATCCTTGAATTTGATGTTACTAAAGTAAGTACAAGTTAAGTTTTATCTTTTTCTCCTAATTAATGACCTTAACCTCCTCATTGCCTAGTGTGGGGTGGTTCTTGATAGGATTTACTTTAAATATCACTTCCAACATAAGGTTAAAAGGGTAAACAAAGGATATCTTATGTTTAGGATATCAGAAATGAATGCCTAACTTCATTTTAATTTCCATACCAAATTCAAAGTAGACCTTTTTTAAGGATTGAGTCCAATAACCTCACAATAGTGTCACCCAAGTCTCAAAGCATATTTTTAGGGTTGGTGTTTAGGATTCAATTTATCTCTTTTCATTCTAAACTTTCAAGATAAGATACCTTTCCTTATATACAAGATGTGCGTTCATTTTGTTCCAATAATAAAAATTTTGTTAAGATATATTCAAGAAAAGAATCACTTTATTTAGATAATTTATATCATTACATATCACAAAGTACTAGAACTCATACTAGCAATTCCTTTCTTCCATTTAGAAGTTCCTATCATTTTGATGCATGATCTAGCATATTAAGAAGGAACATTTACCGTAACCTCCAACCTATCTAATTGAAGTAGTTCAACATTAATTAGGTATTGAAACTTGTGTTTAAGTTTTCAACATTCTTCTATAGAATGACCCATCCAACACATGTGGTATTCACATGTTAGGCTAGGATATGGTCTTCAGAGTTTGTGTTTGAGTGGAGGAGCTACAAGACCTAGAATTTCTACCTCCCTTAATTGCTAAAGGAGTTGAGTTGTTGGAATCAAGATTTCGATAAGATGCCTTCTAAGTATCTTTGTTTCAAAGTTTGCTGAATTTACAACCACTTTAGGACTTTGTTGAGATGACTTGGTCTTCGACTAACCTTCCAATCCTTATGTCCTCTTCTATATGGCTACTTGTTGTAATTATGTCTACAAAACTAGCAATTGAATGCCCTACAAGATGATTGAAATATGACCCATCTAATATGTGGATAAATGCATCGATTAGATCCTTCTATGGTAAAGGGGAAGTGATATTAGCTACTAGGCTTCTCTATCTTAAAGTATATTCCTTGAATGTCTCATTATCGTTTTTCTTCATATTGATCAAGTCCTAAATAGATGGGGCTATCTCCACATTAAATTTGTAATGTTTAAAGAATGCTCAAGCTAACTTGCCCCATGTATTAACTTGCCTTACATCCAATTAAGCATACCAAGATAAAGCTAGCCTAGTGAGGTTGTCTTGGAATATCTAGATCAACAGCTGCTCATTTTTAATGTAACAAGTGATCTTACATAGAATAGCCTAATGTAAAGCTTCAAGCGTTCAGTCCCATTATATTTCTCGAACTCTAATACTTCAAATTTCTCAAGATATACCCTAATATCATAAGCGGAAAAATTTGTAATGCCAACCTACTCAAATCTATCATAACTTCCAAATGCCTTCATCTTCCTAATAGTCTATTGGGTTAATTTCCTCTCTAACTCCTTAAGGCTGTCTTGATTTCATCTTGAGTTAGTTGATCTCGAGTTGATTGGTTATAAATTGACTATTCTTATGTTGACCTTAGACGAGTTATGATCTAATGCTAAGTTGATTTGTAGGGCCTTTGAGTGTTCTTAACTTACTAAGATTTTTACCTTAAGTAAAACTATCTTATTAACCAAGAAGTTCATCTATTCAGTTACTTTCTCTACAATTCGCTCTAATGAGTGAACCATCAACTTTATAGAGTTGGTATCATTAAGGTTGTTGTCGTTTTTATTATTGGCCATTGTTCTTAGTAAGAATCTTTACTTGTGGCGAGCCCTATTTCAGTTTCCATAATTTAACCTATATTAAATCCAGGCCTCTTAATATAAGTTACTTGACATTAAACTAAGGAAAAAAATTATTTTCAAAAAGAAATTGAGTCACCAACCAATTCAACCCCAATTTGACCACTAATCTACGGGTATTCTAAAAAAATTAAATTTTAGAAAATTAAACCAAAAAATCGAGTTTAGAGGCTAACCTATTAAGACTAAGTCATCATGTGAAAATTAAAAAAAAAAATTGATGGGCTTTATTTTTCTAATTTTTCTAAATATATTAAAAATATGCCTAAGTTCATAAAATGTAATTAAAAATAATTTTTTATTATTTTTTTATTACGAATTTCTAAATAAAAGGGGGTAAAAAGTTTTTTTTTATTATTTTTTAACAATTTCCCTAAACGTGCCTACATTCTCACTAATCGGGATCAAACCGACCGTAATTTTCTTTTATAAAATATTTAGTGGGTGGGTTATTTTTATCTTGAAAACCAAGTCAGGTTTATGTTTTTTATCGATTTATTATTTAAAAAAAAGACCCTAAAAAATCTAATTTTCCTAAATTAAATAAAACCTAACTAACTAAATCTTTTTAGAAAAAAAAAAACTCAATTTAAGATTTTTTATTTTAAAAACAATTATGCGTCAATAATATCTTTTCTATTAAAAAATATATTTTTTCAAAAATAAAACTTAATTCAATTAAATTTTATTGGAATGACTAAAACAAATTGCGATAAAATAAATAATAACTAAAACTTACACTTAAACAAAAGAAATAAACTAATAAAGGAAAAAAAACATAACTAATGAAATAAATTAATGAAATAAATAAATAAATAAATAAAAATTAATGAAAATTTACCTAAGGTCAAATCGTGTCGATGTTGGGCGGTGATAGGCGATAGACTGGATGCTGCTCGGCGATAAGCTAAGCAATGCTAGGTGATACTAGGTGATAAGCTGGGCGATGGATTAGGCAATGCTGGGCACTATAGGGCGACACTGGGTGCTATAGGGCGACATTAGGCAATGCTAAGCGATAGGTTGAGCAGTGGACTGGGCACTGCTGGGCAATAAGCTGTGCGGTAGACTAGGCAACGTTTGGTGATAGGCTAAGCGGTGGACTATGCAATGCTGGGTGACAGGCTAGGCGATGGACTAGGTGATACTAGGCGCTGCTAGGCGGTAGACTGGGTGATACTAGGCATTACTAGGTAACACTGGCGCTGCTAGGTGACATTGGGCGATAGGCTGGGCGATGGACTAGGCGATAGGCTGGGCAGTAGACTGCACAATGCTAAGCGATGCTAAGCAATAAGCTGGGAAATGTTGGGTGCTGCTGGACGACAGGTTGAGCAATGGACTAAGCAACATTAGGCGACAGGTTAGGCGACACAAGCTGTAGCTCAAGCGAGGATCGGGAGATGTTGTGGTGGTGTTACGATGGCTGTACGATGGTTATTTCGGTGATTATGTAGTGATTGTGCGGTGGTTGTGCATGGTAGCGCATGTGATTCAAAAACCTCTCCAAATCCCCTATCGATGTGCAATTTATAAACCTAAAATCATATCTTTCGTATCAAAGATACGAATGATACGATTACGATTCCATCAAAAATTTACCCTAACTTTTAGAAACCCCAGTTATTTTGGTTTTTCTATTTCAGGCTTGATCCAATCCAATTAATCATAGCCCAATAACTTAATAAATCCTGATTTAAGCCTTTAAATTAAATGAATTTTTATTCTATATTGGTTTGGCCCAAAATTAATTAATTAAGCTTATCCCGTCACCTGATCCAACAATTCAACTTAATTCAACTTGACCCGACTCGACTTGACACGACTCGACTTGACTCGTCTTACTACAACCTGACTTGATTTTCTTTTTTTTTTCATTTTTTCTTTTAATTTTCATTTCTTTTATTTTTATTTTAATTTTTTTTAACCTGGCTCAATTAGTAATAATAATAATAATAATAATAATAATAATAATAATAATAATGGCAAAAATGAGGTATCTATAGCTGCCCCTTTTTATAGTAAAATTTGATTAAAACTTTGCTACAAAGACAAAAAAGATACCCATTTTTGCCAAACCTGACTTACATAATCCAAAGATTATAGATCCATTCGAGATTTAGAAAAACTTGTTTTCATTTAGTAGATGATCCGAAAAGGATATGTCTCACTCAAGATGAGTTGCTCAAAAGAATAAATCTTTCAAAGACAAGATAAGATTACATTTTATTAAAGAAAAAATGAGACAATGCTCTCATGAGCAAGCAATTTTTTAAATGACTGGATGGCGCTCCTTTGAGTAAGCAATCCAAAAAGGAATAGATAGGACAGTAATCCTACAAAGGAATAGATAAGACAGTAATCCTACAAAGGAATAGATAGGACAGCAATCCTATGAGCAAGTGAACTTAAAAAGGACTAAGACAGCGCTCCTTTGAGCAAGCGATCGAAGAAAAGATTAGATGGCACTCCAATGAGCAAGCAACCCAACTAAGGATAAGACAATGCCCCTTTAAGCAAGCGATCTTGAAAAAGACTGGATGGGGCTCCAATAAGCAAGTAACCCAACTAAGGATAAGACAGTACTCCTTTGAGTAAGCAATCCTAAAAAAGATTGGATGGCGTTCCTATGAGCAGGCGAGCCAACTAAAGATAAGAAAGTACTCATTTGAGTAAGCGATCTGAGAAAAGATTGGATGGCGCTCCTATGGTAGGTGATCCAACTGAAGATAAGACAACGCTCTTTTGAGCAAGTAATCCTACAAAAGATTGGATTACACTCCTATGAGCAGGCAATCCAACTAAAAAAGGACTAGATAGGACAGCGCTCCTATAAGCAGGCAATCTAACTAAGGAATAGATAGGACAACGCTCCCATGAGCAAGCAATCCTAAAAGGAATAAGACAATGCTCCTTTAAGCAAGCAATCCTAGCAAAAGACTAGACAGGATAGTGCTCCCATGAGCAAGTAATCTGAGAAAAGATTAGATGGCACTCTAATGAGCAAGGGACCCAACTAAGAATAGGACAACACTACTTTAAGCAAGTGATCCTAAAAAGATTAGATGGCGCTCCTATGTGTAGGCAATCTAACTAAAGATAGGACAATACTCCTTTGAGTAAGCGATCCTAGAAAAGATTGGATGGCGTTCCTACGAACAGACGATCCAACTAAAGATAGGACAATGCTCCTTTGAGCAAGCAATCCTAAAAATGATTGGATTGCACTCCAATGGGTAGGCAATCCAATTAAGGATAGGACAGTGCTCCTTTGAGCAGCCGATCCTAGAAAAGATTGGATAGTACTCCATTGAGTAAGTAACCAAACTAAGGATAGGACAACGCTCCTTTGAGCAAGAAATCCTAAAGAAGATTGGATGGCGCTCTTATGAGCAAGCGATCCAACTAAAGATAAGACAGTGTTCTTGTAAGTAAGCAATCCTAGAAAAGATTGGATGGTGTTCTTATGAGCAGGCAATCCAACTAAAGATAGGACAATACTCTTTTGAGCAAGCGATCCTAGAAAAGATTGGATGGCACTCCTATGAGCTAGCGATCTTAAAAAGGGGATAGGATAGCGCTCCTTTGAACAAGCGATCCTAAAAAAGGATTGGATGGCACTCTACTGAGCGAGGACCCAACTAAGGATAGGATAGAACTCCTTTGAGTAGGCAATCCTGAAAAGGATTTTGATGAGTTTTGACAAAATGATCTAATACTTGAGTTTGAAGGATTTTGATGATTCTTTGAAAATATTGTTTTTTAACATATTTTTATTTTTATTTTTATTTTTATTTTTTTTAAAAGGTTTTTCTTTTTTTTCTTCTTTTTTTGTCAAGAAATTCCAAAATACTCGTCGATAGAAAATTATGTTGCTAACAAGAAAGTGTTGAAAACTCTAAAAACTATAAATAAGGGGTTGGCTTACCCCTTACTCGTTAATCACTCATTCTCTCAGTCTTGTTTCCTGGAACATAATTCATTACCTTTGAACTTTTTAGAATCACTGATGACCATTCACATTTTTGACAAAGTACTCAACTCTTCAATTTTACACTAAGGGGATAGATATCATTACTTAAAATGTTTAGTCAAATTAGACTTCTTTGCACTCTCATAAGTCTATTTCTATTCTTAGCATCAATTCCAAAAATTGTAGCCTATCTTGTAAGTGGTACATTCTGGTTAATCAATAAGTCTTTTCCGGGTTTGTAATGTAAGGGTTTTGGTTAATGGTTTAAGCAAATGGATATTAATGTACTTGGTCAATTTCAAAGAAATCATTTACAATCTATCTCGAGTTTACAAGCCAAGAACCTAAGAGAAACTAAACATGAGTTTGCCCCAATTTCATGAGCAAATTTTGCTTAAGATAAGTCAATTTCTTTAGTCAAAAGAGTTTTATTAAAGCTAGTATAATGAGTGAGATCATAAAATGAGGGCTTTGCTTTTGGGCTTAGGAATTGATAATGTTCAAACTTTAGATACCATTACCAGTTCAAACTTCAAGCTTTATTTAGCTTTTTTTTTTTTTAAGGTGATCACCTTGCTAATATCTTCAATCCTTTTTTTTTCACTTTTTTCTTTTTCTTTTTCTCCTTGTTTTCTCTTCTTTCTTTTCTTCCTTCTTTTTCCTTTTTTTTTTTTGTCAAGGTAGTCACCGTCCATTGTTGAGTTTTCACTTAATAAGATGCAAGGCACCAAAAGGTAAGTTCAAGGTATATAAGCTTAAGAGAAGTGTATATGGCTTTAAAGTGTTTAGGAAAGAATGTATGGAGTTGGTGTGCTTAAATGAATGTATAGGCCCAAGTAAGGTATATACGGTTTGAAACTCTTCTTCATTCTAAGGAAATTGAACTATCTATGACAATATTTGCCCGTAAATTGGCACAACTAAAGCAAGCATAATTTAATCTACTCCTTTTCTCCAAATTAATTATCCTAACCTCCTGATCACCCCAGTTTGGGGTGGTTCCTAGTAGGGCTAAATTTAAGAAAAATCCCCTAAAGGTTCAAATAGGTTAGCAAAGGATAATCGTATTTAAGGATGATGAAATGAATGCTTAATATCATTTTAACACATACACCAAGTTCAAGATAGGCCTCCTTTAAGGAATGAGCCTAATTCTTACCTTAATGGCACTCTTCTCTCATGTATGTCTAGGGGTAATGTTTAGGACATGAGTTGCCTCTTTTCATCTTAAACCTTTCAAGTAATGTGTTATCATTTACTTAAGTAGAAAGTTTTAAGTTTCAAGCTCACATTTTCTTTATCCATTTTCTCTCATTTGAAATGCCCCTATTTTAATTGAGCTAGCTTCATAGCCTACAAAGACCAAAATACACATGAAAACTACTTTATTCAATAACCCGTATCTATTATAAGCTCCAAAATGAAAGATTATTCTAAAAAAAATGCAAGAACTAAAATTCTTTCCTATTTTTTGCCCTTATATTTCTGTCACTTCTTCAAACTTAGCCCATTCAATTGAATTGATCTCTCGGAAATATACCCAACTACTTTAAGTGGTGAGCCACCCAATCAAATGGTAATGACAGATCCTTAGTGCCTAATGTTGGAGGTTATCAATTTGATGCCCCTTCAAAACTTAAGGAAGGAATACCGTTGCTAATCAACCCATTAATCTCTAGAAAACTTGGTTAAATAATCTTGGCATCAATCAAATCTTGCACCTTATACTTCAATTTCCAACAATCTTTAATGGTATGCCCCACTTGGCCCATATGGTATTCATACCATTTGTTGGGGTCACAATCCCTTTGCTTGCATTTCATTGTTGGGTTTTCGTATGTCAATAGTCCTACGTCTCTCAATGGCTTAAACACTTGGGCTATTGGAATCTTGAACTATGTAAATTGCCTCCTCTTGTTGTGGACAGGCTTGTCTTGATTCTGGCCTTTCCCAATCCTTGTTGTAAACAGGCTTTCCCAATCCTCGTTGCCTCTTCTTGTTATGGACGGGCTTATCTCTGTTAGCGAGCCTTTCTTCTAATTTTGCTAACTTTTCTAGGGTAGCAACTCTTTCTTCTAGACCCTAGCAGTAACATGCCCCTTAGACTTAATCATCTGTTTCTAGCAACTTTTCCAATCCTTATACCATGTTGATAATGGGCCCTTAAATCTGCAACTCTTTAGATTTATCTGCCTAAGATGGGGAGTCAATAGGATCTTGGGCTTAGGTATGACCTATGGTCTCGACTTGTTTTCCTTGTTTACTTGGAATCCCTTTTGCTGTAGCTATTCTCAATTTAAGAACTTCAAACATCTTGATTTTGAAAATGAGTGATTACGAGCTTCAAGCTTGACCAAACCACTTAAAAGGCAATATTTCAAAGCCTGCAAAAATCCCTTCTTGTTAGCAATATTACATTCCCTTTCTTTTAAAAAAAATCAAGTTTTTATGTTTTGAAAACCTTCTCTCCCTCTTTCTTTTTTTTTCTTGGAACTTTTATCAAATAAAATGTTAATTTTATGTTACAGATAGCCTAATATTAACATTGACAAATCTAAGAAAAAAAAATTGGAAACATTGAGACTAACAATTGAGGACATAAGATGATAGTTATATTACAATGGTGATAAAGAAAAATGGAAATTATTTTACAATAAGAAACTTATTTAATAAACAACTCATAAAAAAAGCTCTATCAGGAGCGTGACAACTTAAGGGTTAAACACGAAGAACGAAAACTTTGACATTTACAAGATTAATAACCTTAAGATGGAAAATAATTCACAATGGAAATCTAATGATTAAATCTTTTTTATTTTTTATTTTTTTTGTATTTTATTAATTCCTAACAATATGGTACATATGGGGCATTGCAATAGAAATCAACTAAGTAAATAATCATCATGAAACTGGTTTTTGACCATAAAATACTTTTTGAAATTTCTTCTTTTTAAAAAAAATGTTGGAAAGTCTTTTTAAAAAAATGACAGTTCCATAATAATCTTTATCATAGTTAATTTCCATGATTACATGCTCAAAAACAAATTACAAGTTGATACAAAAGTTTTTTTCTCTGTTTTTTTTTTTAACATTAGCACATTATGGTATAGAGGGAATACTAATGATTTTGAGCATTCTATGTTGAATGCTATGTTACACAACTTATTATTGACAAAATAAAACAAAATCTACATGCCCCACATATATTATAAAAGATAGCCTATACAAACAAATATGCAAAATAATTTTGATGAAATATGCTATACACACGTACAATGAAATGGGGTTGATTATTGATAAACTATAGGGAGTATGATGAATCCGCGATAAAGAAATACCTCTATATATAAGTAGGTTCGAAATAGGATTTTTAAAAAAAATGAAGTTCGTGAAGGGTTACTATTTTTTTTTTTTAATTTTCCCTTTTTGAAGAATAAGATCAAGACAATCGTGAATTGATCGAGCTTTTCCTATAATTTAAGAATAACTTCCTTTTTTTCAAAAAAAAAAAATGATGTAATAGGGTAAGGGTCTATAGGTCTCAAGCTCTATAATTCCAAGGCTTTTCGGAGATAAACTTAGTAGGCTACATCAAAGCTTAAGTAAGCTCGCCTATCATTGTCAGGCATAGGTAATGACCCCAACAACCTGATGATTATATAATGGCGACCCATCATAATTTTCTAAGGTAGCCTAGGTCCAACCACATCTAAACACATGAATGATTATAAAAAAAAAAATAAAAAATCCCTCTTAATCCCTTAAAAGGCCCATTAGGCCAAGCTTTTGTTTTTAGGCTTACATCACTTAAAAAAAATAGTACTACTATAATATAATAAAAGAAAAAAATAATAAAAATATCCCATCGATTAAGCTTTTGATTTTTACATTGATAGCCCACAAGAGGTCCCTAGTGGAGTCGCCAATTCCATTGAACTCTATTTCGGTTTCCTTAATTTAACCTTTATTAAGTTCAGCCCTCTTAATATAAGTTACTTGACATTAAATTAAGAAAAAGAAAAAAATTTATTTTAAAAAAAAATCGCCAACCAATTCAACTAGTAAAAAAATTAAAATTAGGCTTTTCGGGTGAGAAAACCTTAATTTGACCACTAGTCTATGGGTATTCTAAAAAAATTAAATTTTAGAAAATTGAACCAGAAAAACCAAGTTTAGTGGCTAACCTATTAAGACAAAGTCACTATATGAACATTTTAAAAAAAAATATTGATAGGCTTTATTTTTGTAATTTTTCTAAAAATATTAAAAATATGCCTAAGTTCACAAAATGTAATAAAAAATTATTTTTTATTATTTTTTTATTACGAATTTCTTAAAAAAAAAGGGAGGGGGGAAGTTTTTTTTTTTAATAGTCACCCCGAAGGTGCCTACACACACGTTAATCGTAATCAAACTGGCCGTAATTCTCTTTTATAAAATATTTAGTGAATGGGTTATTTTTATATTGAAAACCAAGTCAGCTTTACGTTTTCTATCGATTTATTGTTTTTAAAAAAAAACCCTAAAAATATAATTTTCCTAAAGTAAATAAAACCTAACTAATTAAATCTTTTTGGAAAAAAACTCAACTTAAGATCTTTTATTTTTAAAAAAAAATTGTGTATCAAAAATATCTTTTCTATTAAAAAATATGTTATTTCAAAAAAAAACTTAATTCAATTAAAATTTACTGGAATGACTAAAAAACGTTGCGATAAAATAAATAATAACTAAAACATGCACTTAAACAAAAATAAATTAATTAATAAATGAAAAAAACATAACTAATAAAATAAATTTAAAAAATAAATAAATAAAAATTAATGAAAATTTACCTAGCGTCGGATCGTGTCAATGTTGAGCGGTGATGGGTAGTGGACTTGGCGCTATTAGGCGACAGTCTAGGCGGTGGACTAAGCATTACTCGACAATAAGTTGGACAATACTGAGCGATAGGTTGGGCGATATTGGGCAACAAGCTAGCCGATAGACTTGGCAATACTAGGCATTGCTAGGTAACGTTGGGCGCTATTGGGCGATAGACTGGGCAATGGATTAGACGAAACTGGGCGGTGTTATACGACAGGCTAAGCGATGGACTGGGCATTGTTAGGTGACTGGAACACGTTAAGCAAGAGGCTAGGTGACACAAGCGGTGGCTCGCTCAAGGATCTAGGCGGTGTTGTAGTAATGTTAGGATGGTTGTGTGGTTATTGTTGCGATGATTCTATATGTGGTGGCACGCGTAAAATATAGATTGCAATTCTATCAAAGATTTACCCTAACTTCTAAAAACCCTAGTTATTTTAGGCTTTTTATTTCAGGCCCGATTCGATCTAATTAAACATAGCCCAATAACTTAATAAATCCTTATCTAAGCCTTTAAATTAGATGAATTTTTATTTTATATTGGTCTGGCCCAAAATTAATTAATTAAGCTTATCTCATCACTTGATCCAACAATTCAACTTAACAAGACTCAACTCGACTTGACTCATCTTGCTATGACTTCACTTGATTTTCTTTTAATATTCATTTTTTTAATTTTTTTTAACCTGGCTCAATTAACAATAATAATAATAATAAATAGAAAAAATGAGGTGTCTACAACTTGTAAGCAATTCTTTGGATTTCCTTCTCTCTCTCTCTCTCTCTCTCTCTCTCTCTCTCTCTCTCTCTCTCTCTCTCTCTCTCTCTCTCTCTCTCTCTCTCTCTCTTCTCTCTCTCTCTCTCTCTCTCTCTCTCTCTCTCTCTCTCCCTCTTATTATTTTGAAAAATCTCTATTTTTAGAGTTAAAAAGACTTATCCAAAAATGAATAAAAAGAAACTAAGTACTGGAATACAAGGACATGATTTATAAATTGTAAAAAAGGGGTAAAATTTTCTTACTTAAAGTAGGATATAATTCAAAGGGAAAGGGAGTCTAATATTTATAGTCAACAAATACTTGCAACCTCTGGGCATTTAAAAAGTTGCCTACAAGAAGTATAATCTAAGGCACCTATTCCTTTAATAGAGAAGAAATGTTTTACAAAAGGGATACTCAATATTACAAATTTCTAATTGAAAAATCTAATCATTGAGGGGGATCGATAAGTGAAAACTTGCTAACGGAAAATTAAAATTTTAACTAATGAAGTTAAATATTTACCATTGAAAGAGTCAACACAATTTTTATGAATTTATAGACCAATTGAAAATCCTAAAAGACTATAACTTTTCTATAAGATTTAAAGGCTAAAAAAAAATTGTTTTTAAGCATAAGGGAACTAATTTACAAGATTTATTCTAAGACAATTATTTATGGTTGAATGACTTTGTATAAATGAAAGATTTAATGAATTTGAAGCTAGAGTATAAACCAGTTGCTAAATTGAGGGGAAAAAACATGTTTTTAAGAATAAGAAAGTCTATTTATAGCATAATGAAGACCAATTAGAGTAATCACAATCTATAATGTAACAAATTTTGCAATCTATTATTAATAATATTTCCAAAGAGAGTGGGGAAAATCCTAAGGAAGACTATTTACAAGTTTTAATTAGGACCTAGCACAAGTTAAAGGGGTGCTAACCATTTTGAAAAAAATAGCAACTACCTAAAAATTATCTTACAGGAAAGATGGATATGGTTCTTTTTCACTTTTTTTATTTAAGAATAAGAAATATATAGTGCAGTATTTTGTATGATAGCAAACGCAATTGTTTATGAACTTGATTTTTAAGAATTAAGACTTAATTAGCAAGCAAAGATAAATAATGTAATATGAACACATACATGCAAATGATCGACAATTAAATAATACTGTAGTAATATTAAGTTGCTTAAGGTTGCAACCGTATCGAAATCCCATCATTACAATAAATTTAAAATTATAGGGAAACGAAAAATGTTACATGGAAATTGAATTTACAACAAGTTTGTAATATAAAGAGATATCTATACAAGGATGCAATTTACAAGGAAATACAAAGTACGAAGAAAATTACAAATTTATAATGAAAAAAGTCTTATACAAAGAACTGGGGATTCTAACATAATAACAACCTTCGGTTTACATGGCCCATTATTATTTATTTGTTGGTCCCAAAATTTATGTATGCAATTGGAGTAGATTCTAAAGTTCCTTAAGCTTTGTTACTTCACATATTTTCAAAGAAATGGTTCATTAATCATATCGAAACTTAAGTAGGGTAATCTAATTAGCTTTAGAAGATGATTACCCTATAACATCCGAAGCCTATACGATAGATACCCTCCTAAGGTCCTAGGACGGCTTAGCTCCAATCATATCTAATGCAAACTTTATGATGCAAACGTTGACCCCAAATGTTAGCTTCAATAAAAGGGTTAGTACAATTATTTACAAATAAAAATGTTTACAAGAACAGGATATAACTTAATAATTCTAATTTCAAAAGGTTTTAAGTAGCTAGACCTTTTGACAGTCACCAAGCTATTAAGCTTGAAATTTTAGTTTCTTTTTCCTTAATCCGATTAGTGTTAAACCTTAACCCATTCGATAAACCTTCGACTAATAATTAAAGAAAATTTGGTTTTTCTATAAATTTTGAAGTCACTACCTGACAAAGGTCGAGAGAAAAGTTAGGTTAAAACTAACTTGACAGATTGATTTTAACTTAACTACTTATCTAAGAGAAAATTCATTTAAAACAAAAAGAATTTGGTAAAAAAAAAAAGATTTCCAAATTCGAGGGTTATTCTATTAAACCTTAAACGGGTATTACTTTTAACCTTTCGAATTTAATTTTATTTTTCAAAATATCCTAAATAAATAGTTCTAAAATTTACAAATAAAGAAAATTAATTTTATTTACAAAAAGGAGAACAAGATAAGAAACTAAAGTTATTTACAAAAGGAGAAAAGAAAATCCTTATTTGAAGTCGCCCTATAGCCCGCAGGTACCTATATACCCCCTAGTAGAGATCATATTCTATAGTTTGGTTATTTATAAAACTTTAGTAGTTTATTTCTTTTTAACTTCCAAATATACGCTAGATTTATAACAATAACGGGTTTATTTAATTTGAAAAAAAAATCTTTAAAAAAGTCTTAATATCATTGGTGTTTATTTTTTAAAAGAAACTCTAATTTTCCTAAATTTAGAAAGAAAAAATCATTAGAGTTGTATTTTTAAAAAAAAAATTTTTTTCTAAGTGCCAAGTATGTTTTTATTTTTTATTTTATTTGTACTTAATGTGTTCTACTCATCTTTAGGAGGTGGTCACTTTACAACACCTAAGGACTACACAAATGCCTATCCTAAATAAACTTTTTTTTTTTAATTATAAGGGTAACAAAACAAATTAAAATCAAAATAAAGTAATGAATAAATAAAATAACAAGACAAACCTAAGTTAGGTGGGTTAGTCTCTAGTTTGGGAAGAATGACAATAATGGTAATAGGGTGGTTTCTTAGTGCTCCGGTGGTGGCTATGAGCAATATTGGTTAAGAGATGTTTGAATTAGAAAGAAGCTGCAATTGAAGCTTTTATGGAGTGATTTTTGAGTAATTGTTGATGATTTGAAGGGAAGTGGAAACCCTCATTTATAAGTGTCAAGGTCGAATCAAGAATGGAAAATATACAAAAGAAATAAATGGATTTAATGTGCAAAATGATTTTTTTCCATGTGTGAATTCATAGTTGTACGAGGATAAAATGTGCTTAGAGTGTGCTCACTAGGCATGAAAGTGTGCCAGAATGTAACCACCATATATGCAAGTGTGCCCACCATCCATATAAGCGTGATGGAAGATGATATGGCAATGACATGGTAATAGAAGAAAATAAAAGGTACATGTTGCACCTTTTATGGGTTGAACTCAAAACCTCTCTTATATATATATATATATATATATATATATATATGTATTCTAACCAACTATGTTAAGCTTATTTCTTCTTTATTTAAGCTTTTTAATTTAATATAACCTTTTCTAAATTAAACTAAATAAGAAAACCCATTTCAAGTCCAAATTAACTAAAATTTATTAAACTTGCAAACCACTAAAGACACCAATAAATAAGCCAATTATGCATATGAAATATTTTTTGGGAAATGGGTGTAAATTTGTAGTTTTTCAAGTCCCATTTTGTTGCTTGTCTAGTTAATTCCAAATTTTATTTTTTTCATAACTTGATCAATTTAAATCCAATTGAGGCCTTGTTTGAAGCCACAATTAGCTTAAATTGACCATGTTTCATGGTTCAAAATAATCGACATGAACTTCAATTAGAATATTGGGAGTGTCCAACACTCACAAATATAGCTCGAGATTCATCAAATCTCAAATGCATATTTGACCACCAAAATTATCCTTTTGATAATCAAAAAACGCTTGAAAAGAGACTCAACTATCCTTATTTTTCCAAAAAAAAAAAGAAAGAAAATTTTGAAGTCCTCATTTTTCTTATTTCTTTTGTCTTTTCTTGATTTTTTTAATTCTTTTTTGTACCTTTTTCAAATTAGGATATTTTCCTTTATTATTGTAAATCATAAAAATATAAAAGGAGAAAATGAAATGTTTAAAATGTGTCCTTTACTTTTTTAAATATTATACCATGTCCTATGCATAGATTCTCCTAGTATTTGTGATTCTTACCCTTGAACACTTATTGTATACTATTTTTAGCTAAAACCTTTCTAATAAATGTGTCTCTAACCTATGAGTTGCCTTAAAAAGCGTTGTATAGAAACTCATTTTATAGTCAATTGTAATCAACCAATGAGAATATCCAACTTTGTTTCCTCAACCTTCTATCTTAGATGAGCCTTAGCTAACCAAGTCCAAATGTACTCTTATCTATTCACCTTGGTAAGGAATAATGATAAGTGATCTTAGGCAATTAAGTTGTGTGTAATATCAAATTAGTTCCTAAATTCATATGAGCTCGAGTGATGCATCATATCTACTAAGGTGTGTATAGGTTTTGCCTACCCATCAACCCATATTTAGTCTTTCAATCATCTTAAGGTCTAAACCCGTTTGGGTGTGATTGTTGGCATTCATATATCCATCCATGCATTTACATCAAGTAAACACACAAAAGGTCAATCAAATAAATGATCTTCATGCCAATATTTAATTAATTTCCTATAATTGATTTGATTTTTAAAATATTTTAAGCTTATGTCAAAACTTAATTAAATCCGCTATATTTTAAATAAGTCACTTAATTTCTCTTTACATGTGACATTTCTTGAAATGAGTAATGATAAATAGTGGAAAAAGATGTTAAGAAAGTTCTTCAAAAATATGAAATGAAAGAATAATATTTACTAGATTTGTCATCCAAACAGTGAGAGGAGAAAAAAAATCAAAATCCTTATCATTTACAGGAAGTATGTATAAAATTATATATATAATAAATGGCGAGAAAAAAATGACTTCATCCAACTTATTATCAAGATAAAAATCAATTAGAAAATGAAATCTATGTCACATCTTTAATATAAATCTTAATTTGGTTTATCTTTCTTTTGTTCTATTTCAAATATTGTGTGTTTTTTCAATTTGACATGCTTTTTTTTCCTACAAATTTGATATGCTTTTTTTTCCCACAAATTTGATATGCTTTAATAAATGTAAATTACATTTAAAAACAATATTGACTTTTAACTTGGATATATTTATTCTTATTGCAGAATATTATAATTTTTTATAATGATGATTATCATAAAATTCATAGGTGTAAGAGCGCATTTTTCAACTTGTAGATTTTATATATGCAGGTTCCAATATTTTATAGTATTTCTAAGAGGAACATATGATAAGTTTTGATTCAAAATTTTTGAAATTTATGCCTACAAGGTATGATACAGTTAGGGTTGAGACTCAAAACTTGATGGAACTTGGAATTTGTTAGGCCCATGTGGTCGAATAGGTTCAAAGATGGTATTAGTAATACATTGTATTCCTATTCTAAAATTTTGAAACTTGCTTTTACAAGATAATATGTAGTTTAATGGCATAAATACTAATCTCTTAATGGAATGAACCAGATTGAACTCCCCTACCTTGAGATATATGTCTAATTGAGTTGGCAAAAAAAAAAAAAAGTATAAGTATTACCTCATATTTACTAGAGATCTATGTATTGTGACCTCTAAGCTCTAAGGTCTCTTATACTTTATCAATTTAGATAGGATATCTTATAATGAAAGAAAAAAAAATTATCATCAATATATATATATATATATTTAAGATTGATAGATACAATTAAAATGCAAGCAAATTAGCTTAACATATAAGTTGTTATTCTAGTCCAACTCTTGTAAGATTGGCAAGGATTTTTTATTACTTTAATATAAATAGGTACTTTATTGTTAGTTTCTTGTTCATTATTTCAGTTTATTGTGATTGGTTTTGTTGATAAATATCTTCATAAGTAATAACAATCTGCGATTGTTGGCTAATATATGTATATGTATATATATATGCATAAGGGCGATTCAAAACCACCACACTCATACTACGTGTAAACCTAAGGGCGATTCAAAACCAATTTGAAACCACGAGGCCATAGGCGCTTAGAGGTTAAACTAGCACAAGCCTTGTTATGGTTAGCAAGCCAATTCTCGAGCTCGACAATTCAATAGGTCAGTTCCTCGACCTATGAACTGGCTATTTTTTTTTTTTCATTTTTAATTGGACAAAAATACGTTCTTTTATCTTTATTGTTAATTTGAGAAAAAAAAAAAGACATTAATACATCACAAGAATTTCAATTTTTTTATTATTTCATCAAGTAAAGTTCACCATATTAATTACTGAGTAAAGATTAATAATTTGTACTTTTAATGATGCACAATTATTATTAAATTCCTATTGTTGGTGAGGGGATCTTTTTATAGGTAACATCTCAAAAAAAGTCTGTCAATATAATCAATGTAAAATTAGACATATAATAAGTAATGTTCACTATGATCTTTCATTATTACAGAGGAAACTTTACAAAAATAATACAATCTAGGTGGAAGAAGGATCAGTATTATAAAAACAACAACATTTATCTAATATTTATAATAAACTTATTGTTTTATATATAGCATAAATATATTCCTTATGACTTTTAATTGTATTATATTATAATATACTTACATTTTTGTAAATCTTTAAATATATTAATTTATAAAAGTAGTTATTCTCTCAAAAACTATGCAAGATTATATAAAGCTTGTGATATCTTATGACTAAACTTCCTTGTGGTCACACTCATATATTTTATACTATAACTATCTACTTTTGCCAACATTAAAATATATAAGTTTTTTTTTCTTATAAACTTATATATATTACTCAGTCCCCATATCAAATTTATAAATATAAGTAATAATATATATTTAATTTTATTTTATATTTTAATTAGAGGAAATACTTATATTTAATTTATCTAAACTTATCTTCTTCTTTTTTTAATTTTCAAATCAAAACTAGTTGGTTGAACCGCTAGCTCGAACAATGTAGTATTCAAGCCTATAGCTTATAAGTCTAACACAGTTTCAATTTAGTTCACTAGTCGAACTTGGCCCTTCTCTAAGTCTAGCTATATGTGTAAGAATTAAATTAAGTAACATTAAAAAAGAAAAAAAAAAGAAAAATTGCATAAATGGTTTGGAAATTTATAAAAAGAAGGAAAAAATCATAAAAGAATAGCAAATAGTAATATCCAAAGACGACATATAGCAAATGATAACTATGGTAAATAAATAATGCACCTTTATTTATATGAATAATAAACAATATACGTGATATATGGACAATACACTATAAGTTGAAAATATGGATATTGGATGCAAAATGGAATGTATTCTTTATTATAGATGTGCAGTGGGTTTAAATTTGTACTAGGCCATAATGTGTTCTCTTTTATGGAGGTGAAGTAAGTTTAATCTATATGTGGAAAAAAAATAGTTTAAGTAGTAATGGAAATCGATTATAGGAAAATTAGTTTAATTGCTAACAGCTATACACATGCATGTGAAATATATTAAATACATTAAACCTATAAGATACCAAATTTTGATAGTTATGATAGTTAAAATAGATGTTTGGCTTTAATAATATAGATATATATATATATATGATGATTCGCAATTTAAATCTTTGATTTCGAATTTTAATGATTATAATACTTAAATTTAGAAAAGAATAGCTCCCAAATGACAATCTATAGCCTAAACATTTTGCAAAATATATGTTTTATCAAAGCTCAATGAGTGTTATGATAGTTTCAAATATCCAAAGCTTGGAACATCCAATTATGTAATAGGGTAGAAGACCAATAAATTCCAATTTATCTTATCACTATTTACCTTATCCATCCATTGACAATGTAAAATATAAATTAATGGATTTATTTGTTGCAATTTTATAATAAAAATGATTCAAATGGATTTTCTTTTGCTAGAAAATTAAATGGATTACTCAAAATAATATAAACTTGATTAAGTCATTATGGAATTATATGGATTATTCAAATAATTTAAAATTGTAGGTCCCAAAAGTAACCAAGAGAGGGGTAAATTGGTTATAATAAAATTTTAAGGGAAAATTGCATAAAACCCCCCTTAACTTTTACATTAGTGCAGATTCATCCCCCCAACTTTAAAAGCAGCTTTCATTCGTACTAACTTCCTAGAATTAGCACTATTAGACCACTTAACAGTTTTCATCTTAATTGCATGACATGTTTTTTAATTGTAATGAAAAACCCATTTTAACCCCCTTCCCCTTTTTCTTTACCTCATTAATTGCAAAGCTAACATAATCATAACCTAGGAGAAAGAAAGGAGATTCATGTAGTGAATAGAAAACTTTAGTTTCTTCATCCACATAAATTAAACAAGCATAAAATCAAAGACATGGCAAAGTTACAATACTCAAAAGCTTCATCTGTACGCATTTCCAATAGGGATTATGTATGTTACTGTGGGACACATTAATGTTCTTAGGAGCTTAATTATCACTAAGTCTTACCATAAAAAATTAAGTGGACCCTCTGAGATATCGAAGAAAGGAAAATAGGGTCAGGTTTAGCAAATTCGTAAGATCTCCATGAGGATATAA